>CM046466.1:27739475-29023225 GCA_025506415.1 Flaveria robusta
TCTTCAGTAGCTACTTTTGTACTAATTGAATCGACAGATACTTGCTTCTTTACCTCCAGGTTGCACTTGGGGGTATATGTGGGAGTATATCTTATTAGTGGTTTCATAGTATTATACACTAATCCTGTCTTGGTTTGATACAACTTTTTGGAGATTTCAGTTTAAGCAAGCAGTTTTTTAAACTTTTCGGTTTGAACATTGTATTTATCAGCATATGTTTTAGCTCTAGCTAAATCACATTATACTGACTTCAATCTGCTTAAAAGATCATGAATTTGGGTCTACAAGTTAGTTAGTTCATGTTTTAGTTGTGAAACAATCTTTTCTATCTCTATCATCTTTTTTTTTAGCTTGATCATTTTTGTTAAAATCAGTTTTAAGAAAATTGATTGATTCAACATCCTTCATGAGATCCAATTTGTGATTTTTGTACGTTTACCTTAGAAATGAACTTAGGTGTACCGCAAGGTTCAGAAATTACCTGGGGTAAGGAGGATAAACTTCAAGCCATTAGTGCATTGTTAATGGGAGTGGCCTCTTCTACTTGAAAGCTCTAGTTAATCACCTCTTCTCCTGAGGCTACAATTGTTGTATGTCTTTGGCTGGTAGAGGGAGAGAAACTTCGATAAGTTGAGGGTTGTTAGGAGTTTGATGAGCTTAAAAGAGATGGGTTTGACTTATGTGCTTTGCATTTTTTGGTAAATTAAGTTTCCCAGCCGGTTATAGTTGAAACACTCTATTTTGCTCTAGTCAAACCCAAAACCTGATCTTTTTTGCCTCATGAACTTTCTTCCAGTTCTCTACTGAAACTGCTTAGCCCTTAAAGGATCATGGCTATCATGTAGCTAATGTCCATCTCTTTAAGATCATCTGGATTAATGCATTCCAGATCTTCTTCAAAGAGTTGAAAGAAGTTGGCTTGTTCACTAACACAGTCTGAGTTTAAAGAGTCGATTGGTGAAAAGAATGGTGAGGTTTGATGATCTATCTACTGAAAGATGGTGATGGTTAAGATTTAGCAATTGGAGATTCAGCTAGGTGATCATTGGTACTTGATGAGTCATAGTAGGAATTTGGTAGGCTTGGGAGTGGGAGTGGGAGTGAAAAGGTTCATGAATAGCTACAAGGGCTAATGACTTTAAGGGGTTTGAAGATCTACCGAGTGATTCTTCATCTACATCCATTTCCATCTAATAGCCACTGAGGATGCCATATAACTCCTCAAGAGTCATTGTCTTCATATTCTCAGTTCTTCTAATGGACACAATGTAAACTGTCCATGTCTTAGGTAGGGACCTTTTAGAACTTTTTGAGAACATCGCTATTCTTCATCTTTAGTCCAGCTTCATTTAGAAAGTCTATGAGTTCAACATATCTAAGATATGTTACAATCATGGTTTCTCCCCCTTGTGAATTCAAAGTTTTCAAACTTCTACTTCAAAACATCTCTCCCTTCATGTCTTCCATTCCTTCAAAATCTAGCCTTTAATGCTTTCCATAACTTTTGAGCTGTTGTGAATTTTTTGAAGCCATGAACGATGTTGTTTGGTATGCTCATTCTGATTAGTCATAAAGCCTTTGAATCCACATCCATCTTCTTCATATCTTCACCTGAGTACTTTATGGGATCTTTGGGAATCATGACTCCACTTTCACGAGTAGCTTGAACCATATGGACATATGGTTCATTTAGAATAGAGACCCAAAGTCTCAGATCTTGATTCCTTAGAAAATCTTCCAGTTGGATTTTTCAAGTATCATAGTCATGTGCTGTGAACATGGGGGGTTTCGTCTAAGTTCCATCAGTAGTTATTTAAAAGGATAAAGAAGTATGAAGGAGTGTGTTGTTTGATAGTGTGATCAAAAGAAAAACAAGTGATTTGTTGAAAGGTGACTTCAAGCAAATCAAGAGGCTTTGATACCACTTAGGGTTATGGATTAACAAGACTTTTCTTTGATCAATAGTTAACAAATACGGATTCTAAGTTAGCTACTTACTAACAAACACAAATACTTTGAGTAAACATAAGTGCACAAGTCATTCTTTCAAAGTATTCACTTGATTAATCAAAAATGAGTATAAAGAGTTACAATCAGCATATACAAAAGTGGCTTGACAAGCTTACCTTTACTATACATGTATGAGGTTTTTATACTATGAAATATAAACAATAAGAATAAACTATTCTATGTTTAGAATGTATAGCAAGATAGACAATCAGCACATCAAAGTTAGATAGCTTTAGTACTATGTTGTCTTTAAAAGGAAGAACACAACAGTCGTTGGTATAGAAAGTCTTGTCTTGTATAATAGCTAATCAACAGCACATGGAGTTTAGTGCAGATCAGCAGTAGTCTATCAGTATCACAACAGGTAAATGCTGAACGGCAGAGGATTCAACATATGCTAATCGGTAGTCATTCGGCATATGCTCATCGGCACCGCACTTGTCAGAAAAAAGCAGTTGGCAGCCAGTGCTGAATTCTTGAGTTTTCAACAGCTTCATCCTCTCTTTAGATCAACACGTATTGGGTTCCCCATATGGGATGCCACATAGGTAGGGGAAGGGGTCGGTTTTTATTTTTTTTATAAATATTAAACGTTCAGTTTGTTAGTTTATGCGAAAATTTTATAAAATCCAAAAAAATATTTATTTGCAGTTTTTCCATAAATTCATAAATAAATAATAATGCTTTTTAGACAAAATAATATCTAACAGATGTAACACAGTATGCAACAGATTGCATATTGCACAAAGCAAGATTTATAAGTCTTACATACGCGCAATTATATCATCAATTATTAACTTTCCATGAATAAATAAATTTTTTATATAAAACGTACTAATTCATAAAAATTCTAAACACATTAACCAGATTTTGAAATTCATAAATAACAAAATTGTTACCAACGCTCGTTAAAAGATTTTTATCGCAACGCCGTGACACGGTAATTACCAAAATTACCAAATATGAAACCATGTACAGAACGGCTTTGCTAGAACTTAATTGACCTTAATTATCAGAAAATTAAGTCCAATGATACATTTAATTAAATTAACACTCTTTATTAACGTATGGATATTAACTTGAAAATAACAGATGTCACAAAAAATCAAAGAACAAAATAAAAATAAAATATGGATGCACAAACATAAAACAATTATGATTAAAAAAAGTATATGTATGAGATGAAAGTTATTAGCTTACAAGAAAAGGCCAACTGCACAGGTGATTATCTTGAAGATCGACGACTCAGCTTGCATACACGGGTCAAAGAAAAGAGGCGTCAGAAACCATGTTTGTTTGTCAATGGGATTACACATAACAATATCATTTTTTCGTAGAGCGAGGTGTTTTCGAAGCTTGAACCAGACTATAGTAAAGCAACACGCATTATTTTACACTTCAACCTTCACCCTCCAACTACAACCATCATTCGATGTAATAAAAATCATATTAGGAAGTTCTTGTTTCTTGAAAAAGGTTACAGCAAAACACAACATGTAGTTGCTACAAAATAAGTTAACACTATTTTTGTATTTTTAAAAACTTCATTTGTAAATTAATAGTTATAGTTTTAGATTACTTAATAAAGGACATCTTTTTCAAGTTGTATTTTGGGTATTGTATTTCTATATATATATATATATATATATATATATATAATTTAGATTTTAAACTCTAGTATATGTAATATATATTAATAAATTCCTATACTAAATAAATATAAAAAATAATAAGTAAAAATGGCTAACAACCTTTAATCTAATTTGTTTATACTATTCATTTATTTCTGTAACCCAATTCTTATCAATCAGCAATTCTAAGAATCATTTATGAAATAAATAAATTTTGTTAAAAGATTTTTTTGTTAAAATGTCATTATTTATTATAATTTTAAAAAATAGAATAAAAACATCTATTACCCTAAAATAGTTCAAAAGGCTAAATTTACATAAGAAAAAAACCAATATAAAATATATAAACTATATAAGTATAAATTTTAATTAGGACATGCATTTATTTGATATTTTATTAATGTTTATATTTAATCTTTTAATTTAAATAATATGCTATTAAATAACAAAATTTAGTTATAAATACCAACATACAAAATACCTAAAATAATGACTATTAAATAACTTTTAAATATTATTCTTTTATCAATGTATTAATTAGAATAAGTTTATTAAATGAGGGACACAATAATACTGATTGAGTAGAATAGTTGTACCTAATGCTTAAGAATTATTTTAGGTGTCTTAATATTTTTTGTAAAATTAGATTGTGTCCCAAAGAGATGCTTTATATAGTAATGTAGATAACATAAATACATACAATAAAGAAAGCTACAAACAACATAGATAATTGTCAAGATAGATAAATACATGCACGTTTGATATCATGTTTTACGTTTTACATACCTTGTAGAAAGAAGATACATACAAAAAAAGATTAAATGATGATTCTTCTATTAGTTTACATATATTCTATCATATTTTTCATAGATATAAATAAAGATTAGACTATGACTATACGATAGATGATTGTTAGGCACGTAACAAGTGTGTACAATCTATTTTGCAAGGGGTAATCATAAATATGACAACAAACAACAAAGAAAAATAAAGATTAAGTCAAAACAGCAAAAGTTCAAAAAATAATTATGAAGAAGTAAAACATTCAAAATTCTAGGGTTTGAAACTCACAAACCAAGAGTTACGCAAATCAAACACCTTAATAACAAACACATAAGAATATCAAAATGGAAGAATAATAAAATAATAAGCCATGAAGATTAAAAGGAAACATCATTCGATAGAACAAATCAGGCATAAAGGATTGTATATTTCAGGTTAGAATAAAAAACATAACCGAAAAGAAAAGAAGATGATTAAGATTACCGTGTGGTTCCTTCGGAGTGATGAGCGGATTCACTAACAATGTATAGCTTCCTTGAGATTAATCAATGATATCGACTAGTAGAAAATAAGGGCTTAAGGTTGTGAAGGGATAAAGAAACAAGAATGAATGATAAAGAAAGAAGGTGTGGTGTCAAGTTCAAGTCGGGTTATGAAGATCCACATGTGGTGTATTCTAGATGCATGTCTCTATGCGGGAAAACTAAATAGCTGAGGTGCTATGCAGGGGACACATGTCCCTAGAAACCTTGATTTAAGAGATGTATAGATATAGTTTATACATAATTTGTTTTGTTTTAATATTTAGTATTTAAAATAAGTTTGTTTTTTATTAAGGGCAAGATTCTCAATGTAATTTAAAATATTTATATAACTTTTAATATATTTGTATAACTTTTGGTAAGTCTTTCTGTTTCTAAATAGGAAAAACTATAGGATCATAGTCTTTTGTTGGTTTTTTATGCAAACCCCTAACTTGCAAAATGAAACGATGAGACTGTCATGGATAAGTATGAAAGTTTTAAAGTTGGCAAATAAGGGTAAAATTATAATCATTATTTCTTAAATTCATTTTACTAAAATGAGTAAATATGTTATTTTAATTAGTTTCAAAGGTATATATGATATTTTAATTTAAAATGTTGCGTATAGATGATATTTCATAAGTTTACATGTATGAAATGTTTCATTTTTTATTTACTTTAACAAATTTAGAAACGATTGCTACATGTTTTAGAGACTTTTTTCTATTAAAAAAATTCTTAACATATAAAGAAAGCCTTTTGAATTATTTTTAAAACAAACATCCTAATTATTTAATATAAAGTTTAAAAAAATTCAAAAAAATATTAAGTGTTTATAAAAAAAAATTTTATTTTTAGTTACATTTTTTATTGCTTTTATAAAAAAAAAGTGATTTTGAACCTCATTTAGGATAAAAGAACTTTTTCTAAAACTAAAGATTTGTACCTTGGTAAAATATGACAAGTTTTAAAAATACTTTTGTAAGTTTAAAAAGTCTCTACAATCACAGAACCTCGGAGTTCTATCATGAGTATGGGCAATGAGGACTCACCACCCTCACTTGCAGTTGTCCAGACTCAACAACTTTCTCAGGCTCACACTGATGTAGAGGTCTTATTTCAAAAATTGTTTAAGGAAGGAATTCCAATGTCTATGCCAGCCCCATCCCACTTAGCTAAAAATCCAATTATGGGATGGTGGTATGATAACTCAAGAATGGCATTGATGCTATCAAGGGCTCAGGGGCAGCAGGAACTCTTCAACTTTCAGACCCTGAGTTTCCATGATGGTATAAACTTGGTTAACCTACCCTTCATCAACCCAAGCCAAAACAGACGGGCTGGCAGGTTAGTTGAGGTGATCCAAGAATAGGTGCTGAGGGAATTCAGACAAAGAGCAATACTATATAGACTGAGGCTAGCAGGGAAAACTGTTGGTTAACTAGATACTAAGGCAGACCCTAAGATTAGCTTCGAAGGAGAAACCTCAGTTGAAGGCCCAGCAGAAGAACCTGTGAACCTTGAGACACGCTCACCCTCAACACACAGTACCCTCAATGACACACCTGCAGGTGAAGGTGTATCACAACCTCTCTCTGGCCAGAGCACAAGCTCCTCACAACCATCTGCAGGCCAAAGCTCTCTCCACCCTGAGTCATATAGGCCAACAATTGACAAAGAGAAAAGGAAAATGACTCCTGAGGAGATTGAGGAGGAGAAGAGAGAGAGGAAGAGGAAGGCCAGGTGAGAAAGATCTGGTGAAGTCCCTACCTTCATGCAAGCTGCAATCAGGGCTGCTCATAGGCCTGATACTCAGAATGATGTGTTAAGAGTAGCCAGATTAAACTATCTGGGACTCAGGATCAAGCAGAAGATCAAAGAAGGTCAGCTTGTTGACTTGCATTCTCCACCAAGTCCAGCTGCACCTGAAGTTAAGGTGAAGGTTGAAGAGACAACACAACCTGAACCTGAAGCCACACCTAAGCCAACTTTATCTTTTGACCCACAGCATGGTTCTAAATCCCCTTCTACTGATCAAATGAGGAATAAGGACCTAACTAAGGAGAGCACAGAAAGCCAATCTGGTACTGCAGGCCAAACTCCTCAGTTGAAGTATAGATTGAGGAAAAGGATGGCCATCAGAAGGGACAAAAGGAAGAAAAAGAAGTTCAAGGCATCCTCCTCAACATCTCAGGATGAGTAATAACATCCTGAGAAAATGCATAAAGAGGCTGCTCAACCAACTCCATTCAGAAGAAGAGCCTCTTGCATGTGGAAGACCATCCATGTCCTGATTGCACACTGCTGATCAAGACATGAGGACTGCAAACTGCTAAGCATCTTATCTGTTTTGGTACCATCAGCCTAGGGGGAGTTTATAAGGTATTTCAAAGAGGCTGATGAACATAAAATAGTCAAGAAGTCTTCTGCATGCATGCACTTTGTGCATGATAGAAGTTACTTAGGAAGTTTTACACACTGCAAGGAAATTACTCTAAGTGTAAAATCTTTCGAAGTAAAAGACCAATTCTTCCGAAGCTTAGAAGACAAAGTCTTCCGAAGCCTCAAAGATAGAAGACTGATTTCTTTCGAAGACAGAGAAGACATGCTCTCTGTGAAACCACTTTTTAGAAAAGCTGACCAACTTTCTGGCAGCCACTCTACAGACTCACCAACTTATACAAGTTGGTGAAAAGGTCCATGCTTAGAAAGTTGTAGACTAAGGTCTTGAGTCTGTAACTTTGTACTTTATGTACTTTTATCCTTTTTGAATTACAATAGGATGTGAGCTTTGGCATGTCATAGTCACATGTCAAAAGGCAATCTGCCTTTTCACTTTACATTGATCTTGTTGTCTAGATTAGTGTTTCCAGCTGGCCTTCAAAGTATGGCCGGCTGTAAGATGTAGTATAAAGTATCTCAGGTCCTTGTATTTTATTTTCATGCTTTGTAACACTTGTAATAGAACTTGAGAGCAATATCTTTTATCCTTGAAAACCAATCCTGTTGTTCTTAAGTTTCTATCTCTTGCTTACTTGTGTTGTTCTTAGTATCATCTTAAAGGTTCCAGTTCCCTATTTGATCTATTAAGTATTCCAAGTCTCTCCTCATTGTGAAACTGATTTACATTGAACACCTTCAAACGGTCCTGCAATTGGTACCAGAGCTATCCAGCCTCTTGATTGTAAGATCTCACCATCTTAGATCTCTCAGTTTTTCACAAAACACTTAACAACTCAAATGGCAGCTCTTTCAAAGGCTGATATGAAAACTGGTACTATGAAAAAGTCGCCACTAATCACTCCTAAAGATTTTGATACTTGGTGTCAAAGAATGGAAGGCTTCATCAAGTCTCAAGACTCTAGGATGTGGGAATCTGTTGTCTCTGGACCTTACATTCCATGCACCTCTTTAGCTGCTGCCGGAGGTGGCATGATTCCAAAGGAGGTGGTTGACTATTCTGAAGAAGATAGAAAGAAGATAGATATCGATCAAAAGGCCATGACTGCCCTCCAAACTGCTCTTCCCAACTCCACCTACAGGGGCTTCAAGAAGTGCAAAACTGCCAAGCAGTTATGGGATGCACTAAAGCTCATGTATGAGGGGTCCTCTGAAGCAAAAGAGAACAAAAAGGACCTCTTGAAGCAGCAGTTTGAGAACTTCCCCTACAAGACAGGTGAAACCATGACTCAGCAATACTTCAGGTATATTGAGATTATGGATACTCTAATGGATGTTGGAGTAACTCTTAAGAACAGGGACATTGTGAGGAGATTCATGTCCTCTCTTCCCAGATAGTGGACTCATTACTGTGTTGTTATCAAGAGGACTGATAACCTCAAGACTCTTAATCTTACAGAGTTGTATGGTATCCTCAGTGGGTACCAGATGGAAATGAACATGCAAAATCCATCTGGTACTCCAGCAATCAGCAGAGTTCAGCCCTCCATGTGGTTGAAAACAATTGTAGAGAACCATAACATCATCTCATCTGCTACCCTGACAACTCACAAAAAGGTCCTTTCATCACCTTCCCTGAGACACCAAGGGAGAGCTACATCCAAGGAAGTCCATTCCAAGAGACAAGCTCTTCTCATGCTTTTGTGTCTTCTGATGAGAGTTCAGGCAACTTTCTTTTCACCCTTGAAGACCTGGACTGTATCCATCTAGATGATCTGGAGTACATGGAGATAGTCCAGCAGATGCTCACAGAGCCAAGAAGTTCTACAAGAGGACAGGGAGGAAGTTTCCTAGCAATGCAGCCAGTGGAAAGTTTGGACTGGACAAAAGCAAGGTGAAGTGTTTCAACTGTAACCAAATGGGACACTTTGCCAGGGAGTGCAAGGCACCTAGAACAAATGGTAGCCAAGCACAAACCAGACCAAACTACACTTAAGGAGTCAACCAGAATGAGAAGCCAAAGCAGCAAGCTGCAGTTGCTGTTGAAGAAGGAGGCTTTGACTTGAGCTTTCAGGTTGAAGATGCATCTCCAAACCAAGCACTGATTGCAGATCATGATGAAGCCAAGGTATTGGAACATCTTTGTATTCCTGAATGTATTGCTAAAGTTAATAGATACAGGTCCTATAACTTAGAAATGATATCTGATCTTGAGTCCTTAAATATCTTAAAATCTGATTTCAAAAGAGCTGAAAATGGATATAAACTAAAAATAGAAGATTTAGAGAAAACCGTTTCAACTCTTAAACATGAACACGCCAACTACAGGACTCAAATCAAAGATCTCATCATTAAGTTAACTGAATGCCAGGCTGAGCTTGTGATCAGCAAAGCCAGGGCAGTAAAATGTGTTCTTGAAGAAGAAACCTTCAAGAACATGATATCCTCATCTCTGCATGCCAAAGTTTGTTATCAGAATAAGCAGAGACTAGGATCTACTGAGATAGCTCCTCCACACTCCTTACTATCAGTAAGATCTCCAAGGTGTTGAACTTGTGAAGATGAGCTTTCCTTCATAGACCCTATAAGTGAAAAGGATGAAGAGGAGATAGTGAAGAATGGATCTGAGAAGAGTGAAGAAGATCATCCTAAGAAGGGTTACTATTCTCCTGAGGAGAGGAATCCTGTTGGGTTGACAAAGTTCAACAGGAAGAACTTGATCAGAAGAGCAAAGAGAAAGTCCAAGAAAGCTCAAGAGATCAAGGCCATTTTCAACTCAAAGCAGAAACAAGTGTTCATCTCTGCAAGATTTGAAGTGGTAAAGGCTGAAGACTCAACTATGAATCCTAGTACCAGGGGTTCTAGTTCTTGCCAACCTCATCCCAACAACAACAAGAAGAAGGCTGATTTGTTGTGTTCCATTGCTGCACAACCTGAACCATCCACATCCAGCAGTAAGTCTCTCCCTAAAAGGCTTGCTACTTCATCAGTGAAGAAGAAGAAGGAAGTGGAAAGTGATCAAGATCAGTTGCTCTCAAAAAAAGGCTTCCAGAAGAATGCATTTTGACTGTGTCATGTGTGGTAGTACTTCTCATGTAGCTAAGGATTGCATCTACAATCCTAAAAGCACTGTCCACATGATCAAGAAGAAATCTTCTGAAAAGATCAAGAATAAGCCGACTTCTGAAGGAAAAGCTTTTCCTCTTGGAATTTCCAAAGTGAAGAAGAAGACAAGTGAAAACTTACCTCCGGAAAAAAAATTTGTCTCGGAAGAAAGGAATGCTTCCGAAGCACTGAAGCCGCAAGATCTTCCGAAGGTCTAGTCTCCATAACTTCCGAAGTTGTCAAAACTTCTGAAGTGTTGAAGGTCAAGTCTAAGCTTCCAAAGATGTTGTGAAAGATAAAGAAAGACCATGTGACTGAAAGTTCTTCATCAACAAATAGTGATGAGTCTTTTCTCTAGCATAAAAGAATGTGCCATGTAAACTTTAAAAACATGAATAAATTAATTAAGAATGACTTGGTAACTAGAATGCCAAAGAAAGAGTTTACAAGTGATGATTCATTGTGTTGCATGCCTGAAAGGGAAGCAACATAAGGTATCTCCCAAGCCAAAGGAAAGAAACTCCATCACTACTCCCCTACACTTGTTATATGTGGATCTTTTTGGCCCCATCAGTGTAATGTGTTTGGGAAGGACCTCATACTGTTTAGTGATTACAGATGATTTTACTAGATTCACTTGGGTCTTTTTCCTTAGAACAAAGGATGAGACTCCTGAGATATTAAAGAATTTCATTTTGAAGATTGAGAATCAATCTGATCACAAGGTCAAGATCATAAGATGTGATCAAGGAACCAAATTGAAGAACCAAATCCTTGATACATTCTATGATGAAAAGGGTATTTCAAGACAATATAGTGCTGCTCGGACTCCTCAGTAGAATGGTGTTGCTGAGAGGAGAAACAGGACACTAATTGAAGCTGCAAGAACTATGTTATCTGACTCTAAACTGCCTATCACCTTCTGGGCAGAAGCAGTGAACACTGCTTGTTATGTGCAGAACAGAGTTTTAGTAGTGAAGACTCATGGTAAGACTCCTTATGAACTGTGGCACAAAAGGAGACCTTTCATTGGTTTCCTTAGATCATTTGGATGTCCTTGCACAATCTTGAATACCAGAGATCAGATAGCCAAATTTGATGAGAAATCAGATGATGGATACTTTATTGGATACTCTTCTCAAGCGAAGGCTTATAGAGTATACAATCTCAGAACTAAAATAGTTGATGAGTCAGCCAATGTGACTTTCAATGAACACACTCTTTGTGTGAGAGGTTCTGGTCCTGATTGGCTGTTTGATCTTGATTTAGTTAACAACTGTTTTAACAAGTCTTGTAAGAATGTTTTAGGATCTACAAGTAATCTATCAACAGAAGATCCTGGCCCAAGATTTGAGCTGAGAAGACCTTAAAATCAATCTACTTCAGCTCTAGTGATAACAAATTCTGCAGATGGAGCTCCTATCAGCACAATAATGACAAATCCTGCTGATACATCTGAAGTGCCTTCAAATTCCAGCTCAGAGGCACAGAACCAAAGGGAAGGAGTTCCAAATATAGAAGAAAGTTGTAATGATGACAGTGATCAAGAATTCCTTGATGCTAATAATCATTCCATGGAAGACAACATCATTGATGTCACACACTCATTGGATCAAGTCTCTCTTGATAAGTGTGCTGATGTGGTGGGTGAATCTACTTTGCCTGATCAAAATTTTTCAAATTTAGATCTCTCCAACCAACTTGCTGTGATCCCTCAACTAAGGATCCATAAGTCTCACCCCACCACAAACATCATTAGTGAAGTTGATAAGGGGGTAAGAACAAGAGGACAAACCCATGACAAAAATGTTTGTCTCTACTCTTGTTTCCTATCCCAAGTAGAGCCAAAGAAATTTGAGGAGGCCCTGAAAGATGGAAGTTGGGTTGAAGCTATGCAGGAGAAACTGCTTCAATTCAAAAGGCAAAAGGTTTGGAACCTATGTCCTCTTCCTCTAGGGAAGACTACTATAGGAACCAAATGGGTGTTCAGGAACAAGAAAGATGATATAGGACTTGTCATCAAGAAAAAGACAAGACTAGTTGTTCAAGGGTATACTCAGTAAGAAGGGATTGATCACAGTGATGTCTTTGCTCCAGTAGCAAGACTTGAAGCTGTTAGGATATTCCTAGCCTTTACTACATCCAAGAATTTCAAGGTCTACCAACTTGATGTCAAGTGTGCTTTCTTATATAGGGTGATTGAGGAATAGGTGTATGTCAAACAACCACCTGGTTTTGCAGATCCAGATCATCCAGAGTATGTCTGTAAGCTTGATAAAACTCTTCATGGGTTGCACTAAGCTCCAAGAAAATGGTATGAGACTCTATCTCAGTACCTATGTCAGCATGGTTACAAAAGGGATACTATAGATGGAACTCTCTTCATCAAAGGAACAGGAAATGACTTGATGCTGGTTCAAGTTTATGTTGATGACATTATCTTTAGGTTAACTAATCCAAAGCTCTGCAAAGACTTTGAGAAGCTGATGAAGAATAGATTTGAAATAAGTGCCATGGGGGAACTCAATTTCTTTCTAGGAATTCAAGTGAAGCAGGTTGACAATGGCATCTTCATAAGTCAGTCAAAGTATGTTCAGGATATACTTACTAGATTCAGCATGACTGACTGCAAGGTTGCAAAGACTCCCATAGCAAAAAACCACTCTCTTGGACCTGACCTTCAGGGGGAGTGTGTAGATGAGCGTCTCTACAGAGCTATGATTGGGTCTTTTGTGTACCTTACTGCCAGCAGGCCTGATATCATGTTTGCTACATGTATTTGTGCTAGATATCAAGCCAACCCCAGGATGTCACACCTGGTTGCTATCAAAAAAATTCTAAGATACCTCAAAGGTGCTCCATCACTAGGCCTTTGGTATCCAAAGAATTCTAACTTCAATCTGTATGTATATACAGATAGTGACTATGGTGGCTGTAACATGACTGCAAAGTCTACATCAGGGGGATGTCAATTTCTTGGTGGAAGGATAGTCTCATGGCAATGCAAGAAACAATCCTGTATATCTGTATCAACTGCTGAAGCTGAATACATTGCTGCTGCAAGCTGCTGTGCTCAAGTGCTTTGGATTCAGAATCAGATGCTAGACTATGGATTCAACTTCAAGAAGACTCCCATCCACATAGACAACAATAGTGCTATCTCTATTACAGAGAATCCTCTGCAGCACTCAAGGACCAAGCATATCACATCAGGTATTATTTAATTAGAGATAATTTTGAAAAGGGGTTAGTCAAACTAGTCAAAGTTCACACAAATGAACAATATGTTGATCTGTTCACCAAAGCTTTTGATGAATAGAGATTTAAGTATCTCATATCAGCTATTGGGATGATTAACTTTGAGTAGCTTTTTCTTAAACTTAAATTCAATATTATTTCTAAAATCTGTGTGTCCTTAGTTGTCTATTTTATCACCTTCATAAGCCCCTAACTGACTTGGAAGAAGATTCTTTTAGAAAATATTCCTTAGATTTTTTAAGATATTGAATATAATTCTCTTCAGAAGAAACTAAGTTACCGTCGAATCAAATTATGTCTTTAATATCAACTAACTACTTATGACAATTTTCCTTCGGAAGAAATTCTCTAAATATCTTTCGAAGCCAATTTTTCATAAGTATTTACATGCTATTAAAGGACAAATTTCTTCCAAAAGTACTTATCTCTGAATTGTTGAGTTTTCAGCAACTTCATCCTCTCTTTAGATCAACAGCTATTGGGTTCCCCATATAGATGTGTTTCTTTGTTATTTTAGATTTCTTATGATGATTTTATTCATAAATCAAGATCATCTTGCATGTTAGGATCAAACATCAACTTTGAAGATCCAAGACTTCTTTTCATCTCATACCCAGACACACATATACACGACATATCCATGACATATCCACACACATATATTTTTCAAAAACTTATTTTTCTTTGTTAAAGTTCATTGTTGAAACCTTGAATTTCAAAACTTTTAGGTTTGGTGAACAACCTTTGCATAAGTCAAGTTTAAATCTTGTATGCAAGCGAATGGGGGTGAGGTTCATATCCTAGATAAACATTTGATCAAAAGTGAATAAAAAAGAGAAATGAAAGATTTATTTGGGTGATTTCTTCTTTCTTGAGCTCAAATCTTGCAAGAAATCCACCAAAATCACTTAAGGTCTTTCATACTTGGATGATTGAAGCTAGAATCAAGCTTGGATTCAACAAAATCAAAAAATAAGGATGTTTTTAGGTGTGTTTGGCCGAGAGAGAGAAGAGAGAGAGAGAAAGAGTGTGTGTGTGTGTGTGTGTGTGTGTGTGTGTGTGTGGGTGTAGGAGGTGTAGAATGTTGAGTGCAAGATTGGTTTTTATAGACATAATTAGGTGCTTATTTAATTCTAGCAATGATTAATAAGGTTAGATATTTTGGATCGTGTTGGAACAGGGTTATGGATTAACATGACTTTTCTATTTGATCAGTAGTTAACAAATAAAAAATCTAAGTTAGCTACTTACTAACAAACACAAATACTTTGAGTAAAGATAAGTGCGCAAGTCGTTCTTTCAAAGTATTCAATTGATTAACCAAAACTAAGTACAAAGAGTTACAATCAGCAGATAGACAACTTGCTTGACAAGCTTACCTTTATTATACAAGTATGAAGGGTTTATACTATGAAATCTAAATAATAAGAATAAACTATTCTATGTTCATAACGTATAGTAAGATAGAAAATCATCACATCAAAGTTAGATAATCCTATGACTAACTCGAAAGAATCAAGGGCGTGGTTTTTGAATTCTATTCCCTGATCACATCTAATTATTAAAACCTTTTGATAAATTTGGTTCTTAGTTTTGATAATAAATTATTTTAGTATTTTAGCAGTTTCTCTTTAGTTTGTAAAAATAAAATCCAAGTTTTGGTTTATGAATGCTCCGACACATAAGTAAAATTCGTTAGTGATTAACGGGGACCCAAGCCTATGTAGTCTTGGGTCTTCCTCTTTTCAGCAGTTGATTTTCAATGGTAAATGTTGAATAGGTAGTTTTTGGTTTTGGGTCATCTAAGGATTCGGCAGATGTCTTTGATTTCCATGCTTTTCTTTTGACGTTGTCTAATGCTTTAACATCATCATTTTTGTGATAACCCTTTGAAGCTTTTGAAGATGGTGACGGTTTCTTACAATTCTTCTTTTTCTTCAAGCTTGTAGATGTTGATTTGTTCTGAACAGTTTTTTTTATCACCATCTTTTATTTTTGATGGTTGATTGGCAGCTGCAAACTTCTTTGAAGGTCTAGACTGATTGGAATGGTTGATGAAGTGTGCCAAAGGATTGTATTGACAGTCTTTTGCAAAGTGACTGTCTTTCCCACACATTAGACTTGTGATCTTTGTTTACTTCTTGGCTGACTTGATTTTCTGCCTAAGCTCTTGTAATTCCTTCTTCATCTCCTCCTTCTTACCTCTTCTTATCATCTCATGATCAATGAAATCTTTAGTTTTCACCTTCTTTCCTAAAGATCTCATCACCTAACTTTTCTTCGTTCCACCCATAGTTTTGTTTAGCTTGTGATCAACATGGGTAGTTAGATCAATCTTCTTCCTTGGCAACCTCTTGTCATGGATCTTTACCACTTCAAAGATAGACCTTTGAACATATGGTTGGGGTCTTACTTCTAAAGGGTTTGAGGTTCCTACATAAGAGCCTCTATTACGAGTCATCTTGTTACAGCTATGCTTTGATTGATGCTTTGTCTTGATGGAGGATTTTGACTTAGCAGACAGTTTGTTGACTTTGGAAGATGACTTCTCTTTGAAAAACCTCACGTTCCGAATCACATCCTTCTTTGCCTTAGCCTTAAGTTCCTCCTCCCTCTCCTCCCTCTCTTCTTCCTTGTCTCTCTTTTCTTCCTATTCTGCTATCTCATATTCTTCAGTAGCTACTTTTGTACTAATTGAATCGACAGATACTTGCTTCTTTACCTCCAGGTTGCACTTGGGGGTATATGTGGGAGTATATCTTATTAGTGGTTTCATAGTATTATACACTAATCCTGTCTTGGTTTGATACAACTTTTTGGAGATTTCAGTTTAAGCAAGCAGTTTTTTAAACTTTTCGGTTTGAACATTGTATTTATCAGCATATGTTTTAGCTCTAGCTAAATCACATTATACTGACTTCAATCTGCTTAAAAGATCATGAATTTGGGTCTACAAGTTAGTTAGTTCATGTTTTAGTTGTGAAACAATCTTTTCTATCTCTATCATCTTTTTTTTTAGCTTGATCATTTTTGTTAAAATCAGTTTTAAGAAAATTGATTGATTCAACATCCTTCATGAGATCCAATTTGTGATTTTTGTACGTTTACCTTAGAAATGAACTTAGGTGTACCACAAGGTTCAGAAATTACCTGGGGTAAGGAGGATAAACTTCAAGCCATTAGTGCATTGTTAATGGGAGTGACCTCTTCTACTTGAAAGCTCTAGTTAATCACCTCTTCTCCTGAGGCTACAATTGTTGTATGTTTTTGGCTGGTAGAGGGAGAGAAACTTTGATAAGTTGAGGGTTGTTAGGAGTTTGATGAGCTTAAGAGAGATGGGTTTGACTTATGTGCTTTGCATTTTTTGGTAAATTAAGTTTCCCAGCCGGTTATAGTTGAAACACTTTATTTTGCTCTAGTCAAACCCAAAACCTGATCTTTTTTGCCTCATGAACTTTCTTCCAGTTCTCTACTGAAACTGCTTAGCCCTTAAAGGATCATGGCTATCATGTAGCTAATGTCCATCTCTTTAAGATCATCTGGATTAATGCATTCCAGATCTTCTTCAAAGAGTTGAAAGAAGTTGGCTTGTTCACTAACACAGTCTGAGTTTAAAGAGTCGATTGGTGAAAAGAATGGTGAGGTTTGATGATCTATCTGCTGAAAGATGGTGATGGTTAAGATTTAGCAATTGGAGATTCAGCTAGGTGATCATTGGTACTTGATGAGTCATAGTAGGAATTTGTTAGGCTTGGGAGTGGGAGTGGGAGTGAAAAGGTTCATGAATAGCTACCATAAGGGCTAATGACTTTAAGGGGTTTGAAGATCTACCGAGTGATTCTTCATCTGCATCCATTTCCATCTAATAGCCACTGAGGATGCCATATAACTCCTCAAGAGTCATTGTCTTCAGATTCTCAGTTCTTCTAATGGACACAATGTAAACTGTCCATGTCTTAGGTAGGGACCTTTTAGAACTTTTTGAGAACATCGCTATTCTCCATCTTTAGTCCAGCTTCATTTAGAAAGTCTATGAGTTCAACATATCTAAGATATGTTACAATCATGGTTTCTCCCCCTTGTGAATTCAAAGTTTTCAAACTTCTACTGCAAAACATCTCTCCCTTCATGTCTTCCATTCCTTCAAAATCTAGCCTTTAATGCTTTCCATAACTTTTGAGCTGTTGTGAATTTTTTGAAGCCATGAACGATGTTGTTTGGTATGCTCATTCTGATTAGTCATAAAGCCTTTGAATCCACATCCATCTTCTTCATATCTTCACCTGAGTACTTTATGGGATCTTTGGGAATCATGACTCCACTTTCACGAGTAGCTTGAACCATATGGACATATGGTTCATTTAGAATAGAGACCCAAAGTCTCAGATCTTGATTCCTTAGAATATCTTCCAGTTGGATTTTTCAAGTATCATAGTCATGTGCTGTGAACATGGGGGGCTTCGTCTAAGTTCCATCAGTAGTTATTTAAAAGGATAAAGAAGTATGAAGGAGTGTGTTGTTTGATAGTGTGATCAAAAGAAAAACAAGTGATTTGTTGAAAGGTGACTTCAAGCAAATCAAGAGGCTTTGATACCACTTAGGGTTATGGATTAACAAGACTTTTCTTTGATCAATAGTTAACAAATACGGATTCTAAGTTAGCTACTTACTAACAAACACAAATACTTTGAGTAAACATAAGTGCACAAGTCATTCTTTCAAAGTATTCACTTGATTAATCAAAAATGAGTATAAAGAGTTACAATCAGCATATACAAAAGTGGCTTGACAAGCTTACCTTTACTATACATGTATGAGGTTTTTATACTATGAAATATAAACAATAAGAATAAACTATTCTATGTTTTGAATGTACAGCAAGATAGACAATCAGTACATCAAAGTTAGATAGCTTTAGTACTATGTTGTCTTTAAAAGGAAGAACACAACAGTCGTTGGTATAGAAAGTCTTGTCTTGTATAATAGCTAATCAACAGCACATGGAGTTTAGTGCAGATCAGCAGTAGTCTATCAGTATCACAACAGGTAAATGCTGAACGGCAGAGGATTCAACATATGCTAATCGGTAGTCATTCGGCATATGCTCATCGGCACCGCACTTGTCAGAAAAAAGCAGTTGACAGCCAGTGCTGAATTCTTGAGTTTTCAGCAGCTTCATCCTCTCTTTAGATCAACAGGTATTGGGTTCCCCACATGGGATGCCACATAGGTAGGGGAAGGGGTCGGTTTTTATTTTTTTTATAAATATTAAACGTTCAGTTTGTTAGTTTATGCGAAAATTTTATAAAATCCAAAAAAATATTTATTTGCAGTTTTTCCATAAATTCATAAATAAATAATAATGCTTTTTAGACAAAATAATATCTAACAGATGTAACACAGTATGCAACAGATTGCATATTGCACAAAGCAAGATTTATAAGTCTTACATACGCGCAATTATATCATCAATTATTAACTTTGCATGAATAAATAAATTTTTTATATAAAACGTATTAATTCATAAAAATTCTAAACACATTAACCAGATTTTGAAATTCATAAATAACAAAATTGTTACCAAAGCTCGTTAAAAGATTTTTATCGCAACGCCGTGACACGGTAATTACCAAAATTACCAAATATGAAACCATGTACAGAAGGGCTTTGCTAGAACTTAATTGACCTTAATTATCAGAAAATTAAGTCCAATGATACATTTAATTAAATTAACACTCTTTATTAACGTATGGATATTAACTTGAAAATAACAGATGTCACAAAAAATCAAAGAACAAAATAAAAATAAAATATGGATGCACAAACATAAAACAATTATGATTAAAAAAAGTATATGTATGAGATGAAAGTTATTAGCTTACAAGAAAAGGCCAACTGCACACATGATTATCTTGAAGATCGACGACTCAGCTTGCATACACGGGTCAAAGAAAAGAGGCGTCAGAAACCATGTTTGTTTGTCAATGGGATTACACATAACAATATCATTTTTTCGTAGAGCGAGGTGTTTTCGAAGCTTGAACCAGACTATAGTAAAGCAACACGCATTATTTTACACTTCAACCTTCACCCTCCAACTACAACCATCATTCGATGTAATAAAAATCATATTAGGAAGTTCTTGTTTCTTGAAAAAGGTTACAGCAAAACACAAGATGTAGTTGCTACAAAATAAGTTAACACTATTTTTGTATTTTTAAAAACTTCATCTGTAAATTAATAGTTATAGTTTTAGATTACTTAATAAAGGATATCTTTTTCAAGTTGTATTTTAGGTATTGTATTTCTATATACACATATATATATATATATATATATATAATTTAGATTTTAAACTCTAGTATATGTAATATATATTAATAAATTCCTATACTAAATAAATATAAAAAATAATAAGTAAAAATGGCTAACAACCTTTAATCTAATTTGTTTATACTATTCATTTATTTCTGTAACCCAATTCATATCAATCAGCAATTCTAAGAATCATTTATGAAATAAATAAATTTTGTTAAAAGATTTTTTTGTTAAAATGTCATTATTTATTATAATTTTAAAAAATAGAATAAAAACATCTATTACCCTAAAATAGTTCAAAAGGCTAAATTTACATAAGAAAAAAACCAATATAAAATATATAAACTATATAAGTATAAATATTAATTAGGACATGCATTTATTTGATATTTTATTAATGTTTATATTTAATCTTTTAATTTAAATAATATGCTATTAAATAACAAAATTTAGTTATAAATACCAACATACAAAATACCCAAAATAATGACTATTAAATAACTTTTAAATATTATTCTTTAATCAATGTATTAATTAGAATAAGTTTATTAAATGAGGGACACAATAATACTGATTGAATAGAATAGTTGTACCTAATGCTTAAGAATTATTTTAGGTGTCATAATATTTTTTGTAAAATTAGATTGTGTCCTAAAGAGATGATTTATATAGTAATGTAGATAACATAAATACATACAATAAAGAAAGCTACAAACGACATAGATAATTGTCAAGATAGATAAATACATGCACGTATGATATCATGTTTTACGTTTTACATACCTTGTAGAAAGAAGATACATACAAAAAAAGATTAAATGATGATTCTTCTATTAGTTTACATATATTCTATCATATTTTTCATAGATATAAATAAAAATTAGACTATCACTATACGATAGATGATTGTTAGGCATGTAACAAGTGTGTACAATCTATTTTGCAAGGGGTAATCATAAATATGACAACAAACAACAAAGAAAAATAAAGATTAAGTCAAAACAACAAAAGTTCAAAAAATAATTATGAAGAAGCAAAACATTCAAAATTCTAGGGTTTGAAACTCACAAACCAAGAGTTACGCAAATCAAACACCTTAATAACAAACACATAAGAATATCAAAATGGAAGAATAATAAAATAATAAGCCATGAAGATTAATAGGAAACATCATTCAATAGAACAAATCAGGCATAAAGGATTGTATATTTCAGGTTAGAATAAAAAACATAACCGAAAAGAAAAGAAGATGATTAAGATTACCGTGTGGTTCCTTCGGAGTGATGAGCGGATTCACTAACAATGTATAGCTTCCTTGAGATTAATCAATGATATCGAGTAGTAGAAAATAAGGGCTTAAGGTTGTGAAAGGATAAAGAAACAAGAATGAATGATAAAGAAAGAAGGTGTGGTGTCAAGTTCAAGTCGGGTTATGAAGATCCACATGTGGTGTATTCTAGATGCATGTCTCTATGCGGGAAAACTAAATAGCTGAGGTGCTATGCTGGGGACACATGTCCCTAGAAACCTTGATTTAAGAGATGTATAGATATAGTTTATACATAATTTGTTTTGTTTTAATATTTAGTATTTAAAATAAGTTTGTTTTTTTATTAAGGGCAAGATTCTCAATGTAATTTAAAATATTTATATAACTTTTAATATATTTGTTTAACTTTTGGTAAGTCTTTCTGTTTCTAAATAGGAAAAACTATAGGATCATAGTCTTTTGTTGGTTTTTTATGCAAACCCCTAACTTGCAAAATGAAACGATGAGACTATCATGGATAAGTATGAAAGTTTTAAAGTTGGCAAATAAGGGTAAAATTATAATCATTATTTCTTAAATTCATTTTACTAAAATGAGTAAATACGTTATTTTAATTAGTTTCAAAGGTATATATGATATTTTAATTTGAAATGTTGCGTATAGATGATATTTCATAAGTTTACATGTATGAAATGTTTCATTTTTTATTTACTTTAACAAATTTAGAAATGATCGCTACATGTTTTAGAGACTTTTTTCTATTAAAAAAATTCTTAACATATAAAGAAAGCCTTTTGAATTATTTTTAAAACAAACATCCTAATTATTTAATATAAAGTTTAAAAAAATTCAAAAAAATATTAAGTGTTTATAAAAAAAATTTTATTTTTAGTTACATTTTTTATTGTTTTTATAAAAAAAAAGTGATTTTGAACCTCTTTTAGGATAAAAGAACTTTTTCTAAAACTAAAGATTTGTACCTTGGTAAAATATGACAAGTTTTAAAAATACTTTTGTAAGTTTAAAAAGTCTCTACAACCACAGAACCTGGGAGTTCTATCATGAGTATGGGCAATGAGGACTCACCACCCTCACTTGCAGTTGTCCAGACTCAACAACTTTCTCAGGCTCACACTGATGTAGAGGTCTTATTTCAAAAATTGTTTAAGGAAGGAATTCCAATGTCTATGCCAGCCCCATCCCACTTAGCTAAAAATCCAATTATGGGATGGTGGTATGATAACTCAAGAATGGCATTGATGCTATCAAGGGCTCACGGGCAGCAGGAACTCTTCAACTTTCAGACCCTGAGTTTCCATGATGGTATAAACTTGGTTAACCTACCCTTCATCAACCCAAGCCAAAACAGACGGGCTGGCAGGTTAGTTGAGGTGATCCAAGAATAGGTGCTGAGGGAATTCAGACAAAGAGCAATACTATATAGACTGAGGCTAGCAGGGAAAACTGTTGGTTAACTAGATACTAAGGCAGACCCTAAGATTAGCTTCGAAGCGGAAACCTCAGTTGAAGGCCTAGCAGAAGAACCTATGAACCTTGAGACATGCTCACCCTCAACACACAGTACCCTCAATGACACACCTGCAGGTGAAGGTGTATCACAACCTCTCTCTGGCCGGAGCACAAGCTCATCACAACCATCTGCAGGCCAAAGCTCTCTCCACCCTGAGTCATTTAGGCCAACAATTGACAAAGAGAAAAGGAAAATGACTCCTGAGGAGATTGAGGAGGAGAAGAGAGAGAGGAAAAGGAAGGCCAGGTGAGAAAGATCTGGTGAAGTCCCTACCTTCATGCAAGCTGCAATCAGGGCTGCTCATAGGCCTGATACTCAGAATGATATGTTAAGAGTAGCTAGATTGAACTAACTGGGACTCAGGATCAAGCAGAAGATCAAAGAAGGTCAGCTTGTTGACTTGCATTCTCCACCAAGTCCAGCTGCACATGAAGTTAAGGTGAAGGTTGAAGAGACAACACAACCTGAACCTGAAGCCACACCTAAGCCAACTTTATCTTTTGACCCACAACATGGTTCTAAATCCCTTTCTACTGATCAAATGAGGAATAAGGACCTAACTAAGGAGAGCACAGAAAGCCAATCTGGTGTTGCAGGCCAAACTCCTCAGTTGAAGTATAGATTGAGGAAAAGGATGGCCATCAGAAGGGACAAAAGGAAGAAAAAGAAGTTCAAAGCATCCTCCTCAACATCTCAGGATGAGTAATAACATCCTGAGAAAATGCATAAAGAGGCTGCTCAACCAACTCCATTTAGAAGAAGAGCCTCTTGCATGTGGAAGACCATCCATGTCCTGATTGCACACTGCTGATCAAGACATGAGGACTGCAAACTGCTAAGCATCTTATCTGTTTTGGTACCATCAGCCTAGGGGGAGTTTATAAGGTATTTCAAAGAGGCTGATGCACACAAAATAGTCAAGAAGTCTTCTGCATGCATGCACTTTGTGCATGATAGAAGTTACTTAGGAAGTTTTACACACTGCAAGGAAATTACTCTAAGTGTAAAATCTTCCGAAGTAAAAGACCAATTCTTCCGAAGCTTAGAAGACAAAGTCTTTCGAAGCCTCAAAGATAGAAGACTGATTTCTTTCGAAGACAGAGAAGACATGCTCTCTGTGAAACCACTTTTTAGAAAAACTGACCAACTTTCTGGCAGCCACTCTGCAGACTCACCAACTTATACAAGTTGGTGAAAAGGTCCATGCTTTAGAAAGTTGTAGACTAAGGTCTTGAGTCTGTAACTTTCTACTTTATGTACTTTTATCCTTTTTGAATTACAATAGGATGTGAGCTATGGCATGTCATAGTCACATGTCAAAAGGCAATCTGCCTTTTCACTTTACATTGATCTTGTTGTCTAGATTAGTGTTTCCAGCTGGCCTTCAAAGTATGGATGGCTGTAGGATGTAGTATAAAGTATCTCAGGTCCTTGTATTTTATTTTCATGCTTTGTAACACTTGTAATAGAACTTGAGAGCAATATCCTTTATCCTTGAAAACCAATCCTGTTGTTCTTAAGTTTCTATCTCTTGCTTACTTGTGTTGTTCTTAGTATCATCTTAAAGGTTCCAGTTCCTTATTTGATCTGTTAAGTATTCTAAGTCTCTCCTCATTGTAAAACTGATTTACATTGAACACCTTCAAACGGTCCTGCAATTGGTACCAGAGCTATCCAGCCTCTTGATTGTAAGATCTCACCATCTTAGATCTCTCAGTTTTTCACAAAACACTTAACAACTCAAATGGCAGCTCTTTCAAAGGCTGATATGAAAACTGGTACTATGAAAAAGTCGCCACTAATCACTCCTAAAGATTTTGATACTTGGTGTCAAAGAATGGAAGGCTTCATCAAGTCTCAAGACTCTAGGATGTGGGAATCTGTTGTCTCTGGACCTTACATTCCATGCACCTCTTTAGCTGCTGCCGGAGGTGGCATGATTCCAAAGGAGGTGGTTGACTATTCTGAAGAAGATAGAAAGAAGATAGAAAGGCCATGACTGCCCTCCAAACTGCTCTTCCCAACTCCACCTATAGGGGCTTCAAGAAGTGCAAAACTGCCAAGCAGTTATGGGATGCACTAAAGCTCATGTATGAGGGGTCCTCTGAAGCAAAAGAGAACAAAAAGGACCTCTTGAAGTAGCAGTTTGAGAACTTCCCCTACAAGACAGGTGAAACCATGACTCAGCAATACTTCAGGTATATTGAGATTGTGGATACTCTAATGGATGTTGGAGTAACTCTTAAGAACAGGGACATTATGAGGAAATTCATGTCCTCTCTTCCCAGATAGTGGACTCATTACTGTGTTGTTATCAAGAGGACTGATAACCTCAAGACTCTTAATCTTACAGAGTTGTATGGTATCCTCAGTGGGTACCAGATGGAAATGAACATGCAAAATCCATCTGGTACTCCAGCAATCAGTAGAGTTCAGCCCTCCATGTGGTTGAAAACAATTGTAGAGAACCATAACATCATCTCATCTGCTACCCTGACAACTCACAAAAAGGTCCTTTCATCACCTTCCCTGAGACACCAAGGGAGAGCTACATCCAAGGAAGTCCATTCCAAGAGACAAGCTCTTCTCATGCTTTTGTGTCTTCTGATAAGAGCTCAGGCAACTTTCTTTTCACCCTTGAAGACCTGGACTGTATCCATCTAGATGATCTGGAGTACATGGAGATAGTCCAGCAGATTGCTCTTCTCACTTACAGAGCCAAGAAGTTCTACAAGAGGACAGGGAGGAAGTTTCCTAGCAATGCAGCCAGTGGAAAGTTTGGACTGGACAAAAGCAAGGTGAAGTGTTTCAACTGTAACCAAATGGGACACTTTGCCAGGGAGTGCAAGGCACCTAGAACAAATGGTAGCCAAGCACAAACCAAACCAAACTATACTTAAGGAGTCAACCAGAATGAGAAGCCAAAGCAGCAAGCTGCAGTTGCTGTTGAAGAAGGAGGCTTTGACTGGAGCTTTCAGGTTGAAGATGCATCTCCAAACCAAGCACTGATTGCAGATCATGATGAAGCCAAGGTATTAGAACATCTTTGTACTCCTGAATGTATTGCTAAAGTTAATAGATACAGGTCCTATAACTTAGAAATGATATCTGATCTTGAGTCCTTAAATATCTTAAAATCTGATTTCAAAAGAGCTGAAAATGGATATAAACTAAAAATAGAAGATTTAGAGAAAACCATTTCAACTCTTAAACATGAACACACCAACTACAGGACTCAAATCAAAGATCTCATCATTAAGTTAACTGAATGCCAGGCTGAGCTTGTAATCAGCAAAGCCAGGGCAGAAAAATGTGTTCTTGAAGAAGAAACCTTCAAGAACATGATATCCTCATCTCTGCATGCCAAAGTTTGTTATCAGAATAAGCAGAGACTAGGATCTACTGAGATAGCTCCTCCACACTCCTTACTATCAGTAAGATCTCCAAGGTGTTGAACTTGTGAAGATGAGCTTTCCCTCATAGACCCTATAAGTGAAAAGGATGAAGAGGAGATAGTGAAGAATGGATTTGAGAAGAGTGAAGAAGATCATCCTAAGAAGGGTTACTATTCTTCTGAGGAGAGGAATCCTGTTGGGTTGACAAAGTCCAAGAGGAAGAACTTGATCAGAAGAGCAAAGAGAAAGTCCAAGAAAGCTCAAGAGATCAAGGCCATTTTCAACTCAAAGCATAAACAAGTGTTCATCTCTGCAAGATTTGAAGTGGTAAAGGCTGAAGACTCAACTATGAATCCTAGTACCAGGGGTTCTAGTTCTTGCCAACCTCATCCCAACAACAACAAGAAGAAGGCTGATTTGTTGTGTTCCACTGCTGCACAACCTGAACCATCCACATCCAGCAGTAAGTCTCTTCCTAAAAGGCTTGCTACTTTATCAGTGAAGAAGAAGAAGGAAGTGGAAAGTGATCAAGATCAGTTGCTCTCAAAAGAAGGCTTCCAGAAGAATGCAGTTTGACTGTGTCATGTGTGGCAGTACTTCTCATGTAGCTAAGGATTGCATCTACAATCCTAAAAGCACTGTCCACATGATCAAGAAGAAATCTTCTGAAAAGATCAAAAATAAGCCGACTTCTGAAGGAAAAGCTTTTCCTCTCGGAAGTTCCAAATTGAAGAAGAAGACAAGTGAAAACTTGCCTCCGGAAAAAAAATTTGTCTCGGAAGAAAGGAATGCTTCCGAAGCACTGAAGCCGCAAGATCTTCCGAAGGTCTAGTCTCCATAACTTCCGAAGTTGTCAAAACTTCTGAAGTGTTGAAGGTCAAGTCTAAGCTTCCAAAGGTGTTGTGGAAGATAAAGAAAGGCCATGTGACTGAAAGTTCTTCATCAACAAATAGTGATGAGTCTTTTCTCTAGCATAAAAGAATGTGCCATGTAAACTTTAAAAACATGAATAAATTAATTAAGAATGACTTGGTAACTAGAATGCCAAAGAAAGAGTTTACAAGTGATGATTCATTGTGTTGCATGCCTGAAAGGGAAGCAACATAAGGTATCTCCCAAGCCAAAGGAAAGAAACTCCATCACTACTCCCCTACACTTGTTACATATGGATCTTTTTGGCCCCATCAGTGTAATGTGTTTGGGAAGGACCTCATACTGTTTAGTGATTACAGATGATTTTACTAGATTCACTTGGGTCTTTTTCCTTAGAACAAAGGATGAGACTCCTGAGATATTGAAGAATTTCATTTTGAAGATTGAGAATCAATCTGATCACAAGGTCAAGATCATAAGATGTGATCAAGGAACCAAATTGAAGAACCAAATCCTTGATACATTCTATGATGAAAAGGGTATTTCAAGACAATATAGTGCTGTTAGGACTCCTCAGTAGAATGGTGTTGCTGAGAGGAGAAACAGGACACTAATTGAAGCTGCAAGAACTATGTTATCTGACTTTAAACTGCCTATCACCTTCTGGGCAGAAGCAGTGAACACTGCTTGTTATGTGCAGAACAGAGTTTTAGTAGTCAAGACTCATGGTAAGACTCCTTATGAACTGTGGCACAAAAGGAGACCTTTTATTGGTTTCCTTATATCATTTGGATGTCCTTGCATGATCTTGAATACCAGAGATCAGATAGCCAAATTTGATGAGAAATCAGATGATGGATACTTTATTGGATACTCTTCTCAAGCCAAGGCTTATAGAGTATACAATCTCAGAACTAAAATAGTTGATGAGTCAGCCAATGTGACTTTCAATGAACACACTCTTTGTGTGAGAGGTTCTGGTCCTGATTGGCTGTTTGATCTTGATTTAGTTAACAACTGTTTTAACAAGTCTTGTAAGAATGTTTCAGGATCTACAAGTAATCTATCAATAGAAGATCCTGGCCCAAGATTTGAGCTGAGAAGACCTTAAAATCAATCTACTTCAGCTCCAATGATAACAAATTCTGTAGATGGAGCTCCTATCAGCATAATAATGACAAATCCTGCTGATACATTTGAAGTGCCTTCAAATTCCAGCTCAGAGGCACAGAACCAAAGGGAAGGAGTTCCAAATGTAGAAGAAAGTTGTAATGATGATAGTGATCAAGAATTCCTTGATGCTAATAATCATTCCATGGAAGACAACATCATTGATGTCACACACTCATTGGATCAAGTCTCTCTTGATAAGTGTGCTGATATGGTGGGTGAATCTACTTTGCCTGATCAAAATTTTTCAAATTTAGATCTCTCCAACCAACTTGCTGTGATCCCTCAACTAAGGATCCATAAGTCTCACCCCACCACAAACATCATTGGTGAAGTTGATAAGGGGTAAGAACAAGAGGACAAACCCATGACAAAAATGTTTGTCTCTACTCTTGTTTCCTATCCCAAGTAGAGCCAAAGAAAGTTGAGGAGGCCCTAAAAGATGGAAGTTAGGTTGAAGCTATGCAGGAGGAACTGCTTTAATTCAAAAGGCAAAAGGTTTGGAACCTATGTCCTCTTCCTCCCGGGAAGACTACTATAGGAACCAAATGGGTGTTCAGGAACAAGAAAGATGATATAGGACTTGTCATCAAGAAAAAGACAAGACTAGTTGTTCAAGGGTATACTCAGTAAGAAGGGATTGATCACAGTGATGTCTTTGCTCCAGTAGCAAGACTTGAAGCTGTTAGGATATTCCTAGCCTTTACTACATCCAAGAATTTCAAGGTCTACTAACTTGATGTCAAGTGTGCTTTCTTATATAGGGTGATTGATGAATAGGTGTATGTCAAACAACCACCTGGTTTTGCAGATCCAGATCATCCAGAGTATGTCTGCAAGCTTGATAAAGCTCTTCATGGGTTGCACTAAGCTCCAAGAAAGTGGTATGAGACTCTATCTCAATACCTATGTCAGCATGGTTACAAAAGGGATACTATAGATGGAACTCTCTTCATCAAAGGAATAGGAAATGACTTGATGCTGGTTCAAGTTTATGTTGATGATATTATCTTTGGGTTAACTAATCCAAAGCTCTGCAAAGACTTTGAGAAGCTGATGAAGAATAGATTTGAAATGAGTGCCATGGGGGAACTCAATTTCTTTCTAGGAATTCAAGTGAAGCAGGTTGACAATGGCATCTTCATAAGTCAGTCAAAGTATGTTCAGGATATACTTACTAGATTCAGCATGACTGACTGCAAGGTTGCAAAGACTCCCATAGCAAAAAACCACTCTCTTGGACCTGACCTTAAGGGGGAGTGTGTAGATGAGCGTCTCTACAGAGCTATGATTGGGTCTCTTGTGTACCTTACTGCCAGCAGGCCTGATATCATGTTTGCTACATGTATTTGTGCTAGATATCAAGCCAACCCCAGATGGAGCTCCTATCAGCACAACAATGATAAATCCTGCTGATACATCTGAAGTGCCTTCAAATTCCAGCTTAGAGGCACAGAACCAAAGGGAAGGAGTTTCAAATGTAGAAGAAAGTTGTAATGATGACAGTGATCAAGAATTCTTTGATGCTAATAATCATTCCATGGAAGACAACATCATTGATGTCACACAGTCATTGGATCAAGTCTCTCTTGATAAGTGTGCTGATGTGGTGGGTGAATCTACTTTGCCTGATCAAAATTTTTCAAAATTAGATCTCTCCAACCAACTTGCTGTGATCCCTCAACTAAGGATCCATAAGTCTCACCCCACCACAAACATCATTGGTGAAGTTGATAAGGGGGTAAGAACAAGAGGACAAACCCATGACAAAAATGTTTGTCTCTACTCTTGTTTCCTATCCCAAGTAGAGCCAAAGAAAGTTGAGGAGGCTCTGAAAGATGGAAGTTGGGTTGAAGCTATGTAGGAGGAACTGCTTCAATTCAAAAGGCAGAAGGTTTGGAACCTATGTCCTCTTCCTCCAGGGAAGACTACTATAGGAACCAAATGGGTGTTCAGGAACAAGAAAGATGATATAGGACTTGTCATCAAGAACAAGACAAGACTAGTTGTTCAAGGGTATACTCAGTAAGAAGGGATTGATCACATTGATGTCTTTGCTCCAGTAGCAAGACTTGAAGCTGTTAGGATATTCCTAGCCTTTATTGCATCCATGAATTTCAAGGTCTACCAACTTGATGTCAAGTGTGCTTTCTTATATGGGTGATTGATGAATAGGTGTATGTCAAACAACCACCTGGTTTTGCAGATCCAGATCATCCAAAGTATGTCTGTAAGCTTGATAAAACTCTTCATGGGTTGCACTAAGCTCCAAGAAAGTGGTATGAGACTCTATCTCAGTACCTATGTCAGCATGGTTACAAAAGGGATACTATAGATGGAACTCTCTTCATCAAAGGAACAGGAAATGACTTGATGCTGGTTCAAGTTTATGTTGATGACATTATCTTTAGGTTAACTAATCCAAAGCTCTGCAAAGACTTTGAGAAGCTGATGAAGAATAGATTTGAAATGAGTGCCATGGGGGAACTCAATTTCTTTCTAGTAATTCAAGTGAAGCAGGTTGACAATGGCATCTTCATAAGTCAGTCAAAGTATGTTCAGGATATACTTACTAGATTCAGCATGACTGACTGCAAGGTTGCGAAGACTCCCATAGCAAGAAACCACTCTCTTCGACCTGACCTTAAGGGGGAGTGTGTAGATGAGCATCTCTACAGAGCTATGATTGGGTCTCTTGTGTACCTTACTGCTAGCAGGCCTGATATCATGTTTGCTACATGTATTTGTGCTAGATATCAAGCCAACCCCAGGATGTCACACCTGGTTGCTGTCAAAAAAATTCTAAGATACCTCAAAGGTGCTCCATCACTAGGCCTTTGGTATCCAAAGAATTCTAACTTCAATCTGTATGTATATACAGATAGTGACTATGGTGGCTGTAACATGACTGCAAAGTCTACATCAGGGGGATGTCAATTTCTTGGTGGAAGGATAGTCTCATGGCAATGCAAGAAACAATCCTGTATATGTGTATCAACTGCTGAAGCTGAATACATTGCTGCTGCAAGCTGCTGTGCTCAAGTGCTTTGGATTCAGAATCAGATGCTAGACTATGGATTCAACTTCAAGGAGACTCCCATCCACATAGACAACAATAGTGCTATCTCTATTACAGAGAATCCTCTGCAGCACTCAAGGACCAAGCATATCATATCAGGTATTATTTAATTAGAGATAATTTTGAAAAGGGGTTAGTCAAACTAGTCAAAGTTCACACAAATGAACAATATGTTGATCTGTTCACCAAAGCTTTTGATGAACAGAGATTTAAGTATCTCATATCAGCTATTGGGATGATTAACTTTGAGTAGTTTTTTCTTAAACTTAAATTCAATATTATTTCTAAAATCTGTGTGTCCTTAGTTGTCTATTTTATCACCTTCATAAGCCCTAACTGACTTGGAAGAAGATTCTTTTAGAAAATATTCCTTAGATTTTTTAAGATATTGAATATAATTCTCTTCAGAAGAAACTAAGTTACAGTCGAATCAAATTATGTCTTTAATATCAACTAACTACTTATGACAATTTTCCTTCGGAAGAAATTCTCTAAATATCTTTCGAAGCCAATTTTTCATAAGTATTTACATGCTATTAAAGGACAATTTTCTTCCAAAAGTACTTATCTCTGAATTGTTGAGTTTTCAGCAACTTCATCCTCTCTTAAGATCAACAGGTATTGGGTTCCCCATATGGGATGCCACATAGGTAGGGGAAGGGGTCGGTTTTATTTTTTTTATAAATATTAAACGTCCAGTTAGTTAGTTTATGCGAAAATTTTATAAAATCAAAAAAATATTTATTTGTGGTTTTTCCATAAATTCATAAATAAATAACAATGCTTTTTAGACAATATAATATCTAACAAATGTAACACGGTATGCAACAGATTGCATATTGCACAAAGCAAGATTTATAAGTCTTACATACACGCAATTATATCATCAATTATTAACTTTGCATGAATAATTAAATTTTTTATCTAAAATGTATTAATTCATAAAAATTCTAAACACATTAACCAGATTTTGAAATTCATAAATAACAAAATTGTTACCAATGCTCGTTAAAAGATTTTTATTGCAACTCCGTGACACGGTAATTACCAAAATTACCAAATATGAAACCATGTACAAAAGGGCTATGCTAGAACTTAATTGACCATAATTATCAGAAAATTAAGTCCAATGATACATTTAATTAAATTAACACTCTTTATTAACGTATGGATATTAACTTGAAAATAACGGATGTCACAAAAAATCAAAGAACAAAATAAAAATAAAATATGGATGCACAAACATAAAACAATTATGATTAAAAAAGTATATGTATGAGATGAAAGTTATTAGCTTACAAGAAAAGGCCAACTGCACACGTGATTATCTTGAAGATCGACGACTCAGCTTGCATACACGGGTCAAAGAAAAGAGGCGTCAGAAACCATGTTTGTTTGTCAATGGGATTACACATAACAATATCATTTTTTTCGTAGAGCAAGGTGTTTTCGAAGCTTGAACCAGACTATAGTAAAGCAACACGCATTATTTTACACTTCAACCTTCACCCTCCAACTACAGCCATCATTCGATGTAATAAAAATCATATTAGGAAGTTCTTGTTTCTTGAAAAAGGTTACAGCAAAACACAACATGTAATTGCTACAAAATAAGTTAACACTATTTTTGTATTTTTAAAAACTTCATTTGTAAATTAATAGTTGTAGTTTTAGATTACTTAATAAAGGACATCTTTTTCAAGTTGTATTTTAGGTATTGTATTTCTATATATATATATATATATATATATATATAATTTAGATTTTAAACTCTAGTATATGTAATATATATTAATAAATTCCTATACTAAATAAATATAAAAAATAATAAGTAAAAATGGCTAACAACCTTTAATCTAATTTATTTATACTATTCATTTATTTCTGTAACCCAGTTCATATCAATCAGCAATTCTAAGAATTATTTATGAAATAAATAAATTTTGTTAAAAGATTTTTTTGTTAAAATATCATTATTTATAATAATTTTAAAAAATAGAATAAAAACATCTATTACCCTAAAATAGTTCAAAAGGCTAAATTTACATACGAAAAAAACCAATATAAAATATATAAACTATATAAGTATAAATATTAATTAGGACATGCATTTATTTGATATTTTATTAATGTTTATATTTAATCTTTTAATTTAAATAATATGCTATTAAATAACAAAATTTAGTTATAAATACCAACATACAAAAATACCCAAAATAATGACTATTAAATAACTTTTAAATATTATTCTTTAATCAATGTATTAATTAGAATAAGTTTATTAAATGAGGGACACAATAATACTGATTGAATAGAATAGTCGTACCTAATGCTTAAGAATTATTTTAGGTGTCATAATATTTTTTGTAAAATTAGATTGTGTCCCAAAGAGATGATTTATATAGTAATGTAGATAACATAAATACATACAATAAAGAAAGCTACAAACGACATAGATAATTGTCAAGATAGATAAATACATATATGTTTGATATCATGTTTTACGTTTTATATACCCTGTAGAAAGAAGATAAATACAAACAAAGATTAAATGATGATTCTTCTATTAGTTTACATATCTTCTATCATATTTTACATAAATATAAATAAAGATTAGACTATGACTATACGATAGATGATTGTTAGGCACGTAACAAGCGTGTATAATCTATTTTGCAAGGGGTAATCATAAATATGACAACAAACACAAAGAAAAATAAAGATTAAGTCAAAACAATAAAAGTTCAAAAAATAATTATGAAGAAGCAAAACATTCAAAATTCTAGGGTTTGAAACTCACAAACCAAGAGTTACGCAAATCAAACACCTTAACAACAAACACATAAGAATATCAAAATGGAAGAACAATAAAATAATAAGCCATGAAGATTAATAGGAAACATCATTCAATAGAACAAATCAGGCATAAAGGATTGTATATTTCAGGTTAGAATAAAAAACATAACCGAAAAGAAAAGAAGATGATTAAGATTACCGTGTGGTTCCTTCGGAGTGATGAGCATATTCACTAACAATGTATAGCTTCCTTGAGATTAATCAATGATATTGACTAGTAGAAAATAAGGGCTTAAGGTTGTGAAGGGATAAAGAAACAAGAATGAATGATAAAGAAAGAAGGTGTGGTGTCAAGTTCAAGTCGGGTTATGAAGATACACATGTGGTGTATTCTGGATGCATGTCTCTATGCGGGAAAACTAAATAGCTGAGGTGTTATGCAGGGGACACATGTCCCTAGAAACCTTGATTTAAGAGATGTATAGATATAGTTTATACATAATTTGTTTTGTTTTAATATTTAGTATTTAAAATAAGTTTGTTTTTTTATTAAGGGCAAGATTCTCAATGTAATTTAAAATATTTATATAACTTTTAATATATTTGTATAACTTTTGGTAAGTCTTTCTGTTTCTAAATAGGAAAAACTATAGGATCATAGTCTTTTGTTGGTTTTTTATGCAAACCCCTAACTTGCAAAATGAAATGATGAGACTGTCATGGATAAGTATGAAAGTTTTAAAGTTGGCAAATAAGGGTAAAATTATAATCGTTATTTCTTAAATTCATTTTACTAAAATGAGTAAATATGTTATTTTAATTAGTTTCAAAGGTATATATGATATTTTAATATAAAATGTTGCGTATAGATGATATTTCATAAGTTTACATGTATGAAATGTTTCATTTTTTATTTACTTTAACAAATTTAAAAACGATCGCTACATGCTTTAGAGATTTTTTTTCTATTAAGAAAAGTTCTTATCATATAAAGAAAGCCTTTTGAATTATTTTTAAAACAAACATCCTAATTCTTTAATATAAAGTTTAAAAAAATTCAAAAAAATAATAAGTGTTTATACAATTTTTTTTATTTTTAGTTACATTTTTTATTGTTTTTATAAAAAAAAGTGATTTTGAACCTCTTTTAGGATAAAAAAACTTTTTCTAAAACTAAAGATTTGTACCTTGGTAAAATATGACAAGTTTTAAAAATACTTATGTAAGTTTAAAAAGTCCCTACAACCACAGAACCAGAGAGTTCTGTCATGAGTATGGGCAATGAGGACTCACCACCCTCACTTGCAGTTGTCCAGACTCAACAACTTTCTCAGGCTCACACTGATGTGGAGGCCTTATTTCAAAAATTATTTGAGGAAGGAATTCCAATGTCTATGTATGCCCATACCACTTAGCAGAAAATCCAATTATAGGATGGTGGTATGATAACTCAAGAATGGCATTGGTGCTATCAAGGGCTCAGGGGCAGCAGGAACTCTTCAGACCCTGAGTTTCCATGATGGTATGAACTTGGTTAACCTGCCCTTCATCAACCCAAGCTAAAACAGACAGGCTGGCAGGTTAGCTGAGGTGATCCAAGAATAGGTGCTGAGGGAATTCAGACAAAGAGCAATACTATATAGACAGAGGCTAGCAGGGAAAACTGTTGGTCAATTGGATACTGAGGCAGACCTTAAGATTAGCTTCAAACAGGAAACCTTAGTTGAAGGCCTAGTAGAAAAACCTGTGAACCTTGAGACACGCTCACCCTCAACACCCACTACCCTCAGTGACACACCTGCATGTGAAGGTGTATCACAACCTCTCTCTTGCCAGAGCTCAAGCTCATCACAACCATCTGCAGGCCAAAGCTCTCTCCACCTTGACTCATATAGGCCAACAATTGACAAAGGGAAAAGGAAAATGACTCCTGAGGAGATTGAGGAGGAGAAGAGAGAGAGGAAGAGGAAGGCCAGGGGAGAAAGATCTGGTGAAGTCCCTAGTTTCATGAAAGCTGCAATCAGGGCTGCTCATAGGCCTGATACTCATAATGATGAGTTAAGAGCAGCCAGATTGAACTATTTGGGACTCAGGATCAAGCAGAAGATCAAAGAAGGTCAGCTTGTTGACTTGCATTCTCCACCAAGTCCAATTGCACCTAAAATTAAGGTGAAGGTTGAAGAGACAACACAACCTAAACCTGAAGCTACACCTAAGCCAACTTCATCTTTTGACCCACAGCATGGTTCTAAATCCCCTCCTCCTAATCAAATAGGGAATAAGGACCTAACTGAGGAGAGCACAGAAAGCCAATCTGGTGCTGCAGGCCAAACTCCGTAGTTGAAGTATAGATTGAGGAAAAGGATGGCCATCAGAAGGGACAAAAGGAAGAAAAAGAAGTTCAAGGCATCCTCCTCAACATCTCAGGATGAGTAATAACATCCTAAGAAAATGCATAAAGAGGCTGGTCAACCAACTCCATTAAGAAGAAGAGCCTCTTGCATGTGAAAGACCATTCATGTCCTGATTGTACACTGCTGATCAAGACATGAGGACTGCAAACTGCTAAGCATCTTATCTGTTTTGGTAGCATCGGCCTAGGGGGAGTTTGTAAGGTATTTCAAAGAGGCTGATGCACACAAAACAGTCAAAAAGTCTTCTGCATGCATGCACTTTGTGCATGGTAGAAGTTACTTCTGAAGTTTTACACACTGCAAGGAAATTACTCTAAGTGTAAAATCTTCCGAAGCAAAAGACCAATTCTTCCAAAGCCAAAGATGAAGTCCTCCGAAGCTTAGAAGCCTCAAAGATAGAAGACTGATTTCTTCCGAAGACAGAGAAGACATGCTCTTTGCGATCAACAACTTTTTAGAAAAGCTGAGCAACTTTCTGGCTGCCACTCTGCAGACTCACCAACTTATACAAGTTGGTGAAAAGGTCCATGCTTTAGGAAGCTGTAGATTAAGGACTTGAGTTTGTAACTTTCTACTTTATGTACTTTTATCCTTTTTGTATTACAATGGGATGTGAGCTATGGCATGTCATAGTCACATGTCAAAAGGCAATCTGCCTTTTCACTTTACATTGATCTTGTTATCTAGATTAGTGTTTCCAGCTGGCCTTCAAAGTATGGCCGGCTATAGGATGTAGTATAAAGTATCTTAGGTCCTTGTATTTTATTTTCATGCCTTGTAATACTTGTAATTGAACTTGAGAGCAATATACTTTATCCTTGAAAACCAATCCTGTTGTTCTTAAGTTTTAGTCTCTTGCTTACTTGTGTTGTTTTTTGTATCATCTTAAAGGTTCCAGTTCCCTATTTGATTTCTTAAGTGTTCTAAGTCTCTCCTCATTGTGAAACTGATTTGCATTGAACACCTCAAACGGTCCTGCAACTTTTAAAAGGGTAGTATGACAACTAACAAATGTATATTCACAACCTAACCCTCAAAATATGTTAGAAGCGTGTGTAAGTTAACATTGTGAAGAAAAATAATTAAAGGAATATGAAATCTTCGTTACGTGGCAAACTTGCTACCAGGATCGAATCCTCCTGTTGTTTTGTGTGAACCTTCGTGTGCAGGTAGGGCTTTAGAGACGATGAAGTAAGAAAGGACTATTACCCCAGGTGTGTAGGTCAGGTGGGGGATTTTTACATGTAAAAGAAATGGCGTTGGCTAAAAGGACAATAATAGCAACGATTTAAAGAGGTAGGTGATCGTGATGGTGGTGGGTGGTGGGTGGTGGGTGGTGGATGGAGGCTATGGAGATGATGGTTTGTCTAGAAGATGGTGGTGATGTTGGTTAATGGCGGTGGGTAGTCATTGCCTCGGTGGTGCTGGCTTGATGGTGGCGGTTTCATAGTTGAGTTATTGTGTTTTAATTAAGAAGAAGAAGAAAAAGTGGGGAAGAAAACGAATGGGTGGCAGAGGAAGGGATGGGGTAGGGTGGGGTAAGGAGTGGAACCTACCTTTTTATATTTATATATTAGAGTAACTAGACTAAAGACTCGTGCAATACACGGGTTCAATCAATAAAAGTTGTTTTTGATTAAAAAGGTTCGTAAGTCATAATATTATTGTTAATACTTCGTATATCAATTTTTATGTTTAATTTTTTAAAATAATCTATATCTAAATTAGTAGATCTTTTGTATTAATGCTTATAAGTTTAAATAGTGTATAATATGAAATGAACTTATAAATAAAAACTTTAGGTTATATTATATTGAACATGAGAACATTCATAAACCTTTGAAAATTTTTTTGTATCCAAAATTTGATGTTGTGCTTGTAATTTTACCATTATTGTCTAATATTAATAATTTTAATTCATGTTTACTTGTAACTCAAGATAATGCAACATAGAGCTAACTATGTGTGAACATTGGTTGTTTAAAAAACAAACCAACTTTGAACAAAAAGGTAATTACAAAATATCTCCAACAAAATTTATAGAAACACGACAAAATTAATTATATTTTAGAACTGTTTTATTTTAACTGAATTTAATGAAACTATCAAAATAAGAATAAACGAAGTTAATTATTTAAATACTTTGAGCTACACAATATGACAAAAATTACTATGTGATGAGGGTGCGAAGAAAGTTTAAAATGCACAACAAAAGATTATGTGTCAATCTAATTATTCCTTTATTATATAGTATAAATATAAATATAAATATGCAAACTTTCATTTATTGTTAGTTTATTCATTAAATTTTGTTGACTTTTATGAGAATGCATAAAAGCTATAGACAGAAATATCAACCCTATGGTAAAGACCATTCAAAATTCAAACCTAGATGTGAAAACATTATATGAATGTAAAATCTAAAACTATATAATTGAATTGAATAATATAGTACAACACAATGTCAAACATAGTTGAAAATGTTAGAAATGGATGTCATATATATATAACATAGTCATTGCATAATATTAGTTTATTTTCTTCATTGAAAATGTTATATAACATTCCATATTAGTACAAACTAAGTGTAAAATAACCTTTGATAATTATGATTATATTATAATCTACAATCAAAGAGTATATTTATAACATATGAACTTTTACATGATTACTTGTAGCATGTTTTCTCATTCCCTTCTTGAAAATAAACATGCACAAGCAATTACCGATTCATCACACCTGCACGTGTACATACCAAACATTTGAAAGGCTATATACAAGTAAGGTTTAAAATTAAAAACTAATTATAGAGTCAATACAAGTACACCTCTTCTTATATGTATTATTTCAACAACATCATATTATGGGTAATTCGATACACAATTGATACATTAAGAAAAGCACCAGAAGCATAATTTTCAAAGACGTAAAGTTATAAGTTAGAATGAAAAACCTAAATGTGTAACCGACACTTAATAATTTCCATTGGGTCATCATACCAAATAGACATTTTTTTGACTTCAAACTCTTCTTACCAAGATCTTCATCATCAATGTCTTCATCTTATTTTTCTACAATTTTTTGTTTCTTCCTTTTTACAACCTACAACTAATGAAAAGGAATATTGGCAAAGTTTTTCTTAAGTTAGCATTTAAACAACAAAACATACAAAGATAAGATGATCCTAATCCAAACTTATATAGATAAAATCATGATCTAATCCATCCAAATCACGGAGATGTTACAATTTAGGAATATTTAAAATTTTTGTTGAGGTCATTCAACTTAAAATTTAGGAATTTTTAAAATTTTTGTTGAATAAAAACATAAATCAGTTTCATGCTTACATCAATTGAAACAAAATCAAAGTTTCATGCTTTCATACACAAAAACATAAATCAGTCAAATTGATGTAAAAAACCAAAATACTTAAGTTTATCTTGAAATAAAAATTGAAATCCTTGAATCGTACGGACCACTACTATTGTTGCAATTGAGATTTGTGTATATGAGCATTGAATTGATACTTTGCAGAAGACCTGTTATAATGTAAAACTTTAGGTGTGAATGATATTAAATAGATCAATGAATGCATAAAAAGATCGATGAGTTGAACTTGAAACATAACGTGATTTGGGGTAAATCGAAACCAAGATATGCTTGTAAATTGAAAAGGATATGAAATGGTTCATCTTCCTATTTGAAAATTGATATTATGATTTGGGGAAATCGAAACCCTGAATTGATTATTTAAGACCCTTGATTTGATAAAATATCTAATATTGTTTCGGAATAGAAGACGCGTATGGGGTTTCTTCTCATATGCATAGGACGAGTGAATTAGGAAACCTTTAATTGCTTGTTTGAATAAGCAAAAATCCAACACGTTTCAGTTCACAATTTTAATGTAATACAACGTGTAAAAACTCATTATATTACCTGTTTGATAGCGATAGAGTCAACTTGTTCTTGAGTGGGAAAAACAGTCAACTATAACTTACAATCTATTTCAGGGTTTTATTTTGAAACCATCACAAAAGTCAACAATAACTTACAATTTATTTCAGGGTTTTATTTTGAAACCATCACAAATGCCCTTTGTAATGAGTTTTTTTCAAAGTAGGATTAGTACAAAAATAATTTAACAAAATAAGTGTTTCCAAAAATATTTATCAAAATGGTTTTTTTAATGGAAAGCTAATTTTTTTCATTCATAATATGATTGGATAAAAGTATTTCTGTGTTTAATAATGTTATTTAAGTAAAGTTAAAAGTATAAAGTTTTAATACAATAAAAACCAATTTAGCATTTATCATAATTTTAAAAAATGTTTTATAGTTTTTTTTATGAAGGTTTTCTTAAAATCTTTTTAATAACATTTTCTTATACAAAAATATTAATACTCTTTCATTAGTATTTTTTTTAAACGTCTATTTATAGAATAGGGGTTTTTATATAGAAAAGATCTTTTTATGAAATTAAATGGTTTACGTAATTTATTTAAAATAATAATATATATTATATAATTGTTTTAAACATAAAGTTACATATAGTAATAATCATTTATATATGTACATACATAAAAGATAAAATAAACATCATATACATACAACGTTAGTTTCGTCTTGCGAGCCGGCTCGATCTCGACATATGAAGCTTGGACTCAAAACCATTTATTAAATAAGTCGTAACATGAGCTCAAGCTTGTTTAAGCTCAGCTTAGTTAGAGCTTTTAGCGAGTCGGTCACGAGTGGCTCACGAGACGATGTTACTCGTTTCTCCCCTAATTGTTGTTGGGAGTCTATTACTAACATGCATGCCCTCGGTAATTGAGGATTACATTTCTAGTTCGTAAAATAAAAAATAAAGCATTAACTTTTTTTTTTTTGTTTCGTCATGATATTTATATAAAACATTTTTTAAAATGCATTTTTTGTTAAAAAATAGTTTTTCTTATTACATCTTTTAAGCTACTTGAAAAAAAATACATATTTTTAAAAAGAATTAAAAAAACAAATGTGCCTATTTTTGTGTGAAATTGAAACAAAATTATAAATGAAAAAATTTAACTATTCTATATAAAAAGAAGATTTAAAATTAAGTCTGAGTGAGTTAAAAAAACAAAAATAAGTTTTAAAAAAACTTTTTGCTTTTAATTACGACATATGAACTAAGTAGTTTTACAAATTTATTCATTAACCTTTGTACTTAACTCTTTTGAAATAATATTATTTTAAAATGAAATAAATTTAACCAAAATCATTATAGTGAGAAAAAAAACACTTCCTTAAACACCTATTTTGGTAAATAAATTTTCTATATACACTATATTAAGAAAAAAAAAATCCCTTTGTAATTATAGTATTAGTTGATATTATTCAAATGAACTATGACTAAGAATGATGATAGATATATTTTTAGGCGGGAAATCAAAAGAATGGAGGCCTAAGAAAAGTACACGCGGCACTAAAGATATTGTTTTATTAATAAGTATAGATTTATATTTTTCATCCTCTAATTTTGTAGCAATATTCAGATATTGTCCTTAAACTAAGAAAATTACGCAAATTGTCATTTACGCTTAAATTTTGTTACATGTTTAGTTCTTTCCCCTATCGTCTGTTTATTATACCGGTTAAATCAGGTCACATGATTTGCATATGAGAGCAAATTGATCATTTTATCTTTATTAATAAAACCACCACCATGGTCATCTACATCAACCCCAACTTATGACCAGCCCGCCACCATCATTTCCCCTCCGTCACCATAAAACCACCATAGTCACCTCCATGATTGGATAGAAAGATCAAGAGAGATAGGTATTTGAGGAATTGGCTAAAGTTGGGGGTGGAGGTGGGTGGTTGGAACACTAAACAACCCACACCCTCACTGTTTGATTTTTCACTTCAAAAACCACCATCACCACTCTTGTTTTGTTTGAGATTAACCATCAAACTAGTGGATTTAACATTAATGATGGTAGCCAGTAGTGGTGGTTGTGGCTGGTGGTGTAGGTTGGGGTGGGGATGAGTTGAGTAGGAGGCTACTTAAGGGGTTCATGGTGGTTGTGATGGTTATGTTCTTTGGTGGTTCGAGAGGTTCATGACGGTTGTGACGAGAGGTAGTTGTAGTAAAGAGGGAGAGCAAATGGTTTTTGTTGAAGAAGATATATATATATATATATATATATATATATTATAAGAAAAGAGGGTTTTGAGTTGCCACTTGTCATAATATTAGACCTCGTAAGTCTAATTTTTCCGCTTTTCTCTCATATTAAATATTTACATTAACTACTGAAGATCAAGAATAGGCTCGACTCACCTTAGATTAGCTTTTGTTTACGTTTAAACGTAATAGGTTAAATGTTAGTTTACTTTTGTAAGTATGTTAGTTATTTGTGTTTTGCTGCCCAGCGAAACTATGAGCGAAACTATAGTTTCGCTCATAGTCTGCAGTCTGTTTCTCCCGACGAAACTGTGTTTCTCAGCTAGGCGAAACTAGGCTTGGGCATGATAGTTTCGCTGACAGCGAAACTGTCAGCGAATCTATCAACTCTATATATAGAATTTGTTTCTTTCATTGTAATCTAACCTTGCAAAACCCTAATTCGTCTGATCATTGTTGCAAGTGCATTTTGTAAGCTGGAATTACTTGGAAATATTATTGAGCTTTGTTCTATTAATTGTATTGGATTTGATTTGTTTACTTTTGAATACTTTTGGTCAATTCTTCATCATCAAATGTTTCTATTGTGTATGTGTTAGTGATATTGAACAATTCTCTCAATCAATTATACTGTGATTCGATCTATTTGGACCAACAAAATGGTATCAGAGCCTTTGTGCTCTTGATTGTTTGATTTTTGGTTGGTTGAGTTCAATATCACTATTTCATCAATTCCGGATCAAATTTGAGTGTATTTGATATGGAATTTGATTGAAATTGATTAGTTCTTGGTTGAGAAAGCTTTGGTAATCATCAGATCTCAAGTTCATTGTGATTTGAGTGATTTTGGATTGATTTCGTGTTGAAAAAGTTTTTCAGATTCATCCAGCGAAATTACAGTTCAATCAGCGAAAATGTGAGCTTTAGCCAGTGAAACTACAAGTGTTTTGCTTATTGTGATTATTTCTGCAAACTCTACGAAAGTACCATCATTGAACGAAAGTTCAACAGTGCTTGTGATCCATCATCAAGCGAAATTGCTGCCGAATTTACATTTGAACGAAAGTTCAAGCTAGTTTCGAGCGGAACTGTCTGCGAATCTAGCAAAATCAATCAGTTTGCTAGCGAATCTGCTGCCGAAATTACGAGCGAAAGTATCAGCGAAATTACTGCATTCCAGCGAAACTACTGATTCTTCTACGAAATTATCATGTCTAAGATGACAACTCTCACCCTTGATGAATTAGAGAGTGTGGCACCTACTAGACCCCCAAGACTGATCAATGGAGATAATTTTGAGGATTAGAAGAGATGCCTGAAAGCATTCTTTTACTACACGGATCATAATCGGTGGGAATCAATCATCTCTGGTCCACACATTCCGACTGTTACTGTTGGAGATGTCGTCTCTCAAAACAAGGACCCAGCCACGTTTACTGAAAAAGATCTAAAGTTGACTGATAGGGATCAGAAAGCATTTGGAGCTTTAACTTTGTGTCTTGCACCAGATATTTACAACCGTTTTGCTGAGTACAAGAATGCCAAGTCTCTTTATGATGCATTGTGTGAATTTTATGACGGGAATGATGAGTTAGTGAAGGACAAAGGTATTCAGGCTGAGAAAGAGTTCAACTCATTTATGGTTACAAGAATAAGAGTCTTACTGATCTGACAAATCGTTTTCTGACTGTATCGAGCACATTAAAGAAGTATGATGAAAAACTCTCAAATAGTGAACAACTGAATAGGTTGTTGGATTCACTCCCATCGCAATGGAGCCTACAGGTAAGGATGCTGAAACAAGAGAGAGGATTCACAGATTACAAGCTTATGGATATCATCAACAAGCTTAAATCATTTGAATTAGACATGAAGAGAAGAGAGTTTAATCAGTCCAACATGCCATCATCTGGTTTTCCACAGAATGCTGCATTACTTACTTCCGCTGCAAGCTTATCAATGCAAGCATCAAGACAAGGAGGAGTGAATACAAGTGTCTCATATGATCAAATTGGTGGTGGTGTTAATTCTATCAGAGATCAAGCTAATTCAAAATCTACTTCTAGAACGTCAATCCCATCTGAGACAATGGCTTTGTTTGGAATGTTTGTGCAAAGCTACGAGGCATTGGTGGCTGGAGAATTAAAGGGAAGAGGGATGACTATGGAAGACATGTATCAGGTCGATCCGGATGATTTGGAAGAAACTGATATTCAGTGGCAAATGGCGATGTTGACTCTCAGAGCAAGAAGGTTTATGGAAAGAACAGGAAGGAAGAACTTTGGAGGTCAAAATTCTAACTCTAAGTTAGGTTTTGATAAATCCAAATTGAGATGTTTTAACTGCAAGCAGTTAGGACATTTCAAAAGAGAATGTCCATTGCCAATTGTCACAGATCCAAGCAACTCTGGAGTTCCAAGACTAGTTTCGAGTGGAGAAAAGGAAGAAAGTAAACAGAAGAAAGAGACAGCTTTGATATCAAGCTTTGACTAGAGTGCAAAAGCTAAGGAAACTAAAGAAGAAATCAATCAAGCTTTTGTTGCTGAGGTTATAGAAGAGGAGAATGTGGAAGAGTTTAATCTGTTCAAGGAATTCAGAAGTGAAGCTGAAGTATCTCAGGGTGTTAAGAATGAGAGGAAGAAGTGTGTTGAGAAGAATGAGACTGGGAATTTGATGGCTGATGATTTGAAAGAAGATGAAGGTGAGAAGGTAAAGCTCGCAGGGACAGACAGAAGAGAAGAGCAAAGAGAAGAATGATGCTGCAACCACTGTTGAGGAAAATGTGAAGAGTACTCTAGTGTCTCAATGTGAAAAGGCTCTGCCAGCTGAGAAAGTGGTGATGGGCCTCCCTTATGAGGTAATACAAGACATGTGTTCTTCTGCTTGCAAGATAATGTTATTTGGTGTGTATAAAGCAAATCGTTTGTTGCTTGACAATGAAAAGGATTTAAAACGAATTAATGAAGAGCTTAAACTAAACGAGTCAAAATATTTTGTTAAATTACATGAAGCTTTAAAAGAAAATGAACATTTAAAAAGAATTGTTTTAGAAAGAAATGTTGAAATAAATACTTTGACTTAAAGAGTTGCACTTGCTGAGTTTGAAACAAGTAAACTTTAGTCAAAACTTGATAAATGGACAATTTCTGGAATGAAACATGATGATTTGTGTAAATCACAACGGGGGGCTAGGATTAAAAAGGGGTTTGGGTTATGAAAATGTTTTGGTTTATCCTCCTCCTAGTACTTATTGTTATTCACCTATGCCTGTTCCATACCCTTCAAATGATTTGATTCAAACAGATACTAACAGTCTGTCTGCAGGTTTAGAAGGTGTGAATTCTAAGGAGGTGCGTGAGGAGTACGGTTATGGACCGACTAGTGGGCTTGGATGCAATAGTTTTAGTACACCTAAACCTCAACGTTCTGTTTTAGATCATAGCTCTAGTTTAAGTTCAATTTTTGTTTCACAAAAATCTGTCCTAGATATTGATTCTGCGTGTTCTAGTGATGTTTCCACATCTTCATTGAATGATTTTAGATGTAATGTTAATGCTTCTAATACTTGTGTGAATGATGTTGTGAATGACTCTGTTATCGAGAGTAAAGATAAAATTAAAAGTAATTGTTTTGAAAAATTCTTTTCTTGTCCCATTCCATCATTTACCCCAATTAAAATTTCACAATCTAATGAAAGGGTAATGTCATCTTCTTGTGCAAGCACAAGTGGTACAAGTACCACATGTACTTCGGATGAGAATGCATCAACATTTGTAAGTAGCCATTCTTTAAAAGACAAAATTAGAACTGGAGATATGTATGAGGCTTACAGTGATGTTGATTCTAGATTGTCTGAATGCGATAAGGAAATATGCATAGATAAAATTCCTGAGTTGAGGCATAATAGACCTAGATTAAAGTCTCATTGTTTTAAATGTGGTAAAGATGATCATGTAGTTAAAAATTATCCTGAGCTTCGTCACAGATATGTTTATAAGAACTCTTTTGGCAGTAGATTAACTCATCTAGTTAATAATTTCTTTAGCAAAAGATCATTTGTACCAAAGCCCAAAGTTGTTCAAACATGGGTTCCTGTTTCAGCCGGTTAATCTATTTCATTCAATTTGTGTAGGAGTCATCCACTAGAGCTGTAAATAGTGTTTGGCATGTTGATAGTGGATGCTCCAGACATATGACAGGGCTGAAGGACTTGCTGACGAATTATCGCATCATTAATGGAGGATATGTTGCATTTGCTGGCGACAAGAAAGGTGGCAAAATGATAGGTCAAGGGGAGGTCTCTAATGGATCCCTTACATTGGAGAAAGTCAATTTTATGCCAGAGCTCGCATTCAATCTTTTGAGCGTCTCACAGATTTGTGATAAAGACATCCCGGTTCTTTTCCTCTCTAACGAATGTCTATTTCTGAAACCCGGGTTTGCTGTTCCTGTGGAGACGGTGCTCATGCGAGCTCCGAGAAAGAATGATACATATCTTCTTGACATGGGATCTAAAGAATTAACGTCCACTGTCACCTGTCTTCTATCTAAAGCTTCAACCTTTGAATCTTTCTTGTGGCATCGCAGATTGGGCCATGTTAATTTCAAAAATATTAACAAATTAGTTAAAAACAATCTTGTTAGGGGATTGCCATTAAAAGACTTTTCTGTTATTGAGAAATGCATGGCCTGTGCCAAAGGAAAACAACATAAGAAAGCACATAAACCAAAACTTGAAAATAGCATTTCTAATCCCCTCTAGTTGTTACATACTGATTTCTTTGGCCCAATCACCATTAAATCCATTGCTAAGAAATCTTTTTGCCTTGTTGTTACAGATGACTTTTCAAGGTATTCATGGGTGAGATTTCTAGCACATAAAGGAGAAGTTGCTGAAGAGCTGCAGAAGTTAATTCTTTCAATCAAAATGATAAGCAAGAGGAAGGTAATGGCTATTCGAAGTGACAATGGTACCGAGTCTAGAAATCACATTTTTGATTCCTTCTGTGCAAGTAAAGGTATTTTGAGACAGTTCAGTGCTGCCAGAACACCTAAGCAAAACGGTGTTGCTGAGAGAAAGAATCGCACTCTTATAGAAGCCGCTCGCACTATGCTGATCGAATCCGCTTTACCAATTGGTGAACTGTGCTTCATATGTTCTTAACCGGGTGTTGATTGTAAAAGACAAAATGAAGACTCCTTATGAATTGTTTCATAAAAGGAAGCCATTGATTGATTTCTTTCGTCCATTTGGATGCTCGTGTACCTTGTTGAACACTCATGCACAGAGGACGAAATTTGGAGTAGTGTCAGATGAGTGTTACTTCGTTGGTTATTCATCCTCAGAAAGCTTATAGGGTGTATAACAAGAGAACACATATTGTGCAGGAGTCATTTTATGTTGATTGGCAAGAATCTAATCCTTCTGATGTTCAGACTGAACCTGCATGGTTTTTTGATTCCAATACGGTCTTCAACTCTTTCAATCTACTAGTTTTTGATGATGATGCGTCCTTCTCTAATGTTCACACAAACATTATTCCTCCAGATCCATTGCCTTTTGTACCTCCCGTTCCTCAAGCCTCTTCCAATTCATCATCTAACACTGTCACATCAGTTGACATTCCATCTTCTTCTTCATCATTTGACATTCCACTCCCACCTGTTTCAGCACGTATTCCTTCGACACCATCCTCTACATCATCTCAAACTTTTCCATCGCCCTCACTTGTTGAATCTGTTCAACAATCTTCTTCTCCATTATCTACACAACCTCAATCCAGTAGCACACTTCAACCTAATCCATTACCCTTAACCACTGACTTTAAATCATTAAAAGACCACCCTCATGATAACATAATTGGATCAATCACTGATGGTGGTATCTGTTGATCCTTATCTGTACAGATCTATGATCTGTTCCCTTATGTATCTTACAGCAAGTCGTCCCAAAATCACCTTTGCTGTAGGATATTGTGCTCGATATCAATCTAATCCTAAGGAGTCTCATGAGAAGGCAGTCAAACGGATCTTTCGTTATCTTAAGGGCTCCTCTCGTTTAGGTCTTTGGTATCCTTATGGTGGAAATTTTGACTTGCATGCTTATTCCGATAGTGATTCTAATGGTTGCAAGTTAAACAGAAAATCTGTCACCGGAGGCTGTTAATATCTGGGCAATTGTCTGGTATCATGGCAGAGCAAGAAACAGACTACCGTGTCTCTTTCCACCGGGGAGGCAGAGTATATTGCTGCTTCAAGCTGTTGCTCACAAGTGCTGTGGATACAACATCAAATGATTGACTATGGAATCAACTTTCTCCATACTCCATTATTCTGTGACAATGAAGCAGCCATTGGAATCGCAAAGAATCCAATTCACCATTCCCGCACCAAGCACATCGAGACATGGATTCATGCAATCCGTGATGCTCAGGAGAAGGGTTTTATTGATATTATTCCTATTGACACTAAAAATCAAAAAGCTGATCTTTTCACTAAAACGTTCGATAAACCTCGTTTTTATGAATTGATCTCCATGTTAGGATTAATATCATTTTAAAACTTGTTTTCTTAATTGTCTCATGTAATTTTTGTACATATTCCTTTCTTGTTCCCTTTCTTTGTTTCTTTTTAATTTTAAGCTCCATAGCCTTTCATTATTTTACATAAAAAAATATATTTTGTTACTTAGAAATTTCTCCAATCTTGCAGATTTGTAGAAATTTCGGGGGAGAATAACTCGTGTTTATCTGCCTGTATTGCAGTATAAAGTTTTTGCTGCCTAAAAGATTTGAAGGAGGTCAACAGTATTGTGTTGGGATACGCATGATAGGCTCAGCCAGAACGCGAAGTAGACAGCGATCTTATGGCTAAACTAATAGAATAAGAAACGTATTAACTCGGATTATCCCCTTGACATTTTTGGCCGTCACAAAGTTTCAAGTCCTTGCCCAAAATGGATTGAGAACGTGATATCTTTTCTTTGATGAATCATTTTGAAAAATCCTCTACCCATATTTTCAAAAACTGCTACTTGCTAGCTCCTTTTGTATCAAAGAAGCCCCTTACTGTATATTATTACGTGCTCATCTCCTCTGCTATGTGTGAACATTGACCTGGAGTGATGATCTCCTTTGTTATACGTAAGTATAGACCTGGAGCTCTCATCAGTACATTATGATGATCTTCTTTGTTATACGTGAATATAGACCTGAAGCTCTCATCTGTCAAGATCAAATGATCATTTCCTCTGTTATACGTAAGTATAGACCTGGAGCTCTTATCAATTGAGAATTATAAGGTCTGTGCTTCATTTGAAAAAATTCTTGTTGTGTTCATCATGGGATAATCAAGCAGACTTTATCATTTTGTTCAATACATCATGAGGACATGATGAGTTTCTTTGCTAAATGTCTGTGGGGACTGAGTCATTTAAGTCTTCTTTAAACAAACCAAAAACATGATAACAAAAGCTGCAGTTCACTTGTTGAAAAGAAGAAGGCATGGGTTTAAAAAGGACAAGTATATCATCAATCCCGCCAAACTCTGATTCTCCGGAAAATCTCTTCAGCTTATCGTATCTCTATATCGTTTTATTTTACTTTACTCTTGTCTTTTAGCTGGTCTAAATTTTCTGAAATCTTGTTAGGTTTTGTGGGGCTTATTCTTTATTTTTGATTCTTTAATTTTTGTCTTTGTCTTAATTTTTCTTTTAAATAATTAAATATTAAAAAAAAATTGATTGAAAACTTTTTTAGTTTTTGTGTCCAGCGAATCAATAGATTCGCTAGTAGTTTTGATGTGCGAAACCATAATCTCGCCAGTACTTTCGCTCATTTCAGAATCATTTTGATTAAAAGATTTACCGGGCGAAACCATAGTTTCACTGACAGCGAAACTATATCCTATATATGGTGTTATGCGAAATTGTTTGCTCATTTTCGCATCATCGTATGTTTGGTTGAACCGGAACCCTAAAAGTCGATTACTCGTACGATTTTCATTTCTAGTATGTTTTTGAGGTGTTTGTTGATCTTTTAAGTGTTAGGTGTGTGTTTCGAACCTTCATATATAGTTTAATCTAGGTTTTATCCTCATTAAATGGCCGTATTTGATTTTGTCTCTTCGGTACCTTCGCAGTTCTTTCTGCGAAAGTACAGTCGCTTTCAGCGAATCTGAACGAAAGTTCTCCTGTTCTCAGCGAAATTGTAAGGTTATGCAGTTCGAGCGAACTTGACAATTTCGCTTGACCGAACTCAGTCTCTCCTAGTCGAAACTATAGTTTCGGCCTGCCGAAAATACGTCTTCGGCCTGGCGAAACTACTAGTGAACCTCTGCCGAAATTGCACTTTCGCTTGCCGAACCTAGCGAAATTAATTTGGTTTTTCTTTCATTTTATTCTTTTTAATTGTTTTTCTTTATTATTTATTTTATTACATCTTTCTAACGTGTTTCATCTACCTCTTTTCAGATAAATGGCTAATTTAAAATTCGACGAGCGGAACAACATCACAGCTATTCTTGACGATCGGAATCCAAAGGCTGCTGGATTTCGTGACTGTATACGTTGGCTTAGAGATTCTCCTATCGCGTATGCGATCTCTCATTCTCCGACCATATACGATCTTCACATTCGAGACTTCTGGAGATATGCTGATTATGACACGAGAGCTAATCCTCAAAGGATTGTAGCTAGAGTTCTGGAAAATGATATCTCCATCACTGTAGAGGTTATTGCACGAGTGCTGAGGCTTAATGAAGATTGTGAAGATGAGGTGGTATTAACTGATCAGGAGGTGTTTGAAGCCTTTAGGAGTATAGGATATGAGGGTCCTCCTTTTGGGACACGAAAAGAAATAAAAAAATCTTTTCTGTCCAAGGAGTGGAGATATATTGCTCACATATCTGTTATGTGCTTAGATCATCGAAAGGGGGAACGGATGGGTTAAACTTGGACTGGGCCAAGGCCATGATTATCTACTGTAGAGGGCAAAAGGCCAATATAGCTAAGCTTATATTTGATTGTATGGTCGAGAATGTGATGGCGCTGAAGAAGGATAAGTGGTTGCTATATCCAAGGTTTATTCAGATGCTGATAGATGATCTAATTCCCAATGTGCCTAGACATGGAGAAATCAAAAGAATGGTTTAGATGAATACCAGATTATTTGCTGACTGCTCTGCCATCAGGCATGACTTTAGCTGGAAGATCACGCATCTGTGGGAGAATATGTATCCAGCCGAAAGGTGGAACTATATTAGAAGGGTGATAGAAAATGAGAACAAACATGCTGAGGAAACAAGAGAGAAGCAAGCTGAGTCGGTAAAGAAGAGGAAGAGGTATGCAAAAGAAAAAGACTATGATTTTGAGGAGGATATAGATGAGGTTGAGTAGGCATTGAGAGCTGAAAGGGAGAAAAGATCCAAGAAGAAAACTGATCAAGCTGATGTTGAGAGGATGGGTGAGAAGAGGTCAAAGCATAAGCACCAAACTTTTACTAAGCCACAGATGAGGGATGAGACGGGAAATTTAGATAAGGATGTAATTAGGAATCTTAACTCATCTCTTTCTAATGAGTTAAGTATGATAAAAACAAAGTTGACAAATCAAGAGTTGAGAGAAAAAAGGAAAGATAAGATGCTGGAAGGGATGTCCAAGATGCTGGTTGATCAGCATAATTTGATAAAGAGGCTATTGACTGAGGTTAACGAACTTAAAGCTGCAGCCGGCCTGCCTAATTAGCTAACTCAATCTGAGTTAGATGATCTTACTGATATTTCAAGGTACTCATTTCTAAATGTGGGTACCTCATCCAAGGCAGGAGAGGGCTCTAGTGGTGCAGCAGATGCTACAACTGGAGGTTCTGGTGAGAAGAATGTTGATGAGAGAGAGACTGAGGCTGTAAGGAAAGATGCAGAAGAACTCGTGGAAGAGGTGATTGAGGCAGGGTTTATAGACTTGGGCATAAACATTGATACAGATTTGGTTGGTGAGGAGATCGTGAGAGATTTAGCTGTAGAGGGTGGACAAAAGACAGTTGAGACGATCTTGATTGATGAGGAGGAGGATGATGAGCAGCTAGTAGATTATGATTCAGAGCCCGAGTATTATGAAGTTAATGAACGACCCTTGATTTATGTGGCCAAGAAGGGCTCTGCTGATGGCGATGTGTTTGAGTTAGAGAAGGAGGACTGGTTTGTTAAGGAGAAAGAGCAAGAAGAGCTAACCCCTCTATTCCAGAATATACAAGGGTCGAGCAGGAAAGAGGCTGAGAAGAAAATAATAAGTTGGAAATATAACTCAAGCCTGAAAATGTTTATGATAAAGAGGAGAGGAGGAAGGATTTTGTATTTACATAAAAGGAAGGCGTCAAGACCTTGCCTAGATGGGATCTCAAGAGGCGGGCAGAGATTCCCTTGATTGACTCACAGAAGAGTGAACGAGCAAAACTGTTGGAAGAAAAGATAAAACAGGGGCTAAACGATAATTTTGTGACTTTTGGATTCATGAAGGCTGAAAGGAAAAGATCAAAGAAGGACAAGGACTGGGGACTAGATAGGAGATGATAGTGCTAAGGGTGAAGCCCTCGAAGATGGTGAGTAGGGTGAGGTTACTTGATCCCCTTCCCCAAAGGTTTCAGAGGTTTGAAAAATGGTTCTATGACAACAACACGGGGGAGGCGGTGATTAGGATAAAGGACGGAATTGAATTTAGACTTTTTGATCCAATGGAAGTATTTTCATTCTGTGATGAGGACTTACTGGTTTTATGTGAAAACCATATCAAGGCTGGGGCAGGAGCAGAAACGAGAAAAGAGGCAAGCTTGTTCATGGAGGTTGCCAACAAGGCCCAAGGAGTCAGAGCTGAGGTAAGAGAGCTGGCTGAGAAAATTCGTGAGGCTGATGAAGTGAGGATGGACGTGCAGGACCTTACATGACAATTTGAACGAGCTAGTGCACATGGTGAAGATGTGACTACAGCAGGAGCTGAAGCAGAAGGCAGACCTACGGCTAGAGAAGAATCTGGAGCTGGTGCTACTATCGAAGATGATCTAGTCGGTGAGGTCCAACCTAGGGGGAGTATTGAAGATCAAGAATAGGTTGGACTCACCTTAGATTAGATTTTGTTTACGTTTAAACGTAATAGGTTAAATGTTAGTTTACTTTTGTAAGTATGTTAGTTATTTGTGTTTCGCTGCCCAGCGAAACTATGAGCGAAACTGTAGTTTCGCTCATAGTCTGCAGTCTGTTTCTCCCGGCGAAACTGTGTTTCTCAGCCAGGCGAAACTAGGCTTGGGCATGATAGTTTCGCTAACAGCGAAACTGTCAGCGAATCTATCAACTCTATATATAGAATTTGTTTCTTTCATTGTAATCTAACCTTGCAAAACCCTAATTCGTAGGCTTGGGCATGATAGTTTCGCTGATTACGAAACTGTCAGCGAATCTATTAACTCTATATATATAGAATTTGTTTCTTTCATTGTAATCTAACCTTGCAAAACCCTAACTCGTCTGATTATTGTTGCAAGTGCATTTTGTAAGCTGGAATTACTTGGAAATATTATTGAGCTTTGTTCTATTAATTGTATTGGATTTGATTTGTTTACTTTTGAATACTTTTGGTCAATTCTTCATCATCAAATGTTTCTATTGTGTATGTGTTAGTGATATTGAACAATTCTCTCAATCAATTGTACTGTGATTCGATCTATTTGGACCAACAACTACTAATTATATTATTTAATTGTTTTAAGATTAAAATAGTTTTTAAGAAATTAAGAAATAGTTTTTTTATAAATGCAACTTTTAAAGAAACAATCTTTTGTATAACATAAGTAATTTTTAAAATATCAAACTTTTTTAAAAATATAAAATATTTAAAATCAATGTTTTTAGAAATTATATTTTTTATGAACCATAAAAAATTATAATTCAAAGTTACAATAATAAATTTTTATGAAATAATATTTTTTTTAAACATTTTGATTTTGAGCGAATTTTTTAAATTTTTTTAGATTTAAAAAATTTAAAACAAAAGTTTAAAGAAAATAATATCATTGTTTTTTTACTTATACTATTTACTTATACGTAATTTCAATCATATCATATTTCAAAATATCATTTTATAATTAAAAATTTTTACTACTATTTATTTAATATTTTATTTATTCAACCCGTGTAATAAACGGGGTACTAACCTAGGATAGGGAATGAATGTTAACCATTGTTTATTGTGATAACCCATTAACCAAACTAGTGGTCCACAGCAGGCCATGTCATCACTGTAAGTTAGAGTTACAGTGGTAAATTAGTGGTACACAATTAATGTTAATTTTTTTTAATATAGCAAGACTATACTGAAATTAAAGATATTAAAATGATCTATTTAATGGTGTTATTTGTATAAGAAAATATCATCATATAAAAAATTTAAGACGGTTTTTAAAAAATATGATTTTTTTTAAAAAATGAAGGGAAAATAGTTATATCAGTGGTGTAACGCGGTGTTAAAGTTAGTTGCATTACATAATCGTGGTATAAATGTTTGTTAGTATTAATGGGTTATCGTAATAAATGTTAGTATTAATGGGTTATCGTTTAAAAATTATAAAACGATATTTCAAGATAAGATATAAATAAATAATAAAATAATGGTATTAACTTTTTAAACTTTTGTTTTTAATTTTTTTAATAAATATTTTATTTCAAAACAAACCGTTTTAAAAATGACATTTTTAAAATATTTTCTTATTATAACTTCCAAATTTAATTATTTTGGTTTACAAAAATTTTATTTTTTAAAAACACCATTTTTTAAGTATTTCATATTTTTTAAACTTTTTGATGTTGTAGGATATTACTTATTTTATAAAAATCTATATCTTTAGAAATAACATTAATAAATAGATTTTTTCATAATTAATTAAAAGACTATGTATAATCTAAAATAGAATTAAATAATATTATTAGTAATTATATAATATAAGAGAGAAGTGAAAAATTTTGGTGAGGAGTAACATGATGTTACCACGTGTTTCCCTTAGTTATTTTTTTATTATAATAAAAGAATATATCTATACTATTATATTATCTATACTATTATATTATACATATTAGAAGGATAAAATGGTAATTTTGCTTAAAATGTAAGACACCAATACAATATTTTAAGCATAGAGTACAAGTGATTTATGCAATAATTCCATTATTACCCCCACAACTTCTTTTATTTATTTTATTATTTAATACATATTATTAATACTTTATTTAATAATGTGATATTATTTAATTCATTTCATTAAGTTTTATTTTATTTTTAATAATATAAATTGACATTTAAATTTTTAATTACTAATCATACTTTTAAAACTAAAGTTTTATTTTATTTATAATAATATAAATTGAGATTTAAAATTTTATAATTACTAATCATATTTTTATAACTAAATACTAATTAAATTAAGTATTATTTTATTTAAATACTTATATCTATAGGGGAGGGTTCCTGAGAAAACCAATACTTATGTGAAAACCAAAAAAAAATCACAGAAATCAATAACATAATTTATAATTTTTTTTATTTTAATTTTTAGGATGTTATTTAAATATTTGGTACATATATGTTAAGCATAAATACGAGAATGAAGAGTCTTACGTATACGTAACAGTATGTCGAATGAAAAATAGTTACGTATACGTAAACTATGTATGACGTATATAGAAAACCACGCTACGGTTTTCATTTGATCGATATTCTTATTTATATATACTCACACATATATATAGAGGGTAGTGATAAAAATATTTATAAATTATGTGCCCGGTTTCATTGATTTTCTCTAGTTTTCTTATAACATTGTGGTTTTCTTAGGATCCATCCTTTATATCTATATTACTTTATAATAAATCTCTCCAGATAGAGATGTAATTTTGTCAAACATACAAGTTTTGAATCAACATGTACAAAGGAGTGCAATGTGTAAGACATTTAAGAGGGGTAGAATAGAGAATTGATTAAGATTTTACGACACTTTACGGGTAATATGGTAAATTTATCAATTAAATTTTATATACCTTGATATTTTTAACCTTGTCTCTTTCATGTATTTAATAAACATTATGAATAAATTATTTAATCGGATGATATAAATTAATTCACTTCATTAAATTTTATTTTATTTGTGAAACTATAAATTGATATTTAAATTTATATTTACTAATTATATTTTTATAACTAAATATTATTTAAATTAAGTATTATTTTATTTAAATATTTTAGTATATAACTTATATATCTTAATGTTTATAATAACTATAATACTAATATTTTTCTAGGGCGATATTGTGAGATTAATAAATTTAATATTTATCTATATCTTTTATAATAAAAGTGAAAGGAGCATTGAATGAGAATTTTACATATAAATTAAGACACCCATATGAAAAGTCATGCTTAAATTTCAAAAAATTAACAATTTTATTTCGTTTATACTCTTACAATAAAGTATAATATATGATGCTTATAATAAAAATGCTAAAGCATATACACGTGGCCAAACAAAATCACCATTTACTTTCAATTCCGTTCATTCACTGCGATTGAGCACTAATCCCTCTTCCCATTCCCCTTGCAGGTTGTTAAAAGCTTAATAACAATCAAGATGGTAATTTGTTGTGATAATTTCTCTATTAACTTTCTCCGGTCTATGCAAATCACCACCGAAAACTGCCTCCGATGATCATAAAACTCTAACCTACATTCATAAAACGAAACCCCCCTAAAATCTAGGTAATAAGTGATTTCCGACCACAAATACCACCCATGTTTTCACTAAGCTTATTGGGATAATATAATTGCTTAAATACTTTTATAATATACATAATTGTTTTCTTTCATTCAATTTTTTCAATAATTATATTTTGGTTTTTTAATTTACATCATAACGCTCAGAGCCGATACTGACTAAAATCAAATTTCCAAAAAATAACGCAACAGCCGTACCGCCGCAACGCGCGAACATTTCCACTAGTGTGTGTGTGTGTGTGTGTATATATATATATATAGGGAGAGAGAGAAAGAAAGAGAGAGAGAGGGTAGATAGATAATGATGGTTCTTTAATATTCTTTTGTTTTGTTTTGTCAATTTATTCATTTATATTTTTTTTTGTAAGTTATTAATGTCAAATGACAAAATTGCCCTCATTTGCAAGGCGCAGATTGGACTCAATGGAAAACTTTAATGCCCGCTAGTGAAAAAGTTGAAACCCGTAAACGTTTTTAGTCGTAAAGGACAAATTTTCTAATTTTCTTAATTTAAGGCAATACTTGAAATTTGCTATATACCTAAAGGACGAAAAATGTGTAAGGCTAAAATTGAAACACTGATACAACCAAAGTAATCAAAGAGCTTCCTACTTGCATGCATGTACTTAGTAAAAGTTACTTTGAAAGTTTTACACTCCTCACAAGAAAGTATTCTAAGTGTAAAAATCTTCCGAAGCCAAGACCAAATCTTTCGAAGCTTGGATGACAAAGTCTTCCGAAGCTTGGATGACAAAGTCTTCCGAAGCCAACAAGACTGAAAACTGATTTATTCCGAAGACAGAGAAGGCATGCTTTCTCTGATTAATTTTTTTAGAAAGCTGGCCAATTTTCCGTTGTCACTCTTAAGACTCACCAACTAATACAAGTTGGTGAAAAGATCCATGCTTTTGTAAACTATAGATTATGGTCTAGAGTCTGTAACTTTCTACTTTGTACCTTTTATCATTTTTGTAATATATTAGGATGTGAACTATGACATGTCATAGTCACAAGTCAAAAGGCAATCACATTGATCTTGTTATCTAGATTAGTGTATCTAGCTGGCTTTCAAAATATGGCCGGCTGTAGGATGTAGTATAAATTATCTCAGGTCTTGTATTCTTATGTATTTTTTGTAACTCTTGTAACAGAACTTGAGAGCAATATACAACATTTTTGAAAACGATCCTTGTTGTTCTTGTGTTCTTTACTTTAAGTTCTTAGTTTCCAAATAGCCGGTTCCCTATTTGATCCTGTAAGTGTTTGTCAAGTTCACTATTCAAACAATCTGTGAAACTATTACGTTAACCTCCCCAACCGGTCCTGCAAAATGTAAGTTACTATATTCATTAATAATTAAAAAATTATTACTTTTTAAATATAAAAGGCATTTCAGTCATTTTACATAGATTTAACTGGAAAAACTAACAGCCATTCACTTCAAGGACTGCATGTGTTACATTTTGGTAAACAGTTAGGACCAAGTATTTAATTTTTCCAATGTCAGGATCAATCTTTAGCAATTCAAAATATGTGTGCGCGACGAATGTTAACCCTCCTTTAATGCGATAACCGTATTAATTCACCAAGATCAACTAAAATAATTACTTTTTGCTAAAAAAAAATATTATTACATACATACAACATTATGTTCTTTATGTATATGTGTAAATTCACAAGTACATAAAAGTTATGATAGGTGTAAGTAATTATACTTGGCAAATATTTAGAGGTGTAATGTAGGAGTTATCTAAAGGCTGATGCTCACCAAAGATCTCTCAGCATGCATTCTGAAGTACAAGGAAGTTACTTCAAAAGATTTTACAAAAGCAATGAGAAATTCTCTAAGTGTCAAATCTTTCAAAGCCAAAGACCATTTCTTCCGAAGCCAAAGATGAAGGCTTCTGAAGCTTCACAGACAAAGTCTTCGAAGCCAAGAAACTGATTTCTTCCGAAGACAGAGAAGACATGCTTTCTCTGACATACTTTTGACAAATCTGAACCACTTTCTGCTGCCACCTCTGATGACTCACCAACTAATACAAGTTGGTGATAAGTTCATACTTTTGTCCAACTATAGATTATGGTCTTTTCTGTAACTTTTATTTTATACTTTTTATCATTTAGTATTAGATAAGGATGTGAGCTATGGCATGTCATAGTCACATGTCAAAAGGTAATCTGGCTTTTGACTTTACATTGATCTTCTTGTTTGGATTAGTGTTTCAACTAGCTTTTAAGTATGGTCGGCCGTAGGATGTAGTATAAGTATCTCATGTATCAGTCCTTAGGGATTAAGCTTTGTAACTTTGGTTGAACACTTGAGAGCAATATACAACATTTTTGAAAACCAACTATCTTGTTCTTGTTTGTGTTCTTTGCCTTAGTTCTTTGTTTCTTCAACCGGTTCTCTATTTGATCTTATAAGTGTTTGTCTATTTTTCTCTTCATCACTTGTAAAACTGTTGCATGGATCTCCCTAACCTAGTCATGCATGTAATCATAACTTCTTTTACACATATAAATTACTATATACATAAAATAACATAACGTAGTATATGTGTAATAAGGTTACTTCAATAAAAAAGAACACGTGACAACGCCACATTCCTTCTCATCAAAATTTTTCTTCTTTTTTCTCATATTAAATAATTACATTAATTATTAATAATATTATTTAATTCTTTTTTAGATAAAATATAATTTTTAATAAATATAGAAATAGATCTTTTTTATTAATGTTATTTCTGAAAAAACAAGCTTTTATAACCTAAGAAATTTTTTCATAACATCAAATTTTTTTAAAAATACAAAATATTTTAAAATTAAAGTTTTTGAAAAGTAAAACTTTTAGGAACAAAAAATACTTAAAATTAAGAGTTATAATAAGAAAATTTTTAAAAATGATATTTTTTAAAATAGTTTATTTTGAAACAAAATGTAAATTAAAAAAATTAAAAACATTTTTGAAAGTTGATATAATAGTTTTACTATTTACTCATACGTTTTATGTCTATAATAATAAATAAAAATAAATCAAGACGCTTGTCACCATTTTAGGCCGTCTAATAATTGGTTTTTTCGCTTCTCTCTGTTTTTTTTTTTAATAACAAATCTAATCTACTCCTACAACACACCAAATTACACCATTGCTTGAGTTTGAACCCAAGACCTCCTCTCTAATAGGCAAAGTCTCTACCAAGTGGGCAAAGCCTCTGCTCTTAATTATGAATGCTATAATAGCTATTAATTAATTAATAACTATTTTTAATTAAAATTTTAAATATGTTAACTTCAAAATTTCAAATGTGTAATATATGGGTTTACTCAATCCGTATAATATACAATAATTAAGACATAACTTTTTATATTATTTACCATGTAACAATAAATTTATTTAATCCGTGTATTACACGGGATTATAACCTATTAATTATATAAAATACCGTTTTGTAATTAATAAAATATTTATTTTATTTAATATTTTATTTATTCAATCTATTCAAGTAATTGTTTATTAAATACAGTTAACTTAAATAGAAAATAACAAAGAAAACCCTTTGACGTGGCAAACTTGTTACGGGATCGGAGCCTCGTGTTGTTTTGTTTGTTGGTGGAGTGAAGTTGTTAGAAGCGACATGGGGATTTTTTCTTCTCCATCCTGCTATCCATTAGGGCTTCCAGTTGCATATCGTCTTCCTCAATATCCACATCCTCGTCATCATCATCATCAATGTTCCTTCGGCTATACTTCAATTCGACCACATCCATTAGGTTTACTCAACTTCAGATGCTTCTCCTCTCAGCAGCAGCAGTTTCCTCCGCCAAAATTCGAACAAAACGATGAAGAATCTGAATTTGAGTTTCAGAGGCTGTTTTCTAACCTCAATCGAGTTACGCTTAAAAGAGAACCTGGTATTTAACACGATACTAATGTTGTGCCCAATCTCATTTCGTACGACTTACAGATTGTTATCTCCAGGAAATGTTGCTAGTTCAGTTCTTCTAGTTGCTGGAACCACTGTAATCGCTCTCCTCCTACTTATATATATATATGTGCCATGTTCAATGAAATCCTTTTTCATGATGATAATGTTAGACATATTGAATATATGTCTGGTCTTTCCATTTCAGTATTTCTTTTGCCGTACTTATCTTCTGTGAGTAAGGTTTTTTAATATTTTTCGGATGAGAAGAAAACTCTCAACAGAGAAAATGAAATGTGAAATATGATAACTGAAATCCTAAACTTTTGGAACTTGCATCAAAGGCAGCTCAACTAGAAACTCAAGTGTGTGCATAATCTATTAGACTACTATACCTAGGGTGTTTTTGAAATCAAATGAATCTGGGCTTTCTTTATTTCATTAAACCAATTTGACCTTTGAATGTTTTTGAGTAGGCTATTTCTACTACTCATAAGCATACACATCGATTAGGTAGACCTTGTAATATTTAATTGATATTTTGACAAAATCACAAACAAAAGAACAATAAAAATTAAGGACGCCGAAATTAGGAAGGAAAGGTTGCCACATTCCTGAGGGGGTGACGAAAAAGTTATACTTCTTTCTTTGCTATAGTGTAGATACCGTTGGAGCTTTATGTCATCCTAGGCTCCTCATTTTCTCCCAATATATTAAAGTTTTACAACTTATATTTCTTATAACGGATAACTCAAACACCCTCTAATCTTACTCTTAAATTTACACCTTTTGTCTGCCATGTGACTTGAACCCTCAACTACATGGGGAGGGATTGTTATAAGGGCTAGAATGGGTGAACCAATAAGTCAAGGGTTGAAACGGTTCGCATGTGAAATTTGATGTTTTAATTGAGTTTAAAAGGTAGGAGATATTTATTAATATTAGTTTATTAGTTTTTAGAATTGAGTTTGTTTATTAATTTGATTATTTAAATATTGTTTGAGTTGTGTCAGAACTAGCATAAGTGTAGTATAAATAGGGGGTTATGATCATTGTATTTGTTGTGATTTTGTTCATAAAAATATTCTTAGAGTTGAGACGGGTTGTCTCCGAATTCCCGGTGTTCTTTTGTTAATATTATCGATTCTGGGTCAATGTGTTAATCTTGGGATATGCTCAAACAAACTAAACAAGTCATTTGCCAACTGTTTTGAGTCTTGACCTTTTACCTTATTAATTTAGCTGTACAATAACTTATTTTCAGTTTCTTTGCTACTTCGTTTGTGTTTATTTTGTTAATATCAACATAACCCATAATTGAAAGAGTTTATATAATGCACTTATTCTCATACACATCTGTTTATTTATGTGATAGTGTGATTGAGAAGCTAAATTTTTGTCATGGATGCAAATTGTCTAAATAGGTTGGTGCAGGAATTCTTGCTATTCCTGCAGTTACTCAGGAAGCTGGATTTTTGGCCGCTGCAGTCACTTGCATTCTTTGTTGGATTTATATGGTATTTAATTACTGCATTCTTTGTTGCATTTATATGGTATATAATTACCTTTTCTGGTTGCTCAATAGATATATCTTTTTGCCCCTTGGTCTTGTTGCGTATACATTCTTGTCAAATTACATCGTTTAGCAATTTAGCATTATTTTTAGAGATAATTTCATATATACCCGTATAAACTTGAGAAATATCATGCATACCCAATCCAAACTTAAAATATCACATATGCATGCCCTTAAAAACTAGTTATAATTTCATATATTCCCCTTACATTAAGAAACTTTAAGAAAGGACCATTTTACCCTTAATCATCTAAAATATTTTTCTACTATTGGTTACAGATGCATAACACATGCATTAGATCACTCAAAAGAAGCAGTTCTTATGATTTGACTTCTGAGGTCAAATGTGCATGATTTTTGACGTCAAAATTCAAGCAGTTGCAATTATAAAATTTTTGCAAAAGCATTACAGCTCATGAAAGATATTACAACTAGGAAAAAATTGATGTTCAGCTAAGAGATAACCAGTATTAAGTTTAAATACGTAAGCACAGGATTGACCAAATTCAAAAAGTTAACATAAATACATTACACTATTTTAGCATACCCTTTTCAGTGACAAACATAGGTTTGTTGCATCTCTTTTTTAGATGTTAAATATAGGGTGTTGATGAGGTGGCTCAATCTGGTTTTTAGCCCCCACCAAAGCAAAACTGAAAGATTTAGGTTATTGGTTTGTAGCCGATCGGTTTTCAGTTAATCTTCTTCAGTTATCTGTTTTTGGCATACATTTGGTTTGATATTTGTCTTTCTTCCTTTTATACCGAGACTTCTCTTTGCACTACATATTCTTGAACCACATAAATCTACTGCAACTTCTACTTTGTAAAGTATTATCTTTCTTAACAACAGATAAATTTTATAAAACATTTAAGAAAGGCTAGGAACAAGAACAAAAACAAAATTTCTTGGATTTAATAATGAAAAATCATAAACGGATGTGTATGTATAATATACCAGCTTATAAAGAAAGCCAAACCATTGTTACCTTCTTGATCAACTGATCAAGATCATTATCTATTTAGTCATACATTACACAATCTACAACAACAACCCACCTTGTTTTATACATTTATTTATGCGCTAAACATTCATGTTATTGTAAAAATAGTTATTTATTGTCAATTGATTGCTTGGTAAATGATAATGCCTTCTGTATATCTTCACAGCTTTTCGATGTGCTAATAAATTTAGAAAAAATAGGTTAAAAATATATATTTGATAAGGGTAAAATTGTCATAAACTAAGGATTTATTTTTAATTGGGTATATATGATATTTTAAGTTTGTATTGGGTATATATGATATTTCTTAGGTTTATAAGGGTATATATGAAATTCTCCTTTATATTTAAATATTTAATTGGAATTTCATTTAAGATTCCGCTTCTTTTATTTTGGGATGCCCTTGAAAAAGATGTTTTTGCATTTATAAAATATGTTTGTAGGATGAGGGTGAAAGCCTAGGTAATATTAATAATGCTATTAGCTTAGCACTCAAAGATCTATGAGGTTGGAAAATTGTGTGTATCACAATTTTGAATTTTGAAGGGAGATAGTTATCAATCCTAACCAACTGTCATAGTTTATCCGTCCTATGCATTCTTTTGACTTCTTGCCCTGCCTTAAATTCGAGTGCCACATAACAAAGACATATTTATGGCCTTAAATACGAGTGCTATAAGTGTCTTCTATTTTCTACTTATACAAAAAGCCATCACAAATTTGAATTTCTATAGTTTATTTCTTTGTGCTGATACTAAGCAATATGCACCTTTTTTTCCTTATTATACAACATAACCAAAATCAGTGTTGTGCAGGTTGTGACTGGCTTGCTAATAGCTGAAGTTAATGTAAAGACAATGTGCGAATTGGGATCCGGTGGAGTATCGTTGGTAATTTCAACCACTTTTTGTTAGAACTAATCCTTTATTTGATATATATATATATATATGTATGAACCATAAATTTGTGTATGATGCAGGAGTTGTTCCCCATATTCATAGTAGTAGCATGTATATGCAAATACTAAATGATATGTATGTTAGTTTGGTCTTTTGGTCTAAAACTATAACTTAATCAGTTTGGGATCAATAGAATCTGAGGTTGCAACTCATAAGTTCATAATTAGCACATATTACTTGTGAATGATATTGTATCTGTAAGCAACTGTTCACCATATTCGTAGTGGTAGCATGTATATGCAAGTAGTGAATGATATGTATGTTAGTTTGATCTAAAACTGTAAATTAGTCGGTTTGGGATCAATAGAATTTGAGGTTGGAACTCATAAATTCATAATTAGCATATATTACTTGTCAATGAGAAATGGTGGCTTACATAGAAATTCAACATGTAAATTCTTCTATTTGGAATTGTCTGGTTTATAAGCATCATACATATTTACTTGTTCCTTATTTTTTAAGTTAATTGATAATGTTGGTTTTATATTGAGACTGACAAGGCTTATTATACGCAAGCTTTCACTTCACGTATTCACACTGACTTGTTTAAAATGACTCCATTTAACGATCCAAGAAAAGGAACAAATACTTTGTTTAGGTAAAACACACATGCAACTACCACTTTTCAGTCATGAATCTTCCATCTCAATATGAAATTTGTAATATTTGGCGCCTGCGGGATAAAGCTCTCCTCGTGATAGAAGGAAAACTATTAATTTATTTCATCACTACTTGAATGCTCATTGTTTAGGTATCAATGGCTACAAGAACTCTTGGGACAATTGGAGTTCAGATTGCTTGGTAAGATGATCAGACACCTGTTTTCTTAGATGCTTGTGTTCTGTAGAAAATATTCTAGCAGACAATATGATTCTTATAGATGTCCAATGTTATTGCTTGCAAATGAAGCGTTCTGTCACTAAATTTCCATAATGAACATACTTTCAAATATCAATGTTTTTGGGTCTGTACGCATTTTAATCAACATACTTTCAAATATCAATGTTTTTGGGTCTGTACGCATTTTAGTACCCAAGTTGACTGTGATGAAGTAAAGTATTATTATTGTAACAGATCCTTTCTCTTCTCTTATTGCAGCTGGTCATATATTTTTATACATTACGCCCTCCTTGTTGCCTATGTGGCTCGTTCATCAGACATCTTGACAAATATCCTCGGCATTCCAGTGTATGATTTAACTTCTTGTAAACAAATTTGCAAGCATTTAACATTCATTTTTGGATGAGATCGTTAATCTTATGACAAACCACACTTTCTATGCATAATATTTGTTGGTATAATTATTGTCAACATGTAGCTTGAATGTGCTTGAGTATCTGTTAGTTAACTTGATGAATGTTCTAAGGTCTTATCGTCTGTTGGTCATAATACTTTCATCACATATTACATGCCACATATTACTAGCATCCTCTAAGTTGGTATTCTTGAACTACCTGCATAAATCTTGATAAGTTGTATAAGAATTCTTAAATTGATTTTTTATTCAATGGGTGATGTGTGTGGAAATTTTTCTTCACTCAATACACTTTAGATTTTTACCCGATTGTTAGCAATTAACCAAGATGTAGATAAAGTGATTTTGAGCTCTCAAAAGAGACTTTATAGCGACAAATACTCGTTCAAAATGTTGAAAATTTACTTTGAGGATTGCTTGTTCATTATGGTAACTATGCAGCAAAGATGATGTAATATTTAACTCCATCAATCAAATCAGAGCGTTGGTTATGGTGTTTCCTACATTTGGTATATATATTCCGTGTGAAGATATAACTAACTTTATCTGCAATCACAAGGTTCTTTGATATACAAAGATGTAAAGAATTCAGACCGGGTAACCCTAATTATTCTTCTTGATGTGCATTGGTGGGGATGTGATATTCTAATTGATTTCTCATTATTACATACCAAATGTGGTAGCACATGATGTCCCATTTGAGCATTATAGTTTGGAATTGTGAATCATATAAAAAATGTTCGGTAATCTTGACAAGTACCATTTTGATTGCAGATGGGAGTGTGCATCCCTGTTTTCACTTCTCTTGGGAAGCATTTGCTACTTTGGAAGGTGATTATCTCCTCATATTTCTCTATCCTCCTTTTAGCATCTATGTAGAATTCATATTTCTCTATCTCCTTTTAGCATCTATGTAAAATTCATTTACACCAAATCATCTTTGATTTTTTCTGTTATTTTGCTCAATTTTCAGATTACTTGTTAGAAAATATCACAAAATCCTTACATTTACCAAATTATCTTTTAATTTTTTGTGTTACTATTTTTTCAACTTTCAGATTACAAGTTAGAAAATATCACAAAATCCTTACACTTGTTTATTGCACTAAATTTATTATTTAAGAGTCATGATGTTAAAAATTATAAGAAACCTTTCTAATGCTAGGTAAGAAGAAGGTAAAGCTAATTGTTAGTTGCTATGATAAGATTCAGAAAAGAAACATATTTATTATGGAACTACTACATAATGCTAACTGTCTTCCGGCATCTTTATATATTAGTTTGTTCTTGTTAGCGGCACTTAAATTTACAAATTATACAAGTGACTGAAATGTTTATATATTTGTTGTAGCCAACAACTCATTGGTGCAGTCAATGGAGTTTTAGTGTCAGGCATCATATTTTCTTTTGCAGCGCTAGTGGTAAGTGTCGTAATTTATGAACTAAGAGCACTTTGCTAATTGCACTACTGAGAATTTTGCAAGCTCATGATAGAATTTATTGATGTTTTTAACTTCTTTGCTGCTTATTTTGCAAGTGTTATAAACAAAAAAGTACATAGAAAGAATATGCAGAACATATTCCATTTATTTACCGAAATTATTATTTATAAAGTGTGCTTGTGACACTAGGTGCAACTATCTCAAGCCTCAGGGCCACCTTCTTCCTAGAAAAACTAAGAGCATGTATTGTTCCTAAACCAAAATGAGGAGCTCATTGGTTAATTTTTTTATTTTTTATTTTTTACCATTTGTTAATTGTGAATATGTTAGATTGTGTTAGCCTAGTTAGTTCTGGCCCATGTGCCTTAGTTTAGGTTTATCCCCTATATTTATAAGTTCTTCACCATTGTAGATACATTTTTTTAGATTAATACATATCATTTACACAGTAACAGAGCTAAGGCTCTAAGTGATACTCCTTGTTCCGTGCTCCGATCACGATTTCGATCGCAGGAGAACAACTATCTAGAGATTCTTTTTCCGAGGCATCATCTCATCTCACGGCCACCACCATTTGAATCCCTACATCCGATTTGCTTATTCAAGAGAAATCATTGCCTAACTCCACCACACGTGCCTACACGCGTCGCCCTTCTCCGTAATGCGCCGCTGACATTTTTTTTATATCTAGCCACCATTCCGGCGCATGACACCTCACTGCCAGCGTGATTGTGCTCCTTGTGAAAGTTCGGTCAGACTGTTGCCATCTGTTCCTCGCCACCGGAATTCGTCTTTGGCCACCATTGTCACCTGTTTCTCTGTCCCCTGAACATCCATGTACTGTTCATCGTGCTTTTGTTACGATTTCTTGTCCACATCTACTAATCTTGTTGTAAAGTACCGTTTAACACCGGATCTCATTGTTTGTTACTCGAAAGTTAGCATTCACGTTCCTTTTGTACCGATTTACCGTCATTACTATTTATTACTTAGTGTTACTATTCTGGTTGATAATATTATCTTCTAATGGCGGACGGGAAGACTAAAGTTGTCATTGAGAACTAGATTGCCACTAGTATCATTAACTTTGCATCTGTTTTGCGCATGTTTGTAAAAATCGCTATGCGTTAGTTGGGCGGTGGGGTATCGACTATAAGAAGCTGAGAAAACAATTCCTTCTTTTACAAGGCAAACACATTAACCGTCTAAGTCAATGATGGGCATTGAACTTATTGAATACAAATGTTCTACTAGACTGAAGCCATTAGAAGCGGGAAACTTGGTTTCTTGATTTATTCTAATAAATCAGTATTGTTTCTCTGATATTATGAACTAATGCATCAGCCATATCTGTTTTAGGCAGCTGCGGGTGGGGATTTGCATTGGGATGCTCTTTTGAAAGCCAACTTGCAAGCTATTCCTGCTAGTATACCCATAATAGCACTCTCCTTTGTTTACCAGGTAACAATTCTGGTTTCAATACATCATTATATCTATAAACCGGTGTTGTTTCCATGCTGCATGTCACTATAAGTTTAGTTCCTAATTTCAGAATGTCGTGCCTGTTCTTTGTACAAATCTGGAAGGAGACCTGTCAAAAATAAGGTGACAAGACATTGTATCTTATTATGTATATGTTTACCGCTAGCCTAAGATGACATCTACCAAGCTAATTGCTTTATATATTTGTTTGGTTGCATGCTTACTACCCACTATTATATAATGAATGATTTAGGGAAAATTTCATATATACCCTTATAAACATACTAAATATCATATAATACCCAAACAATATTTAAAATATCATATATCTTTCTTAATGACTTTTTATGACATCTTTACCCTTTCTAATTAATCTTTTTTTAACTTATTAGGCTTGAGTTTGGGATTTGAATTTCAAGGACTGAATGTGTCAGATCATTGACTTTTCCCCCATCTCGTTGCTCAATTGAGGCAAAATACCTAGCCCTTCCGCAGCTACAAGACCCAATTCGGAACAGCATGAGATGCCGATCTATCCATTTTTTATACAAGCCCGGGCAACATTGATAATGATTTCTGTTCAATTGACACACCATCACCATAACTATTTCCAGAACTAGAACCAGCTATGATCCGCAAGTTTCAATCTTCTTTACACACCTCAAGTGATTGTACTTCTTGAATCATTAACCTGTGCCAATTCAATCTCGACCTCGGTGCCACATTCTTCCCACTTTTCCGAGTATCCGAAGCATGAAACCCCATATAATTACGAATAATCCGAATCAGATTATTACCAAAACATCAAGAAACCGAAGCCCAGGTAGATGATGTTCCGCTTCAAATGTTAGTTAGGTGGAGAGGATGAAAATTTGGCATGAATCAATTAAAAGAATTTTCAAAATGAGGTTGATATATTATGATGGAACATTTTGTGAACTGATTATCAGTAGATGATAAAATAATTGAGTTGGGTTGTTGATGATGAATATTAACAAGCATTAAAATTAAAATAAAGACCTCAAAAGGCCAATATTCAGATGATGTTGGGAAGAGAGAGAGCCTTTGATGATTTTTATAACTCAAAGCTCTAAGAATGTTGATGAAGATAAAATAAAGGTGCTATACGAATATTTTCACTTGTTTTTAATTTAAAAACAATAGAAGTGGGTATATATGATATTTCAATTCAATATTATAGAAGGTATCCATGATATTTTAAGTGTAGTTTGGGTATATATGATATTTATAAAGTTTTTAGGGGTATTTATGAAATTCACCCAATGATTTAATTGGCCAGAACTCAATCCTAGAAGGGAGTAAGGGTGATTTATGTTGGACCAATCTTGACATTAAATAAAGTTTAGGGTCTATTTTGTAATTTATATTAAACTTATTATCTGGTTAAATAAAAGGATAAGTCCAGGTAGTTTAAACTTTATCTCAGATGGATTTGAGATAAGTCATGATGAGTTAAAGATTATCTCAAAAGGATTTGAGATAAAGCCTAATTTGTAGGAGTTGATTAACTTGATGGACAAGGTTAATTAGCTATAAATATAGGTAGGTTTTTCTTTGATGGAAGTAAGTTTTTTCCTATCAATTAATTGGAGGAGTTCCAAAACTATTGCTGTGTTTTTGTTCTGTTTTTGAATCTGGTATCAATTTTACTTCAATTGGTATCAGAGCTGTGTTCAGAACGGACTTGTGTAGTTGATTCGAAGGTCTGGATCAATCACCAGATCTGAAAACAGGGCAGCAATACAAGAGGAGATCAAAGTTTAAAACGATGGGGGAAGTTGTGCAGCAAAACAGTCAGGTGAACCAGAATGAGAAGCTGAATCTTCAATTTCAGTGCCCGATTCTAACAGCAACCAACTACCAAATCTGGTCTCTAGCGATTTTCAAGCTCAAGGAATATGGGAGGCCGAACCTCCAAATTCAAAGAAGGACAACTCGGCTATCGCATACCTGAGCACTCCCTGAAGATTTGATTCTACAAATTGCAAGCTGTGACACTGCCAAAGGAATCTGGGATTCAATAAAAACTCGCCATCTTGGAGCTGAACGAGTCATGGAGGCCCGGTTGCAATCATTGAAGACCGAGTTCGATACAATCAAGATGAAGGAAAACGAAACAGTGGATGATTTTGTGGCAAAGCTTTCTGGAATAGCCTCTAAATCAGCCACACTTGGTTCAGTTATTGATGAATCAACTTTGGTCAGGAAATTACTAACAAGCATGCCTGAAAACTTCCTGAAAATGGTGGCTACAATCGAACAGTTGGTGAATCTTAAAACTGTGAAGTTTCAGGAAGTTGTCGGGCGACTGAAGGCCTATGAAGAAAGGGCCTGCTTGAAGCCAAAAGGATCAAGCAACAATCAAAACCAGTTGCTGCTATCATATGATGATTGGGAGGCAAAGAAGAGACTTGAAAAGGGCTATGGCCGAGGTCGAGGGGGCAACACTGAAACCCGAGGCCGAGGTCGTGGTCGTGGAAGATTTGGAGGTCGAGGGCGTGGAGTTGGCCGAGGTCAAGCTGCACAAAGTGGGACTCAAGGCTCATCAAACCAAAAGAAGGATCGGTCACAGTTGCAATGCTTCAGATGTGATGCTTTAGGGCACTTCTCTGCAGATTGCCCGACAAGGAAAAAGGAAGAAGTCAATCAACCACAGGCTAATGTTGACAAGCCTGCACTTTTAATGACTGTTGCCTTTCAAGTTCAAAAGGAGCTGATCTATCTCACTGAGGAAAAGGTGTATCCTGCCAGATATGTGTCTAATCAAGATGAGCAATTCGTGTGGTACTTAGATAATGGGGCATCTAATCACATGACGGGAAATAAAGGGCTGTTTTCTAAACTTGACACAAAGGTAGGAGGCAAGGTGAGATTTGGGGACGGATCATGTGTTGACATTGAAGGAAGAGGCTCAATTCTGTTGGAATGCAAGAATGGAGAACATCGTCTCTTGACGGATGTGTACTACATTCCATTCTTGAAAAGCAACATCATCAGTCTTGGGCAACTCACCGAAGGGGGGTGTGAGATCCTAATGAAACAGGAATTCTTATGGATGTACGAGCCCGATGGAAGTTTATTAATGAAGGTACAACGATCACCAAATCGGTTGTATAAGATCACTTTAAAAATTGGCTCACCTGTTTGTCTGCACTCAAAAGTAGACGATCAAGCATGGATATGGCACGCTCGTTTAGGTCATGTGAACTTCGACACCATTACACGGATCAGCACAAAAAGGATGGTTCTTGGAGTACCAACAATAAATCATCCAACCCAAATGTGTGAGGCATGCTTAGCTGGTAAACATACACGACAAAGCTTTCCTGATCAAACTCTTTTCAGAGCAGAAAAACCACTGGACCAGGTGTATGCAGACCTATGTGGCCCGATATCTCCACCTACACCGGCTGGAAATAGGTATATTTTACTAGTTGTTGATGACAACAGTAGGTTTATGTGGGTTTTCATGTTAAAAACAAAGGATGAAGCCTTTGAACAATTCAAAAGGTTCAAAGTCTCTGCTGAAAATCAATATGGTGAAAAAATAAAGGTTCTCAGAACTGATCGTGGAGGAGAATTTACCTCCCGAGAATTTAATTTGTATTGTGAGCAGGAAGGTATTACAAGACAGCTGACCGCACCCTATACCCCTCAACAAAACGGAATAGTTGAAAGGCGAAATCGTACGGTACTAAGCACAACAAGAAGCATCCTCAACGCGATGAGTATGCCACAAAACCTGTGGGCTGAAGCTGTCAGGCACTCAGTTTATGTGCTGAACAGGCTGCCCACGAAAATCTTGACTGATCAGACCCCATATGAAGCTCTAAAAGGAAGAAAACCAAGGATGGATCATCTGCGTGTATTTGGATGTGTTGGTTATGTGAGAGTGCCTTCGAACCAGCTAAAGAAACTAGACAACAGAAGCTTACCAATGGTACATCTGGGAATCGAAGCAGGTTCAAAGGCCTATCGAATGTATGATGTCAAAGAAGGAAGGATAGTCATCAGTCGAGATGTAAAATTTGATGAAAATAGAAAATGGGACTGGCAAGAGTATTCTGATAATTCTGGTGACAAAGATGCTGATTTTATGATCCATATAAATCCACTCAGAACTGATCCAGAGGAATATAACAAAGAATCTGAGCCTGTTGATCCAAACAGCCCACAAAGCTTAGATCAAACAGGCCCATTGCAGCAAGACCTTCCTCATACAGACCATGAATACTTTTCAGCAGAGCCATCAGGTGATAAAAATCCCATACATTCTGTTTCTAGCAGCCCAGAAACCACTTTTAGAAATCGAGGACCTATTTTACCCCGGTTGCCTACGGATAAAGATGACCCAGCAGACCCATCTTTGGCTGAAGAAGAAACCTTCGATGATACACCACCTCGAGGCTGGAAGAATTTAAATGAGGTCTATGATCTACTTCTTACTGAAGGAGATCCAACAAAATTCAAAGAGGCCACAGGTCATAAAGAATGGGAGCAAGCAATGGAAAGTGAAATTGCATCCATTGAGAAAAACAACACCTGGGAGTTAACGGATCTACCCCCAGGACATCATCCAATTGGTTTAAAATGGCTATATAAAAGCAAAAGAGATGCTAATGGTGTGCTTACACGTTATAAAGCCCGGTTAGTTGCAAAAGGTTACATCCAGCAACATGGAGTAGATTACGATGAGGTGTTTGCACCCGTAGCCAGAATTGAGACTGTTAGACTCATTCTGGCATTAGCAGCTCAAAGAGGGTGGCATGTACATCATCTAGATGTCAAAACAGCCTTTTTACACGGGGATCTCAAAGAGGTGGTATTTGTAACTCAGCCTGAAGGTTTTGTCAAGAAAGGGAAGGAACAAAAGGTGTATAAACTGAAAAAAGCTCTTTATGGATTAAAACAAGCTCCACGAGCTTGGAATACAAAGTTAGATGGGGTCTTAAAAGAGTTTGGGTTCAAACGATGCATGCTTGAACAAGCCGTGTATACAAGAAGAACTCACCAAGGATCTCTCTTAATAGGAATCTATGTGGATGACATGATAGTAACCGGAAACAACCTTGAAAAAATTCTGCAGTTTAAAAAACAGATGGAAGATAAGTTCGAGATGAGTGACTTGGGTCAACTTTCTTATTATCTCGGACTTGAAGTTATGCAAAGCAAAGATGGCATCAAGATCAAGCAGTCGGGATATGCTAAAAAGATCTTAAAACAAGTTGGAATGTGGGAGTGCAATTTCACCAAATTCCCAATGGAACCAGGGCTGAAATTGAGAAAAGATGATGGTAGCAGAAGTGTGGATGCAACTGAGTACAGAAAAATAATTGGGTGTCTGAGGTACTTAACACATACGCGACCAGATCTTGCATACTCGGTTGGATATGTAAGCAGGTACATGCAAAAGCCTAAAACTACTCATTCACAAGCTGTAAAACAGATTCTGAGGTATGTGAAAGGGACTGCAGATCTGGGAATTTACTATAGAAGGAATGGAAGTGATAAGCTGTTGGGATTTAGTGACAGCAGTCATTCTATTGATCTGGATGATGGAAAAGGAACTACGGGTCTAGTGTTCTACTTTGCTGATGGACCTATCACTTGGAGCTCTCAAAAACAGCCAACAGTGGCTTTATCCTCCTGCGAATCGGAGTTTATGGCTGCAACTTCAGCAGCCTGCCAAGCAATTTGGTTAAGGGGATTGTTAGCTGAAATTACAGGAAGGGAAAAGGAGCTGGTGGTGATTAAAGTTGACAACAAATCTGCAATTGACTTGATGAAACATCCAGTGTTCTTCGGGAGAAGCAAACACATTGACACTCGCTATTTTTTCATACGTGAATGTGTTGAGAAAGATCAGATCAAGGTTGAACACATTAACGGGGAACAACAACGAGCTGATATCCTCACCAAAGCTTTACCGAAGATTAAATTTACAGAGACGAGAGAAATTCTGGGGGTGAAGATGATTGAAGATACTGGAAAATAACAAAAGACTCAAGGTCAAGATTGGGGGGGTGATTGTTGGACCAATCTTGACATTAAATAAAGTTTAGGGTCTATTTTGTAATTTATATTAAACTTATTATCTGGTTAAATAAAAGGATAAGTCCAGGTAGTTTAAACTTTATCTCAGATGGATTTGAGATAAGTCATGATGAGTTAAAGATTATCTCAAAAGGATTTGAGATAAAGCCTAATTTGTAGGAGTTGATTAACTTGATGGACAAGGTTAATTAGCTATAAATATAGGTAGGTTTTTCTTTGATGGAAGTAAGTTTTTTCCTATCAATTAATTGGAGAAGGAGTTCCAAAACTATTGCTGTGTTTTTATTCTGTTTTCGAATCTGGTATCAATTTTACTTCAATTTAGACTCTACCCTACACATCTGGAAACATATACAAGTGAATTTATAGTTCTGTTTATTTATTTAAATTAGATGAACATTAACCTGCAGGAATTCGATTATTTTGGGCACTGCTATTCCCCTTGGTCTCTTTCTTGTCTGGAATGCTGTCATTCTTGGAACGATTGAAACAACAGGCACAGATAAGATTGCGGATCCACTTCAGGCGTTGCAAGCTACTAGTGGAGTTGTCGGGGTCAGTATATGTTTTGACATTATTTATTTATGATGTATATCAAGATTGAATATTTGAAACTAAGAGTTTCCCTCTTATCTCTCTATTAAAAATGATATTGTGCAGCCTATTGTTGGGGCATTTTCACTCCTTGCCATTGCAACTTCTTATATTGGATTTGTTTTGGGTCTTTCTGACTTCCTCTCGGACTGTGAGTTTCTCCTTGCCTATAATAAATGCATCATGTAGTTAGTGGTATTTTTCTTCTTCAGGATACTATAACTTTTTAATTCTTTTTAAGAGATATTAGCACATAGAGAATCTATACTCGTAACATTCTTACCTAAAGAAATAGTGACTGTATATTAGTAATTCTCTTTTCTTCTTAAAACCAGTGCAGCATGCATTTCGTCACCTAATATGAAAAAGGTTGTATTTGGACTTGTTAAAGTTACTTTTCTATCTATTTAACTGTGGTTCCAGTTCCTGCCTTATGCATGTATATTTTTGTGCATGGTTTCATGTTTTTGCAGTGCTGAAACTACCATCTGATAGAAACAGACCGCTGCCTTACCTCCTCACATTATTTCCACCATTAATACTGTCATTGCTAGACCCTGACATCTTTTTCAAAGCACTGGATTTTGCTGGAACTTATGGAGGTATGCCTTTTATTGTTTACGTCTCAAATCCAACCTCAATTACTTTAAATCACAATTGAATATACAACTCAGTCCAAGCTCTATTACTTGCTCCGTCCGAACTGAATGAATGCCCTTCATTTCAGGTGTCTCATCATTGATCTTTTTTCCTTTAAATCTTCGCATGTCCTTAACATCACAATTCAAATGATTTTTAAAAAACATGAATGATTTTTATCATGTTATCCACCACCATAGGAAACAAGGAAGGTGGCATTTCAGAAGAATAACTTAGGGAATAGAAGTGAAAGATCTTATGCACTCTAATCATACTCATCTATTTAGTTATATGCCTAGTTTAACTTCAAATTTTCTGTTGGGTGTCTGTTTATTACTAGAGGTGACAAATGGGTGGGTTGGAATACGGGTCGAAGCAGTTTTGCAAGGTTTATATATTAGAAATACACTTTGGGGTTGTTCAATTTCACCTGTTAGAGATGAAGGCACTACAGGAACCTATTCATCTGTAAGTAAATGACAAATTCCGTTTGTGTTCGCGTTTGTGCAGTTCTGGTCCTGTTTGGTGTTCTTCCTGCAGCAATGTGTTGGTCTGATAGATACTCAAGAAGTTGTTTGTCCTCAAATATTCCAGAGCTTGTACCGGGAGGCAGGTTTACTCTTGCACTAGTAATTGGAGGTGCAGGATATGTTATTGTATCAGAACTTCTTGACAGCTTCATGCACCAATGAAACTCTGGGAGATTGAATCAGGAGTTACAAACAGCCAAACTGTTGTATAATTTATCAAGGTGTTTTCATCTGCAACCTACATTTACACTGCTGAAAGGATGAAAAGTACCATTTGTGAAGAATTTCTACCTAAATCCTCCAAAAAAATTTTAGGACGACCACCCCATGTATTCGAAAAATATTATTAAAGCCTGTGTTGTTTGTCCAGGTTGCAACAATATGAAGATGGTTTTGTATAGAGCGTGTAAATACACTTTTCTTGTTTGAGAACACAAGAATTACTCATTTCTAAGATCATATTTGATTAATGATAAATCTTTATTATCTTAACCCTTACCATTTGACAAACATGTTTTTCTTGGAGAATGTAACTGTGTAATTTTGCTTGTGCGTATGTAGTATGAATGTGTATGATTTGATGATATTTATCTTATTTATGTAACATTTGGATTTGTAGTATAAGGTTAGACTAAAAAGAGAAAAACCTTAGAAGATGTGGAAAGAATCTCAGCCACGGTATCAGTTTGATATCGTGTTTTGTAGTTGAGGATTCACTCGGTGTCATTTTGGCAAATAGTTGCAAATTAGAAACCACGTAAGGGTAGAATAGAAAGATACAACTAAAAACATGCATATGCAAGTCAAATTCATATTCCCTTATCATTTTTTGGAACTTTTTAATATGCTACTTTTTTTAAATATACCATAACAACGAGTGTTTTTATCTTTAAATACAAGTATGATATTGTTATATAAAAGTTTAATTTAATTTTTTTACAGTTTTCTACACAATAAAAGTGTACAAGTTCTAAAACATCATAAATTGCCTAAGTTAAAAACACCATAAAATCGCCTACCTTAAAAACATCATAAAATCGTCCACATTTAATGCTTAGTTCAAAAACATCATAAACACATGTAATTAAAAAACATTATAAAATTACTCAGTTCAAAAACAATAAAAAAAGTCATAAAACTGCTTTGTTCAAAAACATCATAAAACATTCAATTGAAAACATCATATAATTACCCGCTTCAAAAACACTGGGTGATTTTATAGTGGTTTTAAACTAGGTGATTTTATAGTGTTTTATGATGTTTTATAACTGGACAATTTTATAAGCTGTGTAATTTTATGGTGTTTTATAACTAGACAAGTTTATGGTATTTTAGATTAACTTTATGGCATTTTAAAACTAAGCATTTTATAGAGTTTTACAACTAGACAAATTTATGGTATTTTAGAATTGAGCAATTTTATGGTATTAAGGAACTGAATAAGTTTATGGTGTTTTAGAACAGTGTAATTTTATGGTATTTTAAAACTAAATTATTTTATTGTGTTTTTGAACCGAATAATTTTATGGTCTTTTTATACTGGACGAGTTTATGGTATCTTTATGATGACGTATTACATTTTTAACGTTTAAAATTAACATTATGATTATTTTCCAATTTGCATTACATTTCTAACTTAAATGTAACATCAATTATAAAAATCAACATAACATTTAAATTTTTTCTATATATCATTTTTTCTTTATGATCTTATTTTTCTTTATCATTATGTATCATAACTACATTAAATTTAACATCTATGTACAAAATTAATAAGGCGTTTAAAATTTTTGTATATGGTGTTTAGTCATGCATATGTTCTTGAATTTTTATACTTCTACTCAATCATTAAATCATTCATCTCCATTGCATTTATTTATAACTGAGTAATTTTGTTATGGTATTTTAATAATCCTTCTTTTTTATTGTAATTTAGTGTAAAAAAACCATAAATTCATGTGTTTAAAAATATCATAAAATTATCCTATTTAAAATACCATATAATCACACAGTTCTAAAACTCCATAAAATTTGCCTAGGTTTAAAACACAATAAAACGCCCCACCCAGTTTAGGTTGTTTTTTTAAATACAACAATATTATACTCATTGAAAAGATAAAAATGGATCATTTTATGGTGTGATTTTTTTAAGAAAATATTGGCGTAAAAAAAGTTAAAGATGTTAAAAAAAGAGAGAAAAGTTACATGTGACTTGCATGCATTTGAATATTTATAATGTGTAAGGATTATAGAAGAGGCTGATGCACTCAAAACAGTCAAGGTGTCTCCTGCATGCATGCACCTTATGCATGGTAGAAGTTACTTCGGAAGTTTTACACTCCAAGAAAATTACACAAGTGTAAAATCTTCCGAAGCCAAAAGACCAATTCTTTCGAAGCCAAAGATGAAGTCTTCCGAAGCTTAGAAGACAAAGTCTTCCGAAGCCTCAAAGATAGAAGACTGATTTCTTCCGAAGACAGAGAAGACATGCTCTCTGTGATCAACAACTTTTCAGAAAAGCTGACCAACTTTCCGCTGCCACTCTGCAGGCTCACCAACTTTACACAAGTTGGTGAAAAGGTCCATGCTTTAAGAAGCTGTAGATTAAGGTCTTGAGTCTGTAACTTTCTACTTTATGTACTTTTATCCTTTTTGTATTACAATAGGATGTGAACTATGGCATGTCATAGTCACATGTCAAAAGGCAATCTGTCTTTTGACTTTACATTGATCTTGTTGTCTAGATTAGTGTTTCCAGCTGGCTTTCAAAGTATGGCCGGCTGTAGGATATAGTATAAAGTATCTCAGGTTCTTGTATTTTATTTTCTATGCTTTGTAACACTTGTAATAGAACTTGAGAGCAATATACATCTTCCTTGAAAACCAATTATCTTTTAAGCTTTCTGTGTCTTGTTTACTTGTGTTTATCTTAGCATCATCTTAAACTGCCAGTTCCCTATTTGATCTGTTAAGTGTTCTAAGTCTCTCCTCATTGTGAAAAACTGACTTGCACCCTTCAAACGGTCCTGCATAATGGACACATTTACCCTTTCATTTCTTTCCTTCATTAAACACTTGATGCTTTTCCTATGGTTTTATACACTTTCTAAAGTTTTGAGTCTTTTAGAATAACCCTCCCCTGAATTTATATATGCTAATAAATTGAATGGATGTTTACATGTAGAAATGAATGTAATGTATGTTGTAGATTGTTGGTTCAAGTGCATAGCTTTTCACATTGAAACAAAGTTCAAATGATAAAATGAACATGATTGTGCCTAGAGGAAAACATATTTATAAAGAATAACTAGACTAAAGATAGTGTAATACAAATGTTCAATCAATAAAAGTTGCTTTTGATTAAAGGTTTGTAATTCGTAATATTATTGTTAATACTTTGTATATCGATTTTTATGTTTAATTTTTTAAAATAATCTATATCTAATATTTTTGTAGATTTTCAGTATCAATGCTTATAAATCTAAATAGTGTATAATATGAAATCTCTCTACTATAATAAAAGGGTAACTAAATATGATATTTGTCACCACTACATTTCTTCTTATCAAAATTTTCGCGATTCTCTCTCCTATTAATTAATATATTAATTACAAATAATTTTATTTAATTATTTTTTAGATTAGAAATAGTTTTTTAATAAATTAAACAAGAAATCTTTTTAATATTGTTATTTCAAAGAAAAAAATCTATAAATTTTTTTCTAAAACATTAAACCTTTTAAATATGAAATATTTTAAAATTGATGTTTTTAAAAATTATAAATTTTGTAAACAATACATAATTAAAATTTGGAGTTATAATAATGAAGTTTTGAAAATGATATTTTTAAAACAATTTGTTTTGAAAAAAAGTATATAATTTATATTTTGAAAAAACAAAAAGGTTTAAAAAAAAAGTATAAAAAGTTAATGCTATTTTTTATCACTTATAGTACTTATTCATATAAAATTTTAATTGTATCTTATCTAATAATATCATTTTATAATTAATAAATTTTATTTTATTTGATATTTTAGTTTTCAACCCGTGTAATACACGAATTTATTAAAGGTAGTGAGCTTATAAATAAGAACTTTAGGTTATATTATATTGAACATGATAACATCCATAAACCTCTGAAAAATTTCTTTGTATACAAAATTAGATGTTCTGTTTGTAATTTTATTATTATTGTCTAATATTAATAATTTTAATTCATGTATACTTGTAGTGTAACATAGAGCTAATCATGTGTGAACATGGTTGTTTAAAAAACAATCCAACTTTGAAAAAAAGTTAATTACAAAATATCTCTAACAAAATTTAAAGAATCAGGACAAAATTAATTATATTTTAGAACTGTTTGTTTAACTAAATTTAATGAAACTATCAAAATAAAAATAAACGAAGTTAATTATTTAAATACTTTGAGCTATACAATATGACAAAAAATACTATGTGATGAGGGTGGGAATAAAGTTTAGAATGCACAACAAAAGATTATGTGTCAATCTAATTATTCTTTTATTATATATTATAGATATAAGTATACAAACTTTTATTTATTCTTAGTTAATTTCTTAAATTTTGTTGATTTTTATGAGAATGCATAAAAGACATAGGCAAAAACATCAACCCTATGGTAAACTACATTCAAAATTCAAACCTAGATGTATATTAGTTTCCTTTCTTCACTCAGAATGTTATATAACACACCATATTAGTACAAACTAAGTGTAAAATAAGCTTTGATAATTATGTTTATATTGTAATATGCAATCAAATAGTATATTTATAACATATGAACTTCCATATGACTACTTGTAGCATGTTATATCTTTCCCTTCTTGAAAATAAACATGCACAAGCAATTATCGATTAAGCACACCTGCACTTGTACATACCAAACATTTGCAAGGTTATATGAAAGTAAAAATAAGATTTAAAATTAAAAACTAATTGTAGAGTCAATACAAGTACACCTCTTCTTATATACTATTTCAACCACATCATATTTTGTGTAATTCAATACATAATTTATACATTAAAATAAGGATCAATTGTATATATACCATTGTAAACATCCTTTAAATGCATATATATACCCAAGCAAAAACTTTAATTGCATATATACCCAATTAATTGTTATGACAATATTACCTTTTTAAAAAATTAATAAACACTTGCCATATGGGTATATATGCCATTAAATGGTTTTAGAGGGGGAAATATGCTTTTAATACATTTGCCAATTATAAGGTTTGTAAGGGGCAATTTTCCAAGTATGAAGTTTTAGTAAAAATAAGAGGAAATTAGTCATTAGATAAACTATTTTTAATGAAAATGAGTAGATTTGTTAATTATGAGGTTTTGTAAAGGGATTGCAGGACCGGTGAAGGAGTTCAATGCAATCAGTTTCACAATAAGGAGAGACTTAGAACACTTAACACATCAAATAGGGAACTAGAACCTTTTGAATGATACTAAGAAACACAAGCAAACAGATGAGACAGAATCAAGAACAACAATAGAATGGTTTTCAAGTATAAAGTATATTGCTCTCAAGTTCTTTTACAAGTGTTACAAAAGCATGGAAATAAAATACAAGGACTTGAGATACTTTATACTACATCCTACAGCCGGCCATACTTTGAAGGCCAGCTGAAAACACTAATCTAGACAACAAGATAAATGTAAAGTCAAAAGGCAGATTGCCTTTTGACTAGTGAATATGACATGCCATAGCTCACATCCTAATGTATTACAAAAAAGGATAAAAGTATATAAAGTAGAAAGTTACAAACTCAAAACCATAATCTACATTTTCCTAAAGCATGGACCTTTTCACCAACTTGTGTAAGTTGGTGAGTCTGCAGAGTGGCAGCGGAAAGTTGGTCAGCTTTCTGAAAAAGTTGATCAGAGAAAGCGTGTCTTCTCTGTCTTCGGAAGAAATCAGTCTTCTATCTTCATGGCTTCAGAAAACTTTGTCTTCTAAGCTTCAGAAGACTTCATCTTTAGCTTCGGAAGATTTGGTCTTTGGCTTCGGAAGATTTTACACTTAGAGAAATTTCTTTGCAGTGTGTAAAACTTCCGAAGTAACTTCCACCATGCACAAAGTGCATGCATGCAGGAAGCACCTTGACTGTTTTGGGTGCATCAGCCTTTTTTTCATATTCCTTACAAACTCCCCCTAGGCTGATGCTACAAAAACAGAGAGGATGCTTAACAGTTTGTAGTCCTCATGTCTGGATTAGCAGTGTAGATCCAAGACATAGTTGGTCTTCCGGATGCAAGATGCTCTACTTGACTGGTGTTGATTGAGCAGCCTCTTAGTGCACTTTCTCAGGATGTTATTACTCATCCTGAGGTGTTAAGGAGGATGCCTTGGACTTCTTTTTCTTCCTTTTGCCCCTTCTGATGGCCATCCTTTTCCTCACTCTATATTTCAACTGAAGAGTATGGCCTGCAGCACTAGTTGAGTCTTCTGTATTCTTCTTCATTGGGTCCTTATCCCTTATTTGTTCTGAAGAAGGGGGTTTAGAACCTTGCTGTAGGTCAAAAGATGAAGTTGGCTTGGGTGTAGCTTTAGGATCAAGTTGTGTTGTCTCTTGTGGTTCAACCTTCACCTCAACTTCAAATACAACTGGACTTGGTGGAGAATGCAAGTCAACAAGCTGACCTTCCATTATCTTCTACTTGATCCTTCTGATGTGCTCATCTATTATGGATAGAGACATAGGACCAAGTCTTCTTTCGGAGAACCCATACAGCTTCAAGAAGCTCACCATCTTTAGTCTGTCAGCAGATTTCTTTTCTTGTGCTCTAATGGTGGCTCTTATTTTAGCAGCTTCCTCTCTCATCTTCCTCTTAACAGCTTTCCTTTGAGTTTGAGCTTCTTCATCCAGTTGTTTGAGGTACTCAAACTCAATGTATTCATATGAGAGAGGGTTGAGAGCTACTGCCTGATAGAGTCCTGTGGCACTCAGATAGGCTATCATCTTTTGTCTTTCTTGTTCTCTTCCTATCTGAGTTTGTTCCTCTTGAGCAGCCACAGACTTCTTCTCAGGACTTTATTGAACTAGAGAGAGGACAAGAGCTATCTGAAGTTTCTTTCTTCTTCTTTCTTCCTTAATTTTAAGGAGCAGTTCTGCAGCCTCAGCCTCCTTCCTTTCTTTATACAGCTCTCTGTCTGCCAGTTCATCTAATTCTACCAAGGGGAGAGAGATGATTTCATCTATATTGTAATTCCTTAATCCCAGATAGTTCAATCTGGCTGCTCTTAACTCATCATTCTGAGTGTCAGGCCTGGGAGCAGCCCTGATTACAGCTTGCATAAAGCTTGGGACTTCTCCAGATTTCTCTCCCCTTACCTTCCTCTTCCTCTCTCTCTCTCTTCTCCACTTCAATCTCCTTAGGAGTCATTTTCCTTTTCCCTTTATCAATTGTTGGCGTGTATGACTCAGGGTGGAGAGAGCTTTGGCCTTCTAATGGTTGTGATGAGTTTGAGCTCTGCCAGAGAGAGGTTGTGATACACCTTCACCTGCAGGTGTTTCACTGAGGGTACTGGGTGCTGAGGATGAGCCTGTCTCAAGGTTCACAGGTTCTACTACTGGGCCTTCAACTGAGGTTTCCCCTTCGAAGCTAATCTTAAGGTCTGCCTTAGTATCCAGTTGACCAACAGTTTTCCCTGCTAGCCTCTGTCTATATAATTATGCTCTTTGTCTAAATTCCTGCAGCACCCAATCTTGAATTTCCTCAGCTAACCTGCCAGCCTGTCTGTTTTGGCTTGGGTTGACAAGAGCGGGTTAACTAAGTTCATACCATCATGGAAACTCAGGGTCTGAAAGTCGAAGAGCTCCTACTGCCCTGAGATCTTGATAGCAACAATACCATTCTTGAGCTGTCATACCACCATCCCATTATTGGATTTTCAGCTGGGTAGGATAGGGCAGACATGGCCATTGGAATTCCTTTCTCAAATAGTTGTTGAATTTTGGCCTCCACATCAGTGTGAGCCTAAGGAAGTTGAGTCTAGACAACTGCAAGTGAGGGTGGTGAGTCCTCATTGTCCATACTCATGACAGAACTCCCAGGTTTTGTGGTTGTAGAGACTTTCTTTCCCTTTTTGCTAGCATCACCCACTTGCATAGGTGAGCTGGGGGTGAAGTCCACTACTTCCACAGGTTCTTGTGGACCTGGTTGAGTTTGTCTTATTGGTCTCTCAGCTAGCTTGCCTTTGAGATTGGTGATCTTAAGTTGCTGATTGACCTTTTCTGTAAGGTAGTCACTTGAGATTCAAAGTGACTGACCTTGGAGACTAAATAGGTGCATAGTTGTTTAAGTTTTTGAACCTTTAATTTCAGACTCCCCTCATCTTCAGATGAAGAATCATAGGGGGATGAGAGAATTGGACTGATGTACTCTTCCTCTTGCATGGGTGGATTTCCTCTGCTCACTGATAGCTTCAGGTGAAGTGTCAATTGGCTAAGTTGCTATGGTTGAGATCTTAATGATGTAATCACTAGCAATAGTGAAAGCCTCTTTCATATGGATCTCCTGAACTTGTTCAGGGAGATCCACCTTAGTATGGGGTGGATGATGTGGGCTAGACATGGGAGTGGTAGGAGCACTCATCTCTCCTTCATCATCATAGAATTCAAGGTTGGGGATTGGTTGGTTGAGATCAAGAGGCTGGGGATGGTAACTGTCCCCTGAAGGTTGTTCACTAGAGTTTTGAGACTCTGAGTGAAGGCTTAAGGTTGTTTGGGTGATGAGCTCATCAGGCTAAACATGAGGAACCTCAGCACTGATAATATGAGAGATGGGAGTGGTTTGCTCCTCAAGGGAAGTGGGAGCTCCAGTGTCCACTTCCTCTAGCATGGGTGGTGATGTAGGGCACTGCTCAGACTGAATAGCTTGAGCAGGGGTTCGTTTGTGCTTTCTTGAGTAGGTGATAGTTATTGTAAGTTGAGATCGGGTTGGGAGACGGTAGATGTGGGTTCAACACTAGCTGGTGTTGCTAGGTTGTCACCTTGAGTAATGAGCTCTAACATTTTGGGGAGAAGGGCTGTTTCTACCCCAGAGAATCCCACAGTTGGTTTTCTCATGATTTTAAAGATGTCGGGCTTCATCTGTCCCAGTTTAAGAATTCTACCTGTTCCCCTCAACTGTAAGCCCAGTTCATTAAGAATGTGCTGGACATATCTAGGGAACATGTAGTATTCTAGGGAGTCCAAGTTAGCAAGCAGATTTAGGTAAAAAAAGTATGAATACCTAAACTTGAACCAGTACATGAACTATGAAGGAGAGATCTTTAGGAATCTGGTCCCATCCTCCATGCTTGTTGGATAAGCTGTGTATGACAACATGGAGGAGGTACCTCCACTGGGAAAAGACCTTCCCTTTCCTGAAGGTTCGGACTGAGAAATCTCGCTCATAGCCCATCTGCTCAAAGGATTGGTTTACAGCAGATTTGGGAAAAGACAAATCACCTTCTGCATCATCCAGCTGAAGATGAGTGTTGATGATGGCCGGAGTGATGAAGATTGTCCTCCCCTGCACTGTGGTAGACAGTGCCTTCTCCCCATCCATGGTGACCTCTTGGCACGTCCGCCAGAAGTCCAGAAGATGATTCTCATAGAGAGGAGGATCAATGGTGAGAGAGGTAAAGTAGTTGGACAAAGAAAGAAAGCGACATACCTCTGAGAAAGCAGGATCTTTCTCAGAGTTCAACAGAGCAACTTGATTGTGTTGCTTGTGAAGTTGCATGGAGAAATCAGGTTGATCTCTGCAATTTTGGTTGGCCATTTGAGTAAGCTTCGTCGTGAAGGAAGATAAGAACAAGGGCGGTTTGTGGGTGAAGTTAGGTTACAAAGAGGTTGCAGATGAAGAGAGAAAAGTGAAAGAGGGGAAAACCGTTGGGTATTTATATGAAATGGATTTGAGACAAAGTTAATGCGAAAGGATAAACTTTGAAATCCGGATGTCGGTCCTACCTCTGAAAATGTGTCCAAAATTAGTTTTCTTGGAAGTTTAAAATCTTCCGAAGGTAATTTGGCTTCGGAAGTTTTGATAAAAGCTTTCGAAGCCAATTTGGATTCGGAAGATATTTCTAAAAGTTTTGAAAATTTTGTTTCGGAAGAAAAATACTTAAAGTATTTCTCATTTCAGAGACATAAGTACTTTCGGAAGAAAGTTGTTTTTTTAATTAGCATATAAGTACTTATGAGTAAATTTGGCTTCGGAAGATATTGTAAAAATTTCTTCCGAAGGTAAATTGACATAAGTAGTTATTTGATATTAAAGACATAATTTGTTTTTGAAGGTAACTTAATTTCTTTCGAAAAGAAATATGTTCAAAATTTTCAAAAATCTGTGGAATATTTTCTAAAAGACTCTTCTTTCAAGATAGTTAGGGGCTTATGAAGGTGATAAAATAGACAACTGAGGACACACAGATTTTAGAAATAATATTGAATTTAAGTTTAATAAAAAGCTACTCAAAGTTAATCATCCCAATAGCTGATATGAGATACTTAAATCTCTGTTCATCAAAAGCTTTGGTGAACAGATCAGCATATTGTTCATTTGTATGAACTTTGACTAGTTTGATTAACTATTTTTCAAAATTATCTCTAATTAAATGATACCTAATGTTGATGTGTTTGGTCCTTGAGTGCTGCACAGGATTCTTTGTAATAGAGATAGCACTATTGTTGTCTATGTGGATGGGAGTCTCTTTGAAGTTGAATCCATATTCTATCATCTGATTCTGAATCCAAAGCACTTGAGCACAGCAGCTAGCAGCAGCAATGTATTCAGCTTCAGCAGTTGATGCAGATACACAGGATTGTTTCTTGCATTGCCATGACATTATCCTTCCACCAAAAAATTGACATCCCCCTGATGTAGACTTTACAGTCATGTTGCAGCCACCATAGTCACTATCTATATGGGCATACAGATTGAAGTCAGAATTCTTTGGATACCAAAGGCCTAGTGATGGAGCACCTTTGAGATATCTTAGAATTCTCTTGACAACAACCAGGTGTGACATCCTGGGGTTGGCTTGATATCTGGCATAAATGCATGTGGCAAACATGATATCAAGCCTACTAGCAGTGAGGTACATAAGAGATCCAATCATAGCCTTGTAGATATGCTCATTAACACACTCTCCCTTAAGATCAAGTCCAAGGGAGTGGTTTCTTGCTATGGGTGTCTTTGCAACCTTACAGTTAGTCATGCTGAATCTTGTTAGTATGTCTTGGACATACTTTGACTGACTTATGAAGATGCCATTGTCAACTTGCTTCACTTGAATTCCTAGAATGAAATTGAGTTCTCCCATGGCACTCATTTCAAATCTATTCTTCATCAGCTTCTCAAAGTCCTTGCAGAGCTTTGGATTAGTTGACCCAAAGTTAATGTCATCTACATAAACTTAAACCAGCCTTAATCATTTCCTGTTCCTTTGATGAAGAGAGTTCCATCTATAGTACCCCTTCTGTAGCCATGTTGACATAGGTACTGAGATAGAGTCTCATACCACTTCCTTGGAGCTTGGTGCAGCCCATAAAGAGCTTTATCAAGCTTGCAGACATAATCAGGATGATCTGGATCTGCAAAGCTAGGTGGTTGATTGACATACACCTCTTCATCAATCACCCCATATAAAAAAGCACACTTGACATCAAATTGGTAGACCTTGAAATTCTTGGATGCAGCAAAAGCTAGGAATATCCTAACAGCTTCATGTCTTGCTACTGGAGCAAAGACATCAGTGTAATCAATCCCTTCCTTTTGAGTATACCCTTGAACAACTAGTCTTGCCTTGTTTTTGATGACAAGTCCTCTATTATCCTTCTTGTTTCTAAACACCCACTTGGTTCCTATGGTAGTCTTCCTTGAATTAAGAGGACATAGGTTCCAAACCTTTTGCCTTTTGAATTAAAGCAGCTCCTCCTGCATAGCTTCGACCCAACTTCCATCCTATAGAGCCTCCTCAACTTTCTTTGGCTCTACTTGGGATAGGAAACAAGAGTAGAGACAAACATTTTTGTCATGGGTTTGTCCTCTTGTTCTTACCCCTTTATCAACTTCTCCAATGATGTTTGTAGTGGGGTAAGACTTATGGCTCCTGAGTTGAGGGATCACAACAAGTTGATTTGAGAGATCTAAATATGAAAAATTTTGATCAGGCAGATATGAATCTCCCACCACATCAGCACACCTATCATGAGAAACATGATCCAATGAGTGTGTGACTCATTGATGTTGTCTTCCATGGAGTGATTGTTAGCATCAAGAATTCTTGATCACTATCACCACCACCACTTTCTCCTACATTTGAAGCTCCTTCCTTTAAGTTTTGTACCTCTAAGCTGGAATTTGAAGGCACCTCAGATGTATCAGCTGGATTTGTCATGGTTGTGCTGATAGGAGCTCCATCTACAGAGTTTGTTACCACTGGAGCTGAAGTAGTTTGATTTGAAGGTCTTCTCAGCTCAAATCTTGGGTCAGGATCTTCTGTTGATAAGCTACCTATAGATCCTGAAACATCCTCACAAGACTTGTTAAAATAGTTGGTAACCAAATCAAGATCAAACAGCCAATCTGGACCAGAACCTCTCACACAAGGAATGTGTTCATTGAAAGTCATATTGGCTGACTCCTCAACTACTCTAGTTCTGAGATTGTATACTCTATAAGCCTTAGCTTGAGAAGTGTATCCAATAAAGTATCCATCATCTGATTTCTCATCAAATTTGGCTATCTGATCTCTGGTATTCAAGATTAGCAAGGACATTCAAATGATCTGAGGTAACCAATGAAAGGTCTCCTTTTGTGCCACAGTTCATAAGGAGTCTTACCATGAGTCTTAACTACTAAAACTTTGTTCTGCACATAGCAGGCAGTGTTCACTACTTCTGCCCAGAAGGTGATAGGCAGTTTGGAGTCAGACAACATGGTTCTTGCAGCTTCAATTAGTGTCCTGTTTCTCCTCTCAGCAACACCATTTTGCTGAGGAGTCCTGGCAGCACTATATTGTCTTGTAATACCCTTTTCATCACAAAATGTATCAAGGATTTGGTTCTTCAATTCAGTTCCTTGATCACAAACTATGATCTTGACCTTGTGATCAGATTGATTCTCAATCTTCAAAATGAAATTCTTCAAGATTTCAGGAGTCTCATCCTTAGTTCTAAGGAAAAAGACCCAAGTAAATCTAGTGAAATCATCTGTGATCACTAAACAATATGAGGTTCTTCCTAGACTCATTACACTGGTGGGGCCAAAAAGATCTATATGTAACAAGTGTAGGGGAGTAGTGATGGAATTTCTTTCCTTTGGCTTGTGAGATACTTTATGTTGCTTCCTTTTTAGGCATACAACACAATGATCATCACTTGTAAACTCTTTCTTTGGTATTCCAGTTACCAAATCATTCTTAATTAATTTGTTCATGTTTTTAAAGTTTACATGGCACATTCTTTTATGCCAGAGAAAAGACTCATCACTATTTGCTTTAGAAAGAAAACAAGACACTTCACCAGAAGGGGAAGTTTCTTGCAAGTCCATCTTGTGCATGTTTCTTTTCCTGGGGGCTCTGAGCAGTATGTGCTCCTGAGGAATGACCACCCCAGGCTTGAGAACAATGCACTCATGCTCAGTAAAAAGAATGTTGTGTCTTTGATCACAAAATTAGGATACACTCAGTAGATTGTATCCAAGCTCCTTGACAAAATTTACCTTTTCAATGCTGAGCTTACCATTTGTGACCATGCCCCTTCCAGTAATGTAACCTCCTGCATCCCCTCTAAAAACAACAGGCCCCCTATCAATTTTCTTAAAATTTTGGAGTAGAGAGCCATTGCCAGTCATGTTCCTGGAACAGCCACTATCAATGATCCATACATTCCTGTTGGTCTTTAGCTGTTCCTGCACAAAAAAAGATGATTAGTTATATTTGGAAACCCAACCTTGCTGGTCGTGGGCTCATTAACATCAACTGAAGACAATGCAAAAGTAATTGATCCTATGTTCAAGCTTTGTGGACCAACAACTATTGTTGATGAAGAACTTTCAGTCACATGGTCTTTCTTTGTCTTTCATACCATCTTTGGAAGCTTAGACTTGACCTTTAACACTTCAAAAGTTTTGACAACTTCGGAAGTTTTGGAGACTAGAGCTTCAGAAGATTTTGCTATCACTGAAGCAGGCTTCAGTACTTCGGAAGCATTCTTTTCTTTCGAGACCAATTTTTCTTCCAAGGCAAGTTTTCACTTGTCTTCTTCTTCATTTTGGAGCTTCTGAAAGGAAAAGATCTTCCTTCAGAAGCTGGCTTCTTCTTGATCTTCTTAGAAGTTTTCTTTTTAATAATGTGGATAGTGCTCTTAGGATTGTAAATGCAATCCTTAGCCAGATGAGAAGTACTGCCACACATGATGCAATCCATTTGCTTTCTTTTGAGAGTCTTCTTTTGAGAGCAAGATTGATCTTGATCACTTTCCATCTCCATCTTCTTCTTCACAGATGAAGTAGTAAGCCTTTTAGGGTGTGACTTGCTATTTGATATAGATGGTTCAGGCTGTGTAGCAGTGGTACACAGCTGATCAGCCTTATTCTTGTTGTTGGGATGAGTTTGACAAGAACTAGAACCCCTGGTACTAGGATTCATAGTTGAGTCTTCAGCCTTCACCACTTCAAATCCTGCAGAGATGAACTTATTTCTGCTTAGAGTTGAAAGTGGCCTTGAGCTCTTGAGCTTTCTTGGACTTTCTCTTGGCTCTTCTGATCAAGTTCTTTCTCATGGACTTGTTCATCCCAACTGCATTTCTCTCCTCAGGAGAATAGTGACCCTTCTTAGGATGATCTTCCTCACTCTTCTTAGATCCATCCTATACTATCTCCTCTTCATCCTCTTCACTCATGGGGTCTATGAGGGGAAGCTCATCTTCACAAGTTCCACACCTTGGAGATCTTACAGATAGTAAAGAGTATGGAGGAGCTATCTCATTAGATCCCAGTCCCTTATTATTCTGATAACAAACTTTGGCATGCAAGGATGAGAATATCATGTTCTTGAAGGTCTCTTCTTCAAGAACACATTTTTCTGCCCGGGCTTTGCTGATCACAAGCTCAGCATGGCATTCAGTTAACTTAGTGATGAGATCTTTGATCTGTGTCCTGTATTTGGTGTGTTCATGTTTAAGAATGGAAATGGTTTTCTCTAAATCTTTTATTTTTAGTTTATACCTATTTTTAGCTCTTTTGAAATCAGATTTTAAGATATTCAAATACTCAAGATCAGATCTCATCTCTAAGTTATAGGACTAATATCTGTTAACTTTAGCAATACATTCAGGAGTACAAAGATGTTTCAATACCTTGGCTTCATCATGATCTACCATCAGTGCTTAGTTTGGAGAAGCATCTTCAACCTGAAAGCTCTAGTCAAAGCCTTCTTCTTCAACAGCAACTGCATCTTGCTGCTTTCACTTCTCAGTCCTGGTGGCTCCTTCAGTGTAGTTTGGTTTGGTTTGTGCTTAGCCACCATTAGTTCTAGGTGCCTTGCACTCCCTAGCAAAGTCTCCCATTTGATTACAATTGAAACACTTCACTTTGCTTTTGTCCAGTCCAAACTTTCCACTGGCTGCATTGCTAGGAAACGTCCTCCCTGTTCTCTTGTAGAACTTCTTGGCTCTGTGAGTGAGAAGAGCCATCTGCTGGACTATCTCCATATCCAGGTCTTCAAGGGTGAAGAGAAAGTTGCCTGAACTTTCATCAGTAGACACAAAAGCATAAGAAGATATTGTCTCTTGGAATGGACTTCCTTGGATGTAGCTCTCCCTTGGTGTCTCAGGAAAGGTGATGAAATGACCCTTTTGTGAGTTGTCAGTGTAGCAGATGAGATGATGCTATGGTTCTCTGCAATCCCTTTCAACTACATGAAGGGCTGAACTCTGCTGATTGCTGGAGTTACCAGATGAATTTTACATGTTCATCTCCATCTGGTAGCCACTGAGGATACCATACAACTCTGTAAAAGTAAGAGTCTTGAGATTCTCAGTCCTCTTGATAAAAACACAGTAATGGGTCCACTGTCTAGGAAGAGAGAACATGAACTTCCTTACAATGTCCCTGTTTTCAAGATTTACTCCAACATCCATTAGAGTGTTCACAATCTCAACATACCTAAAGTACTGTTGAGTCATGGTTTCACCTGTTTTGAAGGTGAAATTCTCAAACTGCTGCTTCAATAGATGAGACCGAATCAAGAACAACAAAAGAATGGTTTTCAAGGATAAAGTATATTGCTCTCAAGTTCTTTTACAAGTGTTACAAAAGCATGGAAATAAAATACAAGGACTTGAGATACTTTATACTACATCCTACAACCGGCCATATTTTGAAGGTCAGCTGAAAACACTAATCTAGACAACAAGATCAATGTAAAGTCAAAAAACAGATTGTCTTTTGACTAGTGACTATAACATGCCATAGCTCACATCCTAATGTATTACAAAAAGGATAAAAGTACATAAAGTAGAAAGTTACAAACTCAAAACCATAATCTATAGTTTCCTAAAGCATGGACCTTTTCACCAACTTGTGTAAGTTGGTGAGTCTGCAGAGTGGCAGCGGAAAGTTGGTCAGCTTTCTGAAAAAGTTGATCAGAGAAAGCATGTCTTCTCTGTCTTCAGAAGAAATTAGAAATCTATCTTCATGGCTTCGGATAACTTTGTCTTCTAAGCTTCGGAAGACTTCATCTTTACCTTCGGAAGATTTGGTCTTTGGCTTCGGAAGATTTTACACTTAGAGAAATTTCTTTACAGTGTATAAAACTTCCAAAGTAACTTCCACCATGCACAAAGTGCATGCATGTAGGAAGCACCTTGACTGTTTTGGGTGCATCAGCCTTTTTTCATATTCCTTACAGGGATATATGCATTTAAAATTTTTGCTTGGGTATATATGCTATTAAAGAGTTTTAAAGGGATAAATATGCTTTTAACCCTTAAAACAAGCACTAGAAACATAATTTTTAAAGACGTAAAATTATAAGTTAGAATGAAAAACCTAAATGTGTAACCGACATTTAATAATTTCCATTGGGTCACCATATCAAATAGACATTTTTTTTCGACTTCAAACTCTTCTTGCCAAATTCTTCATCATCAACATCTTCATTTTCTGCAATTTTTTGTTTCTTTCTTTTTAACACTCATAGGATCATAACCTACAACTAATGAAAAGAAATATTGGCAGAGCTTTTCTTAAGTTAACATTTGAACAACAAAACATACAAAGATAAAATAATCCTAATCCAAACTTATATAGATAAAATCATGATTTAATCCATCCAAATCATGGAGATGTTACAATTTAGGAATATTTAAAATTTTTATTGAGTTCATTCAACTTAAAATTTAGGAATATTTAAAATTTTTGTTGACCAAAAACATAAATCAATTTCATGCTTACATCAATTAAAACTAAATCAAAGTTTCATACTTTCATAAACAAAAACATAAATCAGTCAAATTGATGTAAAAAACCAAAATACTAAAGTTTATCTTGAAATCAAAATAGAAATTTTGAATCATACGGACCACTGCTACTATTGCAATCGAGATTTGTGTATATGAGTATTGAATTGAGACTTTGCAGAAGAGCTATTGTAATTTAAAACATGGGTGTGAATGATACTAAATAGATTAATGAAGGCATAAAAAGATCGGTGAGTCGAACTTGAAACATAATGTGATTTGGGGTAAATCGAAACCAAGATATGCTTGTAAATTGAAAAGAATATTAAATGGTTCATCTTTCCATTTGAAAATTTATATCATGATTTGGGGAAATCGAAACCCTGAATTCATTATCCAAGACCCTTGATTTGATGAAATATCTAAAATAGTTTCGGAATAGAAGACACGTATGGGGTTTCTTCTTATTTGTATATGATGAGTGAATTAGGAAACCTTTAACTGCTTGTTTGAATAAGCAAGAATCCAACACGTTCAGTTCCCAATTTTAATGTAATATAACCTGTAAAAACTCATTATATTACCTGTTTAGTAGGGATAGTGTCAACTTGTTCTTGAGTGAGAAAAACAGTCAACTATATCTTGCAATCTATTTTAATGTTTAATTTTGAAACCATCACAAATGCCATTTGCAATAAGCTTTTTTGAAAGTAGGATTGGTAGGAAAATAATTTAACAAAATGAGTGTTTTCAAAAATATTTATCAAAATGGTTTTTTTAGTGGAAAGTTAATTTTTTTCATTCATAATATGATTGGATAAAAGTATTTATGTTTTTATTAATATTATTTAAGTAAAGTTAAAAGTATAAAGTTTTAGTAAAATAAAACCAATTTAACATCTATCATGATTTTGAAAACTATTTTTTAGTTTTTTTATAAAGGTTTTCCTTAAACTTTTCTCATACAAAAATATTAATACTCTTTCATTAGTATTTTTTAACGTCTTTTTATAAAATATGTGTTCTTATATAAAAAAGATCTTTTTATGAAATTAACTGATTTATGTAATTTATTTAAAATAACAATATATATTATATAACTGTTTTAAATATAAAGTTATATATAGTAATAACCATTTATATATGTATATACATAAAAGATAACATAAAAATCATATGCATACAATGCTAGTTTCGTCTTGCGAGCTGGCTCGATCTCAACATATGAAGCTCGGGCTCAAAACCATTTATTAAATGAGTCGTAAAATGAGTTCAAGCTTGTTTAAGCTCAACTTAGTTAGAGCTTTTAGCGAGTCGGTCCCGAGTGGCTCATAAGACGGCGTTACTTGTTTCTCCCCTAATTGTTATTGGGAGTCTATTAACAACATACATACCCTCAGTAAAATAAAAAAAATAAACCATTAACTTTTTTTTTGTTTCGTCATGATATTTATATAAAACATTTTTTAAAAATGCATTTTTTCTTAAAAAATAGTTTTTCTTATTACATCTTTTAAGCTACTTGAAAACATTTTCAAAAAATACATATTTATAAAAAGAATAAAAAAACAAATGTGCACACTTTTATGTGAAATTAAAACAAAATTATAGATGAAAAAAAATTAACTTGTCTATATGAAAAGACGATTTAAAATTAAGTCTGAGTGAATTAAAAAAACAAAAATAAGTTTTAGAAAAATTTTTGTTTTTAATTACGACATATGAACCAAATACTTTTATAATTTTATTAATTAATCTTTGTACTTGACACTTTTTAAATAATATTATTTTAAAGTGAAATAAATTTAAACAATAGCATTATAGTAAGAAAAAAGAAACACTTTCTTAAACACGTATTTTGGTAAATAAATTTTCTATATACACTATTTTAGGAAAAAAAACTCCCTTTATAATTATAGCAATAGTTGATTTTACTCAAATGAATTATGACTAAAAATGAGAATAGATATATTTTTAGGTGGGAAATCAAAAGAATTAAACCCTAAGAAAAGGACACGTGACACTAAATATATTGTTTTATTAATAAGTATAGATAACTGTTTTATACATAAAGTTATATATAGTAATAACCATTTATATATGTATATACATAAAAGATAAAATAAACATCATATACATACAACGCTAGTTTCGTCTTGCGACCTAGTTTGATCTCAACATATGAAGCTCGCGCTCAAAGCCATTTATTAAACGAGTTGTAAAATGAGTTCAAGCTTGTTTAAGCTCAACTTAGTCAGAGCTTTTAGCGAGTCGGTCCCGAGTGGCTCACGAGACGGCGTTACTCGTTTCTCCCCTAATTGTTGTTGGGAGTCTATTAGCAACATACATGCCCTCAGTAATTGAGGATTACATTTATAGTTCGTAAAATAAAAAAAATAAACCATCAACTTTTTTTTTTGTTAAAAAATAGTTTTTCTTATTACATCTTTTAAGCTACTTGAAAACATTTTCGAAAAATACATATTTTTAAAAAGAATAAAAAAACAAATGTGCCTACTTTTATGTGAAATTAAAACAAAATTATACATGAAAAAAATTAATTTTTCTATATAAAAAGACGATTTAAAATTAAGTATGAGTGAATTAAAAAAATCAAAAATAAGTTTTAGAAAAACTTTTTGTTTTTAATTACAACATATCAACCAAAAAGTTTTACAATTTTATTAATTAACCTTTGTACTTGACACTTTTTAAATAATATTATTTTAAAGTGAAATAAATTTAAGCAATAGCATTATAGTGAGAAAAAGAAACACTTTTTAAACACCTATTTTGGTAAATAAATTTTCTATATACACTATTTTAGGAAGAAAAAAAATTTTTGTAATTATAGCAATAGTTGATTTTATTCAAATGAACTATGACTAAAAATGAGAATAGATATATATTTAGGCGGAAAATCAAAAGAACAAATGCCTAAGAAAAGGACACGTGACAGCAATGTTTTCAGAACCGGACCGGACAGTGAACCGAATACTTTACCGGTCGAACCAGTTCAACCGGTAGTACCGGATATAAGAACCGGATAATATTTAAATTATTTTTATATAAATATATGTAAAGTTTATTGAAAAATAAAAAATTATATAAAAAACCGGTTCGACCCCTGTTCCTCCCGGTTCAACCGATCCGACCACTGGTTTAACGTCAAAACGGTTTTAAGCACCGAACCGGACCGGATTGGAGTCCCGTTCCCGGTCCAACCGGTCGGACCGGCCGGTCTGGTACGGTTTTCAAAACAATGTGTGACACTAAAAATATTATTTTATTAATAAGTATAGATTAGCTTCTAGTTGAACAAATGGAGGAAAACATGAAAAAAGTTGAAGAAAAGTGTTCCAATAAAAGCAAAGCACGGGGTCGTGCTGGGTGAAGCATGTCTATCCCCAACTCAAGCACTAGCCTGGTGAGACACACTCACATGCTTCACAATTAAAGATTTGAAGCCACCCTCACCAAGCATAGCCTGTAACAAGCACCTAAGCACACCCCATGCCCAACCACAATCCGTGTCAAGCACCATGGCACACCTCTCATGTCTGTCGTAACATACCCCATGGCCACCACATGTCAGAATCCGTTACTATAGTGTTAGTGGAGCAAGGAGGGAAGCACAGCCGAGCATGATCATGTCGTACCCTAGTTTTTTTACTATAAATTTATTACAAGCCTCATTTGCAAGGCTCCACCTCTAGTACCCACTAGTGCATTTTACTCTTGTATTTTTCAATAGTTTAGCATAATTTATAGTGTTAGAAAAAAAGTAAAAAATATGGTTTTCATTAACATAGTAAAACATTAAAATGAATAAGAATTTTGGTTGGAATGATCAGTGCTATGTTCCTAATATTGTCATGACTAACATCAACTTTTTATTAAAGCTAGTTATATCCTCGTCACGTGTTGCATGGTATCGAACTTGAGTCCTTCACTTAAATCTTGCGGAAAACTTGCTCTTAAACACCTAGCAAATGTAAAATGAAACAAATTTTATAAAGTTACAAATGAACATGTTTAACTTTAAGTAATAATGATACTTCTTTAACCATATAAGGCAATATATATAATATCATATATAGATATTAAAAATATGGACAAAGGTGTAATTGGTCAACAAAGTATGACCGGATGTCTTTTCGACCCTTGGCAAAGAAACTACCCGTTTTGACTAGCTACCTAACTTGTCAAAGTTCAACCTGCATATTTTCCACCCGTAAGAAAACAAACCCATAAAAGTTGTCAAAAGTTTGCCCCATTCTCATTAAAAGTTACAAAATTAATGGATTGATTAATCTAGGTGGTTTGACTCTTGCAAGTAAAATTGGAAATTTTGAGTTCGAACCCAATCAATGAAGTATATTTAAGTTAATATATCTTCTGTTCAGTTATAAAAAATGTAAGTAATAGAAACCAGAGGTTCTTTTTATTTCATATGTTTATCGGTGCTAAGGTTATAACCACAACCAACTTGAGTTAAATATTAACAATTTTCATTTCTTTAAAATATATTTTTAACATATAACTTTTGATGCTTAATTACAAAGAGAGGGACTTACTAAAGATAAGAATGACATTGACTAATGAATTAAAGAAAACTTCTTTTGATGTTTAGAGAGCTGAACCAAAAACCAAAGATTGAGGCATGTCGGTAGTCAAGTGGCAATGTAGAAACACTTAATTCTTGAATCCTTGAAGGCTACTTGTGACAACCCCGATTTTTGAGCCTAGAAAATTTATTTTTACAAACTTTAATGGGCCACATAATGACATCAAACACTTATTTAGGGAGCTCACGAATTAGGCCCAACAACTTTGGGCTTAGGCCCACATTAATACACACACCTAATTGGGCCATAATACTTAATGGGCTTTGGCCCATCAAACCTTAATTGGGCCATCAGGCCACAATACTTAATGGGCTTTGGCCCGCAAAACCAATATGGGCCAATGGGCCATCATTTGATTAAAGGGCAAGATAAACCGACCAAATGGGCCTCGGGCCCAATACCTTAGAAAACAAAATTTTACTAAATAAACTTTGACTTAAGATCAGCAACAAAAACTTAACCAACATAACCTTCTAAAATATAAAATACCAGATATTTAAATTAAATAATAAATTATGATCTCCTAAATTAAAACCATATAAATATATAAAAGGTTAAATAATTAGAAGACTTGAACTTCCATAAAAACATGACTTTATAAATTATAAAAATATTAAATAATAAAAGATGAACCCATAAGTTTTAAAAGCTTGTAAACATAAAAGAATAAAAGATACAAATTTTATAAAAAAAAATATAAAAACATCTTGCAACAATTAATAATTATATAATATGTCATTACTTGCAGTTACATAAAGTAAATAGTTAAAACTCAAATAAGTAAGTTATATGATAAATTACATCATACCTAATTGGATAATCCAACATTATCCTACTAAATCCTTTAATAAGTCAAAGATGATATTAATACTAAAGTAATTTTATTAAACTCCTAAAATAATAAATCAACACATTCATACACATGTGTATATATACATATATATTTATACGACACACACATACATTATTCATACATGCATACGGCAAAAATATACACATATATACACGACACATGCAAACACATATATATTATATACATATGTATATCTCAAGACACACACCCATGAATTTGTCACCTCACCTATAGCCCAATCCAAATCCATGCATGGCATGGAGAAGCACATCAATCTTGCTAAATCTAAGAAACTTGGTCAAGTAGCCAAAAATCTTCAAATCCCCACACATGATCATGTATTAACCAAGAAAAGTGGGACCCAACTCTCCCATTTCCGCCTTTGTTTCGGCCAATCCCCACCATCACCACATTCATACTTCATTTCTTCTCAACCCTAACTCTCCATACTCTCTCCAATCCTCCTCTCATTTGAACACACCAACACTCGTCAATTTATGATCATTAACAATAAGATTTCCAGGCCATTTTGATAGCTCTAGTTGACCCAAGCACAAGCACCACCAACTCATTTAGGCCAAGGTAATCATACAACACTCATACTTACACATTGTCAAGTTCTACCTTCCATTTCTTCTCATATTAAGACCTGGTCTAATCTCTCATTTTGGACAGAACTCTCTTGTCATCTCAATTCCTCACTTCAGCCCTTTAACTCCTCTCGATCACCTAAGCCTCAAGGTAAACCGTTGAAACCCGAAAACACGCGAAACATCGCGTATCGTCATGAAAGTGACACAACAAACCCCATGATACCCCCAACAACTTATGATCCCTCAAAACACATTGTTTTTCAGTAAGTAAAAGATATAAAATCATTTTCAAAACCCCCGTTGATCACAAACATGGTTTTAGTTAAACTAGTTCACTTGAAAACCCAGTTTTCATGAAAAAATAATAGTGTACTAACTAAGTCCAAAAATTATGATCTAAATATTTCTGGAAATTTAAAGAGACCATATCTAGAAATAAATAAATTTTTATAACTTAAACATATGTATTTCACATTTTATGAATTATACAAAATTTTAAAAATAAGTATTTTTGAGAAAAATAAAAGAAATAAGTTTAGCATTTAAGTTACTAAAATTATGGTGTCATTTAGAGTTACTTATGATTTTAAAATTCTTGAGAAGGGAAAAATCAGATTAAAACACTTAGGAATTCAAAACCGAGACTTAACCGGTACTTAACGAGACTAACCGAGCAAGGTAACAAAAATGGTGAAACTATCAAATTTTGGTTATATAAAAATTCCAGTAGACTTAACATATTAACAAAGGCCTAGAAATCCAATTTCATAATTTTTAAAATTTATTTCATTGGTAAACAAAAATACAAATGATATTCACTTTAAAATAATGAAGATTGTTAAAAATGGGTTTAAGAGCAATATTAGTGAAAAATCCATAAATTAAGAATGATTATAAGTATTTTAAAGTCTTATATGGCAAAAAGTTGACCAAAGTCAACAATAACCAAAAACCCGTTAAAAACCGAAATCCGAACGTTAAAATACAAAAATCAGCAAAAACATCTACAAATATGAAACTCCAGTAACCAATGGCCTAATAATGATAAAAAAATTAAAAACCAAATATTACCATTTATGGAATTCTTTAAGAATTTATATAAATTTTACCGCTAATATAAGTTAACTAACACCCCTCAAAATTTAAATCAACAATAAAATGCATAAAAATAGTTAACTAGAAAAATACATATTTAAAAGTTTAAAATCTAATGAAACCAAGAACTTTAAAAAAAATACATTATATAACGCACCCGAAATGCGACCCGATACATGTTTAAAAACTCAATGCCCAACTCACCAATCTTAGGAACAAGACCATATTATTTCAGAGACTAACTAACCCTTTAAATAAGTTATAACTAATAATATGCATCATTTGTATCTCTCAACAACCTAAATGGTGAAAACACTAAACTCTTACTTCCCGAAACGCCTAACCAGAAAACAAGCCATTGAACCCGTAAAGAAAAACCCAAAAGACACAAATATGAACTTACTTCATTAACTCAAATCACTTGAAATAATAAGATCCACCATAATTAATTAAAGTGTAAAATTCCAAACTCTAGGGTTAAAAATATAAATTTAGCAAAGTTGAAGGACCAAACTTGCCAATTAACGAAACCTTCCTGTTTTTGGAACTTATCACACTTATAAGAACAATAACAATCTGAAATTATAAGATATTAGACTAGACTTAAACAAAACATAAAGATATGAACATAAAACCCAAGACCTAAAACAAGATTACACATATGTAATGGAAAGCATCAAGCCAAGTAAGACAAAAGTAAAACATGAGTGTTGGACTTAATTGATCACTTAATAAGGTACTAATTCATTTGAAATAAACATAGGAACCCTCCGGATCGGTAGCATCCAAACTTTACAACCAACCACGTGGTCAACCTCCAGGTGAGTCTCATGACCCTTTTTTTACTTTAAAACTTTTAGGGTAAATACATACTCGTTGGTTATTATTATTATGTGGTGCAATACTAACTGCTCTTGTCCCCGAACGGAGCACAATCATTAACTCCATTAGGAGCCGTGTGATTTGTGGATAGTACTATTTGGAGGGCACAAATTAGTGCAACTTTAGTGCAACTTTACCGTGCTTAGCAGGGCACATTAAAACCCAACCATTTAGTAGTGACTGGTTAGGGGATATTTATGCACTCGGGCGAGCAAGTCCGGGTCAGGATTAATTATGATACATTCTATAGTGCACCTTGAATATTATATTATTGTTATAGTCATCAAATTTATTGAATATTATATTAATCATGAAAGGTAACGTGCTATAAACTGATGAGCTCACTAACATTATGTTGACGTATTTTGGGTGTGTACTTTAGGTGAAGTTTAAATGACAAGTGTCAAAAGGATAGGCGCCGCCTTAGATGGACCCCTAGAGACTTAGCCACCACCCTATCCTCTTTACTATCTATGAACAATTAATTTAATGTTTAGTATTTGGATATTCAGACAATTTTAACTTATGGATATTTTAAATGATGTAATGATTAAGTTTGAATGTATTTAATTTCCACTGCATTATGATGATATTAGTCGGTCACAGCCAGACCCGATCAACAGAGTGTGACACTACTGACTTGAACAGACTTTGAACTTTTTGAACTCCTGTAAGTTACAAAATATGAATATCTGCATTGAAAAGCATATTCATGTAAGCTAATGGACTCATTAATTATTAATTATCTTAACATTGCACGATCATCAGACCAAAGCAACGATGAAGGCTACGACAGCACCAAGTAATGTTGGTAACTTGCTATGTGCTACTTTCATGAGGTTATTGATGATTTACCTGAAAATCATCATTGTTACATCATTAGAAAAGCTAAGTAAATTTATACAACCATATTCATAACACCATGATCGCCTGCAGCCTAATATATGGATTTAAATATGAAAAAAAAATATTTTGGCTTCTGTCTAAGTTACCTAACAACCATTTAACCATGCATTTCATTCTTAACATCACATACTTGACTCATAAACCATCATTGATATAAGATACATAACTTAATAATAACACCTACATTTAGGACAATTACCCACTTAATCTTGAAGATAAATCATGTAATTTAGCTACATGGGTCAAAAGAGTCATTTTATAGAGGATTAATTAAGTCCATTAGTTGTAAATTACTGCTCTATATTAAAGAAGACATGAAATGAATAGTAAACGAAGACATCAGCACCATTAATTTTTTAATCTACGGTGCACGTGGCCTAAAATACGCTTCGTGGCATCTTACATGAAAAGAAATAGAAAGAGAAAATGATACAGAAGGTGTAGTCTATCAACGGATAAGAGAGAGAGGCAACCATAAGGGGATGAGAGAGGGGTGGATTGAAGTTTAAAGGATCAATTTTCAAAAGGATCCTCTTTATGCTAAGCCCCTTTTCTCCTTAGGGATGGCGGTCATTTGGTGGTCCAGCGATGGTTGTTTCTAAGGTTGCGGTGTTTCCGTTTTCCCCTTGGCTATGACGGTGGTGTGGTGGTCGAGTGATGGCCTTTCTCGGGTTTTTGTGTTGGCCCTTGATGGCAATTTTATCTCATGAGATTTGTTGTCCCCAAACATTAATGGGCATCCTTGATTTCTCTAATTGTCATCAATCATTCGTGGATAAACCCTATCTTGAACGGGTATGATTATGTTTATTTACAAGTTTTCACTTATGGTGTGTGCAGCGTAAGAGCATGAAGAACATTTCAAGGTTATTGAGCTGGGTAATAAAAGTAAGTAAGTTCTAATTCATCCTAACTAATTGGTTACTCCCAGCATTCACATCATCTAAGTTTTAGTAGGTGGAAGCTTTCGAAACTATAAAATGGTTCGTTGAATGTTAAATCTTCATACAGAGCTTCTAATCATGCATGTATTAGCAAATGGTTTGTTGAATATTAAATCAACGTGGATGAAAAATAGCACATTTAATTTATGTTGCTTTCTCATTAGGATATGCAGATTTGGCCTAAAACATCCACTGTGAGGGCCATATCAACATGGATGAAAATTGTAGGCTCTATCTGAATGTGATTTATAATGCACTTTGTGTTGCAGAAATTCCCCGCACAACGTACGCATAAAATCAGCCATCTATTGATATGGCGAAAGAAATTATTTTGTATATCTGTGCTTATGGTTTATTATAATTGCCTTTTGGATCTGTTGTATTGGCCATCATAAAGCATTCCTTTGATGGAGAAGGACTCAAGTCAACTCTGTTAATTTCGGTGGATATGGATCGATTGGCAGCCGATCTAGGCATCGCGGGGCTGCAAATAGCATGGCGGGAAGAGGTGGAGATCAACAAGGGAATCTGATGGGTCAGTTTAACGTGCAAGCTGCTTACTCTAATGCCACGTGAAGATCGGATTCTTGAAAAAATTTTGGTTTTATTGATGAAACAAGAAAATCAAGAACTTGCACAAGAGTTTATTACTGAATCAACTTAATATTATTGATCACCATAGGACTGCCTTTTATAAGGTGCAGATTACAAACCGACTAAACAAAATTCTATCCTTATCACTATACAATAGGAATTTAATTAATAAACTATAACTATCCGTGATTAGCTTTATTGATAAACAGAGAAACAAAATTTAAATATAAGATAACTATTAAACTTTGAATTAATACTTTAACATTTAATCTTTGGAAGTATGTTTAAGGAGACATTTTGGTAGTATTTACATAGATGTATTTGATTATAAGCTTATTTGCTTGATTTGTAGCGTCTAACTCAAATATGTGTTAGTTGATTTCATTCTTAGTTGTAATTGTTTTATTCCATCACGTACGTTAGTAGTTAGGATCTTTAGGTAATAATTATTCACCTGTCATATTCTTTTTGTTTTTACTGGAAATAACAAAGTGATTAAGTTTGAGGGCATGAAACCAGATCAAAAATATAGGTTTGGGTTGTGTTTTTTTTAAACATGTAAGATAGATCCATTTTGTTTCGAAAACCATGGTTCAAATTTTCAATATTTGATGCATTTCAACACATGGAATCACTAATCTTTCAGTTGTTGCAGATGTATGTAGATATTTGTGGCTGTGAAAAGTATCGATTGTACGCACAAACAAGTTGAACAAGAACCAGAATTTTTGTACAAGGTGACATTTTCAATCTTCAACTTTAGTAATATAGAACATATGTGAGGAAGGAGGAACCCCTTGGAGGGAGGGTTAAGCCTAATGGGTCGGGCATACATCATTGGTTGGCATGCGGAGGTTTTAAATAATAAGAGCTTTTGGTTATTTAATAACTTTATATAGTTTGTTTCATACCAGCTGCAACAATATTACTGTTTTTTGTCCAAATTTGATTTATCATGGTAGGTCAGAGAGATTCTTGGAAATTCAAAAGTTGAGGGTGAACAAGAAAGAATATGATGTGAAAACAACAATATCATTACACAAGCAAATGGCCAACGCAAAGTTTACAAAAAGTGCAAGAGCACATTTTCGTCTAAACATAGACCTATAGTATAATGATCAACAACTGAGAGCAACAATGAGTTACGAAATGCTTTAGTTAGAGCACGATATAAATGCTTTTAACCATTTATAATGCTTTAAATCATGCATTGTAGGTGAATTTGCCCAAAGGAATTGCGCAAGTTGTCAAGGTGGCTTTTCTCGCTCAAGGTTTTTCACTTTTGCTTTGAACTAGGGGTGCCACATTTTAACACTACCCATGATAAAATATTCAAGTTTTGAGTTGTCATTTTTAACCTGATTATATTTAAATAAATATTATTTATAAGGACAACCCCGTAGGGGGGAAGCTTCATAGGGGCGCCCCCACAATTTTTTTCGCCAGTAGCGTTAAATTTTAGTCCGATAGTTAAATTTTTATATAAATATCGAGTTCGCCCCCTCTAAAAAAATTAATTTCGTCCCCGCCCCCTTATGAAATAGTTCAAGCTCCGCCACTGCAACCCCGACCTGTTTATTTAGGTGATCTAATGCGCCGCAACGCGCCCTGGTTACAACCTAGTTTGAACTAAGAAGCACCAAATTGGTCTTTTTTTCCATTTTGACATAGAACAACTTTTTTTTAAAATAAAAGTTACCATTTCAGTTCTTTGATCATCTTATATCATCTGTACGTGTTCTATTTAATTACTATTTTAACTTATTACTATTTTAACTCATTTTCACATGTAAGAAACAAATAATTTATAAACAACGTGATGTTGTTGTGAACATAATTAATTGTTCAAATACTACTTGCAGTAGTATACTATATAAAAAATTTTGTTGGTGTTGCATAGATTTGTGACTTTGGGATTGAAACTGGGACCTTGTACTTACGACATGCCACGAGAAGATGTTGTAGCGATGATTTCGGTTGGTCGATTAAAGTGTTGAAAATAATAATACTTTAAGATTTGATGTCTATATAGCATCTTTGTACTTGTTTAAACTATTTTTAATAAAATGTTTTGCACTCTACGGATTTATTTTTAAAATGTTTTATTATTGTTTTGTTTTAAATAACTTCGGATAGCCCATACATTTATAAAAACATGAAGATAAATCGATATTTTTGTGACGTACAAAAATAACTTTAAGGAAACAACATATATTAACCAAATTGAATACAAATATATTTGAATGGAAATTGTAAGAAGAGATTTGCATAAGGATGAGTTGCTAGTTGTTGCCATCAAGACATCATGCATTAGACGTATAACTACATTATGAGAAAAGTGGTATACACATCAATGAGATATGTCATCAAATATTTAGAGTATGAACATAGAAATTCACAAGTGTATTTACTTTAATTTTTATACATTGATGTTTAAACACTTCAAATATGGAGGTTGTCCCACAGCATAGCATGGGGATCCATCTAGATATCATCAATCATTGGATTTTATAAAAGACACAAGATATACGTACACCAAAGACATTGTTATCTAGACAGATTGTATTGTCTAATACAAACCGTATTATTATTGAAAAATATCAAACCAGTCAACTCATGACCTTTTACAACCCTCGTCATTTGTTACGGGCCCATAAGTTAACTTATGGGCCTGTAATGGGCATTATGATCGTAAGTAAGATCTTCTGACTTTTTTATTTTAAATTTTTTGTTTTTTATTTATATTTTGTTTTTAATATTTTATAACTTATTAAGTTATATTACTTTCTAGGTTTATTTTTTGTTTTTATAAAATACTTATTTACAAATGTACAACATAAATTGATTCATCATATTAAATTAACAAATTTACTAAATTGTTTTACTTCTTATTAAAATAATTTTACATCCTTTATACTAATTGATATTAAGAAGCTTTGAGGTATTTTTAAAAATAAATTCATGCTAATTTAGTAAAGTTCCATGTAATTTTTTTTATCTAATATGATAAATTATTGTTTTATTAAATTTGTAAATAAATATTTTACAATAAAAAAATTTACATACATGTTAATTTGTAAACAAAATAAATAGTGTACACATTTGTATGCTGTGTGTACAACCCATGCTTTACACGATTGATCATTTAAATGGTTTTTCTCATACCCATTTTCCTTTGTAGGAAGTTTTGTTTTTTGCGATGGTGATGAGGGTGGTTGGGTTCTAACACCCTCTTCAGCACCCTTTCATACGTTTGTATGTTGCCTGTACAAGCTATGCTTTGCATAGTTGATCCTTTAAATAAGTTTTCTCATTCACATTTCTCTTTTCTTCTATGACCATGGTGAGAGCGGTGGGGTTCCGATACCCTATCTGGTCTTACCTTTTGTACAACCCTTACTGTGCATAGTTGACCCATTTAGATGGTGTTTTATGATAGTGGTGTAGGCGATGTTATTTTATTGTTCTTCGGTGACCTCTGTTTATGCATGTGTGTATGTGTCGCCTTTATAGGCGCAAGCCTTATCATGGTGGTAAAGGTGATAGGTTATCATCAATGTCTATGGTATCCTATCCGGCCGTCATAGGTGTGCATGTCTTTGGAGGCATGGTTGTTGCTGCCCTGAGTTCACATTACTGGATTTCTCTACGGGCAGTGATAGATTGTGTGGTTGAGTGAATATTTATATCGATAATGATAAGGATTACCTCATCTGAGACATTGTAATTGGGTGGTTCATGATTGTAATACCAGGCCTCTCGTACCACCAATATTGTCCGCTTTGCCCACGAGGGAGCTCACGGATTTGCTTTTGGTTGCTTAAGTGAAAACTTCTCAGGGAGGTCACCCATCCCTGGATTGCTGTCACCTTAGCACGCTTAACTGTGGAGTTCTTCTCTTATCCACAGCCAATACGCCCAAAACACATTGGTGATATTAGAGTCCAGACATTACTTATGAAGGAGGAATCTCTCCTGTCCACGGCCGATGTGGGAATTATGTAGGGTGTCACAATCACCCCCCCCCCCCCGGACTCATCGTCCTCGATGAGCCCGAGAACTCACTCACCATCCCCGGTGAGGTTTGTGCCAACATCCCAAACGGAACAGTAATGGCTCGGATACCATTCTGTAACACCCGGCCTCTCGTACCACCAATATCGTCCGCTTTGCCCACAAGGGAGCTTACGGATTTGCTTTTGTTTGCCTAAGTGAAAATTTTTCAGAGAGGTCACTCATCCCTGGATTGCTGCCACCTGAGCACGCTTAACTGTGAAGTTCTCCTCTCATCCACAGCCAATACGCCCAAAAGGCGTTGGTGATATTAGAGACCAGACATTACTTATGAATCAGTAATCTCTACTGTTCACGGCCGATGTGGTAAATATGTAGGGTGTCATAATTATGTCGATGATGATGGTGATTACCCCATTTGAGACATCATTAATGTTTTGGTTTTTACTGTGTTGTTTGCTTGATGCTCATTTAAAGTTTTAAACCTGGTCCTTATTTGGGTTTTTTCTTTGTTTGACGAATCTATTTTAGCTTTCCTTATTATTAATGATTTATATTGTAAGAGGTTGCATCGATGATGATTAGCCTTGTGTCACTACCCGCCTAAAATCAAGTCATGTATCATGGATTCTTAAAGATTCAAGAAACATTTAAAGACATGAAGGGCTGCCTGGACAGCCTAGAATGTTTTGGATCAAGGAAGCACACAAGGAACCATCTAGAACAGCCTTGAAGCATCAAGATGATCAAAATATTTCCATAAGAAAGGAAGGAAAGAGACCAGCCAAGAAGGTTCTAGAAAAGCTTTGATTACTCCATAAAAATATCGTATAAATATAATAGTTTTAAAAGAATCTAGATCATGAAGGATCTAGATACATAGACTAGTATAAATAGGTGATGAAAGTTCATTTATAAGGCACCCAAAAACATTCATAAGTCTTGTGTAGTACTTGTACAAAGCACACTTGTAAACAAACTTGTAAGCAATATAAAGTCATTTGTATTACGAGATTGCACGTGCTTCCGTATCGTAACTTGAATTGTTACTTTGTTTGGGTCATAAAGACTGAAGTTAAAAGGATTCTAAGTGCCATATGAGAGTTGGTAAATCACTCCGACAAGTAGCTTGCAAATGCTTCCATATTGTAACTTGAATTGTTACTTCATTTGGGTCATAAAGGCTAAACTTAGAAGGATGCTAAGTTTCACACGAGAGTTGGGAAATCACTTCGTGACAAGTGATATGAAAGCCACGTTGGTTCATTTGGGATGGAAACCGAAGCAAGCAAACTTGCATCTGTTAAAGATAACCGAGGTTAAGATGAATTCAAAAAGGAATAAAAAAAGGTACAAGGTATGTCCACAGATCGCACCTTGGAAAAATGAGTTAGTGACATGGAGACAGGCCTTGTTGAAATGGGTTCACAAGTTGACATATAACTCTAATAATTAGATGCATTGGAAGAAGACTTCACTAAGCTCTAAGAAGGACTTAAGGCTGCTATGGAGTTACTTCGAGATAAAGTAAAACTGATGATCAAAGATGCGATTGGAGACGCTACGACCAAGCTACATAAAGCGATGGATGATCTATCTAATGACATGCATCACAGCCTATTTGGCTTGGAAGCCAAAGTAAACGATTGTAGGAAAGCTATAATCACAACCGGTAGAAATGTTGTGAACCTTACCCTAAGAGTGGAAATTCCCAAACCATCACTATTTGTGGGTAAACGAGAATCTTAGGTAGTTGATGACTTTATTTGGGAAATGAAGCGGTACCTAGGAGGGGTACAAATCTTGGAGGACACCACCAAAATCAAAACAACCACAATGTTCTGAGCAAAGATTTAAGAATCAAGGCGGTGGCAGCGTGTGAGGCGGCGATTGGCTGTTATTTTTGTAGGTTCTACTAGTTGCTATGTTCTGAGCAAGATGAGAGCGGAGGTGAGATGCAAAACTCGATTGAAGAAAGGTTTTTGTATAGGTACGTATTCGGACAATTAGAGATAGAATAAGGCTGAAAGGATAGACAATAATAGGTTTGACAAAGGCTGGATAACAAGATTTTAGATCAGAATTCAAGCAGTTATAGGGGCTGAAGTTCGCACCAAGAGTCGTAGCTCTGATACCATGTAACAAGTTTGTATTAATTTGAACTGGTGTTTTGTATAATGTGATGACACCTCTATTTAAAGGGAAAAGCCTAAGAACTAGACCACGGGCCAAACTATAAACTAGATCTAAACTACTACACATTTACAATTAACATACAACTAACACAATGCACTAAGCAAAGCAATATATGCCAGCTCAAAGCCAACTCTTATGAATGTTAGCACAAAGTAAGCTATTGTGAATGATAGCACATATCAAGCTACTATGAATGCTAGTAAAAGCAAGCTACTATGACCATGCAATGCACTAAGCAAAGAAATCTATGCTAGCACAAAGCGAGCTACTATGAATGCTAGCACAAAGCAAGCTATTATGAATGCTAGCACAGAGCAAGCCACTGTGAATGCTAGCACAAAGCAAGCTATTATAGATGCTAGCACAAACCAAGCTATTATGAATGCTAGCACAAACCAAGCTATTATGACCATACAATGCACTAAGCAAAGCAATTTATGCTAGCAAAGCTAGATTTGGAAAAAAAGGGTAAAGCACAGTGAAATCCTTTTATACATTGACTTTGATTATTAAATACTAGGCATAACTAATCATGAGTTACTTGGATGTGGACGTAAGACAAATAGCGGGAAAATATTCTAGGTGTGGTCCATGAGGATGAATATAAGTTCAATACGGCTAAGTGTGGGTTTAATGCTGATGAGTTAGTTAATACATATAGGTTAATACGAGTAGGTTAACTCAATGTGCATAACAATGGCCAATAACAATAATTTTATGATCATCTGCATCTAAACATACTTAGAGTAACTAAGCAAAGCAATCAATGCAAACGAACAATGCAATGAGGGAACAATGATGGTATGCTCATCTACATCCTATCATACTTAGAATAACTAAGCAGTCATTATTGATGAACAAAGTAGTGCGGTTAACAGTGATGCGGGTAACAATGTACTCATTCGCAACAAAGTCTACTTAGAATGTCTAAGCAGTTGATGCAAATGAGCATGTCAATACAGGTAACAGTTCACCTTCTATAAACTTGGTATGGTGGTCAACAACTATCAAAATATAGTTACTATGGGAAATCATGTGTAGTTATACTATTAGCGTTCTTTGAAAATTATTAAAATATTAACTTATATTCTAGGGTTCAGTTATACTATTAGCGTTCTTTGAAAATTATTAAAATATTAACTTATATTCTTGGGTTCTTAGATAGACATTGAACATAAACATAGAATTATCATAACATGAACCCCAAAAATAAAAGTGGTAACTTTATATATAAGAAAACATAAATCTAGGTGTAAAACATGTTTACACATGCATATCATCATCAAAATCATTGAAAAGCTTAAAAAGAGGGTAATCTAGAACTCACCTTTTCGAGGATTAAGAGCAAACCCTATAACAAGCTTCACAAACCTGAGATCTACACACTCCTACGTAAAGGTGGAAACTTTACCATAATAGCTCAATAGAAACATACTTATGAACATTGATCTAGGCTCGTTGTTGATGATAGAGGCTTAAAGCCTTACCTTTTATATGAAACCCAAACTTTCTCTCCTTAGAAGGTAATGTTTTCTCTTTCTAAAACTCAATAGCTTTGCATGCAAGGTTTCCTAAAATCGCAAGGGGCCGGCAAAAGGTCCCTCTATATACCGAATGTTTCACGGTTAAAGTTATATTAACTCCCCCTTGAATTTTCTTTTGTTGCCCCTTCTTAAATTGACTTGGGCCTTTTCTTTTTTATTCGGATTTTTGGGTCATTACAATGATGAACCTTGAGACGTTATTTGTTATATGATAATGGATGCTATGGATGTTGTACAATGTTGTTCATTTTGTTACATTGTTAGCATGACTGTCATGATACACCAACAATGATGTTTGTTGCTTTGCAATGGTTGTTATTTATGGTTAGCAGCTTTAGCTAAGCACTTATTCTAAGCCTAACCCTTTAGACGCACAACGCGCGTTGGTTATGACACCATAACCTAGTTGAATTAACTAGGTTGAATTAACAATAAGAAAAATAAAATAAAGTACAGAAAATTTTACTTACGTTCATAAGACTCATTACAACATCATAATTTTAAATCACTACGAGCCGTAAAAATTATGAATTAATTGATTAGATAATTTGCAGATCAACACAAGCTCTATTAGATAATACGGTTCACAATTAAAATATTCAAGTATCATGTCTGTGTGACTGTGTATCAACATACCCCTTAGTTTAATAGGGATTGAGTTGTTTGCTTTCTCTTTGAAATATATTTTTTCATTACAAGATATAAATGTTATAGTTTTTGATTTGTTTGCTTTCTCTTTGAAATATATTCTTTTCATTTTTTTTTCTTTAATAGTTTTTGAACAAAACCAACATCGTGACCAACGTGAAAGTCATGAGTTTCAAGTGGGTCAGAGGTTTTATCACAGTGAGCCCTCGCGTGATGGGTTTCCCCTGAATTGGTGGGCGGGCCAGGTCACCAGCGCTGTCTGTGTTTACGGGCATGGATGATCTTTCGCCATTGAGTTTAACCGAATGACCAGGCTTAAGAATATTCGTTCGCCCGTTCAAAATAAAAAAAAAAAAAAACATCATGACCTACGAGGTTTTGTCGCAGGTTGATTTTAGGGTGATAGCAACGACAACTCCAACATCCGAACCGCTTGATGCTTTCACTTGCTACCAACAACAAATCACCAACCAACACCAGACGGTAGTTTCAAGGTGTTGCCATTAACAAAGCTCAACTACAAGAATCAAACCCAATATTCCATTCTTCCATTTCACTTTCTTTAACTTCCTCATGAATTCGATCTCGCATTCTTCATCTTGATCTCCTCCTCCTCCTACGATGAAAGGATTAGAGCTATGGATCCAAACATCAACGGGATCGCAGTTGGAAACCACCCCTTTTGTCAACGGTGGTTTGTTTCTCGAAACCACCCCTTTTAGTGTTCATTCATCTGCAGCATCATCCTTCGTTTCGCTTCAGAACACAAAGAAACCGATTTGTTGTTCGTTGAGGCGACGTGGGGGCCTTGGATTTTGCTCGGTGACGCTATCGAATCAAGGGTTTGATGGGGAAAATGAGAAAGAAGAAGAGGAGATTAAAGTGGAAAAGCATGTGCAAGGTGGAGCCTTGAATACCACCAAGCATCTTTGGGCTGGAGCTGTTGCTGCTATGGTCTCAAGGTCTCTTCTTTGTTCTTTTATTTTGTTCCTCTATGAATTGTTGAAATTGGGTGCATTTACTAATTGATTCTTGAATACAATGAAGATCTGTAAGGCCTTGTTTAGCAGCAGTTATCTTTTTTCCTGTTTGTAGACTAGGAAAATCACAATCAAGCTCAATATTTGAAATCTTTGGTGATTTTTGGTTTTCGGGTAAGCGTCAAACACCCATTTCTGTTTGGTTTTCGCTTTTGTATTTAGATTCGGATGCACAAAGAGGAAGCGAAACTTTACCCACCAATGCATAGCTGATACCACATAGCTTCAAGGTATGAAGGAAAAAAAAATAGAAACTGCAGATCATGCTCCCAAGATATTGTTTACTTATAGTTAGTTAACTAGAAACTGCAGATAATGATGCTGTTAGAAAGATTTGTGTGCAGTTCGAAAGCTGGTTGATGATATGCTCGCTCTTGAATAAAACTATCCTCTATATATTGCGTGATATATATATATGTATAATGTCTGTGATTAACACCACCAACACCTGGCATAGTAGTGTATGTATACGGATGTAAGCATAAAACATACTTATAACTTATGTGTTTTGTTGTGTTATAGCTCTTCCTGAGATTGGTGGACATTAATTGTCGATAATATAAACTTGTACTTACAGTTATATGATTGCTTACATAAGTTCCTGCTAGTGAATGATAAAATCCATAATAATATTTGATAACGTTATTGTTAACGCCTCATGTGACCTGCGTGACTGCGTCAGAACTTTTGTTGCACCACTTGAGAGACTGAAGCTGGAATATATGGTTCGTGGAGAACAGAAACATCTTATTGAGCTAATCCAATCAATCGCAGCGACTCAAGGGATAAAAGGGTTCTGGAAAGGAAATTTTGTGAATATTCTTAGAACGGCCCCATTTAAGGCCATCAATTTTTATGCGTATGATAAATACAGAAGTCAACTGCTAAAGCTAACCGGAAATCAGGAAACAACTAACTTTGAAAGGTTCATAGCTGGTGCTGCTGCAGGAATTACTGCTACTGTACTCTGCATACCCATGGACACTGTATGTATGTTACTTTTTATTGCATCACTTAGTTGGCTAGTTGCTAATTCCAAGGACATGATTGGGGATAGGAGTTCTTGGTGACTTAAGGTTATGGGCTTCTTTTTTTTTTTTTTTTTTTTTTTTTTTTTGGGGGGGGGGGGGGGTGGGTTGTGGAGATAGATCTGTCTTGAGGCCTTACCTTGTTTCTACAATCTTGTGTGCCATAACTTACCTTAGCCTTATGTCGTGTCTACACTCTTGTTTGCCTTAGCTTGTTCCTACACTTTTGCGTTCCTTACGACCTTACATTGCCTTTGGCTTAACTTGTTTCTACTCTCTTGTGTGCCTTTGCTTAGCTTGGGCCTTGCTTGCTCCTACACTTTGATTCCCTTAGCTTCATTGTATGCTATCTTATTTTATGTTATATATTGTATGCTATCTCATTTCGTTTGTTATCTTCATTGTATGCTATCTCCTTGTATGTTATATCAAAATATGTTATCTGGATGACTAGATCACCTATTTTTTTTTAATAAAAAATTAAATAACATTTTTGGACCCTTGGGTCTCAATGGAAGCGGCCTCTTTACAATCTTGTTTGCCTTAGCTTGTTCCTACACTCTTATTTGCATTTTCTTAGCTTGCTCCTACACTTTGATTCCCTAGCTTCATTATATGCTATTTCATATTTTGTTATGTCATTGTATGTTATCTTGTTTTATGTTATCTGGATCACTACATGAATAAAATTAATGATAATAATAATACTAAAGTGAAAAATAATATTTTTTTCTGGAGTTGTGGTATTGAGAGCTCTCTATCCCTAGGGATAGAGGAAAAATTTATGCTCAACCCCCCCACCCCCCACCCCTCCTCTCTTCCTTCCATCTAGAGCCTACCAGTACTTTTGGAATAAGTGTTTGGTATGTTTGTTGATTTGTTTGTATAGGTGCCCATTCTGACCCAATTATTTGTTTATTAATGGGTTAAGTCATTTGTAAAATCAATAAAGTTTTGTTAAAATATCTGATTTCATTTGTTTATGATTCTGTCCAACCTGTTGTGTACATTTAAAAGTCATTTTCTATATGTATGATCTCACAGATACGAACAGTAATGGTGGCACCCGGAGGAGAAGCTTTGGGAGGTGTAATTGGTGCTTTTCGCCACATGATCCAAACTGAAGGATTCTTTTCATTATACAAAGGCTTATTGCCTTCAATTGTAAGCATGGCGCCTTCAGGTGCTGTATTTTATGGAATTTATGATATATTAAAGTCAGCTTATTTGCATTCACCGAAAGGAAGAAAAAGACTTCAACATATGAAGGAAGCTGGAGAAAATTTAAATGCTTTGGAGCAAATGGAATTAGGTACTGTTAGAACCTTAATATACGGGGCGATTGCTGGATGTTGTGCTGAAGCTGCTACATATCCATTTGAAGTTGTTAGAAGACAACTTCAAATGCAAGTTCGTGCTACAAAAATGAGTGCAATTGCCACTTTTATAAAGATACTTGACCAAGGGGGCATTCCTGCCTTGTATGCAGGATTGACTCCAAGTCTATTGCAGGTACCTACATGCCTTTGAAATATTAATTTTAATGTTTACTTGTCTCTAGACTAGACCTATGATTCTCGGCTTTTTGTATGCGGTTAGGGACTTAGGGGTGGCAAAATGGGTGCATCGAGTAATGGGTCAAAAGGGGTAACTTCTTAGTATTGGTTGAAACGAGTTAGATAAGCTTGGTGGAGCTGTTTAGAGTAATTGAAATAATTATCGTGTTGAATATGGTTACAAATACTATATTTTCAAAAACTTAATTATAATTAATAACGCGATTCAGGTGATATGAACACATCCAGCAAGAGGCTAGCCATTACTCAAATTGGCCATTGGATCTGTACATGGGTTGAATAGTGATTCTGCCCAACCTGTAGTGTATATTCAAAAGTCATTTCATTTGTAGCATGATTTCTTTCTTTGGCATTGTTTTAATAGCGAGAATGAATCACGGGGATACTGTTTGAAGTTGTACTTGTCATATTCTACTGATTGGCAAACTCTTCTTATATAACAAAGGAATTGAGATTATGTGTTTTGTGAAATGAGAATATAAAATGGGTAAAAATATTTAATAATCAATCTGCTTTGTGCTTACTCAGGTGCTACCCTCTGCTGCAATAAGTTACTTTGTTTATGAACTGATGAAGATAGTCCTCAAAGTTGAACCAGAGTAAGGTTCACTGCTTTTTGTCAACTATTTTTTTCTTTTTTCTTTTCTTTTTTTCTTTTTTTTCTTTTTGGAGAAAAAAGTGGTATGCTCCTTGTAATGAACCTTTGCTTGAAAACTTATAAGTTTGAGCATCAAAATCAGAATAGCTAGTAAACATGTTTGTTTGTGTTGATGTCCTGCCTTTTGTTACATTTTTTTACTCTAATCTAATTTTGTATGTTTCTAGTCTTTGAAGTTTCATTATTTGTCTCCACCTATTTTAGTTACTCTATCTATTCTTTAAGGAAGATTTGAGATGTTTCTTTAAGAAACAATAAACATCTAAATCTTCGTGAGATATAATGCTGCTGCTATATTCGCAACTTACGGACAGTATTGTAAAAATCGCTAGGCGCTAATCGGGCGGCGAGGTGGGGACTAGGGATTAATCGGGATTAATAGGGATTAATCGGTTTGGAATTTTTATATATAATTTTCATTTTTATATATATACATACATATTTTTATATGTAATTTTTATAAATATGTTTAGTTTTATATATATATAAACAAATCTGGCCGGAATTTCAAAATTTTAGCCGGAATTTTTGAATTTCGCCGGAAATTCGCCGGAATCCCGCCGGAATCTCGCCGGATTTTGCAAAAATGCAGAATAGAGGCCGATTAACAGCCGACTAGGTCCTATTAGGGCCGATTTTTTCCTGATTTGGACCAATTTTACCGACTAGCGATTATTGGCTCCGATTAGGGGAAATCTAATTTTACAACACTGCTTACGGATATTTTTGATAAAGTAATATAATTTCTATTAAAAGTTCTTTGCTTAATATTTAAAATTTCAATAATATAGAACATTAGTTGTAAACGAAGCGGAAAAGTAGTCTTTGGGTTGATTTTTTGATTATATATTTTACTACTAATTTTATAATGTGAGAGAATATCTATAAAAGGAATAAATAAGCAAGTGATAGAGAGTGAAATAGAGGGTTGGGTTCAAACGAAAACTAAAATAAATTATGTAAATCAATAAAACAAATCTTTATTTTTGATTTATTAAAATTAATAACTCATATTTTTTTGAATACAAAAAATAGAAAGTTGTAGTTTTATTGCAACACGTGTACAAAAAAGTCAAACAAATATGAGTCATTGATATTAATAAATTAAAGGTGAAGATTTGGTTTATTGGTTTATACAATTTCTCTTAATTTTCATTTGAACCCAACCCGTGAAGTAGATTACGGGTCGTTTTAAATAAATTTAAAAAAATAAGAAAACAAGCAAGAGTGGAAAAGATATGAGTGCATAAATGCAACTATGTATAAACGATACATACATATAGGTGTTATCAAATATAGTTTAGCATGATGCACTTATCATTTAATAGTTATCTTGGATTCCATTGATTTCTCTCTGATTTTGCTCTCATTTACTTCAGAGAAAAAATTAGAGAGTTCCTAAGCAATCTTTCCACCGCCGGCACCATCAACGCAGAGAACCAAAGGTCACCACGAAACACTAAAAGACGACCTCGATCGACCACCAATCTTAAAACACCATTGTCTTCATCGATTCTAGCTCTACTCTCATTTCTATTGATTTTTGTCTCTATGACACAACAGCCGAAACCGCCGCTGTGTCCGGCTCCCTCCACTGCCTTCGCCACCCATTAAGAGAGTCTTCCTTTGTAGAAGGAAAAGGTAGAAATGGGAAGGAAAGGGCATTAAGTAAACAACTATTCGAACTTGTACAGAACAAAACAGAAGTTATACGTTACTATTAATTTCCACTCTTTTAATTATAAAGTAATATATTACACTAGCTTTAGTAATCCGTGTATTACACGGGTTAAATAAATAAAATATTAAACACAACAAAATTTTATTAATTATTAAATGATATTCTAAGATAAAATATAATTGAAATTACTTATTAGCAAGGATTGAGTAACAAAACAATTATATTAACTTTTTAAACTTTTTTATTTAAAAAACTAAACTTTTTGTTTTAATTTAAAAAAAAATTCATTATTATAACTTCTGATTTTAATTATTTTTTATTTATAAATATTTTACTTTTTTGAAAACACCAATTTTATAATTTTTTGATGTTTTAAAAAAATATTCAATTTTATAAAAATATTTTTTATAAATAACATTAATAAAAAGAACTTTTATTTAATTTATTAAAGAATTTTTAATCTATAAAAAAATTAATAACATCATTAGTAATTATAGTATCTATTAATTAGTAGAGAAAGTCGGGAAAATTTTGATGAGCAGGAATGTAGTGCTGCTATGTGTCCCCCTTATTTAATCTTTTATTATAATAGAGAGATTAGCATTAGATGCAACCTTTTTTAATATAAGTTAAGTGATATTAAAATAGTATGCTTAGTTATAAGCAAAATAAATACGAAAACATAAAATTTATTTTACAATTGTAGCTAAAAATGTATAAAATAAAACTTTAAACTTCCTTTGGACGTACAACAAGAAAAATGACAAAGTTAATTGTCATGAACACATCTATAATCATATTATCTTATCTTATCTTATTTTATCTTATCTTATCTATACTAATAAATAAAAATTTTAATCGACACGTGTCACTCTCTTATGCATCCTCAACATTTTTTTCCCGCATCTCTCTCCTATTAATTATACAAATTGTCTTTAATTGTTTTTATAATTTTTTTTGTCTCTCTCCTATTAAATGATTTCTATAATTACTTTTATAAAGTATTTTATTATTTTAAAATAAATATATGTTAAAAACTATATAATATTTCATAAATATGTGATATGAAAATCTCTATTACTAAAAATATAGTCTTGAATTTATACAACCCATGTTTTATACGGGATTTATATCCTAGTTACTTTAATAAAATGGTAAATATGGAGGACATATGTTATCATCACATTACTCCTCACCAAATTTTTTCGATTCACTCTTCTATTAAATAATCATATTAATTACTAATAATATTTTTTTAATTCTTTTTTAGATCAAAATAGTTTTTTTATTAAATAAGAAATAGATCTTTTTATTAATGTTATTTCTAAAGAAACACTTTTTATAAAATAAAATTTTTTTCCAAAACAAAATTTTAAACAAAAAAACTTTTAATACGAAATAAACAAAAAGTAAAATACGAAATATTTTAAATAAAATAATCAAATTAATTACTAATTTTTTTTTTAAAATACGAAATATTTTAAAATTAGTACTTTTAAAAAGTAAAATTTTTATAAACAAAAAAACTTTTAATGGAAAGTTATAATGAAAAAGTTTTTTAAAATGATATCTTTTTAAAACTTTGTTATGAAATAAAATTTTCATTCTATTTATAATAAGAAAGATTTTAATTTCTATTTTTTAATAAATTTTTATTCTATTTGAATTTATTTATTCAATCCGTGTAATACACGGGTTTACTAAAACTAGGTACAGATATTTAATTTCTTTTCTTTCTTAAAACCCTTCTAAATATAGTTAATGAAATATAAAGTTATGTTAATTAAAGCAAAATATTATGCGTTAATATTCTCATTTTATTTTATCTTTATAATTATCTATTTATATAAAAAATGACTTTTAGCTACAGTAGCATTTGTGGATCTTAAATAGATCTAATCTAATCAAGGTGGACTTAGAAAGATGGTGTAAATTTAATTTGTAATCGCTATGTATTATGGGTATTAGCTTGTAGTTTCTTACTACTTGCTAAGTTTTTTTTTTATAAAATGATTCGGCCGTTCAAAAAAAAAAAAAAAAAGCTACAGTAGCATTTTTGTCTCTTCTTATACCACTTTTAAAGCTGTATGTACATGTATTAAAGGACGCACTGAAACAATAAAAATATTTTTCCAATGTATGTTAGACTCTTCTCTTTCTCCCTCTCTGTTATCTACTCTTTGTCTTCATCTTCTCTTCCTTTCTATTGAATTCAGCAAAGAAATGGCCGAAGTGAACTGTCGTCCATTAGGGCCTACTCATCTTCATCAGGGAGCTAGACTCCTTCGGAGATAAGGTCATGAAGTACAGAGGATAAAGCAACAACATCAAGCTAATAAGTTGTCTGTTATTTGCCTATTTTTTGCACGAAGGTTCTGAAAGATACGAGCTAATAAGTTGTCGAATAAGTTGATGTGATTGTAATGGTAATGTAAGTTGATTTCACCAGTGCAGAGGCGACGAACAGGAGAAGCTTTCTACTTTGTAAGAGGTGGACGACGATGGGTTTTGCAAGCACAAAAGGGATGGCGGGCTTTAAAGGAGGGGTAAAGATGAAACAGGAGAAAATAAAATATTTTAATTTGATTGCTACACAATAAATCTGAATTTATTGTTTTGAGATATTAAATACTTGATATCTATTTAACTTTTAAATAAAACTACAAATAAATAAGAATCCTATTTACAAAACAGTAAGCATTATATTTGTAAATATTAAATTTGTATAATACATGATTATATATTGACTTAACTTTTTATCAGTTTCTTTTTATACTAGACAATCCTTTTTTTCTTTTAATTTGAATAGCAAATTTCCAAGTAACTATTTAAGTTTTATTTTTTATACCCGAACCAAATTATGATTTCACGTTATTATGCAACAAACATTCAAACTGTTCAAAAGATAATTTTTTGTGACGTTTAAGAACTATCCTATTCATATTGCAAGCTCCATTCCAGCGCAACGCGCCTAGAAACAATTCTATATATATTAAAAAGCAACTTCACTGCTACAGTGAAGTTTTTTTTTTAATATATTGGCCACACATTTTTACAAAATATATTTAGAAGTTTGCTTTTTAATATATTGGTCACATATTTTTACAAAATGTATTTAAAACCCAAATTATAATTCGGATTAACAATAAAGTTTTTAAATTTTGCTTTTTGACCACAAAAGTTTATTTTTTATGTTTTTGGGTTCAAACATTAGTATCGGTATTCGATATTATCGGAATCGGTATCAGTATATGTTTTTGTGGTTTTCGATAAGCCGACCCGACAACAAAGAAAGTCACGGTAGCGTAAGACAGAGGAAAACAACCAAATTTCCACACGCATAACGCGGGTGAAGTTTGCTTTTTAATATATTGGCCACATCTTTTTACAAATTAATATTAAAACCCAAATCCTAACTAGGATCATTCTTTTGGTTTTTTTTATGATGATGGCAAGTGAGGTGATACAACAAAGTTTTATATTTTTGCTTTTTGACCACAAAAGTTTATTTTTTTTGTGTTTTTGGCGTCAAACATTAGTATCGGTATTTAATCGAACTGGTATCGGTATACGCTTTTGTAGTTTCCGATGAGCCAACCTAACAACGAAGAAAGTCACGGTCACTTAAGACAAAGAAAAACAACCAAGCTCCCGCACGCGTAGCGCGGGATAAAACACTAGTTATTGATAAAATATCATAAAATCAATACAACATTTTCATGTATTAAACAAATAAAGAATATCTAAAAAAAACTCAATGTTTAATCATTTTTCTCTATATTATAAAATAACAAGACATTGAAGTCATTACCACATTGATGCAAAATTGAAAGCAATCAAATAACTCAAGAACAATTAGTTAATCAAAAACGATAAATTAAACCAAAAGATTCTAAGAACATAAATTCTTTGATTAAAATTCAATAAACAAAAATCATTTATTATCATAAATGACAGCAAGCCCTAATATTTATACTAGACCTAACAAGTTAAAGATAATGACAAACTAAACTCTTATTACTTTAATAAAAGGGTAACTAATGGTGACACGTGTCAGCATCACATTCATTCTTATCAACATTTTCCCGCTTCTCTCTTCTATTAAATAACCATATTATTTATTAATACTATTATTTAATTTTTTTAGATTAAAATAGCTTTTTAATAATATTAAGAAAGAGGTCTTTCTATTAATGTTATTTATAAAGAAAGAAACTATTATAAAAAAAAATTTCAAAAACATCAAAATATTTTTAAAAATATGTTTTTTTAAAAGTAAAATTTTAATAAACCAAATATAATTAAAATCGGGAGTTATAGTAAGGAAATTTTAAAAAATAATATTTTTAAAACGATTTGTTTTGAAACAAAATGTTTAATTTTTTTTTAAACAAATTGATATTATTGTTTTATTACTTATAGTCCATACTATTACGTAATTTCAATATACCATATCTTAAGTATCTTTTATAATAAATAAATTTTATTTTATTTAATATTTTATTTATTCAAACCGTGTAATACACGTGTTTACTAAAACTAGTAAAAAATAAAAAGATAATAATAATAAATGAATTATTATTCAAATCTTTAGATAATCTTTAATTTGGATTTCATTTGATCCCACTCCAAGACAGATCTGACTTTCTGGTCGTCTCCCGCATCATATTCTAATTTTAGAATAATATTCTCCTTCTAATCACGTGTCTTTCGGCCCAATAAGAGAATTTCTTTCATTTGATTTTTGGTAACAACCAAATTATCCAGAAAATATCTTTTATATGTGGAGGTTACTTGAGGATTCCATCGAACTTTTGGCTTAACTCATCATCGCATGTTTCTATTTTTTGGTTGCAGAATTCTTTGCGTTCAAATTTTGAATTTGAATATTTGAAATGCTATGCTTATCCAAATTTACTTGAAACAACCTATCTAGACTTCAATCTAGAATTTCAAACTTTTGATTCGGTTTCAATATTTTCCCAGGAACTATTCTCACAACTCCTTGCCACTGTATGTCCATCGTCCACCACTATAGAGGACTCCCTAGACATCCACAGATAATACTAAAAGAATTGGAACATATTCGATCGTCTCCCAGTTAAGTGATTTCCCATTTAGACACGTAGTTCCATTTGTTACACCATGTTCGGATCTAGACAAAAAATCAAACTCCTGTCGCTATTCACCCCCTTGAATGACACCCTCATTCAAGGCCTTTGTAATGCGTAAATAATCTTTTTTGCTCCCCTCTTCATCTCCATACTCATCAAAACAAGGATATGAGTGATAGATAACGTGGCCTTGGGTTGGGTGCTCCTCATCCGCGGCTAACTCGTCTCCGACAAGCTCTTCTATGTTCCATTTCATCCCGTGTCGATGATGCCTCATGATCCTAAATCTGTTGTTTGACTTGACAAGTCTCAGGGTGTAACTTGAGTGCCCATACTTTTCTCTAGAGTCACTTGATCTTGAGATCATGTGGATCAGGTAGAACTCATTTGTTGCCTCGGGCTCGGTCTACTGTTCTACGAACAAGAGTGTCTTCTCTTCAACGTCGAGCCATTTGAAAAACAAAGCTCTGATAACAAATGACATAATAACGAAAGCAATCAAATGTCTAAAAAACAATTAGTTAATCAAAGACGATAATCGAACCAAAAAGGTTCCAAGAACACAAGTTCTTTAATTAAAATTTAATCAACAAAAACTCATCATAAATGAAAACAAGCTAATATTTATACTATACCTAACAAGTTAAAGATAATGACAAATAAAAATAAGAATAATGATAAACTAAAATAAAAGATAAACTAAATAAATAAAAAGATAATTAAAATAGAAAAATTATGATTCAAATATTCAGATAATCTTCAATCTAGATCCCATTGGATCCCACTCCAAAACAGTTTTCCCTTTTGGGTCATCTCACCCGCATTACACATCCTTTTCTTTTCTTCCTTTATTGAGAGCAAAAAAAACCAATATATTAAGGGTAGAGTTATAGTAAAAAGAGTATTTATTCTAAAAAGTCTAAAAAGATTTGTGGGCTTGACACGTGTTCTTTTATTGTTTTTAAGATAAGGGCATTTTGGTTATTATGTCAAATGCATCTGCTTATTGTGTGATAAACATTAATTATATCAAATATTAGTTCATTGTGTAATATTTTACATCATATGTTATATGTATTCTTCATTATGTTTTATGTTTAGATCATTTGTATTATTTTTGTCATTATTTCTAGAGATTATATAAACTTTTTATCTATCATTATGTTTTACAATTAAAAGTGCACAATATTAATCTTTCACCAATATATTTATCAAAACTCATAGTTTTAAAAATAACACAATATGTTATTTTTATCATTATTTTATAAACATTTTATAAACTTGTTATTATCTATCATTATGTTTTACAATTATAAGTACACAATTATATTATTTTATCAATGTATTTTTCATAACTCATAATGTTCAAGATAACACAATGACGATCAAAAAACACAATAAAACATTGTGTAATTTTGTCATTGTTTTAAATGTATTAGGTTAATTAGTTGTTAATTTATAATTATGTTTTACATATTAGAGATACACGACAATGTTTTTCCAAAATTATATTTTTTTTAAATTAATCATTTTAGAAAAACACAATAGTATTTACAAAAACATAATAACTAACAAAAAAACAAAATGAATTACACTAAAATACACAATGACGAGATATGAGCTTAAAAACATAAAACAATTATTATATATTTATATAACAATGCTGTACTCGTTTTAACGATTATAAAAACGCTCGTTTTTATGGTGTATTTTTTATTGAAAATTAATGTCGTATATAAAAGTTATAAACGTTTAAATAAATAGAACTAGCAAAAAATCAATAAAAGTGGTTATTCCTAATATACGCCTTTAAAAAACTTTTTTCTACAAATTAATCTCAATCATTGATTAAGAAGATATATTATTAAGATTACTTTTTACAGTTTTTAGTTTTAAAGCTTTTTTATTTGAACATTTTTCATATATTAAAACCACAATACCCGGTTGATGGAATAACCCAAATGTACTTGCGATGTAATTAACTAGGTATATCACAATTACTGATGTATTAATGTAGTAGAGTAAGATTGTTAACCATATTAAATTTTCTTAAAGTTTCAAGTTATTAGACCAAAATTTTATTGGACCCAAAAACAACAAAATTAATGAATGTAATTAATGTAGTAAGCTATGGTGCAAATGAAAATTAGACTAGGGTGCAATTAGAAAAACCATAAAAGAATATTGCTTAAACAAAAGCATGAGTGATGTCTCATTAAATACCAATAGTCAAACATTGTATCAACCTTGTATGCTCTTTGGACCATTTTTTCTCACAAAATTTTATTTGTTATAACTAATCAATAAATATTATTAATTTCCTTTTATCATAGAGTTGAAATAGTCAACGAGTTAATGACAAGAATATGAGGTTTAATTTGGTAAAACATGGTTGGTACTTCCTTATTTAATTAAACCACATTTATACAACTTATTTTGTAATTTGAATTTTGAAAAACTATAACTTTTGATAAATTGTAGATTTATATTGTTAGATGTTTCACTTCAAGAAATTCAAGTCATGTGTATATTTTCACATCCAAGTGATCTTGAAATACTGTCTTTTATGATCTTGAATATTTTACCTAGTGGCCTGTGACATTAACTAAGAGGTTATTGTCTATTGTTGATAGCCTTTTTTTGAATTTCACCTCGGATGGTGGATACATGTCTCATCATGAGATCCATCGTGAGTTTTTTTGTATGAACTTTTTAATAGTTGAAGTAGTGGCTAAACCGTTTGTATGTGGTAGATTCATGGCATTGACCGGGAGGTTCTCATTTATGTGCAACCTTTGTCTTGAGTTTAAGGGTAATTCAAAATAGCATATAACTCATATGTTTATATATTTATCTATCATAAAAAGATGTAATTTATTATTAGGTGTGTAGGCACCAGCAAAATCTATTTTTAATGAAGAAATAAATGATGAATATGCTAGGATTTCTATACAAGTTTAAAATTTATGTTAACAGAAACGTAAAATGTATACAACTATATAAAATACTTTAACATCTTCCCTCAAGGATCCATTTGCAATATGAGCACTGCTGTCACATGCTCGGTATGTTAGGAGAAGATGAGCACTCGGATATCAACCTTTGTACTAGTCTTCGTCGGTATGTTAGGAGAAGATGAGCACTGCTGTCACATGCTCACTGGGATATCAACAAAGAACGGTGTCATCGGTGAGGGAACTAATGCCATTAAAACCTGGAGGCACGTTGATCTCGCGCATGTTCATCTTGCTCCATTCTTATCGTCGCTTTAAGAATACTCCACACAAACACATGCATTAGGATGTTGTAAAAAAATGCAAAGGTACATGTACTACACTATTTCTTTCATTTGAATATATATATATATATATATATATATATATATATATATATATATATATATATATATATATATATACGTCACATCCCGGCGGAAGCGTGAGATGATTGGGTGTGACTTCTCGGTCCAAAACACATTGATTATAATAATATACAATCTCAGCAATAAAATTTAACATAACTTTCATATAATAATTTAGGATTACAATATTGTTACAAAATTTGTCTAATCATTAGATTATAACATTTAGTAATCCTAAAACCCGAAATAGATGTCCCAATTACTTCACGTAATCTCCCAGCTAGTGATGGACGTGAACGTCCACATGCACGCTGAGATCCACCAAGTCCAAAGTGATCCAGACACATAGCTGTCCCACATATTCATACCATCTATTGAACAGGTTGAATGCATACATTAAATTGTAGTACATGTTGTCAACCTGAAAAAACATACTTAAAACAGTCAACATAAAGTTGGTGAGAACATATGTTTATTCAATAACCAAATTTTTAATTGATGCAACAATAATAAACTCACAACCAAACCTACTCATATGTCAAGTGATTCATATCTGTCAAATACAAATCACAGAATCAAATAATATAACATTCATACCCTCATTCGGCAGATGCAGGATGACATATTACTAAGTAGTGCTACCTATATTATTTGACGGTTCCTCATCCGAATTAATGGTTGTGTCAATATAACAATAACATATCAAAATTTCCAAACTTGCATCAATTTCAATAACAGTATGCTTTTTCCCCCAAAAATTTATAAATCAAATGGGGGCCATGTTACTCACCTTATTTCCAACAACAAGTGAAATATTTCCTATTAAATAATTACTTGTTAGAATAAATCTTATTTCTTTAAAATTTTCAGCATTTATTTTACTAATTAATGTCAAAATTCTCAAACAGTAGTTATGGTCACCCAAAAACTACCAAATTTTACAAAAAATAATACTCTAATATCCAGATTATCCCATAAAAATTTCAATTAATATCTCCTTTCGGGTAATTTCTTATAATGTTTACAAGTTTTACAATAAATGGCAGAAATAGCTACATATCTCTAAAAATTCTGAAATTTATACAGTCTATCCTATTCAATATATCCAGTTTTATGTAAAATTTTCATGATTTAAATACTGTTTTACTGTCACTTTCGATTTTCTCTCTATTAATTATTCCAAAATATGAAACTTTATCATACTAAGGAGTTAATTCACGAAAATTATTCTGTAATTCAGATATATTACTAGGGTCATTATATAATTTTTCTAGAATTTTATCACTTCCAAATATTTTGTTTGGTATTTTTCTTCTATTTTCACAATGTAATTATATAAATTAATATATCCCATATAATTATTCCATATTTTCCAGTTTAGTTACTTCCAATATTTTCTGATAAGTTTTGAATTTTATTCCCACAATCATAATCATTTAGATTTTTAATCTAAATTATGAAATTAACAAGCATTTCAACCCTTTTAAATCCTTTGTTTTTGTTTGAATTTTTGGTTTTTATAAAAGTTATTAAACTTTCTGTTTTGAACCACTTTATTACTGATTTTTGATTGAAAATTAAGTTTTCATGATGTTTATACAAAACTTTAATAATTTATATTTAACAAGGGTTGGTTATGTATGTTAAACGCATACATATACTTTCTTAACCTGTTAATCCTAGGATTTTGAGAATCAAACCTGGTTTGGAGTAGAGAAGAGCTTAGAGGATTGATACTTAAGTTCCTGATGCTTCACTTGAGGTGGTTGTTCTTGAGCCTTGAAGAGTTGTTCACAAGTAGGTTGATTTTGGAGATGATGATCATATGGGGTTTTGATGACGATGTGTGGTTGTTATGGTGACCGAGAGTGGGAGTAGAAGGTGGTGGTGTTGGGTGTAACTTGAGAACCGAGAGAGATTAAACTGAGAGAGTGAGGCGAGAGGGTGAACCGAGAGGTGATGGTGGCGGTTGTGTGGGTTGTGGTCGATGGTGATGATGGTTGTTATGGTGTCCTCGGTCGAAGGCCATTAATGGCTAGCACTCATTACTTCTAACTAGGGTGATGAGTATGGAATTTGCATAGGTTTAGGTGTCAAGTTACAAGGGTGTTTAGGTGTCATTAGTTGCTAGGTGTCTTATTTTGGTGCTAATGACATCTTAGTCATTAAGTTAAGATTAGTTGTGTTAGTTAGTTGCTAATCTTTGTCTTAACACCTTAAGTGCGTTGAGTTCAAGTTAAGTTTGTATGTTAGTTTGATGTTTAAGTGTTTATGATTAGTTTAGTTTTGTTGTTGATATCAATTCTTCCATAGGTTAATTTGTTTGGTAATGTTTGATTAAGTTTTATTATATGATAGATGAGAACATTTATCAATCAAGTAGCTAATCACATAATCTTATGATTTGATAACTAACACACATGGTTCAATGATCACAAAGTTCACAAGTTTTCATATACATGCACACGCAAATATTTATGCATGGATGCATGCATGCTCACGTATCATATGCAAGATCAATTAAACACATAAAATTCATAATGAGTTAGTCAACTAAAAATCACCTTAATAATTCCTCAATAAAGTATATACGTATAAATCTATAAAAGCTCTTAAAATATTAGTTTACCTAACCTTAGCTTTAGGGTTGTCACATTCTCCCCCCGTAAAAAGAATTTCGTCCCGAAATTCACTTGTTGTTACTATCAGATGATGTGGAGGGTTTATCTTTATGATTGCCCTTTTCATTCAGTTTAACCTTAAATAGATAGGGATATTTTCTTTTGATTTCATCTTCCATTTCCCATGTAAATTCAGGTCCTCTTTTTGAATTCCATTTGACCTTTACAATTGGGATCTTACTTTTCCTCAAACTTTTTACCCCTTTATCCATAATTTCTATTGGTTCTTCTACAAAATGAAGTTTCTTATCTACTTTAATTTCCTGTAATGGAACCCTTAATGTCTCGTCAGTCAGACATTTCTTCAAGTTAGATACGTGAAAGGTGTTATGTACTTCACTTAATTCTTGAGGCAAGTCTAACCTGTATGCTACAGGACCAATCCTATCAATTATTTTAAAAGGGCCAACATACCTAGGGTTCAACTTATTCCTTTTTCTAAACCTAATAATTCCTTTTGATGCAGATACCTTCAAATATACCTTATCTCCTATTTGAAACTCTAAAGGTTTTATTCTTTTATCAGCATAACTCTTTTACCTATCACGTGCTGCCTTTAACCTATTCTTAATTTCACTGATTTTATCAGTTGTCTCCTGTATAAGTTCTGGGCCTGTAAATTGTCTATCTCCTACCTCATTCCAACACATAGGTGACCTACACTTCCTTCCATATAAAGCTTCAAATGGAGCTGCTCCTATGCTGGCGTGATGGCTATTGTTATAGGAAAATTCTATCAAAGGTAAGTGTATATTCCAGTTACCACCAAAATCCAATGCACAAGCTCGCAACATATCTTCCAATGTCTGAATGGTTTTCTCACTCTGTCCATCTATTTGTTTATGATATGCTGATCTTATATTTACTTGAGTTCCTAATGCTTTCTGCAAAGTCTGCCAGAATCTTGAAGTAAATCTACTGTCTCTGTTAGATATTATGAAAATTGGTATTCCATGTTTAGACACGATTTCCTTCATATAGATCCTTGCTAATTTCTCCATCTTATAATCTTCTCTAATTGGCAAGAAATGTGCTGATTTAGTCAGTCTATCGACTATAACCCATATTATGTCATACCCACTTGCAGTTTTGGGTAATTTGGTTACAAAATCCATGGTAATCTGGTCTTATTTTCATTCGAGGATTTCTGTTTGTTGTAAATATCCTGAGGGTTTTTAATATTCAGCCTTTACCCTTGAACAGATATCATATTTTTCTACGAATTCTGCAACAGATTTCTTTATTCCTGGCCACCAATATTGGTTTCTTAAATCTTTATACATCTTATTATTTCCCAGATGTACTGAATATCTAGACTTTTGTGTTTCCCTTAGAATGGTTTCCCTAAGCAGACCATTATTAGGAATCCAAATTCTTCCTCTAAATCTCAGGATTCCATCTGACATAGCTTCTAGGTTTTTATCCTGCCCCATCACACCTCTTAATTCATCTTTTTATTAGGCTTCTCGAATTTGACTTACTAAATCCGAGTGTAATTCCATTCTCATGGCACAAACTCCTAATGGCTTAGTTCTCTCCTTCCTACTTAAAGCGTCAGCCACTACATTTGCCTTTCCTGGATGATATTTGATCTCACAATCATAATCACTTAATAATTCCACCCATCTTCTCTGTCTCATATTCAACATCTTTTGATCAAATATGTGTTGCAAACTCTTATGATCTGTATAAATTATGCACTTGGTTCCATACAAATAATGACTCCAAATTTTAAGTACAAATACTACAGCTCCTAGATCCAAATCATGTGTAGTATAATTTTTCTTACTTCCTCTGAGTTGTCTAGATGCATATGCAATTACCTTATCTCGTTGCATTAAAACACATCCATAACCTTGATGTGATGCATCACAGTATACTACAAAATCATCTGTACCATCCGGAAGAGCTAAAATAGGAGCACTGCATAACTTATTTTTCAAAAGTTCAAATGCAACATTCTGTTTTTCTCCCCAAACATACGGCTTATCTTTCTGTGTTAATTCTGTTAAAGGTTGTGCTATTCTCGAGAAATTTTCTATAAACCTTCTGTAATATCCAGCCAAACCTAAGAATTAAAGTACCTCAGTTGGTGTTGTTAGAACTTCCCACTTTTTAATTGCTTCAATCTTTGCTGGGTCGAGCTGAATTCCTTCTCGATTAACCACATGTCTTAAGAATTGCACTTTTCTTTTCTAGAATTCACACTTTGAGAATTTGGCGTACAGTTTTTTTTCCCGAAGTAACTCCAAAGCTCGCTTTAGGTGCTTCTGGTGTTCTTCCTTATTTTTAGAATAGATTAAGATGTCATCTATAAAGACTATGACAAACTTATCTAAGTAAGATTTACACACTCTATTCATTAAATCCATAAATACTGCTGGAGCATTAGTTAACCCAAATGGTATTACAAGGAATTCATAATGACCATATCGAGTTCTAAACGTAGTTTTATGTATATCTTCATCTCGCACCCTTAACCGGTGATATCCTAATCTTAAGTCAATTTTTAAAAAATAACTAGATCCTTGCAATTGATCAAATAGATCATCTATCCTGGGGAGAGGATACCTATTCTTAATAGTTACTTTATTGAGCTCTCTATAATCGATACACATCCTAGAGGTTCCATCTTTCTTCTTTATGAATAAGACTGGAGCTCCCCAAGGTGATACGCTAGGGCGTATAAATCCCTTATCTAGTAGCTCATGAAGTTGACTCATTAACTCTTTCATTTCTGTTGGCGCCAAATGATACGAAGATTTGGCAATAGGTGCAGTTCCTGGTACTAACTCAATCTAGAATTCTACTTGACGAGGGGGTGGCAATCCTGGTAATTCATCAGGAAATACCTCTGGATATTCTCTAATAATGAGAACATCTTCTAAGTTTTTCTTATCTAATTTTGTATCAACTACATGGGCTAAAAATGTTAGACATTTCTTTCTCAAATATTTCTGAGCCTTCTTACATGAGACTATTTTCATAGCACCTCTAGGTTTTTTCACCATATATGAGAAGACTTTTATTATCTTTAATCAAAGGTATTCTAATAATTCTTTCACCATAGATAATTTCAGCCTGATTCTTACTTAACCAATTCATACCCACAACAATGTCAAAACCTCCTAATTCAATGGAAATTAAATCTATATCAAAACAATGATCATCTAGATTCAACGTATAGTTAGGGATAACTTCACTAGCTTCTAATATTTTTCCATCAGCTAATTCTATTATATAATCATTTTTCAGTTTTTCTAGGGCTAATCCAAGCAAAGGTTTAAATGTATTCAAAATAAAACTACGAGTTGCTCCCGTATCAAATAATGCAGTTGCGTACTGATTATTAATAAGAAACATACCTGTCACTACATCCGGTTCTTATCGTGCTTCCTCAGCTTGTAGTACAAAAGCTCTACCACGTGGATTGTTTGGGTTCATTGGAGCTTTTCCCTTCAGCTCTGGACACTTGTTACGAAAATGATTCTCATTTCCACACTGGTAGCAAACTGGTTTAGGGTTTGCGGGTTCCCTACATTACCTTTGATAGGTGTCCTTTCTTTTTGTAATTATAACAGATCACCATCATGCACTTACATTATGGTGTCTTCTGCAAGTATTACACCATGATTGACCTTCTATTTGCGGTCTTCTTTCCTGAGCAATCCCCATGAAGTTCCTCACTGGATTTTCGTTTACCTTCTTATGTTGATTTACTCCCAATTGCCCTCCTGAGTTGCTATTGTTCCACTTTCTCTTCTCTCCAACCTTTGAATTAGACAATGATCCATTCTTTATCATTTCATCAGTCAAGCTTCCTGATAATGTTACTGCATCCTGAAAAATCTTTGGCGTTGCTGATTTTACCATTCCTCTTATCTAATGTACTAAACCCCAAGTATATCTTCCTATCCTTTTGGCTTCTGGTGTTACTAGATGTGGCACTAACCTAGATAACTCATTATACCTATCGGTATACTCCTGATGTGCAGCACCCTTCATTTCTAGTGCCAAGAATTCTGCTTCTATCCTTTCTATCTCATTATAAGTACTGTATTTCTCACTCACTAGATTTTGAATTCTTCCCAGCTTAATCTATTCATAGCATTCCTTCCCTTACTTTTAACTTCCATCTTCCACCAAGACTGTGCTTCTCCTTTCAGAGAATACGAAGCAAACAGGGTCCTGTAATCATCAGCACACTCACTGATGTCTAATACTAACTCCATTCCTTCTAACCAGCTTAGTGCTTGTACTGCTCCTCCTTTTCCATTGAAGTCCTGAGGTCTACAAGACATAAAAGTCTTCTAAGAACATCCCTTTTTACTTCTGCCTATAGCTTCTTCCTTATGGTTTTCTATTCCGTTAGCATTCCCTGGTTTTTCATTTCCAGGTGGTGCACTTCCAAGGTTAAGGTTCTGTTAGAGTTGAGCCACTAACGTAGGTATTGCAGCTTCCAATTGCTAAGTTACTATCTGAGAAATTCTTTCATTCTCATTTGCAATGGTATTCGCTGACGGAGGTTCTTCTCCTAACCTAGTTCTTGGTTGTGCAACACGGGTAGTTCTGCGTACAGGTTGAGTTTCTCTCCTTGGCGGCATTTTTCACTACATATTAATTATACTAATATCACACAAAATTTCATTCAATTATAGCATAATATTTAATACACAAAATATTTCATTTATTTCACATATATTAAGGTAGTCACATAATAAATTAGGGTTATTATAATCCTAATTTCCCAAAACCCAGTTCCATATCTTAGTGAAGATGCTTTTGCTTCCTTCCTTCATTTCTTTGACATCTGTTTGTATCACTCGAATTTCCCGTTATATCTTCTTAACCTTTTTAAGAATCTGGTTGGCTATTTCTATCTGACATTCTTCCACCCTTTTTCTCTTGATTCTTCTCTCTTTAGTTTCAGAAGCGTCAGGTCGGGTTATGGGTGTTATGTCTAATATCGAGGGGTGGGTTTCTAGATTTTTATCTTCTGGCTCTTGAGCTTTCTTAATCAGAAACTTCTTACCACGTCGTACACTTTTCCTAAGAGTCTCAATTGTATATCCCTCGATTGTTACTGGTGCACGCCGGATGAAAAATTTTGGCTTTAGGTTGGTCCTGGTCTCGGGTTGAGATAATTCTTTGTTATGGTCCGGATGTTTCGAATGATCAGTTTCGATAAGGTGACTATCAGAATTATAAGTACTCATACTACAAAAATTCTTTACATCTTTCAATTTATACTATCACAAGTCAAAACAACCAGTCACATAATTCACAAAATTTCATATTCACATATTCAGTCATATATATTTCAAATAATAAGAGTTCATTATTGTCTAAACATAGACTTGTTCACATAAATTCATGAAGAGAATATATATAGATATATATTTATCATGCTTTCAAATTTGTGATCATATGAGCTTATGGTTATAGTCTTGGCATTTACTGATAATACCTAATTCTCTATAACCAATGGCTCTGATACCAATCTGTCACATCCCGGCGGAAGCGTGAGATGATTGGGTGTGACTTCTCTGTCCAAAACACATTGATTATAAAAATGTACATTCTCAGCAATAAATTTAACATAACTTTTATATAATAATTTAGGATTACAATATTGTTTGAAAACTTGTCTAATCATTAGACTATAACATTTAGTAATCCTAAAACCCGAAATAGATGTCCCGATCACTTCACGTAATCTCCCAGCTAGTGATGGACGTGAACGTCCACATGCACGCTGAGATCCACCAAGTCCAAAGTGATCTAGACATATAGCTTGCCCGCATATTCATACCATCTATTGAACAGGTTGAATGTATACACTAAATTATAGTACATGTTGTCAACCTGAAAAAGCATACTCAAAGCAGTCAACATAAAGTTGGTGAGAACATAGGTTTATTCAATAACCAAATTTTTAATTGATGCAACAATAATAAACTCACAACCAAACCTACTCATATGTCAAGTGATTCATAACTGTCAAATACAAATCACAGAATCAATAATATAACATTCATACCCTCATCCGGCAGATGCAGGATAACATATTACTAAGTAGCGCTACCTATATTATTTGACGGTTCCTCATCCGAATTAATGGTTGTGTCAATATAACAGTAACATATCAAAATTTACAAACTTGCATCAATTTCAATAACAGTATGCTTTTTCCCCCAAAAATTTATAAATCAAAAAGGGGCCATGTTACTCATCTTATTTCCAGCAACAAGTCAAATATTTCCTATAAAGTAATTACCTGTTAGAATAAATCTTATTTCTTTAAAATTTTCAGCACTTATTTTACTAATTAATGTCAAAATTCTCAAACAGTAGTTATGGTCACCCAAAAATTACCAAATTTTATAAGTAGTAATATTCTAATATCCAGATTATCCCAAAAAAATTTCAATTAATATCTCCTTTCGGATAATTTCTTATAATTTTTACAAGCCTTACAATAAATGGCAAAAATAGCTACATATCTCTAAAAATTTTGAAATTTATACATTTTGCCCCATTCAATATTTCAAGTTTTATAAAACATTTTCATGATTTAACTACTGTTTTACTGTTAGTTTTGATTTTCTCTCTATTAATTATTCTAAAATATGAAACTTTATCATACTAAGGAGTTAATTCACAAAATTTATTCTGTAATTCTGATATATTACTAGGGTCATCATATAAGTTTTATAGAATTTTATCATGTCCAGATCTTTTGTTTGGTATTTTTTTTCTATTTTCACAAAGTAATTATATAAATAATATATCCCATATAATTATTCCATATTTTCCAATTTAATTACTTCTAATATTTCCTGATAAGTTTTGAATTTTATTCCCATAATCACAATTATTTAGATTTTTAATCTAAATTATGAAATTAACAATCATTTCAACCCTTTTAAATCCTTTGTTTTTGTTTAATTTTTGGTTTTTATAAAAGTTATTAAACTTTCTGTTTTGAACTACTTTATTATTGATTTTTGATTGAAAATTAAGTTTTCATAATGTTTAAACAAAACTTTGATGATTTATATTTCACAAGGGTTGGTTATGTATGTTAAATACATACATATACTTTCTTAACTTTTTAATCCTAGGATTTTGAGAATCAAACCTAGTTTGGAGTAGAGAAGATCTTAGATTTATTGATGCTTAAGTTCTTGATGCTTCACTTGAGGTGGTTGTTCTTGAGCCTTGAAGAGTTGATCACAAGTAGGTTGATTTTGGAGATGATGATCATATGGGGTTTTGATGATGATGTGTGGTTGTTATGGTGACCGAGAGTGGGAGTAGAAGGTGGCGGTGTTGGGTGTAACTTGAGAACCGAGAGAGATTAAACCGAGAAAGTGAGACGGGAGGGCGAACCGAGAGGTGATGGTGGCGGTTGTGTGGGTTGTGGTCGATGGTGATGATGGTTGTTATGGTGTCCTTCGGCCGAAGGCCATTAATGGCTAGCACTCATTACTTCTAACTAGGGTGATGAGTATGCAATTTGCATAGGTTTAGGTGTCAAGTTACAAGGGTGTTTAGGTGTCATTAGTTGCTAGGTGTCTCATTTTGGTGCTAATGACATCTTAGTCATTAAGTTAAGATTAGTTGTGTTAGTCAGTTGCTAATCTTTGTCTTAACACCTTAAGTGAGCCGAGTTCAAGTTAAGTTTGTATGTTAGTTTGATGTTTAAGTGTTTATGATTAGTTTAGTTTGGTTGTTGATATCAATTCTTCCATAGGTTAATTTGTTTGGTAATGTTTGATTAAGTTTTATTATATGATAGATGAGAACATTTATAAATCAAGTAGCTAATCACATAATCTTATGATTTGGTAACTAACACACATGGTTTAATGATCACAAAGTTCACAAGTTTTCATATACATGCACACGCAAATATTTATGCATGGATGCATGCATGCTCACGTATCATTTGCAAGATCAATTAAACACATAAAATTCATAATGAGTTAGTCAACTAAAAATCACCTTAACAATTCCTCAATAAAGTATATATGTATAAATCTATAAAAATTCTTAAAATATTAGTTTACCTAACCTTAGCTTTATGGTTGTCACAATATATATATATATATATATATATATATATATATATATATATATATATATATATATATATATATATATATATATATATATATATATAAGGGAGGGTTCTATTGAAAACCAAGTTATAATAGAAAACCAAAAAAACCACTTTTTCACCTTTGATTTTTTTGATCTATAGTTGAGATTAATTAGTGATATTAAATAATTAAATAAAAAATATGAGTGTTTAAATAGGCTTTAAGGGCAAATTAGGAATAAAACAAAAGAATTAATTTGGTAACAATCACATTTAATTTAAAATTTTCCTAAAGTTACTCTCATCTTCCTTCTTTCTATCACCTCTCTCCTCTCTCCTCTCTCCTAATTTCGTATAAATGTAGATAATCATATATTTTTATTTTTATTTTAAATTGAAAATTAGTTTTTTTCTACTGACGTTTGTGCAAGTAAGTCACACTTACGTATATGTAAATGAGTCACATGTATGTATATGTCTCAACGCAATATAACCTACATTTACATATGTAAGTGACACTTACTTATATGTACTTACTGAATATGACCTACGTTTACGTATATGTAGGTAACATTTTTTGTTTCCTGTTAACCATGATTTGTTCTTGTACATCTATAACTAACATATACGTAATCATGATTTGAATGATGAAGAATTGAAAGAGTAACGTAATTTAAGGTACACGTAACGCAAGTTATTTATACGTAACTCAACTTATATATACATAATTTACAATTACATATACGTAACTACGTAAGTCATACACGTAAATCAACATCATCAATTTCATTAAGGTTTACTATCTTCATCATCATCAACATCGATTCTCTACTTAGCCCCACATCAGATTTGTATATCATCATGTATATCTTGTTTCTTAAATTGAAGCATGCCAACAATACCTTCACCATATCGTTTGTTGCGATCTAAATTACAAAGGCCGCCCCCTCTCATCTAACCTGTAATTGTCCCGCAATCGACCACCAATTTATAGTCTTTGGTTGAAATCCTTTAATGTGGTATGGTGAGTGAGAGCGACCGGTAATGATTTTCGTTTGGAATTGAAGAAGGCTGTGATTACTATCGATCGAAGAATATGGTTTAATCAAAATTTGATTCATATCTTAATTAAGCTGATGAATTGCATAAATCTCATGGATTGATTTGTGGAAAATAATATAGTTATCCTCAATTGCAATTAAAAGTCATGATATGGATAACCATGTTGAATGTATTGTGATGTTGAATGTTTCTGCGACAATCACCGATAATGTTTAGGAGAAACAATTTTAAAACCATTTCAAGATAATGAGATAAATATGGGATTTAGTCAAAACAATCACCAAATCGAGAAGCCAGTCAAGAAAATATTCTATCATATATGCATTATCAGTAAATACAATCAAGAATTAAATCAATAACAGTCTTGGTGATCTATTAGTGTGATTCGTCCAAAGGTAAGTCTACATAATTTTTTTTTCATGTCGACATCGTATATTCACGTGTTCGATCTCTTTTTCATTATTGATTAATTATATTATGTTTGTTATAGTTTTGATTTGAGCTAATGATTTATGCATAATCTTACTGAAAATTTTACAACGGATTATTATTTAAAGTTGTAAATATTGATTAATTTGTTCTATGTTTGTTATAGTTTTGATTTGATTTTGCATCATATGCCAAGTTGTTTAGGCTCCAAATCTAATACACTTGTAGTTTGATGATTTCTATTTACGTTGTTTGTGAAAAAATGCGGGTGAAATAGAATATGACATTAAGAAAAAAGTTGATGCGATAGTTAAATCTATCATTGGGGAATTGGAGATATTATTTGATTTCTATAAGGTAACAAATAAAACTCGAAGTTCTAATGAAGTTAGGCAAAGAAACATTGGTCTTTCATCATAAGGAGATAACGAAGATAATGATTTTTTAAGTGACTTTAAATCGGATTGTGGTTCTATAGTGTACAATGCCAAGTTAGAACTTTAAAGATATCTTGAAGATAGGGAAGAGGTTGATTATCAGGGATTTGATATTCTACAATGGTGGAAAGGTTCTTCTTCAAAGTATCTGATATTAGCAAAATGACTAAAGGTATGTTTAAATATATATTATTATCAATTCTTTCAAGCCTTTTAATTGTTAACTTTTTCTTATTATACTTTTTGATGTTTTTAGCCATTCAAGTTTGAGTGTAGCTTTCGAGTCAGCTTTTAGTACAAGTGAACGAGTTGTGGAAACATATAGAACTTCTATTTCCCCTCCGGCTGTCAAAGCACTAATATGTTCACAAACTGGATTCGTAAGTCAAGTAATGAAATCAACTATGACAAGGTTTGGATAAAATTTGATTACCTTGGATTATGTAAGCTAACATACAATTTAATTTATACATTGTTTGTTTACGTAACATTATTAATAATTGAATATTATTGTTTGTAGAAATTTCTAATAACTTGGAACAAAGTAACACAAATGTTGATAGAAATGAACTAAATGTTGATAGAAATTAATTGGTGGTCTTGGGCGCATATGGAGGAATGAATGGAGACATTATTTTAGCAATTTTAATTATAAACATTTGGTTGGTTTTTAATGTTTTTTTTTTCATAAGCTAGTATCTCATTGTCTTGATTTAATATGCATTGAATTTTATTTTGTTGAATCATTGTTGGTATGTTTGTTTGAAATTTTTATGCAATTAAAGACTAGTATTTGTTTAGGTATAATTACAATCTAATTTATATATCTATGTACTTTATGAAATCATATTTTTAGGGATATTTTATAAATGAATATGGATCTTTTCTTAAAGCTTATGATGTAAATAACAACATAACTAAACACATGACTAAACACATATATAATTTTCTATGTGCATATGAAACAAGCTTACTTAAGAACAATGACATTATCTTTTATGTGCATATGAACAATTTTTTTACCAAGTCCGTAAGTATTCTTTTAATTTCAAACCAATTAGTATCATAAAGGAGACAAAATATCTAAAAATTGTTTTGAATGTTTAGGGAATGTGACATTAAATATATTACTGAACTCAACTTCAACAAGACTCGTAATCAAATTTCACTGTTTAATTAGCTAATTTGATTGTGGCAAAAATCCATCACTGAAATTAGACTCATTTTCAACAAGACTAGTAATCATATCTACCTACTCTTTTTGTTGATTTCAATTTGTTTGTGGTATTATAGTTTACTTTGATTTTGCGAAATCAACCATTTAACTTTTTATGAAATATTATATTAACTCCAAACATTCAACCCTTTTATGAAATTTATAATGCCAAATTCTAATAATTTCTTTGAGATTAGCGATAGTCCACATTGCGGTACCGGTTTTCCGATCACACAGACTTCCCGATACCGATTACAACCAATTCCCGATATTTTACCCTAGGTACAATATTCAGGACTCGTATTTATTGTAAATCAGGTATCGGGTCGGGTCGGTCTTACCGGTACCTCTCGGTCTACACGATTTGCTCACCCCTAGTTACCATTCTTATTCATGAATTCAATTTTGGTTTGAGTTAGCAGTTTTATCATGTTTTTAGTTAGTAGCACACTAAAATTAAGTAATTGTTATCATCCGTGGTGAATAGATGTGGATTTATGGATTCGATCATTGATTTGTGGTTAATTATTTATAACTTGTTTTACCTTTAGAATAGACCTTTACCAATTAGTTGTTGATAATCCAAGACACGAGTAATTACATGTAAGCAAACTCTTCGTGTAAAAGTAGGTACAAGGTTCTTTTTGCAACTAGTACAATGTAGTGTCACCACATTGGATAACATATGTTGTTTTTAAAGGTTTTACAACTTGAGACTAAACACTTGATGACACCCCCTTTCTTCCATACCGATGTCGAAGTAGTCATGGGGAATGAGATTCACAATTATTAACAAGTACCAAGCATGCTTATCTTGTCATGTTAATTTCAAAATGTTTTAGAACAATGCTTTTGTTTTAAATTGTTATAAAACACCTGTAAGGATAACCTTTTGGCTCTTCTTCAAAAAATAGGAGTGAAATAGCAAAAGTAGAAAGCATAATATTGAATTGACCGTATGGGGTTGAATCAAAAAAAAAAAAAAAAAGAGAACACAACACTGAGGAAGAACCAGAAAAACAATAGCAGAAGACAATAGCAGGCGAGTCGGTCTGCTAGATATAGAATCACAAACATGTGTACAGTTTCACGACGATGGTGCATGCATAAAATCATAAATACATTAACTAGCTAATTAAGATCACATGGACTAATAAAGAAAATTTGTGCACAATAGGAGAACATTGGTGGTTTAGCTTGTTCCTGCAGCGTTCCTTGTTCAATCAATCAACATTCCTGTCTTTGCCTAGTTAAATCACAAAGAAATGGACACGACGAGCCATGTCATCAGTCACATATGGTGATGCTGACTTGTTTACTTATATTATATATGGTTAACTGGGTCAGGGTTGTTTCTTTTATCTTAAGCGGGTCAAATGAGGAAAATCAAAAACTTAGCTCAAAGAGGAACATGCCATACAAAAAAGGTGTTTGGATTTTGCTCGAATCTGTTTTGACCCATTACCCAACCCATTTGACACCGCCCATCTTGCCACCTCTATGTTACCTTAATCAACAGTGTTGTAAAAATCGGTCCTAGTCGGCGATTAATCGGGGATTAATCGGAAATCGGCCACCAACCTTGGCGACTTCACATAATCGGAGGGTTAATCGGTAATCGGTCCTAGTCGGAAAAAATCGAACCTAGTCTGACCGAATCGGTCAAAATCGATCAAAATTGGTCAATCAGTCAAAATTAGTTAAATTTCTTTCAAAATGTATCAAATTTGCCCAGATTTTGTCAAAATCAATCAAATTTTGGTTAGGATTGGTCAAAATATGTTAGTGTTTGAATTTTTTTTGAATTTAATTATATATATGTATACATATACACAGATATACATATAAATTACATATAAAATTCCAATCCGATTAATCCCGACTAAACCCGATTAATCACTAGGCGGTACCCCACCGCCCGACTAGCGCCTAGCGATTTTTACAACCATGTTAATCAAAGAAAAACTAATTATGTATCTTTAAGCAAGACAAAAGAAACAAACGCTACCTTCTCAACAGCATTTGATGCACCTGAGAAATCTTGAATTTCCTTCTGTAAGAGTTCAACACGACTTCTTAAAGCTTTGTTTTGTGCTTCCGACTGGAAACACAATTTCACATCAAAAACAAGTCATTGCACAATACAGTCAATAATAAACTTGTATAAACATAAAAGAATGACAGTATCGTCTCAAACAATTAAATATAAGGTAAGTGGCCATCAAGGTATGAACATGAAGGCTTTCAACCTTGATGTCACTCACATGCAAAAAGGTTGCATTTGACTTTTCAAGTCTGATTTGTATTTTCAAGAATTCAAAATGGATGACTTGAAAAAAATTTAGGACCAACATTGAGCCTAAATTCAAAAGGCCCACTGGTTCTCGTACATAAAAACTTTATGGTTGAAAGCAAATCAATCAAAATTTGTTGTCCTTAATCAAAGGAACAAATCGTCTAACCATACGTGTGTGCATGAATTTGTGTGTGTGTGTGGTGGGGGGGAGATCAAGAGAAAACTCCATGTATATGAGAAAACCTAAAACTCCTATAGACCAATGACATAACTTATATTTAATTTTGTTTTTTTATAAGGGTATTTTGGAAACGACCACTATTGTTGACTTTTATCAAGCCCCACCCCATTGATTGAAAATCCCCTCCCTTAGGCGCTCAGGCACATTTTCAGGCCAAGTACGGGGCAAATTCCGCTCAAAAATGTCTGACCAAACCCGAAACAATTACACTAGACCTAAACAAGCCTAGAATCAACATAAAACAGCTTTAACTAGCCCAAAACAAGCTTAAAACATGTTTAAACCCCTAGAAATGGTATTTTTATACCATGTGCCTCGCTTAAAAAAGCCCTCACTTTTAAGCGCCTTGCGCCTAGGCACAAGGCTCACCCTTTGAGCCTTAAGTGCACCTTGCGCCATTATGTGTTTGTGGATAGATATTATATTATATGTATGTTTGTGTGTGTGCATATAATATATATATATATATATATAGGGGAGGGTTCAAATGTAAACCAAGAGAAATTGTGTAAACCAATAAACCAAATCTCCACCTTTGATTTACGACATCAATGGCTCATTATGTTAAACGTACCAGAAAATAATTGAAGTTTGTGATTACTTAAGTTATCAACATTTTCAATATGAGTAAAATATGAAATTTGATTTATAACGTATTTATTATTTATTTATAAATACAAGCACATGTGCAAATAAATACTTTTGTGTGTATACATGTATTTGTACGTATTCATATGTCCCATTTTGGTAAGGTGTGTGCATGACCTCACCCTAGGCCCGGATAGGATGTTTGACTCTTTAAATAACAAAGTTCATATCTAATTGAAAGCAATCCCAAACTCAATTGTAAAATAGGTAAAAAGCCTAGAAAATAGTTAAAACTCGTATTCCTTATGAGGAACAAGACACATTAAACTATTAGAGCATAATTGCAATAGTAAAGGGGGAACAAACAACACACCTTTTCCAGCATAGTTGTAAGGTTTTGGATCTCATTTTTCTTTAAATTGGACAAGACTAGTGCAACATCATTCAAGTTTGTCCTGAAAAAATTAAATTATGTTACAATTTACCAGCCTCTAATATAGTGCAATGATTTCAAATTTTCAATTTCACATATCTTCTGCAATGTACCAAAAATGTGAAATTACATAACAGGAATGTTATATGTTATTGAACATTAACATGCTAGTCAACAAGTAGTAAGTATGTTTGTGTGAAAACAAAGATAGTGGGACTTTGACTTTCCTAGGCTTCTTGTTTAAACAATGTATATCATTGCTCAACATATGCATGTGTAATGCTTTGAGATTTTAGTTCTGTGATGCCTTTGAATTTGAAGTTATATTATAAGCTAAGCAGATATGAGATGCATACTTATCTGGATATAGAGGATCCAGGGTTTGTTCTTCCACAAGTTCCTCTATGGTACAAAGAACGTCTCCCACCTGCATTAAATAAAAAATATCTCAATGCCTATATGAAAGGAACTGAAATAATCCATATATTTTAAAGCAGTTCATCCCCCCCCACCCTAAATGAATGCTATGAATTTTTTTTTCCTGGCTTTACAACGTTCCTTTCTGATAAACAAGATTAGCAAACTGTCTTTTTCAGTTGAAAAGGCTGCCAACTTGTTCTCTCTACTTCACTAATTGGTAGCTTTATCCCACCCCCCACACATCAGCACAGTGAGTAGTTAAAATTATTAGTTATAAAACTTTAATCATCTGAACTTTCCCAACTGGAAATAGAATCAGTATATACATCAGGTAGTCTTGGAGAACATTTCAGTCATGATAAAACTCTTTCTTTGATCAAGTATCACTACTATTGGCCGCAACTAATGCCTCATCTGTCAACATAAATTAAAACTGAACAAATCTTGTAAACTTTGGGAAGTTGCCTTTCAACTTCTAAATTTTACTGTATTATATGCCATCTTGTGCACCTCCAGGCAGCAATATGCAGACATTAAAGTAGTTGAAATTACATATGTAAGAAGTTATGCAAGTTTAACCAGTGTTGTAAAAATCTGCCTAGGAGGCCGATTAATCGGGAATTAATCGCTAATCGGCCCATTACCTTATTGATTTCAGCTAATCGGTAAAAAAATCGGTAGTCGGTCCTAGGCGGCACTAATCGGAGCAATTTTCCTAGGCAGCTAAAGTCGGTCAACGTTAATATTTGTGCTTTTTAACTTATAAATCTAACCCATTTACTCAATTCTAACCTAGTCGACATTGATGATACCATCGACCAGCCCCTAAAAGTCGACCTCCACCTACGACCAACCTCTACATCAACTTATAAATCTGACCCATTTACTTAATTTTATACTATTTGATCTTTGAAGTATTTGAACTACTATTTTTTAATTTTTATGTTTTGAACTATTTGATCTTTGAAGTACTTAATTGCTATTCTTATGTTAAATTATTTATGTTTGAAGTACGCTAATCTTAACTATATATATAATTTATAAAAAAAATACATATAAAATCTCCAAACCGATTAATCCCTAGTCGGTACCTCGCCGCCCGACTAGCGCCTAGCGATTTTTACAACATTGAGTTTAACAATGCTCACACTTAAGAAGTTACAAGAATATTGTACTCGTAGTTTAGGGTTTCATGTCTTGATTTACTTACCAAAATTAGGGTTGATTTAACTTCTTTTTCATAGCCATGTATTGTATAAAAAAAGGGTTATCACATGAGAATACAAAAAGTTAATTCCTAAATACATGTACAAGATGTATTGAATTTGTATAAAAGCATGATTCACAAACATTTCAGCTTGACAATGCAAAAAGTTGAATTCATATAAAGAATACCTTAGTCTCCTCACACAAAGCTTCAAACTCATCCTGTCAAATGGTAACACAAGGCATTAAATCGAAAACTCAAACTGTTATAAGAAAAAATGTCTATGAAGTATAAACTATAAAGCATAGTACACCAACACACTCAAGAAGTCATCATAATGGATAGTATATGTGATACGAATCAATTATTTTTCTTACAACTATTAGTTGGAACTACATTTGTTATCTTCTGCATGATTACTCTCCTTGTGCCCATAGCCCCACTAACACCCATCTATGTCATTTGCTTAAATTAGGGTTTGATGTGCATGTCATGGCGGTTACTAACAAATATATAATTTGTAGTTTATTAATGTTTGGACTCGTGTGCTTAAAATGAAAGGGTCCATTATGGTGATTGGGGTTAGTAGTGTAAAATATGTTTATGGAATCTAAAAATATATTTCGCTAGAGTTTTTAATATTGATCTTATATACAATGTTATTACATTTTATTTGAAATTCCCATGTTTTGTATCTATGCTAGAACTTGATTTGATACTTCTGTCGAAATTTATAGGTAATATAAATACGTGCAGGGATCCCTTTGCACCAACACATCCATTGTCCTAAACTCTAACAATTGATTGTTACTTGTGATTAAAGGTGCACAAACTAGATTCTAGGCCAAACCAGATCGGATATGATCAACGACGGTCAATACAAGATAGGGCACAAACCAGATCTGGTTTTTGACAGTGATAATCCAAACCGATTGGGACTGATCAGAATTAAAAAACCAATATTTCTTTGTTTAAATTTTTCTTTTTAAATTCCAAAAAAAATGATACATTCTTAAGCTTGAAAACAGAAACAAAGCAAATCTAATTGAAGGCGCTGTTGTTGGAATCAAGTCCTTATCACAGTAGTCGCATAATTCTTTGCAAGTGAATTCTAGCACGATAAGTGGATCGCTATTCCCCTAGCTATTTCTTCCTTTTGTATTTCAAGTTCAATCGTCATAAGTTCACCTTCAACCGAGTTCTCCCAAAAGTCTTCCCAAACCAAAGCTAATGGCTATATACATGATGTCTTAAACTAGCAAATCGAATCCAAACCAAATCGGATCAATTAAATCCGGTTCAACTACCGGATCCGATTTGGATTCAGATCCTGATCTGGTTTTCTTTTCCAGCTGTACTTGTGATTGTTCTGAGTTATGTAGCCCATTATTCTTCTAGCATTTTCATATGTTGACTAGCTATAAATTTATTAGCCTAACTAGATTGTTATTTATCTTAAGACATTCACATATTCAATAGCATTTATTATGAAACATTATATCATGGCGACATAATATTTTCATGCAAACGAATAATTTCACCATCAATACAGTGTATATTTGGTGCCACACACATGTATCCATACATATATCGTTCCTTATAGTTACTAAATATAAGTAAGAACATAATAAGCATATGATGAGAATAAAGCTAGTGCAAAAGGAACAGAAAACTTATACCTCAATATTCTGATGCAAAGATACAATAACCTGTGAAATTTAAATGATTAAAAGACTGAGTGGGATGTTGAATGCTTGGTAGAAAACTGAAAAGGCCCAAGAATGGAAGTGTATCCGGTCATCCATAACATTGTATTTTCTTAAGCATGTAGATATATATAGTACTTGACAAAGTAAAACCTAAATTGTTTACATGAAATTACAAAATACAAATGGTTATAAAGGTGGTTGAATAGAACCTGGGTATATAGCCCATGTATACGCTCTTTCTCTGCCTGAGTAAATCTTGGAAACGCTTTGTAGAACTCCTTCATGTGTAAAATATTAAACAAAGAAAATATTCAATGAATGATACAAGAAAAGCAACAGAAATTGACCATGTGAAGACAAAACCATTTCTTTTAAATAATATGAGTTATACAACAGTCAAATAATACTTGATCTTTGGCAAAGTTTTTATAAGATTTTGTTTGATAATATATTAATGTATTGTTTGTTAACACCAAATTTAAGATACTTCCATGGCATGTTGACGATAAAAAGGAATTCAATATTATGGGCCAATGAATTAACAGGAGAGAAAGCTTTCACATCATTATTATCTTCTATAAAATGATGTTGTTTGAAAAAAGAACAGGTATGTTTTTGCCTTAAAAATGTAACAGTCGTTACTCAATTGATATGTGCCGTACATGTGTCACTCCCTTATCTATCCTCCTCTCATATGATCAAGATTGTGAAAAAGCTCATTTCTTTTAGTTTAATAAGAGCATGTAATTTGAACAAAAACAGAGAAACATTTTAGTTCGAACACTCTTAGAAAATGAATGAAATGACAAATAGGAGAAAGAAAAGGTCTTTTCAACAGAAACTTTTGCCTCACAAGCAGCACAATCTAACCACATCTGGACTAGGGTCTTTTCAAGAAGGCAGAATCCTGAAGCGAAATTGTAAATAAAACTTTTTTCTCATTACAAAAATGACCAATCATTAACTGTTCTCAAGAACGTAATCTCTTCGTTTCTCCTCTAGGGTTTAATCACGGCCTACTCCCGTTACCACCTGTTGCTACGGTTCAGTTGTGCCGTAACAGTCTTGCCCCGCTGCTAAACATGTTAGTTTTGCTGCTGCCTTATCTGATCATATTTAGGGCAGTTTCAGTCTCGATCAGATTTGTTTCTGCTGCCACAATTAAGATTGATAGCCTAACAGTGTTTCAATAAAACAGTCACCGAGTTTAGGCAACCGCCATTGCTATGTTTGTACTTTCTGCATTGTTTTCGATCTCAATTCGATCAGCTGCATTATGGTATTCTGCTTTTAAGATGGAGGACGAAAAGATAAAGATTGGGAAGTTCGATGGACATGACCATGGGTTCTGGAGGATCCGAATTGAGGATGTTTCGTATAAGAAAGATTTATACCAAGCATTGTCAATTGTCAGATGAGGATTGGACAATATTGGACAGAAAAACCTTGGGAGTAGTCAGGCTTTCGTTGGCTAAAGTGTTGCGTTCAACACTGTGAACAAAACAACTACGTGTGTTTAGATTAAGGCTTTGTCAAATATGTATAAAAAGCCCTCAGCGTTGAATAAGATTTTTATGATTCACATTTAGTCAACACCAGAATGGGAGAGGATGTTTCAAATCAACAATTTTAACTCGATCAAGACCAATAGGGATTGCATGTGATGCTGAACTTCAAGCGATGTTGCTATCATCTTCTTTGCCTGATAGTTGGTCTGGGATAGTGATAAGAGTTAGTAGTTCACCTAGAACTACTATGTTCACTTTTGAAGGTACTCAAGACTTGAATCTGAGAGAGGATATCAAAAAGGAATTTCAATGGATCTTTTAAGTTCATTGTTGACTACAAAATGCAGAGGAAGAAGGAATGAAAATGGAAGCAACTAGAGCAAAAGAAAAAGTCAGTCTAAGCATCGATAAGTTGTTACGTGTTGGTACTGTAAACAGGTAGGGCGCTTTAGAAATCAGTGTCCAATAAATGAAAAGATATGAACCTTACAACAAAGCGCATAGATGATGATGCATTGATTTGTTGTGTTGCAAATTCGTAGGTTATGGACTCTGGAGCATCATTCGATGCCACGACATGGATAGGATGAAGAATCTCAAGATTGGGGACTGTAGAAAAGCACGACCTAGCGAGTAATGAATTCCTAGATGTTACGGGCATGGGGGATATTGACTTGGAAACTTCTTTGGGAACTATCTGGACTCTACAGAATGTCAAAGTACTTTCAAGTCTGAAAAGAATGATTATCTCTGTCATGCAATTGGATGATCGAGGATATCGGTCGGAGTACTTTCAAGTCTGAATAGAATGATCATCTTTGCAAGCATTTGGATGATCGAGGATATCAGTTTGAGTACGTTCAACGGTTCAAGTTTGAAGAGAATGTTTATCTCTATCAAGCAGTTGGATTCTCTGTCACACAGTTTCGATGATCAAGGATATCAGTAAGAGAATTCAAGTTTGAAGAGGATGTTTATCTCTGTCAAGCAGTTGGATGATCCTGGATATCAGGTCATGTTTAGTAATGGGCAGTGGAAGGTAGTCTTGGAAATTCTAGTAAATGCTCGTAGTAAAAGGAGAGATTCTTTATATATGGTTGAAATAACGTCAGGAGTTGATCCATTTCTAAAAAGAGAGAAAGTTTGGTTCAGTGAATCTCGTGTGCAGAAAAGGGTTACCTTTGCTAAAGGAAAAATCTAGAGCTAGTTTATAGACTCAAGACAAAAAAACCAATATGGAGAGGTTTAGGTTAGCCAATTAGAGGTGAAATTGCAAAAGGTTTTTGAAATAATGAGAGCATAGTGTTCAAAAGTGCTTCAATTGTAGCTCCAGGTCCATAGTGGATAAGGTGAACCAACAAACCATTATAGAATGTCTCTCCTGTTGTTACGTACTTGTGATTGAAAGTGTAGGTTCCTAGTATCTTTCAGATGTCAGCAAATTGACAGACATGTTATAATGGGAGCAGGAAGAGAAAGGAAAGAAAGGATCACTGGCAAACGAGGTTCATGACGAAAGATGAGTAGAAGCTCGGTGTAGCTTCAACTGGCCTTCAAGTATAGTTGAGAAAGCGGTTGTAACTAATGGTGAAGAAGATTAAAAGAGGTACAAGTTAATGAAGGACAATGGAGTGCAAATAAAAGTGTTTGAAGCCTCCAAGTGGGAGATTGTTTAGGTGTATAGGCTTCGACTACACGTAGAGATGTGTGAACATAGTCATTGTGGTTGAAAGTGACACAAAAACATCGACTAATTGATGTAGAACAAACCAAGTAAAGCAAATGGAAACAGAAAGAACAAGGGATTAAAATATATTCTGAAATCTTAATTTTCACGCCCTAGACAATAGGCATCCCGTGTGGCTGTGTCCCAAAACAAAATCTTTTTATTATGCTCTCTCAAAATTGAATCATTATGGATAGTCCAGCCAATATAGAGGCCCAAGAAACAATGATAAATCCTAAGTTCCTAATGTGCAAAACATACAAAATTATGAAAACATAACTGAATCAAACATACTAATGGCTCTTTTTGACACTATAATCTTCTCAACACCACAAAAGGTCACCTAAGCATAAGTGAAAGAACGGTAATGCTATATAGGTCCAACTCGAGCAACTCAAACTCTTTACTTACAACATCCTATGGTCAGTTGTAGTGAATCACTTTTTAAGACTGGTTTAGCAAATAAAACTGTATCCTTTTTTCTTTTAACATGAAACACATTATTCATTAATTCATATATATTAAACCCCCACCCCTCTTCTACGTTTCCTTAGTAATTCCTCCTCCCAAATTAGCCTCTTCGTATTTTGGGAATCAATTCACTTCCTTGGGTAACCTTAACAACCACTGTTGCAGAAGAAATTATTCTTAGAACTTGTAACATCTGATGCCAAATTAAACAAAGTTATCAGGTAGGAAACAATGAATTTGACCTGAAAGCGTATTCTAATGTTCAAACGTGAAAACAACTGAACTCTTAGTACGATAGAAGACGATTGATTGATTGATTGATTGATTGATTGATTGGAATGGTGATTACCTCTTTGGAGCAAGTGGTGAGAAGGGCGTGCAGAGCGAGCTTAAAGGACCTTTTCAAATCGGTCTGTCGAGAACCCACATGACCATTGGGGTGGTGACTACTCTCTTTCTCCATTCTTGTGTGCTGATGAATGATGATTTCTTCACTTCTTCCGAAAGCCGATTTGGGAAGAAGCGGGAGTTTGAAAAACCTAAGCAAAATAAATTAATAATTATCCTATACTTTAAAAAGAAACGGGAGAATTAGTAGAATTTTAAGCTTGCGAGTTTCGCCACAAAAATTTTCTAGAATTGCAGCTTCAACCCCTCATCTATTTATAGATAGGAAGAGGGGAGGGTTTGTGTGTGCTTTTTGTAGCTCCCACCTGTTCATAGAGAAAGAAATGGGCGGGTTACTTCGGTGGGAGCCTTACGACCACCATTGTGGCCGCCACTGAAAATTTTGCATGTTGGCCCTCTTACCTTTTGTTGCTGTGGGTTTTTTTTTTTGCAGAGAAAAGGGAAACTACCTACCTGCAGTGGTGGTGCTTTATGGGATGCGACTGTCGACAATCACCACTATCGACTTTATTGAAGAAGCAGCAAGTTCTCAACTTCTCCCCCAACCAAATTTGCCATGTGATTTGTTCGTCCCTCAATTTTTAGGTACGGTTGGTTTATATTTGTCTGCGATTGCTGTGTGGGTTCCATTTTGTTTGGGTTGTTTAGCGTTGTTGTGAGAATCAATTTCAAATTGGATTGTTGGTGCTTGATGCATGTATCCATTTTGTTGTTTCTGATCGATTTTAGTGAATATGCAAACCGTTATCGTGGTTATTCTGCTGTGTCGATGTTGACTCGAGTGTTTGCATTTAGGGTTTATTTGTTTGTGATTTTAAAGTCATTCAATATGTTATCTGTTTCTAGCAATTGAGCGATTGTATGATGTAGAAAACAAATGATCCAACTACATGACAATATGTGTGCTGAACATCAACATCTAATTTATCACTCTCTAAGTTATAGAATGAATACACACAGTCTGTAAACAAATATTTGAAAAGGAATACAAAATTGCAAAAGATGTAAACCAAGCTGGATTAAGGTCTCAAAAGAAGAAATTTCCAGATAAATTGTTTCTCATTACAATATCATTTTCTAAATTCAAAGCCAATGAAAATCGATTTCTTATTACTATTATTCTTTTTTGGTGTTAAACTTGTAGGTTAATTGAAAATCTCTTGAGAAAGAAGAAGATATGGGAAAGCATCATTATGAAAACTCAAGAAAGGTATGACCTGATCTAGAAACTTTTCAACATATAATAAGCTCAAATAAAGTTTAAAGTTTTAAACCTTTTAACAATGTTAGTTTTGTATGAAATGCATCTGCTTTTTTAAAATAGTTTGCAGGTAGAAATAGACTTTAAGGCTCAAAGATCAAAAGCTACAAGCAGTGAAGGAGAGGAAGAGGGCGAGAACCACTTTTCTTCCTGGACGGTTGTCTGACCATATGCAGATCTCAAGCACTGTGGCCACCTCTTGTCTTCGCAGGTTACACAAACACGTACAGGTACGTTAATGATTTACAACTTAAGTATTTAAGTTTGTAGAATAGACTTTACGCTCCAAGTAGTGATCTTTGGTATTTGATGTTGTAAGATATCCAAAATTCAGTTTGTAGAATAAACTTTACACCCCAAGTAGAATCCATTTATCTTGACTGTATAGACTAATCAAATGTTTTGCTATATGTATTTTTGTTGGGTTTTGGTCAAATTTGACACCGGATGGAACTTTGTGTTAAACTATGTTTTGACCTATCATTAATTTTTGGAACTGACATATTTTAATAACTATTAAAAATAATTGAATTGTAATTCATGGCTAAAATACTAAAAGGAATTCTTGCATTTCCATCAATCCTAGCATCCTATGAATCAAGGAGTAACTAGCCATCATTTGATCTTATCTTTTACCTTCAAAGGTAAACAAATTTGATTCTAAATTGTCATTTGATTAGTTGTAATAATGAATTGATCTATTATCAAAGACAGATGAAGGATTCTGTGGGAATTGAAATTGGATGTCTCCTTCACCAAAATACAAAACCCACACTTTACAAGTTGTGAATTGATCTCCTAATTAATTTTTTTATTTGTTTTTTTCTTAAATGCAGCAAAGAAAACCACACTTTACAAGCTGCACAATGTTTTTTTTTGGTGCAAGTTATTCGCCGGTAATGATGGCCAACACAGCCTTGAACCTTTGTAGACGTGCTTATGGTGTTTGGGTAATCTGATATGTGATTTTTGTCCGATGTCGATGATGATCAAGCTACGTTCAGATACTCTTTGTTTATGCCTCAACGAGATGTTTTTGTAATTTTGTGGTCTTTCCAGTTGTGATAATATTCCTAAAATGGTCTTGTTTGCCTTGGCTAGGCAGCCATTTTTGGCGTGTAGCTGCAACCAGCATTAATTTTGAGCTGTGATCTAACTTTGTTGTTGTGGCATAGTGTGAATCCAGTTCTTGTAAATTTGTTGTTATTCACGCCATAGACGTTGACGACGTCAAAAAATGAGGTTTGTTATGGCACGGTAAATGCAATGTTTGCAACCATAATGGTTATCATTTTCGAGCCTTTTGTGATTTTATAAATTCCTGGGAGTTGTGTTAATAAAAAATGGCTATGATGGTAAGAACATGATGATTAGACAATATGTGTTTACTTAGGCTCGGTTTAACCTGTCAGTCATGCGTGCAACGCGCGCCCCTAGGCAACACTAGTTTATTAAATAAACTTCGTTTTTGATTCTTCTAGCTGGTAATTCTTGTTAACTTCAACCCATTAATAATGTTAATTAATTATGTTAAAAATAAGAGCATTTTAATCATTTTACTTATAAGGCTAATTAGGTAACTTATTAATATACTTTATAAGCCAAAGGACTATTTATGTAAAATGTTTAAACTAAATAAAAATAAAATAGTCATTTACATACTTCCACTTGCTAAAGTCATTGATTACATATTTATCCGAACTAAAAAATCAATTACATATTTTCACTTCCTAAAACATACATATTACATATTTACCCATTTTATTGAAATTATTTATTTAATGATTATATTACTCATATTTACACTAAATTATTTTTACACATTTCACTTCCAACGACTATCAATTGCATAGTTTCTCAAGTTCGAGTCTTCTATGTAAATAGAAACAACAAAATTTCATCTCGTTTAAAATTTTATTTTAAAAAACAACAATCGATAAAAAAAGTTATATCTTCAAATATAAAACATAATTGTTAAAAGTTTTAAACAATTATAATAATAAAAAATTAATATGTGAAAATCTCTTAGTAATAACAAGGTAAAATTGTAATTTAATATATAAAGTTTATTGAAATAGATAAATATGTAATATATATATGTTTTAGAAAAGGAAAATATGTAATTAATTTTTTAACTTGGAAAATATGTAATTTATAGTTTTAGAAAGTGAAAATATGTAAAAATCCCAAAATAAAATATCTCACCCTTTATCACTTCAAGATCTAAATAACCACACCACCATCATCACCATCGGACTACATCAAGATAGAGAATCAACCACCGCCATCGACCTCCATCTCCACCATTGGGTTAATCCTTTATTCATCGGGTCACAAATACGAGTCTTGTGGGTTCATATTATTTAGTTACATGTCTTGCATGGAATAAGTCAAACTTTAAGAGTTAAGTTGCATGGCCGAAACTTAGAGTAAAACATTTGGGTTTTATAGTTAATTGTTTATTTTATTATAGTTTGTTTATTTAGACTTGACATCTTTGTTTTGACCGGTTTATATGGTGAACGTGGAATGCACATGGGGTAAAAACATAAGTCATGATTGTACCGGGTCAATAGGTAGAAATGTTTAGTTGGTTTCACACGTTACTTTTGTAAGGCTATTTATAGCCATTAGTTTATTGAATAGAAGTGTGCTTTTCATCTTTTCTGCAACTTGGTATACTTCTATCAATTTTCTTTTTTCTCTTCATCTTCATACACAAATTACTCTATCAAAAGCTCATTTGAGTGATTCTATTTTGTTTTCTTGAGGCTTGATATCCAACACTTGGTATCAGAGCCGTGTTCAGTTGAAGGGGGTGTTGAATCGGTTTTGATCGCGTGTTAAAGCATCACAACAGCAGCCTCCATCTTTGATCAGCCAGTTTCGTGATTGAGAGATTAACCGGAGGTGCGGAAAAGACGAACGGAAGGAAGTCAAAGCAGGTGGCTTTGAGTTTGGTTCGTGTTGCGAGAGATAGAAGATGGTGAAGGTTGTGGTGACCTTGTTTTCTTAATCGGTGGAAGAATCTCTTGGAATGGGTTTGATCGGAAAAAGATTGAGGCCGTAAAAACAAGGAGGAATGGCACTTATACAAGCAAAAGAACCAGGTTCACTATCATATCAATGCCCAACTTTAACCCCAACGAATTATCCCGTATGGGCAATCAAAGTTAAGTTGATTATGGATGCTCATGGGATATGGGAAACGGTTGAACCAAGGGTGTTAGGAAAAGAACCGGATGCAAAAAAGTCGAAACAAGCCCTCGCTTTCTTGTTTCAAGCTATACCCGAGGATATGGTTTTGCAAATGGCGAGTAATACCGACCCAAAGCAAGTGTGGGATGGACTGGAGACGCGGTATTTGGGAGTGGATCGGGTGAGAGCGGCTCGACTTGCAACATTGAAAAGGGAGCTTGAAAGCTTGCGTATGAAGGAGGGTGAAACGGTTGATAGTTTTGTGACTAAACTTACCGGTTTGGCTTCAAAGGCGAGAAGTCTCGGTTATGAAATTGAAGAAGTTGATTTAGTAAAAAGGTTACTTGACTCAATGCCTAAATCGTTTTTTCAAATCGTGGCTTCGATCGAACAATGTTTCGAGTTGGACTCGATGTTATTTGACGAGGCCGTTGGAAGATTGAAGGCCTACAAGGAGCGGATAAAAGGAATCGAGAAATCTAAGGACATTCAAGATGGTTTGTTGTTGGCTAGCAAAGAAAAATCACATGATTGTGAACTTTGTGGTGTTGGCGGTTCAAATCGGGGAGGCTTTGGACATGGCCGGGGACAAGGTTGTGGGTCGGGGAAAAATCGTGATAGTAATGAACGTGTCCAGCGGGATAAAGGCCACGTTAGATGTTACAAGTGTGGAGAATTTGGTCATTATAACGAGTGTTGAAAGTCGAAAAAGGAGGCGAACTTGATTGAAGAGGAACCGACACTATTGTGATTGTATGAGGTGAATAAATGATTAATGGGGTGATTGTTGGGTTAATCCTTTATTCATCGGGTCACAAATACGGGTCGTGTGGGTTCATATTATTTAGTTAAAGAGTAAAATGCCATTTTCGTCCCTGACGTTTTGTTGAATTTGTCATTTCAATCCAAAATTTTTTTTTTTGCCATTTCAGTCACCGTAGTTTACCAAATATTGCCATTTCCATCCACACAACTAACTCCGTTTAAAACTACCGTTAAAAAGAAGGGTATAATAGTCTTTTCTACATATTCTAATTATTTAATATAATTAAAACCAATTTAATAATTCCCCACTAAAATTTTGACCACAAAAGTCAAACCCCACCCCCTAATCTTTTACGGTGATACGAACCGACATGATCAATATAGGAACAAACTCTGCTCAATCAAAGCCAATTTCATATTGCAGCCTATTAACCCTAATCCCCTCCCAGAATATGATCGATGTGTATGAAGCTTTACTAATAAGATAACTTGTTGAATTTGAGCACCTCTGTACTCCATTAAAACCAATTTCATATAGCAGCCAATTGAGGTATGATTTCAACACTTTTTTGTTGTTTAATTAAACAATCTCATTTATATATAGATTGTTGTTTGATTGAGCTTATATTTCAATTATGCAGGTTACCATTGTTGTTCAATTGAGGACGAAATGGCTTTTACTCTTTGGTTTGTTCGAGGTTCTACTCAACTATTTGATCCATATGAATGCTACGGTAAATTTTTGTTTCAATTTTAAGCGTTGATATTTGAATTTGATATTGCAAAGAATCTGCTTTGTTTGATCCATAAAAACCTTCTTTGTTTAATATTGTATAACCTTCTTTGTTTAATATTGTATAACCTGCTTGAACCTATTTATTTTAATATTTCAGGTCAAAACACTAGTGTTTTTACATTAAGGTTGAACCATGGAGGGCATTTCACGAACACATTACAGGGAAGGAGATATATCGGGGGTAATGTTAACTATGTTGACATGGTTTCTGCTGACACATTCTCAGTTAGTGAGGTGAATGCTATGATTGAAGAGTTAGGTTATGCAAAACAAGAAGTGATGTATTATCATTTTAGGGTTCCTGATAGTGATTTAGATTATGGATTAAAGCCTCTAACTAATGACAATGATGTGCTAAAGTTATTGAAGTATGTGGCTAGTCATAAGATCATTGACATCTACACTGAACCACGAGAGACAAGATTGCATCCAATTGAAACTATTAATGTGAATGACCCATTTGAGGATGAGAATATTGAGTCTGATGGTTCAGATTTTATTGTTGATGAAGATAACTTAGTTCCGGATGTTGAGGTTGATATGCATGATTTTAGAGGATTAATTGAGATTGGGGAAATAGATGATGGGAATGATGTTGATGATGAAGACGATGTAGAAGTTGATATTGATCTAGACGAGTTTGATAGCTTGAGTGATGAAGACACAGATCCTCCATTAAAAAAAGCTTTGAAAAAGATTAGGAAAGAAAAAAAGAAGCAACACTCGAAGGATTTAGTTACAGTATCATTTTATGTTGGTCAAGCTTTCAATAATAGAGATGAAATCAAAGCTTTGGTTAAAAAACATGCAGTTGAAACTAGAAGACAACTTTATATTACTAGGAATGATTTTAGAAGATTTCAGGTTGTTTGTTTGGGGAAAAGTCCAGTGTTTGAGGGAACACAACAGGAGGGTAGTGGTGTAATTTTAACACAACATGGTACAAGTGAGTCTGGTGAAGCAAGTGGGTCAAAGACTTTATTGAAGAAACCAAGGAAAAAGATTCCTAACCCAATCTGTTCTTGGACATTGCACGTCTCCAACAGTTTTAAAGAAGATGCATGGGTGGTTAAAACTTTCATTCATGACCATTATTGTCTTCAAACACGGGATATCAAGTTGTTCACCATTTCATCTATTGCTAGAGAGATACAACCAATTGTTGAAGTAAACCCAAACATCCCTATCAGAGCATTGCAAGATCTTTTTCAAAAAAAGTACCAAATCCAATTGTCTAATAACAAAATGTTTAGGGCAAAGGCTATTGCAAGTGCCAAGATAGAAGGTGATTATAATCAACAATATCAAATCCTAAGGGATTATTGTGAAGAGTTGCGTAGATCCAACCAATGTACAACTGTTACTATAGATGTTGAGACTGATCCTAACCCATCCACTAATACAAGACAGTTTAGAAGGATATATGTATGTTTTGGTGCTATGAAGGCTGGATTCAAACTATGCAGAAGAAAAATACTTGGTCTAGATGGAAGCTTCATGAAAGGACCATACCCGGGTCAGATTCTTACAGCAGTGGGAGTGGATGCAAATAATGGGATATACCCAGTAGCATATGCCATAGCTAAAGCAAAAACTTATAGTTCTTGGACATGGTTTTTAGAGTGTTTAGGAAAGGATCTTGATCTTGAAGCAAACTCTAACTTCACTTTCATTAGTGATAGACAGAAGGTGTATATTTTATTAATTTATTACTTGTCTAGTTATTGTATATATTTATCTAATTTGGTGTTGTGTGTAGGGTATTATTCCAGCTTTAAAGAAGGTATTCCCTAGTGCAGAACACAGATATTGTGTAAGGCACATCCATGAAAACATGAAGCAAAGATGGAGGGGTCAGTTATATAAAGACCTACTGTGGAAGTGTGCTACTGCATCAACTGTGCCCTAATTTGACTGGGCAATGGAAGCCATTAAAGAGAAAGATGTTGGATTGTATGATTGGTTAAGGCAGATCCCTCCAAAGCACTGGTCTAGAGCTTATTTTTCTGGTATGATTGGTGTAAAGTTGTTTATATAATAATGGTGTATTGTTGACTAATTTTTGGTATGTACTAATGCAGGAAGATCAAAATGTGATATTCTTCTAAACAACATCTGTGAAGTTTTTAACAAGCAACTTGTAAATGCAAGAGACAAACCTATCATTACTTGTTTGGAGTATATTAGGGAGTATATGATGAAAAGAATAGTGATTATGCACAAACTAATTGGGAAGTGTGATGGTCCTTTAACCCCTATTGCAACTAGGCTATTTAATAACATTAAAGCGGAGGCATCACAATACACAGTTCTTTGGAATGCAGTCAACAAGTATCACGTAAATGGGCCATGGTTAGATCAATGTGTGGTTGACATTAGGGAAAAAACTTGTTCTTGTAGAAAGTGGGAACTTACTGGCATGCTATGTAAGCATGCAATAGCAGTTAACTGGGACATGGCAAGCAATGGAATTGAAGTTGGTATTCCAGAAAATTGGGTGTCTAAGGTGTACTACTTGGAGACATGGACAAAAGTATACCAGATGACAGTTGATCCCATTAATGGTAGAGATATGTGGCCCCGTTCTATGTGCCCAACAACCCTAAAACCTCCAAAACATCACAAGCAAATAGGGAGACCAAAGAAGAAGAGAAACAAGACCATTGAGGAGTTAAGTCAAGGGGGGAAGATGACTAAAGTTGGGAATAGTGTTTGCTGTAGCAAATGCAAAAAAAATGGACACAACAAGAGGTCATGCAATAGTTAGGTGTCATGGTAGTGGCTTGTTTTTATTTTGGTTGGTCAAGTAATGGCTTTGCTACTTTTTGTTTTCGTTTGGTTTGAAATGGATCATTTGGGTCAAACTGAACATGTTTTGCTAGTGTTGCAGTTAGGTTATAAAATGGTCATTTGGGTCAAACTAAACATGGTTTGCTACCTCGTGATTATGTTTTGCAAATTCTACGATTATGTTATGAGATGGGTCATTTGGGGCAAACTTATAACATACTTAACATGGTTTGATACCCCTGTGATTATGTTTTGCTACTGCTGGGATTATGTTATGAAATAGGTCATTTGGGTCAAACTAAACATAGTTTGCCACCTATGATTATGTTTTGCTACTTCTGCGATTATGTTTTGCTACTACTGCGATTATATTTTAAATTGGATCAAATTGAACATGTTTAGCTATGTTTGATTGTGTTTTGTTCCTACTGTGCTTATGTTATGAATGGGTCAATTGGGTTAAATTGAACATGTTTAACTACCTTTGATTATGCTGCTATGATTATGTTATAAAATGGGGCAATTAAGTCAATTTGAACATATGTAACTACCTATGATAATGTTTTTGCAATTATGTTATGAAATGGGTCAATTGGGTCAAATTGATCATGTTTAACTAGCTTTGCTTATGTTGCTGCGATTATGTTATGAAATGGGTCAATCGGGTCAAATGGAACAAGTTTAGCTAGCTTTGATTATGCTTTGATTATGTTGTTGCGATTATGCTAAACTTTTGAAATATCAAATTATTATAACATGACAAATTGACCTTAAAAGTCAAACTAGCTAACTACATTCATTGTCTGCAGCTAATATACTTATGACTTGTGATCATGTATGTATCTATATGTTTAAACAATTAAATCATTCTTAAAAGTCAATATGGAGGTTTGCATTCAAAAGTTAAAATGAGTACCAAATAAATTAACCATTCTTAATGGTTAGTGGATGGGGTTTGACTTCTGCAGTCAAAATGATAAGTGGGGAGTTGTTTTAACTGCATCATTCGTAAAAGATTAGGGGGTGGGGTTTGACTTTTGTGGTCAAAATTTAGTGGGGAATTATTAAATTGGTTTTAATTGTATTAAATAATTAGAATGTGTAGAAAAGACTATAATACCCTTCTTTTTAACGGTAGTTTTAAATGGAGTTCGTTGTGTGGATGGAAATGGCAATATTTGGTAAACTACAGTGACTGAAATGGCAAAAAAAAAAATTTTTTGGATTGAAATGACAAATTCAACAAAACGTCAGGGACGAAAATGACATTTTACTCTTAGTTAAATGTCTTGCATGGAATAAGTCAAACTTCAAGAGTTAAGTTGCATGGCCGAAACTTGGAGTAAAACATTTGGGTTTTATAGTTTATTGTTTATTTTATTATAGTTTTTTTTATTTATACTTGGCATCTTTGTTTTAACCGGTTTATATGGTGAACGTGGAATGCACATGGGGTAAAAACGTGAGTCATGATTGTATCGGGTCAATAGGTAGAAATGGTTAGTTGGTTTCACACGTTACTTTTGTAAGGCTATTTATAGCCATTAGTTTCTTGAATAGAAGTGTGCTTTTCATCTTTTCTGCAACTTGGTATACTTCTACCAATTTTCTTTTTTCTCTTCATCTTCATACACAATTTACTCTATCAAAAGCTCATTTGAGTGATTCTATTTTGTTTTCTTGAGGCTTGATATCCAACATCTGGTATCAGACCCGTGTTCGGTTGAAGGGGGTGTTGAGTCGGTTTTGATTGCATGTTAAAGCATCACAACAGCAGCCTCCATCTTTTATCAGCGAGTTTCATGATTAAGAGATTAACCGGAGGTGCGGAAAAGACGAACGGAAGGAAGTCAAAGAAGGTGGCTTTGAGTTAGGTTCGTGTTGCGAGAGATAGAAGACGGTGAAGGTGGTAGTGACCTTGTTTTCTTAATCGGTAGAAGAATCTCTTGGAACGGGTTTGATTGGGAAAAGATTGAGGCCATTAAAACAAGGAGGAATGGCACTTATACAAGCAAAAGAACGAGGTTCACTGTCATATCAATGCCCAACTTTGACCCCAACGAATTATCCCGTGTGGGCGGATAAAGTTAAGTCAATTATGGATGCTCATGGGATATGGGAGACGGTTGAACCATGGGTGTTAGGAGAAGAACCGGATGCAACGAAATCGAAACAAGCCCTCGCTTTTTTGTTTCTAGTTATACCCGAGGAGATGGTTTTGCGAATGGCGAGTAATACCGACACAAAGCAAGTGTGGGATGGACTAAAGACGTGGTATTTGGGAGTGGATCGGGTGAGAGCGGCTTGACTTGCAACATTAAAAAGGGAGCTTGAAAGCTTGCGTATGAAGGAGGGTGAAACGGTTGATAGTTTTGTGACTAAACTTACCGGTTTGGCTTCAAAGGCGAGAAGTCTCGGTTATGAAATTGAAGAAGTTGATTTAGTAAAAAGGTTACTTGACTCAATGCCTAAATCGTTTTTTCAAATTGTGGCTTCGATCGAACAATGTTTCAAGTTGGATTCGATGTTATTTGACGAGGCCGTTGGAAGATTGAAGGCCTACGAGGAGTGGATAAAAGAAATCGAGAAATCTGAGGACATTCAAGATGGTTTGTTGTTGGCTAGCAAAGAAAAATCACATGATTGTGAACTTTGTGGTGTTGGCGGTTCAAATCGGGGAGGCTTTGGACATGGCCGGGGATGAGGTCGTGGGTCGGGGAAAAGTCGTGATAGTAATGAACGTGTCTAGCAGGATAAAGGTCACATTAGATGTTACAAGTATGGAGAATTTGGTCATTATAACAACGAGTGTCGAAAGTCGGAAAAGGAGGCGAACTTGATTGAAGAGGAACCGACACTATTGTGATTGTATGAGGTGAATAAATGATTAAGGGGGTGATTGTTGGGTTAATCCTTTATTCATCGGGTCACAAATACGGGTCGTGTGGGTTCATATTATTTAGTTAAATGTCTTGCATGGAATAAGTCAAACTTCAAGAGTTAAGTTGCATGGCCGAAACTTGGAGTAAAACATTTGGGTTTTATAGTTTATTGTTTATTTTATCATAGTTTGTTTATTTATACTTGGCATCTTTGTTTTGACCGGTTTATATGGTGAACATGGAATGCACATGGGGTAAAATCATGAGTCATGATTGTACCGGGTCAATAGGTAGAAATGGTTAGTTGGTTTCACACTTTACTTTTGTAAGGCTATTTATAGCCACTAGTTTCTTGAATAGAAGTTTGCTTTTCATCTTTTCTGCAACTTGGTATACTTCTACCAATTTTCTTTTTTCTCTTCATCTTCATACACAAATTACTCTATCAAAAGCTCATTTGAGTAATTCTATTTTGTTTTCTTGAGGCTTGATATCCAACAAGTTTTAGTCCCCCCAAACCCTAGATCCGCGCTGGAATGAGGGTTGATTTTTTTATTTTGTGATTTTGGTTTTAGGGTTCAATTTCAACCCGAAAGGGGTGAGCAGGTCCGATGGGCGGGTTAATGGTTATTTCTAGGATTTAGGTGCATGTGCTTAGAGCTAATAAGGTATTAAGGTGGTGGCGATGATACGATGGCAGTGGTGGTGATGTTATTGGGGTTAGCGGTGTTGGGGTTGTAGCGTTTGTGATGGTGGTGGTGTTTGTGGCAATGGTGATGTTGTAGTGTGGTGGTTTGGTGGTGCTAGCATTATGGTGGTGGAACAATGGTGGAGGTGGGTGGTGGTGTGATGGTGGAGGTGATCAGGTGGGTGTTGGTGGAGGTGAACAGGTGGGTGTTGGGGGAAGGAGGTGGTGGGATGGGTTTTGGTGTCAGGTGGGATAGAGATGGGAGAGGGGTTGTGATGGTGGCAGGTGGCGGCGTTGGTGATGGTGGCCGGTTGCGGCGTTGGTGATGGTGGCCGGTTGTGGCGTCGGTGATGGTGGCCGGTTGCGGCGTCAGTGATGGTGGCCGGTGGTGGTGGAGATTGGAGTTAGCGTTTTAATAAAATTACATAACTAGTCTTTTAAATTACTTCTGAATGAGTAAGTGTTGAATTATTAAAAGTTCTGAATCATTAAGTGCTGAACCAGTAAGAGGTCTGAATCATTAAGAGCTAGTATATTTTTTAAACTATTTGGAGGCAAATGTCTGACCAATTCAGATAAAAGCTCTTAACCATTCAGACTTAGTATAATACTTAACTATTTAGAGAGAAAAATACTTAACCATTAAGAAATCTGCTCATGAAACAAATACTCTAAACCATTAAGTGCTGAACCATTCAAACATTTGAATGGTTAAGAGACAAACAAACAGATCTTTAGTAATTGGAAGTATTTAAATCTATTTTTATAACAATAAAAATAATAGAGTTAAATTCGATTTTGCTTCCGAGATTTGATGAAAATAAATATTTTCCTCCAGAATATTAAAAATATCAATTTACATACAAAGGTTTCATAAGTTATTTCAATTCAATCCAAAAGTTTCATAAATTATTTCAACTTAAATACAAAAAATAAAACTTTTGGACTGAAATTAATACAAATGATAAAACTTTTGAACTGAAATTAATGTTTTAAAACTTTTAAAGAAAAATGATTATTTTGTCAAAACTTAGAAAGCAAAATTAAAATTAACTCAAAAAAATAATACTACTGATAATTGAAGTTTTGTAGTAATTTTGTTTTCTGATAACATTTTTTTTTATTTTTTGACAGCAAATCTACTTTACTTTTAAAGTACATCAAATTACAACATTTCTAATAACATCTTAATTGAGAAAAAAGAGATGCTGCAAATAATCTGAAATAAATGTTATTAAAGTTTTGAAGCGTTAAAAAAATGGCAGCTGACAGACTAAAACCAACGGCCCTGATTAATCGAATCCGTTATACATAGCGAGCGCAGACATGCCTCCCAACTCACGGCCTTCTTCTTCTTCTTCATCTTCTTCATCTTCTTCATCTTCATCTTCTTCATCATCTTCTTCTTCCTTCTTATGTGCTGCATGCCGTTGCTGAGTACCTAAATCAGCATCATCATGTGTGGAATACTAGCGGTTTTTGGTTGCGTCGATTGCTCTCAGGCCAAAAGGGCCAGAATCATCGAACTCTCTACACGGTCTCCTTTCCACACTACATCTTATCTCAACCATTCATTTTCCCCTTTACTTTTGCCTTTTATTGTCTGTGGTTTTGATTTGATTGACAGTTTTCTGTTTCCTGACATGTATGGATTATTGATTGAACAAATGCTAACTGATATGGTCGATTTGCTTGATGCTTCTCGCATGATTTCTTCTTCCCTTTAGATTTATTAGATTAATCAATGAATGTTGAATTCAATCAACTTGTTTTCATCATCTTCGTCTTCTTCTCTATGTCAGGTTGCGCCACAGAGGTCCTGATTGGAGTGGCCTCCACAGTGAGGAAGACTGTTATCTTGCTCATCAAAGATTAGCTATAGTAGATCCTGCTTCTGGTGATCAGCCACTCTATAATGAAGAGAAAACGATTATTGTCACGGTACCTTTCATTTCACTTTTATCTATTTATTAGTTTTCTATGAAGACATCTTAATTGTCATCAAATGATTCTTACCCAATTGTTGTTTATAACTTCAGGTTAATGGGGAGATTTACAACCACAAAGCATTGAGAGAGCAGCTCAAGTCTCATAAGTTCAATACTGGAAGTGACTGTGAAGTGATTGCCCATCTTGTAAGTAGCTTTTGTAACTTGTGCAGACAGAAGAGGTAGAATTGTAAGGACATTCGAATATTGCCAAAAGAAATCTTTAATCGATATAGAAAGTGTATGTACATTGTTTGAACTTCTTATTCTCGGTGCATTATGTTAACTATTTGGCTTTCGGTTTGCTAGTATGAAGAGTATGGGGAAGACTTTGTTCATATGTTGGATGGAATGTTCTCTTTTGTGCTTCTTGACACCCGTGATAAAAGTTATATAGCAGCTAGGGATGCTATAGGGATCACACCACTTTACATGGGTTGGGGCCTTGATGGTATGTCTATCCATTTTTTAAAACATAAAATGATTATGTAACGTCGTTCATTCTCTGAAGTTATTTGCTTTACCTGGCTATTTATTGGTTCATGTTATAGGAACTACTATTTATTGGTTTGTTATAACTTGACGTGCAGGTTCTGTGTGGTTTGCATCAGAAATGAAGGCCTTGAGTGATGACTGTGAGCAGTTCATGACATTCCTTCCCGGGCATATATATTCTAGCAAAACTGGTAAGCAAACTCACATCCTTAATCATAAATCATTACACTTTCCATGGAAGTGTCTGGTTTCCTCTATTATGATAATAGCATTATCAAGGTTAAAATCAAGATAAAAGAATTGTGTACAACATAACAGGTGGATTGAGAAGGTGGTATAACCCGCCATGGTATTCAGAATGCATTCCTTCAACTCCGTATGACCCCCTTGTTCTGCGTCATGCCTTTGAAAAGGTCTGTCAATTTTTGTATATTCCCTGAGGAGTTTGTTCAAATATGAATGTGACTATTTTTATTATTTGCTAGTCAAAGATTAGAAACATTTCTTTTGAGTTCATTCCATAAAACCTTTTATATATGTGTACAACCAATCAACTATATAAGAGTCCATAGATTTGAATATTTATCAATTTGATATACCTGGAGATAAGTAAGAATGCAAGTTTCATTTTTTATACAGGCTGTGATTAAAAGGCTCATGACTGATGTCCCGTTTGGTGTCCTCCTTTCTGGAGGTCTTGATTCATCTCTTGTTGCTGCTGTTGCTTCACGCCATTTGGTTGATTCTGAAGCTTATTGTCAATGGGGATCACAGTTGCATACTTTTTGCATTGGGTTGAAGGTCATTATTAATTTTTTTATATATTAAGCAGACATTTATCTAAATTTTCAGTAACCTTACAAGTCATCCATCAACTCTTTAATTTGCCACCAGATAAAACTGTATATTCTCTCAGTTTTTTTAGTTTCTTTTTTCAGGGTTCTCCTGATTTGGTTGCTGCCAGAGAGGTGGCTGATTATATTCGTACCCGCCACCATGAGTTCTACTTTACTGTCCAGGTAATTTGTTATTTAAAACTAAATCCAAAGTACATACATTGTTCATGTGCTAAGTGTACCAGGAAGGGATTGATGCACTTGAAGAGGTGATTTACCATATTGAAACCTATGATGTAACGACTATTAGAGCTAGCACCCCGATGTTTCTCATGTCACGCAAAATCAAGTCTTTGGGAGTAAAAATGGTTCTTTCTGGTGAAGGATCAGATGAAATATTTGGTGGCTACCTGTACTTCCACAAGGCTCCCAACAAGGAAGAGTTTCATCAGGAAACTTGCAGAAAGGTTATTTATTTATTTATTTAATTTTAATTTTTAGAATTTTATCCTTACCTTTATAAATGCATTGAATATATTTTCTCTCATATTAGTTTTTATTCTCTACATGTCTGATTTCTTCATTTAGATCAAGAATCTTCACCTGTATGATTGCTTGAGGGCAAACAAATCTACTTCAGCATGGGGTCTTGAGGCTCGCGTGCCATTTCTAGATAAGGAATTTATTGATGTTGCAATGAGCATTGACCCAAAGTGGAAGATGGTAAAAACTGACTGCTATTCTTGCTTTTAGTTGCATCCAAAATGCATACAGGATCCATAAAGAATTGTTCACTCGTTTATTTCTTGAAAATTAAGTAATATCATTTAACTTTTATAACAGATTCAACGTGATATTGGGCGGATTGAGAAATGGGTATTGCGCAATGCATTTGATGACGATGAGAAACCGTATCTGCCAAAGGTATATCTTGTTTCCTTTTATTAATTTTTCAATTTCGCATATTGTACTTTATTTTTTCTGAAATGTATTTGGTTTCTTTCCGTACCAGCACATATTGTACAGACAAAAGGAACAATTCAGTGATGGAGTTGGATACAGTTGGATAGATGGTTTGAAGGATCATGCAAACAAACAGGTCTCTTATCCTCAAAAGTCAAATCTAAGCTTGTGTTGTTACTTGTGATGCTATATGTAATTATCGTTTAAGCAGTAAGTAAGATGATTATGTTTTCAGGTTACTGATTCGATGTTAGCAAATGCCAACTTCGTTTACCCTGAAAACACCCCTGCAACGAAAGAAGCATACTACTATCGGAAAATCTTTGAAAAATTCTTCCCCAAGGTCCTCCCAAGATGATTTTCTCTTTAAATAGTACTAATAATATATATGTACTCTCCTTGTGACATACATGTGACTGGTATTTGATGCAGAATGCAGCAAGATTAACAGTTCCAGGTGGGCCAAGTGTGGCATGCAGCACTGCCAAAGCAGTAGAGTGGGATGCATCTTGGTCCAAAAATCTTGACCCATCCGGCAGAGCTGCTCTTGGAGTTCATACAGCGGCGTACGAAGATGCACTTGACACCAACCATATAAAGACTTGATGAGAGGACAAGATGATCATAGCCGTTGCATTGTATAGATCTATTTCTATCTGCAATGTATTGTTTTCCTTTTTCTGAACTAAATTATTACTTATTCCAGGGGACCTCTTCAAGTGAGGATTTGTTTATTTTGTTAGACATGTAATGCAGAAAGTTTCTTGTATGGTGATTGATGATGATCTGAGCCTAGTGCAAGGAAGAGATAGAGAGAGATGGGGTATTTGGATGTTTGTTTTATTAGAAGTGATACTAGATTACCTACTGTTTAGATATGCTTATCTGGTAAGTGGAATTGTTGGTATTTCGAATGTATGTTTAATAGGTTAAAAATAAGGCATACTAATATCATAAAACCCAAAATGAAAGCATCAAATGCATTGAATTCACTGCACATCAATTTGATGGCTGAAAGATAAGTTTTTGAAACGTCTACTAATCTAAAGTTTTATTTTTAATCATGTTAGTTAGAAAATTATATTTTGACCACCTGTAAGTACACTTTATGTTTTATATTTATTTATTTGTTAGTTTTTTTTTTGACTCGCTCATCAGTTTTGTTGTTTTTTCTTTTGTTTTCTCCTATATATTTAGAAATTTATATTTTATAAAATTTTAAATATACTGTTGTGATTTTCTTATTTTTATCTATGTTTTATTGTAAATTTTATTTTAAAATAGTGTTGTCACAATTTACTAGTCATTAAAGCACGAATGTACAAGCTCTCAACGTTTTGATTTTAATAGTTTCTTTATTTATTTTTCCTTCTACCGCTACAAAAAATTTAATATTTTATAAAATTCAAATTTGTGTGTTCTTTATCAGCATGTATTTCGTTACGGCGTGTTTAATTTTATCAATGTTTCGACGTGAATTTTTTGAACGACTTCATCTTTACATAAAGATCGTAATATTATCAACGGCCTCACCACAACATACTAGTTTCCTATGGTTTCATTTTCATATAGAGTTTTGAATGTTTTTAACGACATCTAGGTTTTGTTTTTCTTATATAGAGATACGTATATGATCAATGTCCCTTCAACGCGCGGGTTGCACCGATGTTCAATGTTAGTTTTTTTACCTGCTTTTGTTCCCCGTCGCAATGCAGTATTTTGTCATTTTCTACAAGGTTTCACATGTTATCAACAATTTTTAGGATTTATTTTTTGTTATCAACAATGCAGTATATATATATAGGATTATAAACAATGTTAACCCCTTGTTTATTGTGATAATGCATTAACCAAATTAGTGGTCCACAACAGACCACGTTATCACTGTAAATTAGAGTTACAGTGTTAAACTAGTGATTCACAATGAATGTTAATTTTTTTTTAAAAAAAAATATAGCAAGACCATACTCGAATTAAATATATTAAAATGATCTATTTAATGGTGTGATTTGTATAAAAAATAACATCATACGAAAAATTAAGACGGTTTTAAAAGAAGGGTGAAATCTTTAAAAAAATGGAAGGAAAATTATTACATCAGTGGTGTAACACGTGTAAAAGTTAGTTACACTACATAATCATGGTGTAAGTGTTTGTTACATTAGTGTTAACGGGTTATCGCAATAAGGTGGTTATCTCCTAAATATATATATATATATATATATATATATATATATATATATATATATATATATATATGTATAGGGGATGGTTCAAATGTAAATCATTAGAAATTGTGTAAACCAATAAACCATTTCCACCACTCATAATATGACACATGTCATGTTTTATTAAAAAAAATATAATGTTAAGGGCATTTTAGTCCTTTCTATTTTTTCCCTCCTTTTTATTTGTACTATTTTTTAATATTAAATTAACACAATAATCAATGTGCTAGTGATTTGATCTTTTTGTACTATTTTTTAATATTATATTAACATAATAACCTATACATTAGTGATTTGATGTTTATCAGTATTTTAACACATGTGTAGAAAATAGTTCTGCATACTTTAACACATATGTGAATAATTTAATAAACACTTTAACACATGTATAAAAAATAATTTTAAGATCATTCTGAATAATTTAACACATGTTTTCCAATACTTTAACACGTGTAAAAGATTGTTTTGAGTACTTTAAGATAGTTTTAAATACTTTAACATATGTAATAATTCATTAAACATGAGTAGAAGACATTTACACAAATAAAAAAAATAATCTATATCTAAGATCCAAAAAAATATTTACAAATCAGAAAAAAAATCCGCATGCCCATTTGTTGATTGCGCCTTGTTTACATCTTAGATCCAGGTCAACATATACTGAAAAATGAAAACCAATATGTAACATGAATCAGTTACTATGTAAATTATAGAAATATAAATCTGAATAAGAAAACGAGAATTTTACATATGTGTATATTTAGTTTACACAAGTGTAAAACTCGGTTTACACATGTGTTAAACTCAGTTTACACATGTGTAAAACTCACTCTACACATTTTACATATGAAACACTGTAAACACAGATCTGATAAAAATAATACAGAATTAAGTATCCTATATACACATGTGTAATAATTTTTATACACACTTTAAACTAATATTTTTAACAAGAATACTTGAGTAGTTCCTTAGAAAACATCACCAACTACATGTATACACATATATAAAAATAGATTTATTCAACATAAAATACATACATATTTGTAACCTTATAAATCTAAGTAGTTCACCAAAAACATTAACAATAAAAAAAATCAGATTTAAACGTTGAACACCAACAAAAACCCACATCTTACCTTGAACATCAACAAAAAATCACAAGAACGCCGGAGTCGCCGTTGTCATCTTTCGTAGATGGTGGTCAGCCACCGTCTTCATTGTTGCCTTCTTTTTACCTTGAACATCAGCAACAAAGCACATGTAATCCAGATCTAAAAAATCATCACCAACAAAAAAATAATAGATCTAAACTTGAACATGAATATAAAGTTCTTAAAACAACAAAAAAAAAAAACACAGATCTTACCATGAACACTAACAAAAAACCATTAGTTTGGCGTCGCCGCCATCACTATCGTCGCCACCGTCACGACCGTCACCACCGTCGCCGTTGTAAACATCATCGCTGCCGTCGTAACCACCGTCACCGTCACCACCGCCGTCGTAACCACCGCCGTCGTAACCACCGTCACCTTCGCCGTAGATGATGATCAATCATCGATAAAAGCTTTCATATCTTGATTATTATTGTGTTAATCTTTTAGAGAGAGAGAGAAAGATGATAAAGAAAGATAAAAGAAGTAGTTTTAAAGAGAGAGAGCGAGAAAGAGATTAATTGATTATAATGAGTGTAGCTGAGGTTTATAATGATTCAGATTCAAAAAGAAATGAAATGACAAAATTAACTTTTTTTGTCTTTTTGTATGTAGGTCCCACTATTTGAAAGACAATTTATTTTTTTATTCTAAAAAATCTGGTACATTGATCTAAATCTAATTAATGGTTGAGATTTAGTTTATTAGTTGACATAATTTCAAGTGGTTTATATATGATCTTTTCCCTATATATATATATATATATATATATATAGAGGGAGGTTCCTCTAAAAAATAAATTTTTCCTAAGAATACTAAGAAGTAATCTTAGCTTTCTAATTATCTAATTAAGGGCTAGGATCAAAGTGTATGAAAAATAAACAAGCAATGGTAGTTTGGGTATTTTATAATGTTACCACAATTGTTGACTTTTTAAAATTTCCCCCCATTTTTTAAAATGCTAATAACTTTTTCATACGACATTATTTTTTTAAATAAATTACACCATAAAATCAAGCATTTTTTCCTCTTTAAATTGAGTATAGTATTGCTATACTTTTTTACAAAAAAAATCAAATTATGTGAAATTGTGCTGCATTTTCAACGTTTTTGTGCTGTATTTCATAAAACAGCACAAAATTGTGCTGTATTTCATAAAAACAGCATATTTTTGTGTTGTTTTGCGTCAACCAGCATAGTTTTGTGCTGTATTTCATCAAAACAGCACAAAATTGTGTTATATTTCATAAAAACATCATAGTTTTGTGCTGTTTTTGTCAAACAGCACAGTTTTGTGCTGTTTTTGTCAAACAGCACAGTTTTTTGCGGTTTTGCGTAACATGTTCTATGTTGTTTTACGTCAAAACAATAAGGTCTCGTGTATTGTTTTTGTGGTGTATTATGTCAAAATATCAAACAACATAGAAACAACACATCTTTTCTATTTTAATGTTCACTATTTTGCGTTAATATAACACGTTTTGTGTTGTTTTGCGTTAATACAACAATCTATGTGTTGTTTTGTTTCGTTTTTAACAAAAAAGACGTTGTGTGCTGTTTTAACTCAAATAGTTTTGTTTACAAACGTGTTGTTTTATGACAAAACAACATGAATTCTGTTTATTTACCACACAATCTAGCACTTTAAAAAAATTCAACACAATCAAATATTTTAAAATAACTCAACACAATCTAGCACGTTAAAAAATATAGCACAATCTATCATATCAAAAAATCTAGTACATTACATTCGAAATTGTGCTGCATTTTGATAAACTACAAAAGGGACTAATAGGTGTGTTTTAGGACCAAAATGCCCTCTAGCCCTAATTTGAAGAGTGCCATATGTAATCTTCTTGTTACTTTTTAGCCTACTTAGGCAAAACTTATTATTTATTTGAACCTCTACCTATATATATATATATATATATATATATATATATATATATATATATATATATATATAGGAAGGATCAAATGAAAACCGCGATTATAAATGAAAACCTTAGAAACCTTATTCTACCAATCATAATTTTTTAAATTTTATCTTTTTTGTTTAAATGCAAAGGTTGTTTTGGTAATTTTGCCCCATCTTAATTATGGTAACAGTATTATACATTAATATGAAACTTTATTATCTATAATTTGAAATTATATTTTCTTAATTATTTGGTATATTTCGTACCTTTATTTTTGTCACAGAATTTCAACTTTTTTCCATTCTTGATATTGTTCTTAATTACTTAATCATCATTCTCGATATTGTTCTTTCTTACTTATTTCGATTACATTTGCGCAAATACAATCAATCGATGGATGACAAACAATCAAATGAGATGAATCCAATATCCGAATTCCTTGAAGCTAACAATGCAATTGCTAATGTTGTTGATAGCGATGATACGAATCGGGATATGATTTCAATTGATAATCGGAATTATATACATACAGAGGTTACTGTCGAACAAATTGAAGAATTAAGTTGAGAAGATGAAGCTGGTAAAGTTCACGATGTTTTTATTTTCAGTTTTACAGTGCATACGTATACGTATCAGGAAGTTGATGATTATCATTGTGCAAAAAAAATCGAAATCATTAATTAAGAATAATGTTTATACATATACTTAACAGTTTGCTTATGATTACGATAATACATATAAGTATAAATTTTTTTTTTATATTCTATTTGATATTTTGCTGATGTTGTTTTGTATGTATTTACATTGTCATTGTTGGTTTAAAATTTATATTTACATTATTATATAATTGTTTTTATATTTTTATGAATCAGATACCACAATTGAACTTAATGACAAGGAGTTTGATGATATCAGAACTAAAAACGATACCTTATTTCTAACCGGTGTCGAGAATGAAGGTATTAAATTGTTTTTCATATTTGTTTTTGATTTGTGTGTTTACTTAATTTTACTTATTAAACATTGGTTATTTCGGATTCTATGCGCAGCACTTTATACCAGTCTCCTAATGGGTCTAGGTATTGGACTCCTAACCTATCCGATGAGCATAAGCCGGTGGTTGGAACAAGATATGAAAATTTGAAACACGCTGTAAGAATGTACGAGGCATACGCTGAGTAGGCAGGCTTTAGTACCCGTTTGGGTATAATGAAAAAGAAGAAAGGTGTGATAACTCATAGATACATATTGTGTAACAAAGCTGGCATACCCACGGGTAAAATAACTGACACTTTGGATGTTTCCAAAAAGTCACGGGTTAGAAGAAGAAACTTTAAAGTTTGTGATTGTCGTGCCCGTTTAAAATTAAAGGTTATTGAAGGAACTGAAATTTATGAAGTATATGGTTTTATTGAGGCGCATAATCATGGGTTGGTGAATGTGGATAATTTAGATTTGACAAGGAAGAAGCGTAAGCTTGATTTTGTTGATAAGGAGTACATTGCTAAATGTCGTTTGGCAAATATTGGACCTTCAAAAGCACATAGATTGCAAGTTGCATTGAAGGGTGTCCATCATATGGTTAGAGGAACTAAGATGGATTACAAAAATTTTAGTAGGCATATCACTAATTTCATTGGTGATAGTGATGGTCAATACTTCTTAGATAGGATGGAACACCGGATGTTAAGCCAAAATAACTTCACATTTAACTTTCTAGTTGTTGGCGATGAAAATAGAAACTTATTTTGGGTAGATGATGTGTCGAAGGTCAACTATATGGCGTTTGGTGATGTGTTAGCGTTTGACGCAACATACGAGACTAACAAGTACGTAATTTATTTTACAAAATTTGTAAATATATATATATATATATATATATATTCTAAAATTGTTTTTTATTGTAGGTATAATATGACTTTTGTTCCATTTACTGGAGTTGATCATCATAAAAAGCGTGTTACTTTTGGGGCTGTGTTGTTATACGATGAGTTGATCGAATCATACGCGTGGTTGCTCAAGTGTTTTATGGAAGCTCATAACAACAAGCAGCCAATGTTAGTTTTAACTGACCAAGATGCTGCAATGAAACAGGCTGTTCATAATGTGTTGGACAATTCTATTCACAGACTTTGTATGTGGCATATCACTAATAAGCTGCCGTCCAAGGTGTTTTTTACTTTAGTACCTTAAAGCTTTTTTATTTTTCATACATTCTGAAAAAGAAATGAATGAAATATAGATTTACTTACATATACGTATTATGCTTTTTTCCCCTAGTATATCTCATGTTATTCTCGAAGATATGTCTAACTTTTATCAATCATAATCAGGTATCTGGACATATTTTGAACAACACTATCCTGCGAGCATCCATTCACAAGCATGTTTGGAATGTTTACCTGAGACCATCCACATTTGAGACACGATGGAAGAATTTGATGGAAAAGCATGGTTTACAAGATCACAAATGGCTATCTCATATGTTTTCCATCAGAGATCAGTGGGTTCCTCGTTATTTCATGGATATTCCAATGTGTTGTTTGATGAAGACAACATCAAGGTGTGAAAGCTCAAACTCATATTTCAAAATTAATTCTAGCCCATCGAACACACTTGTCCAATTCTTGTGTGTTACGACAATGCTATAGATGGCCAAAGATATAACCAACGTGTCCTTGAATTCAACACCACCACCACAGTTCCTAAGTACCTCACAAGCTTAGTAATTGAACGACATGCTTTTGAGATATACACACGTAACATATTTTTAGAGGTGCAAAAGGAGATACATAAGGGCCAACGTTACGTTACATAGTCAATCGAGATACATAAGGGCCAACGTTACGTTACATAGTCAATCGTGAGGAAATTAAAGGAATATACAACTACAGCATTGCACATCAAGACAACAGAGCTGAACTTCTCAATGAATTTAAGGTACGGTCGAAGTTTATGTGATATTTTTTAATTATACGTATACGTATGCATATGTTTATATTTCTGTCACAATTAATTTTGTTATTTATATATCATGATCATGAATCTGTTACGCATGTATTTTTCGGAACGTGTTATATTCGCAGGTCACGCTTGATTTGTCAAATAATTCTATTACATGTTTTTGCATGTCATTCACACGTATTGGATATCTTTGCCGTCACGTGTTCTGCGTATTCAGACATCATAAGATTGAAAAATTTCCGCATCAATACATGCATGTAAGATGGCGGAGAGATGCGTTGCCCAAACGGGTATTTAGTATGGAGTATAGATACTCTGTAGATCAGCCTGAAAATGTAGCATTAAGACATCGTTTGATGGACACTATGCAACAATGTGTGGATAGGTTAAGGATGAATATGGAACGTCTCACATGGCTTGATGAACATATTCAAAAGCTAAAGTTTCAAATATTCAGTGAATTTCCTTGCGACCCAGCGTTTAATAACAAAGGTGTAGTAATTGAAGATGTTTTACATCAACCAGAACCGCATCAAGTACTATACAAACCACCAAGTGGAATAAGGAACAAAGGTTGTGGAAAGAATAGACGGTTGATTGGTCCTGGTGAGAAGTCAAAGTCTAAAAGAAAGAAGCCTAAGAGGTTATGTAATTTTTGTAAGAAATACGTTCGTGGACACGATACTCGTAATTGTCCAGACAGATTAAAAATGCTCAATAAGAAAGTTACCGGAAAAGTTGTTCAACAAGAGGACTCATCAGATCACTCAACAGACTTCAATTCGAGTGAAGACAGGAGCGAGCAGGAAGATGAAGAGGAAGATTTTGAGGAAGAATTGGAGGAATAAGTTGTTGAACTTTATTGAGTGGTGTTTTTTTTTTCTTTTTTTAATATTAAAATTTTTCTTATGTCAGTACATTTTTTTATATGGTTGGTAGTAATTTGATTTGATAAGAGGTTTTATTGAAACATTATTTATTACATATACGTATTTCAGATGTTCTGTTTATATAAATTTCAGCAACCAAAAAAACTTGAAATTATTATTACATATACGTATTAAATACTTCATGAAGAGTAATATGACCTTCTATTACATATACGTACCTCTTAAGATCTTAATAGCCTAAATATATTTATTAAGCTTACTATTAAATTTTCAGTTTTCCTAAGTCATTTCATGTTTTTTTAGTATGTTTTTCGTGAATACTACAACGTACGCTAACATTGGATTATACAGTACATATATTTATTTTTAATCATAAATTATAATGCAATACGTATGTGTTAGACTTTTATTTTGTCCTTTCATACGAATAACGTATTAGTATGTCAATGAGTACTAGAATTAGGTTAGGCTAGCATCCATATATTAATATCCAACTGAATTTCATTCATTTGATTAAACCCTTTAAAAACTTTGACTTGTTAATTGTTCACATCCAAAAACCATATAAAACCAAAATAAGGTTAATTAAAACATTCTACCATAATTCCAATTCACATATTAAACTAGTTCTTAACGTATCATCTATCTTTTTTTTAACTTGCTCCAACTCTTCGGCTTCCTTCAACACCTTCTCCCTATATATATTCACTTCCGAAGTAAGGATTTTAAAGGCATACTTCTTCCTCAAATTCCTAAGCTTTGTCTTCATTTTGATCTCATCTGATGGAAAACCACAATCCCAATTTTTAACACGACTTCCCATAAACATTTCCATATGACGCATAACATATATACCACAATCTATAGAGTTCTTTGATGTAGACCATCCGATATGTAACTTCTGAGGGTAGGCTGCTTCTATATCTCTCCATTTTGGATGATTCAATGATCTCAAGTATGAGACAAAAATATGTTTCTGCACACATTTAAAAAACATTATTTTGCTATATATAAGTACACACACTTATGTATTACGTATCAAGATTAACATAAACCACAAAAAAATAACATATTACCACTTTTAATGGAGTTCCCTTCTTAATGAAATCCGCATCATCGTTAAAGCTGATTAGACATTGTGGATCACTCATGTTGTCTATAACTGTAATCGCTCGATACTTCATCTCAAAGCAAACCAAATAAAAATGATTTTTTCCAAGATTGGGAAGAATATTATGTCAAATTGTTTTAAGTCAAGCATGCCTTCATACCCTTCCACAAAGTTTTCAAGATTGTATTTAAAGTGATTGACACGTTCTTCATCTGTCTCCTTATTGCTATCAACCATCCACCCAAGCTGTATTTTTTAATTAATAATATGTAACCAATAAGCAATACATATATGAAATATATGCCAATCAATAATGAAACATACTTACAAATGGGGTTACACCAATGAACAAATGATATGGTGAGCTTGGGCATCTATCCTTTTCATCATGGTTTAGCACTTTTGCCCAACAGTCAATAACGTCATTATAAATTTGTTGTCCCGGGGTTAAGCTATTCAACAGATAGAAATTTGTTCCCACCCATTTTTTGGTTGCAAACACAGGAACACTAAATCAAAAACAATACACATTAGTATTATACATGAAAAATGTTTTTTAATCGTTGAACCAGATGTGTTACATATATGGACTAAACTGTATTTGTATATTATTTTTTTGTATTAGGTTAATTCACTTATATTAGCTTTGATACATAAATTTACATGTACGTACCTAATATGGTACATGCACATTATACAAGTCGGTACTAATACATTTAAAAGTTTATTACATAGTGTTTCTAAACATAATATATCATAATCTGCATATACCGATACATATATGTACCTTTGTATGTTACTTCAATTATATTAGACTAGATACATAAATTTACATGTACGCACCTAGTATGATACATGCACATTATACATGTCAGTACTAATACATTTAAAGTCCATTACTTGGAGTTTCTAAACATAATATATGGTATTCTGTATATCATGATACATATATGTATCTTTAGTAGGTTACTTCACTTATATTAGCATTGATACATAAATTTACATGTACGTACCTAGTATGATACATGCATATTATACTTGTAATTACTAATACATTTAAAAGTTCATTACTTGGTGTTTCTAAACATAATAAATCATATTCTGTATATACTATACATATATGTACCTTTTCTAAGTTACTTCAAACACTTATAAGATTTACAGAAACGTAACAATTGTCTTACATATACGGATCAAGATCAACTGTTATATGAAATCGATATTTTGTAGTTAACTTACTTAAATGTTGTGGCAAACTCTCTAACTTCTTCAACTGTCCTGTTATTAAGAAATATATCATATGTGTAAGTATTATAAAATAAAATCATTATAATGCATCAAATGTGCATATTTACTTTCAATGAAACTTACTTGTGGACTAATTCTCCATCGACACGTAGCTTTCTCAACTCCTCAAATTTCCTGCATAAATTACAAGATATGTATTAATATTTTTTAACAATTCAAAGATACGTAAAATAAGTCACAAATACGGTATTACTTCTCATCAACTGTCCCAGTCATCAGGTAGTTCCATATCCTCATTTCTTCTTTTGAGACACCCTTTTTCAGGTCAACTAGTCTATCAATAAAAGGCGATACATATCTTGTCGACGGTTGTTTCACGCGTTTTTCTTTTCCTGCATCACCTTTATATAATTTCATGTTAATATCAGAATCTTTGCATGCATCTTTCCCAATAGCAGACCTTTTAAACCTTTCATTTATTTCCATAAACTCTTGTGTTAGCACGAGACTGTAGCTTGGAAGATCATTATTGACATGTTCTAACGTCTTACCATCGTCCTTTCGAGCTGATTCGAATTCAACTATTTTAGATACATCCATAGCAATTTGTGTTCATAATTGAGGCTCATGGATTGGTATTTTCAGATACTCAGGTGTATTTATACCAACATTAAGTGCCTCAACATCTTTCATATCTTCTGGATATCTATACAGCTCTTTATATATCTGTTGGAAAAACTTAACCTCTTCACTTTTCAGGAATAGTTTTGTGGCATTCCGTAGAGCATCCTCAAATTTCAATTTACCTTTTAAGTTACTACTTTTATCGATTCAAGTAAGGCTAGATTTCCCTGCGATTGTGCAAAGTATTTTTAATGTTAGTGCATAACATTTTATAATGTTGTTTTCCAAATTTATAATGTACATACCTCTAGTGTGCTGTTATCAAAACCTAAAAACGTCCTTATCTTCTTCTTTCCCCTTACGATGCTTTTCGTCCTCGGATTCAATGTCATAATCTTCTTCGTCAACATATTGTTCCGTTAACTCGCCCATTCCTAACCCACCAACCATTAATATCTCGTGTTCTTCTCTTTTCTTGAGTTTGTCCATAGTCCAAAAGGAAAGTGGTGACATAGTTTTATCATTATTAAAACCCAGGCACATAACACAATCCACATACAGAAGCTGCATTAATGAATAACAATTTATTCTAAAAGTTAATAACAATGGGCATATAATAAAATAACACATACATATATGTATTAACCACTTCTCAAATGCACTTTTTGATAGCTATTTCAATGCAACCACACCAATCAAACTCTTTAAAATCTGTCTCCAAAGTCATATGCTTAACCACTTCTCAAATGCACTTCCCATTCTTACGACTAACAACCATTGTGTTGTAGAAAAGGACCAAACCAAAATAGTCATCATAATCCTCTTCCAAGATCTTATCCACAATTTCAGATGGCCCGACATTAACGCCACCATAACGCGCCCTCCATTTTGAGTAATCATCGGTTTTCCCCTTATTATCTTTGCTCATTAGACCCTTCTCCCCTTTCGGAATCCCCATTAATCTGTGGATTGCTTCTCTATCCATATTAACGTCTCCTTTGTTGGTTTTAATTATTAACCTTTCTGTCCGGCATGTCAACAACATAATGTCCAAGTTTAGCTGGGATACCATCTACCTTGAACCTTAATAACCTTCCAAATCCCATGCTAATCACAGCCACTTTTTGCATCTTATTTAGCTGAGACACTGCTGTGTAAAATTGCTTTGGCGACGAACGCGTACATATGCCAAACCATTTCCTATGCATCTTAACCCTTTTTTTCATCTCATCTTTAATTTTACTTTCCATAACACCTTCACAATCAACAATATAAAAATTTTTAATTTAAATATGCATCTTAATTTTAAAAATCAAAATTTATTAATTAGATACAAAATAATTTATCGTGTTAACAAATGAAATTACCTTTTCTATTTAGCTTTTTTCCCAATGTTTTTTTAACAGTCATTTTAACTCTTTTATTTGTACCAACCGTATTTTCAACACTCGATTCTCGTTTACCTGCTCAAGAAAAAGCCTTATTACTTTTTTAAACGTAACACATGAATGTAATTACGTACACTAACCATATATAAAAAATAAATTTGACTTACGTATAACAATCTTCCTCTTACATACACGTTTCATTCGTCCAACTTTAATCGATCCATCATCTTTCTTAGTACCTGTATAGTTTATTCCATTATCTATAAATCTATATAACATTCATATATTTGTAAGTACACAAAATATTAATACCGATAAACAGGATGACGATGTTTTGCATTTTTCCAGGTGCACTCCTTCTTCATCAAAATTAATCACTTTATCCTCAACGCTTATGGATTTCTAACCGACTTTTTTATCTTGTTCTATATCAAAATTACATGATTTTAATCAATGCTATGAAGATAATGATATCATATTCACTAACATAAATGAATAATAATTATTAAATATACATATCCGCGTATTAACAGCATCACTTCTTAACATACATTGAAGCCACTAACCTTTATCTTGCATAATCTTTTCATTGATTTTCCTGAAATTTTCCTTCACTTCATTTAGAATATCGATTTTTTTGCTTAAATTCTTCCTATGCTTCGCCACTCTTAAACAACCATTGATCCTTAACAACAAATACTTCAATAAAAAAAGTTAAATAACAATGACAAAAAAGTTTGATGAAATACCATATTCGTCAACATCCCTTCATTACAACACTCTGTTCTATAGATTTAACTGATTTTGTTTCTTTTCCTGACCATGTTCAAATACAATGATTAGTAAGTACACTGTATATCACGTATTTGGAATTATCAGAATACATAGTATCTTGTTTACCGGGGGATTGTTCCTCTATGTCATCTACTTCAATCGGATCATCTGCCGTGTTGGTGAATTTATTAAAAGTATAAAGTTTAGCAATTCTTTTACTTCTTTTTCTACGTGCATATCAAATATTTTGTTATTAATGTCAAAGTTTATAGATGCGGCAAAGCTATTAAAATATAAGGGTAATACTTACTTGATGACATTTTCAAAGATACAACAAGTTCCTCACTTGAACTTACCTACATATGACACGATCAAAACATTTATTCGATTCAGACTCCTTTTTTTGAAAACATATACGTATCTGGAATAAATAAGATATATTTGCTATTAAAGATAACATATCGAGGTATTTAAAACCTTATAAGAAAGTGCATACATATAAGTATCAATAATTTACAAAACATCATTATCAGCCTACAGACGATCTTAATAACATACTCCCTGCAATTTGGACACAAACCCACCAAGGTTTTATATAACCTAAATGTAAATCTTTTAAACATTGTGAATTCTAATATTTGTTAGTATAACAGGATCAAGTCAAACCAAACATATATAGTCTTTTGGTACATATACGTAACAATATATTCCTATTCGAGTAAATCAATAATATACATAAACAACCATCTTTCATAAGCCATTGTTTATCTACATATATCCAATAATCATTCTCTGTAGTTATACCAATCCCAAAAATCAATATTTAGGCACATCAAAAAGGAATAAATTAATAACCTACATATACATATACGTACATCAATACTAATATACTGCTGGTTAAGCATAAGGCAAATGAAAATCACAATAAATTTGCTTACACAAATGTACCAAAACCCTAACTGGTCTGAAACCAAATCCCAAAGGAAATCGTAACACCATACTTACACTAAACCCGGTATCAGTTTCAAATTAGTTTAAAGAATCATGTTTTCGGCTGATTTTCCATTTGTGATCAAGTGTAAGAGAACATACGTGTTCGATTAGAGCAAAATCAAATTCGAAGCCCCTTCAACGAAATCAAATGTCGTTGCCGAAATTATAAGCCCTAAACTGCAATGTGTTCTCCAATTTCTAAAAAATCGAAGTTTTAGAACACAAGAGCATATGAACTTCTCTGATATTTAGTTGCGATTTTTAAGTTTTTTGATCTTTGAATTTTTGAAGAAACCCCGATGAATGAGGGGAGTTTCTTTAGGAACCTTATATTAATTAGCGGTTACTTAATATTATTTTGTTCCGCATTTGCCCTTTTCTTTTTTTCTAAATTATTTTTAGGATTGCATTTATTTACAAAATTAACACTAGTCATTTAAGACCATTGATCTAGTTAATCAATGGCTAAGATTTAGTTTACAAGGTTTTCATTTATAACAAGGTTTTCATTGGATCAACCCCATATATATACATATATATATATATATACATATATATACATATATATATATACATACATATATATACATACATATATATACATACATATATATACATACATATATATACATACATATATATACATATATATATACATATATATATACATATATATATATATATGTATATATATATATATGTATATATATATATATGTATATATATATATATATATATGTATATATATATATATATATATATATATATCAAATGAAAACCATTCTTATAATTGAAAACCGTGAAAACCACCACTACCCAATCACATAATTGATAATTGATTTAACCTTTTACTTGTTTAAAGTATATTTGATTAAACTTCAATATTAGTTTTTGAGGTCATTATATATTTTTTAGTTTAAACTCCAAGGAACGATAATGATGACGAAACGACTTACGTATACGTAACTTGTATGAGTTACATGTACGCAACTCGTAGTTGTACATGTAGTAACATGTACTTACATATACATAACCCCTACATATAAGTAACTCTTAGGTTTACACTTTATAATACGTACTTACATATATGTAACTCATAGTTTTCATGATTTTCATTTATAACATGGTTTTCAAGGGATCCTTCCCCTATATATATATACAGGATAGAGAACGAATGTTAACTTTTGTTTATTACAATAACCCGTTAACCAAACTAGTGGTACATAGCTGGCCACGTCATCACTGTAAGTTAGAGGTATAGTGGTAAACTAGTGGTTCACAATGAACGTTAAAATTTTTTTTAAAAAATTATAGCAAGACTATACTTGAATTAAAGATATTAAAATAATCTATTTAATGGTGTAATTTGTATAAAAAAATAACATCATATCAAAAAAGTTAAGATGATTTTTAAAAAAAGGATGAAATTTTTAAAAAATGGAGGGAAAATTGTTATATCAGTGGTGTAACGCGATGTAAAAGTTAGTTACACTATATAATTATGGTGTAAGTGTTTGTTACAGTAGTGTTAACGGGTTATCGTAATAAAGGTGGGTTAACAACCATTCCTACCCATATATATATGTATGTATATATATATGTATATATATATGTATATATATATATATATATGTATGTATGTATGTAGGAGGGGTCCTAAGAAAACCATAATGTTAAAAGAAAACTAGAGAAAACCAATGAAACCAGTCACATAATTTATAAATTTTTTTATCACTACCCTCTATATATGTATGAGTATATATAAATAAAAAATATCGATCAAATGAAAACCATAGCATGGTTTTCGATATACGTCACACATAGGTTATGTATACGTAACCATTTTTTATTCAACATAGTATTACGTATACGTAAGACTCTTCATTCTTGTATGTATGCTCAACATATACATACCAAATACTTAAATAACATCTAAATTACTCAAGTTTGAAACCAATATATATATAAATGATCAGAAGCAAAAAGGACCATTTTGAGCCGTTGTTTTTATTCACCACAAGGTTAGTTATTAATCAATTTGAATTTATTTATTCAAAAGATTACTCAAGTTTTGTTTTTTTTTTTTTAATTTTTGTTGATATCATGATTGTGATTTCCCATTTACTTTTCATTTTATGCTATTAGTTTGTTAGTTAATTTTCTTTGTTTTATTTATATTATTAGTTAAAAAATTAGTTTACTTTTTATATTCAACAACGGATTCAAAACACTAACGATTATCTTTTGGCCATCGAATGTTTTGCTAAGTTTTGTGAAAATAGAAACTACGACGAACTTACATATGAGTCAAATGAGTTGGATGATGTTTTACTAATGAAAACTAAAAAAAACAATTGAGTTTTGAAACCTTAGTTTGTTAGACTCGATAACTTGATTACATTTGACTCTAATAGAAACATCAATTTAGCGTATACGTAAAAGAACAACTCAAGACATGTATTTTTTGTATTCATATATGTACAAATAAATAGTCGATTAACATATATATAAAAACATCAAGTACACATTACGTGTATGTAAATAGTCGATTTACACATATGTAAAAAAATTATACATATGTAAATAGACAATCTATTTGAGAATTTACGTATATGTAAATAGTATGTGATTGAAAATTAAGTGATGAGTGTTATATTTACATAATATTATTACTTCTAATAAAGCATGCTCATTATAAATATTTACATATGTAAACAGCATACAAAATCATAAATTTGCACATATATAAATAGTACGTAATAATATAAAATCTACACATTTGTAAATAATATAAAAGTAGCTGGAAATCTGGGCATATGGCTCAGATAATCCATCATATCCGTATATGCATCACAAATCAAATAGTAGGCTCAGAATCGAATTACAGTTACGGTTGCAGACCATAGTGGATTGCCACGCCATAGTAACTGATAATTTTTTTCGAATACAATCATAGCCAAGCAGACACTACAACAACTAACACCTTACGATAAAGATAATTTTGCACTAACTGGGCTTAGAATCGCTATCCGGTTGTAGCTGCATGTCATAAACGGCTGCCAAGCCATGACAACCAACATGGTTTTTGCATTCCGGTCATAGCCATGAAAACGGAAACTGACTGAACATACCGAAATATAAGTAGTCTCAGATGAGCGACAGCTCATCATCATTGACATCTCTACCGCGACACAAAGAAAATAATGAACTAGACCGGTCTCAGATAAGGCGAAACCTCATCATCATCGACAAATCACAAACCAACCAGACTACCATCATTGTCATTACCATCGCCAGCATCAAGATATCATATGGGGCAAATCGACCCGGTTACCTTCACCACTGTAGCCATCGCCACCATCGAGATCAAGCTGATAACAGGGGAAAGCCAACTCCGGCAACAACACTGAGGGGAGCTCGGGAAGGCACAACATGAACTAGTCTGAGAAGTATAATCGGGAAGCGGCCTTGACGATGGCAGGGCAACTAGATCTCAAAACCCTAAAGGGGTGACCAGCGCGCGCCATCTGGTAGGAGTACCATGGGTAACCCTAGTGGCCACTGGATGGTTATAGCAGCCCCATGACTACCATGACAACTGTAAACATCAACAATAATGATGAGACCAACCAAAGACCCACGAAGAGCCGCCACCATAGCCAAAAGCCCCAAATCAAAATCCGAAACAATCAGGGCTAGAATACAACAGATGCGTGAAGCTGCGACTAAAATTAGCATGGATCGGCGACTAGGAAAGGGCTAGAGACCGTCAGGTAACGACCGTACACCACCAGAGCGGCGAACAACCACCACCGGCAACACCTTTTCTCTCTATAAAACCAACCGGATGAGCTCTAGTTCTCTCCCTACAAAACCACTGCAAAAACCCCATCGCCGCCACCCGTAACCATCCCTACCAACAAACATTGGGAAGCAGTGAAAATGCCACCGCCGACTTTGCTATCGCCGGCCACCACCGGCACACCCGCAAAACCCACTTGAAACACAACAAACCGTTTCACATTCCATATAACCACACAGGGAGAGGGGCGAAAATGATAAGCCAACAAACTCTTGTTGCAAAACCACAAACACAAAACACATAACTATTCCTCACACTTCTTTTTTCATATTATAGAATTTATACATGTGTTAAAAAATGTAAAAAAAGGAAAGACGAGTGAGAAAAAAGAATAAACAAATTTATTAATTTACTAGTTGGAGAGAGAATATTTTCATTTCACTATTATACCCTATTACTTTAATTAAATTCATCTAATGACATATATATTTATAGTTTTAACCCTTCTTAATCACAACCATCGATCTAAATAATCAATGGTTGATATTAGTTCTGCGAGTTTTGAAAATAAAATGAGTTCTGAAAAGAACCCAATCCTATATATATATATATATATATATATATATATATATATATAGAGAGAGAGAGAGAGAGTTTAGGATACAAGGTGTTTTTTTCCTACAAAATATATAGTGGCGGTGATATTATTACGCAAGAAAGATTATATTTGCGTAAAATAATCACGCAGAGATGGAATTATTATGCAACAATATATCATGCATTATAATCTCACTGTTGCATAATAATTCTATCTCTATGAAAATAATTCCACCCATTGTTATAATTCCATGTGTAATGATTCTTCTTGCATAATAGTTTTGTAAATTTCACGCACAAAATACATTTTGTATAATTACTTTCTTTTTTATGTGTGTGTAGAAACACACATATATAATTATACTAATTCAAATAGTTTATATACATTGTTTCACTAAACAATCATATGTATATAATCTTGACTAGGTATTACACATTTAGATGACATTTGAATGTATATTTGATTAAGTTGTTTAGTATGTGACCTTTTAGGACCATATGTCAATGGTAACATTATAATATGGTGTGTATTGGGTGTACGATCCTATGGTAAGTTTTCTTCTAAGCGCTGATGGTTGATGGTTGGACATGTGACAAATGTAAGTTTCTTTTCTATGTCTCTCACAAACATAGCACCATTAGGCTCGTTATAGGAGGGATTTCGTGACCATACCCACCGACATTAGTAAGCATTTTCAACTTAGCCGGACATCAAGCTCCAATAGTTTTAGTTGTAACTTGCAATGAGAAATCATTAAAGAAAGTATATATCATGTTAGAAGTTTCACTTCATGTTATACATTTTGCTTGAAGACATAGGGTTTCCGGTCTAAGGTTGTTAGGCTCACTCTAGTTGGTTGTCACTACTAGGACAAGTGTGGTATGTAAAACCCTCTAATGAAAGGTCTAGATTTGATGATTTGAAGCTCCTGACAACAAAGAATACAAAATAAGTCTTGGCATCAAAGTTGATTGAAATAGAGGTGATGATGCCCATGTTGATACAATGATGAATACTACAAAACTAAAACTAATGAGCTTGACATTATTGTATGTGGTAGTGGTGAGCATCTGATTAAAAACCAGACGTTTGTGCACTTCCTTATGTTTTTATTTGTTCTCATGTTGTTTTAAGAAATAAGATTAGATTCTTTTTCTTTAAAAATTCAAGGTGAACTACATATCTTCATCGTCTTTAACTTTTATGACTTGCATTGCTCCCCGAAAAACTTGAAGATACTAGAATACACTCATTCTCTAGTACCACCCCTTAGTTTACATTTACAAATTCATATCAATTCTTATCATAATTAATGTCACAACTTAGAAAATGTTTCCGAATGAATAAATGGCAATAAAAACTACCTTAGGTCCATAAATACGCTAAAGTTGCTTCAATGATACTATAATAATAGTCTCAAGAGGTGTTGTCTAGGGTTGGGTGCCTAAAATATGAAAGTTAGATAATTATGGCCTGCACAAACATAGCACCATTAGTGTTATCAAAGGGAGGCGATTCTTCCCATGATTTGACTCCAATGTGAAAATAAGTATCAGGTTAGGAGATAAAGAAACAATACAAGTAAGGATGAGTGTTTCTGAATACTAATTCCTCTCTAGGAGACTCATAGGTTAACAGAGGGTTATGCTCATATGACACATGGTCCCTCATCTATGTCAAGATTAATTTTTTGATATCAAGAGTTTGTTATTGGTTTAGCAAGTTATCTTAGCATGCTAGTTATCTTAGCATTTCTTGTAGTCCCCAACATTAGAGTTGAACCAATGTGTCCTTCCAACAAAACTAGCAATTTGTATCTTTGGTCCAAGCCACAGTTATGACATTCTAATGCAAGGTGATTCCCTTGGTGGGTTTGGGTTTAGCATGTGAAATAAGAAAGGATATAATGTAGGAGAAAATTAAATTATGTTTTTTATATAAAAAATAAAATGATAGATGAAGATATGTGCATGTGTAAAAGAGAGGATGTGATGATTGGAAGGGGAATGTGCCTTATGGCATACGAAGCGGGGGACGAGGATTGGTGGGAGAACCCTACCCCTTCATGGGCACCACCCATCCCCGAAGAATCTGGTGATCCTCAAACAAACATCAACTTGATGAATATTCCTTTGTCACCACTATTCCATTATTTCCCCAATTATGATTGTTCAACTATCACATTACCATTATATGTAAAAAAAATTAAATATCTTATAACATTTAAGTACCACTTAGACCTACAATTTTTTTACACACTACTTACTCTTTAAAAACTACAACTCTCGGAAACCTAAAATCATCATTTCGCTTTGGCAAAAAATAAACCAGTTTCGAAAAGCCTCAACATATATGGAATATTTTGAGGTCACAACTAGGGGTGTCAATCGTGTCAGGATGGCGAGTTGGAGGGCTGGTAGGTTGGAGGGTTGGTGGGTCGGAATGTAAAATCATGTAACGCAAACCTGACTCATTTAACCCATTTTTATAAAAAAGGCACAATAATTAATTCTAATTTAATATAGAAGTACTTCTTTAAAATTGCATATACAACCTGATGTTAGATATTATAGTTTCACGTTTAAAATATATGTTATTGGTAATAAACATTTAAAAAAACTCTAAAGTGCAGTTCGAAACTTAAGTTCTGAATTAAGTGTCTAAATTGGGAAAAAACTAAAAATAATATATTAATGCAAAAGTTAAAAGACCTATAATAAATTTTTAAAGCATATATAATTATACGAGTTAACGGGTCAACCCGAACAGGAATTTTTTTTAAATGGGTCAACCCGAACCTGACTTATTTTGCAAACGAATTGTATTTCTTGACCCAAAATCTGTTTTCTTTCTTGCTAGGTTCGGGGCTGGGTTCGTGTTAGGAATTGCCACCTCTAATCGCTTCCAAAATTTCTGTCATGAGCGGTCCGATTCAAGTGACGAAACATTGCAAGCGTCCAAGGAAGAGGTGGAGGTAGCGATGGAGGAGGAGGAGGTACCAATTGCCGGTGTCCGTGCAAAGAACTAACGTCGATACATTGCCACAAACATACGTGTTGAAGGGGACGTTGATAATATATATATATATGTATATATATATATGTATATATATATATATGTATATATATATATATATGTATATATATATATGTATATATATATATGTATATATATATATATGTATATATATATATATATGTATATATATATATATGTATATATATATATATATATATATATATATATATATATATATATATATATATATATATATATATATATATATATATATATATATATATATATGTATATATATATATATATATATATATATATGTAGGGTAAGAAACGGTTGTTAACCCACTTTTATTGCGATAACCTGTTAACACTAATGTAACAAACAATTAAAACATGATTATATAGTGCAACTAACTTTTACACTGCGTTACACCACTAATATAACAATTTTCCCTCTATTTTTTAAAAATTTTATCATTTTTTTAAAATCATCATAACTTTTTTGCATGATGTTATTTTTTTATACAAATTATACCATTAAATAGATCATTTTAATATCTTTAATTTGAGTATAGTCTTGCTATATATTTTTTAAAATTTTTTTAACGTTCATTATGAACCATTAGTTTACCACTATAACTCTAACTTACAGTGATGACGTGGCCTGCTGTAGACTACTAGTTTGGTTAACAGGTTATCATAATAAACAAGAGTTAACATTAGTTCTCTCTCTATATACAGGGGAGGGATCCCTTGAAAAACATGTTGGCGGTGGATATGACAACAGTGGTGACGGCAGTGGTAGTGGTCGCGACAACGACGAAGGTAATAGTGACGATGACAACGATGATCATTTGTTTTTTTTATTGGTGTTCGGTTAGATATGAGTGTTTTGGTTGTTAAAAGCTAGATTTTCATGGTTTATTTTTTTTCATTGGTGTTCAAAGTTAGATCAAAAAGTTTTAGTTGTGAAAAGATAGATTTGTAAGAACTTTTTATTTAAGGTTAATAGTGACAACGGCTGCGACGGTGGTGACGACGACTCTACCACTCTTGTGGTTTTTTGTTGTTGTTTAAGGTAAGATCTGGTTTTTTTTTTGTTGTTCAAGGTAAGATCTTGGTTTTTTTTGTTGTTGTTCAAGGTAAGATTTCGGTTTTTTTTGTTGGTGTTCAATGTTAAATCTAAGTTTTATATTGTTGGTGTTTTTAGGTTCATGGTAAGATTTTGATTTTTTTGTTGGTGTTCAATGTTAAATCTAAGTTTTTTATTGTTGATGTTTTTAATGAACTACTCAATCTGTAAGGTTACAAATGTGCATATATTTTTTTTATGTTGGTTAAATCTATTTTTACATATATGTAAACATGTAGTTGGTGATATTTCTAAGTAACTACTCAAGTATTCTTGTTAAAATATTAGTTTGAAGTGTGTATATAAATTATTACATATGTGTATGTGGGATACTTAATTCTATTTTTTTTATTAGATCTATTTTTAATGGGTTTTCATATTTAAACAAGTGTAGAGTGAGTTTTACACATGTATAAACTGAGTTTGCACATGTGTAAACTGAGTTTTGCACATGTGTAATCTAAGTTTTGCACATGTATAAACTGAATATACACATATGTAAACTTCTCGTTTTCTTATTCAGGTTTATATTTCTATAATTTAAATAGTTAGCGATTCATGTTATGTATTAGTTTTCATTTTCAATACCTGTTGATTAGTCCAGATCTAAGATGTGAACCAAGTGTAATCAACAATGGAGTATGCGGATCTTTTTTTTTCTGATTTTATAGATATTTTTTTGGATCTTAGATATAGATTATTTTTTGATTTGAGTAAATTCTTCTACACATGTTTAATTAATTATTACACATATGATTTTTATTTTTACTCATGTTAAAGTACTTAGAACTATATTTTACACATGTGTTAAAGTATTGAAAAACATGTGTTAAAATATTTAGAACTATCTTAGAACTATTTTTTATACATGTGTACAAGTGTTTATTGAATTACTTACACATGTGTTAAAGTATTTAAAACTATCTTTACACATATGTTAAGATACCGATAAAAATCTAATCACTAAAACATAGTTTCTTGTGTTAATATAATATTAAAAAAGTACAAAAACATCAAATCATTAACACATAGATTATTGTGCTAATAATATATTAAAAAATAGTATCATGAAAATGAGGGAAAAATAGAAAAAGACTAAAATGCCCCCAATATTAGATTTCTATTTTTTTTAATAAAACATGACACATGTCAAATTATAAGTGGTGAAAATGGTTTATTGGTTTACATAATTTCTAGTGGTTTACAATTGAACCTTCCCATATATATACATATATATATATATATACATACGTAGGTTTATGCACAATGTTGGAGGTGAAGAAGAGTAAAAAAGACTTTTTTTTGGATGGTAATATGAAGTATAATATGAAGTACGAGGGAGTAAACTAAGGATTGAAAGATAAGCTAAGAAGTGTTGGAGGGGATTTAGTGTGCCATCAAAATGATAAGAGAGCAGGAGTTTTTTATTGAGTTCTTTGGTGTGTGTTACAACGGAGGGAATGCCCTCTATTTATAGGGCAGATACATGCGCTATTCTATTTTCGAAAAAGAAAAAACAACGGCTACAATTTAAAGTTAATAAAATGACAAATTACATTATTTACAATTGAATAAAGGAATCATGTCAGGAGCGTCTTCTGAGCCACTGATTCCACTAGGGGCTGTCTTACATTATTTTTGAGTGGATATTTGACTGTGTTATGTTGATTCCACTAGGGCACTAGGCGCTATCTCCCATGTGCTATTATTCTTTACTTGTGTTAAAAATCTCTATAAGTGCTGTCTATAGAGACCGGTGTTCCTGGATCATTATTTTCTTTTTCATTATTTTCTTTTTCATCAGAATCTGATAGGTTTATAATATGTTTTAATTCGAGCAGGTCACTTTCCCCTACAAATGGTAGAAGCATACTTCAGTTCTGTTTAGCATAAATCTGTATATAATGCCCTTCAGCAAGAAGCCTAAATTGTTCCCAATGAAAGTATCCGGTAGATTCGGGGTTTGCTGATGTTTTTTAATGAACTTTTCTAAGGTGCTTGTTTGTAATTTTGGAGGAACATTGGGCATAATCTCTGTATTTATATGGGACTTATCTAACTAGGGCATATTAGAAAAATTTATGTCTGTGATAATTGCTAAGTTTTCTAAATAATCACTAGTAGTAGCTTGGTGTTCAATAAAAATTCTCTTTCGTGAATGTCTGTAAGTGTAGGAATCGGCATGGGAGAATGAAGCAAAAATCTCATGACACCTAGTAATTCTAAGTTAGTCCAGTTATCTCTATTAGTAACATTTCATTAACCCAGTTCAGTTAAGTTCTGTATGCAACTCACGTGTCTTCACACGGAAGTAGGTTCTCGAATGTTGGTGATCAAAATAAAATATAATATTCATGAGTAGTTAATTAAATATAATTTTATGAATTTATATGTTTTGTTTGCAAATGTATATGTATCGTTATTCGATAAAATTGTGTAATACGTGATTTCGTGATACATGTAACTTATACGTTGTGGCTTAAATAGGTGTATAAGAAGACGTCATCTATATAATATATGAATGCTCGTTTATAAAATTCAAAATGTTAGATTTCATTAGTTAGTTTGGTTCTTGTAAAATAGCAAAAGCCCGACTCGAAGCCCAATAAAAGCCCGCCTAAGTTCTAACTACACTATTTAGTAAATATTTACCCAACCCTAACCCCCACTCACCCAAAAATCATCCACCACAACCTCCATTCCCGTTTTCAAGAACATTGCAACAGAGATCCGACGAAACCCAGAGATCTAACCGTTGGATCGACCCCAAATTTTGACAGGAGGTTCTAGACATATAGACGAAGGTATTCAGCGTTGGGATTTTGAGTTTAAGGCCTGTAGGTCTGGTTTTTAATTTTCCGAACATAGCAGTGCACCGGGAAGTTTTCCGACGACTGCTGAGCTATCATGTGGCAGATACAGCGGAGACCGCGCTGGCAAGTTGAGGTGATGGTAGAGCTCTGAAATACGGATGCGTGGCCACTTAAATCACTCAATTCCGAGTTCGTTTGATATGGTTACGGACCCCATTTGTATTTAGTCCAATTCGGGTATGATTCGTGGATGTTTCGAGCAACGGGGATTCATCCACTAACAAAGACTTACACTAATTCGTAAGTTTTAAGGATTCTTATACCTCTTTCATGTGATTTCTAATGCCCATTCGAAACTCTAGTTTATCCAAACAAGTGTCAAATCAAACAAAGATGTAAAAGTAAATTGTTATTATTCTTTGCCATGATGTTTTTAGCTTTTATATGGATTCAATTGTGATTAGAAGTTCTAAGATTCATGTTAGTTCTTATGTTACTAAAGATAGTAACTTTATTGATTTTGAATGTTTTATGATTTGAGTTCTATGCATGATTGTTGATTATTGATGGTAAGAATATGTTAGTTAGAACATATTAACATGATGTAAAGGGTTGATTTGTGAAAATCACGTGTATTGTTCACGGCTTACTTACAATAGTAACTTTTTAGGTTTTTCAAAATTGATATTGGATTCTAGACATGTTAAACGAGATGTGATGATTGACTATGTTTAGAAATGAATACATATACATGTTAGGAACATGTAAAGATGTGTAGTATGTGGTTAATTAATAGAAATAAAGCCTTGTGTTCATATATTGTCTTTATTGTTATAGTTATGATTTAGATTGCATGTTAGACATGTTTGATGGGTTGTGTGGTTAGGTACATGCTAATTGAATCATATAAAAGTGGATTGATGAATTAAATCTCATAAACAAAGCTTGATTACTTAGAGTTTCTCAGGGTTTCTAAAAAGTATAAACTTTATTGGTTTTGGAATTTGTAAAGTGAAATCTATATATGTTAGATGAAAGGTGATGGTTGATTATGTGTTATAATGAATATGCCAGTATGTTAAAATGTAAACCTGTTGAAAGAATACACCTGACCTTCAGTTATTAAAGTTAATTACATATTGGTTCATAGCTTAATAAAGTTAGAAACTTTATTGGACTTGTGAATTACATATTGTGTTCTAGACGTGTTACATGTGGTGTGATGGTTTACGATATGTTAAATTAGTCACCTAAACATGTTAGTAAGGTTAGGTTACTAAAAGGGTTGTTTCTTAATCATAACTTGCTAAAAAGAGAAACTTTATCGGTAATAAAGTTTAAACGTGAACCATACGTGTTATGTAGTGAACTTAACTTGCTTATTTTTACTACTTGATCATAAACAAACATTAATACACTTAATGGGTCACCAACAAGTCGTCGGGTCAAGTCCGGTCAACAAAAGTTGAATTTGGTAAAAGTTGGTCAAACGGGTCAAACTTTTCATACACAAATAAGCAATGTGATTGTTTGGATGCTTAGGGTTTTGATAAACCTACATGAACTTACACTCTTAGGACCTATTGTTGTATAGGTTGCTGTGTATTGCATTTGTTGTGCACCCAAAGTTGAGTGTCACTACTTTACTTAAACTTACTCCTTCGGGAGGGATAACATACTGTATTTTCATTAATAGATTAGTAAAACTGTATGATCACATGGGTACCTACTGTCACTTTCCTACCTTACTATTCGGACCGTTAATTACATTACTTAGCGAGGAAATTTTTAGTAGTACTACTGGGTCTGACAAACCCCACCCGGGCCAGCACCACGAAAGTCAAACGGGTGATTGATTGTCCTATCTTTACCATGCCTGGGAGGCATTGGCCAAGGCACACCGTACATACATTACTGTCAGCTTCGGTCGTGAATGATTCGCACACTAGTGTAACATGTATAATAGTCTAGCTAACTATTTGATATACTTTGTTTTCTAAATCTGCATAAACTTTGTTTTATGGTTTTGAAAACTTGTGAACTCACCAACTTTACGTTGACACACTTTAGGATGTTTTCTCACAAGTTATCAAGATTAAGAGCACGTAGGGCATCTCATAGCATCTTTGGTTTTTGGAAAGACATATCTACTTTTTACATGCTTCTAAAGTTTTGTTTTGCGTGCGTGTTTTGCGCAATAATTTACTATAAGATAACTGTTTGAGCTTTTTGTGCATTTTCATTTTGCTTCTGCATTTCTTAAATCTTGAACTTTGAATTGGTTTATGGTTTCCTTTACATATGGTTTTTCTCTAAACTCATATAGAGTCGTTTGGTGTGACTAATGGCTGAGATCCTGGTTTATCACACTCTCGCGATTATACACCGTCAGCGGAATTTGAGGGTGTTACAAATCTTACATCCTATATTAGGAGGAAATATATGTGTAGCAATATTTCCTGTTGTCATTACAAATTTTTCACCCACTCGGTTAAGGAGCCGCTCTGTTTCACTGTTTAATCTGAATTATAGGTAATCAATCATACCATGATAGTAAAATTGAACTATCTCATCTTTAGATAATACCCGTGTAGAAGGAAATACTTGTAAAAGGAGAAGACCTGTTTCATTTCCATTTCCCTCATCATCTGTTCTTTTAACAACCCTTAACCTTGAATTTAATGTATCTTCAAAGGCTAGATTAACTAATTTTTGTTGTAATTCGTATAGAATTGGAGGAAATTCTATATAAATCTTTTGTGAGATGATTTGTTTAAATTCTGGAAAACGGTCAATAACCGGTTTTAAACAATGTCTCCAAGGTGTATCAAGAATCCTTATTTTAAACATGTCATAACTCCTGTTTAAAACGGTATTATTATTTTCTTTTTGCTCGAGCTTTTGTAATAATTGTCTATTTTTTGATTCGACCATTTCTATCTTTTGTTTTAAAAGACTGTTTTCAATTCTTTCTTGTATAAAATGTGTATATTTTCCTTGTTTTAAAAGTTGCTCTTGCAACTTTGCAATCAACTCTTCATGTGCTTTAATAATTTTTTCAGGATCAGCTTTTGCTATTTTTGACAATGTTTGGACTTTTTCGGGTTCAATGTAAAAACTATTCATCCTAAAATGTTCTCTTGCAGTTTCTAAGTCTTGTGAAAAATTTGTAAAGCCTTTATAAATTGGTTTGGTACACTGAATATATTTAGCCACTGTTTCCTATTCATTAAAAATACCAATTTTAGTTCTGCGAAAAATAACGTAACGGGAAAACTTGAGCCTCTGTTTTTCAGGTGTTTGTGTTCTTTGTTCGTGGAAATGAATACTTAAAGCATTTAACACCTGAACTTTGAAAGTTGAAGCTTGAGGCATGGTTTGGATATGCCAGAGTATCTAGAAGACACTGTTGTTTTTTAGTTAGCATCATTCCGATGATTGGTCGGAACTTTGTATTTGGATCGTTACACCTTTGTAACCCGTAGCTACCAAATGTAATGATTGAATTTTGTGTGTTCTATGTATTTGTCCTTTGTTTAAACTCTTTATTTTTTGGAGGTCGAACATCTATAGTCTTCGATTGACTTGGATTGTAGAATTGTGTAGTATTGTCGAAGTCAGTAATTGAGGCGGGCAACTGTCTAAAACTTTGCGTTTTTCATGCCCCTGTTGACTGACTCATAAGCTTTTCTGTCATCTTTCTTCCTATCCATCTAAGCACAAAGTTTATTAATGTTTCGAGACAACATATCGGCTATCACATTGTTTTTTCCTTTAATATGTTCAAAATTTATAACATACCTGCTTCCTTGAATGATATTTTGTAAATTAACCCATCGAGTCCTGTTTACCTTCTTACTTTGATCATTTTTTATAAATTTTACAATGGCTTCACAATCAGTTCTAACTATAAATTCTTTATGTAGAAAATTAAATTTTTCTAAAGCATAGATTAATGCTTGAATTTCGAAATCGATGCTTGTCCAACTTGTCTTATTTTGAAAATTGCCACTACCATGAGAACAAATTTTTTCTTCTTCTTTATTGCTATATTTGTTTGGTTTGCAGAGGAGAACTGCACTCCAACCTTCTTTGCATCCATCTGTTTCAATAACTATATAATCTGTGACTAATGGTAATTCTAATAGTTTTATATTTCTTACTGCATTCTTTATTTGTTTTACTAACTTTATATCTTCCTCATTAAAATACCTTAGTCCATTTTTAGTTGTCTTACTATATAATGGCCTACTAACTTTGACAAGTCTGGGATAAATTTTCTTGCGTAATTTACTAATCCTAAAAATGCTTGTATTTGTTTTAGGTTTTCAAATTTTTCTGGAAAATCTAATATTTTAGTAGAAAGATGTGATTGTAATTCTATTTTACCATCTCCTATTTCTAGACCAAGAAATGATATTTTTCTTTTATATAGTTTCATTTTTCGTTTGGAGACTCCTATACCATTCTTTTTAATTTCTTCAAATATTTGCTGTAAATGATGTTCATGTTCTTGAACTGTTTTACTTGCTACTAATATGTCATCAATGTATACTAAACGAAATTCGTATTTCAAAATTATACTATCCATAAACCTTTGAAATATGGAAGAAGCATTCTTTAATCCAAAGCTAAGAACATTCCATTCGAACTCTACTTCGGAACATGTAAATGCCGTCCTTGGTTTAAAACTTTTTTCTAGTTTTAGCTGGTTATATCCTGACTTTAAATCAAACTTTGAGAACACCTTTTTATTTTGTATTAGGTTTAATAGGCTATCTTTATTTGGAATATTATATCCATCGTCTATTGTGTTGTCATTTAACCGTTTATAATTGTATACTATTCTAGCCTTTTCTCTTTTTATCTCACTATGATTTCTAACTATAAATGCTGCTGATCTATGAGGACTTTCTGATTTTTTAATTAACCCTTGACCTATCAGTTCAGGGATTTGTTTTCTAAATTTTTCTTTATCTAGTGGACTATATTCTAAATTAGCTGTTCTGATTGTAATATCAGGATTCTTTAGTTTTAACTTACATACATATTCTATTTGTGATTTTGTAATGTCTTCTCCTGTAAGTCCTATTTTTTCTAAATGCAATATTATAGGATGATTAATATTTTTTGTAACATCTCTTCCTTTCTCTATTTCATGATTTAAAAATTCTGTTAAAAGTTTTATACTTTCATGTTAAAAGTTTTATACTTTCATTTTCAATCAAATTGTTTCTTTTTTGATGTTTTAGAAATTCTAAATTTCCTTGTCCACCACGCTTTCGTGCGATCTCTGATGTATTATTATATCTTATTGTTGGAAACGTATATATATGTTTGCTAAAAGTGATAAATTTTTTTGTTATCGTAATAGCGTCATTTAATCCTAATAAAAGGTTTAGGCCAATTACAAAATCTTTTGACTTAATATATTGTGGGTTTATATTTACCTATGGCATGTCGTATTTAATACTTTAATTTTTTGAAACATCTAAAAATTGTATACCTACAGGATCTAGTTAATGTGTTATAGAGATTAACCTATCTTCAACTATCCTACTGATCAAGTTATATGGCAATTTTTTATGATATTACTCAGGGGCTAAACTGTAAGATATTAAATGATCGAGTGCCAATAATTCAGTGTTTAATTAACTTAAATATGTGAATTTACATCATGAATAGTGTGGAACAAAGTTCAAGTTGTTTGTGTTTTGAATTATAGGTGTTTGGAGCTAAAGGAGGCTTATTTTGGATGAAAAGAAGCAAAACACTGAACTACAAGGACTAAATATATAAATATCAAAAGTTACAAGAAAATGCACAAATTTAGGTGTACCGGCGTATAATACTCCGGGTATGGATGTATAATACGTCGGGCGGTGTATTGGGGGCGTAACAGTGGGCGTATTTGGAAAAAATTACAGAAGGTGGGCGTATGGATGCTGAGGGGGGCGTATGATACGCCCATGGTAGCGTATCATACGCCGGTTTGCTGAACAACTTCCGAATTTTGTGGATTTTCAAGTTATTTAAACACATCCAACCCTAATTAGAAAAATAACTTTTCTCAGCCGAAAATAGGTAATTCCAAGGAGATTTTGAGTGCTTGCAAGCTTCCCAACATCCTCCAAATCATCATTGATCATCATCAAATCAAGATTGGAGATTTAATGAAGATGATGCGTGGCTATGCTTTTCGTGATTGCTTTCGGGAGTACAATTCTTGTCAAATGAGATGATTGGTATGTTTGATTAGGTTTTTGTAATGAACATTGATCTATTGAATGAAACATTATGTTTTGGTTGATTTAAATAATTTTCTTATAAATAAAGTTGTTTGCTTGATTATCAGTTTTCGGTTTCCTTGTATCGTGAGCTCATTAAGAAAAGTAGGCAACGTGATATAAGTGAATTGGTAACATTGTGAATGAACGAGTCTTAAAAGATTGTTCCTTTGTTGTCACTTTAATCAAAAGCTAAGATCTTAAAGTATTGTTCTTACAAACCCTAATTTAAAAGCACTAATTGTTGATCTTGCAGATTTGAAGACCCGGAAGTGATTGTTTCTTAGTATTTAAGTAAAATCGTATAAAGTTCGTTGCTTTCATAATCGTGTTCTAAGTTTCATCTACAGTTCCAATTTCAATTGCAAAGTTTGTGTCTTTAAGTTAATCGAGTCGTATTGATTAAACACTTTCCACATATTCCCTGTGGAGACGACCTTACTTACCCTTGCACAATAAAGGTAGCTAAGACCGATAAATTAACTTGTTTTTGATCGAGTCTCGACAATCAGATCAAACTGGCGCCGTTGCAGGGGAATTAGTGCGCTTAGTGTTTAATTGTTTTTATTTGCTTTTCTTAAAAATATATATATAAAAAACCCAAAAAGATTTTATTGTTCAACTTTGTTTTTTTTTAATTTATTTGTTTTCTTGTTCAGTATTACGCGTGGTATTTTGTGTTTCTTTTGTTTGCTGGTAACCATTACGTGAATGCATACAAGATTTTCAGAAAGGATTTCACCATTGCAATTTGATCCTGAAATTGAGAAGACTTTAAGAGAGAATCGTGTGTTCAATAAAGCATCAACTTCAAGAACTTCTTAGATTCGTGGTCAAACAAGATCAGAAGAAGGCACTTCATCAGCAACAGCTTATCGGATTCTAAGTAGACTTTCAAGAACACCTAAACGTAACCAATCAAGAATGATAAATAACCCAGAAAACCAAGGAGGGCCACAATCCAACCAACCTTTAGGAGACATCCCATTACCCGTTTTTCCTCCGCCAGATGATCCTCCACATCAACCACAACCTATTCAACCTCAACCTCAGGGGCCGATCCCTATGAATCAAGGGGTGCAACACCAACCTCCCCCCATAAATTTCCAACCAATGCCCAATGTTTGGAGGCATAATCCAAATTTTCAGAACAATGGGGAAGGTAGTCATCATAGTCATGAGGAACGGTTTTCAATGGAAGGTAGTCATCATACTAATTATGTGGAGGATTGGATTGAAGATCAAGAAGATGTGGAAGGGCCGATTCAACAAAATTTTGAAAACTATGGAAATCCACCAGGTTACCGAAACCGTGAGCCGAACCATGATCGAGATGATTATGCACAACAACCCGAATTCCATAATCTAGGAGGTCAACCATTCAATGGTATACCATCTAATCTAGGAGCTCACTAGTATATACCTGCGCATGGTGTGGATAGCCACTTTCGTCCCGCCATTGCCATCAATTCATCTCCTATTGTTCCACCAACAAAACGAGGGAGAGCGTTTGAAGTCAGACCACAATGTTTAGGCATTCTCCCTTACTTCCATGGTATGGCAACTAAAGAACCCTATTTGCGTATATTCAAATTCAAGGCATCATGTAGTACCATTGGTGGCCAAGGCTTTTCACCGGATGAAGTTAAATTGGTCTTATTCCAATTCACTCTTAAAGACAAGGCCAAACAATGGTTTCTATCTCTACCATCAGCAAGTATTTACACATGGGTACAAATGCAACAAAAATTCTTGGATGAATACTATAATTCTCAAAGGACAAGTGATGCAAGGCGAGCCATTCGAGGATTTACACAACAATCAGGGGAACAATTCCATGAAGCTTTCCACCGGTTTAAGGAAATGCTAAGAACTTGTCCACATCATGGCATAGCTAAGTGGGAGTTGATTTCAGCTTTCTATGACGAATTATCACCAAAAGATGCAAGAGATGTAAACTCCACAAGTGTAGGAACGTTTACATTAAACCATGAGGATGATGATTGGGATATTCTCGAAAGGATGAGTGTAATCTCTAAGAAGCGTGCACAATCAAGCCGAAGGTCGAAGGGGTCAAGTGTGAAGATGGTGAATGATCATGTGGCTATGGATAGAATTGCAGCATTAGAACGAGAACTTGCAAGTCTTAAAGTTGGAAAGAGTGGTGTGGCGCATATATCTAGTGAATATGAAGTATGTGGCACATGTCATGACATAGGTCACACTTCGGTTACATGTTACTTGAATTTGGGGAAGAGTGAAGAAGTAAATCAAGTACAAGGCCAAGGAGAAAGGAAGACATATGATATTAACTCTAACACATATCATCCCGGTCTTAGAAATCACCCAAATCTTAGATATGGTAACAATACTAACCAATTGAATCCTCCTTTTTAGGTACTAAATCAAGGAAGCAACCAATATCAAGGCCAACAACAAGAATACAATCAAGGCGGTAATCAAAGAAATAACTACAATCAAAGAAGCTACCAACAAGGCGATCAATATCATCAAAGGAATCAACAACTTCAACCAGGTGCTTCTTTTAACAATGACAATAACAATGCAATTTTGTCAACAATTCAAGATCTTGCAAAGGAGATGAAAGAGTTCAAGCAATTTAGAAAGGTGTAAGAAAGGACCAATGAGGCCATTGCCAAGCAACTAGGGCAATTAGCGGAACAATTGTTCGGACGAGAACCAGGGAAGCTCCCAAGTGACACAACCAAGAACCCTCAACATCAAGCCTCAAGTTCAAAGAATGTGCATATAAACTCGGTTAGTATCATTCCTAAATCTGAATGTATTGATTATGATTTAACATCTACCCCTCAAGTGGTGACAGGTAACGATAAGGAAGCTAATAAAGAAGAAGGAAGTGACCCGGGAGAACCAATTATTCCCATTCAAGTTGGGAAATTTAAAATCAAGCAGACACTTTTGGATTATGGAGCCGGTGTAAGCATCCTTCCAGGGATCTTGTATGACCTATATGACTTTGGCCCATTACATGAAACCGACAAAACAGTGGTGCTTGCTGATTCGACATGGAAACAACCTCGGGGAATGGTTAAGGATGTAATCATCAAGCTAGGAGAGTTCTATTACCCGGTGGACTTTATGGTGCTTGATTATGCACCAATAACGACGAATGAGCAACCTAAGGTATTTAGGTCGACCATTCTCGGCAACAGCCAAAGCTCAAATCAATTGCCGAGATGGAATCATCGACATGACATTCAAAGATCGTAAGTTGTCCTTTAATGTGGTCTCAAAAAATAATTACATATGCAGTTAATAATGATTATTCTATAATAGATGCTACTAACAGGTATGCTCCTCCTTACATGCCACATGTAAGCAAGGACATCACCAAAGAGAATGGTTTTGATCCTTATAGGTTTGAGCTCAAGAATATGGAAAAGAAGGAGGATGTGAAGGTGGAGACATTAAGGAATGGAAAACCTAGACGAAAGGTAAAGATGGGTAAACCACCGGATCAAGTGAATTCAAGGGTCGAAGAAGAGATGTTTGACTAATATGGGAGTGAACAAGAGAATCTGGCATGTAGGGAGAGGCAAGTATTTGAAAACAAATTTGGAGAAAAGCACTCAATACGACCACCATAAGTTGTCTCAGGTAGGGTCTGGCTGAAGACCTAAAACTTAGCGCTTGCGGGAGGCAACCCGAGAACTTTGTGGGTGTGTTCACTAGAAACCCTCACCAGACTATAAATCGTCTAGTCAGGGCTACCGAGGGGTATAAAGGCTTGTTGCATACGCTAAATGCAATCGTGATTCCTACGAAAGTGAGTTCTAAATTCTTTTATTTGTTGTTGTTTTGTTTTATGTTCATAGTTCAATCGCCACATGCAAATACTCAAGTGTGGGGAGGTGCAAGTCTATTAATGAGGGCTCTCACGAATGAACATGTTCATGTACTTATTCCTTTCTCTTGCTTGTCTTTGGTATGAGTGTCTTTTGAATCCTAACTAAGTTGAGATATTAATTGTTTCCGTTTGGGTCATAAGATAAACCACCATACATTGAGGACAATGTATCTCAAGTGTGGGGATAAGGGAAGAATTGAAAAAACTGAACCTTTATAAAAATTGACCATTTTTGAAAGAAATAAATCTTCAAATAAGCTTAATTGTGCATGAGACCCAAAATTTATTATATATGGCTAATTATCACTTGTTTGTGCATGTATAGATCCCTTGGCATGCTTGTTTTCAAATTATAGTAAGGCATTCCCATTATGAGCTTTTATAAAATTAGGTAGAATTATTAGGAGGCATAACGAACCGATTGTAGATGACATACGTGCTTCACATTTTTAACCCTTTACCACCGTTTCCATGAGAGTTTGAGCCTATTTGAGCAATTCATAGTATATTTTGATTTGCTTTTTATTTTTGCATAATGAGGGAAACCATAATGTGGATTTAAGTTAGAACTCGTGTAATTGATGCATGCCAAGATCTTGAACCAATATGTGCATAAATGTGATAGAGGCATTAGGAATGAACCATTTTCTTAAACCTTTTTTCCTTTGAATTCCCTACCTTGATAATTTTCCTTTAGACACCATGTTGAGCCCTTACTTTTCATTTGAATAAGCCCGAAACAATAAGCCTACAAAGCCTTAGCCTTTTTATGAAACCTCGAGTGATGAAGTCCAATCCATGACATGCCTAGAAGTGTCGTTTTAGTATTAGTTCAATAATAGTATAATTGGTTGAAAAAAAAAGAAAAAAAGCTAAATATGAGGTCAAAATGACCAAAGTATGAAGCAACAAAAATAGTGTGAGAATTCGATGATATTATTGCAAGTATAAGAGTGAGTTGATAAATAAAACATCTAGCATGTCTAAATTGGATTTCATTCACTGTTAGCCACTCCAAAATCCCTTTTATCCCACCTTAAACCTTTGCTTAACATTACAACCCATAAAGACCTCTTGATTTATGTATTATATTGTGTTAATTGATGGCGATATGATTAATATACAAGCTTATGATGAGAATGTATAGTCTTGGTTTGAGAGTTTCAGATATACTAGTATATAATCACTAGTCCACAAAACAAACCGAGAGGAGTGTTCATTGTGAGTAATGTGAATGCATGAATGTTGAAGCAAAAGGTGAAGTTATGCCAACTAAAGACTCTAAGTTTAAAACATAAGTGGTATTACATTTGGGGTTGTGAATCTTACTTGATAAAAGTAAAATTAAGTATGCCTTGGGATCTTAACGTATACAAAGTTGTGATAATTTAGCAGGTTTGATTAATTAAGGTGAATTGTGCAAATAAGTTTTTTTGAGGACTAACAAAAGGTTAAGTGTGGGGATGTGATCACGTGCCAATAATTCAGTGTTTAATTAACTTAAATATGTGATTTTACATCATGAATGGTGTGGAATAAGTTCAAGTTGTTTGTGTTTTGAATTATAGGTGTTTGGAGCTAAAGGAGGCTTATTTTGGATGAAAAGAAGCAAAACACGGACTACAAGGACTAAAATATAAATATCAAAAGTTACAAGAAATGGCACAAATTTAGGTGTACCGGCGTATAATACGCCGGGTATGGGCGTATAATACACCGGGTATGGGCGTATAATACATTGGGCGGTGTATTGGCGGCGTAACAGTGGGCGTATTTGGAAAAAATTATAGAAGGTGGGTGTATGGATGCTGAGGGGGGCGTATGACACGCCCATGGCAGCGTGTCATATGCCGGTTTGCTGAACAACTTCCGAATTTTGTGGATTTTCAAGTTATTTAAACACATCCAGCCCTAATTCGAAAAACAACTTTTCTCAACCGAAAATAGGTAATTCCAAGGAGATTTTGAGTGCTTGCAAGCTTCCCAACATCCTCCAAGTCATCATTGATCATCATCAAATCAAGATAGGAGATTTAATGAAGATGATGCGTGGCTAGGCTTTTCGTGATTGCTTTCGGGAGTACAATTCTTGTCAAATGAGATGATTGGTATGTTTGATTAGGTTTTTGTAATGAACATTGATCTATTGAATGAAACATTTTGTTTTGGTTGATTTAAATAATTTGCTTATAAATAAAGTTGTTTGCTTGATTATCAGTTTTCTGTTTCCTTGCATCGTGAGCTCATTAAGAAAAGTAGGCAACGTGATATAAGTGAATTGGTAACATTGTGAATAAACGAGTCTTAAAAGATTGTTCCTTTGTTGTCACTTTAATCAAAAGCTAAGATCTTAAAGTATTGTTCATACAAACCCTAATTTAAAAGCACTAATTGTTGATCTTGCAGAATTGGAAACCCGGAAGTGATTGTTTCTTAGTATTTAAGTAAAATCATTTTCAAGTTCGTTGCTTTCATAATCGTGTTTTAAGTTTCATCTAAAGTTCCAATTTCAATTACAAAGTTTGTGTCTTTAAGTTAATCGAGTCGTATTGATTAAACACTTTCCACATATTCCCTGTGGAGACGACCTTACTTACCTTTGCACAATAAAAGTAGCTAAGACCGATGAATTAACTTGTTTTTGATCGAGTCTCGATAATCAGATCATTAAACTTTTAGTAGCTCCTGTATCTACTAGTGCTGTTAAGTCTATAAATTTATTATTATCTAACCATAAACGACATTGCAAATTGATCATATTCTTTGATCCTTGTATTTGTATATATGTTTGTTCTTCTTTTGGTATTGTTGACATTTGACTCATTTCTTCTACCACTTGTATTTTTTCTTTTATTAATTTTTCTATTTCATTTACTTTAGTGTCTAAATTTTTTAATTTTAATGTATTTAATTCTACTGCTAACTCTATCTTTTTTAATTTTTCGATATTTAACTCTGAATTTGTAATATTTGTTGTTCCTGAGTTTGATGTATTTCCTATTTCTATATTATATTCTTTTTAAAGACAAATACAAAATATTTCTTTGAAACATATGTCGCATTGTGACCTTTTTTCTATACTAGGATTATATCCACAATTGCAACATTTTTTTATAATTATTACCTCTTTTATGTTTCCAATCATGGTTACATACTTCGGTATTCATATATGTATATGTTACTTTAGCAATTGGTTTTTCATCTTCACTGTATATACTATAAATAGATCCATCATCTGAATCATGTGTTTTAACATCTTCTATTTCATAATCATTTAGTTGTTCTACTAGACTAGCATTTTCAATATTTTTATTTTTATTCGGAAATTTATTAGCTAAGTAGATCCATCAACTGAATCATCTGTTTTAACATCTTCTATTTCATAATCAATTATTATCTCCTAATGCTTTCAAATTATTTATCTCTGTACAGCTTTGTGCCTTTTGCTTTGCCATATTCCTAGAGCTATTGGTACTAGTGTAGTTTCTAAGTATGAGAACATGTCCATGCTATCTTTTTTATTTGTTTCCCACATTCTTACTACTATCTGTTCCCATGTTAAAACTTTATCAATCCATAACTTTATCTAATAGTAACATACAAAAAAAAAGTCTTTTTTACCCTTCTTCACTTCCAACATTGTGCATAAATCTACGTATTGGGTGAAGATTTCCTTGTTCCCTTAACTATCCGTTGCGATACCATATCTATAAGTCCTACTCTTACCCTTTATCTTTACTTTTGTACTCTTAAATTTTTACGTTTTACTGTTATTTTTTTGCTGTTTGTAATTTTTATTTACTGTTCTCTTTCCTCTATACCATAATTGATATCAAAGCCAGATTTTCTTATAAATCTAAAAGACTTTGACAAGCTCCATCTTTCTGTAGGCTTATTATTGCCAATTAAATCTTTGTAGAACTCTCTCAGGTGAAGGTTATGGGAAAAATAATTTGCTTTGGTAACAAATTGGAACGAGGTTTCATTTAATGTATTATATAATTAATAATATATGAAGTATAAGAAAATCTTAAGGGAAAACTAAGGATAAAATTAGGAAGCTAAGGAGTTGGAATTTTTTAATTATAAAGCTCAATCAACCCCCTTCGCCAAATAAAAAACTTGAATTTTTAAATCTAGAATTCTTAGAAAAACCAAATCCTAGAAATATTAATATAGAAAATTATAGTCTTACTTGTAGAATTAAAGATAATTGTAAACATAGTTTACATACAGAAAATCCACATTTAAATGCATTAACAGATCTAGTTTTAAATCTAGGCATCAACCTCCAAAAAGACTCAATAAGTAATAAACAGGTGATAGAAAAGCTTTCAGCATACACAAAAGAAATTAAAAAGTACATAAAGAATTTAGACTATATAAAAGATCAAAATAATCAAATTATAAGAGAAATTAGGAAAACAAGCCTAGAAAAATATCCCTAAAACACACAAAATAATAATATACATATAGAGGTAGACAAACTAACAGACGCAATAAATAAATTAAACATTGACTACATAAGAATATCCAAAAAACAAGCACCCTATAAACACTAGCAACCACGAATATGAGAAATAATTTTCTAAGTAATAGAACAATGCAAGAAGCTAGAAATTCAACAAGTAGTATACATGATACAATAACATGTGATTCGTTTTTAAACAGAATAATAAGAAGAGGATCAGGATCTAATAGTCATATACATACTATACAGCTAGAAGAAGAAATAGATGTAGATAAATATATAAATCTATATAATCAATATCAATTAGACATACTTAATCCCAGAATACTATATCAAACTGGAATATTTAATATAAACACAACATTAATAGTGATGGGAGTAAAAGCTTTAGGAAGAAAAATCTGGGAACTAAATTATTAGCTCTAATATTAGACAAAAGTTGGAAAATAGAGACGAAAAAAGCAATAATTTCAGGAATGTAAGTTGATCTAAGTCAAAATACAACATTATTTTAGTGTACACCGGGAATATTAAAATATATAAGAGATTTACAGAATATAAAAATAGCCTTACAAACGAAAGGATATGAGGATTACGAAGTAAAGAAAATTGTTGTTAGCATAGGAGTATTCGGAAAAGCTAGTAATAACTCACGTATGAAATATAAAGTAAATATAGAAGGAATTGTAAAAACCATAGCATCTAAATCAATACAAATGATAGACCCAATAAAAATCGATCCTGAACAACTAACAGGATTTGAATGGGATATAAATAATTTACAAAAAAATAAAAATACAGTCTTAATCCCAAAGAAAAGTTTTATATACGAAGGATTAAATGGAAAACAAAGTTTAAGATTCACAGATTTCAAAGAACTATAAATGAAGAAATCAATGAAAAAAATGCATGAATATAGAATTACTTGAAGATAATAATGAAGAACAACCGATATACGATACAGAAACTAAGAAAATAAAAAAAATCCTGAATTTCTACAATTTGAATAGGAATATATGAATTACACCTTACTAGACGATGAAGATGAAGATATAACAGGATTTAAAACTGAACAAATTAATAAAACAAAAGAAAAATAATAAATAGAAAATTTACAGAACTAAATATACAAGAAGAGGTAGATGATATGATTATAGAATGTATAACAAAATTAGGGATGACATACGAACAAAGTTATAATAAATTACAAGAATACTACAATTTACCTCTAGTAGAAAATATTTTACAACGAAAAACCATGTTAACAACATTTTATAAACAAGAGTAAGTCTTTATGGATGTAGATGAACAAATGAGAAATAGAAATGTTAGGCCAAAAGTAGAATGGAGCGGGGATACTGGTGAAGTAATATCACATGAAACCCTAGTTAGGGAAACATGGGCAACACCCTATATAAACTATAATCAAGAATCAACAATAAGCGGAAGAGGTAACAGATTACTCATAGGGCAAATATATAGTTGTAGTATGTTACTATTAGAACAACAAAAACCGCAATTATGGATTGATGAAGTATTAACATGGGAATAGATAGTAGTAAGAATATGGAAAACAAATAAAAAAGATAGCATGGACATGTTCTCATACTTAGAAACTACACTAGGACCAATAGCTTTAGGAATATGGAAAAGCAAAAGGCACAAAGCTCTACAGAGATAAATAATTTGAAAGCATTAGGAGATAATCCCTATAATTTTACATCACAAATAAGGACCCTCATACTAGCCGTTGACCCTGATAAAAATAATAGCTTAATACAAGATACAGCTATAAGGAATCTAGAACAATTAAGTATAGCTGACATGAAATATATAAACGAGTTTACATTAGATTTTATAAGGTTATTATCACAAATAGGAAAAGCAATGGATGACAATCTATGTGATAAATATTTCATAAAGTTACCAGGATATCCACGAAAAAGTATACACGAATCATGGAAAAAAAATACGGAGAACAACACAATCTAGGAATAGGACCAAGAATAACATATACATTTGGTATACTAGAAGATAAATGTAAAGAGGTAGCTCTACAAGAATAGTTAAAAATAAATGCATATGCCTTTTGTAAAACGACTATTTACCCACCTCAGGCCTATGGGTTCTACGATAAATAGAAAAACATAAGAAAAAGTACTATAATTAAAACACATGATTCAGATGATGGATCTATAATTAGAACAACAAAAACCCCAGTTATGGATTGATGAAGTATTAACATGGGAAAAGATAGTAGTAAGAATATGGGAAACAAATAAAAAAGATAGCATGTACATGTTCTCATACTTAGAAACTACACTAGTACCAATAGCTCTAGGAATATGGCAAAGCAAAAAGCACAATGCTATATAGAGATAAATAATTTGAAAGCATTAGGAGATAATAATTGATTATGAAACAGAAGATGTTAAAACAGATTATTCAGATGATGGATCTACTTAGCTAATAAATGTCCGAATAAAAATAAAAATATTACTAGTCTAGTAGAACAACTAAATGATTATGAAATAGAAGATGTTAAAACAGATGATTCAGATGATGGATCTATTTATAGTATATACAGTGAAGATGAAAAACCAATTGCTAAAGTAACATATACATATATGAATACCGAAGTATGTAACCATGATTGGAAACATAAAAGAGGTAATAATTATATAAAATGTTACAATTGTGGATATTATCCTAGTATAGAAAAAAAGGTCACAATGCGACATATGTTTCAAAGAAATATGTTGTATTTGTCTTAAAAAAGAATATAATATAGAAATAGGAAATACATCAAACTCATGAACAACAAATATTACAAATTCAGAGTTAAATATTGAAAATTAAAAAAGATAGAATTAGCAGTAGAATTAAATACATTAAAATTAAAAATATTAGACATTAAAGTAAATGAAATAGAAAAAGTAATAAAAAAAAAATACAAGTGGTAGAAGAAATGAGTCAAATGTCAACAAAACCAAAAGAAGAACAAACATATATACAAATACAAGGATCAATGAATATGATCAATTTGCAATGTCGTTTATGGTTAGATAATAATAAATTTATAGACTTAACAGCACTAGTAGATACAGGAGTTACTAAAAGTTTAATATCTTATAGTTTAGCCCCTGAGCAATATCATAAAAAATTGACGTATAACTTGGTTAGTAGGATAGTTAAAGATAGGTTAATCTCTATAACACATTACCTAGCTCCTGTAGGTATACAATTTTTAGATTTTTCAAAAAATTAATAGTATTAAATACGACATGCCATAGGTAAATATAAACATACAATATATTAAGTCAAAAGATTTTGTATTGGCCTAAACTTTTTATTAGGATTAAATGGTGCTATTACGATAACAGAGATTGCAATAAGATATAATAATATATCAGAGATTGCACGAAAGCATGATGGACAAGGAAATTTAGAATTTCTATAACAACAAAAAGGAAACAATTTGATAGAAAATGAAGTATAAAACTTTTAATAGAATTTTTAAATCATGAAATAGAGAAAGAAAGAGATGTTACAAAAAGTATTAATCATCCTATAATATTGCGTTTAGAAAAAAAGGATTTATAGGAGAAGACATTACAAAATCACAAATAGAATATGTATGTAAATTAAAACTAAAGAATCCTGATATTACAATTAGAACAGCTAATGTAGAATATAGTCCACTAGATAAAGAAGAATTTAGAAAACAAATCCCTGAAATGATAGTTTAAGGGTTAATTAAAAAAATCAGAAAGTCCTCATAGATCAGTAGCATTTATAGTTAGAAATCATAGTGAGATAAAAAGAGAAAAGGCAATGCAGGACCGTTTAAGGGAGGTCAATACAACAAGTCTCACAATAAGGAGAGTGTTAGAACACTTAACAAATCAAATAGGGAACCGGGACAATATTATGATGTTAAGAACACAAGCAAACAATGAGACAGAACTAAGAACAACAACAAGTGAATATGGTTTTAAAGGATTAAGTATATTGCTCTCAAGTTCTTTTACAAGTGTTACAATGCATCAGTTAAGATACAAGGACCTGAGATACTTTATACTACATCCTACAACCGGCCATACTTTGAAGGCCAGCCGTAAACACTAATCTAGATAACAAGATCAATGTAAAGTCAAAAGGCAGATTGCCTTTTGACTAGTGACTATGACATGCCATAGCTCACATCCTAATGTATTACAAAAAGGACAAAAATACAAAGTAGAAAGTTACAGACACCAAAACCATAATCTACAGTTTACTAAATCATGGACCACCAAACTAGGCAAGCTGGTGAGTCTTTAGAGTGGCAGCAGAAAGTTGCTCAACTTTCTGAAAAAGTAGATAAGAGAAAGCATGTCTTCTCCGTCCTCGGAAGAAATCAGTCTTCTGTCTTGTTGGCCTTCGAAGACTTTGTCTTCTAAGCTTCGGAAGACTTCATCTTTGGCTTTAGAAGATCTTGGTTTTGGCTTCGAAAGATTTTATACTTAGACATTTTTTCTTAGGAAAAGTGTAAAACTTCCGAAGTAACTTTTGCAATGCACATGCATGCAAGCAGGAAGCTCTTTAGCTACTTTTGTTGCATCAACCTTTCAAGTATTTCTTACAGGTTAGAATAGTATACAATTATAAACGGTTAAGTGACAACACAATAGACGATGGATATAATATTCCAAATAAAGATAGCCTACTAAACCTAATACAAAATAAAAAGGTGTTCTCAAAGTTTGATTTCAAGTCAGGATATAACCAACTAAAACTAGAAGAAAGTTTTAAACCATGGACGGCATTTACATGTTCCGAAGGACAGTTCGAATGGAATGTTCTTAGCTTTGGATTAAAGAATGCTCCTTCCAAATTTCAAAGGTTTATGGATAGTATATTTTTGAAATACGATTTTTGTTTAGTATACATTGTTGACATATTAGTAGCAAGTAAACTAGTTCAAGAACATGAACATCATTTACCGCAAATATTTGAAGAAATTAAAAAGAATGGTATGGTAGTCTCCAAACGAAAAATGGAAATATTTAAAAGAAAAATATCATTTCTTGGTCTAGAAATAGGAGATAGTAAAATAGAATTACAATCACATATTTCTACTAAAATATTAGATTTTCCAGAAAAATTTGAAAACCTAAAACAAATACAAGCATTTTTAGGATTAGTAAATTACGCAAGAAAATTTATTCCAAACTTGTCAAAGTTAGTAGGGCCGTTATATAGTAAGACAACTAAAAATGGACAAAGGTAATTTAATGCGAAAGATATAAAGTTAGTAAAAGAAATAAAGAATGCAGTAAGAAATATAAAACCATTGGAATTACCATTTATCACAGACTATATAGTTACTAAAACAGATGGATGCAAAGAAGGTTGGGGTGCAGTTCTCCTCTGCAAACCAAACAAATATAGCAATAAAGAAAAAGAAAAAAAATTTATGCTTATGCTAGTGGCAATTTTCAAAATAAGACAAGTTGGACAAGCATCGATTTCGAAATTCAAGCATTAATCTATGCTTTTGAAAAATTTTAAACTTTTCTACATAAAGAATTTACAGTTAGAACTAATTGTGAAGCCATTGTAAAATTTATGAAAAATGATGAAAGTAAGAAGGTAAACAGGACTCGATGGGTTAATTTACAAAATATCATTCAAGGAAGTGGGTATGTTATAAATTTTGAACATATTAATGGAAAAAACAATGGGATAGCCGATATGTTGTCTCTAAACATTAATAAACTTTTGTGCTTTGATGGGCAAGAAGAAAGATAAAGTAAAAGCTAAGCTTAAACAGCCTACACAGCCTTCTCCCATGAGTATATCATATGAAGAAGAGAAGATAGAAAAGCTTATGAGTCAGTCAATAAGGGCATAAAAAACATAAAGTTTTAGACAGTTGCCCGCCTCGATTACTAACTTCAACAATACTACACAATTCTACAATCCAAGTCAATCGAAGACTAAAGATGTTCGACCTCCAAATAATAAATAGTTTAAACAAAGGACAAATACACATAACACACAAAATTCAATCATTACATTTGGTAGCTACATGTTACAAAGGTGTAATGATCCGAATACAATGTTCTGACCAATCATCAGAATAATGCTAACTGAAAAACAATAGTGTCTTCTAGATAACCTCTAGCATATCCAAACCATGCCTCAAGCTTCAACTTTCAAAGTGCAGGTGTTAAATGCTTTAAGTATTTATTTCCATGAACAAAGAACAGAAACACCTGAAAAACAGAGGCTCATGTTTTCCTATTATGTTATTTTTCGCAGAACTAAAATTGGTATTTTTAATGAATGGGAAATAGTGGCTAAATATATCTAGTGTCCCAAACCAATTTATAAAGGCTTTACAAATTTTTCACAAGCCTTAGAAACAACAAGAGAACATTTTGGGATAAAGAGCTTTTACATTGAACCTGAAGAAATCGAAACATTTTCAAAAATTGCAAAAGCTGATCCTGAAAAAATTATTAAAGCACATGAAGAGTTGATTGCAAAAATGCAAGAGCAACTTTTAAAACAAGGAAAAAAATACACATTTTATACAAGAAAGAATTGAAAACAGTCTTTTAAAACAAAAGATAGAAATGGTCGAATCAAAAAATAGAAAATTATTACAAAAGCTCGAGCAAAAAGAAAATAATGATACCGTTTTAAACAGGAATTATGACATGTTTAAAATAAGGATTCTTGATACACCTTGGAGACATTGTTTAAAACCGGTTATTGACCGTTTTCCAGAATTTAAACAAATCATCTCACAAAAGATTTATATAGAATTTCCTTCAATTCTACACGAATTACAACAAAAATTAGTTAATCTAGCCTTTGGAGATAAATTAAATTAAAGGTTAAGGGTTGTTGAAAGAATAGATGATGAGGGAAATGGAAATGGAACAGGTCTTCTCCTTTTACAAGTATTTCCTCCTACACGGGTATTATCTAAAGATGAGATAGTTCAATTTTACTATCATGATTACCTAGAATTCATATTAAACAGCGAAACAGAGCGGCTCCTTAACCGATTGGGTGAAAAATTTGTAATGACAACACGAAACATTGCTACACATATATTTCCTCCTAATATAGGATGTAAGATTTTTGCTTCATCCCCCCATGCCGATTCCTACACTTACAGACCTTCACGAAAGAGAATTTTATTGACCACAAAGCTACTACTAGTGATTATTTAGAAAAATTAGCAGTTATCACAAACATAAAATTTTCTAATATGCCCTGGTTAGATAAGTCCCATATAAATACAGAGATTATGCCCAATGTTCCTCCAAAATTACATACCAACACATTAGAAAAGTTCATTATAAACATCAGCAAACCCGGGATCTACCAAAATACTTTCATTGGGAACAATTTAGGCTTCTTGCTGAAGGGCATTATATACGGATTTATGCTAAACAGAACTGGAGTATGCTTCTACCATTTGTAGGGGAAAGTGATCCGCTCGAATTAAAACATATTATAAACCTATCAGATTCCTATGAAGAAGAAAATAATGATCCAGGTACACCAGTCTCTATAGACAGCACTCATAGATATTTTTAACACAAGTGAAGAATAATAGCACATGGGAGACAACACCTAATGCCCGAGTGGAATTAGCAGAACACAGTCAAACATCCACCGAAAAATAATGGAACACAGCCCCTAGTGGAATCAATGGCTTAGAGACAGACGCTCCTGACATGATTCCTTTATACCATTGTAAATAATGTAATTTGTCATTTTATTAACTTTAAATTGTAGCCGTTATTTTTTCTTTTTCGAATATAGAATAGTGCTTGTATCTGCCCTATAAATAGAGGGCATTCGTTGTAACACATATCAAAGAACTCAATAAAAAACTCCTGCTCTCTTATCATTTCGATGGCACACTAAATCCCCTCCGACACTCCTTAGCTTATCGTTCAATCCTTAGTTTACTCCATCGTACTTCATATTATACTTCATATTACCATCCAAAAAAAGTCATTTTTACCCTTCTTCACCTCCAACATTGTGCATAAACCTATGTGTGTGTGTGTGTATATATATATATATATATGTGTGTGTAGGGAAAGTTTCAATTTTAAACCACTATAAATTGTTTAAACCAATAAACCATTTCCACCACTCATAATTTGACATGTGTCCTTTTTATTAAAAAATAGAAATCTAATATTGGGGGCATTTTAGTCTTTTTCCATTTTTCCGTCTTTTTCATGTGTATTATTTTTTGATATCTTATTAGCACAATAATCTATGTGTTAGTGATTTGATGTTTTTGTACTTTTTTTAATATTATATTGATCTGATTGGCGAGACTCAATCAAAAACAAGTTAATTTATCGGTCTTAGCTACCTTTATTGTGTAAGGGTAAGTAAAGTCGTCTCCACAGGGAATATGTGGGAAGTGTTTAATCAATATGACTTGATTAACTTAAAGACACAAACTTTGTAATTAAAAATTAAAACTTGGAATGATTTGTAGAATACTATTGTAAAAAGCAATAAACTTTAAAACTAATTTTAATCAAATATTAAGAAACAATCACTTCTGGGTTCCAATTCTGCAAGATCAACACTTGGTAATTTGAAATTAGGGTTTTGAAGAACAATACTTTAAGATGTTAGCTTTTGATTAAAGTGATAACAAAGGAACAATCTTTTAAGACTCGTTCATTCATAATGTTACCAATTCACTTATATCACGTTGCCTACTTTTCTTAATGAGCTCACGATGCAAGAAAACCAAAAACTGATAATCAAGCAAACAACTTTATTTATAAGCCAATTGTTTAAATCAACCACAACATAATGTACCATTCAATAAATCGATGTTCATTACAAAAACCTAATCAAACATACCAAACATCTCACTTGACAAGAATTGTACTCCCGAAAGCAATTACGAAAGGCCTAGCCACGCATCATCTTTAGTGAATCTTCAATCTTGATTTGATGATGATCAATGATGATTTGGATGATGTTGGGAAGCTTGAAGGCATTGGTACAAATCCTCTTTATTGAATAACTAGCTAGCTGTCTTTGAAGTCAAGTACTTAGCCGGAAAAGAGACCAGATCCCCCTAAAATCGTATGTGCGGGTCTCCGTGCATGCGGCTCACGCCATTCGAGGTGGCTCAGCCCAGCATTCATTCTAAAATCCTATAGTGAAATTGAGACTGCTTGGCTTTAGAAGCAAATTCGTTTATTTTCGGGTGGAAAAAGTTCTCTTTCGAATTAGGGTTAGATGTGTTTAAATAACTTGAAAATCCACAAAATTCATGAGTTGTTCAGCCAAACAGCGTATGATACGCTGCCATGGGCCTATCATATGCCCCCCTCACCTTCCATACGCCCAGTTTCTGAAATTTTGATCAAATACGCCCACAAATATGCCGCCATATGCCGCCCGACGTATTATACGCCCATACTCGGCGTATTATACGCCGGTACACCTAAACTTGTGCCTTTTCTTGTAACTTTTGATATTTACCTCTTCAGTCCTTGTAGTTCCATGTTTTGCTTCATTTCATCCAAAATAAGCCTCCTTTATCTCCAAACACCTATAATTCAAAACACATACAACTTGAACTTGTTCCACACTATTTATGATGTAAAATCACCTATTTAAACTATTTAAAATCACCTATTTAAACTAATTAAACACTGAAGAACAATACTTTAAGATCTTAGCTTTTGATTAAAGTGATAACAAAGGAACAATCTTTTAAGACTCGTTCATTCACAATGTTACCAATTCACTTATATCACGTTGCCTACTTTTTTTAATGAGCTCACGATGCAAGAAAACCGAAAACTTATAATCAAGCAAACAACTTTATTTATAAGCCAATCGTTTAAATCAACCAAAACATAAAGTTTCATTCAATAAATCGATGTTCATTACAAAAACCTAATCAAACATACCAAACATCTCACTTGACAAGAATTGTACTTCCGAAAGCAATTACGAAAGGCCTAGCCACGCATCATCTTCAGTGACTCTTCAATCTTGATTTGATGATGATCAATGATGATTTGGATGATGTTGGGAAGCTTGAAGGCACTCAAAATCTCCTTGAAATCACCTATTTTCGGCTGGAAAAAGTTCTCTTTCGAATTAGAGTTGGATGTGTTTAAATAACTTCAAAATCCATAAAATTCGGGAGTTGTTCAGCCAACCGGCGTATGATACGCTGCCATGGGCGTATCATACACCCCCCACAGCTTCCATACGCCCACTTTCTGAAATTTTGATCAAATACGCCCACAAATACGCCGCCAATACGCCGCCCGACGTATTATACGCCCATACTCGGCTAATTATACGCTGGTACACCTAAATTTGGGCCTTTTCTTGTAACTTTTGATATTTACATCTTCATTCCTTGTAGTTCCGTGTTTTGCTTCTTTTCATCAAAAATAAGCCTCCTTTAGCTCCAAACACCTATAATTCAAAACACATACAACTTGAACTTGTTCCACACTATTTATGATGTAAAATCACATATTTAAACTAATTAAACACTGAATTATTGGCACGCAATCATATATTAACACAAGAAACTATGTGTTAGTGATTAAATTTTTATTAGTATCTTAACACATGTGTAAGTAATTCAATAAACACTTGTACACATGTATAAAAATAGTTCTAAGATAATTCTAAATATTTTAATACATGTTTTTCAATACTTTAACACATGTGTAAAATATAGTTATGAGTACTTTAACATGAGTAAAAATAAAAATCATATGTGTAATAATTAATTAAACATGTGTAGAAAAATTTACACAAATCAGAAAATAATCTATATCTGAGATCCAAAAAAATATCTATAAAATCAGAAAAAAAAAAGATCCGCATGCTCCTTTGTTGATTACACTTGGTTCACATCTTAGATCTGGACTAATCAACATGTATTGAAAATGAAAACTAATACATAACATGAATCGGTGACTATTTAAATTATAGAAATATAAACCTGAATAAGAAAACAAGAAGTTTACATATGTGTATATTCAGTTTACACATGTGCAAAACTTAGTTTACACATATGCGAAACTCAGTTACACATATGCGAAACTTAGTTTACACATGTGCAAACTCAATTTATACATGTGTAAAACTCACTCTATACATGTTTAAATAAAAAAGCCTAGTAAATAGATCTAATAAAAAAATATAGAATTAAGTATCCCATGTACACATGTGTAATAATTTATATAAACACTTCAAACTATTATTTTAACAAGAATGCTTGAGTAGTTACTTAGAAAACATAACCAACTATATGTGTACATATATGTAAAAATAGATTTAACCAATATAAAAAAATATATATACATTTGTAACCTTACAGATTGAGTAGTTCATTAAAAACATCAACAATAAAAAACTTAGATTTAACATTGAACACAAATAAAAAAATCAAAATCTTACCATGAACCTAAAAACACCAACAATATAAAATTTAGATTTAACATTGAACACCAACAAAAAAAAAAAAAACCAAAATCTTACCTTGAGCAACAACAAAAAAAACCTAGATCACACCTTGAACAAAAAAAAACCCAGATCTTATCTTGAACAACAACAAAAAACCACAAGAGTGCTGGAGTCGTCGTCACCACCATCGTAGCCGCCGTCGCCGTTGTCACTATTAACCTTAAATAAAAAGTTCTTACAAATCTATCTTTTCACAACCAAAACTTTCTGATCTAACTTTGAACACCAATGAAAAAAAAATAAACCATGAAAATCTAGCTTTTAACAACCAAAACACTCAGATCTAACTGAACACCTATGAAAAAAAACAAATGATCATCGTTGTCGTCGTCACTATTACCTTCGTCGTTGTCGCGACCACCGCCACTGCCGTCGCCATCACCGTTGTTGTATCCACCACCAACATGGTTTTTAAAGGATCCCTCCTGTAAGTATAAATATATATATATATATAGGATAGAGAACGAATATTAACCCTTGTTTACTGTGATAACCAGTTAACCAAACTAGTGGTCTATAGCAGGCCACGTCATCATTGTAAGTTAGAGTTAAAGTGGTAAACTAGTGGTTCACAATAAACGTTAAAATTTTTTTTTAAAAAAATATAGCAATACTATACTCGAATTAAAGATATTAATAATCTATTTAATGGTATAATTTGTATAAAAAAATAACATCATGCAAAAAAGTTATTACGATTTTAAAAAAAGGGATGAAATATTTAAAAAATGGAGGGAAAACTGTTACATTAGTGGTGTAATGCGGTGTAAAAGTAAGTTACACTACATTATCATGGTGTAATTGTTTGTTACATTAGTGTTAACGGGTTATCGCAATAAAGGTGGGTTAACAACCATTCCTTCCTTATATATATATATATATATATATATATATTATCAACGTCCCCATCAACGCGTATGTTTGCGGCAATGTATCGATGTTAGTTCTTTGAACGGACACCGGCAATTGGTACCTCCTCCACTGCCACCTCCTCCTCCTCCATCGCTAACTCCACCTCTTCCTCGGACGCTGGTAATGTTTCGTCGAATCGGACCGCTCATGACACAAATTTTGGAAGCGATTAGAGGTGGCAATTCCTGACACGAACCCAGCCTTGAACCTGACAAGAAAGAAAACAGATTTTGGGTCAGGAAATACAATTCGTTTGCAAAATAAGTCAGGTTCGGGTTGACCCATTTAAAAAAATTCCTGTTCGTGTTGACCCGTTAACTCGTATAATAATATATGTTTTAAAAAATTATTATAGGTCTTTTAACTTTTGCATTAGTATATTAATTTTAGTTTTTTTCCCAATTTACAAACTTAATTTAGAACTTAAGTTTGGAACTTCACTTTAGAGTTTTTTTAAATGTTTATTACCAATAACATATATTTTAAACGTGAAAACTATATATCTGACATCGGGTTGTATATGCAATTTTAAAGTAGTACTTCTATATTAAATTAGAATTAGTTACTGTTCCTTTTTTATAAAAATGGGTTAAACGAGTCAGGTTTGCGTTACATGATTTTACATAGGTTCAAGTTAGGGTTGAAGTTTTTGACCCGAAAAAGAATATGGGTCAGGTTCGGGTCTGATTCCAACCCGCCAACCATATAAACTGCCAACCCTCCAACCCGCCAACCTGCCAACCTGTTGTCACACCCTCAAATTTCACTGACGGTGTTTAACTGTGAGAGTGTGATAAACCAGGATCTCAGCCATTAGTCACACCAAACGACTCTATATGAGTTTAGAGAAAAACCATACTTAAAGAAAACCATAAACCAAATCAATGTTCAAGATTTAAGAAATGCGGAAGCAAAATGATAATGCAAATAAAACACAAACAGTTATCTTATAGTAAATGACTACGCAAAACATGCACGCAAAACAAAACTTTAGAAGCATGTAAAAAGTAAATATATCTTTTCGAAAACCAAAGATGCCATGAGATGTCCTACTTGCTCTTAATCTTGATAACTTGTGAGAAAACATGCTAAAGTGTGTCAACGTAAAGTTGGTGAGTTCACAAGTTTCAAAACCATAAAATAAAGTTTATGCGGATCCAGTAAACAAAGTATATCAAGTAGTTAGCTAGACTACTATACATGTTACACTTGTGTGCGGGTGGGGTTTGTCAGACCCAGTAGTACTACTAAAAATTTCCCCGCTAAGTAATGTAATTAACAGTCCGAATAGTAAGGCAAGAAAGTGACACTAGGTACCCATGTGATCATACAGTTTTACTAATCCGTTAATGAAAATACAGCATGTTATCCCTCCCGAAGGAGTAAGTTTAAGTAAAGTAGTGACACTCACCTTGGGGTGCACAGCAACTGCAGTATGCACAACCTATACAACAATAGGTCCTAAGAGTGTAAGTTCATGTAGCTTTATCAAAACCCTAAGCATCCAAACAATCCCATTGCTTATTTGTGTATGAAAAGTTTGACCCGTTTGACCAACTTTTACCAAGTTCAACTTTTGTTGACCGGATTTGACCCGACGACTCGTTGATAACCCATTAAGTGTATTAATGTTTGTTTATGATCATGTTGTAATAATAAGCAAGTTAAGTTCATCACATAACACGTATGGTTCACATTTAAACTTTATCATAGATAAAGTTCCTATTTTTAGCAAGTCATGATCAAGAAACATCCCTTTTTAATAACCTAACCTTACTAACATGTTTAGGTGACTAATCTAACATATCATAGACCATCACACCACATGTAACACGTCTAGAACACAAAATGTAATTCACAAGTCCAATAAAGTTTCTAACTTTAGTAAAAGCTATGAACCCTTCAAGTTTTAGTGACTTAAGGTCAAGTATATGTTTTCAACATGTTAACATTTTAACATACTTGCATATTCATTACAACACGTAATCAGCCATCACCTTTTATCTAACCTATATAGATTTCACTTTATAAACTCCAAAATCAAAATGTTTATACTTTTTAGAAACACTAAGAAACTCTAAGTAATCAAGCTCCGTTTATGAGATTTAATTCATCAATCCACTTTTATATGATTCAATTAGCATGTACCTAACCACACAACCCATCAAACATGTATAACATGCAATCTAACTCATAACTATTACAATAAAAACAATATATGAACACAAGGCTTTATTTCTATTAATTAACCACATACTACACATCATTTACATGTTCCCAACATGTATATGTATTCATTTCTAAACATAGTCAATCATCACATCTCATTTAACATGTCTAGAATTCAATATCAATTTTGAAAAACCTAAAAAGTTACTATTTTAAGTAAGCCGTGAACAATACACGTGATTTTCACAAATCAACCCTTTACATCATGTTAATATGTTCTAACTAACATATTCTTACCATCAATAATCAACAATCACGCATAGAACTCAAACCATAAGACATTCAAAATCAATAAAGTTACTATCTTTAGTAACATAAGAACTAACATGAATCTTAAAACTTCTAATCACAATTGAATTCATATAAAAGCTAAAAACATCATGGCAAAGAATAATAACAATTCACTTTTACATCTTTGTTTGATTTGACATTTGTTTGGATAAACTAGGGTTTCGAATGGGCATTAGAAATCACATGAAAGAGATATAAGAATCATTAAAACTTAAGAATAGTGTAAGTCTTTGTTAGTGGATGAATCCCCGTTGCTCGAAACATCCACGAATCATACCCGAATTGGACTAAATACGAATGGAGGTCGAAACCATATCAAATGAATTCAGAATTGTGTGATTCAAACGGCCACGCATCCATATTTAAGAGCTCTACCATAACCTCTACTTGCCGCCGTCCGTCTCCGCCGTATCTACCGCCGAAAAGCTCAGCAGTCGCCGGAAAACTTCCCGGTGCACTGCTCTATTCGGAAAATTAAAAACCAGACCTACAGGCCTTAAATTCAAAATCCCAATAGTGAATACCTTCACCTATGTATCTAGAAGCTTCTAGTAAAATTTGACGTCAATCCAACGGTTAGATCTCTGGGGATCGTCGGATCTCTGCTGTAATGTTCTTGAAAACGGGAATGGAGGTTGTGGTGGACGATTTTTGGGTGAGTGGGGGTTAGGGTTGGGTTTATCTTTACTAAATAGTGTAGTTAGAACTTAGGCGGGCTTTTATTGGGCTTCGAGTCGGGCTTTTGCTATTTTACAAGAACCGAACTAACTAATGAAATCTAACATTTTGAATTTTATAAACGAGCATTCATATATTATATAGATCACGTCTTCTTATACAACTATTTAAGCCACAACGTATAAGTTGCATGTATCACGGAATCACGTATTACACAAGTTTATCGAATAACGATACATATACATTTGCAAACAAAACATATAAATTCACAAAATTATATTTAATTAACTACTCATGAATATTATATTTCATTTTGATCACCAACGTTCAAGAACCTACTTCCGTGTGAAGACATGTGAGTTGCATACAGAACTTAACTGAACTAACTGGGTTAATGAAATGTTACTAATAGAGGTAACTGGACTAACTTAGAATTACTGGGTGTCACACCCGTCAACCCGCCATCCTGACACGATTGACACCCCTAGTTGTGACATCAAAAATATTCCATATATGTTGAGGCTTTCAAAACTGGTTTATTTTTTGCTAAAGCAAAATGATGATTTGAAGTTTCTGAGAGTAGTAGTTTTTAAAGAGTAAGTAGTGTGTAAAAAATTATAGGTCTTAGTGGTACTTAAATGTTATAAGATATTTAATTTTATTACATATAATGGTAATGTGATAGTTGAACAATCATAATTGGGGAAATAATGGAACAGTGGTGAAAAAGGAATATTCGTCACGTTGATGTTTGTTTGAGGATCACCGAATTCTTTGGGGATGGGTGGTGCCCATGAAGGGGTAGGGTTCACTCACCACTCCTCGTCCCCCGCTTCGTATGCCATAAGGCACACTCCCCTTCCAATTATCACATCCTCTCTTTTACACATACACATGTCTTCATCTATCATTTTTTTATATAATAAACAAAATTTAATTTTCTCGTACATTATATCCTTTCTTATTTCACATGCTAAACCCAAACCCACCAAGGGAATCACCTTGCATTAGAATGTCATAACTGTGGCTTGGACCAAAGATACAAATTGCTAGTTTTGTTTGGAAGGACACATTGGTTCAACTCTAATGTTGGGGACTACAAGCAATGCTAAGATAACTGGCATGCTAAGATAACTTGCTAAACCGATAACAAACTCTTGATATCAAAAAATTAATCTTGACATAGATGAGGGACCATGTGTCACATGAGCATAACCCTCTGTTAACCTATGAGTCTCCAAGAGAGGAATTAGTATTCAGAAACACTCATCCTTACTTGTATTATTTCTTTATCTCCTAACCTGATACTTGTTTTCACATTGGAGTCAAATCAAGTGAAGAATCGCCTCCCTTTGATAACACTAACGGTGCTATGTTTGTGAAGGCCATAATTATCTAACTTTCATATTTTAGGCACCCAACCCTAGACAACACCTCTTGAGACTGTTATTATAGTATCATTGAAGCAACATTAGCGTATTTGTGGACCTAAGGTAGTTTTTATTGCCATTTATTCATTCGGAAACATTTTCTAGGTTGTGACATTAATTATGATAAGAATTGATATGAATTTGTAAATGTAATCTAGGAGGTGGTACTAAAGAATGAGTGTATTCTAGTACCTAAAGTTTTCCGGGGAGCAACGCAGAGTCATCAAAGTTAAAGACGACGAAGATATGTAGTTCACCTTGGATTTTTAAAGAAAAAGAAACTAATCTTATTTCTTAAAACACCATGAGAAGAAATAAAAACATAAGGAAGTGCATACACGTCTGGTTTTTAATCAAATGCTCACCACTACCACATACAACAATGTCAAGCTCATTAGTTTTAGTTTTGCAGTATTCATCATTGTATCAACGTGGGCATCATCACCTCTATTTTAATCAACTTTGATGCCAAGACTTGTTTTTGTATTCTTTGTTGTCAGGAGCTTCAAATCATCAAATCTAGACCTTTCATTAGAGGGTTTTACTTACCACACTTGTCCTAGTAGTGACAACCAACTAGAGTGAGCCTAACAACCTTAGACCGGAAACCCTATGTCTTCAAGCAAAATGTTTAACATGAAGTGAAATGTTTAACATGAAGTGAAACTTCTAACATGATATATACTTTCTTTAATGATTTCTCATTCTAAGTTCACAACTAAAACTGTTGGAGCTTGATGTCCGGCTAAGTTGAAAATGCTCACTAATGTCGGTGGGTATGGTCAGAAAATCCCTCCTATAGCAAGCCTAATGGTGCTATGTTTGTGAGAGACATAGAAAAGAAACTTACATTTGTCACATCTCCAACCATCGACCATTAGTGCTTAGAAGAAGGCTTTCCGTAGGATCGTACACCCAATACACACCATATTATAATGTTACCATTGACATATGGTCCTAAAAGGTCACATACTAAACAACTTAATCAAGTATACATTCAAATGTCATCTAAATGTGTAATACCTAGTCAAGATTATATACATATGATTGTTAAGTGAAACAATGTATATAAACGATTTGAATTAGTATAATTATATATGTGTGTTTCTACACACACATATAAGAGAAAGTAATTATACAAAATGTATTTTGTGCGCAAAATTTACAAAACTATTACGCAAGAAGAATCATTACACATGGAATTATAACACAATGGGTGGAATTATTTTCATAGAGATAGAATTATTATGCAACAGTGAGATCATAATGCATGATATATTGTTGCATAATAATTTCATCTCTGCGTGATTATTTTACGCAAATGTAATCTTTCTTGCGTAATAATACCACCGCCACTATATATTTTGTAGGAAAAAAACCACCTTGTATCCTAAACTCTCTCTCTATATATATATATATATATATATATATATATACATATATATATATATATAGGGTTAGGTTCTTTTTAGAAATTACTTTATTTTCAGAACTCGCAGAACTAATATCAACCATTGATTATTTAGATCAATGGTTGTGATTAAGGAGGGTTAAAACTATAAATATGTATGTCATTAGATGAATTTAATTAAAGAAATAAGGTATAATAGTGAAATGAAAATATTCTCTCTCCAACTAGTAAATTAATAAATTTGTTTATTCTTTTTTCTCCCTCGTCTTTCCTTTTTGTTACATTTTTTAACACATGTATAAATTCTATAATATGAAAAAGTAAGTGTGAGGAATAATGTGTTTTGTGTTTGTGGTTTTGCCACAAAAGTTTGTTGGCTTATCATTTTCGCCCCTCTCCCTGTGTGGTTATATGGAATGTGAAACTGTTTGTTGTGTTTCAAGTGGGTTTTGTGGGTGTGCTGGTGGTGGCCGGAGATAGCAAAGTCAGCGGTGGCGGTGGCATTTTCACAGCTTCCTGGCGTTTGTTGGTAGGAATGGTGATGGTGGCGGCGATGCGGTTTTTGCAGTGGTTTTGCAGGGAGAGAAATAGAGCTCATCCGGTTGGTTTTATAGAGAGAGAAGGTGTTGCCGGTGGTGGTTGTTCGCCGCTCTGGTGGCGTACGGTCGTTACCTGACGGTCTCTTGCCCTTTGTTGGTCGCTGACCCATGCTAATTTTAGTTGAAGCTTCGCGCATCTGTTGTATTCTAACCCTGATTGTTTTGGATTTTGATTTGGGGCTTTTGGTTATGGTGGCGGCTGTTCGCGGGTCTTTGGTTGGTCCCATCATTATTGTTGATGTATACAATTATAGCGGTAGTCATGGGTCTGCTATAACCGTCCATTGGGGTTTTCGGTGGTGTCCGATGGTACTCCTACCAGATGGCGCGCGCTGGTCACCCTTTAGGGTTTCGAGATCTGGTTGTCCCGCCATCGTCAAGGCCGCTTCCCGGTAGTACTTCTCAGACTAGTGCATGTTGTGCCTTCCCGAGCTCCCCTCAGTGTTGTTGCCAGGGTTGGCTTTCCCATGTTATTAGCTTGATCTCGATGGTGGCGGTGGCGACAGCGGTGAAGGTAACCGGGTAGATTTGCCCCATTTAAGACTGGTTATGATATCTTGATGCTGGCGGTGGTAATGCCAGTGATGGTAGTCTGGTTGGTTTGTGATTTATCGATGATGATGAGGTTTTGCCATATCTGAGACCGGTCTAGTTCTTTATTTTCTTTGTGTCGCGGTAGAGATGTCAATGACGACAAGCTGTCACTCATATGAGACTACTTATATTTGGGTATGTTCAGTCAGTTTCTATTTCCGTGGCTATGATCGGAAAGCAAAAACCATGTTGGTTGTCATGGCTTGGCAACCGTTTACGACATGCAGCTACAACCGGATAGCGATTCTGAGTCCGGTTAGTGCAAAATTATCTTTATCGTAAGGTGTTAGTTGTTGTAGTGTCCGCTTGGCTATGATTGTATTCGAAAAAAATTATCAGTTACTGTGGCATGGCAACCCACTATGGTCTGCAGCCATAACTTTAATTCGATTCTGAGCCTACTATTTGACTTGCGATGCATATACGGCTATGATGGATTATCTGAGCCATACGCCCAGATTTCCACCTAGTTTTATATTATTTACAAATGTGTAGATTTTATATTATTACATACTATTTATATATGTGCAAATATATGATGTTGTATGCTATTTACATATGTAAATTTTTATAGTGAGCATGCTTTATTAGAACTAATAATATTATGTAAATATAACACTGATCACTTAATTTTCCAATCACCTACTATTTACATATACGTAAATCCTCAAATAGATTTGTAGGATCGGATTTGGTCTTGCAACACAAGTTTTATCTCTCAAACTCACTTGAACAGATGAATCTAAGTCTCTTAACTACGTTGATAATAATATACTAAGTTGATGAACACAGAAAATTAGTTTTCAAGATACTTGTATATATTACTTCTCAACTTGGTGTTACAAGACTCTTACAAGTGTTCACTCACTTGCTTCGAGAGTTACAATGAGAAACTATATATACTACTATCTACAGCCGGTTATACTTGGAAAACCAGCCAGAAATTACAACTACACAAATACTACATTGCTAGAAGTAAGGTGTCTAAGATAAACTAATATCCTAGATTAGGTAGTCATGACATGTCCATGACTTACCTTTTGGTACTAACTAAAGTTGGTAACTGTACTAACTGCTAAAAGATGAACAGTGGATTAAAGTATGGTCAACTACATAGGCGTGGGAAAACACCATGTAGTATATCAGAGTTGGCAGCAAGTGTCAGTCAGACCATACTTATGTCCACTAGTCCATAGTTGATTCTTCCAAAGCTTAAATAGTTTTGGAAGAATAAGTTCTTTTGAAGCCATTTATACTTCGGAAGAATTAACTTCTTCCTAGACTTCTGTAAGTCTTCATGACTTAATTCTTCGGAAGACTTTGTCTCTGATCTTCTAAGTGTTTTATACTTCGGAAGGAAAACTACTTGGTCTTGGAAGACTGAGTTTTGCCTTCGAAAGTTCTTCAAATGCTTCGGAAGATCTTCAACTTATCTTTGGAAGAGCAATTTTTGCCTTCGAAAGACTTCTTTAGTTGCACTTCAAAAAATCTTCTAAGTGTTGTTTTGGTTGCACTAGCCTCATAGTGTTTACATATGATCTAACAATCTCCCCCTAGGCTGATGCTACCAAAACTTCACTTCCTTCTGCTTTTTAACGTTTTCAACACCAGGGAGAGCAGATATTTATCTGTCTCCTTATTCTTCCCTAATGTGGTGGAGAGAAGCTTGTACAAGTCATTTGTAGATAGAAGATCTAATCTGTTGCTCTATATGACATGTACTCTCTACTGTGGACCTCTGAAGAGAGTTAGTTGACGGGAGTTATAGTCATATTCCCATCTAACTATGGAATCTGAAGCAGAACCTTCAACCATTTGTAGGAATGAACTTTCCTTAGTAGTGGCACCTTTTTCTTTTTCCTTTCACATCTTCAACTCTTCTTAAATCTTTGCTTTCCTTGTGAGCTCAGCAAGATGAAGGCTGCTTAGATGGTTTCTGATGTGAGCAGCCACTTGAGAGTTGGAGGGGTTGAAGAATGGATTCTCTGCTAACTCAGCAAGATCGAATTTGCTGGAGTGTAGTAAAGATGATGTGTCAAGGCTGCTGACATCACCATTCTATCTTTCCACAGCAAAGCTATGAGAAGGTTCATCAAACCTTTACCGGACAATTTGCTTTCGAGGATTGAGGGGCTTGTTTGATAGCTTTTCCCCTTTCCTGGTGTCGAGTAGAGTCACCAATTTTCTTCTCAACTTCTTTTCTTCTTTTTTGAGGGAGTTAGAATTGATTGCCAGAAGTTAAAGAGCTTGGTCTAGTGTTCCCCTAGGCACAGTTGATGAGCTTCCTCTTGATCTCCTAGTATTCCTCTGAGGTTAGAGGCTTGGATGATTCAGAGGATGGCTTGGGTAGTGATTGGGTTCTGGGTTGAGTTTTGGGTTTTAGGATGGGTAACGGAGATGGTTGTTGAGAGGCAAAGGATGAAGGTGTAGGTAGGGCTGATGTTTCAGGGGTGTAAGGTTCATTAGAAGGTTTTGTTTTGATGGGGAAGGGAAAAGGTGTGGATTCAGGTTTTGCTGGTTGAGGTTTGGGTGTTGGTTTGAGTACCATCCCTATACTTCTTTTGATTGAGGTACCTCCTTCCTTCTTCCTAAGTGAATGTCAGCTTTTATTTCACTGTCATGTCGCTGTAGGGTCTTCTCTGACATTGGGCCTACTTGCCTGCCTATGAAGCCGTGGGCCCTGAGATAAGCTTTCATCCAGGCTTTGTCACCCTATCTTCTTGGCAGCCGCAAGTTGGGCCTCTTTCTCCTTCTTTCTCTTTTCTCTTTTTCTTCCTTCTCTCTCCTCTTTTCTCCTTCTAAGGCCAACCTTGCTGCTTCTTCTTCCTCCTTTTGTAGTAGGGTTGCCTTTTCCAATTCCACAAGCTCATCAAGTGGGAGTAGAAGCATTTCTTCATTAGCTACTCTGTCTATCACCTTAATTCTTTTTCTGTTATAGATAGACTCTTGAGCTGCTATTGTTGCTTTGCTGCTTGCAGCTAGTAGTTTTCAAGTGTCAAGTCTACCTTTCTTCTTTAGCTTCTCCAGCCTTTCCTCCTCAAGAAGCTCTTTAGTAGTCATCTTCCTTTTTCCTTTAGGATCTGAGGAAGATTCAGCCTTTGGGGATTCTGGCTTGGGAAGTTTAGATTGGTGAGAGAGAGGTTGAACTTATGGTGTCTGTTGTGATTGAGAGGGTGGGGTTTTGAGAAAGTCCACACTGTTTATCTCAGAGGCTAGTCCAAGAATGGCCTCAGTGATGAGCAGATAATCAAAGAAGGTAAATAATTCAACTATTTCTTCAGCAACTTGAATTTCTTCTTTGGAAGAGATTGGGATTGGTCCACCTGTCCCAACTAAATCAGCTGGTGCAGAAGAAAATAGTGGAAATTTGGGGCTTTTGTGAAGGTAAGGAAATTAAGGAAGAAAAGTTGAAAGCTTTTAAATGGAGGTTAAAAGATCAAACCGATAAGGTGAAAGGACAGCTTAGTTTTGATTTGACAGGGGCGGTAAGTTAAGGATTACTTAAAATATTCCAACAATCATCAGTAAAATCTTACTTTTTACAGAGTGGGGCCAAATATTTCCGTTACACTGTAAAGTATTTCTTCCAAGAGTAAAAATTTATTCCGAGAGAAAACTATCAGTTCTTTCAGTATTGTCTTGCGAAGCCACTTTTACTTCCGAAGGCAAATCAAGTCTCAAGGACAAATTTGCTTCCGAAAGTAAAAAGATCTTCCGAAGAAGAAGTAAGCTTCAGAAGTAAATACTTTGATAGAGAAATTTGCCTTCTGAAGATCTATAAAGATATCTTTCGAGAGTAAATTTCTCTTCGGAAGAGTTTATACTTAGGATTTTGTAGAAAGTTTTGTTTTGTAACAGTGCTTAGATTGTATGAAGACAACATAGACAAGACACAAATTAAAAGGTTTTCAAAAGAAATAAACTAATCAATATTTATCATCCCAATACATGTGATTAAATACTTAAATCTTTGTTCATCAAAGGATTTGGTGAAGAAGTCAGCGTATTGTTCATTTGAATCAACTTTGACTAGCTTGATTAAGTGTTTCTCATGAATATCTTGTTGGATCTTATGTGAACAATATGAGGATGGTGCAACCAAAACAATACTTATGGAAGATTTTTGGTACAACTGAATGAAGACTTCTGAAGACAAAGTTGTACTTCCGAAGCTAAGTTGAAGATCTTCCGAAGCATATGAAGAACTTCCGAAGGCAGAACTCAGTCTTCCAAGACTAAGTAGTTTTCCTTTCGAAGTACAACCACCTTGAAGATCAGAGACAAAGTCTTCTGAAAAATGAAGTCATGAATACTTGCAAAAGTCTCAGAAGAAGTTAACTCTTCCGAAGTATAAATGGCTTCGAAAGAACATATACTTCCAAATCCATTTAACCTTCGGAAGAACCAACTACGAACCAGTGGACATAAGTATGGCGTGACTGACACACAATGCCAACTCTGATATACTGCATGGTGCTTTCCCACGCCTATGTAGTTGACCATACTTTATTCCACTGTTTACCTTTATCAGTTAGTACCGTTACCAACTTTAGTTTGTAACATAAGGTAAGTCATGGACATGTTATGACTACCTAATCTAGGATATTAGTTTATCTTAGAGACCTTACTTCTAGCAATGTAGTATTTGTCTAGTTGTAATTTTCAGCTGGTTTTCCAAGTATAACCGGCTGTAGATGGTAGTATACATAGTTTCTCATTGTAACTCTCCAAGTAACAGAGTGAACTTGTAAGAGTCTTGTAACACCAAGTTGAGAAGTAATATATACAAGTATCTTGAAAACTAATTTTCTATGTTCATCAACTTAGTATACTATTATCAACTTAGTTAAGAAACTTAGATTCACATGTTCAATTGAGTTTGAGAGAGAGATCCTGCAAAAGAGCATTTCAGGCTCTTGATTATGAGATCTAACCATCCCAAATCACCCTTGTTTCCTCATTATCACTCTCTTCACAAATGGCTCTTAACCAGGATGAAGTGAGTGATAATAAAGAAACAAGGATGATTTGGGATGGTTAGATCTCACAATCAAGAGCCTGAATAGCTCTCATACCAATTGCAGGATCGGATTTGGTGTTTCAACACAAGTTTTATCTCTCAAACTCACTTGAACAAATGAATCTAAGTCTCTTAACTAAGTTGATAATAATATACTAAGTTGATGAACATAGAAAATTAGTTTTCAAGATACTTGTATATATTACTTCTAAACTTGGTGTTACAAGACTCTTACAATTGTTCACTCACTTGCTTGGAGAGTTACAATAAGAAACTATATATACTACTATCTACAGCCGGTTATACTTGGAAAACCAGCTGGAAATTATAACTAGACAAATACTACATTGCTAGAAGTAAGGTGTTTAATATAAACTAATATCCTAGATTAGGTAGTCATGACATGTCCATGACTTACCTTTTGTTACTAACTAAAGTTGGTAACTGTACTAACTGCTAAAATGTGAACAGTGGATTAAAGTATTGTCAACTACATGGGCGTGAGAAAACACCATGCCGTATATCAGAGTTTGCAGTAAGTGTCAGTCAGACCATACTTATGTCCACCGATCCTTAGTTGATTCTTCCGAAGCTTAAATGGTTTTGGAAAAATGAGTTCTTCCAAAGCCATTTATACTTCGAAAGAATTAACTTCCTAGACTTCTGCAAGTCTTCATGACTTCATTCTTCGGAAGACTTTGTCTCCGATCTTCTAAGTGTTTTATACTTAGGAAGAAAAACTAGTTGGTCTTAGAAGGCTGAGTTCTACCTTCGAAAGTTCTTCAAATGCTTCGGAAGATCTTCAACTTACCTTCGGAATAGTAGTTTTTGCCATTGGAAGACTTCTTCAGTTGCACTTCAAAAAGTCTTTTAAGTATTTTTTTTGGTTGCACCGGCCTCATATTGTTCACATATGATCTAACAAGATTGTCTATTTACATATGTATAATTTTTTACATATGTGTAAATCGACTATTTACATACACGTAATGTGTAAACTTGATGTTTTTATATATGTGTTAATCGACTATTTATTTGTACATATATGAATACAAAAATACATGTCTTGAGTTGTTTTTTTACATATACGCTAAATTGATGTTTCTATTAGAGTCAAATGTCATCAAGTTACCGAGTCTCACAAACTAAAGTTTCCAAAACTCAATTGCCTTTTTTAGTTTTCATTTTCTAATTTTCACAAAACTTAGCAAAACATTCGATGGCCAAAAGATACCTGTTAGTGTTTTGAATCCGTTGTTGAGTATAAAAAGTAAACTAATTTTTTAACTAATAATATAAATGAAACAAAGAAAATTAACTAACAAACTAATAGCATAAAATGAAAAGCAAATGGGAAATCATAATCATGATATCAATGAAGATAAAAAAACAAAACTTGAGTAATCATTTGAATAAATAAATTCAAATTGATTAATAACTAACCTTGTGGTGAATAAAACAACAGCTTAAAATGTTTCTTTTTGCTTGTGATCATTTATATATATAAATTGGTTTCAAACACATCCATCATCTTTATATTTACGAAAGGGATATGGTTTCACTTGATTCAACTGCGTACGGTTATATAAATAACTACTTACATGCAAATGCATATGGTTATGTAAATAAAATTCTGTTAAACTAATTCATATATTTTCAAAAGTTATAACTATTTACCTATACATAAGATATATAATGTGTAAATATAAATAAAGTTGTTCATCCCTTTTTTTTAATTTTTGGAGAGACCGACAAAAAATTTGCATTTTTATTATTCTCTTTTATTCTAAAGGTTTTTGGATTTAAATAATAAAAGATTCATTGGTTTTTCTTGCTCTTGTAATATTTAGTATTCAGTATAAAACCTTCTTAGTATTCGGTATAAAACCTTCGAGACATGTATGATCATGATTTAATTTTAGGTTGCCTTATATTAGTTTCACTTACTATGTTTCACCATTTTTCTAATTTTATAAGTGATTATTTAATAATATTATTTTAATTCTTAATTAGTTTATGGTGTTTTAAATAAAGGTATTGAGTTCATATTTAACCAAGGGTGGGCGGTGTGGTATCCGTATTGGGGAGGGGATGCTAATATGACCTTTTAGCCATTCGACAACACCAATGCACACGTGCACCTTTGGGGAATGGAGGGGGATGAACCGTCATTGGTCACTGATGTTACTATGTGTATGTAAGAGTGTGGAGGGTGATGCATGAACGTCAGTGAGGGGAAGCTTATGCCCTTACTTAGCCACTAGGGAACATCATGCCACTCAATCATAATAGGGTGGGCATGAAGGTCAACTTAAGATTTGCGATAACTTTAGCACCTTTTATATCATGATAAAGAGCTAAAAAATTAGGGTAGAAACATTCAACACAAAACTCTCTTATTTTTTTATGTAGAACAACTATTAACTTACTAAAGTTTGTGAATTTCTTGAGTGATCTTCTACTTTTAGTTCAAAAGAGTTTTCTTGACTTGTACTAGCATCATTTGAAGAAGAAAAATGGTTTTTTACTCGCATCAACTTATATATTTGGTTACTATGTGTGAATCTACTTTGGAGAACAAAAATTTGGATTTTTCATCTATCTTCATCAATGGTCTAGCATTTCAATTCAGCGGTTGTGGTTTTAAACACTACGTTTTTTTTTTAATTTCTTGCTACATACATATGGATCCTTGGTAAGGCTGTGTGTGATACCATCAAGTTATCAGGTCTTGATCATAATGTCTATCTATTTTAAATTCCTACAAATGTGTGTTATTATAGATTAATTAAGTCAAACTAGGTCAATACTATTATATGCATTGCGAGGTATTGAAATTCAATGCGTATTTATATTTCATGATCAATGGTGATGGCGTAGCGACAAATATACAATACCCGATGTAATACAAGTAAATACATGAGCATTCAAGTTGCATTTAAAGAATTAAATATATAGTTGCTATCTAAATGTAATATATGATACATTATTATTTAAAATACATTATTTTTTTCTAGACTTTAACCTAAATATTTTTATAAAAGTATGCAACGATAATACACGAATATATATGAACGCATATTATAGGCAATTATTGTCATACCCCAACCTTTGGTGAATCATCGGGCGGACAAAATGTGAATCAATTGCTCATAGCACATGGTAGTAAATACATTGAGATAATATTAAATTCCATTTTCATTAAATAAGACTAATCAAACATTATATTGCAATCAACGTAAACACAAATAAACATAATGAAATTTTCTTTATTTTAGACTAAGTCCAATCCTTAAATGAGCATGAAGAAGTCCTTTAAATTGCAATCCTAAAATCATGTGAAAAAGTAATGAGTAAGCTAACAAATTAGTTGGTGAGTAAACATGGGTTTGAATACATAATAGATTGATTAAAATGATTGAAAAGCAATTCAATTCACATGAAAATGTCAAGACTTATAAATACAATAGTGTAACATAAAAGACAAACCGAACACAATCAAATTAAATGATTGAATAGACTCGGTCTGCAGATGAAGTCTTATGATTGATTGATTGAAAACGGTTCCAATCACCGCTTGAATATTAATACGGGGTGGGTTTGTCAAACCAATAGATTTATGATTGTTTACCATGACTAGAATGAATATATGATTGTGTTATCATCTAGTTTATCTAACTATGCACACATAATTACAAGTAATAAAATAGCATGTGTTGAATTCAATATTAAAATAGAATAACAATTAATAACAATGATTGAATATAAATCACATTATTTTCCAAAAAATATAAAACATGAAAAATAAGCTATGAATACTCACATTAATATACAAGGTTGATTTGAATACTAGAATATGAGAATAGACACCCACGGTTTTCCTCACGGTAAACCTAAGAGTGGTGTCTTGCATTAGAATAATAAAAATTTAACGACGAGACATGAATTAGGGTTTCAATTGGGATTTGGGTTTATCAATTAAAATAGTGTAATTAATTTATATAGCTTGATTAAATAGAATAATTTGATCAGGTAATTTTTGAAAATAATAGTAATTAGTTTTAGAATAATGTGACTAATTATATACCTTGATTAAATAAAACTAGAATAAATTGTTTAAATAATTGAGATTGAAAATAATGATAAATACTTAGTGAAATAGAATCATTAGATATTACTTGAATATATAATATATAATAATATAATAATTGATTAAATATAGTTTGAATATCAAAGTGTGAAAAAAATAATTAATTTAATAATTAATTATTTAAAATTTGGTCAAGAATAATCAATTGAATAATTAATTATTTAAATGGCTTGCAAAGTGTTTTGAAATAATTTAGGTTTGATTTAAAATCGACGGAGGTGGGAGGCTGTAGGGGCGGTGGTGGTATAGTGGACCGGTGGTGATGCGTTGGACCGGTGGTGATGCGGTGGACCGGTGGTGATGCGGTGGTGCCTTGTGCGATGGAGGCGAAAATTTGAGATTTGAGTGAAAGAAACATTGACTTACTGTGACTTGCAGATCTAATTTTGAAAACCCATCTTGACCTATGTTTCTTTTTTTTAAAGCTTTTAACCCATCTTGACCCCTTTGGGTTTTTTATTTAATCCATTCCAACCCATCTTTATTTTTAAAACACCCATTATGACCCAAAATCACATCCTTGGACTTTTTTTGCCATCTCTAATAAATATGTTAATACATCTTTTATAAAATTAGATATTTTCTTAATAATAATCTACCAAATCATTCATCACTCACATACTTACAAGGTAGTATACATCTACACATCACCACCTTGTCACCTTCTTGAATTTCCCATGTTAGTCAATTACCATCACCTCACCATCTCATTCTTTTGAAATTTTCATATGACAAATCTTGACACTCTCATGAGTCTTGACTATACATATGGTGGAACTCATTTTCACACTCTCGCCAAGGCGTAAACACAAGTGAGTAACAAAAATTGTATCTTTAGAACACATGGTACAAGAAATAATAAGCGTAATGCATTCAAAAGATATAGTAGCTACATCATTGTCTTAGGTTATGTAACGCCCTAAAATATTTGAAAGGAAAGACAAGAAATAAAAAAGATGTTTTAAATGAATGAAAGGGTTAAAAGTGGGCAAAAGCAGAATATGTTTGTGTGGGTATGAAAGGAGGGGCCACCCCTTCCCTCACTCCCATGCACCCGCAACAACCCTATTTCAAATAGAGAAAGCTCCCATCGGTTCTAGAGAAAGAAAGTTAAAGAATTCATCAATGTATGATTTTTATGGTGCTTTATCTTAGATCTAAGCTAAATCTAAATCCTAAGTCAATTTCCATGCAATTCTATGTGTTAAGTTTGAATCTTTACATGTGCATGTGTGTACATCTCGAGTTCTACCTTTGGTTTTAGGGTTTCATTCAAAGGCTTCTAAGGTGAGTTATAAGTCACCTTATTTACATGTTTTTCTCTTTCTTTTGGGGCTCATATGCATGTTAAAATGATGATTCTTTGGTGAACTTATGCTTTATGTGATAAAGGTTATATTTTTACATAAATATCATGTTTTTATGAGATTTATGATGATGTTTGATGCATGAGGTGTTCTATACGTGAACTCTAGTAATATGAGGTCTAGATCTATGAATTTGGTGTACTTATGACTTGTGTAGAACATGAAATCGTTAAGGATGAAACTGAATAGTCGGTTTACTCAGCCACGTTAGTATTGCTTACCCGTATTTGTTTCTTAAGCTGGATATTAACCAAGTGTTGGTCACCCGCATTGGTTTCGTTCACCCGCATTTGTTATTACCCTCGCATAAGGCTAAGTAATGTGACCCACATTAGTTTACTCACCCACATTTGTTTCAAGAAATCTCATAAGCCTAAGAACTATTACCCGCATTGGTTTCCTTCATCCGCATTTGTTTGTATGATCATATTAGCCAAGTGTTGGTCACCATCATTGGATACCCGCATTGGTTTCCTTCACCCGCATTTGTTATTACCCTCACATAAGCCTAAGAACTATTACCCGCATTAGTTTACTTACTTGCATTAGCACACTATTGCCCGCATTAGTTCACTGTTACCCGCATTAGATGACACTTAGGTCATTTCATAAGGATTAATGCTATAATTCTGTTTTGAGAGTTATTATATGGATATTCAATTAATAATATTTAATGTTCCATGTTATGTGATGATAATTTAAAGATACCTTATAAGCATTACGTATGATTAAAGTGGAACAATAGCGAACGAAAGGAATGATAGTGAAACCTAATGAAATGTTACTCGGGCCCTATTGATGATAAAAAAAAGTCTTGCAAGCAATATGAATGGAGGTGCACAACCATGTTGTTGTTAGCTTAACTGATATGCAGCTAATTTTGCCCATGAGGATGCATATCTGGGTCTGATCCTCGAGATTGACCATGAAATGAATGGACCTTTATTCATGAGCAGGCTTCGTGCCTAGCAATGAGGGTCAACTGTCAGGGGTTAGATACCACTTCTATGTTGTACTGGTAGGGGTTTGGCATTTATTGCCGACCATGTTTTTGGCTCTTACTTCATGCAAATCTAGTTTATGAAAAAGGAAAGATAATGAATTAAAGGAAGATAATGAACACTATGATGAATGATAATGAAGTAAATTTGACTATTATGTATGATGAATGTGTGTTCATCAAAAGAGGTTTTCAAAAGTGTATGTTCTATATTATTATAAAACTAGAGCTCTCTCAGCAACAGGAGATTGGCATTCATTCCCCACACTTAGAGTGATGTTATTAAATTTCAAGAACAATGTTAATGTTTTCAATTCCAAAACATGTAACTTGACAACTTATTTATGGATGTTATGAATGACTTAAAGTATTCCACTCCAATGTTTTTATACATCAATATATTATATTATGTTTTGTTTTATAAATGATAAACTGTGAGGCTTCCTGGGTACGGGGCCTTACTGGTTACAAAATAAAGATTACACATATGGACTTAAATAATAAATCTATATTAAGCAATCTTCCAGTGTAGCCTAGATGTGCAAAAGATTGATTCCAAGGCTACCACCCTTAGTTGTCATCTGAAAAACAAGCTAAAATGGATCAACTAAAAGTTGGTGAGCTCGTAGAGTTTGAGACCCGATAAACAATTGTCATAATAATAAGCAGTTGCAAGTAAATATGAATCAAGCCATTATATATGAATGTACATACAATACATAAAGCCATGAGCCCACAACCAAAACTATATCTATGAGAAAGACTAAGGTGTTATTTGTTTTTTCTGCAGCAAAATGTCTGCAATCTGCGGACCACATCTGCAAACATCTACAGGAGAAGAGATGGACCAAACGTCTACAGTGTACAAGAAGAAGACTGTTTGTTTTGTTTAACATCTTTAGACTGCAAAAATAGTCTGCAATTAAAATAAACTAAATCACAAATCATACAACCTAAAATCATAAATCAAACAAAACCTTAAACCAAATCACAAATTATACTAACTAAAATAAAAAATAAAATAAAAACCTAAACCAAATCACAAATCATACTAGCAAAAATCACAAATCAAACAAAACCCTAAACCAAATCACAAATCATACTACCTAAAATCACAAATCAAACAAAACAACAACAAATCATACTACCTAAAATCACAAATCAAACAAAATCCTAAACCAAATCACAAATCATACTACATAAACCACAAATCAAACAAAACCCTAAACCAAATCACAAACCATACTACATAAACCACAAATCAAACAAAAACTTAAAACAAATCACAAACCATAAATCAAATCACAAATCTTACCCTCAAGATTTGGGATTTTGGAGGCTGTAGGGGGCGGCGATCGTGAAGGTGGAGGCGGCGACGGACTGCGCTGGACGCGACGGGCTGCTAGGGCGACGAGACGGGAGGGCTGCTAGCATGACAGACTGTGTGACGATGGGAGGACTGCTAGGGTAGCGGTGGCTGGTGGTGGTTGCGGGGCCGGTGGTGGTTGCGGTGGCTGGCGGAGGCTACGAAGATGAGGGGGAAGGAGGAGGAATTAGGTTTGGGTCTTTGTTTTGAAGCTAGAGAATGAGAAGAGGGTAGAAGTGAATAGGTTATGTCTTCTTCACGCAGATCTCAGGAAGACCTTTTTTAATGAAAATTCTTCAAAAAAATAAAGAATCTACAGACCTCAACGTCTGTCCGCGGTCTGTGTGGCGTAGACAAAAGAGGTCGGGAAGTGCTTCTCAGAAAAAACAAACAGCCCTTAAAAACCCCTCCAATACTAATCATGAGTATTGACAATTGCGTTGCTGAAATAAACATTCAATGTAAGTGATCCTTGATTGACGCATTCAACAAGTCTAAAGAATAGGGTTGCCTACCTTGATAGTACTCTCCATATGTTCCAATGTCTCTATTCTAGAGTTAATTGGTTGCGTTGTGAAAATAGTGAATTTAGCATGTGATAATGATAAGATAAACTCATGCAATATTCAAGTACAAAACATAACATATAAAGCAATGATTCGATTGTTGTTTTTATAAGCGTGTTTCTCCTCTAAAAGCATTTAAAAGAAAAAAAGGGCTACGAGAACTCATCGTTGTTGTTGAGAGGTTTAGAGAATCCTTATTCCAGAGTGTGATGATGCTAAACTGCTGTGCTTCCTACATATATACATACATATATATATATATATATATATATATATATATAGGGGAAGGTTCCTGAGAAAACCAATAGTTATGTGAAAACCAAAGAAAACCATGAAAACCAATAACATAATTCATAGTTTTTGTGTTATTTTAACTGTTAAAATGTTATTTAAGTATTTGGTACATATATGCTCAGCATACATACAAGAATGAAAAGTCTTACGTATACGTAACACTATGTTGAATAAAAAATGGTTACGTATACGTAACCTATGTGTGACGTATATGAAAAACAATGCTACGGTTTTCATTTGATCCATACCCTTATTTATATATACTCACACATATATATAAAGGGTAGTGATAAAAAAATTTATAAATTATGTAACTGATTTCATTGCTTTTCGCTAGCTTTCTCATAACATTGTGGTTTTCTTAGGAGCCCTCCTCTATATATACACACACATATATATATATACACACACACACGTAAGGTTTGTCGGTGAGTTTGGTAAGTCAACGTGTAAATCATTTTAGATTAATTCTTTAAGTTTATTTGTAATTTTTTTCAAGTAATAGGGTATATTAGATGTTGTTTGGACCTGTATTAGTACTGTGTACGTTATACTCATGATAGGGAGAGGTTTCTATTCAACTAACATTTAGGTATTTACTAATAGATTATATTCTTGCATGTCTACTTGTAACTTGTATTAAGGAATCTAGATAGGTAATAAGAACTATATAATGACCAACTATAACTCCTAAGTATATATACATGTGAAAAGCAGGCTCCAATCCTATCCTACAACCCATATAAAAGATATTTCCCTACCATGTTCACTGCAAAACATTTTTGGACAGTTGATCGTATCTTGCTTACTTGGGGATCCAAAACTAACTATTAACAGGCGTAGTTATATGCGTTGGAAATATAAGACATTAAGCTAACTTTTGACACTAAAATCACATTTGTAGGTTAAGTATTGTAAACTCTGGATAATATTCTATCAGAAAAAACACTTTTGACACTTTTTTTTTTTATTTTGTACATTTGGGAGGTCAAATCTCCATGGAAAATTATGAGACAAGTTGGGTTTGAAAGCTAACTTCTTGAAAATCACTCTAGGCTCAAGAAACATCTTATTTGGTTTAGTTTTGACCAAGTTACAGTGTTTGAACTTCTGCAAGATAAGTGTAACTAGAAAACCCATTTTTCATATGTTGATTTGGTTTTTGGACTATTATTGGATTGGTTTTTGGACTATTATAGGACCTTATCAATGATTAATATTGCATTTAAAAGGTTTAGGTTAAGTACTTTTAAGATCATACAAAATGGTAGAAGCTAGTTGATCTGGTTGTCGAGACTCGATCAAAAACAATTTAACATATCGGTCTTAGCTACCTTTATTGTGTATGGGTAAGTAAGGTCGTCTCCATAGAGAATATGTTGAAAGTGTTTAATCAATATGACTTGATTAAATTGAAGACACAAACTTTTTAATTAAAAATTGAAACTTTTAAATAAATTGAATAACACAAGTGCATAAAGCAAAGAACTTTAAAACTAATTTAATTAAATAATAAGAATCAATCACTTCCGAGTTTCCAATTCTACAAGGTCAACAATTGGGGTGTTTAACCTAAGGTTTGTAAGGAACAATGCTTTAAGACTCGTTCGTTCGCAATGTTACCAATTCACTTATATCACATTGCCTACTTTTATTAATGAGCTCACGATGCAAGGAAACCAAAAACTAATTATAAAGCAGACAACTTTATTTATAAGCAAATTGTTTAAATCAACCAAAACATAATGTTTCATTCAATAGATCAATGTTCATTACAGTAACCTAATCAAACATACCAATCGTTGCACTTGACAAGAATTATACTCCCGAAAGCAATCACAAAAAGCCTAGCCACGTATCATCTTCATTAAATCTTCAATCTTGATTAATGATCAATGATGATTTGGATAATATTGGGAAGATTGAAAACACCCAAAATCTCATTGAAATTACCTATTTTTAGCTCGGAAAAGTTCTTTTTCGAATTAGGGTTGGATTGCGTTTAAATTACTTGAAGATCCACAAAGTTCGGCATGTTGTTTAGCAAACGGCGTATGATACGCCAGCCTGGGCGTATCATACACCCATGTCAGTGTTCCTACACCCATCTTTCTGTTATTAAAAATGTGAAGCATGTATGTCATCTACAACCGGTTCGTTATGCCTCCAAAGAATTGTACCTAATTTTATAAAGCTCATGATGGGAATACTTTTCTACAATTCAAAACAACCATGCCAAGGGATCTATACAAGCACAAACAAGTGATAGGCATGTATGAAAAATTTTGGGTCTCATGCACAACTAAGTTTATTTGAAGATTTATTTATTTTATTTTCAAAAATGTTCAGTTTTTTCAAAAAGGTTTAGTTTTTTCAATTCTTCCATTATCCCCACACTTGAGATACATTGTCCCCAATGTATGATGGTCACAATTAGCATTTTCATAACATAAGAAAGTTGATTCTTAATTTCATCCCTATTATTGCTAAACAAGACTATTCATTGCTAAGGAAAACTAGTATGCCATATCCTAACATATTATCAATCAATTTCAACAAAAGCATGAAAGGAATATTGTTCAAAACCAAAATAGTCGAAAGAGCACATTAATATGATCACAATCATTATTGGAAGCCTTCATCAATCTCCTTGTGCCTCCCCACACTTGAGTGCTTGCGTCTCGTGATTACTTATCAAAATAAAAGAACACACAAACTAATTGAAGAAATAAATCTCACTTTAGTAGGAATCATGGTTGCATTTAACGTATGCAACAAGCCTTTAAACCCCTCGGTAGACTCGAGTGGACGAGTTATAGTCTCGTGAGGGTTTCTAGTGAACACACCCACAAAGTTCTTGGGTTGCCTCCTGCAAGCACTAAGTTTTAGGTCTTCAGCCAGACCTTACTTGAGACCACTTATGGTGGTCGTATTGAGTGCTTTTCTCCAAATATCTTTTTATAGAACTGCTTCTCCTGGCTTGATTGATTCTCTTGTTTGCTCCCATAAGGGTCAAATATCTCTTCTTTGACCTTTGGATTCACTTGATCCGGTGGTTTACCCATCTTTAACTTTCGTCTTGGTTTTTCATTCCTTAATGTCTCCACCTTCACATCCTCCTTCTTTTCTATTTTGAAAAGCTCAAACCTATAAAGGTCAAAACCATTCCCCTTGGTGATGTCCTCGCTTACATGTTAGATGTAAGGAGGAGCACCCCTGTTAGTAGCATCTATTATAGAATAATCATTATTAACTTCATATGCAATTGAATTTGAGACCACATTGAAGGACAACTTACGATCTTCGAATGTCATGTTGATGATTCTATCTCGGAAATTGATTTGAGCTTTGGTTGTTGCAAAGAATGGTCGACCTAAAATTACCATAGGTTGCTCATTCTTCCTTACTTGTGCATTATCAAGCACCATAAAGTCCACCGCACAGTAAAACTCTCCTAGCTTGATGATCACATCCTTAACCATTCCTCGAGGTTGTTTCCATGTCGAATCAACAAGCACCATTGTTTTATCGGTTTCATGTAATGGACCAAAGTCATATTGCTCATATAAACTCCCCGAAAGGATGCTCACCCCGGCTCCATAATCCAAAAGTGCCTGCTTGATTTTAAATTTCCTAACTTGAATGGGAATAATTAATTCTCCTAGGTCACTTCCTTCCACTTCATCAACTTCCTTATCGTTGCCAGTAACTACTTGAGGAGGAGAGTTTAAATCATAATCAGTACATTCAGATTTAGGAATGATACTAACCGAATTTATGTGTACAATCATTGAATTTGAGGTTTGATGTTGAGGATTTTTGTTATATCACTTGGGAGCTTCCCCGGTTCTCGTCCGAACAATTGTTCCGTTAATTGCCCTAATTATTTAGCAATGGCCTCATTAGTCTTTTCTTACACCTTTTTAAATTCCTTGAACTACTTCATCTCCTTTGCAAGATCTTGAATTGCTAACAAAATTGCATTCTCATTGCCATTGTTAGTAGAAGTACCTTGTTGATGTTATTGGTTCATGTGTTGGTATTGATCTCCTTATTGGTGATTCCCTTGATTGTAATTATTCCTTTGGTAGCCGCCTTGGTTGTAGCTTTGTTGTCAGCCTTGATATTGGTTGCTTCCTTGATTTGGTACCTGAAAAAGAGGATTCAATTAGTTAGTATTGTTACCAAATCTAAGATTTGGGTGATTTCTAAGATCGGGATGATATGTGTTAAAGTTCATATCGTATGTCTTCCTTTCTCCTTGGCCTTGTACTTGATGTACTTCTTCACTCTTTCCCAAATTCATGTAATATGTAACCGAGTATGGCCTATCTCATGACATGTGTCATATACTTCATAGTCACTAGATATACGCGCCACACCACTCTTTCCAACTTTAAGACTTGCAAGTTCTCGTTCTAAGGCTGTAATTCTATCCATAGTCACATGATCATTCACCATCTTCACACTTGAACCCCTATACCTTCGGCTTGATTGTGCACGCTTCTTGGAGATTACACTCCTCCTTTTGAGAATATCCCAATCATCATCCTCGTGGTTTAATGTAAACGTTCCCGCACTTGTGGAGTTTACATCTCTTGCATCCTTTGGTAATAATCCGTCATAGAAAGCTGAAATCAATTCCCACTTAGCTATGCCATGATGTGGAAAGTTCTTAGCATTTCTTTAAACCGCTGGAAAGCTTCATGGAATTGTTCCCTTGATTGTTATGTAAATCCTCGAATGGCTCGCCTTACATCACTTGTCCTTTGAGAAGTATATTGTTGTTGCATTTGTACCCATGTGTAAATACTTGCCGATGGTAGAGTTAGGAACCATTGTTTGGCCTTGTCTTTAAAAGTGAATTGGAATATGACCAATTTAACTTTATTTGGTGAAAGCCTTGGCCACCAATGGTGCTACATGATGCCTCAAATTCAGATATATGCAAATAGGGTTCTTCAGTTGCCATACCATGGAAGTGAGGGAGAATTCCCAAACATTATGGTCAGACTTCAAAAGCTCGTCCCCTTTGTGTTGGTAAAACTATAGGAGATGAATTGATGGCTATGGCGGGATGATAGTGACTATCCACACCATGTGCTAGTACATAATGTTGTGCTCCCATATTGGCAGGTACGCCATTAAATGGTTGACCTTCAAGGTTGTTGTGAATAGGTGGTTGAGCATAACCACCCTAATCCTGATTTGGTTGATGATTTCGATAGCCCGGTTGGTTCCCGTAATCCTCAAAATCATGTTGGTTTGGTCTGTTGATATCGACTTGATCTTTAATCCAATCCTCCACATAATTAGTGTGATGACTTTCTTCCACTGAAAACCGATGCTGACTACCTTCCCCGTTATGCTGAAAACTTGGATTACGAACCCAAAAATTTGGCATTGGTTGGAAATTTACAGGAGGAGGATGGTGTTGCGCCCCTTGATTTACAGGGATCGGCCCTTGAGGTTGAGGTTGAGGTTAAACATGTTGTGGTTGATGTAGAGGATCAATAGGCGGAGGAAACATGGGTAATGGGATGTCTCCCAAAGGTTGGTTGGATTGTGGCCCTCCTTGATTTTCTGGGTTATTCATCATTCTTGAGTGGTTACTTTCAGGGGTTCTTGAAAGCCTACTTAAAATCCGATGAGCTGTTGCTGACGATGTACCTTCTTTCGATCTTGTTTGACTACAAATTTGAGAAGTCCTTGAAGTTGATGCTTTGTGGAACACACGATTCTCTCTTGAAGTTGATGCTTTGACCACGAATATGTTCCAATGTCTCTATTCTAGAGTTAATTGGTTGCGTTGTGAAAATGGTGAATATAGCACGTGATAATGATAAGATAAACTCATGTAATATTGAAGTACAAAACATAACATATAAAGCAATGATTAAAATATTGTTTTTGTAAGCGTGTTTCTCCCCTAAAAGCATTTAAAAGCAAAAAGAGGTACGAGAACTCACCGTTGTTGTTGAGAGGTTTAGAGACTCCTTATTCCGGAGTGTGATGATGCTAAACTGGTGTGCTTCCTATATATATATATATATATATATACACACACACACACACACACGTAAGGTTTGTCGGTGAGTTTGGTAAGTCAACGTGTAAATCATTTTAGATTAATTCATTAAGTTATTTGTAAATTTTTTTGAGTAATAGGGTATATTAGAGGTTGTTTGGACCTGTATTAGTACTATGTGTATGTTATACTTATGATAGGGAGAGATTTCTATTCAACTAAGATTTAGGTTATTACTAATAGATTATATTCTTGCATGTCTACTTGTAACTTGTATTAAGGAATTTAGCTAGGTAATAAGAACTATATAATGACCAACTATAACTCCTAAGTAAATATACATGTGAAAAGCAGGCTCCAATCCTACCCTACAACCCATATAAAAGATAATTTTCCCTACTATGTTCACTGCAACACATTTTTGGATAGTTGATAGTATCTTAGTTGCTTGGGGGTCCAAAACTAACTATTAATAGGCATACTTATTAGCGTTGGAAATATGAGACAAGTTGGGTTTGAAAGCTAACTTCTTGAAAATCACTCTAGGCTCAAGAAACATCATATTTGGTTTAGTTTTGACCAAGTTACAGTGTTTGAACTTCTACAAGATAAGTGTAACTAGAAAACCCACTTTTCATATGTTGATTTGGTTTTTGGACTATTATTGGATTGGTTTTTGGACTATTATAGGACCATATCAATGATTAATATTGCATTTAAAAGGTTTAGTTTAAGTACTTTTAAGATCATACCAAATGGTAGAAGCTAGTTGATCTGGTTGTCGAGACTCGATCAAAAACAATTTTATATCTCGGTATTAGCTACCTTTATTGTGTAAGGGTAAGTAAGGTCGTCTCCACAGGGAATATGTTGAAAGTGTTTAATCAATATGACTCTATTAAATTAAAGACCCAAACTTTTTAATTAAAAATTGAAACTTTTAAATGAATTGAATAACACAAGTGCATAAAGCAAAGAACTGTAAAACTAATTTAATTAAATAAGAAGAATCAATCACTTCCTGGTTTCTAATTCTACAAGGTCAACAGTTGGGGTGTTTAACCTAAGGTTTGTAAGGAACAATACTTTAAGATCTTAGCTTTTGATTATAGTGACAGCAAGGGAACAATCTTTTAAGACTCGTTCGTTCATAATGTTACCAATTCACTTATATCACATTGCCTACTTTTATTAATAAGCTCATGATACAAGGAAACCAAAAACTGATAATCAAGCAAATAACTTTATTTATAAGCAAATTGTTTAAATCAACCAAAACATAATGTTTCATTCAATAAATCAATATTCATTACAAAAACCTAATCAAACATACCAATCGTCTCGCTTGAAAATAATTGTACTCCCGAAAGCAATCACAAAAAGGCTAGCCACGCATCATCTTCATTAAATCTTCAATCTTGATTTGATGATGATCAATGATGATTTGGATAATATAGGGAAGTTTGAAAGCACCCAAAATCTCCTTGAAATTACCTATTTTTGGTTAGGAAAAGTTCTTTTTCGAATTAGGGTTGGATTGTGTTTAAATAACTTGAAGATCCACAAAATTTGGCATGTTGTTCAGAACCGGCGTATGATACGCTGGCCTGTGCGTATCATACGCCCATGTCAGTGTTCCTACGCCCATCTTTCTGTTATTTGGTCCAAATAAGCCCACTGATACGCCGCCCATACGCCGCCTGACGTATTATACGCCCATATCGGGCGTATTATACGCCGGTACACCTAAATTTATGACTTTTCTTGTAACTTTTGATACTTACATCTTCAGTCATTGTAGTTCTGTATTTTACTTCTTTTCATCCAAAATAAGCCTCCTTTAGCTCCAAACACCTATAATTCAAAACACAAACAACTTGAACTTGTTCCACACTATTCATGATGCAAAATCACATATTTAAGTTTTTTAAACACTGAATTATTGGCACGCGATCAATAGTGTGAAGAGAAATGAGTGGTAGAGCTCTCAAAATCGTGTTCCTTTGTTCTCCTCTCCTCTTGATCGCAGCCGCAACAACAGGAGCTTCTTGGGTAGTTTTAGAATATGTTGGGATGGAGTTTTGATGTGGGAATTCAACTGGTAATGTGAAGTTTATATAGGGAACTTTGGGAAGAGAAGTCATCATTAGATGCTTGGCATCTTTGAACAAGAAGGGAAGGGTAAAGGTCAAGACTTTTCTTGGCTGCATGGGCTGCATTGTCTTGAGCCATGGGACAGTAAAAACAGCCCATTTTGTATATTTTGTACTTTGTCTCTGCCATCTTTGACCATCATGATGTGAGGTTTGTGCAAACCTTTTATCCCTTGGTTCATAGCCAATTTATTCCACATGTATAATGTTTCTTTCTACCTCTTTGAACCAAGAATTAGAGAGGTTTTGGGGCTATGATTTCGAGCATGTCTAGGGGTATTATCACGAGTTTATAATGCTTCTTCAACTTGTCCTTTGGTGTTAACAAATTTAGTTAATTAATGTGTTTTAAGGTTGTTTTAGGTAGTGTTTGTTTTTTTCAAAAAAGCTCTTCCCCACCTCTTCATCTGCGCACACGCAGACGCGGGAAGAGGTTTTGAGTGCGCAGACTGTTTGATTTTTGGAAGACGTTTCATTAAAAAACGTCTTCCTGACGTCTGCGTGGAGAAGATATGGACCTACCACTTCTAACCTCTTCTCAACCTCTTCCCCACCCTAAAATCCATCTTCATCTTCCCCCATCTTACCTCTCCTCTCACCACCGCCCCACCTCCCGCCAACAGCCATCGCGTCGCCACTGCCCTCCTCCAACCGCTGTTGCGCCGCCGCTGCACTCCCCCTCCGCCACCCGCCGCTCGCCCTCCCCCTCCGCCACGCGCCCTCCCCTCCACGACCATCCCTGCGCCCACCCCCTGCACCGCCGCCCTCCCTGCACCGCCGCCCTCCCTATGCCGGCCCCCCTCCCTCCACCCGCGCCCTCCCCCCACCTGCGAGGTGCACCAAATTATAGATCTAGGGTTTCTATTTCGGTGGGAGACAGAGAAGAAGAAGAAGAAGAAGAGATCAAGAAGCCATGGGTGGAGGAAATGCTCAGAAGTAACACCCACCACCACCACCACCATCACCGGCCGCCGCCACCACCGGCCGCCGCCACCACCGGCCGCCGCCACCACCGGCCGCCGCCACCACCGTCCGCCGCCACCCCCGTCCACCTCTGCCACTAGCCACCGTTCACCACCACCACCATCCGCTGCCACCCCCGTCCACCTCTACACATGTTAAAAAACAAACAGTATTCTTCTTGCAGACTGCAGAGGTTTGGTCCACCTCTTCTGCCACAGATGTTTGCAGATCTGGTCCGCAGACTATAGACATTTTACGTCTTCAAAAACAAACACCACCTTAATGTTGTTTCAACAACTATAGATCGAGTACTATACAACAGCACCACATCTTCTTTATATACTTGATTTCAACATTTATTGACTAGTTTTGCAAAGTTGGTGCTCAATGTTTAGCCAAGTATTAATATATGCTTAGTTTAAGGGTGGTTAGGTTGTAGCCAAGGGGTTTAAAAAAGGTTTTTAAGGCTGGTATGAGAGTCTCCATCGAGTAGCCCTCGAGCATCCACATTAGTCTACATTATTTCTTTATTTCGTCATTCGGTAGTAGTGAAAATATTAATGCAAGGTTTGATTATATTCTTTACGTAACTAATAGTTAAACTCAATATATCTTAGTTATTTAAGTCTTTAAAATGTTGTTCGATTGTAATGGTTATCATTGATTTAAGTTGAATTAAAAGTGCGCAGTTGATAAGAAACATGTCCCATATAAAGTTAGTTATAAGGGTTATGGATTTAGTATATGTATTTAGGATTTTTGAATGAAGGAGAATTTTTAAACTATTAGAACCGTCTCGCTCATATATAAGCATTGAATTTAGGTTCATAGTTTCGTTCGTGAAATACTAATAGATTTCGTGTTGCATTAGCTTTGTATGTTGTCTTGTTAAGAATTATGTTTAACGACAAACTGTTCATGCAAAGGTAGTAGCTTCATGCATGATTACATGCACAACTATGATTGTCTTACAAACTCAGTTAATTACATGGTAGGTATACTAATCAATCTAATATAATTTGAGGTAACGGTTTAACAATCACATATTCATCAACCGTTGGTTAAGCAGATAATGCATCAAGAATTATAATTTTCTATCGTCATATTTTATCACGTAATGATTTGATGCATGATCCTTATAAATATGTAGCTTCGTACTTAATCTGTGACATCTAGTAATTTTCTGTTACCAAAACTCCGTTAGTTCCGTTTGATCTTGCATACACTTGTCGTGAGCACACACTAGTTGTCGTTGAACGTTGGTGACTTAATAAATAATTGATATTGGTCTAACTAATATTAACTTGATTAATTGTTTTGATTACAATAATGTGATTATGTGAATTAAGGAGATGAGCGTCATTTTATGTGTTACGTTTTACAATGTGACTATGTGCAATGCACGATCTCATGGATGATGGTTATCAATTGGTTTTTATATTATTTGTTAGTTAATAAAGTCCATGAATTATGAGATGAAAAATTATTTAAAAGTTTAAAAAGGTTAGTTTTACAGTTTATAAAATATCAAGGGGGAAATTAGAGAAATTGTTACCATATATAAACCAAGGAACAAACCCTGATTTCCCAACCCCCCCCCCCCCCCCAAAATCAGCCAAACACCCTCCCCACACCCATTCCCTTGCGATTTTGATCAAAACAACTAAAGAACATTCAATTTTGATTAGCTTTGATTACCTTTACATGTTAGCACGTGCCATTATCAATTATTAACACATAAAAGGTGAGTTTTCAACTAGTTTTGTATGTTTTTGATCTTAGAACAAGTTTTGATTCAATTGGGCATAATAACATGAAATTGATGTCAATGGATAATGATATAGTATTAGTTTGATGTTATTATTGATGGTTTGCATGAGTTATGCCTAGAAATCATGAATTTAACGTTTAGTCCATACCTTACTATAAGTAGTAGTTTTAATTTGCAAGAATTTGCAATTTTGTGATTTAGTTATGTTTGTTATGTGGTAATAATTGCTATAAACTAGATTAGGCAACTAATTGATGAATTCATGAGTGTTTTGATGGAATGTTGGGTTATTGGATACAACCTTCCCAAAATGGAAACTTTATTGATATATCTAATTTGATTTTGTGCATTGGGTATGCACGATGTGTTAGAATCATGCTAGGTTGCTTGTTGATAATGTCTAAGGTGTTAGAATGCATTAGTTGAATCATTGGGATGCTATTGTGGAATGTTTGGGGATTTAGGATTCATGAAGGAAATTGTGTAATGTGGTTGAGTTTATGTTAGAATATTATGGGTTTTTACTTGAATTATATTATGACATCATTATGAATGTTTAATGTGTTTGATTTGTATGAATCATGTTTGGGGCTGTGATGATGAACATCATGTAACATTTGATGATGAAATCAACAAAACAACAATAATATGAAGGTTGTTGATGATTTTCCCAAGTACCTTTTCAAATCTCTCAAATCAACAAACAACAAACATGGTGCGGAAATCCATGATTAATGTTATGATATCAGTGTGTGCTAGTGTGTGTACGATTGCTAGTGTATGAATGCTTGTATGATAATAACTACTTGATTGTATTGATTGTTCAAAAGCTTACAAAGTATTAGGGTAGCTATTCATAGCCTATACATAAAGCTATCTACAATTACTAAACTACCCTTATGTAAACGAAAATTACATAAAAAATTCTAAGTCTATAAGTCATCCGTTGTGGATGTTAGACTGTCCGCTGTGGATGTTAAGTCATCCGCTGTGAGTGATAAGTACTTGTCCGCTGTGCATTGGATGTTGTCCGCTGTGAACACTTGTGTGCTTCGCTTGATAGATGTCAGCTGTGGAGTGTTCATCCGCTGTGGATGATCATCCGCTGTGATCTGTTCATTAGCTGTGGACTAGGACTTCATCTGCTATGTGTGTTGTTCATCCGCTATATACACTTGGACTTGTTCTTCATCCGTTGCATAGACTTGTTCATCCGCTATGGGCAGGACTTCATCCGTTGTGGAAACTTGCGCAAAATTTCTTTTATCTACAATCCTGAAAAAGAAATTTAAACAATAGTTAGTGTATATTATGAATGTTAATGATACTGATGTGTTAGATATTGATTGTTTGAATGTTAGAACATATTATGGTTGATTATTGCAAGCATTATCCTTTTTAATGCACTTTGTTGATTCCAACATTTGACCCATTTTCAAACTATGAACCCAAAGCTGAACCTGTTTGAATCAATCTTGTAAACCAAATTAATTAGTTAGTCATTTTATTTATTTTTGTGTTTCAAATATAATAAATGTGTCACTTAATCAATTTAATTTAATTTTATAATTTATAAAGGTAAATTTTATAAATTTTAAAAGGCTATTAATATTTATAAGATTTTAAATATTCAATTAAAATAAATAATCAAATTGCAAAGTTTTTTTTTGAGATTTATAAAGTTTATAAAGATTTTATAAAAGATAGGTTGATTAAATCATAATTAGAGTTTTAGCAATTTAGAGTTTAAATTGTAATTATTTTTTTATTTATTTATTATATTTTTTTTAAATTACAATCATAACCCCCTTTTAAAAGACTTTTAAATCACCATTAACACCACTGATAACCCCCTCCTAACCTCAACTATAAAAGCAACCTCCATGCCTTACTTTTCATTTGTTCATTCTCTAAAAATCTCACTCACAAACCTTTCTTTTATCCTTTAGCTTTGATCAACTTTTTTTTACAAGAAATTTCAAGAATTATCTAATGCTAAGGTAATCTTATATTGCTTTTATATTATTTATTTTTTTATGTTGTTTCAATTTTTTTTATTTTATTTTAAAAATCCATCCTAACATCCAAGCTTACTTTATATTATTGTATAAATCTCTTTTGATTTTAATCATGATCATTTGATCATTAATCTTCTAACATTCACTAACCTTCTAACAATCACTAACATGCCTAAATCAAGCTAACAACATGCTAACGTAAACAAAGAATCCCGTTAATTTGCACATAGACGGCTATGCCGCCGCATTCGGTTATTTCACAAAATTGTTTCTCTAAATGATGGCCATGACGTAGTCTTGGAACATTCTTTGTAACTCAAATGGAGTCTAAAATACGATATATTGATGTATTAAGATTTGTTCTAACCTGTTTCATGCTTTAATAGTTTTAAAAGTGCACATAAGTGCCTTACTAAAATTTTGGCAGAATGTAGTCTGACTTCAACTAAACATAACTTGGTCATAACAAACTAAATTTGAGTAAACTTAAACTCTAATATTAATCTCATCAAATTAAATTTTTAATGATAGTTTATACATCTTCAGACTCAATCGGACGACTCAATAATAGCATTCACAAGATAAGTGCGCATTTCAGCACCTTCTGTCTTGTGCCGTAGTTTTGACCTATTTTCGGGTATTTTTATAAAAACTTTCTTAAAAGAAAGTTATTCGGGAGATTCTAAGCTAGTTAACTGTAAATTTTTATATTTTTATCAAACATTTTGATATTTTTAAAACCTCTTCGAACACATACCACACATTCTGTCCAGATTATAAAATTGGTGTAATAATCCTTTTTCAATCTAGCTTTACCCTTTTGGCATTCTCTAAACGTCCTAACTTCTTGTAATGAATTCCGACCTCTACTTATTATTTTTTTATCCTTTAGGGCATCCCACTTGACTCTTGAACATCCAAGTTTTCTTATGAACCCTACAACCATCATTATACAAAATGAGTATTCATAGCCTTATTTGTTATGTTCTATAATTTGGGAAAATCATGTGATTCTATATTCAATCATTGTTATTAATTGTTATTCATATTATAATATTCAATTCAAGACATGCTATGTTATTACTTGCAATTATATGTGCATAGTTAGATAAACTAGATGATAACACAATCATGTATTCATTCTAGTCATGGTAAACAATAATAGATCTATTGGTTTGACAAACCGACCTCACTTGTTTAGATGCGTGGTGATTGTTACCCTATTCAATCAATTAATCATAAGTCTTCATCTGTGGATCGAGTCTATTCAATCATTTGGTTTGATTGTATTTGGTTTGTCTTTTATGTTACACTACTGCATTTATAAGTCCTGACATTATCATGTGAATTAAATTGGTTTTCAATCATTTTAATCAATCTATATATGTACTCAAACATGTGTTTACTCACCAGCTAATTCGTTAGCTGACTCGTTACTTTTTTAAATGATTTCAGGATTGTTGTTTAAAGGACTTGTATATGCACACTTAGGATTGGACATAGTCAATTAAAGACAAATTTTCATTATGTTATTTATGTTTAAATTTGATTGTAATGTAATATTTGATAGTCTTATTCAACGAAAATGACATTTAATATTATTTTAATATATTTAAATTCTATATGCTATGAACAATCGATTCACATTCGTCCGCCCCAATGATTCCGCTGTCGGTCGGGGTGTGACATATCATACACACATGCGAATCTGATGCCCCTATTTAGTAGGATTAGCAGGGTTTAGGATGCGAAGTAGTGAGTTGCTTCACATGGCATGTAGTGTGTGATTAGAAATCTGGAATTTATTTCTATTAGTTATGAGTTTGATGATCTTTGACATTCGCAAGTGTTGTTTATGTTGTTTGATAAACTTTGTAGTATGATGATATTGCTAGATCTTAAGGTTCACTATGTGATATGTGTGACTATTATTGCATGATAATCATGGATAATGAGTTATAAAATTTAATCAAACAAGATTCACTTAACATATCACCAACGGGTCAACTGTGTCAAATAAGTCAATGTTTTCAAAAACACCTAAGTCAATGTGTTTGATTAGGCACTTATTGTTTGTTAAGCTATTTTCGTTACACGTACTTATGTGTTCACATTTTCTAGGTAACCTTTGACCGGTTGTCTTTATAGTCATACCTAGCTTCATATTTCTTTACTGCTTACGCATCAGGTGAGTTCAATGCCTCACTTTTATACACTCTCTTTTGGGGGAGAAAGCATACCTACCTTCAAACGCTTTTATTATTATAAATTATGCATAGTATACCATAGTTTGATATACCATTGAAAAGCCCTTACACTTTTGGATCCTTAATTAAGGAAACTAGCTGAAAATCTCGTGTAGTACTACTAGGTTTGACAAGCCCCACCCGTATGACCGGAGGTCAAGTGGGTTCAATATTGTCCTAAACAACTAACATTGTCATGACTTGGTATGTTGTGTCGGAAGACAAACATACAAACATAGCCAGCTTCGATCGCGAAATCACTATGATTATTACTTATGGAAATTAGATTAGCTATCTTTTTCAATGCACTAGCTTATGTTTAACGCTATTGTTTATGCTTAATTACATACTCTTGAACTCACCAACCCTTGTGTTGACACTTTAGTATGCTTTTATGAGGTTGCTAATCAAAGGTGCCACAAGGAACATAGCACGGGTCAAGCATGTTTCCTTTAAACATATATTAGTTATGCTTGGTTTATGCATACATTTAAACATTGTTTTGGGCATGTTTGCACATTTTCATTTAAATACCTTGGGTTTTGAATATTTACTATACACTGCTGCAAGTTTTAAACTTTTAAACTCGGGATTTTATTTGAAATTCATATAGAGTCGTTTCGAGCAACTAATGACTTAGATACTATTTTGTTCGCACGCCTCGAGGTTCCCACACGTGGATTTTGAGGGTGTGACAAATTGGTATCAGAGCCATTAGTTATCGTGAAATATGTTTCTTACACACTAGTCTATAACCGCATATAGTTAGCTAGTTACTTGTTCACTTATCCCATATTGTATACTCATTAGTGCGCACGTTACATGTACTACAGTATGGCATAATCATCATCATCATCATCATCATCATAATCATCATCATCATCATCATCTACTCCATGATATGCACAAGGAAAAGAACCCGTGGTTCCTTTTGCCCTTCACCTGTTAAGGGTTCTACTTCTCGACCCTACCAGATTATGCCTGGTATGTTTCACCCGGCTGAGCCTATGATCGATCGTGACTTGTCTAACTCCGAGAGTTGGGCGTGGTATCGTAGTACAGTGGTTAGGATGCTTTTATAGGGAGAGTGTTCTGATGTTGGCTCCTGATCTCATGAGTGATACTGTTTTACCACCCTTACCATGCAACCCCATAGAGCCCTTGTTACTGTGATAGCTGCGTATGATCGGATGCGAGGAGAGCCAGATGATGAGTTTGAACAGATAGATGAGAGGCACAAGCACGCCTGCAAGATGTATGATGACATGGCTGGTGCGTGGCACAGTCTAGATTGACGTCCGGAAGGGTAGGCCAAGGAGATACAGACTTTGCATGGACAGGTTGCTGAGCTGACGGCCACTTTGATAGTGACATTGAATCAGTTACATGAGGCCATAAAATGCATACATGAGTTAGAGAACCAACTTAAGCTCAGGAAATTCCAGAAAAGGAACAAGAGGAGGACCCAGAGAAGGATCTTGAGGAGATGGACGAGGATAGTAATGATTCAGAGGTGCTGGATTGATTTCTTTTATTTACCTTTCTAAACTGCATGGTGTTATTTTAGAAACCTATGTGGGAAGGGTTGTTTCCTATCGAACTAAAAAACTTAAAATTTTTGACACTGATTGGATATTTTTTGAGCTACTTGCAAATTGTTTATCATGAGTTATCAATTTGGTTATAAATCTTATGGCTGTGTAAATTCATTCTTTCTGTATTGTTTACTTTACTTGAATGAGATTAATATGTTAGATATCACCCATTGTTGTATTTTTGAATATAAAGTGAAAAATGGACGAACGTGGTGGCGGACGTGTTGGAGGACATTGTAGAGGTCGTGGTCGTGGTGCGGCAACTATGAACATGACCCCTACGGAGTTAGCAGCTCTTATTAATGAGCATGTGCAAGCGGCAGTGAATGCACTGAAATGAAAAACAGTGCTTAGCAACATTACTGTTGTCTTAGATCTCAAGGACATCATATCGAGATGGTTTTCCATAACATTAAGGGGTTTTACTAGACATGAAAATTAAGTAACTCCTTTGAGATTAGGTTCGTTTTTGCCATGTATTTTGTTTCGCTACCTCATTAATCTATGTAATATAAAATTCAGACATATAAGGTCCGAAGACCTTATTAACTCAGGAAGTTAACTTAAGGTGATTTAAGATAGAGCCAAAAAAACTCAAATCAAGTTGAAGTAAAAAAAGATAGAGTCAAAAAACTTACAAGAACTTCTTCTAATAGGTTACCTGAAACCCCGGTCCACCCAATTTGACATATCTAGTGATTATACTTATACTTAATCGATGAAGCAAATGCCAACTTTGACTTGCTTATTCCTCTAACCAAAGAACATAGGCTACAAAAATCACAAACACAAATATATTAAAGCATAAAGATTAAATCTAATGCCATTAGAATATTTAATCTCGATTGAATATTGGTTAAACAAATACACATAAGGAAAATTAGATACACATGAGTGCAAAGTGTTAAAAGTACCCAATCTGTGTTGTAAGATAATAATTAATTTTTGTTGGAGGAAGTTTAGAAAAATGAATGAAGATGACAAACATTACCATACATAACCAATTGTAATATTGAGATAGATATTCCGACTATGAAATCAATCAAAGCATTAACAAAAACATAAAATAAAAACTGGTTGACTTACCATTTAATTTTTAGAAGTAGTTCATGCTTATAAACTGGTTGTGCTGCCCAAGCAAAATACACTCATGCTCGTAGCAATTTGCTAATAGAAAATAGCAAAATCCCATCTTTATCATAATACATGTAATCTAAGTAATGTAAACCTGTCTGTTTAAAAAAATGATATCATCATTTATTAAAGAGAAATTTAAGCCTTGTTTGCATTGTATTATTATGATGTATGTCCTCTTAGGACATTAAAAGAACATGAACAATCTAGGTTTTGATCAAAAGTATATAGTTTGGTGCCTATTCATTCCTTTTATGATTGCCGATCTCATAAGCAATTCTATACCTTTATGCAAATTGGTTGAATGCATACATATACATTACATCCTAAAATACCCTAAAATAAACAAAAAAATAAAAACAAGCAGGTTACTTTCCTATCTCCCATGTGAGGCTAATTAGTGCCATACTCATATTGCAATATTGATGTTATATATACATGCACCATTATAAACTTTAGTAATAAATCATATAAATCCATAATGAACGAATAGACTAATTTACCTTATATAACTTCAAATCACACCTTGCAGAAAGATATGTATTGATTTTAGACTTCATGTAGAGTTGTCCAATACGAAGTATGATCAAATGGGTCCTTTTTAAAGATCATACGAGTCAGGTAACGAAACAAAAAAAAAAACAGTTGCAATTGCATATAACTTCATTATATATGAGCATTCACATTTCATAAACACTCATTTTAAAACCAACCGGTACGAGAGTTACCTTTATCATTAGGAGCTCCATTCCATCTACCAGTTCTATAATTTTTATTCCTAGCAAGAAACTAAATCAAGTGATATTAATTATGTATGCATAATCATCACCAACAAAGAGTTTGAAGAATAATAGTTGGAAATTTCATTACTTAATAACTAATAACTTTTATAACTCGAAAACCACTCAATTGTAATTACGCTGAATTCGGTAACACCATTGTTTAATTGAAACAATTATATAATGTTTGAAAGGCCTGGCTTGTTAATTTAAGAATAAGGACATACCAGCCTCCATAAGCCAACATGTTATCTGCCTATTCAATCGTCTTATCTTGTTCTGACAATCAATTCCAGCAATTTGGCAAAAATGCGCACTAAATTATATTTTATTAAGTTATCTTTGGTTTTCACGGAATCTCATGCATGTGTTAGGTGAGGTAACAAAGTATCTTGACCAGAGAACTCCGTCAACTTCAATCAAATGTATCTGCAACATTTATTTAAATTAAAAATAGTTGTAATTTCAGTTTAAGTGAGTAATACATATAAATATATATAGGGTTGCATTTATAGCACTACTATTGGATCTTATGTGAACAATATGAGACTGGTGCAACCAAAACAACACTTAGAAGATTTTGGGTGCAACTGAATGAAGACTTCCGAAGACAAAGCTGCACTTCCGAAGCTAAGTTGAAGATCATCAAAGCATATGAAGAACTTCAGAAGGCAGAACTCAGTCTTCCGAGACTAAGTAGTTTTCCTTCTGAAGTATAATCACCTTGAAGATCAGAGACAAAGTCTTCCGAAAAATGAAGCAATGAAGACTTGCAGAAGTCTCGGAAGAAGTTAACTCTTCCGAAGTATAAATGGCTTCGGAAGAACTTATACTTCCGAAGCCATTTAACCTTCGGAAGAAACAACTACGGACCGGTGGACATAAGTATGGCCTGACTGACACACAATGCCAACTCTGATATACTGCATGGTGCTTACCCACACCTATATAGTTGACCATACTTTATTCTACTGTTTACCTTTATCAGTTAGTACAGTTACTAACTTTAGTTAGTAACAAAAGGTATGCCATGGACATGTCATGACTACCTAATCTAGGATATTAGTTTATCTTAGAGACCTTACTTCTAGCAATGTATTATTTGTCTAGTTGTAATTTCCAGCTTGTTTTCCAAGTATAACCGGCTGTAGATAGTAGTATATATAGTTTCTCATTGTAACTCTCCAAGTAACAGAGTGAACTTGTAAGAGTCTTGTAACACCAAGTTGAGAAGTAATATATACAAGTATCTTGAAAACTAATTTTCTGTGTTCATCAACTTAGTATATTATTATCAACTTAGTTAATAAATTTAGATTCATCTGTTCAAGTGAGTTTGAGAGATAAAATTTATGTTGAAACACCAAATCCAATCCTACAATTAGTATCAGAGCATTTCAGGCACTTGATTGTGAGATCTAACCATCCCAAATCTCCCTTGTTTCCTCACTATCACTCACTTCACAAATGGCTCTTAACAGAAATCCTCTGAATCTGAAATGGGAACCATGACCAAGGCTCCAATTAGCACTCCTGAAAATTTCAGAGCTAGGTGCATACATATTGAAGGCTTCATCAAGTATCAAGACAGCCGAATGTGGAGGTCTATTACTCACGGTCCTTACAAGCCAAAGGTGGCATCTCCGGCTGGTAATGGTGCCATGATTGAGAAAGCTGTTGAAGACTACTTAGATGAAGATTTCAAGAAGATGGACATTGACTGCAAAGCCATGACTGTGCTTCTTACAGCCATACCAAACTCCATAATGGTAGGCTTTCAGCACTGTGAAACAGCTAAGGATTTGTTTGATGCTTTAACGTTGATGTACTCTAGTTCTACTAATACCAAAGAGTCTAAGAAAGATGTACTGAAGCAACAATTTAAAAACTTCACTTATATTGCTCGTGAGACCCTGAGTCAGCAATACTTCAGGTACATGGACTTAATCTCTTCTCTTCAGTCTATGGCAGTAACTCTTGAGAAAAGAGATATAGTAAGAAAATTCATGAGTGCACTTCCTCATGAATGGACTTTTTACTGTGTCTCAATCAAGAGAACTGAGAATCTCAATACTCTCACCATGACTGAGCTATATGGAATCCTGGATGGATACCGTATGGAGATGGAAGCTCAGAAAAGCCATAAGATGAATAGAAGCTCAAATCTCCATGTCAGCAATGCTCTACATGCTGAAGGTTCAAGAACTCCACAGCCCCAGTTGTACCTGAACTACCCCTAACAGCCATCATCCACTTCTGGATCCTACATCACATTTTCTGAGACACCCGTCTCAACAAGCTCAACAAAATCCTTTCCAGGATAGTTGTGCTTTTGTTTCAGGAAATGAGCACTCTGAAGATTTTCAATTTTGTTTTGATGATCTCAAGTGTTTTAGTCCAGATGATGTGGAGTATATGGACATTGTCTAGCAGATGGTTCTTTTAACCTACAGAGCAAAGAAGCTCTTCAAGAGAACTAGAAGGCAATTCCCCCAGAACCCAACTAACAGCAGATTTGGGTTTGACAAATCAAAGGCCAAGTGTTACAACTGTAATCAACTTGGTCATTTTGCAAGGGAATGTAAGGCTCCTAAATCCAATCCTAGAGCACCTCAAGCCTCCCAACATCCTTCTACACCAAAAGCTGCTGCCAAGTCATCTGACCAACAAACTGCAACTGTTGCTCAAGAAGTTGATTGGTGCTTTATGATGCAAGATATGACTCCTGCTCTAGCTTTTATGGCTGGAACTGAGGACAGTAAGGTATATGAACATTTTTATGCTCCAGCCAGTATTGCTAAGGTTAAACTGTATCAGGACTATAACATGGAAATTAAATCCGATATTAAGTCTCCAAACATATTAAAATCTGATTTTAAGAAAGCTGAATCTTACTACAAACTTAAAATAGAAGAGTTAGAGAAAACTATTTCTTCTTTAAAACATGAACACTTAAACTACAGGGCTCAAATAAAGGATTTAGTCTCCAAGTTAACTAAGGCTCAAGCCCAGCTAGTAATAGCTGAGGGTAAAGCTAAGAAGTATGCAATCGAAGAGCATAACTTCAACACCATTATTGCATCAACCTCCCACTCAATGGTGTGTTATCAAAACAAAAGTGCGCTGGAACCAATAAAATTGCTCCACCACACTCTTATGTGTCTATTAGACAGCCAAGATGTGGTACTGATGAGCAAGAGGTTCCATCTACTAACCCACTGCCCAATGAGCAGAAGAGTGATGTAATAATGGTGACCACCATAGAGAAGGATAAGGCAGAAAACCTCATCCACACAGCTGATGATCAACCCTTAACCACCAAAGAAAGAAATAACAAACTCAAGGCAGCAAGAAAAACTACCAAGAAGGTGGCTGAGTCAAAGCTAAAAATAGACCCAAAGCAAAAGGGTGTATTCATCTTAACTGGATTCCAAGTGGTTGGAAATTCTAATTCAGGAAAGAAGTGTAGTACCAACACTCCTATCCAGCTGAAGGATCAGAAGTTAAAGGGGAAGACTGTTGAAGATGAAAAGAAGTGCAAGAAACAACAGTCCCAATGCCCCATCAAGACTAACATTGAATGCATAATATGTGATCTGCACAATCATATGGCTAAAGATTGTTACTATAATCCTGCAAGCACACATTATGGAAACAATGTTAAGAAAGAAAGAGTTAAGGATGGTTTCACATTTGGACCTTACCATACGGTTCAAGTGACAAGAAAAGGAAAGCTGATTTCTGAAGCCAAGTTGCTTTCGGAAGAAACACTTTCTTCTGAAAGGAAAATAGCTTCAGAAGAAAAGTCCAAAAGAAAACAAAGAAACAAAAGAAATCTTTTGAAACTTTCCAAGAAGAAGACTGCTTCGGAAGAAAAGTTGGTAACAACTTCTTCCGATAAGAAAGAAGCCTCAGAAGCAAGTAATGCTGCTCAAGCCCCCGCAGGCTCATCTTCACAGATCAACCATGGGATGGAATGGAAGATCATAAAAGATGTTGCAGCCCAAACCTCTTCTTCACAAATCATAATTGAACCCCCATGCATACATTTTGGTTCAATTATCTCAACTACATTGGAAGAGCCCAAGACCAATAAGGCTTGGGTTTCCAATAGAAACTAATCATTTCACTTTATGTGCAGGAACATCCACATGATAAAATTGGAAATGTCTGGATTGTGGATAGTGGATGCTCCAGGCATATGACAGGGAACAGATCTCTACTTTAATAGTTTGAACACTTTGATGGAGGTCCTGTTCAGTTTGGAGGTGAAGCCGGAGGATACATTTATGGTAGAGATAGTGTATCAAATGGTAAGTTGAAAATTGACAAAGTAAACTTTGTCAAACAGCTTGAACACAATCTTTTAAGTCTTTCTAAATTCTATGATCAAAAGCATTAGATGCTTTTCACAGAACATGAGTGCATTATCCCTAAACCCGGGATTAAAATTCCTCAGGAATTGGTGCTTCTTAGATCTCCCAGGAAAGGGGATATGTACAAGCTGGATATGAACTATGCTTCCCCACTGGGTGAAGTATCATGCTTTCTTTCCAAAGCTAACAGTGATGAGTCAACTCTATGGCATAAAAGAATATGTCATGTTAATTTTAAAACCATGAACAAACTGGTCAAAAATAACTTGGTACATGGTGTACCTAAAAAGGAATTTCTCTGTAAGGATAACTGTGTTGCTTGTCTAAAAGGGAAGCAACATAAGGCATCTCATAAATCCAAAGAAGTTAACTCTATCACCACTCCATTACACTTATTGCACATGGATCTATTTGGTCCCACAAGTATAATGAGCATTGGAAGGAAATCATATTTCCTTGTGATTGTTGATGATTTTACAAGATTTACTTGGGTATTCTTTCTAAGAACTAAAGATGAAACTGCTTTAAAATCTTTCATTCTTAAAATAGAAAATCAAATTGATCATTAGGTAAAGATTATCAGAAGTGATCAAGGGACTGAGTTTAAAATCAAGTTCTTGACTCATTTTTAACTCAAAAGAGATTGCCAGACAATACAGTGCTCCCAAAACTCCTCAACAAAATGGTATTGGTGAGAAGAGGAACAGGACACTTACTGACCCTACAAGAACTATGTTAGCTTATTCAAAGCTGCCTCTAACTTTATGGGCAGAGGTAGTCAGCACTACATGCTATGTGTAGAACAGAGTTCTCATTGTTAAGCACCATGGAAAAACCCCTTATGAGCTATGGAACAAGAGACCACCATTTATTGGTTTTCTTAGGTCCTTTGGTAGCAGGTGTACCATACTTAACACAAAAGACAATTTGGCAAAATTTGATGAAAAATCGGATGATGCTATCTTTGTAGGATATTCTTCAAACTCTATTGCTTATAAAGTATATAATATTAAAAATCAACAATTTGAAGAATCATCCAACATTGTTGTAAATAAGCACACTTCTTGTGTTAAGGGGAATGGCCCTGATTACATTTTTGACATAGAATTGTTTCCAAATTATTCTAAACCATCTTGTGAGAATGTTTCAGCTAGAACAGGAACTCAAAATGACTCATATGATGATCAACTATTTGAGTTACCCAGACCTATTCCAAGTTCTGTAAGAAATCATGAAGTTCAAGCTCCCACCACTGGATCTCCTGAAAGTTTGAATATCTTAAAAAACAGTGAAGCTTCAATAAGCTGTCAACAGACTGAGCCTCAAAACTCAACAACTAATGACTCCATATCTCAACACCAAGCTAATGAAGATAGTAATCTAGAGGAACAGGCAACTGTTGATGCTTTTTCATAGCAAAACATCTCTGATACTGTAACACATTCATTCAATCAGGCCTCATTGAATAAGTGTGAGACAGCAACTAGAAACAATACTCAGAATCCTAAGCAAAATTTCTCAAACCTAGATCTGTCTATGCAATTAGATGTGATTCCAAGGCTTAGGATTCACAACACTCATCCAGCTAAAAACATCATTGGGGATGTCTCAGAAGGTGTGAGAACAAGAGGACAAACTCATAATGAGAATGTTTGCTTGTACTCATGCTTTCTTTCTCAAATGGAACCAAAGAAGGTGGAAGAAGCTCTCAAAGATAATAACTAGGTTGAGTCAATGCAAGAGGAGTTGCTTCAATTCAAGAGACAAAAGGTATGGAACCTATGTCCACTTCCACCAGGTCAAGTTCCCATTGGCATGAAGTGGGTGTTCAAAAACAAAAGGGATGATAGAGGTTTGATTATCAAGAACAAAACAAGACAGGTAGTTCAAGGATACACACAGGAGGAAGGGATAGACTACACTAATGTCTTTGCACCTGTTGCAATACTTGAGGTTGTGAGAATCTTCCTTGCTTATGCAGCATCCAAGAACTTCACAGTTTACAAACTTGATGTTAAATGTGCATTCTTGTATGGGGATATCGACAGAGAAGTCTATGTGTGTCAGCCACCAGGATTTGAAGATCCACAGCATCCCAACTAGGTCTGCAAACTAGATAAAGCTCTTTATGGGCTGCACAAGGCACCTAGACTGTGGTATGAGACTCTGTCTCACTTTCTTCTGAAGCATGACTACACCAGAGGCACAATAGACAAAACATTATTCATAAGAAAGTCTAGAAAAGATATTTTGCTTGTTCAAGTCTATGTTGAAGACATTATATTTGGGTCCTCAAATGACCAAATGTGTAAGGACTTTGAAAGCATCATGAGGAAGAAGTTAGAAATGAGTTCCACGGGAAAGATGGATTTCTTTCTTGGGATTCAAGTAAAGCAGATGAAAGAAGGGTTCTTCATAAATCAATCTAAGTATGTCAAGGACATATTAGAAATATTTGAGATGAAAGATTGCAAACCAGCCAAGACACCTATACCCTAAAATCACAATCTTTGTCCAATCTTTGTCCTGACTCTAAGGGGGAGGATACTGATAAGCATCAGTACAGGGTAATTATAGGATCTCTAATGTATCTCACAGCAATTTGCAACTTACATCTGTGCAAGATATCAGGATGCTCCTAAAGTGTCTCACCTAATTGCTGCCAAGAGAATTCTTATATATCTCAAAGGAGCTCCCAAGCTGGGTCTCTGGTATCCTAGAAATAAAGACTTCAGTCTCTATGGATACACTGACGGTGATTATGGTGGCTGCAACATCAACAAGAAATCCACATCAGGAGGATGTTAATTTATTGGTGAAAGGATCATCTCCTGTCAATGCAAGAAGCAATCATTTGTCTCTACATCAACTGTTGAAGCTGAATACATTGCTGCTGTAAGTTGCTGTGCTCAGCTGCTATGGATTCAAAATTAGATGTTGGACTATGGTTTTAACTTCATGGAGACTCCTATCCACATAGACAACAAGAGTGCAATTTCCATAACAGAAAATCCAGTCAAGCATTCCAAGACAAAGCACATTCACATCAGGTATCATTTCATTAGAGATATTCATGAGAAACACTTAATCAAACTAGTCAAAGTTGATTCAAATGAACAATATGCTGACTTGTTCACCAAAGCCTTTGATGAACAAAGATTTAAGTACTTAATCACAGCTATTGGGATGATAAATATTAATTAGTTTATTTCTTTTAAAAACCTTTTAATTTGTGTCTTATCTATGTTGTCTTCATACAATCTAAGCCCTGTTACAAAAAGTTGTTCTACAAAATCCTAAGTATAAACTTTTCCAAAGAGAAATTTACTCTCGAAAGATATCTTTATAGATCTTTCAAAGGAAAATTTCTCTAAGTATTTACTTTCGAAGCTTACTTCTTCTTTTGGAAGACCTTCATACTATCGGAAGCAAATTTGTCCTTAAGACATGATTTGCCTTCGGAAGTAAAAGTGGCTTCGGAAGACAATACTGAGAGACCTGACAATTTACTCTCAAAAGAAATTTTTACTCTCAAAAGAAAAACTTTACTATGTAACGGAAATCTTTGGGCCCCACTCTATAAAAAGTAAGATTTTACTGATGATTGTAGAATATTTTAAGTAATCCTAAACTTACCGCCCCTGTCAAATCAACCCTGAGGGGTCCTTTCACCTTATCGGTCCTTTCACCTTATCGGTTTGATCTCTTAACCCCGTTTAAAAGCTTCCGACTTTTCTTCCTTAATCTCCTTACCTTTACAAAAGCCCCAAATTTCTACTTTCTTCTGCTCTCTCTCAAATTCCTTTGATTCCCAGTACCTTCTCAAATAATGGCTCTGAATCCGCAACACAACCAAGTCGCAATCCCTGATTCTTCCAAGGATGCTGACTTTGCTCCAATCATCCAATTCTTGACTCAATCAACCTACTTCACCGCCCTCATTGCTAACCCTACCATCTACTCAAACCACATGGCCGAATTCTGGGCTAATGGTCAAAGCGACATGATCAATGGAGAAAGGGTGATCAGATCGAGAATCTACGGCCAGGAACTCATCATCAGTGAAAGAACTATCACGGAGCATCTGGAGCTTCATGACGAAGGAGCCCCTACTGAATTCCCCAAATCTGACTTGAAAGACTCATACTTCAGATGGCTTACGATGGCGATGTCAGCAAGCCAACCGTATACAAGTTCAACTTCTCATACAACTAAAAGTTCTTGCTGCATATCATACTTCACTGTCTTTCCAACAAATCAGGGGGTTGGGATCAAATCCCATACGACTTGGGCTGCCTAGTCCATGGGTTGGTCAAGGGCCTTCGATTCAACTACTCAGGATTTGTGCTGAACGACCTCAGAGGTAATCTCAGCAGGGATCCTTTCTACATGTATCCTAGGTTTATTCAGCACATCATCAACTATGAGCTAGACCAGGATCAGCTTTAGTATGAAGATGTCCTTCTTGTCCCTCACATGAGGCCAGGTATCTACAAAACCTTGAAGAGAGTATCCACCAACTTTACCAGAAGATTCACTGATCTTCTTGTGAGTATATTCGAGCCAACGGCTCCTGGTGACATCCCTGCAGACCTAGCAGGTGATGAACCCACACCAGATATCACCCACTCAATCCCAATCACTTCTTCTTACCCAATTAGATTCACCTACACAAGACGCCTCAAACAAACCCTTGTTCAATCTACTCTGATTAAACAAGCTCCCTCTGTTCAAATTAAAAAGGCTAGAGTGGAACAAAGGGCTCCCACTCAGCCAGAGGTCCCACCATCCTCCACCATTGACCTCAATATCAGTGTTGAGCCTCTTTAGTCTCGACCTGATGAGCCCATAACCAAAGCTTTAAGCCCTCAGGGTGAGTCCCACAGCCAAAAAGGGACAGCCACATCACTGGCTTCATGCCATTAGATGCTGACCAAGGTCCCGAATCATTAGGAATAACCTCTTTATCTTTTACTGACCTCTTAACCCGATCTGACGAGGAACTCATGTTTCCTCAAGGCCATGATGTTGATCTTCCACACCACTCGCCAGATCAACTGAGTACCAGGGAACCTCTAATTTCTAGCCCACATCAGTTAGCTCATACTGAAGTGAGTCCCATAGATATGAAGGGGACTCATGTAGATCAGCTGCCACTACTGAGAGTATCTCATTGGACTCACATGACAGTGGTAACATCAGTGAGACTGAATCTACGGCAACCTTGCCATTTGATGCCTTTGAAAGAGACATTAGACTGCAAGGGAAACCAGGGCGGCAAGAAACCACATCTGGTTATTATGATGAACATACTAAGTATGTTATCTCATCTCCCTGTGATTCTTCAAAAGAAGATGAGGGAAGTCTGCAACTTGTCATCAGAGACCTACTTTCTAAAGTCTCAAACCTAGAATCAAAGGTTAAGACTTTAGAGGATAGGTCTCCCACTCAGCAACTTGAGATTGAAAATATCAAGGCTTAACTAGCTGAGAAACAGATTGAGAAGTCTGTTAGGCATGTACTAGTTCAAGTTTCTTTAAGTTCTTCCAACAGTTCATCTACTTCTCAAGATGATGCTACCAAAAAGGGGGAGAATGAATAGAAACAAAGTCATGAGGAGCCAAGCCTGGCCATCACTACCACCTTATCTTCATATTATCCTGCACAACAACTCTCTGCAACCATCTTCCCTCAGCCTCCTCCGATTACAATTCAAGTGGACCCAAGGATGCTTATTGATCTCAACAGATTCTTAACCAAGTTTCTGATAAGCTCCTCCCTTGAACAACCTTCCCTAGATGTGTCCATTGCCTACTTTGGAGCTAAAGAGCTTCAAAGGTTGAATGCACCACCTACCTCTGAAGAGGAAGTTCGTCAACCTAAGGTTCCCATTGAACCTAAGATTTATTTCAAAGGGGAAATGAGGACTGATGGCCAAGCAACTGATTTAGTTGGGACAGGTGGTGAAATTCCAATCTCTTTCGAGGCAAAAATTCAAGCTGCCGAAGGAATAGTTGAATTATCTGCCTTCTCTGATGATCTGCTCATCACAGAGGCCATTCTTGAACTAGCCTTTGAGATAAACAATGAGGACTTTCTCAAAACTCCACTCCCTTAATCATAATAGACACCACAAGTTCAACCTCTCTCTCCCCAATCTGAACTCCCCAAGCTAGAATCCCCAAAAGTTGAATCTTCCTCAGACCCCAAAGGAAAAAGGAAAATGACTGTTGAAGAGCTTCTTGAGAAGGAAAGGTTGGAGAAGCTAAATAAGAAAGGTAGACTTGACACTGGAAAATTGCTAGCTGCGAGTAGCAAAACAGCGACAGCAGCTCAAGAGTCTATCAACAACAGAAAGAGAGTAGAAGTGATAGACAGGCTCATCAGCCTGGGAGTAGTTAATGAAGAAATGCTTCTACTCCCACTTAATGAGCTTGTAGAATTGGAAAAGGCAACCCTACTACAAAAGGAGGAAGAAGAAGCAGCAAGGTTGGCCTTAGAAGAAGAGAAGAGGAGAAAGAAGGAAGAAGCTGAGAAAAAGAAAAGGATGGAGAGGATAGCCTTCCTCTGCTCAAGGGGCTATTCTCAGGAGGAGCTGACTCCTCATGAAAATGACACGATCTTGTTTTTTTTCATAAAGAACAAGATCAAATCAACAAGGAAAGGAAGAAGGCTGCAAGAGAAAAGCTGAAGGAGAAGAAGAAGAAGGACGAAGAGGCCCAACTTGCGACTGCTAAGAAGGTGGATGACAAAGCCTGGATAAAAGCTTATCTTAAGGCCCACAGCTTCACGGGTAGGCAGGTAGGCCCCATGTCAGAAAAGACCCTACAGCGACATGTCAGTGAAATAAAAGCTGACATTCACTTAGGAAGAAGGAAGTAGGTGCCTCAATCTAAGGAAGTACAAAGGATGGTACCCAAACCAACACCCAAACCTCAACCAACAAAATCTGAATACACACTTTTTCTCTTTCCCATCAAAACAAAACCTTCTACTGAATCTTACACCCCTGAACCATCAGCCCTACCTACACCCTCATCCTTTGCTTCTCAACAACCACCTCCATTACCCATCCTGAAACCCAAAACTCAACCAAGAACCCAATCACTACCCAAGCCATCCTCTGAATCATCCAAGCCTCTGACCTTAGAGGAATACAAAAAGATCAAGAGGAAGCTCATCAACTGCACCACACTGAGCGAGATCTTCTATGAAAAAGAGTCAATTACACTAAAGTTCATTGACAGATCTTCCTATTCCCTCGCAGAAGATGAATTCCTTGATCTGCCTAGGGGAACACTAGACTAGGCTCTTCAACTTCTGGCAATCAATTCTGACTTCCTTAAAGAAGAAGAAAAGAAGTTAAAAAGAAGACTGGTGACTCTACTGGACACTAGGAAAGGGGACAAGCTGTCAAACAAGCCCTTCAATCCTTGAAAGCAAATTTTCTAGCGGAGGTTTGATGACTCTTCTCATAGCTTTGCTATGGAAAGAGAGAATGGTGATGTTAGCAGGCATGACACATCATCTCTACTACACTCCAGAAGATTCGATCTTGCTGAGTTAGCAGAGAAGCCATTCTCCAACACCTCTAACTCTCAAGTGGCTGCTCACATTAGAAACCATCTAAGTAGCCTTCATCTTGCTGAGCTCACAAGGAAAGCAAAGATTGAAGAGGAGTTGAAGATCAGAAAGGATAAAGAAGAAGGTGCCACCACTAAGGAAGGTTTATTCCTGCAAATGGTTGAAGGCCCTGCTTCAGATACCATAGTTAGATGAGAATATGACTACAATTCCCATCAACTAACTCTCTTCAGAGGTCCACAGAAGAGGGTACATACCATTCAGAGCAACAGACTAGATCTTCTATCTACGAATGACTTGTACAAGCTTCTCTCCACCATATCAAGAAAGACCAAGGAAACAGATAAATATCTGCTCTCCCTAGCGTTGAAGACTTTGAGAAGCAGAAGGAAGTGAAGTTTTGGTAGCATCAACTTAGGGGAAGTTTGTTGGATCTTATGTGAACAATATGAGGCTGGTGCAACCAAAACAACACTTAGAAGATTTTGGGTGCAACTGAATGAAGACTTCCGAAGGCAAAGCTGCACTTCCGAAGCTAAGTTGAAGATCTTCCGAAGCATATGAAGAACTTCCGAAGGCAGAACTCAGTCTTTCGAGACTAAGTAGTTTTCCTTCCGAAGTATAACCACCTTGAAGATCAGAGACAAAGTCTTATGAAGAATGAAGTCATGAATACTTGCAGAAGTCTCAGAAGAAGTTAACTCTTCTGAAGTATAAATGGCTTCGGAAGAACTTATATTTTTGAAGCCATTTAACCTTCGGAAGAACCAACTACGGACCCGTGGACATAAGTATGGCCTGACTGACACATGCTGCCAACTCTGATATACTGCATGGTGCTTTCCCACGCCCATGTAGTTGACCATACTTTATTCCACTGTTTACCTTTATCAGTTAGTACAGTTACCAACTTTAGTTAGTAACAAAAGGTAAGTCATGGACAAGTCATGACTACCTAATCTAGGATATTAGCTTATCTTAGAGACCTTACTTCTAGCAATGTAGTATTTGTCTAGTTATAATTTCCAGCTGGTTTTCCAAGTATAACCTGCTATAGATAGTAGTATATATAGTTTCTCATTGTAACTCTCCAAGCAACAGAGTGAACTTGTAAGAGTCTTGTAACACCAAGTTGAGAAGTAATATATACAAGTATCTTGAAAACTAATTTTTTGTGTTCATCAACTTAGTATATTATTATCAACTTAGTTAAGAAACTTAGATTCATCTATTCATGTGAGTTTGAGAAATAAAACTTGTGTTGAAACACCAAATCCGATCCTGCAACTGCATTCCTTCATAATGCCATAAGAAATTCCTAAACCATCGTGTTCCTCAAAATTATATATATATACATATATATAAATATATACCTACTTATACATGTATATATGTATATATATGTATAGGGATTGATTAAAATAAAAATATATGTTTGACTAAAAAGTCCAATAAGTTATCTCAGTCCTCCATTCTATTATTCAATGGTTGAGATCAATTTTTAAGGAAAAAAGCAGTCGCAAGGGTGTTATGAGAAAAACCACTTTTATTAAGTTTTTTTCAAATTCCCCCACTTTAATTAAACGTTTATAATTTTTTTATACGATATTATTTTTTAAAATAAATTGCACCATAAAATCGAGCGATTTTTCCTCTTTAATTTGAGTATAGTATTGTAATACTTTTTTTAAATAAAAATGGCTATTACGAAATTGTGTTGTTTTATAATAAAATAACACGTAATATATTGTTTTACGGTAAGGCATCAATTTTCTGTTGTTTTACGGTAATACAACATGTTCGGAGCTATTTAAGCGTAAAACAATACGTTTGTTTTGTCTTATGCTAAAACATCGGGTAAAACTATTCCAAAATTGTGTTGTTTTTTGATAAGACAGTGAATTCTATGTTGTTTCATGATAAGAAAACTTTTTCTATGTTGTTTTACCTTATGTATTGTTTTACAGTAAAAGATCATGTTTTGTGTTGTTTAGGGTAAAAGATATATAAAATAAAAAATATTTATGTGCTGTTTATACTAAAATAACAAGGTAAAACATCACATTTTGTGTTGTTATATGATACAACAGCACGTTCTTTATAGTTTTAACGTAAAATAACACATCCTATAATGTTTTTATATGTTGGTAGCATATAAAATAACACGTTATGTGATTTTTTCAAGTGAAACATGTTCCGTGTTACTTTCACGTAAAACAGGATGCTATAAGCTGCTTTCATGCTAAAAAAACAAGTTTTTTGGCTACTTTCAAGCAAAACAACACATTATCCACTGTTTTCACATAAAACAATATGTGATTAGCTTATTTAACATAAAAATATGTTTTTAGTTGATTTAGGATAAACCAGCACAATCAAGGTAAAACAACACAAAACATGTTATTTTGATGTGATATTTTGACAAATAACACATAGAAAAAACAATAAAAGTAGCACAAACACGTATAATAAAACAACAAACAAACTTATAAGAAAACAAATATCAACATAAAATAACAAACTAGCACATAATAAAAACCAAAACCAAAATAATATAATAATGAAATTATAAATGATGTAATATGTTATTGTTTCCTACATGTCATGTAACATAATATTGTTCTTCATATATGCGTAACCTAGTGAATACATTAGAGTAATCCAATTGAATTATCTCATTAGTTGGATTATGATAAAACAACACACACTGTTATCACGTAAAACATATGTGATATTTTTATGAGATGTAATCACGTAATACAACACGTTGTCCGTTGATTTTCATGTAAAACAACACAAAATTGCCAAAAAGCACGTTTTATATAGCTTTTGCATTAAATAATACGGTATGTGCTACTTTCACATAAAATAACATGTTATGTTTTGATTTAACATGGAACAAAATGTTTTACATTTCAAAATCACCATAAACAAAATTACATTTTGCATTTCAGAACCAATTCACATCTATAGCAAAAGCGAGCAAATCGAATTAAAAAGATAGTGCATAGCTTGATTTCATAAATCTGAACATAAAACTCAGATCGAAGAAACTACTCTAACAAAACAAAGGACGAAGATATTGTTGTCATTTTTAGCTATGTTTTAGAAGCAGTGTTATGCAAAAAAGAAAAAAAGAAAAAAAAAGAGTAGTTTGGGTCATAGCAACTGAGGCGGTGCTTGCATAATGGCATTAAATTTTATGGGAGACAAAAATGAGAAATCTAATTTTACAATGAATAAAACTATCTTTTTCTTAGTTTTTATAATATGTCACTTGTCTTTCTCTTATTCTTTCTTATCATTTTTAGGCAACTAATTATTTTATTTGAACCTTCCCCTATATGTGTATATATATGTATGTATATATATGTATATATATTATATATTATAGGGGAAAAATCAAATAACCTCAATCATATTTTTCCTTGAATTTGTACTTTTTTAACTAGAAGGTTAATTATGTAATTTTAACACCATTTAAATTTGGTAGTTAACTAATAATTTTTTGAGTTCTTGATTCACTCTTTAATTAACTCGTTTGTTAACTAACTGAATCTCATTTTTTCTAGCTATAAATTGTCAAAGCTGTGATTTTTTTTCTCCATAAAATTATGAAGCTTTTATGTAAATAGTGTTGAATTAATTAAACATGCGAATTAATTAAATATGCAAACTACTGGTTGAATAAAACCAAAGCAAGAAACCTAATGCCAAACACCAATGTTTTCATGCTCGGATCGGACCGGCCGGTTCGACCGGAATTCGGTGTTGTCGGCGGTCCGATCCACCTCGGTTCGTTTTGTAACTCAAAAACTGGCCGGTCGGAAGCGATTTAGCAGTCGGACCGGTTTTCGGTGAACCGATTGGCTCGGATCTGAACGGATGTTGCTGCAACAATGGTGGACAACACCGGATTTGTTGTAGTATCGGTGGACGTCGAAGTTGCTGCAACAATGGTGGACAACAGAGCGGCAACAATGGTGAATATCGGAGCTACAACACCGGGGCGAATGGTCTTTCTTGCTCGAATGAGATGGTGAAGGAGATGATGGAGAAGATGATGTCTGATTGTATTTCTTGCTAGAAGGAGATGGTGTCCCATGGTATTTTTTGCTTGAATAAGATGGGTGAGAGAGATGGTAGTGAAGATGACGGTGGTGAAGATGGTTTTATGTAAAAGACTAAAGTCAAAAAGTAGTTCAAATAGTTCTAGGAAATTAGTAAAGATGGTCTGGGAAGTTGTGATAAAATATAATAACAATAAATTTACTTAACGTATATATAATTTTTTTTTAGTTTAAAAGTGTTTAATGGCTTTGAAAACAAATAGTTCAAATTTATGTACTTTTTTTATTTAATTTATTTGATCAGTGATAAATTTTAAAACTCAATTTTTTATATCTTTGTAATGTTAAGGTTAATTATGTACTTGTCCGGTTCATAAATCTGATTCGACCGGTCCAACCAGTGAACCAGTAAGACATCCGATTCGACGTCCGATCCGGTTCTGAAAACATTGCCAAACACCTCTATCGTCCAAAAATCATGCATAAAGAGGCACCATATAGCTTATTTAATTTAAGCATTAGCTCATTGAATTTTTCTCATCACTTTAATCGGATTATCGATTACACAGTGAAAGGAATTTTAAGCTTCTATTTCTAATTTGAAATGGAATCTTACGTGTATCTTTGCTGGTATGTACATGTAACTCAATTGTTACATATATACTATATTGAATTCGTTTTTGGTTTGAAAACCATCAACGCTACCGTATCTATGTAATAAAAAGTGGGATTGGAGTAGATAGAGAAAAATAATTTAAATTTATAAAATGATTGATATATATATATATATACTAGTAGCATGCCCGCGCGATGCGACGGGTTAAAACTAAATATGATATGTAGTTAGGTATTAAGAGTTGTAAAACTAATAATTTTAAAAGTTTGGTCAACTATATATAAACTTGACTATATTTAGTGTGTATTTATAAGCTGTATTTTTTTAAACTGATTATAACTGTTTCTTAAAATCAAAACAAACATTTCCATATTTTAAGTGAAAACATCTAACAACCACATAAATAATAAATTATTAACAAATAAGGGATCAATATGTAAATTAATATAGTATAGATATATACTATATTAATATGCAATATTGGAAGGGTAGAATGGTCATTTGATTAAAACTCTTAAAATTAAAAGTTTTACAACTCTTATAGCTCATAGTACAACTCTTGAAGCTTTGAATCCCTCAAAGCTTTCAAACCTCTCCCCTTTTTAAAATTCAAACCACCATCGTCCTCTTTCTCTGGCGCTCCTAAAAACCAATCTCCCTGATTCAAATACCTCTCATCATCCATCTACACTTGTTTCATCCTCGTCTTCCATCGCCATGCCACTATGATCTTTCGTCGCTCTCATCTTCACTGTTTCTGTACTTGTTGCATCCTTATGAACCAGTTGGGGTGGGTTTTGATTTACGAGTTAGGGTTTTCTTTACTTAATAGTAAAAATCCATTCATGTAAACAAAGAAGAAAGATTCCTCCTTTACTTTCAACTCTGTTGCAAACATCCACAAGAACACCTTATTGAGAGCCCAAAGAAGAACCCTAGAATCGGCTTAACCGGGTAACCATAATTTTCACCGTTCATGTTCTTCCCTTTTGAGCTTCACTCTCTGCCTTCATTACCGGTGAAACCTTTCTACTCCACCGTCTACATCTCACTGGTAAGACTAAGGATGACCGAGATTTTGATAGTCCAGATCATCCGGTAAGTAACCTGTACCATTTAACCTACAATATGCGGATTTTTAAAAACTGTTAACCTAGGATGATGATTAGTCGTAATTATGATGTATAAGCCTGTTCGAAGGAAATACCATCTGTTTGATGGGTTAATTTGCAGGATGAGCTATGAAGATTTTAATAATCAAGATGACAATGGCGGAGAAAACGAATTAACCATTTCATCGCAACAAATTGCTTTGTCAGGTGTGTTTCTTTCTATTTTTTTTTTTTTTCTTCTTTTTCTATCTCTTTAAGGGGGTTTGATTCCTAAATTGAAAGAAAGAAACCTTGAAAAGAGTTCTTTCCATACAAAAGGTGATTTTATGCCATGAAAAAATTGCACCTTTCAACTACTCGGTTCCAAATCTAAATCTATATTAGCCTACCAGGGTTACTATCTTAAAGTAGAAGAGGTTGCAGTTTCTTGAATATGAATCGGTTTCTTATAATTGGACATGAATTGGTATATGGTAAGTTCTTAATGTAGTTTATTAGTTTACAGATTAATGCATACCTGCACACCATAGATTGACCTGCAACTCACAAACAAAGGTTTATCCTCTTCTGTAACGCATGCTCCTCTTCCTTGCCACTGTTTCGATCGACCCTTTCCATCTATTTAGTCCATCTGCAATCTTTAATAACTTTTCTCCTGCCCCTCTACACAAGGTTAGTGCTTAATTAGGTTATTCAGTATCTTAAACTTTCAACGTTTATATTACCGCTGATTAGAAATGATTTCGGTATACTAGGTTATTAGTTTGAAGTTCAGAAGTTGCTTATGTAGTTCTGGGATCATGAATGAACCACGTAAGTTTCGATTTTCAATTTGTGTTCTCTATGAGATTTGTGTTTAACTAAATTATTTGGTGATTTTTAAGCTTGAAGGTTTATACCGGTATATATAGAATTGATCAATATGAAGTTCAAAATCCTTATATAGTTTTGGAATTATGATTCAATTGGGTAAGTTTTAATTTTTAAATGGTTTTCTGTTATAGAACTACAGATTGTTTTGTATATAATTTCTTTGCTTTTGATAAAGTCTGTTGATGTAAGCTTGAAGCTTAATTACCAAACTACTAAAAGTTTGAATATAGGTTCTACAATCACATCCACGTAACAGTAATTAACATTGACAGTGAAGATGTAAAAAATTTCAATTATGAGATCATTAAGGAGGATTTTGAGTAGCAGTATAACAGTTCTGAATGAGGTCAAGGTTGGTAGAGGATTATTTAATTTTTTTTATTTTTTCATTATGTGTGTAACGTGTTGATTGAAAATTTGATAAGAAACATGGTCACAAAAGGTTCTGATGTTCTTTTATATTTTAATTTTTTAATTTTATGGGATGGGTAGTGGTAGTTAGTTTGGGTATATAGTAAACTAGGTTAGTATCCTATGTATTACACGGGCTGAATATATAAATTATTAAATAATTAGTAAAAAAATTTACGAATTATAAAACTATGCTTAAAGATGAAATATGATTATAATTACTTATAAATAGCTACTTTAAGTAAATAAACAATAATATATTTTTCTTAAACTTTTGTTTTATAAAAAATTTAATGTTTAAGTTAGTATAATACCCTTTTAGAGGGAAAAATGAGGTGACAATGTCTATAAGAATGACAAATGACAAAAAGGTATGTAAAAATAATGACATGTGGATTTAGAAAGTTTGATTTATTAGAATCTATAGATGCAGAAGCTTATTAGCATTAATTAAGTTGAATGTTGATTGGTTTATCATAAGGATTTTTTAAACTGATTTAAAAGGAAGCGTTGGCATCGATTGTGTGATTATGATTATAATTGTTTTGCTTGATTGAGAAAAAGAAGTATACACATGTTATTTGTTTTGGTTTATTAGAAAGAGCACATGTTATAATATAGGCCATTAATTCATTTAATATTTATTTAGGAGTAAATAGAGTGTTACAAGTAATCAACAGGACCAAAAAAAGTTGTTTCTTAAGTGGCATAATGCATTTTGTTGTTAACGGGTAACCATGTGTAGAGGCTTTGCATGAAGCGTACTGTTTTCTAATAGTCATTCGTACTAATGTAAACATGTATTTTAAATGTTATACTTATTCTCTAATCTCTAAAACCATTTATCCTATACTTAGCTTTTAAAAGTTATATGTTGGCCTTTATGCATAGCTTTTAAAAGTTATATGTTGGCATTTATGCATTCAGTTTATCTTACCTTTCATTTTATCTTTTACTCGCATCTCTGAAATGTATTTAATTAAATGTATTTAATTTAACCTTACTTGTTATTGGAAATAATGTCATGTGATTAAGTTAGAATAAATTATACGAGGGACATGGTAAGAATGATGTTATGTAATTTAATTATAATTAATTAGATATGATATATTGATGCTATGAAAAAGAAAATTAAAAGAAGTATCATACGATATATCACGAGAGGATAGATAAACTAATAGAAAACATGTACAACGATGTAAATTACCGCCATCGCCGCATCGCGTGGGTTTCTTACTAGTATATATATATATATATATAGGGAGGGATCAAATGAAAACCACATTTATAATTAAAAATCATGAAAATTACTTTTAACCAATCAAATAATTTTTATTTACTTTATTTTTTAATTTTTTCAAAGGGCAATATAGTAAAATACGCATAGTTAATTTAGAAACTATTATCATGGATATAACTCATTTCCTTATTTGACTTTTGTATGTCTATTCAAATTTGTAACCACATTTTACTAATTAATTCACAAATCATTTTTATTACTTTTTTATATGATTCAAATATTCATTCTTTTATCGTTTTATCTTAAAATCCTTGATTATAATGTGGATTCAGTAAGTGTAGTTTATCTTGAGAATGTTACATATATGTAACAGGTGCTGTTACGTATACCTAACAAATGTTGGTACGTATAGCTATTACACATACGTAACATCTGCTGTTGTGTAAAGGTATATGGTATATGTAACATCTGATTTTACGTGTACGTAACATATATGGTGGGTTCGGTAATGGTATAGGTAACAAGTGTTGTTACGTATACGTAACAAGTGTTGTTACGTATACGTAACAAATGTTGTTACGTATATGTACAAGTGTTGTTACGTACACCTAACAAGTGTTGTTACGTATAGGTGTTTCGTATACGTAACATATGCTGTTGTGTATACGTACCATCTATTGTTACGTTATAATATATACATATGTAACACTATTTATTTTTTCAAATTTATATTCTCGTGTATGTAACTGCTAAGTTTCATATAAATAACACAATTTGTTTTAAATTTTTATAGTAAATAGGAAAGATGAGAGAGAATAGATGATTAGAAGAAAGAAAAGTGAATAATTAATTAGAAAAGATGAGAGAGAAACATGAATTTTATTTTGTCTAAAATGCCCCTAGTTATTAAAATCTTACCATTTAAACTTCACTATATTTACAATAATACAACTATTAATATAAGCCATTGATTAAATGTGATTAATGGTTAGATATTGGTTTTCATGATTTTCAATTATAATGTGATTTTCAATGGATCCCACCCCTATATATATATACACACACACGCGCGCGCGCGCGCACACAGAGGTAGGGTTCACTCGAGAACCTATTCTATTTCTAATTTGAAAACTTGAAAACTACTTTTCTTTAAATTTAAACGATTTTAACTTTTTCAAACATTATTGATATCTTTTTAACAATTAAACCATTAAATAACAAATTTTTTTGTCTTTAATTTGAGTAAAATATTGCTATATTAAAAAAAAAAAAAAAGTTACACGTCAATACTACATATATGTAGTAGTACGATACAACATAAATATAATATGATGTATTGCCCATATATAGTTTGACATACTACATATATCCGTAAGAACTTGGGTTAATTTGAGAACTTGAAAACTTGGTTTAGAACTAGCATTCGAATTAATTTGTTCCTGATATGCTTTCCATATATTACACATTCGATCCATATATGACAATCATTAGTTCAATTCACAAATTCAGTTTCATACTTTTCATTCCTAATCTTTAATTTAAGCTAAATACGAAGCATCATTTCACACATTCATCATGTATATAGAAGGTAATCAGTTTTTTTCTTGAATGATTTGTTGAGATACTTAAAGGATGGAGCTATAAAACACTCTATTGATACTAGCTCCTACTGATTCAGTTCAAGTGTTAAAATAAATTCTATCTAGCCTACTCCTTTATTTGTCTTCTAGTCGGCTCCCCATTCATCTTCTATCTCCCACGTAATTCATAGTGAATTAAAATAAATTATGTCCGTCGAAGACTTCATCTGCTGACAACTGCCGAGCATTTGTGAACCAACACGAACATTACCGTTGCAAATCAGTAGTTATGTATGTTGAATCACTATATTTGAAGACAAAGTGCCATTACTAAAAAATAATGATGCAACTATCATACTTCAACTACTAAAGGTCTGCTCTACTAATTTCTTTATTTGATTTGTTTAGTTTTTGTAACTAGTAGTATTATACATTTGTGATATGCTATAATGTGTAGATCAATAGGAGTATCTTGACATTTATCCTAAACTTAAAATAGATGATCATGATTGATTCTAGTATTTATCTTTTATAGTATAAATACCTTATACTTATATAATTCAAAGGTTAGCTGATATTGCCCGCTTGTTCATGCTATTATAGTTTTATAATCATTGCAATATATCAAGTGAAGAATACTTTAAAACAATATCGTCTCTAATGTTTATATGTCAAGTATTTGTCAGTGTGTTTGATCATAACAATTAATAAAGATTGTGCATTTATAAGTTATTATTTTACAAAAGTTTTTGTTTCAATCGATCCAACATGATTCCATCTATCTCTGATTTTTAGTGATTTGTTTTTGTTTCCTGATAAATTGATTAGAGAAAACATACTTTATACACTTTTTATCAATAACAATTTCACTCATGTAGTTACCATAGATTTACACTTTATTTTCATTCAGTTCGCTCATAAAATAATTATAAATTACAATAGATATGAGAAACATACTTTTTACAACTCTTAAAACAAGAAAAGTGAAAGCTAAGCGTAACATCCACATCAACTATTTTTTTAATTAATACATTGCATTACTAGAAAACTAGATATTTGCAACTGTCTTTTAAAATAGTCGCAAAAGGGCATTTGAGACCGTTTTGCGACCGAAAAGACAGTTGCAAAAATGCACGTCGCAAATGCTCTATTGCAACTGTTTTGCGACCATTTTTATATTGCAACCATTAGCCCTGTCACAAAGGTTGCAACTGGTTTTTTCTACCGCATTTTTACGACCGCAACATTTTACGACCATTTTGCGACCGTTCCTTTTGCTACTGTTTTGCGACGATTAGTTGTTGCAACCGCAATTAGTCTTTTGCGACCAAAAAGATTACCGGCTGTTTTACGACCGCAGGTAGGTTTTACGACTGTTTTGCGACCACAGGTAGGTCTTTACGACTGTTTTACGACCGTAATTTGTAACATCCGGCCCCTCATACCACTAATTTTGTCCGCTTCACCCACGAGAAGCTTACGGATTTACTTTTGGTTGCCCGGGTGAAAACTCTCTAGGGAGGTCACCTCCCTGGATTGCTACCATCTAAGCACGCTTAACTGTAGAGTTCTCGTGTCATCCACAGCCAATACGCTCAAAACGCGTTGCTGATATTAGAGGCATGGCATTACTTATGAACAAGGAAACTCTCTTGTCCGCGGCCGGTGTGGGAAATATGTAGGGTGTTACACAATTTAGGTTTTTGCGACCAAAATGTTAGTTTTTTCCATGATATTACATTTATATTATATTCTATACCTGCGAATAATGCATATATTTTTAAAAGTTACTCATTCATTGAAGTTTCAAAACTATATTAAACAATTCACTTAAAATTACAAATTAAAATAACAAATAACCAGAGTTATCCAAACATGAAGAATATCCAAAACATTCTAAACAAAATGTTTATCTGCCTAACTTGGTGAGTCGCTCAAATAACTTGATGAGTGGCCTCTTTGAGCCATGGCTTTTAAAACTCTTTCAAAGTTTCCATCCTATTGCACATAGCTTCATTTTCCGTCACCAACTCCTTAATAATACTGTTCAACCTTCCTTGCTCTTCATCTTTTTCTTCCACGAGTTCTTTCATTATCTCCTTCAACCTTTCTATCTACATAACAATCAATGCATAGAGTCAAGATCATAAAAAAAACCAGACCCAACTTTATGTTGCTAAAAAAATTACAATGTAAAACATACATTCATAAGAAGTTGAAGTATTTTATTCTTCGGTAACATCCCTCGTAAGACTCAAGGCAACAATCGTTAAATGAAGACATAACACTCTTGGCTTTTAAAGTTGTGAAACTATAAAATTCACACATCCCCTTATATTTGAAGCATAGCCATTAGGAAACTGTACTTGTTTTAACTATTTACACACTTCATTAACCTCTCGTTTAGTTAAAGTATATGATGCTTTTGGTTTAGAAACTTTATTATTGTTTCCACTCGAAAGATGTAATGATGGTCAATTACAAAATTGTTCCACATCCTTCTTTGCCTTGATATTATCTTTCGTTTAAGGAGTATCCATAACCGTTTGAGATAGATTCTCAAAAACATTCTTCTCAATACGCATTACATCAAGGTTGTGTCGAATTAACAACATAGGCCAATATTCAAGCTCCCAAAAAAATGCTTTTCTTTACCCAATTATGAGTTTTACCAAATTTTGGATCTTTATGCTTTGAGTTATAGGTTGCACCTTCATAGACAACTGGGATGTTAGAGACTTGTTCAAGTATTTGCCAACCAGTTAACTCAGGTGGGGGTCCTATTAATGATTGTTTTGATCTCCGAAATCCGTTTCTATCGGTACGAAAATGATGTGAAATTAGTAGAAATCTTCGATGACAGTCAAACCAACTTGATTTACCACCAGCATGTAATCGAAAAGCTTCATTGTCTCCCATACAATATGGGCAAGCTAAACGACCATGTGTACTCCAACCTGACAACATTGCATATGCTGGAAAATCACTAACCGTCCATAAAAGAATAGCTCGCATAATAAAATTTTCTTTACGATAAGCATTATAAACTTCAATACCTTCCTCATACAACTCTTTCAACTCATCTATTAACGGTTTTAAAAACACATCAATGTTTTGATCGAGACTCTTTCCTCCAGGAATAATCAAACATACTTCAATAAACGAGTCTTTCATACTCATTCGAGGAGGTAAGTTATAGACTGTAATAAAATAGGTCAAAGGGAGTATGGAATTGAGTTTGAGTTATTTAGACAAAAACCATCTATGCATAACCCAAGACGAACATTTCGAATCTCTTTTGCAAAGTCAGGGTTCTCCAAGTAAAAATGCTTCCAAGCCATACCGTCACTTGGATGTGCCATGCTACCATTTGTTGTTTTGTGGTCATGGTGCCAAGTCATATCTTTGGCTATTTTTATAGACATATATAACCTCTTAAGTCTAGGATTAATTGGCATGTACGACATCACCAAATTAGGTACCTTATTCTAGTGACTTTTGTAACGAGATTCCTTACAATATGTACATTGTATCAATGTATTGTCTTGCTTATAGAATAACATGCAATGATTTTTGCAAACATTAATTCTTTCATAAGGAAGGCTTAGCGTTTCTAAACTCTTTTTTTTATCATAGGAATTTTTTCGGGAGCTTATTTCCTTCGGGCAACACTGTATTAACCATGGAAATGTTATAGTTGAAAGCTTCAACGAACATATTGTAAAGTGATTTCCATGCCAAAAAAACTTGTTGCAGCTTGTAACTTTTGATATTTTGTAGCCTTTTCTCGTTCCGACAATGGTTTATCGGCAGCTTCTAACATGTCATAGAATCTTTTTTGCTTCTGGATTCGGTGCATGTCCTTCCATAGTATTTGAAGTATATCCACATGAATACATGCTATCTAACACCATATATTTATGAGTATCTCACAATTGAAACCATTCTGTTCATGTGTTCATGTGCTAAAATCAGAAGAAACATCAGACATTACATATTCATAAAGTTTACACCAATCTCACTCAAACTTTATGTGCTTCAAACAATAAATCAATATAAAGTGCAAGGCCAATCAAATTTGACTTCAAGCCATTAAAATTAACAAAAATCGTTATAAATTACCTGGTTTTAAATAGAATTCGACTTCAAACTCATAAATCAATAATGAAGGTAGAGAAATCACAAATCGCAACGAAGATAGATCCGAATTCGACTTCAAACTCACGAACCGATAACAAAGGTAGAGAAATCACAAATCGGGACGAAGATTCGACTTTAACTCATGAACCAATACGAAGGTAGAGAAAAGCCCTAGAGGTAGAATAAAGGCCCTGATATATTGAATATATATATCCAAATAATAGAGGCCCGTTTTTCTTTTTAATTAAAATTTTCAACCTACTATTGCGACCGTTAATTCGGTGGCAGATCTTGGTGGTCGCAGTTCGGTCGCTATTCAAACATTCTTTTTCTTATCGTTTAGCAATCGTACTTTATAGATTAATTTTTCTTATTATTATTTATTATTTTCTCACATGTTTGCTACTGTTTTGCGATCTGTTATATTAAGTTGTTGAATTTGCTTCCATTCTAATTTTGGTGGCTAATCGATCGCTAATCTTGCAACCGTTTTTTTGGGTAGCAAAATTTCATAGCAATTGCTCTATTTTCTAGTAGTGTTGTGAAAATATTTCTTAATCAACAAAAATAAAAAGTCAAAAAGCGCACCACATTCAGTACAATTATACCATTTAAAGTTTCAATATCATAACCAGCATGAGAAAACCTTGTTGCAAGCGCTAGCTTGACCTACTACTTTTGATTAATGTTGATTAATTTCTTAATTTTCATTGTAAGTCAACGTTTTTAATTAATAATACTCGCTTGTAAATAAATGCTAATACACATGTGAACTACTATTGATTTTAATTTTGAACTAGATATTTTAACCGCGTATCCCAACACATATATGAAGTCAACACTTTTGAAACAAACAGGAACACGGAAGAACGTGGGTTCCTTCAGTTTGATGAACGGTTTGAGCTACCAAATGAAGTAACTAGGAGTGAACGTCTCTGCCTAGTCACAGATACCCATACAATGGATGAAATTATTCATAGGAGAATGGCAGAGTTGAAGACGAACAATATCACGTGGAAGAATTTGTAGATGAAGAGAATACATCCGATGACTATGATGATTAAATGGTTTTTCTTGACCACACTTCAGATGAAGAATAATTTGAATGTTAAGAAATTTTTTGGTTGTATACACCTTAATTAATATGTTTGTGATTGGTCATGTGGTATGTCTACTTTCAATTTTTATCTAGCATAAGGGTGTATATATTTTATAATGTATCTAACCATTCTTGTTGTTTTAATGCAAGGTGTATATATCATCTACCTAACACATGTCGGGTACTCGTGGAAAGGTCCCTCAACGTAGCCGTTCGGGTGCTAGTAACAGCAGGCAACAACCACATCCATAGTTCTTTGGTATACATTCGAATACATATCATTCAGCGGGACGCACCCTCGTTCGTGGGCGCCTCACTACTAGACCTACAAATAAGGGAGGCGATAGCCATGCCAGCTGTCTGTTATACGATCGTCCGGATTCGGATTATGATGATGAGTTGCATGATAATTCTGATGATGATCACTATAGGGATGACATCAATCCCTCTTCGTGTGACTCTATGTGCGACTCTCCGCGCAACTCTCAACGTGATTCAAATATCGGACTTGGAGCTCGTGATACATCTAAGAAGCCACCAATCCATCGACTTGGAGCTAAGTATGTCTTTTTATGCTTTATGTATTAGCATGTTAGTGAATATATACAATCTTTAGTTTGTTAGAATTATAACATGAAAGTAAATTGTTGTTGAAAAAAATATATTTACCGAAAATACCATTTCACTAGACGCAGCTAGTTCACCGAATTGCATCTATTTTAACCTTTCTCATTTAGTTATATTATAATGTAATTATATTGTAGGTTCGGATCAAATGAAGTTTTAAAGACCATCACAGACTTACTACATGAATATTTTGAGGGACCTTGGATCACATTTAGCATGGTCCCAAAAGATATAGTAGTCTGTATGTTTGGCACATTTAAGGTAATATATCAATTGTTATTTGTAATTTTATATCTTTTACTTTACATTTTTAACTATAGTTTTAATTTTTACAGACGTGTTGGAGTTGGGATCTTAGAAACAAGCAATTGACTTATGAGGGATTTAGAAACGTGCTAAAGTCACGTTATAGAGATATTATGTGGAGAATGAGACTAAAAGCTATTGAGAGAGCTAGGAATGCTAGGCATTTTATTGAGAAAAGTACAGTCTCTACCATAATTAGTAACTTTCCACCCCACCAAATCCATCTTAACGTATGACGTGAAATGTGTAAGGTCAGCAAGTTAATACATCATTGTTTTTGTTATATTTTATTATCTTTTATATTATATATGTTATTTATATATTTTATTTTTTATATTCATTTTATTATCTATTTACAGATTTGGGGCACTAACGACCGGCAAAAGAAGTCAGAGTGTGGCACAAGCAATTGCACCAGTTCCGGTAGCACCGACAAGATATCTCGACATACGGGTGGGTCGTTGGGATTTGATGAGCGTCACATGCGAATGGTAAGATAATCATGATGTGCTATTTTTTTTAAAGAAAACTAAAACAGGTAAAGAACTGAGTTTTGGAGAGTATTCCTCGCAACCCACCTCACTAAAGATTCCAAAGCAAAACTTTGGGCCGAAGATCTTCAAATTAATAACATGGAGGGGATGGAGTTCTCCACAGCTCGAGCTAGAGATGTATATTAAGTTATATTTATGTAATTTAATGTGTGTTTTTTGACAAATTCTCTCAAAACCCATTACGAGTTGAACCAAAATGGAAGCGTTCTGTTTTCCTCAATCAATTTTGACTTGTGTTCATTTTTCTTATTAACTTTCTCTGTTATGTAGTGATCGTATCAATATTTGGTATAGTAATAATCATATTGTTTTGATAAATGTTAGGAGGATTACATGCGAGAGATGACGAAGTTGTATGGGCCAGAATTTGCCAAGGATGATCTGGATGTCTGGATGTCTAGACGCGTGTGCAAGGCGAAGGTAGAAGGAGTCGTTTATTTGGGATAGGGTCTACAGTTCAGATATTAATTACCTCATGCTGGAATACATCCTCATCTTCTAAGACTTGACCATATCAAGATAAGGTATTATTATTTTTATAAGCTTATTATACATCTAGTCATATTTAATTATTAGTGTTAGAATACGAGTGGATAACTTTTATATAGAATTTATTAATTTAAACCTTTGATCATCTTCATTTGAAAATCTAGTGCATTTATCAACTTGATCTATGAAGAATGTGCATGTATGTGTGTTTGGATGTTTGTCTTATTTATTAATAATGATATATGTTTTTTTATTATTTTAGATTGGAGCTTAGGAAAATTAAATTCAACATTCTAAGGCTCAATTTGAAGCTCGTTTTGAATCTGATAGGAAAGTAATGGATGCTCAACGTGAAGCTGATCACAAAAGCATGGAGGAGGAGATGCAGGCAATGCAAAGAAAGATTTCATAAAAAATGGATGTTCTCGTAGTAATTAGTACTAATTTCTATGCTCTTTTGTTACTAAAACTTTGGTTGTAATGAATAGTATTTTTGATTAGGATTATCGTACGTATGGTTTACGTTATGTTGGTTTTGTAGGTTAAACTACTAAAACTTTCGTTCTAATGAACATTATTTATCATTAGGTTTATTGTATATGTGGTTTAATTACATTTTTTATTTTCATCTATAGTTTTAAAATTGGTTTTTGGCAACAGAAGCATGGTTTTGTGCAGTTTTTTATGAAGAAAAAGCAACTGCTGAATCTGCTATTATAAGAGTTATCTTAGAGGTTGATGCTCAACAAAGAGCTCTCAGCATGCAATCTGAAGTACAAGGAAGTTACTTCAAAAGATTTGACAAAATCACTAAAAAAATCTCTAAGTGTCAAATCTTCCGAACCCAAAGATCATTTCTTCCGAAGCCAGAAGACAGATTTCTTTCGAACACAGAGAAGACATGCTTTCTCTGACATACTTTTGACAAAGCTGAACCACTTTTCGCTGCCATCTCTGAAGACTCACCAACTTATACAAGTTGGTGATAATTTCATACTTTTGTCAAACTGTAGATTATGGTCTTTGTCTATAACTTTCTTACATTGTACTATTTTATCTTTTTGTATTAGATAAAGATGTGAGCTATGACATGTCATAGTCACATGTCAAAAAGCAATCTGCCTTTTGATTTTACATTGATTTTGTTATCTAGATTAGTGTTATCTAGATTAGTGTTATAGCTGGCTGTCAAATTATGGTCGGCTGTAGATTGTAGTATAAATATGTCATGTATCAGTCCTTAGGAACTAACTAAGAAAGCCTTGTAAATTTGCTTTGCACACTTAAGAGCAATATACAACATCCTTGAAAACCAACTGCTTTGTTCTTTCTTTAAGTTCTTTGTTTCCATATAGCTGGTTCCTATTTGATCTTGTAAGTGTTAGTCTGTTAACTCTCCAAAATCTGTGAAACTATTGCATTGACCTCCCTAACCAGTCCTGCAATTGGTATCAGAGCATTCTAGGCTCTTGATTGTAAGATCTTACCATCTTAAATCTGCTCAGTTTCATAAAACACTTATTTGCTAAAATGGCAGCTCTCTCCATAGCTGATATAGAAACCAGCACAACGACCAAATCACCACTGATCACTCCTGATGACTTTGATACTTGGTGCCAAATAATGGAAAGATTAATCAAGTCTCAAGACAGCGGGATGTGGAGATCTGTTGTCTTTGGACCTTATGTCCCATGCACACCTTCAGTAACTACTGCTGGGAAATGATCCTAAAGGACGTGGCTGACTATTCTAATGAATATCAGAAGAGGATAGATGTAGAACAGAAGGTCATGACCGCTCTTCAAACTGCTCTTCCTAACTCTATCTATAGAGGCTTCAAGAAGTGCAAGACTGCTAAGCAACTCTAGGATGCACTTAACCTTATGTATGAAGAGTTTGAGGAAGTCAAGGAGAACAAAAAAGACCTCATGAAGGTGCAGTTTGAGAATTTCACCTTCAAGATAGGTGAAACCATGACTCAGTAGTATTTCAACTATGTTGAGATTGTCGACACTCCGGTGGAACTGGTGTCAAACTCGAGAATAGGGACATTGTGAGGAAGTTCATGTTCTTTTTACCTAGAGAATGGTCTCATTACTGTGTTGCCACTAAGAGAACTGAAAACCTCTCAACTCTTAAGCTTACTGAGCTGTATGGTATCCTGAGTGGTTACCAGATGGAGATGAACATAAAAAATCCATCTCACAGCTCATCCAGTCAATGGCTCGGCCTTGAAGTGAGAATGGAAAAATTGTTAGTCTAATTGCATTGTCTAAAGAGTTATTGATTTTAAAGGTTGCACAGATACAAAGGAATCAAGAGATGTGAGCATTAGGATCTTCGTCTTGCAATCCGTGGAACTGAACGGAGTTTTCTACGAGTTTGATAATACTAGACTTAATCTTGAAATTGTTGACCGCTATTGCTGGTTGGACAACGCTAGTTTTCTTCGTCTTGCAATCCGTGGAACGGAGTTTTCTTCGTCTTGGTTAGCCATGTCTTCTTAAGACGCTGTTCTTTCCAAAACGTCTTCTTCGATAATTCTTACTGTTTGTCATGGTCTTTCGCGTACCTTTGACAGAAAAGTCGTTCGGGTTCCGAAAGAGGCGAAAAGTTAAGGAGTAGATGAGTCGGATATACACTAACTTAAGAAAACATATACTAACTAAGGCTTAGAATGAATCAGGGAAAATATAACCAAACTAAATAATTAATGCAAACTAATTTAAACTAATCTAACTAACAAGATAAAACAAGTTGAATAAAAATATATTAACAAGATATAAACAAAATAGTCAAAAATTAAGATTGTCTTACAAAACTGCCGTGTGTCCCTGGCAATGGCACCAAAAACTTGTTTTGTGTGCGGAAAGTATATATATAAATATATATATATATATATATATATATATATATAAAATAAAAGTCTTTTTGCATAGTTTTAGTTTTAAATGGTTTTTACTTAAAACTAACTACACACACAAAAGGCAAGTGCACCTGTCTTGTGGTAATATAGTGCTGGTAAGAACCGAGTATCAATCCATGAACAGACCGAACCTACTTAACAATCGTTATAATTAACAACCAGAATTAATTTTATTTTCAAAAAATGATAAGTTGCATTGATGTAATCAAATGTGTAGGGTTTATAAAAGAACAATAATTAAAGTATAAGTAAAAATAAAATTGAAACTTTTAGGTTTTAAAACAAGGAATTAAGGCTATCATCCTAATTAGATTATACTAATGTAATTGTGATGAATATCATGATGTGATTAAAGATATAGGTTTGTGTAGTTATGTTAATGTTTATAAACGAGCCAATGCGGCTTTCTCGTCTCCCAGCTCCGTAATGACAAGGACACCAACATCGAGTAACTTACAATGCTAATCAATCCAAGCCACTAGTAGTGTAGGTAGATCTCGTGTAACCTTTCAACATATGATTTCTAAAAACATAACTTAATGTTATAAAGAGAGTTGATCAAGTTCTTTTTTAACATACCATTGATTTTAGAAAACCATAACAATTACTTTAGATTTCTCAAACTAATAAAAGGGAACCCGCAAATGATCAAAAAACTAAAGTTATATGATTTCTAATAACCATTTCTAGTTTATTAATGAAGATCTATTTCACAAATAAAAGTTAGTTCATATGTTTTTCAATCTTGTATGACATTCACAATTACAAATCATAAGTTTATAACTTACCGTTCAAATGTAAATGCTACCCATAAAAAGTTTACCCAAGATTACAATAACATTAACATAACATAAGTCACACCATTAGTTCATCACAAATTACATAAGTTTCACTCAATTATGATGACAATGAGAGTTTAGCTTATCATGAGCTTGAACATAACAACAAATAACATAGAAGATAGATATGAAATCATCGCTGAAATGGAACAATCAAACCGGTGATCCACAATGGATAATGTCTAGACAATCCTAAGCTTCTTCCAAGTGTTGTATCCACCTCTCGAGCCTCCCAAGGGTCGCCAAGTCTTGATTCCCGAGAGAAATCAACAGGGTAACCCTCCACCAAAAGCTCTCCCAAATGATAGAATTAGGCCTCTATTTATAAGCTTTGTGTAGTGTTTAAGTATGGCCCCGTGCCTAAAAAGCACAGCCTCGTGATAGTACAATGCTTACGAAAGTTGGTCGGTTCGTACGTACAGATTGTGTCGGGCACGGCCCCGTGCTTAATGGGGCATGACCCCATGATTGGGGTGGGGCATGGCCCCGTGACTACTGGGGCACGACCCTATGACTACTTTTAGGGGACAATACTTTTTGTTCTGTTAGATGTCCACTCACGAGGGTGTGCCAATTTAAGCATAGGGGCGTGTTTCGGGCAAGTCATGGGGGCGTGCTTAATGAGGCACGGCCCCATGCTTGGACTTCAAAGCTCGGTTTTCTTAAATTCTTGCTAAGTATGCTTCTTTTGTCCATTTGGGCCTATTGAACGCTTGAAAACACAATTTAACATTTTTAAGTTCATTTTTATCATTTTAAGGAAGATATTTACGAATACTTGATGTGCTTTCGATAGGTTTTTTATGTATAATTTAGAGCATATCAGTCAAAAAGTGTTACAAATGATTTCCGATGGGGTTTTTTCCTACTTTGATTTTGTGTCGCAAATGAATCGGAAATGCATGTTTCCTACGCATTTCCTACGCGTATACGTGTAGCAAACCACTGTCTTTTCTAGTAGTGTGATAGTAGATTTATTTGATTTGTAAGATCATAGGGTTAACTATCTTAATCATGTTTTTAAAGACATGGTCTTAAAATAACTACATATATTCCTTTTTGTAACCCACAGTACACAAAATAGGTATTGGACTACATTTGAGGGGTTAGGTATTTTTGGAATCAAATAGGAACAAGACTCGGGTACAAGGTATATGGAACCATACACACTAGAGCTGGTTCGGGTAGGGTCAAGTATAGAACTAGGTACAAATAAGGTATTTCTTATTTTTTATTTTCTAATTATAATTTATAAACAACATAAAATTATCTTTTTATCTTTTCTTTACCGGCCAAACAAAAGAAACTATTATTAGGAATCACATATTCAACCACCGGTACAAAACAACAATTTTAGAACTCAAAGTTACATCATGAATGCCAATTTACATCCTTAAGATTTGCTCTATATTTGATCCACCAAAATGAGTTGACCTTGATCTCATCCAACGTCTCTAACACGTGAGGAGTTCTCCCGTAGAAAACAAGATCATTTCTTGCCAGCCAAATATACCATATCGTAATTATTAAAACACACTTCACAATCTTTTCTATCTTTGATGAACCCATGACTTCCTGAGCCCAAGTAACTACTTCAAGAACCGAACCAATATTCCACGTCAGAATCTTACACCAATCGGATACATGTGCCTAGATTTCCGATGAAAGCGCATGTAACTAGGACGTGATCCACGGATTCCGTATGTTCGATGCATAAACTACATTCCACTGAATTCATATAAACACCACAACCTACCAAAACTTCCTTCACCGGAATACTGTTTAATCTTGCTCTCCAAATAAACCTGTAACCTTAATTGGAACCCACCGACACCACATCATCGGGTTTAGGTCTGTATACATACGATTAGATTCTAATATTTTCCTGAAGGACCTTGTCGAGAACTCTCCTGAAGGGTCCATATCCCATATCCACTAATATTCCCTATTTTAAAATTCTGCCATTTTAATATGGTTTTCTTATTGCATTAACTCACCATTTTTCATGTGATTTAAAATTTTCTTTTTTTCAAGTCCCATTTGCATACAACTATATTATTATTTATCTTCAACCTTTTACCTACTAAACACCTTTTGTCCTTTTCAAGCATAAACAAAGCTGGGAAAACATCCTATAAGGCTCCATCCCCAACCCATTTATCCATCCAGAATATCACCTTGTCCCCATTGCCCACTATTCCTTTTATTAAATTGTTTATATCTAAATTTTCTCTACATAAGTCTATATGTAACCCACCCACTTGCTTCCAAATACCATGAATTGATTTTTTTCGTTGGAACGACATTGCCTTATTAGGCTGATGATGAATTGCCGATACAACTTTTGCCCATAACGCAGAGTTCTCCCTCTTGAACTTCCATCTCCATTCTTTTAGTAACGCCAAATTTGCTTCTTTAATTTTCTGTTCATCCAAAACCCCTCCCCAAAGAAACTTTCTTCTAATACCTTCCAAAATTTGAATTATTTGTAGTGGAGCTTTAAATAATGATAGATAATACATAGGTAGGCTACCAAGGACCGACTTGATAAGTGTTAGCCGGCTCTGAAAGACAAGTTTTTTTGCCTTCCAACCAGTGTTTTTGTGACCGGATCGGACCGGCCGGTCCGACCGGTTCGACCGGGGATCGGCTGGGTGGCCGGTCCGGTTCACATCAATTCGTTTCTGGCCGGTCGAACCGGCCGGTTCATCCCGAACCGCTGGTCGGACCGGGAAACCGGACCGGTTCGGACCGGATTTTGTAATTTTTTTATTTTATTTTTTATTTTTTTGATTTTAATGGGTAAAAACGGGGTGTTGAACCATAAATTAGTATGTTAGATATAAAAATATAGTTAAGTTTTATATATAACTATAAAATACGTATATAAATTACTTATATTTAATTTCATATATAACTATATATATAATATACTATATATATAATTATGACGTCATCCGGTTCTTAAATCCGGTCCGACCGGTCCGACCACCGAACCAGTAAGACGTCCGGTTCGACGTCCGATCCGGTTCTGAAAACATTGCTTCCAACAATTTTTCTTTGACTTTTTGCATAATTGGTTGTCAATTTTTATCAACCCCATATTTGCCCCCATAGGCACCCCAAGATGAACAAAGAATGATTAGCAGTTCGACAGGACGGAAATTAGACTACTCTGATCAACCCTAATGCCAAATAAATTGTTTTTATGAAAATTTACCTTCAGTCCCGATGCTAGATTAAAACATCTTAGAATTCTTGCTAAATTTTTTGCATTCATGTAGGACCAATCGCCAATTATAAGAGCATCGTCAGAATAAAAAAGATGAAGATGATGATTACAATCTTTTTATCTATTTATAATTGTTTCTATACAAAAGAAAATCCACTCCCTAAAATTTACACAACTTTAGGAATTAATACAATTCTATTTTTATTTCATTATTCTTCATTATAATTTTAATCATCATCTTCATCGTCTTCGTCGTTCTGTTCGCCTGAATTATTTTGAATGACCCGATGCATCATAAGAGACATCTTCGTCAAATAAGCCAGATGATAGTCCATCATTTATACTAATTTAGGGTGCCAAATGGTAATAAAAAACAAAAAAAGGTTCAAAATTTCATCACAAATGGTTATATAGATGTTTTTAACTACTATTTTCGAAAACTCCAATTCCAGGGCTAGAGCTGGGTAGGAGGAACAGGTCCAATTAGGTTCGGGTAGGAACCGGTTGGCTAGGCATTCTTTGGAACCGGGTAGGAACCGCCAGGTACTATCAGGTTCAAACCATGTACACTTGGGGGGAAGTAGGAACCAGAACTAGTTCCCGGTTGGGTCCCTGGGTTCGGGTTTGGAACAGCGTATTTTGTGCACCTTTGTTTATAACTTTAACCTTTCAAAGAGAAAGTCTTTGCTTTCAACAAAGCTGAAAGTGAACTTCTAACTTAGCTTTATATTATATATTTCTATGCAAATATATATTGTAGAAAAAGAAGAAAAGAAAATTTTCTCTAATTCACTACCTCATTTTAATATCTTGAATTGTGAGGCAAGCAATATGATTGAGTTTTTCACCATCTATAGCAGGGCACCCGGTTTCTTTTCAATCAAATATGATTGAGCTTTAGATATCGAGCTCGAGCCGGCTCGCGAGCCTAAACGAGCTTTTTTTATATAATTTTTTATTTACATATTTAAATATATAAAATTATATATTTACATAAATGATATTATGAGATATATTATTATGAAAAAATAATTAAATAATATATATTATGTTATATATAAAAAATATGATTATAAATAAATATAAAAGTAATTATAAAAAAATAAAAATTTAATAATTTAACAAGAAAACGAGCCAGAGCCCGAGCCGAGCTCGAGCTTGAAAAATTTCTGAGGAGCCGAGCTTGAGCTTTGGAAATAAAACTACAAGCGAGACGAGCTCGAGCTCGAGATTTCTAAAACTAAAACGAGTCGAGCTCGAGCCTCAGCCAGCTCGGGCTCGGCTCGGCTCGTTTACGCCCCTAACAAATAGTGAGACCACTTACCGTAGGACCCCATGACTCCACCTATTGTGAAAATAATAGTGACACGAGTGGCATGTAATAGGTAGCATACAAATGTACAACACACAATAGGATGACAATAAGATAATCTTAATAAGGTAGCGTACATAGACATAACTTATCCTAACTAGCATATAATATGATAACATATAAAGGTACAAAGTACATCAATACTAAGTTGGTCAAAGTGTAGGGACAAGAAAAATAACTAGCTAAACTAAGTGAAATAAGAGTATACACACAAGGTAATTGGAAAAGACTGAAAGAGAACTAAAGTGTAGGGACAATGCGGGCAACAAGTATGTTAAAACACACCTAAATAGGTATGACTCGAGCTCCCATAGAAGTAAAACCTTAAAGCCACACTAATGCATGACAACTAAGGCAAGCAATGTATACCTAAGTATCAAGTACGTTAAATCACACCTAAGTAAACAAGTTTCCCCCAAAAGTGCTTAACCTTAATCTTTCGCCTCCACGAACTCCTATTGTTGATCATGTACTCGAGAGACTTGACAATCTTAGATCCTACCTAATCATCTCATCCCAAGTCAACTTAGGTCTTCCTATACTCCTTCCTTTACTGTGAGATTTTCTACAGTTCTAATCGTCACCATCATCTGTCTCCTCTTCACATGGCTAACCAATCTCAATCTGACCCTTTTAATTTTGTCTACGATACATGCCACCCATAGTATCTCCCGGAACATCTTATTCCTTATCCGATTCATTCTTGTGTTTTCACACATCTACCTTAACATATACATCTTTGCCACTTCTAATGTCACACAAAACTCTCTCTTGTATTGACTTAAACTACGCATCCAAAACTATTCACAAAAAAAAAAATGAACTTAATGCCCATCCTTGGTGGAGGTTCACCTTCATAAGAAAGAGTCGACATCTCTCACTAACATACACACATTATACATATCTCTGGTTATCCGAATATATCACTCAGGAACCCGTCTACGTAAGAGAATCTCTCAGATGACATGTTGGGATACACTGTCAAAAGCCTTTTCTAGATCAATGAACGTCGTATGAAGAACTTGCAACTTTTATTTTTTCTTTTCCACAAGTCTCAAACTGTGTATGGCTCTGTTATAGATCACCCTGGCATAAATCCATACCAGTTTACAGTTTACAGTTTACAGTTTACAGAAACCTAGGTCTTTTGTTAGATTATTGTATCAATAACTCTTTTTCACATTTTTATAGTATGATTTAAAAGCTTTATTCTTATATAGTTAGTATAGCATTGCGCTTCTCTATTGTTCTTATATATGAGTACTAGAACATTACTCTTCCACTAGTCTGACATTTTTTTGATCCTGAAAATAATATTAAACAACTATGTCAACCATTTAACTCTTTCCTCCAAGCACTTCAACACCTCGATTGGTATGTCCGAATTAGCTGTCTTAGCCCTTTCGATTTATTAAAAACCATTCTTTAATAACACGCATGTAATAACTCACAATTCTCAATAATTACACTTGATATTTCATTAATACCACACAAATTTTTATTTTTAATCTCACAATAAAATGGTTTGTTTAGTGATTCTGGTTCAACGTATAGTAACAAGGAATGTACAACACACATTATATTATATATTTCACTATTGAATACAAAGGACGTTTAAAGTAATGGTACATTGTTGTAAAAGCTAAGAAGGCAGTTTCGACTTGTATAACTTAGCACAGAATATGTAGACCACCATGTTCAAGAAACTAAGCCCAGCCAAAAGCCAGAAAAACCGATCAAGGTGGCCTTGATTCAAGTTATCAGGTATCCACCCAAGCTGCCCACCACTAGTCGTAACATATGTCACCACCGTCAATATAAACGAACTCAAGTAATTCCCTAATGAATTCGTGAGTAAAGAAAGCGCGCTACACAAGCTCCGCATAGCATCAGGTGACTGATCATAGAAGAACTCAAGCTGCCCGATAAAAGTAAACACTTCAGCAGCACCCAACAAGAAGTACTGTGGTATCTGCCAAAGGATACTAATTGGAACAGGGGTATTTTGGTCAATTAACCCCAGCGACGTTGCCATATCAAGACGTTTTATTTCCACCAAAGCCGCGGCTGACATGCAAAGAATGGATAGAAAGAGACCGATGCCCATCCTTTGTAGCTCAGTGAAGCCTCTTCCTTGATTTGAGAATTTTCTTGCTATGGGGACAAGGATCCGGTCATAAACAGGTACCCAGAAGATGACACTGATGACGTCAAAAGTTGACAGAGAAGCAGCGGGAATGGTGAACGACCCGATTGTTGTGTCCATCATCATCCCTTGTTCTACAAACATGGTTGACATTTGGGCATAAACTGCTGAAAAAACAATCCCTGTTGCCCAGATCGGAAACATCCGGATCAAGATTTTCAGTTCTTCTACTTGTGTAACCGTGCATAACCACCAAGGATCATCATTGGTGTTTCCAATAGGTGAGGGCACAGCAGCTTTATCCAGGAACCTGTGACATGATGAAAAAAAAAAATCCAAATGACATTAAGTTCATATTACTAATCTTCAAGGGGAGTGGCAAAGTGATGAGAGCTTGAGTCTAAGGTCTTAGGTTTAAACTCAAAGCTTACTGGTTTTCTAACCCCCTTAAGGTCAAGTTCCGTTTTAAGTTTTCCACTAAAAGATGCAGATTACCGTGGTTAAAAAATTACTTACTTGAGTTCGTCTGTATGAATGAGTTTGCGGCTTCCCTTGATTGCAGAGCATTTGTCAGGAGTTTCATACAGAAGGGAGGTATCGGTAGGAAGTGGCATATTCCACTTACGGAATGATGCAACCAACACCTGACACATTCGTGTAATAGGACTACCCCCAGGTTTCTGAAACCTATAAAGAGGAGTTCCAAGAAAGAAACTAATAATAGCCACACCCATGAATAAAGCAGGGATTCCAAACCCTAGGCCCCACCCCTTATTGTCTTGAATCCAAACTATCAAGGAACTTGAAATTAATGCACCGATATTGACAGAGAAATAAAACCAATTGAAGAAGGATCCTTTTGATACCCTCTCCTTTGAATCGGTGTCATCAAACTGATCAGCCCCAAAAGATGAAACACATGGTTTGATCCCTCCGGTCCCAAGTGCAATAAGATAGAGCCCCGTGAAGAAGAATGCATACTGACTAGGGGTGGCTGAAGGGCAATTGTTATTAAAACCAACACACTCAACAGGCTTCAAAGATGGAACTGATGCTGAAATAGTCAATGTGCACATTCCCTTTCAAATATAAGCATGCAATCAATGGTATAATCATAATATAAAAAATGTTATAGAAGGAAGGAATTAATAGGAATATGTTTAGAATACAATGAAGTATATAGTGGAGAAGGCAGCAATAGTCCAATATCTTCCAAAATATGCATCTGCCAAAACAGCACCGATAAGGGGAGTGAGGTAGCAAGTGCCTTGCCATGTCGTAACATTTCTAGCAGCCGAAGCGTTTCCTTGATGCAACTTTTTGGTGAGGTAACTAACAAGGTTAGTGGAAATTCCATAATAGGCAAGCCTCTCACAACACTCGTTCCCTGTCTCAACTCAAAACTCTTAATAACAATAGGGCATGTTTTTAATAGATAATCAATGAAGATTTCGAATCATGAATACCAAGGATAAAGGGGCATGCCCTCCAGTTTCCAGTATTGCTTTTTAAAACACGCATCCCCTTAATATCAACTGAACCATCTCCAGTGTACAGGCTGTCCTCAGTCTACACAAACAAGTCATGTTTTGCTTGATCACTAACAGAACCTGTTCTTAAGTAGTAAGTACACCGGTTTCTTAAAACATAATAGTACAAGTGGTCAAAACTGGTGCTGTTTGAAATGGGTAGCGGTAAACTTTTGTCGAATATTTTATACATTTTATACATGACTAATATGATCACTAGAAGTATATTATCAACTTATGGATTAAGCGATTTAGATGGTTATAAATACACTTAGGACTTGTGAACTGTTAACCCACTTTACTTGTTTCCTTGCTAGCTTAATTTTTTTTATTTTACCCACATCCTGGTGCTTCCGCACAAAAACATAACCCAAATCAAGATCAAATTTAGCCATTTACCGTCTACAAATGATTATTTACCCTTTTTGGAAACTTTATGTATCTCCATATTGTAATCCCAAATTTTAAGATCAGAATTTCCTGGGCATTATAAAATATCTTATGGCTCCTTATTCAGAAGTCAAACTCACTCACAAACTTAGTTCAAATTGATATTACCATCCAACCATGTTCCTCACACACTAAACGGTTTATTTTCCTAAAACAATAAAGAATCATCGAAACCATCATCATGAGAGCTAACATGAACACTTATCTTGCCTTCAAACATGACCATCATACATCCTACTTATCATAGAACTGAAACAAAAAGCCCCTTGTTAAAATTTACCTCCTCTTTATTAGTCTAGAAACATGATATAAAAAAGCTTGATCACCCATTTGATTCAATTCAATTCAATTACCTACCTCACCATATGCCAAGATCATATAATAAAACATAAAATAAACATTCGAAAAATCACATGAGACACCCACATCACAGTGGTTTACATATACCAGCAGCAGCAGCATCGTATTATTCATGGAAAGGGGTAAACAAATTACAAAACATCACTAAGAACTAGTAATCAATACAATCTTTTCAGACTAAATCCAACTCAAATTGTGAAACGCATTGGGATTCAAACTTAAACCCTAAATTGAATTGAATTGAATTGAATTTCACCGTTTTGGTTTATTGATTGTTGTGAAATCGATTAATACCTGTACAAGTCTGCCTTCTAATAGCAATCTGTCCTCCTCATGGCGCCCCATCACATGCTCTGCTTCGAATGCAATGCAAGTATTTGAATATGGAGAATGGATACATATCAACGTGCGACACCTTGGTTTTCGCACCCAGTGGATATGATTAGATCAACCGTTTGATAGTTCTAATTTTCTGAAATAAACAAAGAGACAGAGAGATAGGGGTGTAAACGAGTCAAGACGGCTCGCAAGCTACTCGGGATCGGTTCGAAAAAAGCTCGAATCGAGCCGAGCTTAAACGAGCTCGAACCCGAGCTCGAGCTCAGATTATTGCTCATTTACTAAACGAGCTCGAGCCCGATCTTTAGAAATCGAGCTCAAGCTGGCTCGCGAGCCTAAACGAGCTTTTTGCTTATATAGTTTTTTATTTACATATTAAATATATATAAATACATATTTACATAAATTATATTATTTAAATATATTATTGTGATAAAAAATAGTTAAATAATATATATTATGTTATATATAAAAAGTATGATTATAAATAATTATAAAAGTAATTATAAAAAAATAAAAATTTAATAATTTAACAATAAACAAGCCGAGCCCGAGCCGAGCTCGAGCTTGAAAATTTTCTGACGAGCCGAGCTCGAGCTTTATAAATAAAACTATAAACGAGCCGAGCTCGAGCTCGAGCTTCTTAAAACCAAAACGAGCCGAGCTCGAGCCTAAGCGAGCTCGGGCTCGGCTCGGCTCGTTTACACCCCTACAAAGAGAGAAAAGTAGGGGGAAAGCTAGTTTCTACAGGACTCATGCATGCAATTAGCGTATAGCAAATAATGCTTAACCCAACCGGTTAAGGTGAAATACTTATAACATACAAATATAAAAGATTATGCGTTAAAATTTCATTCTAAACAAAAATCTTAAAGTTGAGCCAAGATGTTTTTCTAGTAATAGATTTCATACTGATTGAGTTGGGGGTGCGATACTGACTGAAAAACAAATAGATGACCCCAATTAATATAACATCTATCATTCGAATCACGGTCGTATATTCCGTTAAAAAAAAATCTAATCAACATAAACATACAGACATTGTATGAAGTAAAAAAGTGATAATATAATAAGTATGTTGTTTAGTCATTCTAACCAGGGTATAATATCTATCACTAATATGTGATATATAAGATCATATGTAATGATTGTTTAGTTGAAATATTATCTAAACGTCATTTAAACAAAAACCTTTTTACTAAAGCCCATTTAAATCTAGTGTAGTTGTTAACTGATGTTTGAAACCATATTGAAACAATAATTTAGGCAATGTTGTGTTTAGAGCCCGTAAAAAGCTTAGGCTAGGTGTTGTGGGATATAGCCAATGTGGGGTTATCCTATAATATTACGACATGTGCTATTGATTGGATGCTTACTTGGCACTAGATATATCCCCAGATCAAGTAGAGTGAAGGGCCTCTAATAAATTTCTTAATTTATTTAATTTTTTTCAAATGTAAAACAATAATATAAAATTAAACATTATAATTAGATAAAATTCATTCAAAACATAAAAAAATACATAATTAAAAACATAATAAATAAAAGAATCTAACTAATCTTTCCTTTCTAATTCCATACGAATACGACCTTTCTCTTTTTCATTAAAGCTTTTTTCATTACCAGACATTTTCTAGTGAGAGAATTTTTTTTATAAAGTTTAAAGATGAATAAGAGATAGTAGATATTAATGTTATGATTTTTTTATAAACAATGGGTTAGAATTTATAGAGGCGAAATGTAATTTTTAGAAGTTTTTTTTGAAGAAGCCAACGGCTCTTTTTTGATTTTCCAATGTCCCAATGGCTACAATGCACCCGCGATGCCCATCACGCCAGTCCCATCACGCACTGGCTCATGCCCTTGTGTTGCGGTGTTCGAGTCTAGGGTGGGCAGCCACGTGGGTCGTGCCCTTCCTTCACGCGACAGCAACACTAAGCCTTAATACATTATAGGTTTGGATCCCCCTTTAATTATTATGTAGTGGTGTTTGAAGCCTCATTTGTATTCATATCATTGTTATTGACGTCCCCTTCTAGACCACTACGTATAGTCTAAAATTCTCACGTATGGATTAAAGGCTATTAAACTATTCAATAACTCTAAATTAGGTTGTAAATAAGCTAAGCCGAGCCAAGTCAAGGTGGGCTCGGGCTCGGCTAGGCTAATTTACAAACAACCCGAGTCAGCTCAGCTCATTTAACTTAATGAACTCAAATTATGAGCTTGGGCTCGACTTTTTTATGAACGACCAGAGCCAAGTTGACTCACGAGCCAATTTTTTTCCAAAAAAATATTTTTGTTATTTTTGTACATATTCATATATATATATATATATATATATATATATATATATATATATATATATAAACAAAAAATAATATATTTATAATTATTTACATTAATATATTGAAACAATTGCAGCATCGGTTGGGGAGGTCAATGCAATAGTTTCACAGGGTGTTTGTAGAGAGAACTTGAATAACACTTACAAGATCAAATGGGAAACCGGCTTTATAGAAACTAACAACTTAAAGTGAAAGAACATAAGCAGAAATGGTTTTCAAAAATGTTGTATATTACTCTCAAGTTGTATTAGAAAGTTACAAAGAGATCAAGTGATAATTCAAAATACAAGAACTGAGATACTTTATACTACATCCTACAGCCGGCCATACTTTGAAGGCCAGCTAGATACACTGATCTAGACAACAAAATCAATGTAAAATCAAAAAGGCAGATTGCCTTTTTGACATATGACTATAACATGCCATAGCTCAAATACTAATGTATTACAAAAAGGATAAAAGTACTAAGTAGAAAGTTACAGACACCTAGACCATAATCTACAGGTTAGTAAAGCATGAACATTTTCACCAACTTATGCAAGTTGGTGAGTTTTCAGAGTGGCAGCGGAAAGTTGGTTGGATTTCTAAAAAAATAGATTAGAGAAAGCATGTCTTCTCTGTCTTCGGAAGAAATCAGTCTTCTGTCTTGTTGGCTTCAGAAGACTTTGTCTTCTAAGCTTCGGAAGACTTCATCTTTAGCTTCGGAAGATCTTGGTCTTGGATTTGAAAGATTTTACACTTAGACAGTTTTCTTAGGAAAATTTTAAAACTTTCAAAGTAACTTCTGCAATGCACATGCATGCAAGTAAGAAGTTCTTTGGCTACTTTGGTTGCATCAGCCTTTCAAGTATTCCTTGCAACAATTATATAAGATTGTTACTTCAAGAATTATAATAATCTTTTTATATTTTTAAACTTAGTTTTTTGCTAGAAAATGTCAAGATAACTATATGTGTATGATCTATTTGAAATAATATGTTATAAATTTGATTGATAAATTATATAACTTATTATTTAAGTTTTAATATAAACAAATCAACAAGCGAGCCAACGAACTAGTTAACGAGCGAGCCAAGAGCCAGCTCGGCTCGACTTGTTTATAAACGAGCTGATTCCAAGTAAGCTATTTTTTAGCAAGACGCGTAATAGAACTATGATATTAAAACTAAAACTTCATCTTCAAAACTTCCAAAATCCAATGTACTTAAAAAGAAAATAAAAACATCAAACAAAAAATAAATAAAAGACTAGCAAAAATAAATCTAGAACATAGCAAAATATCTAATTATTTATCTAGGAAAATAAAGAGATAAACTTCAATTTCAAGATAGCTACTAATCCTATACAACTCTTACTTCTCCCGATCCCTTGGATCAAATCCTGTATCGTATACGGTCCAATTTTTCCTGATACTCTTGCATCATACTCGCCATGTTAAAAGGAAACTCGTCCTCGAGTTTGGTGTAATGAAGCCAAACCCAAGTCTCGTGGATTGAAAGGAACCAACTGGAATGCACAAACTTGCCCGTCAAACATAAACATGAAATCTTCATTTGATGGATTGTCTTTTATTTCTCCTTGAAGTGATAGCATCATTTCCATTGCAAACATGATTGCGTGCAATTAGCTAGAACTATAGCACACGGATGTGTAACAAGTAGAACCGTAATGACAAACTATACAGCCAGCTCAACCCTATTCATTGCCTCTAGTATCTAGTGAGCTAACTTCTGCACATGTGCTTTTAGAAGTTGAGCAACCTCTAATATTCAAATAATTTGTGTGACCATAGTCTCAATTATTGGAGTACATGAATCTTTACCGACCATTAAACTTTTCAGAGCCCCTATTTCAATAGTTTTGCCCTTTAGCACAATTATCATAACATTTACACAAATTTGGCAAGTGATAATAATTCTTTTGAGCCCCTACTTGGTCCACACTTTGTTGAATTAGTTTGTGTAACACCTCACTAGGAACCCGAGCAGAAATCCACAGTTCATACAACTTACAATGGAGACAATCATAAGTTTTATTACAAACTATAATATCCTTGTTACATTACTTCGTCTTTTATCATAATAAAAAACTTAAGAGTTCTTTTGTCTTTTGGATCAACTATCTTCAAGTGGTTCTTAAACCTTTCCTTAGGGGTCAGCTAATGTTAGTGAGCTTATGTTGTACGGTTTATAGATTTAATTTTGATATGTATATAATATGGGTTATAATATTTGGGTTTATAGGCACAATGCCTTCCTTTCTTTTATCACAAACACCAACGGTGAGCTTATAAAACCCTCACCGCCATCAAATAGGTATAAGTGTGTGTCATGATGCATATGAGACGCCCTAGTCCCTTTTCTTCCAATTTGACACACCTCGTTTAATATATTAGGATCTACTATACCTCTACTAGCACACCCTCGCTTATAGCGGAATCACGAGCATATGACAAGCAGGATCATCATAATACATTGTTGTGTAACAGAGAATCACTGAATGAAATGTCACCAACATGACATAACATCACCCTACACATAAGAAGATTTGTGTTATGGCTTGTCACTTCCATGATGAGAATAGTCAAACAAAAGTGCATATTTCAAATTCCATAACCTGGGACAAGCTTAAGGCAAGCACGTCCCAAAGGAATAAGTTAAATCAACATAGAAGAAGCATGTATTTTTAGTCATAACACAAGCATTTTACAATCTCTTATGAGCATCCTTAATTGACTCTCTAAGGTACTTGTAATATGTTGGATTAGGTTAAGGACTAACAAAACTTTTTTATTGATCAACAATTGACAAACACATAATCTAAGTCAACTATTTTACTCACAAACACTTACACTTTGAGAAATAATATGCACACAAGAAATTCTTTCAAATTATACACTTGATTAATTTTTTCTGAGTGAAATATTACAATCAACAGATAAACAAGTGGGTTGAATAAGCATGGCTCTAACTATACAAGTATGAGTTATTTATACTAAGAAAGTTTAATAGAAATAATAATCTCTATACATCTATTCAAGGTTTAGAAAAAAGTAACTACAATTCAGACAGGCAATCGACATATCCAGAGTCAGCAGCTTTAGTACTATGTTGTCTCCAAAAGTTAGAACACAAAAGCCAACAATGTATCTCTACATAGACAGTCTTGTATGGAGTTGTAGTTGATCAACAACTCATTTGTTTGAGTGCTTATAATCTGTCGATCAGCACTTCATTACTTTCAATGCTGATCAGTAGTGGTTCAGCACTTGGCAGGATTCGGTAGTTGACGCACTAGTGTTGATCGGCAGTTGTCACTCCATTGCTGATCCACAGCTGGCACTTAGTGGGTGTTCTTCTGCTGAACTCTTGAACTTTTGGTGGCTTCATCTTCTTCACAACTTAACAAATTCCCCCTAGGATGATGCTACCAAAACTCCATTTTTAAGCTTCAAGCATCCTTACTAATAGCAACTCATACATGTATCCTCTACTATCACTTGAAGGGTTAAATAGTTGTGAAATAAAAAACCACACAAAATTACCCATGCACATACAAGATCACAACCTGCAACACACATCACATGATAATCTAAAAATTGTATGGAACCAATTCGAGGTGAAACCAGTTTAGGAGCCCAAACCGGGTTTTTTGTTCATCTCTAAACTACACACACATGTCTATATAACACATACACAACATACACTAACATATAATCTCATACACACATACACACATATATACTTACATTAGATACACACAACAACAAAAGGCTGTTGTGCTTGGTCTTCAACCATGACGCGCACACACTGCCGCACACACATGCACATAAATATACATTAATTAAATACACACAACAAGCATTTTGGATTTATCATTTCTACATCCAAAGATGTTGAGGTAAAGGAATCTGCTCTAGAATGTCAAGGGGCAGATCAAGTATCTTATTATCGTGGACATTATACATGATCTCACCATTTGCTCTCTTGACTACAAATTTATTCATTTGGGATACACACCCAACACACAAAATTTTTGTTCCTTTCATAATCTTCTCCTCCACTTCTTGATCGATTACCCTTGCCTTTACTATCCTTTTTGGCATAATCTTCCTTTTGGTAAGGGTTGATGAGATGGGCTGATTATCATTAGAGTCGGTTTAGTTAGAGTAAGGAGATGTTGGAGGCTCAATTGGCAAATGGGAAGATCTGTGAACAGTTTTCTTGGTTTTTGCTTGTTGTCTTTCCCATTGCTTTTTAACTACTTCATATTTTGGGAGCTCACAAGCTGCAACTTTCCTTTTGATTTCTCTAATATTTAGATCAAGATTAGACGTACTCATTGGTTCTACTTGTTTTCTAGAGAAACCATAATACTTGAGAAACATCTTTATTTTCTATTTGTTGCTAATCTCCTATCTGACTTTCTCTGCTTGTTTTCTCTCTGATTCAGCTCTCTCTCTTCTAGCCAACTCTACTGATTTCTCCAGTTCAACATGAGTTGCATCTATTAGTTAGGACTTCTTCTCAGCAAGACTCCATTCCATGATCATATTTTTTTTTTAAATCCTTTCAATTCAAGTTGAGTTGTCAAGATGCATTTTTCTTCATCTCTCTCTTTCCTTTACAAAGATGAGGCCACTGGTATATATTTAGTAGTTGTGGAGAGAAGAGCTAGCTGAGCAGTTGTCATTTGAGGGGTGCTTTTGGTAGTCTGCCGAGATACCCTCGATTTCATACTCTTGACAACTTTAACCTTTCTTTTAGATGGAGCTGTTGGCGTGGTTCCACTTGTTTCTCCAACAAGGTTGATTCTTCTTCTTGTAGATCTGGCTTCCTTTGCACTTTGGCCTAATGTAATTATGTTCTTCATTACTGTAGATTCTTGAGATTTACCAGATTTTAGCATAATCAGTTCATTATTAACATCCTATGGATACAACTCCATCCGCTTACTCATTAGAAATTTGGCGTTTCTTTCCTGAGACTCATGTGCAACTTCTTCTTCATCAGTCATAGGTCTTTTAACATTGTTAGAGGTAGAGATTAAAGTAGGTCTGACTGCTGAAGATTTTGTAAGTACACCTGATGCCTCACCATCTAACTTGGAATCACCGGTAGTTGTCTGAACTCTCTATGTATCCTTGGTGACTTTCTTCAACTCTTTAGCAACTTCTGATATCACTTTCAGTAATGGAGCTTCTTCTTCCATAGATGCTTTGGGAGTAGCTTCAAGTCAAAGCATCAACTGTCTCTTGGATGATTCCTCATCAAATTGTTTTCTTTTAAGAGATAGCTGTTAAGTGCTAGATTTCTTCATTACAATCATCTTTCTTTTCCCAAGTTGGACCATTTGGTTCAACCTTCTTATGAGTCTTCTTGCTTCCATTTCCTTCTCTTATGAGCTATCATAGCCATGTCTATCTAGAAGATCATTTAATTTCGCTTCACCTTCAGATATTGGCTTATAAACTTCATTCCATCTTGAAGAGAATGAAAATGAGTATAAATGATGTACAACTTGATCAGCTAGGAATAGAAGAGTGTCTTTAGCTTCTTTGGGCTCATCTTCCCTATTTTTGGTAGCATCATCTGAGATTCTAGATGACACCAATTGGCTGAAAGAAGGCACATCCAAAGGTTCTTGTGGTGCTAATGAGACTTGGATACTGAGAATGATAGATTGTTAAAGCTCAATAGTTACCTACAGGGATTCAACCTGAATTTCAAGGTCCATTGCCCTAGCTACCGATTGTTGAAGAGTTGTTAGTTGTTCATTCAATGTAGTAATTCTTGTAGCTCGGTCTTGGAAAATAATGAGTTGAGCCTCAACCTCAAGGGCTCTATCTGCCGATGCCTTTAGTAGAAAGTTCTCAAATTCGAGAACTATGGCTCTTTAAGCATAACCTTGAAGCCTTGCATTCTTTGATTGTAAGGCATTTAAACTTGTACAAGTTCAAGATTATGGGCTGTCAATTCCTATATTTGTTGCACACTTCCCTTATCCACAGTAGTGAAATCCTTAGGACTAGATGAGGTCCTAGGCCGAGCCTCTACACCCTCACCACCAGTTGTGGTTTCTTGGCGCCCTGGATTCCTTTACTCAAGGAATGACTCTAATAAGACATCCTCAAGGTGAGTTGCCGTGGTTAAGGAACTAATGATGTTGTCTCTGTCCTACTAATCAATTGATGGATTAGTAGTAAAGGCAACCCCTTCCACAAGGGCCCTCTCTTCTCTAGGTCAATCTCTTTATGTAAAGGACGTGGGTTAGTGGGGATGTTGTGGGTTGTCACACCCCAACCGATGGGGGAAACATCGGGGCGCGAGAAGTGATAGATTGTTCAAAGACATCATAGAACTTAAGTGATAATAAATTAAGATTAAATTTCATTTCCATTGATCAACATAACATTACAAAGTTTCAAATAAACATACAATAATTTTGAGAAATACAAGTCTAAAACAACATAACAAAATGATACATTTAATGTGTTTCTAAGTCCACCTAATTGAATTTCTTGATAAAGTTTCAAGCATTTCCTGCAATATGTATAAAATATTGGTCAACATATGAATATGTTGGTGAGCATACAGTTTGAATACATAGCATAATAGTGAATAAATCTCAATTCAACATGAGTCAAGTATACTAAAGTTTGTACATTGCTACCATGCAAAGCCAATAATCAAACCAAAGTGTCCACAAGGTTAATCTTAGCATAAAAATGACCAAGACCGTAAAGATTGAATAACTTAACATAGACCCATCATACTAGGGCGGATGTGCTAGTCCTATAGCGCTATACATGTTAAGGGAGGTTTAGATTGCTTGCAAGATAATGTATTCACAAATAGTATAACAAGTAGGCATGTTTGTATGAATTGAGTTTTAGAATAAGATTGATTGAATGTATGATTGATTGTATTTGATAATTGATACATGTTGCACCCCAAATAGTGCTAAAACAAAAGGGGTGAAGTATGACTCACGGTTTGGCGATTAGAATCCACAAGAATAGATGAATGATTTTAAAGGTTTGAGTCACCAAAGTCACCCTAAAAGGTAAACAAAAGGGTGTAAGTTTAGGATTCAAAGTTTGAGATTTTAGAAATTGAAAAGTATAAGAAAATTACAAATATGAATGAAAGTATATACTACTTAGACACTTATTTGGACACCATGTATTGTATGTGTTCTTTATGAGTATTAGTCACTCATTGGAAGTCCAAAATAAGGAATCATAAGATTAGTATAATGTCTACCTTAACACATAACATTCAACCATGTTTTGTTTGATGTTACGGTTTGGTTTTGATAAAGTATTATGTAGATATAAATATAAGTCATGCATTAGAGGTAGGGTAATGCACAAACCTCAAGTGTTATATTCATATAAGTCATGTATTAGAGGTGGGGATATCCACAAACCTCAAGATTATCACCATTGCACAAAATCCCCTCATAATGGTGATTCGGATGGTCATGAGTACATAAATGAAAATAGTAAAGTAAACTAACTAGTTTGACTAAGTGTTCAAGTGGGGTACGGTGGATAGATTAGTTGTAGAACCAAGGTTCAACATCACCATTTTAGACCATAACACAAGCCTTTCAACATTGGTTGGAGGCTCGGTTTGGTTTCATCCACTTCTTGATTTGTAGATCACTTAGTGCTTTATAAAGATGAAAGAATGGGATGTAAAAGTCTCAAAATTTCTGCAATATAACTTCAACACAAGCCTTCCAACATTGAAGTTGTTGGTGACTTGGTTTAGTATGTAAAAAGCTTAAAAACAAAACAAGAAAACATGTATGAAAGAATCAAGTAGAATATTTCCAACTTGGACCTCAAAAATAGGGAGTTTACCTTACTTGTTCACCTTGGTGACTAAGTGGTTATGTCCAAGAGGTTGTTCCGAGTGGTAAGGAAAATGGAAGAAAATAAGAAATGAAAGTAAATAAATAAATAAATAAATAGATAAAACTCACAAGTTGTTCTTGAAGATTTCTTGCAAAATATGAAGTTGGTGGGTGAAAAGAGAGAGTTTAAGAGAGAGTTTAGAGTGATAAAAGTGATTAGTGAGTGATTTGGGTTACTATTTATAGATGAAAATTATGGTTGGGCATTCAAGAAAGTAGTTGGGAAGATGACTATAGAGTAAATTCAAAGTTTTAATTTCAACCCCTCAACTTATTTTATTTATTAATTTGCACCATAAACTCTTGATTAAACTTGAATATTTTAACATATAAATCATAAAAATAAAACTTATAAATAATTTTCTAAAAAAAATATAAGTCCTGATAAGTTGTTCTGTTTTACGTTAAAATACGTATTCGCAATTGTTTAAGCATTAACAAGCATATAATCAACAAAAATGATATATATAAAAAAGATTTTCACTATGATCAAGTTTTGACATTACAAGGATTGAATAAAAAGTACGATTACATTTGAAATTAAATTAAATGTAAAATACGAAACGTTACAGTCTCCCCTACTTTAGGGAATTTCGTCCCGAATTTATTTAGAGGAAGTTTTTGGGAAATGATAGGGGTACTTGATCTTGAATTGATCTTCACATTTTAAGTAAATTCTGGACCACTTTGACATGCTGAGGAAAAGTGCCCATAACGATTGCATGTTGTGCATTGACGACATTGAGATTTGGGTGGATGGTGGTATTGGCAGTTGGCACATTTGGGGAATGTACCGGTGTAAGCTTTCTTAGGTGATTCTTGGTTCAAGTTGATAGGAGCTTGGGTGTGTGGTGTTGTCATGGCATAGTTGTGGCTTTGAAACTTGCGTTTCTTGTCGTGATGGGAGTTTTGAGATGGGATTTTTGTTTCTTTAGGTTCCTGGTGTTTCGAAGATGGCTTGATGGGCAGTTTTGAATGAGCCTTTGAGTGACAAAGATCCATCTTTCACTTGGTTGTCGGACAAGGTAGCCGCCAACCGGATGGCTCACTCAACTGAGAAGGGTTCGGCTACAATGACGGAGTCACGGATAATAGGGGGAAAGCCTTTTGTATACACACGAATTTGTTGATTTTCTACTTTAGGAGTTTAATAAAGTTTCATTTATTATTAATACCATATTCAACTTGTCATGGGTTTTAGTTAAATATAGTTGGATGGTTGATCGTGTGCCACTAATTTAGTGTTTAATTGATCTAAATGTGTGATTTTACATCATGATTATGGTGGAATAGGTTCAAGTTGTTTGTGTTTTGAATTATAGGTGTTTGCAGCTAAAGGAGGCTTTTTTTGGATGAAAAGAAGCAAAACACGGAACTACAAGGACTAAAGATGTAAATATCAAAAGTTACAAGAAAAGGCATAAATTTAGGTGTACCCGCGTATAATAAACCGGTATGGGCGTATATTACGTCAGGCGGCGTATTGGCGGCGTATTAGTGGGCGTATTTGGAGAAAATTACAGAAGGTGGGCGTATGGATGCTGAGGGGGGCGTTTGATACGCCCATGGCAGTGAATCATACGTCGGTTGGCTGAACCACTTCCTCATTTTGTGGATTTTCAAGTTATTTAAACACATCCAACCCTAATTCGAAAAAACAACTTTTCCTAGCCGAAAATAGGTGATTTCAAGGAGATTTTGAGTGCTTTCAAGCTTCCCAACATCATCCAAATCATCATTGATCATCATCAAATCAAGATTGAAGATTTACTGAAGATGATGCGTGGCTAGGCTTTTCGTGATTGCTTTCAGGAGTACAATTCTTGTCAAGTGAGAAGTTTGGTATGTTTGATTAGGTTTTTGTAATGAACATTGATCTATTGAATGAAACATTATGTTTTGGTTGATTTAAACGATTTGCTTATAAATAAAGTTGTTTGCTTGATTATCAGTTTTCGGTTTTCTTGCATCGTGAGCTCATCAAGAAAAGTAGCCAACGTGATATACATGAATTGGTAACATTGTGAATGAACAAGTCTTAAAAGATTTTTCCTTTGTTGTCACTTTAATCAAAAGCTAAGATCTTAAAGTATTGTTTCTTACAAACCCTAATGTAAAAGCATCAATTGTCGATCTTGTAGAATTAGAAACTCGGAAGTGATTGTTTCTTAGTATTTAAGTAAAATCGTTTTAAAGTTCGTTGCTTTTCATTATCATGTTCTAAGTTTCATCTACAGTTCCAATTTCAATTACAAAGTTTGTGTCTTTAAGTTAATCGAGTCGTATTGATTAAACACTTTCCACACATTCCATGTGGAGACGACCTTAGTTACCCGTATACAATAAAGGTAGCTAAGACTGATATATTAACTTTTTTTTTGATCGAGTCTCGACAACCAGATCAATGGTCATGGATGCAATTTATCATGTGTTTTACTCATTTAAGTTTTAGGTAGTAATTTATGTAAATACTAGTAGTGACATTTTATTTAATTATAAGATGTTGTAATATGTTTTATGTTTTTATAAAATTTATGTCTTTTATTCTTTTGTGTTTATATGCTTTTAAAATTTATGTGTTCATGTTTTGTTATTTGATATTTTTATAATTTTTAAAGTTATGTTCGCTAGTTGATTCTTCCAGGTTGTAACAAACGTTATGGTTTCGTTTATTTGTCTTTTGTTTGGATGGATTAATGTTTATGGTTTTAAAGTTTAGTTAATCAGTAAGGCTTCACTAATCGGATTTATTAGCTAAGTTTTACTTAATTTTTGTCTTCTAAGCTTATTGGGCTCGAAGCCCATTTGGTCGGTTTAGCATGCCTCATAATTGTGTCCGGGCCCACTGGCCCATATTGGTTTTACTAGCCAAAGCCCATTAAGTATTGTGGCCTAATGGCCCAATTAGGGTTTGATGGGCCAAAGCCCATTTAGGTGTGTGTATTAAAGTGGGCCTAAGCCCAAAGCTGTTGGGTCCAATTCAAGGGCTCCCTAAGTATGGCCCATTAAGGTTTCAAATAAAAAAAAATTTCCTAGCCCAAAAGTCGAGGTTGTCACAAGAAAGGAGACAGAAAAGGCTTTACAAAAACGCCCCTACCCTTTCCCAAGTTTATAAAAGCCCTGAGACAGAGGCTATGGCAAATGAATAACCTCAGGTAGAAAAGGAAGTATACAGACAAAACATGATTAGCTACCTGAGTGCCACAGGCCTCTTTCAGGCATCTGCACTTCTTCCCTTATCTTATGAATATGTTGAATTCGAGTATCTCATGGAACTTGAGCAACAAGTATAAAAAGAACAGAAAGCTGCTAAGAGAAAGATGAAAGAAGAAGCTACAAGTCAAGAGCCATCATCAAAAAGCCTAAAGAAGTCTGCTGATAGGTAGAGAATGATGAGCTTCTTGAAGCTGTATGGATTCTTCGGAAGGATGCTTGGTCCAATGTCTCTATCCACAATGGATGAGCACATTATGGTGATCAAGCAGAAGATTAAAAAGAAAGAACTTGTTGACTTGCATTCTCTACCTAGTCAACATCCTCTTGAAGTTGAGGTCAAGATTGAACTAGAAGAGAAAACACAACCTAGACCTAGAGCTAAACCACTACCAACTTCATCTTCTTATCCACAGCAAGGTCCTGATCCCTCTCCTTCTGAACCTGTGAGGGAAGAGGACCCAACTGAGAAAGACACAACAGAACAATCTGGTGCTGAAGGCCAGCCTTCTTAGTTAAAGTCTGCAAAAAGGAGGAAGAGGATGGCCAAGAGAAGTGATAAGAAGAAAAAGAAGTCCAAGGCATCCACCTCCACATCTCAGTATGGGTCAGAGCATCCTATGGTAGCTCAAGAAGAGGCTGTCCAACTAACTCTAACACAAGTACAGCCTCTTGTAGTTGGAAGACCCATCTTGTACTGGAACTTTGTTGCAAATCCAGACATATGGTATGTCATCAGAGATCAAGGAGGTCGGGATGTCTATTTTTGGCATGACATGTTTGATCTCCCTATGCATGATCTCTATGATATGAAAAGATACTATGAGAATCTGAGGGATCCTGACTAGTTGATGAAGAAAGGTATGGTCTTGATCCTAATGAGGACTATCAATATTTGAGTATCCTTCTTTGTTTTAGTAGCATCAGCCTAAGGGGAGTTAGTAAGGTTATAATTGAAAGGCTGATGCAACCAAAGCAACCAAAGAGCTTCCTGCTTGCATGCATGTACATGGTAGAAGTTACTTCGGAAGTTTTACACTCCTCATAGAAAATATTCTAAGTGTAAAATCTTCCGAAGCCAAAGACCAAAATCTTTCGAAGCCAAAGATGAAGTCTTTCGAAACTTAGATGATAAAGTCTTCCGAAGCCAAGAGACTGAAGATTGATTTCTTTCGAAGACAGAGAAGACATTCTTTCTCTGATCAACTTTTTCATAAACCTGACCAACTTTCCGCAGCCACTCTGAAGACTCACCAACTTATACAAATTGATAAAAAGGTACATGCTTTACTAAAATGTAGATTATGGTTAGGAGTTTGTAATTTTCTACTTTGTACCTTTTATCCTTTTTGTAATAGATTAGGATGTGAGCTATGGCATGTCATAGTCACAAGTCAAAAGGCAATTTGCCTTTTGACTGTACATTGATCTTGTTGTCTAGATTAGTGTTTTCAGTTGGCTTTCAAAGTATGACCGGTAATAGGATGTAGTATAAAGTATATCAGGGTCTTGTAGTTCTAATATGCTTTTCTAACTCTTGTAACAGAAATTGAGAGCAATATACAACATCCTTGAAAACCAACTAATTTGTTCTTGTGTTCTTTACTTTAAGTTCTTAGTTTCCAAATAGTTGGTTTCCTATTTGATCTTGTAAGTGTTAGTCTGTTCACTCTGCAACAATCTGTGAAACTATTGCATTGACCTCCCCAACCGATCTTGCAGAAGGTAAACTTTTTAGAAAATACTTATTAGAATTGAAGACATAAATTTATTCCGAAGTCAATTTTAATATCTTTCAGAAGAAACTTATTTCAAATTCTTAAAATTCTAAGGAATATCAGTTACAAATTTTTTTTTCAAGATAACTGTGCTTATATGAGTGATGAAATATACAACTTTAAATACACACATTTTAGAAATTATTTTAGAATTTAATTTAAAAAAAACTACTCAAAGTTAATCATTCCAATAGCTGATATAAGATATTTAAATCTATGTTCATTAAAAGCCTTAGTGAACAGATCAGCATATTGTTTATTTGTGTTAACTTTGACTAGCTTTATCAAGCCTTTTTCAAAATTATCTCTTATCAAATGATATCTGATGTTGTTGTGTTTTGTCTTTGAGTGCTGTATAGGATTCTCTTTAATAGAGATAACACTATTGTTGTCTATATGGATTGGAGTCTACTTGAAGTTGAATCCACAGTCCAGCATCTTATTCTGAATCCAAAGCACTTGGGCACCGCAGCTAGCAGTAGCAATATATTCAACTTCAATAGTTGATGCAAACACACAAGATTGTTTCTTGCATTGCCATGACACATTCCTTCCACTAAGGAATTAACAAACCAGTGATGTAGACTTTGAAGTCATGTTGAAGCCATCATAGTCACTATTTGTATATGCATACAGATTTAAGTCAGAGCACTTTGGATACCAAAGTATCAGCTTGGGAGCACCTTTAAGGTATCTAAGTATCCTTTTGACAGCAACTAGGCGTGACATCTTGGGGTTGGCTTGATATCTTGAACAAATGCATGTGGCAAACATGATATCAGGCTAGCCCTGTAGAGATGTTAATCAACACACTTCCCCTCAAGATCAGGACCTAAAGAGTGGTTTCTTGCAATGGGAGTTTTAACAACCTTATAGTCAGTCAGATGAAATCTGGTTAGTATGTCTTGCACATACTTTGACTGGTTTATGAAGATACCATTGTCCACCTATTTCACTTGAATTCCAAGAAAGAAATTGAGTTCCCCCAAGGCATTCAAATATATTCTTCACCAGCTTCTTAAACTTTTTACAGAGACTTGGATTAGGTGACCCAAATATGATGTCATATACATAAACTTGAACCAACATCAAGTCATTCCCTATTCCTTTGAGTAAAAATGTGATGTCAATGGTACCTCTCTTGTAACCATGTTGGACAACGTACTGTAACAGTGTCTCATACCACTTTTTTGGAGTCTGATATAGCCCATAATGAGCTTTATCAAGCTTGAAGACATAATCAGGATGACTTGGGTTTGTAAAGCTAGGTGGTTGCTTGACATACACTTTCTAATCAATCAATCCATATAAAAATACACACTTGACATCAAGTTGGTAGACTTTGAAATCCTTGGACGCAGCAAAAGCAAGGAATTTCCTAACAGCTTCAAGTCTTGCCACAGGAGTAAAAACATCTGTGTAGTCAATACCTTATTCTTGAGTGTACCCTTAAAAAACTAGTTTAGCCTTGTCTTTTATGACAAGTCCTCTATCATCATTCTTATTTCTGAAAACCTATTTGGTTCTTATAGTAGTCTTCCCATGAGGAAGAGGGCATAAGTTCCAAACCTTCTATATTTTAAATTGAATTAGTTCCTCCTACATTGCTTCAACCCAACTTCCATCTTTCAAAGCCTCTTCAACTTTCTTAGGCTCAATCCGAGATATGAAGTAAGAGTGTAAACAAACATTTGCATTATGGGTTTGTCCTCTTATTCTTACCCAAGTTTCAACATCTCCAATGATGTTTATGGTGGGATGTAACTTGTGGATTCTCAGTTGAGAAATCACAGCAAGTTCATTTGACACATCTAAATTTGTGAAATTTAGATCTGGTGCTCGAGTATCACCCACCACATCAACACACTTATCAAGAGAAACTTGATCCAATGAGTGTATGGCATCATTGATGTTGTCTTCAGTGGAGAGGTCTTAAGTATCATGAAATTCTTGGTTTGAATCACCATCTTTATTTCCTCCTACATCATCCCTTTATTTAAATTATGTGCCTGATAACTAGAATTGGTAGGCACTTCAAATGTGTCAGCTAATGAGTCTGTCATGGATGTGCTAACTGGATTTCCATCTGCAGGGTTTGTTACCACTTGAGCTGAAAAAAGTTTATCAGATGGTCTTCTTAGCTAAAATCTTGGGTCAGGATCTCGTGCTAATGACCTACCTATAGATCTTGAAACATATTCACAGGATTTGTTAAAATAGTTGGTAACTAAATCAAGATCAAATAGCCAATTAGGACCGAAACCCTTCACATTGGGAATGTGCTCATTGAAAGTCACATTGGCTGACTCCTCAACTATTCTGGTTTTGAGATTGTATACTCTATAACCATTAGCTTGGGAAGAGTATCCAATAAAATATAATCACCTGATTTCTCAGCAAACTTGGTTATATGATCTTTGGTATTTAGGATGGTGCAAGAACATCCAAATGATATGAGAAAACCAATGAAAGGTCTCCTTTTGTGCCACAGCTCATTGGGAGTCTTACCAAGAGTCTTAACAACAAAAACTCTATTCTGCACATAGCAGGCAGTGTTGACTGTCTTTACCTAGAAGGTGATAGGCAGTTTAGAGTCAGATAACATGATTCTTGCAGCCTCAATAAGTGTCCTATTTCTCCTTTCAGCAACACTATTATGTTGAGTAGTTCTAGGAGCACTATATTGCCTTGAAATACCTTTTTTTCACAAAATGCATCAATGATATGATTTTTAAATTTGGTTCCTTGATCATATCTTATGTTTTTGACCTTGCGATCAAATTGATTCTCAATTTTTAGAATGAAGGACTTTAAGATTTTAGGGGTCTCAACCTTAGTTCTATGAAAGAAGACCCAAGTATATCTAGTGAAGTCATCTGTGATCACAATGCAATATGAAGTTATCATAAGGTAATATGAAGTTCTACCTAAGCTCATTACCCTTGTGGGGCCAAACAGATCCAAGTGTAGCAAGTGAAAGGAAATAGTGATGGAGTTGATTTCCTTTGGCTTGTGAGACACTTTGTGTTGCATTCCTTTCAGACATACAACACAGTGGTCATATATTGTAAACTCCTTCTTTGGTATTCCAGGTACCAAATCATTCTTAATCAATTTATTCATGTTTCTTAAAGTTTAATTTTTTTATGCCAGAGAAAAGACTCATCACTATTGGCTTTAGACAGAAAGCAAGAAACTGCACTAGAAAGGGATGTTTCTTGCAAATCCATCTTATACATATTCCCTTTCCTAGGGGCTCTGAGCAGAATATGCTCCTGAGAAATGATCACCCCGGGCTTGAGAACAATGCACTCATGTTCAGTGAAGAACATGCTATGTTTTTGGCCACAAAATTGAGATACACTCAGAAAATTGTACTCAAGCTCTTTGACAGAGTTTACCTTTTCAATATTGAGCTTAACTTTTGTGACCTTGCCCTTAACAGTGATGTAAGCATCGGTTTCTCCTCCAAAAGAAGCTGGACCTCCATCAAATTTCTTAAAGTCTTGAATCAGAGAGCCATTGCCTGTCATGTGCTTGGAACAGCCACTGTCAATGATCCATACATTCCTTTTGGTCTTGAGCTGTTCCTGCACATAGAGAGATGGTTAGTTACATTTGAAAGCCCAAGCCTTGCTTGTCTTGGGTTTATTAATATGAATAGAAGATAAATCAACAGTTATGGATCCTATGTGCAAGTTTTGGGGATCTTGAGCTGTTGATGATGAGGAAACTTCAGTCCCTTGGCTTTCCTTCATCTTTCATACCATCTTTGAAAGATTAGACTTGCCATTTAATGCTTCGGAAGTTTTTACAACTTCAAAAGTTTTGCAGACTGAACCTTCAGAAGTTTTTGCATCCACTGTAGACTTCAGTACTTCGAAAGAATTTCTTTCTTACGAGACCAAATTTTCTTCCGAATGCAATTTTCCACTTATATTCTTTGTCTTCATTTTTGAGCTTATGAAGGAAAGTGAATTTCCTTCTAAACCTATCTTCTTCTTCTTCATCTTAGAAGTCTTTTTGGTCATGTTGACAGTACTTTTGGGATTGTAGATGCAATCCTTAGGAAGGTGGGAAGTACTACCACACATGATGCATTCAATTGGCATATTTCTGAGGGACTTCTCTTTAGAGGATGGTTGAGCTTGATATCTTTCTAGTTCCTTCTTCATTTTTGCAGATGATGCTGCAAGCTTCTGAGGGATAGGCTTGCTCTTGTAGATGGATGGTTTTGGCAGTGCAGTAGTGGTGCACTTTTGATCAGCCTTCCTCTTTTAACAAGGATGGTTTAAACTTGAACTAGTACTCCTAGTACTAGAGCCCATATTTAAGTTTATTGTATTTACCACCTCAAACCCAGCAGATAAGAAGACTTGTTTCTTCTTCAAGTCAAAGGTGGGCTTGATCTTCTTGGCTTTCTTTGCTTTTCTCTTGGATGCCCTGATCAAATCCTTTCTTGCAGACTTGGCCATCTTTGTCTTCTACTTCTTCTCTCTAGGATAATGGTGTCACTTCTCATAATGAGCCTCTTCACTCACTTCAGGCTCATCCTTCACCATCTGCTCTTCATCATCATCTTCATCTTTCTCTTGAACTGTATCATCAGAAGGTAGCTAATCTTCACTAGTTCCACACCTTGGCTGTCTCACAGATAATAGAGTGCGTGGAGTAGCTATTTCACTAGATCCCAGTACCTGCCTATTTTGATAAGACACTTTGACATGCAAAGATAAGGATATGATGTTCTTGAAGGTTTGCTTTTTAGGAACACATTTTTCTACCCTAACTTTGCTGACCACAAACTCAGCCTGGCATTAAGTTAACTTGGCTATAAGATCTTTGATTTGAGTCCTGAATTTGTGAGCTCATGTTTAAGAGTAGAAATTGTTTTCTCTAAATCTTCTATTTTTAGTTTATAGTCATTTTTTGCTCTTTTAAAATCAGATTTTTAAATATTTAAGGACTTAAGATCAGATCTCTCTTCCAAATAATAAGACTTATAAATGCTAACTTTAGCAATACACTCAGGAGTACAAACATGTTCTATTACCTTGGGTTCTTAATGATCAGCAATTAAGGCATAGTTTGGATAAACATCTTCAACCTAGAAGCTCCAGTCAAAGCCTCATTCTTCAACAGCAACTTCAGCCCACTGCATGGAATTCTCAACTTTTGGAGCTCCTGTAAGGCCCCGATCCCGGGACACTCACAGTTGGACATTCATCGCATAAGATATTTAAATCACATTACAAATCATTATTGGGGCGCACGAGCACTATGCAGGCGCACGAGCACTATGTGGGCGCTTGAATACTTAGGCGCATGGGCGACACAAGCGCATGAACACTATTGGGGCGCACGAGCCTTACTTAGGCGCATGGGCCGGTTTCGGGCGCATGGGTACTTTGCAGGCGCATGAGCCTGACTTAGGCGCATGGACACTTAGGCGTTTGGGCAGTTGGGCGTATGGGCACACTTAGGCTCCTGGGCATAATCCTAGGCGCATGGGCACTATTTGTGCGCATGAACCTTGGGCGTTTGGGTACTGTTTGGGCGCATGAGCACTTAGGCGCATGGCCAACTGTTTTCTAACTAACATCATTCTCAGACCCAAAATCATCAATCTAACCTGTTCTAGCCTAGTTTCTAGCATACTAAGCATCAAACAAGCATACAACATGAACATAATCATAAATCATCCCGAACATACACCCTCCCAACACGGCACATACACATACATACGGGTACACACCCAAATTTTATAAAAATGTTATATCATGCATTTCCAGCCCCAAAATCAGTTAAAACATTTAAAAACGGGGATCTAGAACTCACCTCTTGCAACTTTCGAGTAAGACTTCCTTCCAACCCGAATGCATATGAGCTCAAACACCTAAAAACATCAAAAACACACAACCGAGCACACACAAACACATAAGCACATACCCGAAGGCTGAAAATCAGCCAAGATCAACCCAACATCCGAAAACTAACCTGAATCAGCCTCTTCTTCTTCTTCTCTCCAAAACCCGAGAGAATTCTCTGCTTTCTCTCTCTAGAAAATCGACAGAAAGATGATGTGCAAAGGGGTGGGCGGCCATGCCACCTTTTTGAACCAATTAATAATAAAGTTTGCCCCTTGCATAACTTTAACCCCTCAACTTGGGTTATTTTGCTTTTCTTTCTTTTTCTTTATTTTTCTTTTCTGTAAAATTTCCGGGTGTTACAGCTCCCTCAGTGTAGTTAGGTTTAGGTTCTGCTTGGCCATCATTTGTCCTTGGTGCCTTGCACTCTCTAGCAAAGTGTCTCATTTGTTTATAGTTGTAACAATTTACTTTGATTTTATCCAGGCCAAACTTTCCACTGGATACATTGCTAGGAAACTTTCTTCTAGTCTTCTGGTAAAACTTCTTGGCTTTATGAGTGAAGAGAGCCATCTGCTGTACAATCTCCATTTACTTCAAGTCATCTGGATGGATGTAGTATAAGTCTTCTAGAATGAAGAGAAAGTTTCCAGAACTTTTATCAGAAGACACAAAGGCTTGAGAAGAGCTTTTCTTTTGGAATGGGCTTTCTTGTGTGAGTTGTTAGGGTAGATGGGAAGATGATGCTGAGGTTCTTTTTTGTCCCTTTCAACCACGTGAAGGGCAAAACTCTTATGGGTACTAGATGAGCTGTGAGATGGGTTTTGCATGTTCATCTACATCTGGTAACCGCTCAGGATACTATACAGCTCAGTAAGAGTAACAGTAGAGATGTTTTCAGTTCTCTTAATGGCCACATAGTAGTGAGTCCATTCTCTAGGAAAAGAGAACATGAACTTTCTCACAATTTCCCTATTCTCCAGTTTGACACCAGTATCCATCAAAGTGTTCATAATTTCAACATACCTGAAGTATTGTTGAGTCATGGTTTCACTTGTCTTGAAGATGAAGTTCTCAAACTGCTGCTTCATAAGGTATTTCTTGTTCTCCTTAGCTTCCTCGGACCCTTCATACATAAGCTTAAGTGCATCCTAGAGCTGCTTGGCAGTCATTCACTTCTTAAATCCTCTATAGATAGAGTTAGAAAGAGAAGTTTGAAGAGCGATCATGGCCTTCTAAACTACATCTATTCTCTTCCAATCTTCATCAGAGTAGTTAGCCACGTCCTTTAGGATCATTTCACCAGCAGTAGTTGCTGAAGGTGTGCATGGGACATGAGGTTTAGGGACAACATATCTCCACATGTTGCTATCTTAAGACTTGATAAATCCTTCTATTCTTTGGCACCAAGTGTCAAAGTAATCAGGAGTGATCAGTGGAGATTTGGTCATGGTGTCGGTTTCCATATCAGCTTTGGAAAGAGCTGCCATTTGAGCAGATAAGTGTTTTGTGAAACTGAAGAGATTTAAGATGGTAAGATCTTACAATCAAGAGCCGGGAATTGCTCTGATACTAATTGAAGGACTAGGTTAGGGAAAGATCAATACAATAGTTTCACAAGTGTTGGAGAGATAACAGACAAACAGTTACAAGATCAAATAGGGTACCTGCTGTAAGAAACAAAGAACTAAAGGAAAGAACACAAACAAGAAAAGCAGTTGGTTTTCAAGAATGTTGTATATTGCTCTAAAGTGTTCAACCAAAGTTACAAGGCTTAGTCCCTAAGTACTGATACATGAGAAACTTTATACTACATACTACATCCGACCATACTTTGAAAGCCAGTTGAAACACTAATCTAGACAACAAGATCTATGTAAAGTCAAAAGACAAATTGCATTTTTGCAGGTGACTATGACATGTCATAGCTCACATCTTTATCAAATACTAAAAGATATAAAGTATAAAGTTAGAATTACAGACAAAGACCATAATCTACAGTTGACAAAAGTATGTAATTATCACCAACTTGTATAAGTTGGTGAGTATTCAAAGGTGGCAACAAAAAATGGTTATGCTTTGTGAAAAGTACGTCAGAAAAAGCATGTCTTCTCTGTATTTGGAAGAAATCTGTCTCTTAGCTTCGGAAGACTTTGTCTGTTATGCTTCGAAATACTTCATCTTTGGATTCAAAAGAAATGGTCTTTGGCTTCGGAAGAATTGGTCTTTGGCTTTGGAAGAAATGATCTTTGGCTTCGGAAGAAATGGTCTTTGGCTTCGGAAGATTTGACACTTAAATAATTTATTAGTGATTTTGTCAAATCTTTCGAAATAACTTACTTGTAATTCAGAATGCATGTTGAGAGATATTTGGTGAGCATCAGCCTTTAAGATAACTTCTACACACATTCTTCCTTATTCTTTCATGAAACAAGACTATTAAATAAAAACACACAATATATCTTCTAGACCTAGCACACTTACCCCAACTAAAATCAACAAAACCTATAAAGTCAAAAGAGTTACTTTTGTTGAATGAAAATACCCTTACCTGAAGCCTTCTTTAAGTACATAAGTATTCTCAAGACAATCTAAAGATGTGGGTTTGCAGGTTATGCATGAACCGACTCAAGTATTGAACCCAAAAAAAGATATAATTTCTTGATATATAAAATTTTCAACTAGCCTTTGATAACAAGTGATTTCATACAACTACTTCATATATTAATTTCGATTTCATACAACTACTTCATATAATAATTTCATCTAGTAAAGAATATAATTTTCTTAATAGAAGCATTAATGGGTTTGCAACCTAAGTTATTTAAAATCAGACAAGAATTCCAAGCGATATATTTCTTATGACAAGCAGTTACCTTCTTCACAGTAAAGTACTTCAATTCCAAAAAAAACTTTAGCATTCCTAAATTTTAATCAGACAATAGTTCCAAGCAATATTTTTAAGTGTTAGAATTAAAAGTCCCTAATACCAATTCAGATACCTCTAAGCGTATGTTCATAAACTTTCATCCAATTTATTTTATAATTTATATATATCTTGTATTGTGTGTTCATTCTATTAGCACACACTATCCGATTTATTGATTCGTAGATGAAAAGTATAACAACTTACTTTAAAGTGGCATTAGTGCAACTCAAAATGATGATTACATTAGTTGAGATGGTGACAAGTTTTGTGACTGGATCCATCAAAAATTACTTTACGTCTATTAACTCTTATTGGCAACGACCCCACCGTGACTAACAAGCACACTACTTAATATAATAAAACAAAATAAAATATAATTTAAAAAATTTTTTTAACGACAGACTAGTAAGTTAGTAACATAAAATTAATAATCATTCCTTTTTATTAGAGATTGAACTCATAACCTTCAAAATAATCAAAACTTGTCGTCTTTTTTTTAAACCATTAGACCAGATTGTTTAAACGATAATTTAAAATAAATAAAAGGGAAAAAGGAAACAGTTAGTATGAGTGGGCCTAGAAACAAGGCCCCCGCCGCACGTTGATTAATATTAAATATGAGGTCAGTTGTTGTTGTCTTTGTGTTGTGTTTAGAATTTACAAGTTTGAGTTTTGAACAAACAAAGGCCAATGGATGACACTCTGCCTCCGACTCCGATGAACGTCGATGTTAATGATGCCAGTATCCAACAGGTTACACTTTTCCTTTTTTTTTTTTTTTTTTTTTGTATAATTGCATCTTCTCACAAACTCACAATCACTTCAAGTAGCCGTGGGTTATGGATCTTCAACAGACCCTCTAATTTTCTTGTGTTTTAACGATTAATCTCATCAGCAAAACTGATATATAGATAGATAGATGGATAGATAGATTTGTTTTGTGGAGTGATGATTTGTAGGACTAACAGCAACATGATTGATGATATCAGGGTAGTAGTAAACAATGGGCCAATCTGTTGCTGGCTTACAAGTCACTAGGAGTCGTGTTCGGAGGCCTCGTGACGTCTCCCCTTTACGTCTATCCGTCTATGGCGTTAAGGTCTCCCACCGAAGATGACTACTTGGGAATCTACAGCATCATGTTCTGGACTCTTACTTTGATTGGAGTTGTCAAGTATGCATGTATAGCTTTAAAAGCTGATGATCAGGGTGAAGGTATTGTGTATTTGTATATGTATGTATAAATATATATATACATGATTCTACGATGGATTAATGTGCTGCATATGTTCATTGCTTGTGAATGATGTGGTTGTAGGTGGTACATTTGCTCTATATTCGTTACTTTGCAGACATATGAACATTGGAGCTATTACTTCAAATTCACCATTAAACCGTTCACACAGTAGTAGTAATAATAATAGTAGTAGTAATAATATTTTGGATCCAAGCTTCAAAAAGCAAAGTAGGCTTGGGATGTTTATTGAGAGGAGTTTGATTGCCAGAAGGGTATTGTTTTTTATAGCAATTCTGGGCATGTGTATGCTAATAAGTGATGGGATACTCACCCCTGCCATATCAGGTTTGGTTTCTTATTACCATACTCAATTTGTATCATTTTTTGGGAACAACTGTGAATGTTAAGAGTTATATATTTATTTTTATTTTATCTTTTCAAAATTTTTATCAGTGTTGTCAGCAATGGATGGCATTAAGGGCCCTTTTCCGGAATTCAGCAAATGTAAGTTGAGAAGCCTTTGAGATAACCAGATTATCTTCTTTTTGCTGTAGTGTAAGATACTTTCGTTTTTCGTTTGGTTTCAGCTCTGGTGGAAGGGCTGTCTGCTTTAGTTCTTATTGTTCTATTTTTGCTTCAAAAATTTGGTACTGCACGAGTTAGCTTTATTTTCTCCCCGATCATGGGTCTTTGGACATTGACTACCCCCCTCGTTGGTATTTACAACATTATACGTCATTACCCTACAATCTTCAAGGCAATTTCCCCGCACTACATCTTCCACTTCTTCTCCACAAATGGCCGTCAGGGCTGGCTGCTGCTTAATGGCATGGTCCTATGTATAACAGGTCATTCAGTCTGCACTTAACTATCAGTTGTTTCACTAAAACTTAAGCGTGCACAAAAGATATGTTACATGGATGCTAATACTCTTTAGTCTTTTACAGAGGGAGTATATGCTATTGAACAATGTTTATTGTTGGCTGTTTCTTTTCTGCTCTTATATCCAGGTTCTGAAGCATTGTTTGCTGATCTTGGTCATTTCAACAGACCGTCTATTCAGGTATTTCGTTTCTCTTTGGTTATCACTAGAGGTGGCTTACTGATGCGCGGGTCATTGGTCATAGTGTGCTTTTATGTATGATTGAAACAGGTCTGGTAGACTCTAAACACCTTTTGCGCAATGTTTATCATTCTTTATAATAATGTGGCTGGTATGATTAGAAATTTGATAAAAAAAAAACAATTTTTTCATAAAGTTATAGGGTCTTTTTATGCATTAAAGGGCATGCATTGGGGCCACTTTGACACTTTTTTATCTCAATTTTTTCATAAAGTTATAGGGTCTTTTTATGCATTAAAGGGCATGCATTGGGGCCACTTTGACACTTTTTTATCTCACTTTTTTTCATTATACCCGTCTGAGATTTAGCATAATCGAATCGCCCTATCTATCATAAGAAAATGGGTCAAAACCGCTACCTGTTATTATCATTTGTTTGGTTACAGAAAAAGGTGTTCATAACAGCCCTGATTCTTGACAGATTGCCTTTTTATCCTGTATTTACCCCTCATTGGTCCTTACATATGCGGGACAGACTGCTTACCTGATTCAGAACCCGAATGATCATGGTGATGGGTTTTACAAGTTCATACCCACAAAGATATACTGGCCAATGTTTGTTATCGCCTCATCGGCAGCCATTGTTGCTAGCCAGTCTTTGATATCGGCCACCTTTTCGGTCATCAAACAATCAGTTGTATTGGATTATTTCCCTCGAATCAAAATCGTGCATACATCCTCCAGCAATGAAGGACAGGTTTACTCCCCCGAAACAAACTACACTCTCATGTTTCTCTGTGTTGCTGTCATACTTATTTTTGGGGATGGAAAAGAAATTGGAAACGCCTTTGGTATGACTCCTTCATCTCAAATTTCCCGCACTGTGTTGTATGGCGTTCGTTTGAACATAAAGTAAGCTGTGGTTTGCAGGTGTTGTTGTCATCCTGGTCATGCTCATCACCACCCTATTGCTAACATTGGTTATGATTGTCATCTGGAGAGTCCCTTTGATTCTGGTTGCTCTCTTCTCTTTCTTCTTCTTAACAATGGAAGGGGTTTACGTGAGTTCTGTTTTCACCAAAATCAAAGAAGGTGGTTGGATTCCATTCGCCATCTCGTTGATCCTTGCTTTCATTATGTTTGGTTGGTTCTACGGGAGACAAAGAAAGATGGAATATGAGTTAACCCACAAAATAGACATGGACCGTCTCAAACTTCTACTTTCTGATCCTAGTGTCCAAAGGGTTCCGGGACTATGCTTCTTTTACACCAACATTCAAGACGGCTTCACCCCTGTTTTAGGCCACTATATCAATAACATGAGATCCATTCACAAGGTAACCGTGTTTACAACACTAAGGTCTTTGTTGGTTCCTAAAGTTTCACCCAATGAGCGGTTTGTTGTAAAACGTTTGGGGCTCAAAGGTGTGTATGGGTGCTTGATACAGTACGGGTATGCAGACTCGCTTAACCTTCAAGGAGACTTTGTTTCTCAAATTATCAGTAGCTTGCAGAATCATATAGTGCATGAGAATGAGCAAGAGATGATGGATATCCGTGAGGCGCAGCATGCTGCTGTTGTTCATGTTCGTGGCAAGACAAGGTTTTATATAAGCAAGAATTGTACGCAGTTTGACAGGTTCATGCTCGCCTTTTACGAATTTATGCATAGTAATTGTAGGTCTGGGATTCCCACTTTAGGAGTTCCCCTTCCTCAGCGTATAGAGCTTGGTATGCTTTATGAGGCCTGAACCAAAACTACAACTAACTAGTTTGCTAGATTGATCGATCTATCATTCAGGTTATATGGCTCAAAAACTGTTGTCCAAGTGTAATCATAACGATTTGAAGGTTACTAAAACAAGAATTTCGACTTCTGTCTCTTTTTCTTTCTTTCCTGTGTACTCAAGGTATCATTGTAACTAGGCGGAATTTTCTTATAGTATCAAACAGTACAAATCTCCCTCTATGACGAGGAGCGTACTTAGCATTTTCCTTTCTAATATCGTTGTCAGCACGCCATTATGATATGTATCGACTTTATCATGTCTCATCTTCTCATTTCAATATATGTTCGTCGTATATTGGCAGTCATTGATCTACAGGCTTGGATTTTGCCCATAACACACATGCAGTATGTTGGTGTTCAAGTGTTTTACACACTAGCCATAACCATTTATCATCATTTGCTGGTTAGCCCATGCCGATATTCACTTGATGATGTTCATTGTTAATACTTTTTATCCTCCTACATAAAGACATAGCAAATGGTCAACCCATTGTAGTGTTCTAAGTAATCAACTTCTCTTCTTTCATCGCCTATTTGACTAACATACCAATGCAATATCTTTTTTTAAACTAGATATTTCACAAAAACCTAGAGTAGTAAATGAATTATCCGTCTATCAAAATTTATTACTTGAAAATCGGAAGAGACGAAGGTAGTTGATAGAATCCCACATGAGATCTAATCTATACTTTTTTATGGGTAAAAACAATATTTTTAGAATCGAACCGGGTAACACACAACAAATTACAGGTCCACTAGTTTGATAGATCGATCCAAAACTCAAAAAGAAGGTAACATTATAATTATAAATCATATAAATATTCAAATAAATAGACACATAAGTATAACAACATTTAAACCAAGTTTAAACACATATAATCCAAATTTAAACATAATAACCCAAGATTAAACGAAATTTCCCAAGTTGGAACATGTATGAGTAACGTATAGAGCATCTAAGTCATCACCATCACCATTAAGTGTAATATCATCATTCTTCTTATTTCTTCACCTAATATTTAGAATAAGTAACAAAAAGCTTATTATAGTAAGTTACAAATTGAACATTCGTTATACATCATTTGATCATTATATTAAAAAAATATCAACTTCCATATGGGGTTACATGTGGTTACTTAATAGCTCTTCATCTAAGCATATTTTCTAGCTCATCATAATCAAGTTCTTCTTTGGCACTTCGTTAACCACCCAAAATTTGGTTTTATCAATGTTTTGGTTATCGACCGGCCTTGCTTTTTATTCTCACTTTGCCTAATTAAATAAAATTAACGTGTTTTTTATATTTATTATTCAGAAAATTAGAAATAACAAACATGTCATTTATATCATAACTATGTTGAAATAAGTTGTATTGGACATATGCGAGGTCACTAAGCCTTTGATGCCCCAACCGGTTTCTCCTTTTGATGTGGATTGTTTTAAAAATAGTCCAATTACATTTCTATCCGGATGAAGATGCAACTTAACTTAAAATTCTTGTTGCAAAGGATTGCAACTTAGTGACATCCCTGCCAAACAATCTATACCACTCATCTAGCTAAACAAGCTTAGTATAATAATGTAATAATTAAATTAATATCAGTAGTCAAATTTAATCTTACTAGGACAAGTAGTCAAATGGGAAACAAGAGCAAGTGGTCAACTAAACAACCATCTCGATCATGAAATCTATATATTTGATCTATAAGCTATAGTGGATCTACACTTGATTTGTTCTCGATTATATAAAGCACACCTCCAAACGCCTCCTGATTTTTCAAATCGCTATCGTCATCATAAGAAATATTGTATCTAACAGATAAGCACATGCATGAAGGCTCCTTCATAACATCCTGTCCCAACAAGTATCAATGATATGGGTGTACAACTTATGGTTACCTTGCTGTTGCGAAACAACTATTCAATGCCATTGTGATGAGTATTCATTAGAGTCATAATACTTGGTTGTTCATACATACTTACATACGTTCATACACGTAACCTTGTGTTGTTTTTCCAATAGAGTCATAACCCTCGTCTATCTCATTCTAGTTTTTAGGCATCCCAATTACACATTCACCCTTTGTCTTCCTCTTTACATGGTGCACAACCACCAAGCAACACCACCTTTGGCAACTGCTATCCTCTACAAAAGCACTACTTGACACTTAATCATTTCTCTCTACATTTTGCATCACCACCAAGTAAAACCACCTTCGGCCACTGCTATCATCCAGAAACAACCACTACCCGACCTTTCATTTGATTGGTAAAACACCTCAGAATCATCGTGATGAACCACCATGTTCACCACTATGTACCATGTTCTCTCTCTCTCTCTCTCTCACACACACACATATATATATTCATATTTATATATATATACATATATATATATATGCATACACATATTAAATAGTACCTATAACAAGGATCTTCAATACAAAACCAGATCAATAATAACAATATAATGGTAGAAACAAAGTTTGTGCGGTGTAATTAACCTCTCACTCAATGATACAAGAACAAACAACACAAGTATGATTAATAATAAGAAACTAACACAAGAATAACTTCAAAATAAATTTGTATTCACTTAAATGTGTTGTTACAGAGAATGGTTCACGAACACATCAAAATTGGTAAAAACTATCCTATTTAATGGTGAATACTATTGCCTAATCGAAAGTTTAATGTTCAATTGAAACATTATTATCGATTGAAACATTTTTTTGACCAAAATGAACTTTTGATTGGGAAACACAGTTTCGATGAACAACTCAATCGAAAGTGTACTTTCGATTACAATGGAGACTTGGAAAAATTTACATCAAAACACTAAAATACAAACAAAAGCTTAATACAAAATATGTTAACTCTACAATCCCCCCTAAGCTTTAGGTTGTTATGTATCCTATGTTTCGAGTGTGGGCTTTGTCATGGGTGGTGTGACCCCTCGACCTACTAGACAAGCTGATGAATGAATGCAAGGATCAAAAGCATAAATGAAATGATTAAAAAGGCAAACCTTCAAAGGATTTGAAATTGGTGGACCTTAGTGGATTTCTATGGGCCTTAAACGGTAGACTTAACGTTCCACCAAGGAACGGAGTCGAGAACCGAGAACAAGTTCTTATAACAGACCGCCAAAGAATTGGGTGACGGCCACCAAGGTGGTCGCAGCCTGCCAAGATGTAGTATAATGGCTTGCTAGGAATATTTTATTTGGATATGCAAATATTCCATTTAAAAGATGTGAATATGCCTTTTTATGGTGGTACGAACCGCCAAGATAGGCTTAGCAGTTGACCAAGAAGCCCCGATGGGCACACGCGTTATAATAGCCTAAGAAATTGGTTTTACACCATTTGGAACCTTCATCTCGGTGCTCTCTCTCTAGAATGCCCTGTCACTCTCTCACTCTCTCTCACTCTCTAAGATTTGTGGTAGTGTAAAGGCTCGTTGTGAATATTGAATCTCGTATTTACATTCATTGATGCTTTTTTGGCTTGGGACTAATGATTGGAGGCTTGGTTTTGTTGCTAAGCCTCAATACCTTCTAAATACGGGTAATGGTATATGTGCGAGAATGTGACATCTTAAAACACATTTCAATGGTAGATTACTTGATGAAGAACATCTTCATGTTGATAAGTCGTGCTATGCTTCATATTTGTTTGGATAAGGTTCTAAACCCCCACAATATGCATCATTATGGATTATAAGGGTAAACCAAGGTTTTTAGAATAACCAAACCGGTAACTAGTTGTTAGCATGCATACTAATGAAATGTTAGAGAAAACATGTTAGATTTGATAAACAAATTTGTCATGGGACAAAGTGTATAGTATGAAATGGGTAAAACATGTTAGTTTCCTAACCATGTGGTTGTCACGGAAAAAAGCACAAAGTGGATTTTTGGGTTAAGACAAGATAAGTCCATCTAGTCACTATGTTGGGCGTGTGCGTGAATCCTAGCTCTCTAACGCATGTTCTCCATGAGCTGTGATGGAAATGATGACTAGGAGTCATGAAAACCCTAGCTTGAGGTCATTATCATGACTAAGGCCGGTCAAATAGATTGGCTCGGGGGTGGAATCCTGATGGTTTGGCACGTTTGAAGTTATAGCAACTTGACATGTGTATCTGCGAGTTTAATCACTTCTTTTTTAATTGAATTTTTTAGGGTTCCATCCAAGCCGTGTAAATGAGTTGATGTGAATGTTTTAAAAGTGTGTGGAAAAGTAAAACAATCTAGGGACCTAGGTAGCCATGGTTTTAGGTATGTTTAAGCCCATGTTGAACACTAGGCACGAGCTAATCTGTAAGGATTACAGAAGAGCCTGATGCACCCAAAACACTCAAGGTGCTTCCTGCATGCATGCACTTTGTGCATGGTGGAAGTTACTTCGAAAGTTATACACACTGCAAAGAAAATACTCTAAGTGTAAAATCTTCCGAAGCCAAAGACCAAATCTTTCAAAGCCAAAGATGAAGTCTTCCAAAGCTTAAAAGACAAAGTCTTCCGAAGCCATGAAGATATAAGACTGATTTCTTCCGAAGACAGAGAAGACATGCTTTCTCTGATCTAATTTTTCAAAAAGCTGACCAACTTTATTCTGTCACTCTGAAGACTCACCAACTTACATAAGTTGGTGAAAGGTTCCATGCTTTAGGAAACTGTAGATTATGGTCTTGAGTTTGTAACTTTCCACTTTATGTACTTTTATCCTTTTTGTAATATATTAGGATGTGAGCTATGGCATGTCATAGTCACTAGTCAAAAGCAATCTGCCTTTTGACTTTACATTGATCTTGTTGTCTAGATTAGTGTTTCCAGCTGGCCTTCAAAGTATGGCCGGCTGTAAGATGTAGTATAAAGTATCTCAGGTCCTTGTATTTTATTTCCATACTTTGTAACACTTGTAAAAGAACTTGAGAGCAATATACTTATTCCTTGAAAACCATTCTGAGTTGTTGTTCTTAGTTCTGTCTCACTTGTTTGCTTGTGTTCCTTAGTATCATACAAAGGTTTCAGTTCCCTATTTGATCTGTTAAGTGTTCTAAGTCTCTCCTCATTGTGAAATTGATTGCATTGAACCCCCTTCAACGGTCCAGCAATTGGTATCAGAGCTTTCCACGCTCTTGATTGTAAGATCTCACCATCTTAGATCTCTTAGTTTCACAAAACACTTAACATCTCAAATTGTAGCTCTCACAAAGGCTGATATGGAGCCTGGCATAATGAAAAAGTCCCCACTGATCACTCCTGAAGACTTTGATACTTGATGTCAAAGAATGGAAGGCTTCATCAAGTCACAAGACTCTAGGATGTGGGAATCTGTTGTCTCTGGACCTTACATTCCATGCACCTCTTCAGCTGCTGCTGGAGGTGGCATGATACCAAAAAAGGTAGCTGACTATTCTGAAGAAGATAGAAAGAAGATTGATATCAACCAGTAAGCCATGACTGCCCTTCAAACTGCTCTTCCAAACTCCATTTACAGCGGCTTCAAGAAGTGTAAAACTGCTAAGTAGTTATGGGATGCACTGAAGCTCATGTATGAGGGGTCCTCTGAAGCAAAAGAGAACAAAAAGGACCTCTTGAAGCAGCAGTTTGAGAATTTCACCTACAAAACAGGTGAAACCATGACTTAACAATACTTCAGATACGTTGAGATTATGGACACTCTAATGGATGTTGGAGTAAATCTTGAAAACAGGGACATTGTAAGAAAGTTCATGTCCTCTCTTCCTAGACAATGGACCCATTACTGTGTTGTTAATAAGAGAACTGAGAACCTCAAGACTCTTACTCTTACAGAGTTGTATGGTATCCTCAGTGGCTACCAGATGGAGATAAACATGCAAAATCCATCTCATAACTCAAGACTCTTACTCTTACAGAGTTGTATGGTATCCTCAGTGGCTACCAGATGGAGATAAACATGCAAAATCCATCTCGTAACTCAAGACTCTTACTCTTACAGAGTTGTATGGTATCCTCAGTGGCTACCAGATGGAGATAAACATGCAAAATCCATCTGGTAAATCCAGCAATCAACAGAGTTCAGCCCTTCATGTGGTTGAAAGGGATTGTAGAAAACCACATAATCATCTCATCTGCTACCCTGACAACTCACAAAAGGGTCCTTTCATCACCTTTCCTGAGACACCAAGGGAGAGCTACATCCAAGAATAGAGGTTAACGGCCCATAATGACTCGGTTATCGGCACGACTCCTAGACGACGTCAAGGCACGTTGCCTGGTTGGGCGCCCCGCATCGTCCCAAGACGTTGCCCAGTATAGCGGCCATGAAGGTTTGTGATCGGCAACACCCCACATGATCCGACCACGTTCCACAATAGTAACAATGCATGGCTCCTATACGTCGGCCCGCAAACGATCCAAGCCCGGTCAACGTGTGACCCGAATGAATCGATGCCACATGGTCCCAAACAACTCCACTCGAGTCATGGTAGATGATTGTAAGGTTTCGTGACAATCAGTTGAGACCATAGATGTAAATATGAACAATAACATAGAGTCGGCCTCGAGCAAGGCACGGTCAACGTTTGACCCGATGACACCATGTAATGGGGTCCCAATCCACTCCATTCGACCCTCCGAACATCCGTGTAAGGTCTCGTGGAAATCCGACCAAGCCATACATGGTTACATGAAATCTCGACCCCGAGCCCCACCGGGCCTACCGGGGCTAGCCCCCGGGCCGTGACGACCCGAAAATAAAAAAAATTTTATTGGAAGACTCTAATTTCATCCTTATGAGGGCTCACGCAAAGTTTCGTGACAATCTGAGGTTGTTTGATCGGGTTTTGAAAATTAAAGGTTCCTTAAAATTTTAATGTCTGTTCCTGTCACTTTACTTTTTGTGCAGAATGTATATATAAGGGGCTACACCAAGGGTGGTGAGCGACCAAGGTGCTAGAGGCTCAACATGCCCCCCTACCTATGTTGCCAAGTAAACGAGTGCCCATTTTGATCACGATGGCTAGCAATCGCCCCCATGATGCCTAGCAGCCCCCTACACGTTGCCTTGCAAACGACCCTTGATGGCCACACTGCCTAGCAAGTGGGCTGCTGTGATGCCCACGTTGCCTAGCAATCCCCCACACGTTGCTATGCGTTGGCCTTCTATCTAGCACATCGACTAGTGAAAAAAATTTAATCACTGTTACTGTCACTTTACTTTTTGTGCAGAATGTATATATAGGGGAGACCAGGGGCTTGAGCAAACCCAGTGCCCAAAAGTGACCTTGGTGGATGGGCACTAAAGATCGAAGGTTTTAAGAGTGTACAAGCACGGGGTTGGTCTCCCCTAGCGATGTTGCCTGGAATTGAAGCCCCGTGCCTTGTAAATGCCCCACACAAAGCCTGATCGTCATCATGTGTGCTGTTGAGTTGCCTATAATCATGCAACGTTGCCCAGCAATGGCCCCCCATGTTGCCTAGCAAGTGGCCCTGTGATGGCCATGATGCCCAGCAATCCCCCACACGTTGCCATGCGTTGGCCTTGTATCTAGCACATCGACTAGTGAAAAAAATTTAATGTCTATTCCTGTCACTTTACTTTTTGTGCAGAATGTATATATAGGGGAGACCAGGGGCTTGAGCAACCCCAGTGCCCAAAAGTGACCCTGGTGGATGGGCACTAAAGATCAAAGGTTTCAAGAGTGTACAAGCACAGGGTTGGTCTCCCCTAGCGATGTTGCCTGGAATTGAAGCCCCGTGCCTTGTAAATGCCCCGGTAAATATATTACAAGTCTCCCCTTATATCAAGTTTTCTACACTCAAACTTAACTTTATGGGGAGTTGGTATACGTTCAAACAAGGATGGAGGCTTCCATATATGGAAAGAAGACATATAACTTCATTTACTACAAATGGGTTTCACAAAAATGGCATTTTTTGAAAATACAGTCAACATATCTTTTGAAGACTTTATGGGGAAGAGAAGACGGTGAGAGGGGGGGGGGGAGGGGGAAGAGGTGAACGGCTAGGAGATGGAAGAATGTGGTTTGATTTTTCAACTTTTGTAGTATTGGGTATTTGGGTGGTATTTGTTGTACTATGGTAATTTTTACATATTTTTATATTTTTACTTTTTACTTTTTAAAATACATAAAAATATTATAAGAAATCATATAATATCATATATTTTAATATTGATGATATGTAAATAATAACTCGTATATCTAGTTGTCGCTTTAAAAGGATTCGTTCCCGGTAAAATATCAATTTACGCGATTAGGTTTATTTATAAGTTTAAGATTTTCCAATGTACTTAATTTGGAATCTAAAATATTTTGAAACACTTTAAAGTATTTATTGGTATGTATATATATATTAATTATCACCAACGTTCGCGTGTGCCGGTTGCATTGCGTGTAAAAATGGTAATTACGTCGAATTACCGATGCATGCAATGTTATGCGTGAAATTTTGCAATGCATGATATGACTTCAATAAATGGAATTCAATTGAAAATCAAGTATTATAGGTGTAATTATAACCAAGTTGGAGCTGGGTATTGACCTGAAATTGCCGGTTGTCACACTACCAATGGATGCTCAATAGATCTGTGATAGTATTCATTGATGATATTCTCATATACTCGAAGAAGGAGGGAGACCATGCTTGTCACATCCGTAGAGTGTTGGAAACCCTAAGGAAGGAGGAGTTGTATGCAAAGTTCTCCAAATGCACGTTTTGTTTACATGAGGTACAGTTTCTAGGACAAGTCATTAACCCCGCTGGGATCATGGTGGGCCCAGCTAAAATGGAAACAGTTATGTAATGGAATTCAATAAAGTCACCAGCAAATATCCGAAGCTTCCTCGGACTCGTAGGTTATTACAATAGGTTCATTTAGGATTTCATCGAGATTTCCTCGCCATTGACTAAGCAAACAAGAAAATACATAAAGTTTGAATGGAGTGATAGTCAAGAAAGTACATTTCAAGGATTGAAACAAAGGTTGACACACGCATTAGTGTTGACTTTGCAAGAAGGGAATGAAGACTTGGTAGTCTACTCCGATGCTTCTTATCAATGGTTAGGGTGCGTTCTTATGCAACACGGGAAGGTGATAACTTACACTTCTCATTAATTAAAGGTTCATGAAGTGAATTATCCTACCCATGATTTAGAGCTCCTAGTCGTAGTTTTTGTATTGAAGATATGGAGACACTATCTGTATGATGTTACGTGCTCGATCATCACAGATCACAAGAGCTTAAACTATTTCTTATAGCAAAAGGACCTCAACATGAGACAAAGACAATGGTTAAAGCTATTGAAGGATTATGACTATGAGATTCATTATCATCCGGGTAAAGCTAACGCGATGGCTGATGCCTTAAACCGCAAGGATAGTCATGACCTAATCCTGGTGAGATCTTACTAGTTGATTGTGACACCTGATGTTGTGTAGCAAATTTGTGAACCATAATTAGAAGCTTTAAAGCTCAATCAAGTAAATAAAGAAATGATGAAAAGACAGGTCGCGGATCTTGAATAAAACGCTAATGGTGTCAAAATCAGAATCAAACGAATGTGGATTCCTCATTACGAAGATCTACGAATGAAAGTTTTAGATGAAGCTCACAAGACTCATTATTCAATTCATCCGGGATCCAACAAGATATATCAAGATCTAGAAGAATTATTTATGGCAAGAAATAAACACCGATGTAGCCCGGTACATGGAAAGGTGTTTGGCATGCATCCAGGTTAAAGTAGAGCATCAGAAGGCCATATGGGAAGATTCAGCCTTTGGATATTTCCAAATGAAAATGGGAGCCTGTAACTATGAACGTCATTACTAAGCTATCACATACAGCTAGGGTTATGATGCCATATGGGTGAAAGTAGACAGATTGACAAAAAGTGCTCATTTCTTAACGATCCAATAGACGTATAGCTTGGAACGTTTAGTTGAGTTGTTTATTAAAGAGATGGTTGCCCATCATGGTATACTGATGTCAATCGTTTCTAATAGAGATACGCGGTTTACATCAAAGTTTTGGAAGGAATTTCATGATGCCATGGGGATGAGGTTGCACATTAGTACAGCATACCACTCGCAGATAGATGGACAGTCTAAGAGAACTATTCAGACCTTAGAGGACATGCTTCGGACATGTATCATAGACTTTGATGGAAGCTGGGATAGTCATCTACCATTAGTCGGATTCTCTTCAGACAACAGCTACCATGCTAGTATTGGTATACCCCCGTATGAGATGTTTTACAGTTGGAGGTGTAGAACCCTGGTGTGTTAGGGTGAGATTGATCAAAAAGAATTGGGAAGTGTAGTGATGATAAAGGCTACAAACGAAAAGTTAGAAAAGATCAAAGCCTACATTAAAGCTACCAAAGATAAACAGAAGTCGTATGCAGATAAACGACAAAGACCGATAGAGCTTAATGTTGGCAACAAAGTCATGTTAAAGGCCTCACCCTGGAAAGGGATCATCTGATTCAGAAAAAGTGGAAAGTTAAGTCCCTGATTCATTAGGCAGTTTAAGATAATAGCCCACTTGAGTGAAGTGGCATATAGATTAGATTTACCAAATGAGTTAAGTGGTATTCACTCCATTTTTCATGTATCACATCTACGTAAATGTTTAACGCACGATGATGCTCACATTCCACAGGAGGATGTGGAAATTGATAGTCGATTAAATTAATTGGAACAGCCGATGGATGTCATTGATAGGAAGGAAAAGCGATTGAGAAATAAAATAATTCCATCGGTTCGTGTACAGTGGAAGCACAGAAAGGGCTCAGAATTCACTTGGGAGTTTTAGGAATATATCAGACATCATTACCCTCAGCTGTTTGACGAGTAGTAGGTTTCAAGAACGAAACCTAAAATAAGTTTGATAGACTTATAACACCCTGGTTTGTATGAATCCTCGTTAAAGGAAAGAAAAGGGTTTGGTTTGAAAGGTTTGAAAGAATGTAAGGGCTAAAGGTGGACAAGTGAAAGATCCACACTCTAAACCAACCCCCCCCCCCCCCATATAACAAAAGATGTAACCGCCTCATGCAAGGCTGCTTAAGAGAGAAAGCTCACGTTTTAGAGAAAGAAAGTGCAAGAACTCAAACTACGTAGCAACTTTTACATCTAAAATGATAGATCCAAGCTAGATCTATGTTATTAGGGTGTTCTAACACCATTTTAATAGATAAAGTTGACACATTTACGTGTGTTATATGTAGATCTCGATTGTCACCTCGTGGGTTAGGGTTTCATCGTCTTCTTCGCGGCTAAGGTGAGTTCTAGATCCCAACATTTACGTGTTTTTAAGTATTTCAGGGCCAGTATGCATACCATGAACGTTTGGTTAAGATTTAAGGATTTAAAGTGTGAAAGTTAACATTTTATGAGTTTTACGAAAGTTGGTATGATGAACAATGGGTTTGCATGAACCCTAATGATATGCGTGGTAATGATATAATAAAGTGTGCAGGCAAATGCAAGTGGCTCATCAACACCCGCATATGCAGCATGGTCAACCGCATTTGTTCTCCATTTACTAAGTGAACAAATGCAGATGAGTGAGTTTACTGTTATCCTCATTTGCGGATGAATTAAGTTGCCCGCGTTAAATGATAGTATCCGCAATGTCCCTGAAAGTTTCCGAGTGTAACTAATGAGGATTAACATATAGTCCACCTGTATTAATTGAACTGTTAAGTCGCATATGTTGGATTATTGTCCGTATTTGTCAGAAAGCCATCCGCATTAACCATTGCCTGCATGTGATAGCTTATCCTGCCCAAGTGACCAAATGCTAATGAACATATAGATCATCCGGATTGGTTAATGCTATTACCCGCAATTCTTTAGTCACCCTCATTAGTCAGTTCCTATTACCTGCATTTGTTTGGTTCTATCCGCATTGAGATAGTTTGTATGTATTGCTCTATACTTGATTAAGGATGATGATAGATGCTAATGTAATGTAAGATGCGTGGTGCTGATGAACTACTCTTACTGTATAGACCATAGATATGTATTATCTAAGGAAGGCTAAAAAAGATGTGTTATGCATGATAGGTATAATATATATAACCATGGTTGTGATAAAGTATGAATGATTAGTTGTCATGATAAATTTATAAAGGAAGAAAGATAACCATAACTAAAGAAAGTAAATGAGGCCAATTCCTAGAAAGTCTTGCAAGCACTGATAGGAGTTTGCATTTGTTGCATTCTCACTTGCTAAAGGAGATTTGCCTTGTGCATTCCCCCCTGTGCATTCTCCCCCGCTAAAGAATATTTGCCTTGTGCATTCTCCCACAAAAGGAGATTTGCCTCGTGCATTCTCAACCCCTAAAAAAGATTTGTCTCGTGCATTCTCACCCAGTAAAAGAGATTTGCCTCGTGCATTCTCACCCGCTAAAGAAGATTTGCCTCGTGCATTTCTCACCCACTAAATAAGTTATACCTAGTGTATATGCTCACCTACTAAAAAAAACTTAATACTTATGCTAGCTCAAGGATAAAATGAAAGGATAAAGATAAAGTAAATGATAAAGTATAATATAAAGTATGAAAACCTATGAAAGTATAAAAGAGGATAAACATACCAATTGTATAACATAATGATGATTTAAAGTTAAAGGTTTTCAAAATGACTAATATGCTAAAGAGTTCTTTAAAGTTTCAAAAACTAAAACTAATTTAACGACGCTAACTTTTATCTTGACAAGTAATGAAAAAATGGAATAAAGATTGATAACTTGACACGGATATGAAAGTACCTGGCTCATTCTGATAGTTTGTTAATCACGCTATGGATGAATGTAATAGCTTTGTTTAGACATGTTCTATGTAATAATAGTTTAAATTTCACTGTGATGTTAGTGAATGATTAAAGTTTAAGAATTATGAGTTGTTGATGTCAAAAACCCAACTGTGAGAAACCCTAGAATCAAGGCCTTACAATAGCTTTTTACATAAATATCATTTTTGTCTTTGATACATTTTCTGTCTTGCCCGATTATTGATTTCGTATACACGCGAAATACTTTTAATCAAAAAGTAATCACAATTTAACAAGCTATCCGGGAATAACCAAATCCTAAAACCTTATAAGACAAGTTGTCATAAGGATCAATAAACATAAATATTCGCGATAGCCTGAATGTCATATTAACGAACATGTCCTACCATCAAGTGTTGTAGTTCTACTGGCTTCAAATATTGAACATCATCACTCTTCCCCTTGTCTCCACCACATAGGACCTACCTAAAAAACAAGAAACAGAAAACTATCATCATTTCATATTGATATTTCAATTGTAAATATTCTCTCAAGGATTATGCTGTCACCATATGAAGGGAATAATGCAGCTGGTGCGGAAATAAGTTCTAAAGAACCCAAGGTTTTGACTAATCCTTCTAATAATAAACCAATAGCATCGTCATGTACTTCAAAAGTTTCTCCTGCTATATATGTGCTTGTAGTTGACCTCTCTGACACAAAAGTCCTTACTTGATGCACGCTCATATTCTCAAATATTTGAGGAATCAACAGTTTTGAGAGTACAATTGAGCTTTCCTGTGATGAAAACATATCTTTCAATATAATCAAACACGAATACATATCACGAATTGCGTTTTCAACTTACCTTCCACAGAAGATCAGCAACTGCATCATCAGTTCCAAGCACTGACAGTATCTTTTTGGCTTCAATGAAGAAACAAAGTACCACAGAATCAGTAATAACATCACATATGTAAGGTTTACCCGTCAGCACCTCATACAAGCCCAAAGTACTTCCTTGTGAAAATGTTGAATTCAAAGACAACCTTTCTTCAATTCTCTTGCTATAGCACTGTTGAGAGAATAAAATTATAACTTGTTAGAACTGAACCGCAACTTGCAAATGCTTCTACACAAACTCTTTTAACCTATTACTGCAAATCCTAACAACAATGACCTTCACCATGCCATTAGAAATCAGAAAAATGCCATTTGGTTTGGATCCCTCCCTATAAAGAGCCACACCATGTAGTTTCATTGCCTCCTTGGTGCACCCGACGATTTGCTCACGCACAGCTGATGGAAGGGCTCCCAACAAAGGATTGGCATTAATCAAATCATGTGCTTTTTGGAATTTATCTAAAGGAAGATTTCGCACAAAATTCTTCAAGTCATTCTGCATTAAGAATCCAGAATTCAGTATAAAGTATAGATTCATTTGGATTACTGGAACATATCAATAGAATATTGCGATGAATACCTGGACAGCATCATGAAGATGAACCAGCTCCATGTTCCCCAAAAATCCAGCCCTCTCAAGATCATGAACATATTCAAACAGATGATGAAGCACTGAACACCCCACTTGCCTGGTTTTCACAACATGCAAAACCTAAAAATCATCTGAGTACAACATTTTCTTATAAAGCATAATATAAAATTGGCTATTCACAAAATCTAGCTATATTTTGCAACTAATATATAATAAGAGTGGTTATTCAACTAACCTCTGGAAAAGTAAGACGCACGTCTTCTAGGAAACTTTTGGCTTCTTCTCCTTCTTGCACACTCTCATTGATGATTGACATAGCAATTTCACTATCACCTAAGATGAGGTTGCAGATATAATAATGGTTGCACAGAAACCAGTAATTATGGCACTTCTAAGACTTAACATGATACTTTATTGCAAGAGCATATGACCCTTTTCTGCTTAATAATTTTTAACTTGAGGCAATCTTTTTAACCACTAATGGAATAGACCTATAACTCTACGCTTCTTCCATCATAACATTCTTTACATAATCAAAATATCAATGTTCAAGAACGCATTTCCTCAATCTTTACACATTGAGCTCTATTGTTTGTTTAGGTATGCATGAAACATAGATCTGCATCCATGCTTGATGACCAACATGATTTTGAAAAAAAGGAAAAAAATTCTGGCATTATGTGAGAATAAGGTGATGATTTAAAACATACCACCTCATAAATTACAAAAATAAAAGATATAAACATAGAACCACATAAGAGAAATGTGTAGGACCTCAAAAATTTGACGAGTTGGCAACTTATGAAGCGACTCGTTAACAAGACTCACTCTGCACAATGTTAAGCAGGCTCAGGTCACAAATAGATCAGCACGTTAATGACACGATTAAAATCATGTCTAAATAGGTTGAACCCACCAAACCCATATATGAAACTAATAACGTGTTTAACCAATCATGTTAAATGTTAATACGGAATGTTTGTTGGAATAATTCTGGTTTAGTTCACGTGGGTAAGTTCAAGTTTAATTTTTTGAATGATCGAGAGTTTTGGATGATGGCACCCGCTAAACATGAGGTTTTTTAGGGGGTATTTTAGTATGATTATGAATTGTTTAGTTATAATTTAATTAGCATATTTGTCTTAGTTTGAATAACTAAGTGGGAGTTTATTTATTTAATGATATAAGTCAAAGATAATAATAGGTTAGAGTTTGAATCGGTTTAACTTTGGTATTGTGGGCCATTAAAGGTCATAGGATGTAATCAAGGGGAGTCGATTTACTCGGTTAAATAAAAGCGTCGGTCATAATGTTTGTGATCAAATAATCTTGTTTCATATTTTCTTCGGTTCAGTGTTCGGTTTTCTTCCCTGGTTCAACTAAAGGCTTCCTAGGCTTTAGTATCAGAGTCGGTAAAGCTCTCACCTTTGATTTGAAAGCAACAAGCAGCAACAGAAACAAGGAAAACAATTTAATTCTCTGAGACATCCTTAAGCAATGGTGATAGTAGTGTTACATTAACTGAAGAAAGAAAACATAAGCAAAAAATAAAAACTCCAAGTCGAAATTAAGAAAGTTTTGGAGATATATGATTAATAACAAAGTTGAAAGAGTGATTTAAAAGGGCATTTTGCAGATGAAAGAAACAAACACCACAAGTATCAGGAAAGAAACAAAAATCCTAATCCTTTTAGTTTTGAGAAATAATGGCTCAGGATGTTAATTGTTTTTCTGTAGTCACAATATCATGACCATGATTGTGTTGGCTGTTTATTGTGTGCAGGTATGTTATTGAGGATACATTTCCATGAAATTTAAGCATTTGTTCAAACCCTAAGGTTAATGATTTATGAATTCTTCTTTCAAGTATGCTACGTATTATTATTCAACCATTTTATGGGTTTTTCTTTTATGTATGCTACAAATTGTTCTCTAAGGATTTTAAGAATTGTAAATTTTTGTCGATTTTATTTTATCTTAGTTAACAATGTTTAACAGGTCGTTCCATGATACCAAACTAATTATAATTAATAGTGTTAAACATGTCATGTCTAGTTACCCATTTATATACATACTCGGGTTAGTGTTTAAGTAACACGATTAGTTAAACGTGTCTTCTTCAGGTTAATACCCATAATTGTGTCATGTCGTGTTTGATCTATTTAATATAAATAGACAGTTTTTCGAGCCCTAAAAGTAATAGTCAAATGCTTAACTAGCCTAACAAAATTGTTTCTTGTGGATACACAAGAACTATAGACATGTTCTTTTTTCTTTTGTGAATGACGAACTCACACGCCTACTAAACCTACTCCTAAATCTACATTACTTGTCTACAATGGAACTTGAACCCTCAATCACTGGAGATGGACACCTTTCAACACCTTGGTACCATTGGGTTACATGCCCTTTGGCAACTATAGACATGTACCTAGTTATATTTATATTGTATGTATGGAAGGTAATTATATTATGCTCTCTACCACAATTAGATACGGAAAAAAAAAAACAGTAACTCTCAAACTCCAAGATGATTGTTACCGATGAATTCTTGTAGTTGCTGTCGTGCAATTCTGTGAGCACGGAGAAATGCAGAAGATATGTAGCATGCAAAGTCCAACCTTTTTACCATGAAGTAGGTTACAAGTTTCTGGGGGAACCAGCTTGTTTGCAGAAACTTATAATAATTAGGGAAAGAAACATTAGCTTTTAACTCCTTCCAATCACTCAGTGGTCCAGACAAAACCAAGTCAAGTGCTCCATCCACAGATTGCATTAAAGTGTTTGCTGAAGATTGGTTAATCCTTCCATCAACAAGCATTCCCCGATAAGCAGCTTGCACACCTAACACATGAAACAGACTTCACCATTAGTAAGAGAAAAATTATCCCAGTAAGGTGACAGATCCTGAGGCGTCATGATAATACCAAAATTGAAATTTAGAATGCAAACAAATGAAAAATACAACAAACGAAATGGAAAATTAATCAACTTTTAAGAGGGAAGTCAGCTCTCCAACGGTAAGCCAACTCACCAATGATGTTAAAATCACTGATCAAATTATGCATAATAGAAAATGCAGCCCTAAGTTCCTGTTAAATACAACCTAATCTTAATACTTGTAGGAAAAGTAACTTGATCTCCAAGTATACTTATTTTACTCCTAATAGAACTCTAAGTCCTAAACTTTATCTAAAAGAAAAACCTCTTTAATAAATATTAAAAATAAAATTAAGACTACTGAGTAATTAAAATATAATATTACTATAATTATCAATAAATTTCAATAATAACCAGTCTTATCACAGCATTTTTGTGGTTTTACAACTTTAGAAAATGCCTATGGAATAAAACTAAAAGGCAAAATTACAGTACCCTAATACCAGCTTATTTACAGACCAGAAGCCAAGGTTGCAGCATAATTAGATCAACTAGAACAAGAAGGAAAAAAATCAGACCTGATATAACAAAATACCAAGCATAAAGTTCCAGTAATCATTGTGCAACATTGAATTCTAATCTTGGTTTAAAAAGCGAGAAGCGCACCAAGGCGACGGAGTCTAAAACCGAGGCGCAAAGCGCAAAAGCGCGGGGCTTTTCGTACGCGAAGTGCAACGTATTGATATAATTTTTTTTTATTATTTCTAACAGGTTCCTGTCATCATTTGCCGAAATGTTAGACAAAAATAAGAATGAGGTTTAATGCATATATAAATAACTTATATGTATAACCGAAAAATCTCTATGATACACTCTATGTTCAACTAACCAAGCTATAAGTACATTAAATAAACTCAAGAAGCAAAAAAATAGAAAAAAAAAAAAAAAAACAAATTAACAGATTAGGAAAAGTTTAGGGTAAAATTTAATGAATTCTATAACATTAAGGATGAAAACTTAATTTAATAAATATAAAAAAATAAAAGAAATAGAAGAGTAATGGATTAGATGGTAAATAGAAAAGTTAGAAACCCTAATATAAGGCCGTCACTTGAATCTCTTTAGTCTTCCTTCTTCTCCATGACTCTATCTCCATAGATCTCTTTATATTGGATCTCCATCTCCATAAATCTCTTCTATTACAAGCTTTTCTTTTCTATCTTTAAAGATATGTTCCATCACAGGTTCGCTTTCTCCATCTTCATTCCATCAGGTATGTCATCTCGACGGTGACAAAGAAGCTCACGCTTTGCACCTGAAACAAAGCGACTAAAGCAGCTAAAAGCACTCGCCTTTGGTACAAACATTCGCCTTATGCAAGCAGAAGCGATGAACCTAGCGCGTGAGGTCGCCTCGCGCCTAGGCTAAAACCAAGATTCTAATAAGATTATTACAAAACAACAATCCTATTTAAGCAGTAAGCCAGGAATGGATGGATTTGGATTGGATCAATCCTATCCATTATGATTTGATCCATTTGTAACCTGATCCATTTATGACACGACTAAATGGGTCGTGATCGAATCCAATGATCCAGGTCGACCTATTTAAACCTTAATTCCCAAAATTAGAAGTTAACAATAACACTCTCTAACGCCCATTTAACCACGACACCCCTACCCAACCCCATTCACATCCACCCCCACCCCTTTTACTAGAAAACCAACCCCCCCCAACCCCCAAAAAAAACACACTAAAAAGTCAGTACCCATACCGGCTACCCCCATCCCACCAACAAGGAAAAAAAAAATTTGTTACTATATAATATATAAAAAACATCTGGGTGGTGGGTTGAGCCAGGGATGGGGTGATTGTCATATTTTAATAGTGAAAAATATAAAAACTACAATTTTTGGGGGCTGGGTGGGGTGTGATGTAGTGTCAAACTTTCAGTGTTTTCATATGAAAAACAACTATAGGATGGGAGGAGAGGGTGGGTCAATATTAATCTCAGAATAATAATAAAAAAAATTATTTCTTCACTTTTAACTTCTTTTGGGCTTGGGATTGGGTGGCAGTGATGATATTGGTGAGTGGTCACGACTATTGTTAAGGAACAATGGTGGTGGAAACTCAAGAAGGTCTAAATAGGTTAATACAAGTATGGATACGTCAATATGGATTTATCAAAGTATTGATCTATCTAAATGAATTTATGTATTGATCCTTTATTGGATTGGTTGATACATATTTTTGATCCACTAGATCATATAAATAGATTGAATCAGATCAGATATGGATCAAGACCCAACGAATAATATAATTCTAAGGTCGCACACTCACTAGATCATATAAATGGATTGAATCAGATCAGATGTGCATCAAGACCCAATCAATAATATAATTCTAAAGTAGCACACTTAAAGGACCAACGCTTGTCTTATTCTTTATATATGTTCCTAATATCTAACTGCCCATGTTAACTTATTATGTAAAAGGGGAGAGCTACAAGAATAAACTTAGGATGCCATACAAGTTTTGGCTTCGTCTTATCTTCATTGTGCTTTACTAAGATCATACATGAAAAGGACAAGCACTCACTGCACATATAATGTGATAATTATGTTTATTAAAAAGAACTTATCATTTGTGCAGATTTATACATGCACTCCCCAACATTATATGAGATGAATGTTATGATAATCAGCAATAACCAATTACCTAAAAGTTTACACTTAATGTAAGCTTGGATAAAGCTATTTTATGAATTTGTCTAAATCCAAAAGAGAGGAGCTTTGTAAGATAATGAATTGTGCACATAAAATTTTCAAGTTACAGGATTACTTGCCATTTAAAAGCCGAACACGCATATCAGATAAATGCATCTGCTCCACAAAGTTATTACTCTCTGAAATATGAGGGTGGATATGTTCTTCATCTGCATCATTCAAGCATGTGAAGTATCTCTTGAAAGTTGGCCAATCACCAGCAGGTCCCAATTCCTCATCATCTCCAAGATCGCCAAATACCTCTTGTGCTTTTATCATCATTTGACACTTGGTGAAATGTACCATACACCTCTACAACAAAGATTAAAACACTTATATTATGAAAATTTAGTAATACTGACGCTAATACCATTTATATCGAAATAAGCTGAAGGTCTTTTTCATAGCAACTTACATGTATATACGCAAATACAGTGAAACTAAACGAGGTATTCAAAAATCAACATATGATTCTAGCAATCAAATGATATCAACCAAAGAATTCCTTGATTTTTTTATTTTTTTGGCACAAATTCTTATTGATCACCTAATTTGATCCTAATTGATAGGACTCTGGTATAATTATAATTACATGTATACCTTAACTGCAGACAAGTTATTCATTTCTAGCATCTGCAGAACAAACTGAGTGGTTGATCCATTTACAATAAGTGTTAGAAACACGATTCCGCCTGTGAAGAACACAAACTGCAGGCATGGAGAAATAATCACATCACAAGACGTCTCTAAAATTTAAATCAATTAATTTGTTCCGATGCATAACTATTCTGAAAGAATAAATGTTGCATATCATTTTCTCAAAATATTTACAACCATCAAGAAAGAATGTAGAAAAAAGTACCAAAGTTCCTGTTTCACGATTGATGTAAGCAGAGGTGTCGCTTGATAGCTGAAAAGAACATAACAGGCATTTAAAAGTAGCCATCAGAAATTTGAAAAATATACAAGAAAACATTAACCAGAGTTTTCAAGAATTCTGTTGTAAGCATTAGGAATAACTTGCCTTAAGTGAGAGAGAAAGAGATAATGACACAGCACCCCGCAAACCAGACCACACAAGAACAATAGCTTCTTTCCAATCTAATCCATAACCAAAATAACACAGAAATGGATACAATGACCCAACTACTACAACCCGTGATAGTTGTATCAAAACATATAGGAGGATGAGGTACCCCCAAGCATATTCTGTGACATAATAAAAATACTGTCATGCCAACGGAGAATATATATAAATGCAAATGCAAACTAGACTCATAAATAACTGGTTTCAATTATGGTATACATGTATCTTCAGGGGAAACATTATCTCCAACTCTAAATAAGTGGATGTCAATCAGTGAGTATTAAACATGCGGATAACAGAAAAACCTAATGCTACATTAATTGCAAAGTCCCTATTTGATTCTTGGAGATTTGCATGGAAGAATAATCATCACGGTAGATCCCCATGAACTCAAATTATGAATACCACAACTCTCCTAGTCAAAAACAAACACAATTCAATTAAACAGTGCCTTGGGTCATGGCTTGTTACTCAAGAGTCCAACACTAAATATATCATTTATTCCTTCATGCTCTCCATGAAATAGGGCTCCCTTAATTGAGTACACTGATGTTAATATTCAACAAATCTTAATCCTAACTATAATGTGTCCAAAGATATCTATATGCCTACCTTTCTAGACAACCTCCCATCCATAAGTACATCAACACTTTCCAGATGACAAATGCAAGTGGCATTCTCAAAGAGGGTATGCATCATGACAAAGGAAAAATGGAAAAAGAAATCAACAAGAGAGAAGACCAAAGTAAGAGAACAAACCTTGGTGAATAAGGATGTTGTTACTTCCAAGGATACCTTCAGCTATAAATATTCCACTATAAAAAGAAAACATTAATATAGTCGTCACCCAAATGTAATTATTGTGCTTTGTCCTTGTAGATTATCTCTACAATTAATCTTTTATCTAACTAGGTCATGTTTTAGATGCATGTGCGAAGGATGTTCTATTGTTCTCTTCATAATGAGAAGGATTAATTCTTTGAAATGTGTCAAGACATTCTGTTAACGCATGTGGAAACGTATTCTCCACAAAAAAACATAAATGAGTGTCGACCATGAAACTATTTCTCATGGTTCTATTGCTTACATAAAGCCTAGCGCTAATTTAAAAGCAAAACGTAAGGACAAATATGGTAAGAACTAGATTAATATATTATAGGCACACCTCAAGATGAAGATAAGTGTATTAGCAATGTATGCCACCATTTCCCTACAATACAACACAAGAAATGTTGGATCAAAACACACGCACACACGAATAGAAAACAGTAAATAATAATCAAGAGACACGAGATTTATAGAGGTTTTATCGTGGTGTGCAACCCACGTCCTCTTGGGGCAACTAGGGTTTTCTTTTATTGAGCGATAATGATTATAAGTATAACAAGATATATTTGTAGGCTAAATTAGGGTTTAATCCCTTTAGTTAACAATCTAACTAAATTGGGCCCATTTAGAACTTAGATCGGTCGAGCCCAACTGCAAATTAATTCACCTAAAGCCTACACCCAACAAGAAAGACCTAATCAAACTACAAAAAGATTACAACAAAACAAGTATTAAAGAACATCATGTATAAGCAATTCGTCAGCCTTTATCAGTTACATATAGTATATACCACTTTTTAGCCTAAAATCATGGAGGAAGGTGGCAATTTAATACAAGTCCAATTAAGGTTTACTACCGCAAGAACAAAAGATCCAACCCGAAAGGGTCCATGGAGCAAATGGAGCATGCTCAGTGGGTTCTTGGGTCCCACCTTGACCCATTCAGTCCTTGCAGCTGAGTTAGTGGGGAGTTAGTAGTTTTTGTAATTTCTCAGTTTGTGGGACAATTTGTTTGATGTTTTTGCATTTGATTTGTTTTGTCTTTAGTCTTTCACTTTGAATGAGTTTGTACCCTAAAAATTAGTGACACTCAAGTCTTATGCAATCTCTAAGGAAAAGGACAACATGCACCGTCTTATGATGTAGCGACACTCATGCACCTTGAAGGAGAAGCATTGGATTTATACTCTTGGTTTATAAACGAGTCCATCAATTATTAACAGGTCCTATCAAGAAGTTACAAAAGAAATTTGTATTAGAGTATATTATTATTAGGGTTTAGCAATTATTATTATTAGGGTTGAGCCCACGGGCCCGTTTACATTACTAAACCCTAATAATAATATACTCTAATAATTTGGTCCCATGGAGTTTCAAAATCCGGATGACTACCCATGTAGTATCAAGCAAACGGGTACTATCTAAGAGTACTAACAGACGCTTGCGAAACGGTCAGTCTAGAACAATTGCTTGCTTGGAGTGTTCCTAAATGGTCTCAAAGAGGAATTGAATTCAGATGTACGCATCCACAAACCGTGTATGATTTATAAAGCTATAAGCCTAGCACTGGAGTATGAAACGAAGTTGGGGGTTTTTATGTCCAGGGGTTGTTTAGCACCAAAGCTACCTCAACCGATAACAATACCAGCCAATCTATTTTACCTCAACCTTTGAATCAGCAGAAGACGGCTCTCTAATCTCTGACACCAAAAAGCAAACATGCTTTTTGAGGGGAGAGTGTTTTCGTTGTGGGACAAAATGGCCCTGACTGTCGCTGTAAAACAGGGGTGATCTAGGGGTTCAAACACGATGAAGAAGCGAACATAGAGCCAATTAATGAATCCGAGGAACAAAGAGAACCAACCGCTGGCATGGCTACAATAAGCCTCAATGCTGTTCTAGGAAAATCGCATGCCATCTCCATGAAGTTGCAGGGTACCATTAATCCTCTAAGGTTCTTGTTTTAATTACTAGTGGGTTTACCCACAATTTTGTTTCCGATTCTCATGTTCAAGACATGAAGCTAACCGCCCAATTTGTGAAGCCTTTTGGGGTCCAAATTTGTAAAGGAGATATTATCCGTTGTAATCGAGTTAGCAGGGTAGTAACGTTGCAGCTTTTTGATCATAACATTGTACAAGACTTCTACCCATTTTCGATTGTTGGGGCGGATATAGTGTTGGGAATTCGGCGGTTGGCGTCGTCGTATACCATGCAAGCAAATTGGAACGAGATGTTCCTGTTTTTTACACTAAATGACCGGAAGTACAAATTGCACGGAGTTGCTTCAAGCCCTCAATAATCTACTAGTTTTCAACATTTAGCAGTCGAGGTGGAACAAAACCTCCCTATACCCCAGCCTTTGCAACCCTTGATCGAAGATTTTAATGCAGACTTCCAGGAACCAAAAACCCTTCCATTATTCCATTCTCAGGCGCATTCGATCCCCTTAATCCAAACTCAACCCCCAACCCTATCGTTATCCTCACTAGCAAAAAAATGAAATTAGGAAACAATGTGAATGCTACTGGAAGAAGGATTCCTTCAAGCTAGTTCGAGCCCTTTTCAAGTCCCATTTTCTCGGTTAGAAAGAAAGACAATTCGTGGAGCATGTGCATCGATTAGCGGGCTTTAAACAAGACTACCGTCGCGGATAAACACCCCACTCCAAACATTGATGAGCTGTTAGACGAACTCCATGGTGCTACGATATTTTTTTAAACTTGATTTACAATCCAGCTATTATCAAATCAACATGTTCATGATGTGGAGAAGAGAGCCTTCCAAACCCATTCTAGTCGTTATGCCATTTGGATTGACAAACACACCCCAACATTCCAAGCCCTTATGAATGACTTGTTTCGTCCCTACTTACGATGCTTCATCGTGTGTTTTATGATATTTTGGTGTACACCAGGTCTATAGAACATCTACAGCACCTAAAATAGCCCTGGAAGTACTTCAAAGTGTTGTTATGGCCAACAACAGGTTTTGTTCTCGAGTCATGTGGTTTTGGTTGATAAGGTACATGAGGGCAAAAAAAGATTTCAACTGTATGCGAGTGGCCAACACCAACTACTATTAGAGCACCCTGACGATTCTTGGGTCTCATTAGGTATTATCGGGTCAGAAGGCAATTACAGGTTGATCGCAAGGCCCCTGACAGCCCTTGCGAAGAAAGCAGTGCTGAGTCTAGGCAGCCGATTAATCGATGACTAGTCACTAGTCGGTCGCCCACCTTGTAATTTTTACCTAATTGTCCAATTAATCGCTAGGCGGTCAACGGTGGCCAAATTCGGCCCTAGGCGGTCCTATCGGGCCAAAATCGAAAATTCTAGCAAGTTTTTCGACAAGATTCCTGCTACTTTCTAGCCAAATTTCAGTGACTATTAAAATTCTAGCAAAAATTTGTAATTTCCGGCCAGATTTGTTTATATATATATATATATATATATATATACATATATAACTAATCATTTTTATAAAATTACATATAAAAATGTGTATGTATATATAAAATTGAAAATTATATAGAAAAATTCCAAACCGATTAATCATTAGTCGGTACCTACCGCCCGACTAGCGCCTAGCGACTTTTACAATGCTAGAAGAGAGATGGATTTCATTGGACCAAAGTGGTTTGGATTGCTTTCAACAAGCTGAAACATGCTTCAGTTTTAGCCCCGACACTAAAGCTTCCCAATTTCATGAAGTTCTCTGTTGTCGAATGTGGTGCCTTGTCTGAAGGGGAAGGGGCCATTCTCATATAAGCAACCACCCAATCACCTACTACAGCAGGATTTTCACCTTCCAACCGGTTTAAATCAGCCTATGATCGCTAGTTGTTGGCTTTGGGATAGCATCACTACTTAATAGGCAAACATGTTTATATTAGAACAGACCATTTCAAGCTCAAGTTCCTCTTTGAACAAAGAGTAACACCGGAACAGCAACGACTTATATTAAAACTAACACCATACCATTTCTTTATTGTGTACAGGACTGATCAAGAAAACATAGGTGTTGATGCTTTATCGAGGCGACCCGATTCCGCTATTCTTCTCGCCCTAGTTGTTCCTCATTATGTGGAGGTGTTTGAGATTCAAGATGGGCTTGCAAATGACCCTTATACGAGTCACATTACTCAACAATTGAGTAGCAGCTCCTCAACATATCAAGGATTCTCAATGGTGGGTCAAATTTTGTTTTACAAAGGGCGAGTAGTAGTGTCATCTGTACCTTCAATGAGAGACAAACTCCTCCATGAGTCGCATTCTACACCGATGGCTGGCCGAAAGGATTTACTAAAGCAAGAACAAGAGATTCAACCCAAAAGGGTCCATGGAGCAAAGGTTTCTTGGATCCTACCTTGACCCACTCCGTCCTTAAAATAGAGTTAGTGAAGGTTTAGTAGGGAGCAGGTAGTTTTTGTAACTTTCCAATTTGTGGGACTATTTGTTTGATGTTTCTACATTTGATTTGTTTTGTCTTTGGTTTTTCACTTTGAATGAGTTTGTACTCTGGAGATTAGCCCTCTCTAATTAGACCTTTTCGTTCAATCGATCCTACTTTTGTTCTTTTTCGATCCTAGTTGTATCACAATTCATGGAGTAGGAGAGACATAAATGAGGGAGATCCCATCCATCCATTGAAATATGATCCATAGCCTAAAAAGAGGTTTGTTTGTTTCATGATTATTTAACAATAATCATTTCAAACTCTCTCCCTCGCCCGCACCCCCTCTACCTCTTGTTCTCCAATGATAATGATGTAGCTATGCTCTCTTGAAAAAATCTAATATTGCATGATGCATGAAAACAAAAAACCACATCGAGAAGGTTAATTGTCACACAGTGACAACATGGTTGGAATGTCTTAATATACGTGCAATATTTTTAGTTTTATTAGCAAGCAATGCCTCTAAATAAAAAATTAACAAGCAGCAAAGTGTAAAATTAAATTACTAGCAAAGGATGTGAAACTTGATGCACACCATTTACTACCCTTGCTTTTAGTGAAGTAGAGAAATAATTGCTATACTCCCTTGATATGTTTGGATTTTGGAATTCATTCTTATGGCCAGCTCATTTAGCGCATCAAGAATGCATAACTAAACATATTTGTGGAGGCATACGAAAAAGTATGAAAATACCAGAAATGATACAAGCTTTGTTGTCGTTCACCTTTGAAAGCAGTTCTAGCAACTGAAGCATAGAACCTGTTGAAATATAGTTTCTATGTGGTTAATAGATTTTAAATCCCCTTTGGAAAAGCAATTTTCAAAGAATTGCAGACTGTTAAAACAATTCAACTTACATTCCCAACGTCGTTACTGTTAACACTCCTGAAATATCAGCACCTTCTTGAGCCTATCACATAAGCAATAAGAATTAGCTTCCATGAAACGAATATAAAGCACCAAAACAACTATGTTTTCTAGAATACTGAATACTCTATTTGATAATGTCTATATCCAAGTAGTGTATCTGTATCCTTACTATGCAATTATTCTATGATGTTTATAATGTATCTATATAAATAGGTCCATCCTATATAAAGAGACATTTATCCCTCGATTCACTTTATAACAACATTATGCAGTGTATACCATTATTAATATTCTGAGTTTAAGAAGTTACATACCATAAAGTAAGCAAGGTAGCTCATAGCAAGAGTTAACGTAATTTCTATCACTATATCGTCTAAAATAAAACCAAGCCACAAGTAAGACCCCAGACCAAATGCCATGCCCATTCCTACACTGGACCAAGTAAATAAATTTATCAAAATTTGTATAACCAACCTCCATTTTACAAAGTTGATGGTAAAAACTTACGCTCCAAGAGACACAGTTGCTAAGAACTTGACTATTGTCCCCCAGGTGAAGCTTGATCCAGTTACCATTCGGAAGAAAAGATTATAAAGGACAATCGCCAACCTGAATATGCATATGCAACTTTAGTGGCAAATATGGTCCGTAATTCAAAGATAACTGTTAAAGAAAGTTTGCTACATGAAACCCAATGAAATAATTACATGACTTGCATTAAGAAGTTTAAAGAGCAATAAAAAGTTGGTACCCATCATTGATCATTGATTCTCCATCAATAATAGTAGTTAGTTTTTTGCTGGCACCAAGCTCTTTTAAAAAAGCAACCACCGCAACGGGATCAGTAGCACCTAGAAGTCCTCCAAGAAGTAATGAGGTACTCCAGCTCCAATTATATGGAAAAAATAGCTGCAGTTGTGCATTTTAGACTTCCAGATACTCTTACATGATGGAAAATGATAGCCTAAACAAAGAAACCGAAAAACGCACGCAAACCTTTAAAGCTGAGCCAAGAAAGAATGTAGAAATTAGAACTCCAGGCCCAGCAAGAAGAACCATTTGTGCCATGCATTTCTGCAAAGACATGAATATTGATTTTTCTTTACTAAATCAATATTCTAACATTAGTGACAACACATATTACATATGAAACAAATGAAAAGGATGATGATTTGAAATTGCAAGTATTGTTGATCATAATTTCAGAGATGTTCCAGCTAGCCAAGGTAAGTGCTTAGAAATGTGGATACTTGACAACAGATATAACACAAATTTCTTCACCTGCGTAAGCAGGGAGGATCTAGTTGATCAAGAAACGATTGCTAGTAAATGTTATATATTCCCAACCTTGCTAGTGTGTCGGAATCCAAATATAGCCAAATACTGTAACATAAACGAAGTACTAATAGAGAGATCAACCTTGATTTGATGCACATCCAATGAAAATGCACTCTCAAAAAGAAGAGGTGGAAGAAAAACAGCTAACAGAAGATCGGGATCAATATTCGCCCCTGCACATGAACCACACATGAAATAAAATATCAAGGAAATCAAGAGAATCATAAGAGTAAACTAAGTAAGTTGATTCAACTCACACATCCGAATTCCATCACCAACCTTTCCTAAGCGATGGTCAGTTCCATATTCTGTTGAAAAAGAACATTTTACACAAAAGTAGAAAACCTAAATGAATAATCAAGCATTATGTTATGACTTGAAACCTAGTGATCCGATGGCGATGCCAATGACGAGCAGAGCGGCGGTGTACGGAACTCTGGTGCCTCTAAGCAAATGCCTGGAAGCGATTCCCAACACCAACGACATCCCAACGAACAACACCGCGTTTATTGGATTCCAACTCTCGTCCGCTTCTGCTCTTATTATTACTATTATTCTTCTATTCAACTCCTCTTTCTCTTCCACCATCGACGCCATTGCTGCCAAAACTAACTAAACACCAGTATATCTATCTATCTGCTATCGCAAAGAAGACAACACAGGTAAGGATAGAAATGATGAGAGATCAAACCTCAGCAAAACTTCCAACAAATGATACACACCACACCAATGTATCACTTGAATGCTAGAAGTCGACTCCTCACTGGCCTTGTGGAATCTAAGTCAATCACCGTATAGAATAAATAAATGATTGGTTTATATGGAATCTAAGGCAATCGCCTACCAAACAGTTAAAATTTGTAAATTTTTGTTAATTGTACGTTTACTTAACTCAAAATCAAAATTACATAGATCCTTTTTCTTAATTTATTTTATTGCATATTTATTTAATTTAAAATTAAAATTATATATAACTCCTTCTTTAATAATAAAAAAGAATAATAAAATTTATCCATTTTGACTTTTTATTTAAAATAAATCATAATATGACTATTTTACTTATAATTGTTTGTGATTATTTTTTGTCATGATTTTTTTTGTTTTGTAACAAATTAAAAGTTTGGTATTTGTGTTGCATTTTATTATTGTTACTCCAAACGCTTGATCAAGAGAAATAGACTCAACACAAATAAATAAAATTATTTAAAAATGTAAAAAAAGAAAAAAAATATTTAAGAAACTAAAAACACTTATTAGCGAAACATGATTACAAAGCAATAAAAAACAAAAAATGTAAAAAAGAAAAAAAAAAAAGCTAGCTAGAAATAGATGTACATGAAAATTTAAAAAAAAAACTATATTTTTGGTAAAGACAAGGGTGACATTATCAATATATAAATTATTTTTAAAAATTAATCAATGGGTAAATTTGATAATTTTTTCATTAAAATAGGGGATATACATAATTTTTGTTGTGAATTGGGTAAATATGCAATTAAAAACATTAAAGATATGCAATTTTAATTTTTAATTTGGTAAATATGCAATTAAGTTATTTTACAAGGGTATATATGCAATTGTCCCCTAAAATCTATTTCTATCTTTTTACTCTAAGAAAAAAATAAATAAAAAATACACATGTCATCACCACATTTATTATCATCATGTTTTTCTCGCCTATCTCTTCTAGTAAATAATCATATTAATTACTAATATTATTTAATTTTTTTGTATTAAAATATTTTGCAATAAATTAAGAAAAAGATATTTTTATTAATATTATTTTTAAAGAAAAAAATTTTAATAAAATAAGCAATTTTTAAAAAAAATCAAACTTTTTTAAAAATACGAAATATTAAAAATTGGTGTTTTTTAAAAAGTAAAATTTGTTTAAAATAATTAAAATTAAGAGTTATAATAAGAAACTTTTTATAAATGACATTTGCTAAAGTTCTTTTTGAAACAAAATATTTTATTTTATTTATGATAAGGAAGATTTCAATCTTATCTTATATTAAAATATTATTTTATTATTAACAAATTTTAATTTTATTTAATATTTTATTTATTCAACCCGTGTAATACACGAGTTAACTAAAGCTAGTGTATATATAATCTAATAAAACAAGCAAGGGAAGTGACATGTGGCTGCCTTTTACCCCATCTTTCTTTCAAAATTCCGCATAAAAAATACCCAAGAAAACACACACGGGTCTTTGAACCCATGGATAAGACCCGGTGTCTAATATCCATTCTTTCTTCTTCCTCTAAAACCTTAGAGCCACCATCGCTGAAATTGTTCCAGATTTAAGGTTCACCATCGCTGAAATTCTTTCTGATCAAAGGTTTTTTCTTTTTACCAGAAGCCTACATCCACAATCTTCCATCTTTCCCTTTAAAAGAAATCGATCTATCCAGATTTGTTTCTTCGCTCAATCTTTCGGGGGCGGAGCTTAAGCAAATGTATAAGGGGGCGGGGGTCGAAAGTCACAACCACGGGACCAATAAAGGCGATTCAGTTTGGGTCGGTTCGGATCAGGTCAAACAATAAAAATCGATAAATATTTAATTTATATTTTCATTCAAAGGACCAGTCTTACACATAATAGCATAAAAATAAAAAAGCTATTTAACAATGATGCGGGAGAAAGGTGAGTACCTGAAAGAAGAATTACAACTCAGCCCGATGTCCTTTAAGATCTTTGAAATCATCTATTATGCATTCGGAATCAAAACTTTCAGCTATTTCCTTTTCTATGTAAACCACTAAGCTATTGGCAAGATACTAATCCGACATTTTATTACGAAGGCAATTCTTGAATATTTTCATTACTAAAAATCATCTTTCTATTGTTGCAGTAAAAACGGGAAGTGTCAACACTAGCCGAACCACTCTATCAACCAGATAATATGTCTCATGTTTCTTAGTTTCTACAAGACTTTTGTATAGATCAGAAATAGTCGATACACCTCTTAGCTTGATATTCTTTGTCTTTTCAACATTAAAAATCTCCAATTGATATCTTAATTGAATTCTCTCCTCGTCAGTAAAATCTTCAGGATAATACTTCTCAACAAGAAGACAAATCTGATCAACATCAATCTCTTTTGATACTAAAGTTGAAGTAAGAGATAACAACTCCATTGCACGCTCATTGAATCTACAATTTAACTCAATAACTATTTATCCAATGTGGATGTAAACAGATCTAGTCGATAATAATGTTCAAATGTAACATGAAGTTTTTTTTACCAGGCCGATACCGAGTAGAAGTATATGGAGCATTCATATCCAGAATTTCAATTTGATGTTTTTCACAAAAAAAAGTAACTTGACCAAGGAAAGAATTCCATCCATTGTTTTCGAAATCATCTAAATTATTCTTTGTTGATGAAACCAACTCCATGGCATTAAGAATATCTTGGGATTTTTTTGTAAAGATTGAGGAAGCATGTCAGTCCTTCCCATTATTTCCTTTGTTAAGTGAAGAATAAACATAAACTCAAATGATTGCATGTGACTATAAGTTGCATCAGCATCTTCATGTTGAGAAAAAGTGGTATGAGATAAGTCTTCAATTATTTCATGAAGAACAACATGCGTGACGTCAAACATCTTAAGTAAACTACAAACAGAGTTAAAATGAGAACCCCAACGTGTATCACTAGGTCTTCTTAAAGTCCCAACTTGATTTAATCCTCTTCCCGAGTTAATTTCACTCGATTCCAATAAATTTTTAACCTTCTCTGCCTTTATCTTTTGTAACTCATCATGACGCTTACTAGAAGCACAAACCACATTAATAATAGAAACTAAGTTTGTAAGAAACTGATGTATTGGAATAACTTCTCTTGAAGCACAAACCAATGCAATAGTAACCTGGGAGCAAAAACCAAAACCGTACTAAGCATTGATTATTAATTTATTAAAGTATTTAGTCAAATCGAAGAAAATAATAGATAAATAAGTAAGTAATTAACCTATGAGCAAAGCAGTGAACATAATATGCATAAGGACAATCCTTAAGAACAAGTGCTTGTAATCCATTCCATTCCCCTCTCATATTGCTAGCATCATCATCAAAGTAAAAGAGGTTGAGACAAATAAATGTAAATGTAAAAAACTAAAATAATTATGTTCATTAATTATAAAACCATGTGCTAATCGTACGAAACCATTGTGCTGCTATGCAATACCACTGACATAAAAGTATGTTACTACCATACCTAATATCACTTTAAATTTTCTTTTCTCTTTCAAAGTTTTATCATAACTTCACATCAAGCTTCGATTCTTCTCAAAATATCCCATAAAGGCATCGACAGGTGATGATTGGATGAAGAGTCGGAGGCTATAGTGCAGTAGCTGATCTTATATGAAATCGAGCACTGAAGCTTCCATTAAAGCACCGTCGTTGCCACTCTGAGTTCAGTGGCTTCCATTCAAGCACCTTTTCTCCCTCGCGAGACCGGTGGCTGATATCTGTGCTTCGTTTCTGATTTGAAAGTGTGGATAACACCGTTAATCAGGTCCGATCGCCCGTCATGGTTCACCGTTTCAGCCGTCAACCGAAAAACCGGCCGGTTTAAACAAGAACGACTCAAAACTACTTAGCCGGACCGATGATGTACGCGGTTACCGGTCCGACCGGCCTGTCCTTAAAACATTGATCATCATAACCTTAACCATGGATTTTAGTAACATCAAACTGATACCGCAAAAGTTGTTTCCACATACTTGTTTGCAAGGTTGATGATAAAGTATCTCTAACATGAACCATGTCTAAAAACCTTTCTCGTATGATCCCTTATGCATCAACAAATCTCAAAACTATAGCCATTTGCTCTTTTTTCGACTCATCTCGTGACTCATCAACCATGACACAAAAGTATAAATCCCCCACTTCATTACGAATATGCTTTCGCACTTTATTTGCAATTATACTAAGAATTTCTTTTTGAATGTCTCCAGAAGTATACTTTGAATTATAGGGAGAGTTTCCTAATATAACCTTTGTAACCTCGTCATTAGAAGAAGCTAAAAGTTGTAGTAATTAAAGAAAATTACCACGATTTTTTGAAAGAGAAGACTCGTCATGTCCTCATAAAGCACAAGCTTGGAATGTCAACCACTTCACTACATCAACTGAAGTTTTCAATCATAAACGGTTCTTCAATATTTGATCTTTACTTTGTTTTGCAAAGACATTCCCAATGTGTGTTGATTGGTTCAACAAATTTTCATTGTATGCCACAGCATCTCTATGTTGAGAAGAACCAATATGGTTCAAGTATGCACAATTTTTTCCATCATTAACTTTTTTCCAATTGTCAAATCCTTTAATTGTAAATGCATCATAACCATTGCATACATTTGGTTTATCATTAGACAAATAACAAAGAAAGCAATATTAAGCATTTGTTGTTAGAGAATACTCTAACCAACTAGGGAAAATCTTGAACCAAGAATATTGAAATCTATGATTTTTTTGATCTTTAGGATATTCTTTAAGATGAACTTGAAAATGTTCCAACTTCAAATAAGCTCGTCTTACCTATTCTCTAGAACTAACCGAATAATACCACATTTGTCTTTGTTTAGCCGGATCTCTTTCTAGATTATTAACATCTACTTCGTTAACAATTGATAAAAGAACTTCAAAAGCATGATGCTCTTGTTGATTTTCACTTTTTCCGACTCACTAGATGAGGTTTTTTGACGTTTCTCATTATTTGAATCATCAATTTCTTCACCAACCTTTTTTTTTGAAAAATGAATCAATAGTTTTCAATCTAAATTCAATATAACATCAATAATTAGTCCATACATTCAACGGTACAAAAATCCCTAAATTCCTAAAATCAAACTTTAATCATTCATAAATCATAAAAACTATAACAACAAGCCAACAATGAAATCCTAGATCCCAATTACATTGAATCAATTGTAATTTCTAACAAAAACTCAACAATTAAAACTTGAATAATAAGTAAACCGACCTTAGGCACCATACACCACGACAGTGCAACAGGCAAGCAGGCAGCAGCAGCTATAGGCAGTTACCGGTTGGGCTTGATCGGCAGCGACCATGGTTGCAGCCAGGCAGCAGCAGCTTTAGGCAGTTGCCCGTTGGGCCTGATCGGCAGCGATCAGGGTTGCAGCTCTGCAGCTCGGGCGCTCGGCACAAGGAGGGATGAGGGATGAAGGATCGAAGCATCGTAGGGACATACGGACTCACGGGATGACGGGAAGTCGAAACACAGCGCAGCAGCCAGCGGGGTCCAGGACTCCAGGGATGTGGTCTTGGTCGACGGTGGCATGCTCTTTCAAACCCAATCAATAAACAAACTAACAAACTAACAAACTAATAAACTAAGGGTTGGGCACTTGGGCTGTTGCAACCCATTACAATTTAACTCCATAAGCCCATTTATTTTTGTCTATAAATTTTAAATAAGTGAGCCCAGCTAAATTAGTAAATGAAGTTTTCTTAATGTTTTTAAAACTTTTATAGATATAAATTGTTCTAATACTTGTTATTTTTTAACATATGTATAATTGTTTTAGGGGGGGGGGGGCGAGCGCAATATATAAATTTTTTTCACTACACGTAAGAAAAATTAACACTACTAACGAAAAAAAGAAGGGGGGCCCTTAAAAACTTCGCCCATGCAATCTTTCATTAACTTTCAAGATGTCTATGATCGCTGCTTTGGTTTTAGTTGGTTATGTATCACTTCCTTTCTCTGTAATCATAATATTTGGTATGATTTCTGTTGCTAATCGCTGAAATTGTTCTAGATCTAAGGTTCTTCTTTCTTACCGGAAGCCTACATCTATAATCTTCCTTCAAAAATCAATCTACCCGGGTTAGATTCTTCACTCAATCTTTAATTATCTTCCTCGATGTCTATGATTGTTGCTTTGGCTTTAGTCGGTTATGTGTCACTTCCTTTCTTTGTAATCGTAATTTTTGGTATGATTTTTGTTGCTAATCATAAAAATTTTTCCGGATTCGGTTAAACCAAAAATTATAGTGATTTGTTAAAAACCTTTGTATTTGCTTGATTGCTGTTCTTTTTCTTTAACTTAAGTCATATGTCCATTTTTTGTTGTATAAAGTATGAGTGATCAGGGATTTCATGGAATTGTATATCCTTAAACGTTCTGATTGAATTAGATTATTTTTGTTTTGTGTTGATTTAGTCAAGTATTTTGTGTACCTATTTAATCTTCAAACAATTGAATTAGATTATCTTTGTTTAAGCTACCCAGCTACCCTATAAGATGGCCTTACATTTTTTTGATCAATGTTAATTTTGGGATTGAATATACAAATCAGTTTATTTGAAGTTGTTAGCTCTTTCTACATTCATAATGAATTGCCACAAAGAAGTGTTGAAAAGGTATTTTGTGTTAGTTAATGTACCACCACTCCTATCATATTGGTTAGATTATTATATCTAATGTTACTGTTAATTAATGTATTTGTGTTACTTAATATATGTATTAAGGATAACTCTTATGTTGGTGCTTAGTCATATTTTGTTTATAGTTCTATTCAAACAAAATCATTGTTTGACGCATCGTAAACAGGTCTTATTTTGAATTGAAATCGTTATTCCACAAGGTCTTGTAAATCTTATTAGTTATCCTGTTGATGTTTATTTGGTAAGTTGCGATTATAAAATTAGTTATTTCTTAATTTACACGTATTGTGATTATCTAATATAAACTTTTTATCTTCTATTAGCAACTTCCTAAATCTTTTGTTCTAACATTACTACAAACACGAGGGTCCTGTTCCACTGATTCAAGTCAAGTCAAACTACATGATCAAACTGTTTGGCACTTAACCACCGGGACCATTAATGGTCAGATTGCATTAATCAGTGTGTAGAACAGGTGAAGGTTTTCAATACAAATCAGTTTCATAATAAGAAGAGACTTAGAACACTTAACAGATCAAATAGAGAACTAGAACCTTTTGGTGATACTAAGAAACACAAGCAAGTAAAAGTGAGACAGAACCAAGAACAACACACAGAATGGTTTTCAAGGATAAAGTATATTGCTCTCAAGTTCTTTTACAAGTGTTACAAAGCATAGAAATGAAATACAAAGAACTGAGATACTTTATACTACATCCTACAGCCGGCCATACTTTGAAGGCCAGCTGGAAACACTAATCTAGACAACAAGATCAATGTAAAGTCAAAAGGCAAATTGCCTTTTGACTAGTGACTATGACATGCCATAGCTCACATCCTAACGTAATACAAAAAGGATAAAAATACATAAAGTAGAGAGTTACAGACTCAAGACCATAATCTACAGCTTCCTAAAGCATGGACCTTTTCACCAACTTGTATAAGTTGGTGAGTCTGCAGAGTGGCAGCGGAAAGTTGGTCAGCTTTTCAGAAAAAGTTGATCAGAGAAAGCATGTCTTCTCTGTTTTCGGAAGAAATCAGTCTTCTATCTTTGAGGATTCGGAAGACTTTGTCTTCTAAGCTTCGGAAGACTTCATCTTTAGCTTCGGAAGATTTGGTCTTTGGCTTCGGAAGATTTTACACTTAGAGAAATTTCCTTGTAAAACTTTCGAAGTAATTTCTACCATGCACAAAGGGCATGCATGCAGGAAGCACCTTGACTGTTTTGAGTGCATCAGCCTCTTTCAAATACCTTACAAACTCCCCCTAGGCTGATGCTACTAAAACAGAAAGGATGCTTAGCAGTTTGCAGTCCTCATGTCTTGATCATCAATGTAGATTCGGGACATAGTTGGTCTTCCATATACAAGAGGCTCTACTTTGAATGGAGTTAATTGAGCATCCTCTTAGTGCACTTTCTCAGGATGTTATTACTCATCCTAAGATATTGAGGAGGATGCCTTGGAAGTGCCCAAAAGTAGTTTTCTTGAAAGTCGAAAATCTTCCGAAGATAATTTGGCTTCAGAAGTTTTGATAAAAGCTTCTGAATCCAATTTGGCTTCCGAAGATATTTCTAAGAGTTTTGAAAATTTTGCTTCGGAAGAAAAAATACTTAGAGTATTTCTCACTTCATAGAGATAAGTACTTTCGGAAGAAAATTGTTCTTAAATAGCATCTGAGTACTTATGAAAAATTTGACTTCGGAAGATATTAAGAGAATTTCTTCCGAAGGCAAATTGTCATAGGCAGTTATTTGATATTAAAGACATAATTTGCTTCCGAAGTTAACTTAGTTTCTTCCGAAAGGAAATGTGTTCAAAATTTTCAAAAATCTAAGGAATATTTTCTAAAAGACTTTTCTTCCAAGATATTTAGGAGCTTATGAAGGTGATAAAATAGACAACTAAGGACACATAGATTTTAGAAATAATATTGAATTTAAGTTTAAGAAAAAGCTACTCAAAGTTAATCATCCTAATAGCTGATATGAGATACTTAAATCTCTGTTCATCAAAGGCCTTGGTGAACAGATCAGTATATTGTTCATTTGTGTGAACTTTGACTTGTTTGATTAACCCTTTTTCAAAATTATCTCTAATTAAATGATACCTAATGTTGATATGCTTGGTCCCTGAGTGCTGCACAGGATTCTCTGTAATAGAGATAACACTATCGTTGTCTATGTGAATGGAAGTCTCCTTGAAGTTGAATCCATAGTCTAGCATCTGATTTTGAATCCAAAGCACTTGAGCACAGCAGCTAGCAGCTGCAATGTATTCAGCTTCAGCAGTTGATGCAGATACACAAGATTGTTTCTTGCATTGCCATGAGACTATCCTTCCACCAAGAAATTGATATCCCCCTGATGTAGACTTTGCAGTCATGTTGCAGCCACCATAGTCACTATTTCTATATGCATACAGATTGAAGTCAGAGTTCTTTGGATACCAAAGGCCTAGTCATAGAGCACCTTTGAGATATCTTAAAATTCTCTTGGCAGCAACCAGGTGTGACATCCTGGGGTTAGCTTGATATCTAGCACAAATGCATGTGGCAAACATGATATCAGGTCTGCTGGCAGTGAGGTACATAAAAGACCCAATCATAGCACTATAGAGATGCTCATCCACACACTCCCCCTTAAGGTCAGGACCGAGGGAGTGGTTTCTTGCTATGGGTGTCTTTGCAACCTTACAGTCAGTCATGCTGAATCTTGTTAGTATGTCCTGGACATACTTTGACTGACTTATAAAGATGCCATTGTCAACCTGCTTCACTTGAATTCCTAGAAAGAAATTGAGTTCTCCCATGGCACTCATTTCAAATCTATTCTTCATCAACTTCTCAAAGTATTTGTAGAGCTTTGGATTAGTTGACCCAAATATAATGTCATCAACATAAACTTGAACCAACATTAGGTCATTTCCTGTTCCCTTGATGAAGAGAGTTCCATCTATAGTACCCCTTCTGTAACCATGTTGACATAGGTACTGAGATAGAGTCTTATACCACTTCCTTGGAGCTTGGTGCAGCCCATAGAGAGCTTTATCAAGTTTGAAGACATAATCAGGATGATCTGGATCTGCAAAACCAGGTGGTTGTTTTACATACACCTCTTCATCAATCACCCCATATAAGAAAGCACACTTGACATCAAGTTGGTAGACCTTGAAATTCTTAGATGCAGCAAAGGCTAGGAATATCCTAACAGCTTCAAGTCTTGCTACTGGAGCAAAGACATCAGTGTAGTCAATCCCTTCCTCTTAAGTATATCCTTGAACAACTAATCTTGCCTTGTTTTTGATGACAAGTCCTCTATCATCTTTCTTGTTCCTGAACACCCACTTGGTTCCTATGGTAGTCTTTCCTGAAGAAAGAGGACATAGGTTCTAAACCTTTTGCCATTTGAATTGAAGCAGCTCCTCCTGCATAGCTTCAACCCAACTTCCATCCTTAAGAGCCTCCTTAACTTTTTTTGGCTCTACTTGGGATAGGAAACAAGAGTAGAGATAAACATTTTTGTCATGGGTTTGTCCTCTTGTTCTTACCCCCTTGTCAACTTCACCAATGATGTTTGTGGTGGGGTGAGACTTATGGTTCCTGAGTTGAGGGATCACAGCAAGTTGGTTGATGAAATCTGAATTTGAAAAATTTTGATCAGGCAGAGTAGATTCTCCCACCACATCAGCACACTTATCAAAAGAGACATGATCCAATGAGTGTGTGACATCAATGATGTTGTCTTCCATGGAATGATTGTCAGCATCAAGGAATTCTTGATCACTGTCACCATTACCACTTTCTTCTACATTTGAAGCTCTTTCCCTTAGGTTTTGTGCCCCTGAGCTAGAATTTGATGGCACTTCAGATGCATTAGCTGGATTTGTCATAGTTGTGCTGATAGGAGCTCCATCTGTAGAATTTGTTACCACTGGAGCTGAAGTAGATTGATTTGAAGGTCTTCTCAACTCAAATCTTGGGTCAGGATCTTCTATTGATAGGTTACTTGTAGATCCTAAAACATTCTCACAAGACTTGTTAAAACAGTTGGTAACTAAATCAAGATCAAACAGCCAATCTGGACCAGAACCTCTCACACAAGGAGTGTGTTCATTGAAAGTCATATTGGCTGACTCATCAACTATTCTAGTTCTGAGATTGTATACTCTATAAGCCTTGGCTTGAGAAGAGTATCCAATAAAGTATCCATCATCTGATTTCTCATCATATTTGGCTATCTGATCTTTAGTATTCAAGATTGTGCAAGGACATCCAAATGATCAGAGGAAACCAATGAAAGGTCTCCTTTTGTGCCACAGTTCATAAGGAGTCTTACCATGAGTCTTAACTACTAAAACTCTATTCTGCACATAGCAAGTAGTGTTCACTGCTTCTACCCAGAAGGTGATAGGCAGTTTAGAGTCAGACAACATGGTTCTTGCAGCTTCAATTAGTGTCCTGTTTCTCCTCTCAGCAACACCATTTTGCTAAGGAGTCCTGGCAGCATTATATTGTCATGTAATACCCTTTTCATCACAGAATGTATCAAGGATTTGGTTCTTAAATTCAGTTCCTTGATCACATCTTATGATCTTGATCTTGTGATCAGATTGATTCTTAATCTTCAGAATGAAATTCTTTAAGATTTCAGGAGTCTCATCCTTAGTTTTAAGGAAAAAGACCCAAGTGAATCTAGTAAAATCATCTATAATCACTAAAGAGTATGAGGTCCTTCCTAGACTCATTACACTGGTGGGGCCAAAAAGATCCATATGTAACAAGTGTAGGGGAGTAGTGATGGAGTTTTTTTCCTTTGGCTTGTGAGATACCTTATGCTGCTTCCCTTTCAGGCATGCAACACAATGATTATCACTTGTAAACTCTTTCTTTGGCATTCCAATTACCAAATCATTCTTAATTAATATATTTATGTTTTTAAAGTTTACATGGCACATTCTTTCATGCCAAAGAAAAGACTCATCACTATTTGCTTTAGACAGAAAGCAAGACACTTCTCCTGAACGGGAAGTTTCCTGCAAATCCATCTTGTACATGTTTTCTTTTTTGGGGGCTCTGAGTAGTACATGCTTCTGAGGAATGACCACCCCGGGCTTGAGAACAATGCACTCATGCTCAGTAAAGAGCATGTTATGCTTTTGATCACAAAATTGGGATACACTCAGTAGATTGTATCCAAGCTCCTTGACAAAGTTTACCTTCTCAATGTAGAGCTTACCATTTGTGACCATGCCCCTTCTAGTAATGTAACCTCCTGTATCTCCTCCAAAAGCAACAAGCCCTCCATCAATTTTCTCAAAATTTTTAAGTAGAGAGCCATTGCCTATCATGTGCCTGGAACAGCCACTGTCAATGATCCACACATTCCTGTTGGTCTTTAGCTGTTCCTACACAAAAAAAGATGATTAGTTACATTTGGAAACCCAACCCTTGCTAGTCTTGGGCTCATCAATATCAACAGAAGACAATGCAATAGTAATTGATCCTATATTCAAGCTTTGAGGATCGGCAGCTGTTGTTGATGAAGAACTTTCAGTCACATGGTCTTTCTTTGTCTTCCACACCACCTTTGAAAGCTTAGACTTGACCTTTAACACTTCAGAAGTTTTGACAACTTCGGAAGTTTTGACAACTTCGGAAGTTTTGGAGACTGGACCTTCGGAAGATCTTGCTTTCATTGCAGCAGGCTTCAGTACTTCAGAAGCATTCCTTTCTTCCGAGACCAATTTTTCTTTCGAAGGCAAGTTTTCACTTGTATTCTTCTTCACTTTGGAGCTTCCTAGAGGAAAAGCTTTCCTTCAGAAGCTGGCTTTTTCTTGATCTTCTCATAAGTTTTCTTCTTGATCATGTGGATAGTGCTTTTAGGATTGTAAATGCAATCCTTCGCCAGATGAGAAGTACTGTCACACATGACACAATCCATCTGCATTCTTCTGGAAGTCTTCCTTTGAGAGCAAGACTGATCTTGATCACTCTCCATTTCCATCTTTTTCTTCACAGATGAAGTAGCAAGCTTTTTAGGGAGTGACTTGCTGTTGGATATGGATGGTTCAGGTTGTGCAGCAGTGGTACATAACAAATTAGCCTTCTTTTTGTTGTTGGGATGAGTTTGACGAGAACTAGAACCCCTGGTACTAGGATTTATAGTTGAGTCTTCAGCCTTTACCACTTCAAATCCTACAGAGATGAACACTTGTTTCTGCTTAGAGTTGAAAGTGGCCTTGATCTCTTGAGCTTTCTTGGACTTTCTTTTGGCTCTTCTGATCAAGTTCTTTCTCTTGGACTTTGTCAACCCAACGAGATTCCTCTCCTTAGGAGAATAGTGACCCTTCTTAGGATGATCTTCTTCACTCTTCTCAAATCTATCCTTCACTATTTCCTCTTCACCCTCTTCACTCATGGGGTCTATGAAAGCTCATTTTCGCAAGTTCCACACTTTGGAGATCTTACAGATAGTAAGGAGTGTGGAGGAGCTATCTTAGTAGATCCCAGTCCCTGCTTATTCTGGTAACAAACTTTGGCATGCAGAGATGATGATATCATGTTCTTGATGGTCTCTTCTTTAAGAACACATTTTTCTGCCCTGGCTTGCTGATCAACCTAACATTCAGTTAACTTAGTGATGAGATCTTTGATCTGAGTCCTGTAGTTGGTGTGTTCATGTTTAAGAGTGGAAATGGTTTTCTCTAAATCTTTTATTTTTAGTTTATATCCATTTTCAACTCTTTTGAAATCAAATTTTAAGATATTTAAAGACTCAAGATCAAATCTCATCTCCAAGTTATAGGACCTGTATGTATTAACTTTAGCAATACATTCAAAGATGTTCCAATACCTTGGCTTCATCATGATCTGCCATCAGTGCTTGGTTTGGAGATGCATCTTCCACCTGAAAGCTCCAGTCAAAGCCTCCTTCTTCAACAACATCTGAAGATTGCTGCTTTGGCTTCTCATTCTGGTTGGCTCCTTCAGTGTAGTTTAGTCTGGTTTGTGCTTGGCCATCATTTGTTCTAGGTGCCTCGCACTCCCTAGCAAAGTGTACCATTTGGTTGCAGTTGAAACACTTCACCTTGCTTTTGTCCAGTCCAAATTTTCCACTGGTTGCATTGCTAGGAAACTTCCTCCCTGTTTTCTTGTAGAACTTTTTGGCTTTATCCTACAGCCGGCCATACTTTGAAGGCCAGCTGGAAACACTAATCTAGACAACAAGATCAATGTAAAGTCAAAAGGCAGATTGTCTTTTGACTAGTGACTATGACATGCCATAGCACACATCCTAATGTAATACAAAAAGGATAAAAGTACATAAAGTAGTTACAAACTCAAGACCATAATCTACAGCTTCCTAAAGCATGAACCTTTTCACCAACTTGTATAAGTTGGTGAGTCTGCAGAGTGGCAGCGAAAAGTTGGTCAGCTTTTCTGAAAAGTTGTTGATCACAGAGAGTCTCTGTCTTCGGAAGAAATCAGTCAGGCTTCGGAAGACTTTGTCTTCTAAGCTTCGGAAGACTTCATCTTTGGCTTCGGAAGATTTGGTCTTTGGCTTCGGAAGGTTTTACACTTAGAGAAATTTTCTTGCAGTGTGTAAAACTTCCGAAGTAACTTCTACCATGCACAAAGTGCATATTGACTGTTTTGAGTGCGTCAGCCTCTTTCAAATACCTTACACCGTGGATGGGCATCCATGTCACTGCACTTACATTTATGAAAGATGGATGGGCATCCATGTCACTGCACTTCTTTAGAACATCTTCCTCTGTTCTATCATATCATGGCAAATCACTTTGATTCTTATGTTGTAAGTAATATTTTTATTTGTAAATATTTGCATATCTAGAATCTCATTAAACAGTAAACATATTTAACTTTTTAATTCCATTATTTATAAATGCAATTTTGTTTATATGTATATGTTTTAGCCGATTGATAATACATTTGTCGAAAATCATCTTGCCCACGACGTGCATAATCGTTACTTCACGGTTCGAGCAAACCATGATTTTGAGGGACGGTTGAGGGTCCATGCTCATCGTGGTGTATTCACATTTATAGTTGGTGTCTATGAATTACGTTGTCAATTTCCTTTACAGAATGGAGATTTTCTGCTATTTATCTTAATAGATTACTCCACATTGTCACTACCTATTTTTAATGCCGATGGTTATGAAGTGTTGAAACCTTTACTACAGCATCCACAAATCCCAGAAAATGCGGTTAAAAATGAAGGTACTTTAATTATAGCATTTCATCCCTTTTTAATCATTCCTATTTGAAAAGTGTTAATGTATATTTCATTGTTTTAATCATTCATTGAATGTCGTAGATTTAATATATTAATGGGTTTTACGTATATGGTATAAAACATTCAATCTATTACATTTACTACATATTTTTTTCATTTACAAGTTAACTTTGCATAATTTCAATTATATGAAGGTGTAACCGATGATGATGGTCCATAAATCGATGTACCAATTCCTAATCAATCTATTATCGATGATGTTGCTAATGAAGCACATAAAGGTTCTCTTATTATACTCTTTCATCCAACGTTATTTCTAAAAAATTAAAATATATGACCATGCGTCTAACCACCCTAATTAAATTTTAGATTATGTTTAGTTCATATTATCTACATGTTGTGCTTTTTTATATAGATTGTGGTGTTAAATTTTGTAATGTTATTTTTTATGAACTTGTATATTGTGTTTAATTTTGTACATACCTTATAAATGATTTGTTGGACTCTTTCTTATAAATAAACAAGTTGAATTTTAAATATATGTTTTTTGTGATTCAGTACACTATTTTTTTGATTTATATATGACTTATACATGATTTTTGTGATTGAGTACATGATTTTCAAATTTATAAACCACCTATTGAACTTTTCCTCATAAACCACCGGGTTTAATTTTGTACATGCCTTATAAATGATATGTTGGACTCATTCTCATAAATAAACAAGTTGAATTTTAAATTTATGTTTTTTTTTGTGAATCAATACATGATTTTTTGATTTATAATTGACTTATACATAATTTTTGTGATTAAGCACATGATTTTTAAATTTATAAACCACCTATTGAATTTTTCCTCATAAACCACCAGGTTTTGTTTTAGAATGTTATATTTGATGACCTATGTTATGATTTTACAGTGATAACTTATATCTAATATTTTACAAGTTGACCGTGCATATTTTTATTTTATCAAAGGTGTAGAAAATGCTCATGACGTGCATGTTGACGATGGTGGTCCACAAGTCGATGTACCAATGCCAAATCAATCTTTTAATAATGATGCTGTTGATGTCGGACTTGAAGGTTTTCTTAATTCTAATCTTTCATCCAGTGTTTTTTCTTAAAAATTACAATATATGAGCATGCCTCTTTTCATCATGATGAAATTTACGTTCATGTTTAGTTCATATTTAGAAGAGAGCAATATTTTTCTTTTACCTTAATAGCTGATAAATTTTGGATTAGAAGCTACATATTTTGATATTTATATGGCTTATATATAATTCATTGACAATGCATATGATCATTTTGCTGAAGGTGTAGAAAATGCTCATGATGGAGATGCTGATGATGGAGCACATGATATTTACATCATTTTCATACAGATTTCCAAAGACCGTTTCGCATTACTTTTTTTATAATATTTCTAACATAGAACTTATTATATTTATTAGCTTATAAGTAAATATCAATTTACTGCAGAGGCTTCCTATTGCGCTTGCTTTGTATAATGATCTTGAAAATCATTCAACGATAAACGTTAGAAATCTTCAAGGCCATGTTACTCAAATGTTGGTGAGATCTGAACCTTCAAGGAATCATATACGCTATTAGGTAATGGGGCAGGTTTATGAAAGCAAATGGCATTATGTATGGGGACACCCACAAATTCCAGTATATAATAAATGAATGTATGTTGGTTTTGATGAATGTCGCGAAGGTATGATTGTTACTTGAGACGCTTTAAGTTTTTGATACACTAAACACACTTTGGTTTATGTTACAAGAAATGGTACTATGTAAAAGAATACGTTAGATGCAAGTTAGGTAGCAAAAAAATTATAAAAAGTAAAGCGTAGTTTGGAATTTTTTATTTTTGGAGCCAATTATGAAGCTAAATTCTCTACCATTACATTGTGTTTATTGTTTTGATAAATTGCCATTTCATTTTTATAAATTTATTTAAAGGATGCTTTATTATATCATTATAACTATATTCTTTATATCAAACACTTTTTTTAATACAATTTCATAAGAAGTTATAAATTACCATTAACGAAAATTAGAAAATTACAAGATTTTGTGTGGTAGATGTTGTCAAGAATTTAAAAAAGAAATAATAAATATTTAAAAAGTGTTAAATTACTAAAAATAAAATTAAAAAATTACAAGATTTTATTTTACATATATGATTTAATTGATATCTTATAATTTATTAACTATTAATAAATTATAAGAAAATTAAGAGACACATTAGTTAGTATATATACCGTTGTTGTTCTTAACTTCAAACCTATGTAATTTATTTATTTAATATAATATAGTGGGGTTAAAAGAAAATTAAATTTCATTAAAAATCATCACATATACTCTTTAAAGTTAATAACAGTTTATAATAAAATATAAGGTAACTTTATACATGTCATAATAATTTAAATTTAATACATACTTTTTAATATTATTAAAATAATAATAATTTACAATAGTTTATGGTAAGAACTAAATTTATTTGAATCATTATTACCAATTTTGACTTTTAATTTAACAAACCAGAAAATAACTGGTAAAAAATAAAGCTTCTTAAAATATTAAATGACATTCAAATTAGTTTTCCAAATATAGTGTTTTTTGGTACGGGAAACATTTGATGTTTAACTTAAATACGAAATGAATTAATTTAGTTAAATTTGTACTCAACATTAAATTTGGAATTAATTAATTGAGTAGTTTATTTATTATTATCATATTTTATCTTAAAGTTTCATATACAAAATTTGGTGTTTTAGTTCTTTTATTTTAAACTAGGTTATTACCCCGTGTATTACACGGGTTGAATAGTAAATTACTAAATAATTACTAATAAAAATTTTTGAATTATTAAACTATGTTTGAAGATAAAATATGATTATAATTGCATATGAATAGCTACTTTAAGTAAATAAACAATAATATATTTTTCTTAAACTTTTATTTTATAATAAAATACGGGTTTTAAGTATTTTGTTTTAAGAAAAATGAATTTATTTTAAATAAAGTTTGTTGTATTATGTATTTTACAAAACATTTGTTTTTAAAAAAGTGTATTTTTAATAAAAAATAGGTTTTAATTTATTAAATTATATAATTTTTAGTATGAAAATGGTATGATTAGTATTAATAATATTCAATATTATTAATAATAATAAAAAGAAATGAGAAAGTTAGTATGATAAACTTACAATTGTGTCAAACCTTATTTTAGATTTTTTTTTTGTTATAGATAGATAGATAGATATTTAGATAAATAGATAGGCTAGAAACTTATTTATTAAACGGATTATAGCTACTAATAGATACAAAGAGTTATAGTATGATATTTTAATAAAATATATGATTAAAATTATATATACGTAATATTTTAAAAAATGAAACAAATATACTATTTATTAACTCTCTTATCTAAATAGTTTTATTATTAAATATTTGTTTTAAACTTTTTATTGTTTATAAAAATCTTGTTTAATAAAAACTTGAATTTCTAATTATTCTTGCTATTTTAATAAAACTGTTTTTAGAAAGTTTAATATTCTTATAACTTTTTAAAAAAAGACTGATTTAAAATATTTTGTTTCAAAAAGGTGTAGTGAGTAAATTAAACGAAATTGGATTAAAATTTTGGATTTAATCCTTAAAGTTTTAAAATTGTGAATATAGTCCCTAATGTTATAGTTTTCTTTTATTAATGGTTCCTACCCTGTTAGTTCAGTTAGTGATGTTAAATTTGTCAAAATAAGTATTTTACTTGTAAGGATCATCAATGTAATTTCATTTTATTATAATATTTTTATTATAAATAGCTTTATTATTTAATACACAAATAAAAAAATATTTTAAAAAACGTATTCTTTTAAATGTGGTTTATAGTTTTTTTGTAAACCAATATGCGGGTTTTTTTAAACCTTTATAACATGTCTTCTTTTATAAAGTAAAACTAAATTGTTTTAAAAAAAAAGTTTAAAAAAATAAGAATTTGTTTAAGAAAAGATATTTTAAAAAATGAATGGTTAAAAAAAAGAACTTTAGAAAACCAACCAGTTTAAAAAAAAAGTTTAAAAAATAAAATTTTTTGAATGACGTATAAAAAATGAACGGTTAAAAAACCGAACATTTTAAAACACATGTTTTTAACCATTTTTATTTGTATATTTAAAACGTATTTTATTAAATAATAATCTTATTAATAATGAAATTATAAAAATAATATAAAAATTAAAAATTTTGAAAACTAAAAATATAAAATTTTCTTAAATAAAAATAATGCAATAGTTTAAAATGTAAATTAAATAGATGGCTAATGCAAGTAAAATGCTAATTTTTATAATATTTAACATCACTAACGGTTAACTAACAGACCTAGGGACCCTATATGAAAAAAAATATATTAGAGACTATATTCAAAGATTTTAAACATTAAGAACCAAATCCAAGATTTACACATAACCATGGGGACCATCCATGTAATTTACTCATATTTTTATTTCTATTTTAATAAAAGAATATGATTTTTATTTTACTTAATAAAGTTTATTTTTAAAATATAGCTTGATTTTAAAAAAATAAAGATGAGAGAGAGAATGTATCATTTAATAAAATTGATTTTTATTAAGAAAGAGAAATTAGGTTAAGTTTTTAAATTACTATAATACTCTTTTGGAGGAAAAATAAAATGAGAATGTTTAAAATAATGACAAGTGTCAAAAATATGGTTTAAAAGAATGATAAGTGGCAAAAGAAACTTTCTTTTATTATATTCTATAGATGTTAAAAGACACAAAAAACGAAGAAAAAAATCAATGACATTAGTTTTAAAAGATGATGCTATGTTCACCATAACTTAAGTTACTCTTATTTTAGCTCAACTACTCCATAACTAAGATTCCATCATTACGTTGCGTTATATATAATCAAAACTAGAGATGAGTTAAACTTATTATTTTTAGATAAGATAATAAACTTACGAATGTTACAATAAATATTATATACAAACAAATATTTAGAGATTTGTAAATTATAAATGTAACTTTTCTTTATTTCACTTTCATATGTAAAAAGTTACTTCAGTGATAAGAAATATACATAGACTAGCTTTAGTAGACCCGTGTATTACACGGGTTGAACAAATAAAATATTAAATATAATAAAATTTTATCAAGTATGAAACGATATTTTACGATAATATATGATTGAAATTACGTATAATAAGAACAATATGTAATAAAACATTTATATCAACTTTTTAAACTTTTGGTTTAAAACTTTCTTTCCAAAATAAATAATAAATATTTTGTTTCAAAACAAACCATATTAAAAATATCATTTTTTAAAAAAAATTTTATTATAAATTTCAATTTTAATTATTTTTTATTTAAAAAAAATTAACTTTTTAAAAACACTAAGTTTAAAAAAGTTTGATGTTTTGTAAAAATTCCTTATTCTATAAAAATTATTTTTAGAAATAACATTAATAAAAAGATCTTTTTTAAATTTATTAAAAATGCTATTTTTGTTCTAAAAAAAGTTAAATAATACTATTGATAATTAAAGTAATTATTTAATAGAAGAGAGAAGCGAAAAATTTTTGATGAGAATGAATGTGGTACCGCCACATGTCACCCCAAGATATTCTTTTATTAGAGTAGAAAGATTTATGATTTGCATTAGCGATGTGTTTTGCAATGGCAATAAACAAAACTAAACACAATTACTATCTAATGTTGGTTTGTTTTTTAAACAATTACTGTTCATATTTGGTTAACCTATATTGCATTATCTTAAGTAATTAAAAGCAGACAATGATTAAAATTATAAATATTAGATAAAAATAGTATGGTTACCAACATAACATCAAATATTATATAGAAAGAAGGCATGCGATGTTTATGAATTTCAAGTATTTGGTTGCATGTTAAATTGTATTTGTTTATTACTTAAAATTATTATTTTAGTTTATTTCATTTCACATAATATACTATTAAGAGTTATAAGCATTGAGGATAAATCTACTAATATTAGATGTAGAATATGTTACACATAAAATATAAAATCAACATTCAAAATATTATCAACAATATTATAACAAACTTTTTTACTTAATAATATTTTTATTGATTCAACCCTTGTAATACACGGGTGTTGTTAATCTAGTTAGTATATATACCATTGTTGTTCTTAACTTCAAACCTATGTAATTTATTTATTTAATATAATATAGTGGGGTTAAAAGAAAATTAGATTTTACTCAAAATCATCACATATACTCTTTAAAGTTAATAATAGTTTATAATAAAATATAAGGTAACTTTATACATGTGATAATAATTTAAATTTAATACATACTTTTTAATATTATTAAAATAATGATAATTTATTATAGTTTATGGTAAGAACTAAATTTATTTGAATCAATATTACCAATTTGACCTTTAATTTAACAAACCGGTAAAAAAGAAAGCTTATTAAAATATTAAATAACATTCAAATTAGTTTTCCAAATATAGTGTTTTTGGTACCGGAAACATTTGATGTTTAACTAAAATACGAAATGAATTAATTAAGTTAAATTTGTACTCAACATTAAATTTGAAATTAATTAATTGAGTAGTTTATTTATTATTATAATAATTTATTTTAATTGGATAATTAGGGTGTTGAAAAAGACTAAAACACCCTCATATTTAACGGAGTTTTAACAGAATTTTAACAGTGTTAGTGGAGTGAATGAAAATAACAACATTTAGTAAACTATAGTGACTAACATGGCAAAAAAAATTTTTTGAATTGAAATGGCAAATTCAACAAAACATAAGTGACTAAAATGGCATTTTACTCTAAAATATAAGGTAACTTTATACATGTCATAATAATTTCAATTTAATACATACTTTTTAATATTATTAAGATAATGATAATTTATTATAGGTTATGGTAAGAATTAAATTTATTTGAATTAATATTACCAATTTTGTCCTTTAATTTAACAAACCAGAAAATAACTCGTAAAAAATAAAGCTTCTTAAAATATTAAATGACATTCAAATTAGTTTTCCAAATATAGTATTTTTTGGTACCGAAAACATTTGATATTTAACTTAAATACGAAATGAATTAATTCAGTTATTTTTGTACTCAACATTAAATTTGGAATTAATTAATTGAGTAGTTTTTGTATTCCAGATTTTAGGAGGGAATAATTTTATTTTTATACATTATATTATACTTAAAAAGTATAATTATGGAAATTATTTAATACATTATATTTACTAATAAAACTTAAACTTTAACAAGAAATTTAACCATATTTACCATGCTACTTTAATGTTAGTTAATGCAAAAAAAATTTTCAATTTATAATATTTAATATAATAAATAGTTACCAATTGTTAAATATTTAAATAGATTCTTTTATTTTTTTAAACTATTTAATATTTTACCGCTTAATTATTAACCTACTTGTCTTTCAAAATATAAGTATATTAATTTTTTAAATTTACCATACGTCCTGTTAATCATAAGATATTTTTTCAATAATTTTATACAACAATAATATATTTTCAATAATTTTATACAACAATAATATATTTTCAATAATAAAACATTCAAATAAGTCAAACCTCCACCCCATGAATCATTACAATACCATGTCTAACCTCCTAATAATATTTAAAAGAATTTTATGTTACTACCACAATCTTTTATGGTTAAAAAATTAAATACAATATATTGTACTTATAAAAATTAATAAAATTTGCCATAAACTAAATTTTTATTTTTGCATGAGTTGTTAAGTATATCACCACACTGATTTAAATTACAATTTATAGCTTTTATATTTTATTTATTTAATTGCCAATATCCATTTAAGTATATATTTTATTTATATAGTATGATCGTCAATATCTATTCTTATATTAGCATGAGTTAAGTATATCACCACACTAATTTAAATTACATTTATAGCTTCTATATTTTATTCATTTAATCGCCAATATACATTTAATCTTTTATATTATGACAATACTTTCTAAAATAAAGTCGAGATCATTTAGTGGTTTTTTAATTTATTAAGTTATTTATTCATCGATTTCAGTAAGTTTTTAAACTGTCCTTAATTGGTTCAATTGTTATATTATTTTTGACAATGTATTTATAATTTCTTATCATATGCGATGGATATACCATAAATATGTATTTCACAAATACTATAAATTAATACAAACTTCTATAAATAATTTGAATTCGACTTACATTCCGAACTACCAACAAAGGTATGAACTTTTTACAATTCTCTCCAATACAAAACTTATGCTCATTTCATAAATTTTAACTTCATAATTACGTCTCTTTTTCGTAATAATGCAATACAATGGCATCCGGGAGAATCACATTGTTCAATGACCTAAATGTATTACAAGATTTGTATACCATAAAGCTTCGAATCATCAGGATTTGAACTAGAAAATTATTCACGGGTCCAAGAAAAATGTACTTTTATGAAATGATAATAATGGATGAAAATGTAATCCCACACTCTCAATCTATCTCCTTTTATTAATTCGTATTAAAAACAATAAAAACAACTCACCATTTATATGTTAATTAATTTCTTATCATTTTATATTATGTTTAGGGTTCAAGACTGAAGGCTTCTATTCAAAGAAAATACTATTTTGGTTATGAGAATTTGCAAATTGAGAACAAGTGTCTACTCGTAATCAGACCCTCTTTGGATGCAAATAATTCCAAAAATAGAGTTTTTAATACACCACATAAAATTTCTTTCAAGGAAAAAACTATTATCATGAGATGTCGTGATGTTGTGGGTTCTGAGTACGATTTTCATTTCACACCTTTTGTTAATCTTAATTCAAGGGACATGGATGAGAATACAACAATTGGTTAGTTTTTTTTACATTATAGTAACTTTATATTTGTTGATTATATTATTTATGATAATCTACTCATATAAGTGAATTTATAATGCATTTTTTTATTGCCTTAGATATAATTGATGCAGTTGTGAAGTTTTTTACAATTGAAATTACAGGGAGAAGGATGATGGGAAAATCACAAAAAGGCTCAATCTTGAGCATAAAAATCTAGAGTATCCTCATTCTTTCATTAATATTTTTTTATATGTTACTATATCTGATTAAAAATTTAATCTATTCTATGCAACAGGAATAAGGATATTAGTGTGACCCTTTGGGATCAGTACGCTAATCAATTTGAAACTTTCCTATCAGAGAATCAAAGTGATAGAAATTTAGTAGTTATGGTACAATTTAGTAAATATCAAACATTTAGAGGTCTGTAAAATGTGTTTACATTTTTCAACATTCTATACCAATATTAATCTTATTCTATCAAAACTAATGAATTACTATAATAATAAAATCAACTAACACTTACACTTATTTTCAGGGGTTAATCAAATTTCAAATGCATATCATGTAACTAAGTTTTTCATAATTGCCAGATTCATGAAATATCTGAGTTCAAACAAAGGTTTGTAAATAGTTATATACTTCATTCATTTTATCAATTGCAGTATTTGGCTGCTGTTACTTACTAATGTTTATAACCTATTATGTTAAAAAAAATATACATAATAATTTAAATATATGTATTATTACCTTTGATTTTCTAGGTTCATCTCATAATCAAAGTCACAATTTTCATCAACTCAGTCTGGATTCTCTTCTTCCTTAATGACGAATATGAAGGAGGAATATCACTGATTTTTACAACATTTGTGAGATTCATGATATCAAGACGGTATGCTATAATCATGGTATTTTCACAATTATTATCCATACATATTATTAATGTAACCCTTAATATTATGTGTTGCAACATTTCAGCCAAAGGCGGTTATTATACTTTGCACCATTAAAGGATTTTGTAACAACAGTCCATGGTATTACAGCAATCGCAAGAAATGCAAGAGTAAAGTTACCGAAAATGTTGTATGTACCCTTAAACCAGATGGATTCAGTGATTTTGATGAGGTGACCATTATGGGATGTAAAGGTGTAGATTGCCAAGGCGAGACTATCACACCCATACCAAGGTCAAGTCGATATTAAAAACATTTTAAGTTTTTTAATACCAAGATTATTAATTAAAAATGTTTTATTTATTTTAACACGTATTCATGCCATATTATTCAATGCTTTTATTTAATTTCAATTTCTTTTCTTAGGTACAAAATAGCACTCCGCGTTCAAGACTCTACGAGGATTGTGTCCCTCATACTTTTTGACCGGGAAGCCTATAGACTGCTTAAGGTTCCAGCTAATCAATTGTTGGACAACATAAGGAGGTATACTTTTTTATACAATAATAACATATTCTTAAAACCTACATGATTTTTTTCCAGTTCTAGTGAAGGAATTAATTCCATGGAGTTTAACTCACTTCTTGATAGAAGGTTTGCAATGAAAATCAAAGTTTCCGAGTTCAATCTAGAAACAAACAAAGAATACTTCACAATTTCCAAGTTAACTTCTGATCGTGACATTCTTTCTGAGCTAGACAAGAAATCCAATCTCCTTCGGTTACATATTTGTTTTCTCTCTAATATATATTCTAATAGTCTATTAATTACACTAATAATCTTTACCAACACAAAAATCACTTGTCTATATAATATCATCAAGACATTGAATCCATGAATACAATCTTAGAAGATTTTGAGATTGCAACTCCATCTAGCAAAATTAAAACTCCTTATATAAGTCATTATTATTAAAACATTTTATAATTACACTAATTGTTATTTAGGATTTGTGTTCTTGCACCGGAGATGACGTAACACCGCTAGCAAAATTTGATAATGGCAAATATGTTTCCCCAATAACTGATGAAGCAACTCCATCTTTTACTTTTCTAAGTCAAGATCTTAAATGTATTCTTCAATCTGTTCATGATGTCGATAACTCTTCATCTCAGTTTGCTAAAAAACCAAGAACAAGCTACAAGATAGATGATGAAACCATCCATTGTACTACAAAATTATTAACTCCAAAATTCGAAAAGTAGATGTTTTCAAAACTTATCGTGTCTTAGTTTTTTAATAATTTTATTCTGGTTTAGTATTTTATGATTTTCTTTAAGACAAACAATGTTTCATCGGTTGATTTATGTTATCAAGTGTTGTAGGTTTTGCTTTATTATTCTATATCATGTATTAAGTGTTTTTTTACATTTCATGTTAATGCTACTAGATTTAGTGTTTAAGATAATTTTCACTTGCATTATAGACAAACATTAAGATGTTTTTCTTATGTTCGTTTCCCAGTGACATATTTATATGTAAGGATTGTAGAAGAGGCTGATGCACTCAAAACAGTTAAGGTGTCTCCTGCATGCATGCACCTTGTGCATGGTAGAAGTTAATGCACCTTGTGCATGGTAGAAGTTAAGTTGTACACTCTACAAGAAAAATTACACAAGTGTAAAATCTTCCAAAGCCAAAAGACCAATACTTCCAAGCCAAAGATGAAGTCTTTCGAAGCTTAGAAGACAAAGTCTTCCGAAGCCTCAAAAATAGAAGACTGATTTCTTCCGAAGATAGAGAAGGCATGCTTTCTGTGATCAACAACTTTTTAGAAAAGCTGACCAACTTTTCGCTGCCACTCTGCAGGCTCACCAACTTTACACAAGTTGGTGAAAAGGTCCATGCTTTAGGAAGCTGTAGATTAAGTTCTTGAGTCTGTAACTTTCTGCTTTATGTACTTTTATCCTTTTTGTATTACAATAGGATGTGAGCTATGGCATGTCATAGTGACATGTCAAAAGTCAATCTGCCTTTTGACTTTACATTGATCTTGTTGTCTAGATTAGTGTTTCCAGCTGGCTTTCAAATTATAGTCGGCTGTAGGATATAGTATAAAGTATCTCAGGTTCTTGTATTTTATGGTATGCTTTGTAACACTTGTAATAGAACTTGAGAGCAATATACATCTTCTTTGAAAACCAATTATCTTGTTCTTGGGTTTCTGTCTCTTGCTTACTTGTGTTTATCTTAGTATCACCATATACTGTTCGGTTCCCTATTTGATCCGTTAAGTGTTCTAAGTCTCTCCTCATTGTGAAAACTGACTTGCACCCTTCAAACGATCTAGCAATTGGTATCAGAGAATGTAAGATCTCACCATCTTATATCTCTCAGTTTTTCATAAAACACTTAACAACTCAAATAGCAGCTCTTTCAAAGGCTGATATGGAAACTGGCACTATGACAAAGTCTCCACTGATCACTACTGAAGACTTTGATACTTGGTGTCAAAGAATGGAAGGCTTTATCAAGTCTCAAGACTCGATATGGGAATCTGTTGTCTCTGGACCTTACATTCCTTGCACCTCTTCAGCTGCTGCCGGAGGTGGCATGATTCCAAAAGAGGTGGCTGACTATTCTGAAGAAGATAGAAAGAAGATAGATATCGATCAGAAGGCCATAACTGCCCTCTAAACTGCTCTTCCCAACTCTATCTACAGGGGCTTCAAGAAGTGCAAAACTGCCAAGCAGTTATGGGATGCACTAAAGCTCATGTATGAGGGGTCCACTAAAGGAAAGGAGAACAAAAAGGACCTCCTGAAGCAGCAGTTTGAGAACTTTACCTATAAGACAGGTGAAATCATCACTCAGTAATATTTCAGGTATGTTGAGATTGTGGATACTCTAATGGATGTTGGAGTAACTCTTGAGAACAGGGACATTATGAGAAAGTTCATGTCCTTTCTTCCCAGACAGTGGACTCACTACTATGTTGTCATCAAAAAGACTAAGAACCTTAAGACTCTCACTCTTACAGGGTTGTATGGTATCATCAGTGGCTACCAGATGGAGATGAACATGCAAAATCGATCTGGTAACTCTAGCAATCAGCAGGGTTCAGCCCTTCATGTGGTTGAAAGGCATTGCAGAGAACCACAGCATCATTTCATCTACTACCCCGACAACTCATAAAAGGGTCCTTTCATCACCTTCCCTGAGACATCAAGGGGGAGCTACATCCAAGGAAGTCCATTCCAAGAGACAAGCTCTTCTCATGCCTTTGTGTCTGCTGATGAGAGTTCAGGCAACTTTCTCTTCACCCTTGAAGACCTGAACTATATCCATCCAGATGATCTGGAGTACATGGAGATAGTCCAGCAGACAGCTCTTCTCACTCACAGAGCCAAGAAGTTCTACAAGAGGACAGAAAGGAAGTTTCCTAGCAATGCAGCCAGTGGAAAGTTTGGACGGGACAAAAGCAAGGTGAAGTGTTTTAACTACAACCAAATAGGACACTTTGCCAGGGAGTGCAAGGCACCTAGAACAAATGGTGGCCAAGCACAAGCCAGACCAAACTACATTAAAGGAGTCAACCAGAATGAGAAGCCAAAGCAGTAAGCTGTAGTTGCTGTTGAAGAAGGAGGCTTTGACCGGTGCTTTTAGGTTGAGGATGCATCTCCAAACCAAGCACTGATGGCAGACCATGATGAAGCCAAGGTACTGGAACATCTTTGTACTCCTGAATGTATTGCTAAAGTTAATAGATACAAGTCCTATAACTTAGAAATAAGATCTGATCTTAAGTCCTTAAATATCTTAAAATCTGATATCAAAAGAGCTGAAAATGGATATAAACTAAAAATAGAAGATTTAGTTTTAACTCTCAAACATGAACACACCAACTACAGGACTTAGATTAAAGATCTTTTCACTAAGTTAATTGAATGCCACGCTGAGCTTGTGATCAGCAAAGCCAGTGTAGAAAAATGTGTTCTTGAAGAAAAGACCTTCAAGAACATGATATCCTCATCTCTGCATGCCAAAGTGTGTTATCAGAATAAGTAAGGAGTAAGATCTACTGAGATAGCTCCTCCACACTCCTTACTATCAGTAAGATCTCCAAGGTGTGGAACTTGTGAAGATGAGCTTCCCCTCATAGACCCTATGAGTGAAGAGGATGAAGAGGAGATAATGAAGGATGGATCTGAGAAGAGTGAAGAAGATCATCTTAAGAAGGGTCACTATTCTTCTGAGGAGAGTAATTCTGTTGGGTTGTCAAAGTCTAAGAGGAAGAACTTGATCAGAAGAGCAAAGAGAAAGTCCAAGAAAGCTCAAGAGATCAAGGCCACTTTCAACTCTAAGCAGAAACAAGTGTTCATCTCTGCAGGATTTGAAGTGGTAAAAGCTGAAGACTCAACTATGAATCCTAGTACCAGGGGTTCTAGTTCTTGTCAACCTCATCCCAACAACAAGAAGAAGAAGGCTAATTTGTTGTGTACCACTACTGCACAACCTGAACCATCCACATCCAGCAGCAAGTCTCTCCCTAAAAGGCTTGCTACTTCATCCGTGAAGTAGAAGAAGGAAGTGGAAAGTGATCAAGATCAGTCTTGCTCTCAAAAGAAAGCTTCCAGAAGAGTGCAGATTGACTGTGTCATGTGTGGCAGTACTTCTCATTTGGCTAACGATTGCATCTACAATCCTAAAAGCACTATCCACATGATCAAGAAGAAATCTTTTGAAATGATCAAGAAGAAGCCAACTTCAGGCAATCTGTCTTTTGATTTTACATTAATCTTGTTGTCTAGATTAGTATTTTCAGCTGGCTTTCAAAGTATGGCCGGCTGTAGGATCATCCACCCCAAACTGCTTTAGGAGATTAGAGTTGTCTAGTTTAGTGTTTCCAGCTATCTTTTGATTTTACATTGATCTTTCGAAAAGTAGATGTTTTTCAAAACTTATCGTGTCTTAGTTTTTTTTAATAATTTTATTCTGGTTTAGTGTTTTATGATTTTCTTTAAGACAAACAATGTTTCATCGGTTGATTTATGTTATCAAGTGTTGTTGGTTTTGCTTTATTATTCTATATCATGTATTAAGTGTTTTTTTACATTTCATGTTAATGCTACTAGATTTAGTGTTTAAGATAATCTTCACTTGCATTATAGACAAACATTAAGATGTTTTTCTTATGTTCGTTTCCCAGTGACATGTTTATTTGTAAGGATTGTAGAAGAGGCTGATGCACTCAAAACAGTCAAGGTGTCTCCTGCATGCATGCACCTTGTGCATGGTAGAAGTTACTTCGAAAGTTGTACACTCTACAAGAAAAATTACACAAGTGTAAAATCTTCCGAAGCCAAAGATGAAGTCTTCCGAAGCTTAGAAGTCAAAGTCTTCCGAAGCCTCAAAAATAGAAAACTGATTTCTTCCGAAGACAGAGAAGACATGCTCTCTGTGATCAACAACTTTCAGAAAAGCTGACCACCTTTCCGCTGCCACTCTGCAGGCTCACTAACTTTACACAAGTTGGTGAAAAGGTCCATGCTTTAGGAAGCTATAGATTAAGGTCTTGAAACTGTAACTTTCTACTTTATGTACTTTTATCCTTTTTGTATTACAATAGGATGTGAGCTATGGCATGTCATAGTCACATGTCAAAAGGCAATCTGCCTTTTGACTTTACATTGATCTTGTTGTCGAGATTAGTGTTTCCGGCTGGCTTTCAAAGTATGGCCGGATGTAGGATGTAGTATAAAGTATCTCAAGTTCTTGTATTTTATGGTATGCTTTGTAACACTTCTAATAGAACTTGAGAGCAATATGCATCTTTCTTGAAAATCAATTATCTTGTTCTTGAGTTTCTGTCTCTTGCTTACTTGTGTTTATCTTAGTATCATCATATACTGTCCAGTTTCCTATTTGATCTCTTAAGTGTTCTAAGTCTCTCCTCATTGTGAAAACTGACTTGCACCCTTCAAACGGTCCAGCATTATATAAAATGGCATCTACTTGTAATTCAATAAACACTTTCAAAATTATTGTCAATATACAACAATACAAAAATAAATACATAATAATAATCAAATACATATATAATATGAAATATTTAAAATAAGATGTACCAAACAAGGAAAATTATAATTCCAATGATCTATATCAAATCATATCCATATATTTGTTTAACAACGTTTTCTTTACACGTATATATCTTTGCATATTTAACAAACATCCAACCTATGAAAGTATTTAATCCCATATTAATTCTAATTGAAAATGACGTTAATCCATTACATTTATCAAAACATATATACTATAAATAGCCATCTTTTGCTTTATTTTATGTGATAGGACATGGACAAAATATGGAGTGTTGATTTGTTTTCACGACTTATGGAAAACTGGAAATGATATAATATATTATTTGTTACTGTTGAATTTATTTGGCATGACGTACAACATAAAAGATTGATCATTAGGTAACTTTTTATTACCATATTTATTCAATATGTTTATATTCATAATTAAATTTTTTAAATAAGTATGTTAATGATTGTCTTTTGTATACTTATAGCATCACAAAAACGACGCCGTTGTCTAATACACTTGTACAACAACCGTAAGTTACTTAGTGGTGTCTTTTCGTTAAATATTATTAAAATAAATGACTTTAAATATAATGAGTATCCCAAACATAAACATAAGGGCTACATAATAATTTGTTGCCAGAAGAAAATTATGATAAACAACCACACAAAATTAACCCCCTTTATTATCACATCACCAAAAGACTATCTTATATCCGTTGACACCTACCATACAAACTTCGGCGCATGACAGAAGACACCAAAAGTTATTTGTTGGTAATTTTTATGACATTTCTTAATATTTCTATAAATATAGTTAAACACTATTTTAACTTTTTATTGTCTATATTGTGCAGATGTTCTCGGCCGTACAATATTTGGAGAAAGAAAATTCCGTCGGAGTTATTTCACGTTTTTCTACAAAAATTACATGTTAGTATCTACCTACTTAATCAAATTTTTAATTTTCATTCTATTCAAAGTTACAAACTCGCACGCACACACATACTTACGTTACAATATATTATCTGCTAATTCTCCATCTTCACATGCACTTCTTTATCTCATAGTTAATATTCTGAAGCCAACTGAATTTATGAGATTTATAATTAATCCTGCCATTCCTGAAGCTCGACTAATTGGTTCTCCTTATCGATCTTGCATAAGTTGTTTTCGTGCCATTTAACATTTTCATATATATTGCACAAGTTGCAATTTTTATTTAAATTATTTATGTTTTTATCGCAAATTAATATTAATACTTTTGTTATTTAAAGCGTCATTATTCAAATATTTAACTAAAATAAACCTTCTAATTACTCTATATAAAACAAAACAAAGCAAATTTTCAATTATTTAATATTTCAACCGTTTATTTCCTTATGAATGGAATGTTTTATTACCAAAAAAATAAATTGATACTCAAATAATTACTTGTCAAACATAAAAATATACGTATCTTTTGCTAAATAAAGTCAAATATTCTATTTTGATTGTAAAACTTTTCTAGACATTGCAAAACTTCATATTATGGTACTTAACAATTTTAATAAATAGATAAATTATTTTCAATAGAATAGTTTATAATTTAACATTACATGTTTTATTTCTAACAATTTCCTTCTCTAATTGAACAAAACTTTACCATCTCCATGATTATTCATCCATATGAAAATTGTATCCTACATACATGATTATACTGAACATGTTGAAAGATCAAGCCTACATCTTACGTCGACTCCAACATTTACTATCAATGAACAAATTTGTGAAAGTAAGTTAATAAAATTTTTTTATATTTCTGTTTTTTTATACTATTAAACATAATTAATATGTCTTCTCACTTTATTTTTGTTTATTTTATTAAACATAATTAATATGTCTTCTCACTTTATTTTTGTTTATTTTAGTTCAGCTGCCAAGAACACCATTATTTGATATTTCTAATTGTATTTTTAGTGTTATATACAAAATAAGATATGCTTTAATCATATTAGCGTAACTATATTCTTATTATTAAATGCTTGAAAATTTTAAATACTATAACTCTTATAATATAAATAATATAAAATTAATATAATTTTAAAATCCTTAAAAAACATAAACACATACCACTTCTTTATGCGTTATAAATATTATTTTATATTCATATTCATTTCATAATATACATACAAAATTAATTATGGAATATCCTTTGTACTTTTTGAAGTTTTTTCAAAGTTTTTCCTCCTAAACTTTGTATGTTCACAATTTCTAATTTTATCATCAGAAACTATCGTATAACGGATATTTTTGTATTAGAAAAAACCAATTACATTATAAACAATCAAAATTTAATTGCTTTTTCATTTAGATTTGTTTAAATATCATTTTATTTTTCAATAACACTAGGTCTTCAAAATTCCAATCAACAAAACTCTATCGAAAGAAGAAAAATTAGAAAATTCTATTTTGATAGCAAGAGATCGAAAAATATTAGTACAACGAAGATACAAAATATATTGAAAAGTTCAAGCCTATATCCTTTTTTGTCTCCAATATTTTCGAATAATGTCAACCTTTGTGACAGTAACTTAATAAAATTCATTTATATTATTGTTCTTTTATATTTTTATACAACATAAAACATAATCAATATTCCTTCTTATTATGTTTTTTGTTTATTATAGGTGAGATGTCAAAAATACCATTGTCTAACATTTCAAATGGTTATTTTTAATGTTATATACAAAACACACTATCATTTAATCATGTTAGCATCATTATATTCATATTATCACATGTTTGAAAATTTTTTTACATCCACTCAGATAATAAAAATAATATTAAAACAATAAACTTATAAAATCATGTATTAAAAATCATCACATACAAATACCTAACATGTGTAAAATATTATTGGATATTCATACTCATTATTACTATATATATATATATATACACACACTAATAAATAAAAATAAATCCGAATATTTCTCAACATTGTAGGTCATCTAATAATTGGTTTTTCCTCTTCTCTCTTATATTAATTAGGAATGCTATAATAGCTATTTATTAATTAATAACTATCCATAATTAAAATTCAAATATGTTAACTTCAAATTTTCAACTGTGTAATACATGGGTTTATTCAATTCGTATAATACACAATATATAAAACATAACTTTTTATTTTATTAAACATGTAACGGTAAATTTATTTAACACGTGTATTACACGAGATTGTAACCTAGTATTATTATATATACGAATAAATTTGTTTTCAAGGACATATACTCATAAGTATATGCAAGAACATTAATTAGAAATGATTACATATTAATTTCATGTTACTTTTACATCTTTAATACAACAATTTATTCATAAAAAATATTTGTTTTCCAATTACAATAGGTGGTCAAAATTCCAGTCAACATAACTCTGAGAGGTGAAAACTTAGAATATTATATTTGGACAACAATAGATCAAAAAAACTTACTGCATCAACAAAAGTTTCAAATTAATCTCCCAAGCATTGCCATCAATTCCACAAACCTACCTAATTCAAGACAACCATCAAACATACATATTCAAATAACAACAAAAACATGTAGGCAACCGTCATGTGATATAACACCAGGTACGTTATTTATTAATTCAACGCGTGTGATAACCAATATAAATATTTCAGCTAAACCATATGCTTTTCAAGAACTTCATCAATAATAACCACAATTTTGCTACATCTTCATCTACTAACATATATTCCATATCATCGCCTATCTTGCCGTCCACATATACATTAGTAGTCACACATATCTCTTCTCTAATTAGTTTATCACCGGGGAAACATAAATAAAAAGGCAATCAAGGAAAACATCTCCGATACCAATGTCTGATTTGAACACTAATGATGAATATGAAGCAAACACGTTTCTTAAAGGCCCATTTAAAGGAATCTCTAAAGGTATTTTCAAAATACAATAACATTTACATTTAGTGTACTCCTTTTTTAATAACGTTTCTAATTTTATATATATATACATCAAACAAAGATAATTACTACCATCTTATTTTATATTGTCACGCTGACTATTATTTATCCATTAGATTATTTAGATCATGGAGACCAAACCTTTGTATGTGAGCTATGTAAGGCTAAACTGTGAAATCAAAAAGAAAAAAGTACAAGAAAACATAATGGTATAAACACTTATTTCATATGTTGTTACTATGGAAAAGTCGAGCTTCCACAATACAAACAACCAAGAAAAACTTATGAAAATCGTTTCCGTTGTATGCTTCTAAAAGCAAATATTTCATGAACAAAATTAGACGTTACAATTCAATGTTTTCTTCCACTTCAATGGGTGGCAAGATTGACTCATTGATTAATAGAGGTAACGCTCCATTTATATTCAGGCTTAAGTGGCTAGAAGTATCATAGTATGGGTAGTCTTCTACCAGAGAGTGGATCAAAACCAAAGTTCTCTTAGTTGTATATATACGACACTGAGAATGAGGTGGTGAATAGAAAAATGATCTTTAGGTAAGTTATACGATACTATTTATTTAAAATATTTTTAATTTTCATTATTTTATCTTTAAATGTATACTAAGAATATACACATTTGTTTTAGTGAACCATAAAAAAAAACATTCGCTCAAGATGATCAAGATCTACAAATTATACATGAACTAAAGGTTATGCTAGATATAGATAACCAATTAGTTAGGGTTTATAGGATGATAAGAGATTTCTTCAATGACAATCCCCATGTCAACCTAAAGCTACGATTAATTGGTAAGAGGAACAAAGATGGTAGGACATACGACCTTCCAACTGCACCTGAGGTTGTCGCTTTGATTGTCTGTGACATTGGTGATTGTATCGATAAGCGTTATGTTATCCTTGAAACACAAAATGGAATTTAAGATGTATCAGTGAGCTTCATCCATCATACCTTCCTTTATAATATCCATTGCTTTTCCCATATGGTAATGATAGGTATAGGGTAGATATACTTAATAGATATGTTGGAAGTTCAAACGATAAAAAAAAGAAAGGTTATCAATGAGAGAATTTTTTTCATATCGTGTTTAGGATCGTGATTGTAAGTTTTCGTTGATACTAAACTCTCGAAGACTTTTCGACCAGTTTTTAGTTGACTCGTATACTATGATTGAGAGTGAAAGGTTAAACTACATACGTAATCAGCAAAAAGTCCTACGAAGTGAATCATACGTTAATATTTGCAAAGAAGTGAAACAAAGGAACTGAAATACGACTGATGTTGGTAAACGAGTTATCCTACCTTCATCTTTTATAGGTGGTGCGCAGTACATGTGCAGAATTATCTTGCTGCTACGTCTCTTTGTAAGTGGTACGACTATCTAGATTTTTTTATTACTATTACATGTAATCTAAATGGCAAGAAATTAAAAGATTTCTGAAGGACACCATACTCTACCCTGAAGATAGACTAGATACTTTGTCGATTATTTCGACTTAAACTTAACTCAATTATTAAAAACCTAAAGGATAATTTTATACGTGGCTCTGTTTCAGCAGGTATTTATTTTGAAACTTGTATTTTATTATTATTTATTAGCTTAAGTGTGTGTGTGTGTATATACACTTCATTTTGTAGCTTAATTTTAGAATAAATTTGATCTATTTTGTGATTCTTCTTTAAGTAATAATGCTTCATTTTATAAATAACATTACTTTCTTTCAAAATAGTTGTTTACAGAGTTGAATTTCAAAAACATAGTCTACCTCATGCACATATATGTCTGTTCATGAACATTCAACATAAGCTTCATACGATAGATCATATCGATAACATTATATGTGTAGAAATTCCTAACAAGAATGAAGATCCGGAATTATATGATCTTGTATCGGAGTTTATGATACATGGTCCATGTGGTAATGCTAATCCTAAGTGTCCGTGCATGGTAGATAGAAAGTGCTCAAAAAACTTTCCAAAGAATTTTAACCAAAACACGTCTACTGATTCAAATGGTTTTCCAACCTTATATAGAAGAAGAGATTCTGGACATTTTGTTGAAAAATTAGGTGTCACGTTGGACAATAGAAGCATGGTTGCATACAACAAACACCTGCTCAAAAGATATCAAGCACATATTAATGTTGAATGGTGTAATCATGCAGGATCAATAAAGTACCTATTCAAGTATACTAATAAAGGACCTGATAGGGCTACCGTTGTGGTTATAGATCCAAACACTGATACTGACCAAGAAAATGGTAAAGATGAAAGTAAAGAATATTACGATTGTAGATACATTTCAGGGTGCGAGGCTTCTTGGAGAATTTTTGGTTTTGACGTGCGTTACCGTTATCCATCGGCTATAAGGTTGGCTTCCATTTGCCAAACCAACAACAAATCGTGTATAGTATTGATGATGATATAAACAACATACTAAGTAAACCGTCTGTTGCATGTATAATGTTTTTATCTTGGATGGAACGTAATCACTTTGACCACGAGGCACACAATTTAACTTATGTTGAATTTCCTACTAAATTTGTATGGAAATCTAACCAAAAATGTTGGGTTCCAAGAAAACATGGTTTTTCAATTGATCGAATTCACTTTATATCTCCGTCTCTTGGCGAGACTTATTATTTATGGATTCTTCTGAACAAAGTCAAAGGCCTCATGTCATTTAATGATATTAAAACCGTTAATGTTGAAACATTTCCAACATTTAGAGATGCATGTTATGCCCTTGGTCTTTTAGATGATGACGCAGAATATATTGATGCAATCAAAGAGGCGAGTCATTCCCGGTATTATCTCCGTACTTTGTTTGCCACAATGTTGTTATCAAATTCTTTGGCGAGAACGGATTATGTTTGGAATAGTAGGTGGGAATACTTATCTGATGGCATTCTTTACAAACAACAAAAAATATTAAGTTTACCGGGTATTATTACACATCTTTTAACTTTTAATATATTAAAATAATGTATAATATTATATTTATATTTATTTATAATAATTATATTTATTACATAATACATTTTAGATTTTCGTCAACTTATTACATCTGTAACTATTTACTCACAATTTCTATTCATTAATTCCAGCTTTGTCCCTAACAAATAGTCAAATTAAAAATTTGACGTTGTTTGAGATTAAAAAGTATTTATTACAAAATAACTCGACACTAAAGTCATTTACAAGTATGCCTTACCTGGACAATGATTGTTTGTCTTCTTCAAATAATCTATTAATTAGTGAGTAGGTATTGTATGATGTTGCAAGCAAGACAACTGAATTTTAAAAGCTTCGGAATTCTTTAATGGAGGATTTTTTTTCGTTTATGGATATCGTGGAACTTGTATAACATTTTTATGGAAGACATTGGCGCCAACAATAAGGTCTAAAGGTGATATTTTATTAAATGTAGCATCGGGTGGAATAGCATCTTTGTTGCTTAGCGGAGGTCGTACTGCACACTCCTGATTTCATATTCCATTAAATGTAAACAAAGATTCAGCTTGTCATATAAAACCAAGCAGTGAAGTTCCTCATCTATTAAAGCTAACAAAATTGATTATTTGGGATTAAGCAACCATGACACACAAGCACGTTGAAGCATTGGATAGAACGATGAATAATATATTAACTACAAATACTTTCATACCTTCATATATGCCATTTGGTGGTAAAGTTATTGTTTTTCATGGCAATTTTCGACAAATTTTACCCGTGGTTCCAAATTGTAGTCGTCAATAAATTGTTAATGCATCATTAAGCTCATCATACATTTGAAATAAATGCAAGTTACTTACTTTAACAAAAAAATATTTCAAAAAAATATGTGACTAAAAGCCAGGGGACAAGGTGTTGACACGGAAGTAATTGAAAATTTTGCTACATGGCTTCTTGATATAGGAGAAGGTAAAGTTGGTGGTTATAACAATGGTGAGGCAACTATTACTATACCTGATGAACTCCTCATCAACGACTCAATTGATCCTTTATCAAGTTTGATTTAATTTGTTTACCCATCCATGTTAAAAAAATACAAAGACAAGGAGTACTTTCATGAGAGAGCAATTCTTGTAACAAAAAACAATGTTGTTCATTAAATTAACAATCATTTGCTTTCCATTTTCCCGGGTGATGAGATAGAGTATCTTAGTTCGGTGTTGCATGCTGAGAGCTCTTTGGTTGTAGCAGCTTTTAAGTGTGATCTTTACATCTAGTATAAATAGAGGGTTAGGTTAACATTTGTTATTAATGTTCGATTAAGTTTTGAATATAAGAACATTATTTTTTGAACCTTTGGTTCAATCCATCATCTTTGTTTATCAATTGCTTATTGAGCCATTTGATTGCTTTCATAACTGCATCATTTGATATTAGAGCTTTTGGTTTGTCAAATGGCTCTACATGAAGGCGGGTGTTTTATTGTTCGAAGAGTCGCCGACCGAGGCATCGACAAGAACATTGGTGGTTCACGTGCTTGTGGAGATGGAGTCAACCGTGATTGTAGATTCGCCGGACGAGGCAATGAGACCGGAACCGTGACCCGCGAGATTTTGAGATCAAGCAACTCAAGCGACGAGTCCGAGATCTCGAGTTGCAACAAGAGATTAAATGTCTCCGACAAAGGATCCGACACCTCGAGTTGCAGCAAGATACGATCCAGACGAAAACCGAGTTGAGCACTATCGTCGAGGACGAAGGTGGCGACGGAGAGCAACATCCGTTTAGTCGTCATCCACCCCCGGTTCTATGAACCAATCTGTTTAGAATTTTATCAAAAGACATACCGAGGTTTGATGAAGATGAAATTAAGATAGATGAAGAAGAATATTTGTTGGTAACGATGGCTCTTAATGGGTCTTATAATCAAGATCACCGATATGAAAGACGTGAAGAACATGAGTCTTCTATAATTTCTTCACATTTGTTTGATTCATTACATAAAAATAATCATGAGACTAAGTATATGAAAACCACTGCTACTATTTCTAGTGATTCTTTTAAGTTGAGTACGATGGTTGATGGTGGTTTCGCAACAATTGAGGGTTTGTCGTAGGAGATTCATAATGGAATGGAAACTTCGGGTGTTTCAACGTCAATTAAAATTCGAAATGAGGTTGTTATTGATGTGGATTTACATGCTCAAAATATGAATATTTATGTGGATAAGCACACAAAGAATTATTCAAACAGCGGGATTAATATGAGTGTTCCACATATGCAAGAGAATATTTATCAAATAAATACAAATAAGGACCAACTAGAAAGTAAGCTTTTAGGCTCTTCAAATACAACAAGGTATATGTGTCATAGCAAAGTGGATCATTACTTGAATAGCCTGTGACGTTAGTGAACAAGAGAGGTCGAGGCGTTCCATTCGACCCCGGTGGCTTTGGTCTGAAGACAAAACTCGAGGACAAGTTTTTTTAAAGGCGGAGAGTATGATGCAGGAGCATCTATGAATTTATATTTAGATATTTTTTCAAATTAATTATCTTTTTAGTTTATTTAGTTATCTTTTCTATACTTATCATTATCTTTAGTTTGTTATTATCTAGTATAAATAGAGGGTTAGGTTAACATTTGTTATTAGTTTTTGATTACGTTTTGAATATAAGAACATTATATTTGGAACCTTTGGTTCAATTTATCGTCTTTGTTTATCAATTACTTATTGAGCCATTTGATTGCTTCCATAACTGCATCAGGCTCACAACTTAAATGACGCATTCTCCAAAAATTAGGTTTTATTCTTAAATCACAACATGGAGCCTCTTCCAAAATTCAGTTACGTCTTTCCTCAACACTTTGGAGCAGCAGGTAACAAGAAAAGATAGAAGGCTTTCAGTTCTCGATTGAAGCTGGGTAGAATTTAGAAACTAACAGAAAGTGAAATTGAATATTTCATCTCAATCTCTGTTCATCTCTTTCGTCTCTGGTCCAGAACCCACCCTATGATCAATCTCTGTTCTTCATCTCTTTTGTTTCCGGAACGTCAATTTAATGGTCGAAATCGCGAACCGAATCATTCCCGGAATGCATTCGTACCGCGTTTTGGTACGGGCGATCCAGATCGAAAATGGTGGCACATCTAGCGAACCATGTAACTATGATCTATAAACATGCCTAATCAAAACTCTATATGAAAAAGTGTCAGCCAGAATGTAATTAGATCATCCTAGCAAGTAAAAAGTACTTTGTTTGTTAATCACATGAGAATATCGGTTTCATATTCTATTTAATTTTATTCATCAAGCCTTTAACCCTTAAAAATTAGAGACAAAAAAACCTTAAATAAATGCATCCATTTCACAAAACTTTAATGGTTTATATCATACTTGTAACTTGTAATAACCAGAAACATCTAAATTAATATATAGATATATAACATTAAAAGTTGTTGCATAAGCCCATATTATTTAGGTAAAAGTAAAACTAACATAATAAAAGTTCATAACCCATGACTATGATACATTATATTATCATCTGGTGATCATAAAAGAAGACCCTGGATCTGGTTACAGCTAGAAACCTCCAATCCATTACCTGCACAACAATCAAGTTTATCAGCATTTAAGCTTGAAAGAGAGCACTAGAAAGTAAATTGAGGTGAGCTAGCAATATCAAGTGGACTAAGAACAGGTAAAACAAGAAACTTTGAATAATATGAACTTGATTTATAACTGAGTATAAAATTTACGCAGTGTGTGTTTCTGGTCAACACTTCCCAAACAAAACAATACAAAAAATTGTAGTCGTAAAATAAAATGAAGTATCTAGAAATAAAATTGCACAGAGAAGAAAGGATCTACATAAACTAACCATCAGGATCAAAAAAGAAGACTTGCTTGGTTTTCCCATTGGGTTGAGTTCTCTCATGTGTCTGGATTCCTTTTTCCTGTTCACAACCATAAACATGTTGCTTAAGAATAAATATGAACACTAGCAAGTTTGATCAATGGACAGAATATTCTAAATAATTGCATAAGCTCTACTTCCAAAGACTCAGGGTGATGTTTAGATCTCTCTAAGTAATTGTATTGGAGTCTAGAGAATGATAATGCAACAACTTTTCTAGTCGGAAAGCAAGACCTATGCTTCTCATGTTCAAACATTACACAGAACATGCGACATGAGTAGTTAGTTAAATTATATTCTTTTTACCAAGATGTCGTGAACACACAACCTAAGGGTTGACGTGTTGTGTCTTGCCAAGGGGCTAAGCGCACCTTCTGATCACGCTATCTTGTCAATTAATTCTTGGACCTTATATGATTATGGATGCTAGAATTTTACTTTTTACTCGCATATTTAACTCAGGGTTATAGCCATTGGGTTACAAGAGATATGAAATGATGTGCATTGTTAGTTACAATTAGCCATTGACAAAATCTAAAATAATTTGAAGTGGATGACTCCAAAGACTTAATTTCCCCTGTAAAATGGAGAACCAATTGAAGACTCCAATCTAAAATAGAAAATCAAAAACAAGCTGCAAACCAGTCGTTTGGTGACCACCTTAGCAAGCCAGCTAATCCTAAAAAATTAGTGTAGTACACCTAGAGATCCATAACGAAGTTGGAATCAAGGGCCACATGTTTCATTGGGAATGATTGTCCAGAAGCACACATTAATACACTGCACTGGTATACTGTGAGCTAGACATATGTGAAGTTAATCTAATAAATTTTAGAACAAATCTCCCCAGCAGCATTTCCTGATGCTTTGTATTCAGCTTCCAAACAAGAACCAATACAGACTTTTGACGATTCGACCGGCATGAAATAATATTTTAACCTAGGTATAAAATGCACACCCTAGATGGTAATAATAACCAGATAAATACTACTTCAATATTATATAATAATAATGCTTAATAATCTTAACACTTTACCAGCTCCACTTTGTTGGACTCTCACTGAACTATCCTTTTCATGCACTTCAAACTGTCATCAATCATCTCACAAACTCCATTTTCTAATAATTACAACAAATCTGCTAACTACAATAGACATAAACGATTTGATTACTTTGTTATCCCTTGCTTCGCCCATGAAATCCCATCTCCAACTAGAATCGACAAGGTATATACGTGGGTTAGTCAACATCAAAATGAAGAAGTGTTGAGATCCAAGCACGAGTCAAATCATATTATGTTTCTCGAGATGTCAAGTTTGTTAAGAATGAATTTCCTATTTGGCGGCAGAACAAATATCACAAGTTCACCACTTTCGAGTATCCAAGAAATCCACCAGAATATCACAAACTATCAAAGAAACTTATTATCCATTGCCTACACTATCTACATCTTCAACTTTTCTCCCCATCTGCCTAATCCCAACACACAAACCCTCTAGTGCCGAACCAAACTAGCCTAATTCTCTGTGTCATGAACTAATCGAACCTCATTCTCATTCTTAGGAACTAATCCCAGCATTCACGTGCCTCGATCATCCACCCAAGTTTCACCTCCACACCCACACAATGACCATGATGATATGATTACCAATTTACCACTCATCTTCACAAACTCCTACCTCATCCCCTAATCAACCAACCTTATACTAAAAAAACCTAACTCAATCTTATAGTGAATCTTTTATTCCAATATCTTCACACCTACCAATTAAAAAAAAAAAAAAACAAAAAAAAAAATCTGACTCAATATCTTCCAATTAGCTGCAAATGGGTATTTGAATTAACAAAAACTCATATTCATGGTGAAGGGGTTTCTACAGCAAGCTAGTTGTGAACACCAATCAAACAACTATGTGTACAGCTCCTACCTCAATCTTATAGTGAATCTTTTATTCCAATATCTTCACACCTACCAATTAAAAAAAAAAAAAAAATTGACTCAATATCTTCCAATTAGCTGCAAATGGGAATTTCAATTAACAAAAACTCATATTCATGGTGAAGGGGTTTCTACAGCAAGCTAGTTGTGAACACCAATCAAACAACTATGTGTACAGTTCCATCTCTAACCATCAATTACTCTGTAATAATTTGCAAAAAGAAAATAAATTTCATGTTTGACATGAAAAAATGCAAAATCAAAAACAAAATGAATGTAACCGATTGCAGCACTAACGATTAACAGTTAAAAAGAGAGTCGCAAGATACCTTGATAGCAGTGACGAAGGAGTCAAAATTGGAAACAGTGAAACAAAGATGATGACCTCTGAAAAGTTTCTTCGGATCCGCAACAGCATCGTTGGCACTCCACGGGCCTTCAGGCAGCTTGGTGTCCGGATCCCTCTCGATCAGGTGAAGACAGAAGGATGATGATAGCTTCAGCCATATCACGTTGAAGTCGAATTTAGGGCTTTCAATTCGTTCAAACCCAAATATCTGTCACAAATCAAACAAGTCAATTATTAATATCAGTGGATTCTCTGGAGATGAATATGAGGATTGAAGTAAGGAGAAATGATGACATCTTGGTAGAAGGTGGCGAGTCGATTGATATCAGTGGATTCTCTGGAGACATGGTTGAAAGAAGCTCCTACAGCAGTAGCCATGATGATCAAAGTAACTGTGGGTTCTTTATTACCACACGAGTTTAGCTTTTATATAAAAGTGATAGTGGAGGACGGCACGTTTTACCAATGTTTTCAGAACCGGACCGGACGGTGAACCGGACGTTTTACCGGTTCGATGGTCGGACCGTTTCAACCGGTCGGACCGTTTCAACCGGTCGGACCGGATATAAGAACCGGATAAAATTATAATTATTTTTTATAAATATATGTAAAAAATTACTCAAAAATAAAAGATTATATAAAAAACCGGTTCGACCACCGGTTCAACCGGTTCGACCACCGGTTCGACCGGTCCGGTTTCAGGTTCGACCGGTTCAACCGGTCCGACCACCGGTTCAACGTCAAAACGGTTTTAAGCACCGAACCGGACCGGTTTGGAGTCTGGTTCCCGGTCGGACCGGTCGGACCGGCCGGTCCGGTCCGGTTTTCATAACATTGCGTTTTACGCACACCGACTGGGTTTCCGATTCCCAGTTTGATCATTTAGGAGTTTTTTTATTTTATATTATTTTTTCAAGAGACTTGTAATGAAATGAAAGAAAAATATTTTAGTTTAATTATGTTATGTTTAAACATGTATGTGTTTTCTTTCTTTTTTTTCTTTTATTTTTCTTTCAAGTTGTAACGATTGATTTTAACTTTAATTTTTCTTTTATTTTTTTATTTTTTTTATTTTTTTTATTTTTTTATAAGTGAACTCGAAAACATAATTTTTTTTATTTTATTTTTCATTAAAAAACATTTATACACAACTGTTTTTTTCTTTCTTTTCTTTCTCTCATAAAATAAACGCGGTAACATAGTGTAACAAAGTGTAAGAAGCTTAAAAAAAATTTGTGTTCTTGATATCTTTTAAAGATAGGAGTGAAAAGAAAATAAATATTTTTTTTAATAATTTTCACTTCTAACTTTTTGTCCGAAAAAAATAATAAAAAAAAATAAACACATACAATTTCTATTTTTTTATTTAATTCAAACTCTGAAACACAAAATTACAATGACTTTATTTTTCTTTTCTTTCTTCTCTCTCCTTGATTCTTTTTCTATTGTTAACTTCCTTCCCCGTGTTTTCCTGTATTTTTTTTGTTTATTAACTTGAGACTATAGAGTAAAAAAGGAGATTTAGGTAGAGTTTGAGAGGTGATACGAATAGATTTTGAGAGGGAAGAAATGGGGACTCATCATTAGAATCGAGACGAAATCCACCAACCTCATGTTGTCTCCTTGGGTTCTTTTTAGCAATGGATCTAGAAAAAACCACAAAAAATATGCGTTCCTGAGTTTTTTAATTAAAAAAGTGGAAAGAAGAAAAGAATAGATTTATAACTTTCCTTCCAAATTGAAAAAGTTTACAAATACGATAACCAAATCCTTTTACTTTAATAAAATGATAACATAATGTGACATGTGACATCACCATAATCATTTTCACTAAAATTTTTTCGATTCTCTCTACTATTAAATAATAATAATAATAGTTTATAACAAATTAAGAAAACAACTTAATTATTAATGTTAATTTTAAAATAACAAACTTTTATAAAAAAAGAAATTTTTTCAAAACATCAAACTTTTTTATAAATATGAAATATTTAAAAATTGGTGTATTTAAATAGTAAAATTTTTATAAATAAAAAAATTTATTAAAACTAAGAGTTATAATTAGAAAATTTTTAAAAATGACATTTTCTTATACGTTGGTTTTGAAAAAAATTGGTTCATTTTTTGAATAAGAAACAAAAGTTTAAAAATTTGATATTATCGTTTGATTACTAATACTCCGTACTTATACGTAATTTCAATCATATCTTATCTCAAGATATTATTTTTTTAGTTTTTATTTAATTTAATATTATATTTATCCAATCCGTGTAATACACGGGTTTACTAAAGCTAGTACAATCATAAGACATTACTATTTATTATTTTACCATTCCAACATAATTATCATGTATGATATATGAGTTAAAAAACCTGTATAACGGGTTGAATGAAAAAAATTATATTAACGGTTAATAATTAATATCTAAAAATTATAAAATAATTTTTAAAGATAAGATATTACTTAAATTACATATACTTAACTATTTTAAGTAATAAAACATACCAATAATTTTTTAACTTTCAAGTATTCTGATCCGAACAACCCAATCCTTAACCCGACAAGCACGAACGCACACAGAATTTGTACCCCGAGAATAGTAATTTACTTTATATTTAATCTTCACATTCTTATATATTAGAAGATTATTAATATTAACTCTTAATTTTTAATTTGCAGTATTTTTAAAAAAAATTTCAATCTGTATAACACGCGATTCGTTAAGCTAGTCTTATCTAATAAAACAAAATAACTTTTGGCACACATCATCTTCTTACATTTCTTTTACAACATATCATTAGCATAGAAAGTCAACCATTTAATGATAAATTTAAAAAAATAATAATATTTTAATTTTTTTTCCAAATTATAAAATAGATTTTTTAATAAATTAAAAACATGTTTCTTTTAATAAAAGAACTTGTTTTAAAAAGAATGACATTGTTTAAAAAATAATTTTTCTAGAAAAATATACACACACACACTGAAGAAAAATCAAATGAAAACCATGTTTATAATTAAAAACCATGAAAACCACCACTACACAATTATATAATTTATAATTGATTTAACTTTTAAATTGTTTAAAGTATATTTGAGTAAACTTCAACCTTATGTATTAAGGTCATTATATATTTTTTTAATACAAACACCAAAGAACGTCGATGATGACGAAACGACTTATATATACGTAACTTGTAGGAGCTGCATGTACGTAACTCTTAGTTGTACACTTGGTAGCACGTATTTACATATACATAACCCATACATGTACGTAACTCTTACTTGTATACTTTGTAGCATGTACTTACATATATGTAACCCCTGGTTTTCATTTATAATATGGTTTTCAAGGTATCCATCCCATATATATATATATGGGTGTGGTGTGATTCATGGTGTACGTATGTGTGAGTTGGTATGGGATGTGTGAAACTCAAATTTCAGATAAACATGGGGTTGACTTGTAATGAATTATGTGTGAGTGTTGGCATAATGTGTGTGTATATATATATATATATATATATATATATATATATATATATATATATATATATGGTAAAGTTATCTTGAGAACCACTCTATTTTATGAGAACTCTAAGAAACAATCTCAGTCACACAAATTAAGTCACATGCAACTCACATGTCATTTCCACCTTTTTTTTAAAACGCTCATAACTTTTTTTCACGACATTATTTTTTCAAAAAATTACACCATTAATTTTAGTATTTTTTTATCTTTTCAACGCATACCATATTGATATACTTTTTTTAAAAAAATCGTCCATCCGTTATTTACACATGTGTAAATTAGTTTTTACACTTGTGTAAATCCTGTTTTACACATGTGTATTTTCAGGTATTACATATGTGTAAAATGACGTTCATAAAAAAACGAGTTTTTTTTATAAATTTTTTTTATGAAAGAGGGAATCAAAAGAAACATTTTCGTCATTTTACTTTTTTTATTTTTATGTTATTTTTTGTTCTATAAATTTTTTTATTATGTTATCATTATTTACCATTTTACCATTGAAAATGTGTGGCTCACATTGGTTTCTAAAGTTCTCACAAAATAAGTGATTTCTCATTTGAACCCTCCCCTATATATATATATATATATATATATATATATATATATATATATATATTAGTGTGTATGGATTGGCATGTATGTTGGATAGGTATAAAATCATGCGAGTGTTTGGTAGGGGAGGTGCATGTGGGTGTTATATGTGGGTGTTCACAGAATGTGTGAACTTAATATGTGTGTATATATATAATGTGTGTATATTAATATATATTATATAATGTGTGCGAATAATATATATTATATGATGTATGTATATAATATATATTGAAAATTGTTGTGTATAATATGTACAAGAAAATGTGCATATGTGTGTGGTTTAGAGTTAATAGATAGTGAGGGTGTATGAACTTATATGTGTAATTTACTATAAACATGCCACGAACCAAATCTTCTTTCTAGCGAGGGAATTGGTTTTATTATAAAAAGTTCTTTAATTAAAAATATAAAAAGGATACTTTTACGTATGATGGTGCTTACATGTGAGGGGGGAAATATTGATCTGTTGCATTATATCCGAGTCGTGAACTTGAAACTGTACTATTTAAACTCTTAATAACTAATATTAATCTAGTAATTATAACCTCACGTTACTAGGAAGTCCAATTTATTGTTCTCTGCATATATTTTATTGCTGTGCTATTTAAGGTGAGTTCAAAATTGTTCATTCGTTAGACTAGTATTATTGTATGATCACATGTTTACTAGTATTGTACCAATTTAAGTCCTCACTTTCAAACCGTTAATTTATGTACTTTAGCGAGGTAATTCTGAGTAGATTTACTGGGTTTGACAAACCCCACCCTGGCTAGTCGCGCTAGCACGACTGTATGTCAAACGGGTGTTTTAATTGACCTAATTTTTGTTGTTGTGGTCTGGTAACCACAGCCTAGGTATTCATTATTTGTCAGCTTCGGTTGCGAACTTCATACATGCAGGACCGGTGAAGGTGTTCAATGCAAATCAGTTTCACAATAAGGAGAGACTTAGAACACTTAACAGATCAAATAGGGAACTTAAACTTTTATAGTGATACTAAGAAACACAAGTAAACAAAGAGAGACAGAAACTTAAGAACAACAAAGAAGATTGGTTTTCAAGGATTAAGTATATTGCTCTCAAGTTCTTTTACAAGGACCTGAGATACTTTATACTACATCCTACAGCCGGCCATACTTTGAAGGCCAGCTGGAAACACTAATCTAGACAACAAGATCAATGTAAAGTCAAAAGGCAGATTGCCTTTTGACTAATGACTATGACATGCCATAGCTCACATCCTAATGTAATACAAAAAGGATAAAAGTACATAAAGTAGAAAGTTACAGACTCAAGACCATAATCTATAGCTTCCTAAAGCATGGACCTTTTCACCAACTCCTGGAGAGTGGCAGCGGAAAGTTGGTCAGCTTTTCTGAAAAGTTGTTGATTAGAGAAAGCATGTCTTCTCTGTCTTCGGAAGAAATCAGTCTTCTATTTTTAAGTCTTTGGAAGACTTTGTCTTATACGCTTCAAAAGACTTCCTCTTTGGCTTCGAAAGATTTTATCTTTGGCTTCGGAAGATTTTACTCTTAGAGAAATTTCTTTGCAGTGTGTAAAACTTCCGAAGTAACTTCTACCATGCACAAAGTGCATGCATGCAGGAAGCAACTTGACTGTTTTGAATGCATTAGCCTCTTTCAAATGCCTTACAAACTCCCCTTAGGCTAATGCTATCAAAACAGAGAGGATGCTTGGTAGTTTGCAGTCCTCATGTCTTGATCAGCAGTGTAAAATCAGGACATAGTTGGTCTTCCGGATGCAAGAGGCTCTACCTTGAATGGAGTTGATTGAGCAGCCTCTTAGTGCACTTTCTTAGGATGTTATTACTCATCCTGAGATGTTGAGGAGGATGCCTTGGACTTCTTTTTCTTCCTTTTGTCCCTTCTGATGGCCATCCTTTTCCTCACTCTATACTTCAACTAAGGAGTGTGGCCTGCAGTATCAGTTTGGCTTTCTGTATTCTCCTCAGTTGGGTCCTTATCCCCCATTGGTTCAGAAGGAGAGGATTTAGAACCCTGCTGTGGGTCAGAAGATGAAGTTGGCTTGAGTGTAGCTTTAGGTTCAGGTTGTGTTGTCTCTTCAACCTTCACCTCAACTTCAGGTGCAGCTGGACTTGGTGGAGAATGCAAGTCAACAAGCTGACCTTCCTTGATCTTCTGCTTGATCCTCCTGATGTGCTCATCCATTGTGGATAGAGACATAGGACCAAGTCTCCTTCCAGGGAACCCATACAGCTTCAAAAAGCTCACCGTCTTTAGTCTGTCAACAGACTTCTTTTCTTGTGCTCTGATGGTGGCTCTTGTTTTAGCAGCCTCTTCTCTCATTTTTCTCTTGATAGCTTTTCTTTGATTTTGAGCCTCTTCATCAAGCTGTTTGAGGTACTCAAACTTAATATATTCATATGAGAGAGGGTTGAGAGCTGCTACCTGGTAGAGACCTGTGGCACTCAGATAGGCTATCATTTTCTGTCTTTCTTGTTCCCTACCTATCTGAGTTTCTTCCTCTTCAACTGCCATAGACTCCTTCTCAGGACTTTCATGAACCGGAGAGAGGACATGAGCTTTTTGTTTTTTTTTTCTTCTTCTTTCTTCTTCTTTCTTCTTTGATTTTGAGGAGCAGTTCTGCTGCTTCAACCTCCTTCCTCTCTTTATATAGCTCTTTGTCTGCCAGTTCATCTAGTTCTGCCAAGGGGAGAGAGATAATTTCATCTATGTTGTAATTTCTCAGTCCAAGATAGTTCAATCTGGCTGCTCTTAACTCATCATTCTGAGTATCAGGCCTATGAGCAGCCCTGATTACAGCTTGATGAAGCTTGGGACTTCTCCAGATTTCTCTCCCCTGGCCTTCCTCTTCCTCTCTCTCTTCTCCTCCTCAATATCCTCAGGAGTCATCTTTTTTTTCCTTTTGTCAATTGTGGGCCTATATGACTCAGGGTGGAGAGAGCTTTGGCCAGCAGATGGTTGTGATGAGCTTGAGCTCTGGCTAGAGAGAGGTTGTGAGACACCTTCACCAGTAGGTGTGTCACTGAGGGTACAGGGTGTAGAGGGTGAGCCTGTCTCAAGGTTCACAGGTTCTTCTGCTGGGCCTTCAACTAAGGTTTCCCCTTTGAAGCTAATCTTAGGGTCTGCCTTAATATCGAGTTGACCAACAGTTTTTCCTGCTAGCCTCTATCTATATAAAATTGCTCTTTGTCTGAATTACCTCATAACCCATTCTTGGATCACCTCAGCTAGTCTGCCAGCCTGTCTGTTTTGGCTTGGATTGATGAAAGGCAGACCAACCAAGTTCATACCATCATGGAAACTCAGGGTCTGAAAGTTGAAGAGTTCTTGCTACCCCTGAGCCCTTGATAGCACCAATGCCATTCTTGAAGAGTCATACCACCATCCCATTATTGGATTTTCATCTAGATGGTATGGGGCAGGCATGGACATTGGAATTCCTTCCTCAAATAGTTATTAAAGTAAGGCCTCCATATCAGTGTGAGCCTGAGGAAGTTGTTGAGTCTGGACAACTGCAAGTGAGGGTGGTGAATCCTCATTGTCCATATTCATGACAGAACTCCCAGGTTCTGTGGTTGTAGGGACTTTCTCCCCTTTTTTGGTAGCATCACCCACTTGCATAGGTGAGCTTGAGGTCAAGTCCACTACTTCCACAGGTTCTTGTGGACTTGGTTGAGCTTGTCTTAAAGTTCTCTCAGCTAGCTTTCCCTTGAGATCGGTGATCTCAAGTTGCTGGTCATTGACCTTCTTTTGTAAGGCAGTCGCTTGAGATTCCAAGTGACTAACCTTTGAGACCAAAGAGGTTCATATATTTTCTAGTTGTTGCACCTTTAGTTTCAGACTTCCCTTATCTTCAGAAGAAGAATCATAGGGATGAGAGAGTTGGACTTATGTCTTCTCCATCATCACCAGCATAGAATTCTTGGCTGCTGGATTTCCTCTGCTCACTGTCAACTTCAGGTGAAGTGTCAATGGGCTGAGTTGCCATGGTTGAGGTCTTAATGATGTAATCACTAGCAGTAGTGAGAGCCTCTTCCATATGGATCTCCTGAATTGATCAGGGAGATCCACCTCAGTTTGGGGTGGATGATGTGGGCTAGATATGGGGGTGGCAGGAGCACTCATCTCTCCTTGAGTAGGGGTGAAGAAGAGAGACTCATGGTACTCACTGAATCCCATATCTTCATCATCATAGAATTCCAGGTTTGGGATTGGTTGGTTAAGATCTAGAGGCTGGGGATGGTAACTGTCCCCTGAAGGTTGATCACTAGAGTTTTGAGACTCTGAGTGAAGGTTTAAGGCTGCTTGGGTTATGAGCTCATCAGGTTGAGCATGAGGAACTTCAGCACTGATAGTATGAGAGATGGGAGTGGTTTGCTCCTCAAGAGAAGTGGGAGCTCCAATGTCCACTTCTTCTTGCATGGGTGGTGATATGGGGGCCTGCTCAGATTGAATAGCTTGAGCAGGGGTTCGTTTGTGTTTTCTATAGTAGGTGATGGTTATTATAGGTTGTTGGGGTGGATGAGAAACAGCAGGTGTGGGTTTAACACTAGCTGGTGCTGCTAGGTTGTCACCTTGAGCAATGAGCTCTAACATTTTTGGGACAAGGGCTGTTTCTACCCCAGAGAATCCCACAGTTGGTTTTCTCATTATTTTAAAGATACCGGGCTTCATCTGTCCCAATTTAAGAGTTTTACCTGTTCCCCTCAACTGTGAGCCCAGTTCACAGTTGAGAATATGCTGGACATATCTAGGGAACATGTAATACTCCAAGGAGTCCAAGTTAGACAGTAAATTAAGGTAAACAAAGTGAGAATACCTAAACTTGACCCCCTGAACCAGTCCATGGACTATGAAGGACAGATCCTCAGGAATCTGGTCCCATCCTCCATGCTTGTTGGACAAGTTGTGTATAATAACATGGAGGAGGTACTTCCACTGGGAAGAGACCTTCCCTTTCTTGATGGTTCTGACTGAGAAGTCTCCTTCATATCCCATCTGCGCAAAAGACTGATTTACAGCAGATTTGGGAAAGGACAAATCACCTTTTGCATCATCCAGCTGAAGAAGGTTGTTGATGATGGCCGGAGTGATGAAGATTGTCCTCCCCTACACTGTGGCAGACAGTGCCTTCTCCCCATCCATGGTGACCTCTTGGTAGGTCCGCCAGAAGTCTAACAACTGATCCTCATAGAGAGGAGGATCAATGGTGAGGGAGGTGAAGTAGTTGGACAAAGAAAGAAAACGGAAAATCTCTGAGAAAGCAGGATCTTTCTCAGAGTCCAGAAGAGCAACCTGATTGTGTTGCCTACGAATTTCTTTGGTTTAGATTGGCCATTTTAGAGAGCTTCGTCAAGAAAAAAGGTAAGAACAGGGTCGGTTTCTAGATGAATTTAGGTTAGAAAAGTGTTGCAGATGATGGGAGAAAAGTGAAAGAGGGGGAAACCATTGGGTATATATATGAAATAGATTTGAGACAAAGTTAATGCGAAAGGATAAACTTTAAAATCCGGATGTCGGTCCCACCTCTGAAAAAGTGCCCAAAAGTAGTTTTCTTGGAAGTTGAAATCTTCAGAAGGTAATTTGGCTTCGGAAGTTTTTGATAAAAGCTTCCGAGACCAATTTGGCTTCGGAAGATATTTTTAAGAGTTTTGAAAATTTTGCTTCGGAAGAAAAGTACTTAGAGAATTCTTCCCTTTTCAAAGATAAGTACTTTCAGAAGGGAATTGTTCTTTAATATCATTTAAAATACTTAAATAAAATTTGGCTTCGGAAGATATTCAGAAAATTTCTTCCGAAGGTAAGTTGTCATAAGTAGTTAGTTGATATTAAAAACATAATTTTCTTTCGAAGGTAACTTAGTTTCTTCCGAAGAAAAGAAGTTCAAAATTCTGAAAAATCTAAGAAATATTTTCTAAAACAATCTTCCTCCAAGTTAATTAGGGGCTTATGAAGGTGATAAAATAGACAACTGAGGACACGTAGATTTTAGAAATAATATTAAATTTAAGTTTAAGAAAAAGCTACTCAAAGTTTATCATCCCAATAGCTGATATAAGATACTTAAATCTCTGTTCATCAAAGGCTTTGGTGAACAGATCAGCATATTGTTCATTTGTGTGAAATTTGACTAGTTTGATTAACCTTTTTTTAAAATTATCTCTTATTAAATGATACCTGATGTTGATATGCTTGGTCCTTGAGTGCTGCACAGGATTCTCTGTAATAGAGATAGCACTATTGTTGTCTATGTGGATGGGAGTCTCTGTGAAGTTGAATCCATAGTCTAGCATCTGATTTTGAATACAAAGCACTTGAGCACAGCAGCTTGTAGCAGCAATGTATTCAGCTTCAGCAGTTGATGCAGATACACATGATTGTTTCTTGCATTGCCATGAGACTATCCTTCCACCAAGAAATTGACATCCCCTTGATGTAGACATTGCAGTCATATTGTAGCCACCATAGTCACTATCTATATATGCATACAGATTGAAGTCAGAATTCTTTGGATACCAAAGGCCAAGTGATTGAGCACCTTTGAGGTATCTTAAAATTCTCTTGACAGCAACCAGGAGTGACATCCTGGGATTTTCTTGATATCTAGCACAGATACATGTGGCAAACATGATATTAGGCCTGCTGGCAGTAAGGTACATGAGAGACACAATCATAGCTCTATAGAGATGCTCATCTACACACTCCCCCTTAAGGTCAGGTCCAAGGGAGTGATTTCTTCCTATAGGGGTCTTTGCAACCTTGCAGTCAGTCATGCTAAATCTTGTAAATATGTCCTGAACATACGTTGACTGACTGATGAAGATGCCATTGTCAACCTGCTTCACTTGAATTCCTAGAAAGAAATTGAGTTCCCCATGGCACTCATTTCAAATCTATTCTTCATCAGCTTCTCAAAGTCTTTGCAGAGCTTTGGATTAGTTGACCCAAAGATAATGTCATCTACATACACTTGAACCAGCATCAAGTCATTTCCTGTTCCTTTGATGAAGAGAGTTCCATCTATAGTACCCCTTTTGTAACCATCCTGACATAGGTACTGAGATAGAGTCTCATACCACTTCCTTGGAGCTTGGTGCAACCCATATAGAGCTTTATCAAGTTTGTAGACATAATCAGGATGATCAGGATCTGCAAAACCAGGTGGTTGTTTGACATACACCTCCTCATCAATCACCCCATATAAGAAAGCACACTTGACATCAAGTTGGTAGACCTTGAAATTCTTGGATGCAGCAAAGGCTAGTAACATCCTAACAGCTTCAAGTCTTGCTACTGGAGCAAAAACGTTAGTGTAATCAATTCCTTCTTCCTGAGTATACCCTTGAACAACTAGTCTTTCCTTGTTCTTGACGACAAGTTCTCTATCATCCTTCTTGTTCCTAAAAACCCATTTGGTTCCTATAGTAGTCTTCCCAGGAGGAAGAGGACATAAGTTCCAAACCTTCTGTCTTTTGAATTGAAGCAGTTCCTCCTGTATTGCTTCAACCCAGCTTCCATCTTTCAAAGCCTCCTCAACTTTCTTTGGCTCTACTTGGGATAGAAAACAAAAATAGAGACAAACATTTTTGTCATGGGTTTGTCCTCTTGTTCTTACCCCTTTGTCAACTTCACCAATGATGTTTGTGGTAGGGTGAGACTTGTGGATCCTTAGTTGAGGGATCACAGCAAGTTGGTTGGAGAGATCCAAATTTGAGAAATTTTGATCAGGCAAAGTAGATTCACCCACCACATCAGCACACTTATCAAGAGAAGCTTGATCCAACGAGTGTGTGACATCAATGATGTTGTCTTCCATGGAGTCAGCATCAAGAAATTCTTGATCACTGTCACCATTTCCACTTTCTTCTACATTGGAACTCCTTCCCTTTGGTTCTATGCCTCTGAGCTGGAATTGCACTTAAGATGTATCAGCAGGATTTGTCATTGTTGTGCTGATCCATCTGCAGAATTAGTTACCACTGTAGCTGAAGTAGAGTAACTTGAAGGTCTTCTCAGCTCAAATCTTGGATTAGGATCTTTTGTTGATGGATTACTTGTAGATCCTAAAACATTCTCACAAGATTTGTTAAAACAGTTAGTAACTAAATTAAGGTTAAATAGCCAATCAGGACCAGAACCTCTCACACAAGGAGTGTGTTCATTGAAAGTCACATTGGCTGACTCATCAACAATTTTGGTTCTGAGATTGTACACTCTATAAGCCTTAGCTTGAGAAGAGTATCCAATGAAGTACCCATCATCTGATTTCTAATCAAATTTGGTTATCTGATCTCTGGTATTCAAGATGGTGCAAGGACATCCAAATGATCTGAGGAAAGCAATGAAAGTTCTCCTTTTGTGCCACAGTTCATAAGGAGTCTTACCATGAGTCTTAACTACTAAAACTCTGTTCTGCACATAGCAAGCAGTGTTTACTGCTTCTGCGTAGAAGGTAATAGGCAGTTTAGAGTCAGACAACATAGTTCTTGCAGCTTCATTTAGTGTCCTGTTTCTCCTCTCAGTAACATTATTTTGCTGAGGAGTCTTGGCAGAACTATATTGTCTTGAAATACCCTTTTCATCACAAAATGTATCAAGGTTTTGGTTCTTAAATTCAGTTCCTTGATCACATCTTATGATCTTAACCTTGTGATCAGATTGATTCTCATTCTTCAGAATGAAATTCTTTAATATCTTAGGAGTCGCATTCTTAGTTCTAAGGAAAAAAGACCCAAGTGAATCTAGTGAAATCATCTGTGATCACCAAACAGTATGAGGTCCTTCCTAAACTCATTACACTGGTGGGGCCAAAAAGATCCATATGTAACAAGTGTAGGGGAGTAGTGATGGAGTTTCTTTCCTTTGGCTTGTGAGACACTTTATGCTGCTTCCCTTTCAGGCATGCAACACAATGATCATCACTTGCAAACTCTTTCTTTGGCATTCCAGGTACCAGATCATTCTTAATTAATTTATTCATGTTTTTAAAGTTTACATGGCACATTCGTTAATGCCAGAGAAAAGATTCATCACTATTTGCTTTAGACAGAAAGCAAGACACTTCTCCAAAGGGAGAAGTTTCATGCAAATCCATCTTGTATATGTTCCCTTTCCTGGGGGCTCTGAGCAGAATATGCTCTTGAGGAATGACCACCCGGGCTTGAGAACAATGCACTCATGCTCAATAAAGAGCATATTATGCTTTTGATCACAAAATTAGGATACACTCAATAGATTGTACCCAAGCTCTTTGACAGAGTTTACCTTTTCAATGCAGAGCTTACCATTTGTGACCATGCCCCTTCCTGTGATGTAACCTCCTGCATCTCCTCCAAAAGCAACAGGCCCTCCATCAATCTTTTCAAAATTTTGGAGTAGAGAGCCATTGCCTGTCATGTGCCTGGAACAGCCACTGTCAATGATCCACACATTCCTGTTAGTCTTTAGCTGTTCCTGCACAAAAAAGAGATGATTATTTACATTTGGAAACCCAAGCCTTGCTGGTCTTGGGCTCAGTAATGTCAACAGAAGACAATGCAATAGTAATTGATCCTATGTTCAAGCTTTGAGGATCAGCAGCTGTTGTTGATGAAGAACTTTCAGTCACATGGTCTTTCTTTGTCTTGCACACCACCTTTGGAAGCTTAGACTTGACTCTCAACACTTCGGAAGTTTTGACAACTTCAGAAGTTTTGGAGACTGGACCTTCGGAAAATCTTGATTTCACTGCAACAGACTTCAGTACTTCGGAAGCATTCCTTTCTTCCGAGACCAATTTTTCTTCAGAAGACAAGTTTTCACTTGTCTTCTTCTTCATATTGGAACTTCCGAGAGGAAAAAGCTTTTCCTCCAGAAGTTGGCTTCTTCTTGATCTTTTTAGAAGATTTCTTCTTGATCATGTGGACAGTGCTTTTGGGATTGTAGATGCAATCCTTAGCTAAATGAGAAGTACTGCCACACATGACATAGTCAAACTGCATTCTTCTAGAAGCCTTCTTTTGAGAGCAAGACTGATCTTGATCACTTTCCACTTCCTTCTTCTTCTTCACATATGAAGTAGCAAGTCTTTTAGGGAGAGACTTGTTGCTGGATGTGGATAGTTCAGATTGTGCAGCAGTAGTACACAACAAATCAGCCTTCTTCTTTTTGTTTTTGTGTTGAGGTTGACATGAACTAGAACCCTTGGTACTAGGATTCATAGTTGAGTCTTCAGCTTTTACCACTTCAAATCCTGTAGAGATGAATACTTGTTTCTGCTTAGAATCAAAGGTGGCCTTGATCTCTTGAGCTTTCTTGGACTTTCTCTTTGCTCTTCTGATCAAGTTTTTCATCTTGGACTTTGATAACCCAATAGAATTCATCTCCTTAGGAGTATAGTGACCCTTCTTAGGATGATCTTCTTCACTCTTCTCAGATCCATCCGTCACTACCTCCTCTTCATCCTCTTCACTCATAAGGTCTATGAGGGGAAGCTTATCTTCACAAGTTCCACACCTTGGAGATCTTACAGATAGTAAGGAGTGTGGAGGAGCTACCTCAGTAGATCCTAGTCCTTGCTTATTCTGATAACACACTTTGGAATGCAGAGATGAGGATATCATGTTCTTGAAAGTCTCTTATTCAAGAATACATTTTTCTGCCCTGGCTTTGCTGATCACAAGCTCAGCCTGGCATTCAGTTAACTTAGTGATGGGATCTTTAATCTGAGTCTTGTAGTTGGTGTGTTCATGTTTGAGAGTTGAAATGGTTTTCTCTAAATCTTCTATTTTTAGTTTATATCCATTTTCAGCTCTTTTGAAATCAGATTTTAAGATATTTAAGGACTCAAGATCAGACCTCATTTCTAAGTTATAGGACCTGTATCTATTTACTTTAGCAATACATTCAGGAGTGCAAAGATGTTCCAATACCTTGGCTTCATCATGATCAGCCATCAGTGCTTGATTTGGAGATGCATCTTCAACTTGAAAGCTCCAGTCAAAGCCTCCTTCTTCAACAGCAACTGCAGCTTGCTACTTTGGCTTCTTATTCTGGTTCACTCCTTCATGTAGTTTGGTCTGGCTTGTGCTTGGCCACCATTTGTCCTAGGTGCACTTGCACTCCCTAGCAAAGTGTCCCATTTGGTTGCAGTTGAAACACTTCCCCTTACTTTTGTCCAGTCCAAACTTTCCATTGGCTACATTGCTAGGAAACTTCCTCCTTGTCCGCTTGTAGAATTTCTTGGCTCTGTGAGTGAGAAGAGCCATCAGCTGGACTATCTCCATGTACTCCAGATCATCTGGATGGATACAGTCCAGGTCTTCAAGGGTGAAGAGAAAGCTGCCTGAACTTTCATCAGTAGACACAAAAGCATGAGAAGAGCTTGTCTCTTGGAATGGACTTCCTTGGATGTAGCTCTCCTTTGGTGTCTCAGGAAAGGTGATGAAAGGACCCTTTTGTGAGTTGTTAGGTTAGCATATAAGATGATGCTGTGGTTCTCTGCAATCCCTTTCAACCACATGAAGGGCTGAACCCTGCTGATTGCTGGAGTTACCAGATGGATTTTACATTTTCATCTCCATTTGATAGCCACTAAGGATGCCATACAACTCTATAAGAGTAAGAGTCTTGAGGTTCTCAGTCCTCTTGATGACAACATAGTAGTGAGTCCACTGTTTGGGAAGAGAGGACATGAACTTCCTCACAATATCCCTGTTCTCAAGAGTTACTCCAACATCCATTAGAGTATCCACAATCTCAACATACCTGAAGTACTGCTGAGTCATGGTTTCATCTGTCTTGTAGGTGAAATTCTCAAACTGCTACTTCAGGAGGTCCTTTTTGTTCTTTTTGGCTTCAGATTACCCCTCATACATGAGCTTTAGTGCATCCCATAACTGCTTGGCAGTTTTGTACTTCTTGAAGCCCCTGTAGATAGAGTTGGGAAGAGCAGTTTGGAGGGCAGTCATGGCCTTCTGATCGATATCTATCTTCTTTCTATCTTCTTCAGAATAGTCAGCCACCTCCTTTGGGATCATGCCACCTTAGCAACAGCTGAAGAGGTGCATGGAATGTAAGGTCCAGAGACAACAGATTCCCACATCCTGGAGTCTTGAGACTTGATGAAGCCTTCCATTCTTTGATACCAAGTATCAAAGTCTTCAGGAGTGATCAGTGGGGACTTTGTCATTGTGCCAATTTCCATATAAGCCTTTGAACGAGCTGCCATTTGAGTTGTTAAGTATTTTGTGAAAGACTAAGAGATCTAAGATGGTGAGATCTTACAAGCAAGAGCCTGGATGCTCTGATACCAATTGCAGGACCGTTTGAAGGGTGAGCAACTCAGTTTTCACAATGAAAAAAGACTTAGAACACTTAACAGATCAAATAAGGAACTGGCAGGATAATATGATATTAGGATAACACAAGTAAGCAAGAGACAAAAAGCTTAAGAACAATTTAATTGGTTTTCAAGGAAGACGTATATTGCTCTCAAGTTTTATTACAAGTGTTACAAAGCATAGAAATAAAATACAAGAACCTGAGATACTTTATACTACATCCTATAGCCGGCCATACTTTGAAAGCCAGCTTGAAACACTAATCTAGACAACAAGATCAATGTAAAGTCAAAAAGGCAATTGCCTTTTTGACATGTGACTATGACATGCCATAGCTCACATCCTATTGTAATACAAAAAGGATAAAAGTACATAAAGTAGAAAGTTACAGAGTCAAGACCTTAATCTACAGCTTCCTAAAGCATGGACCTTTTCACCAACTTGTGTAAAGTTGGTGAGCCTGCAGAGTGGCAGCGGAAAGTTGGTCAGCTTTTCTGAAAAGTTGTTGATCACAGAGAGCATGTCTTCTCTGTCTTCGAAAGAAATCATCTTCTATCTTTGAGGCTTCGGAAGACTTTGTCTTCTAAGCTTCAGAAGACTTCATTTTTGGCTTCGGAAGAAATGGCCTTTTGGCTTTGGAAGATTTTACACTTGTGTAATTTTTCTTGTTGAGTGTAAAACTTCCGAAGTAGCTTCTACCATGAATAATGTGTATGCAAGCAGGAGTCACCCTGACTGTTTTGAGTGCATCAGCCTCTTCTATAATCCTTACACTTATGCATTCAAAATTTTAGATGAATGCTATGGGGGAACTTACATTCTTCTTAGGATTGCAAGTACAGCAAATAGTAGACGAAATATTCATCAATCAATCAAAATACGTGGAAACCATGTTGAAGAAATTTCATTTTGCAGATTGTTAGTCTATCAGAACTCCTGTTGATACAAAAATGAATATAGGTCCAGATTCAGATGGCAAATCAGTGGATCAAACTCATTATCAATCAATGATTGGGTCACTCATATATTTAACAGCAATCAGACCTGACATAATATTTGGTGTATGTGTTTGTGCCAGATTTCAAGCAGATCCCAAGGAATCGCATGTAAATGCAGTCAAGAGGATATTTAGATATCTTAAAGGAAAGCCTATACTTGGATTATGGTATCCAAAGGAATGGGATTTCAACCTCTATGCCTACACAGACAGTGACTATGGGGTATGCAACTTCAATCGCAAGTCCACTTCTAGGGGTTGTCAATGTCTTAGTCCAGATTGGTCTCCTGGCAGTGCAAGATGCAGACAAACGTATATGTTTCAATAGTAGAAGCTGAGTACATAGCAGCATCAGCTTGTTGCTTTCAAGTTCTCTATATTCAAAACCAGATGCTTGATTGTGGTTATAACTTCTTGCATACACCAATTCACATTGACAACACAGCAGCCATGTTCATAACAAACAATCCAGTTTAGCACTCAAAAACCATACACATTGAAATTAGATATCACTTTTTGGGAGACTATACGGAAAAAGGGTTAATCTAGTTGATACAGGTCCACACGGACAATCAATTAGCTAATTTATTCCCTAAGACATTTGATCCTAGTCAGTATGAATTCTTAGTCCAATCAATTGGTATGATTAACCTTGAGTAAAAATCAAAATTTACAAAAAAATTCAAAAATTACAAAAATATATATAAAAAGGGCTATTTTGGTGAAGAATATGATATATACTTCAAAAATGGGAAATGATATAATTACAGTCGTTATATCATTTACTATGCCTATTTCCAAATTTTGAAAGATTGACATGACTTATCTGATATGTGGGTAGGCGCAGCTTGGAAAAGAAGATACATGTTGTGATGAACTAAAGCTCATATTCAACTGTAAAGCATTCATCTCAGAGTATAAGTAAATAATAGCTTATCCAAGTGTGTGTGTGTGTAGCAACCTAAACACACCAGGTAATGATGTCTTATGAATCTTATTCACCCACATCAGTTTCCCCTCTGTTTTGCTGAGCAAAGACCTAGAGAAACAGGCACATAGTGCTGATGTCATGATCCAAAAAGATTCCCAATAAGGAACACATCCAACCTGGATGAATTAATAAAGACTACATTCCTTGTGAAAGAACAAAAAGAATCCCAAAGAGGATTAGCTTCCAAAGTGAAGTGCAAAAAGAATCCCAATGTGGATGAAATAAATATAAGGATCAAAGTAAAAGAATCACAATGAGGATGAATCTACCTCAAAACAAAATGAGAATTCATAATTTAAATGACCTGGTCATGTAAGGTGTGAAAAAGTTCTACCATGCATCTCATGCGGATGGTTGATCTTGCCATGCTTTTGAGCGTGAGGTACATGTTGAACACTCAATTCACTCAAAACATGATAAAGATCACTAGCATTAAAATATGAACCAAGTATGAGTTTAAGAGGACAAACATACCTAAAATTAATATGTCATGATTATGTCTATTTTACTAACAATTGCTTTCACTTGTGAAAGGTAAGATTGATATAATCCCAAGTAAGGTAAACTTCCTCTTCATATACATATAAGAAAATTACAAAACTATTTTTCTATTTAAAATTTAACTATTTAAAGTTTTTATCCCATATGATTATAAAATTTAGGGGGAGGAATTAAAATTTTGATATCTTTATGTACAGTTGTTGCTTTTTTTAAAAAAATATTAAAATCAAAAAATGACTGTGTTGGTGTGTAAGTTATTCCATAGTATCTCAGTATATGCAAATGTTTGGAGGCACAAAATTCCAAGATCAGTCAAAACTGGGAAATTTGTATCACACCTGGTGTACAATTCAATCCAAGCAAGAATTGACAATCAAAGCAACAGTCAAACTTCATAAAAGAAAAGCAATAGACTCATCTTCATAAAAGTCAAAGCAGAAGACACATCTTTATAAAAGTCTAAGCATCAGTGAAAAAACAGCCAAAACTATCCACAGCAACAACAATAATTTTTGACAAGTTCAAAATAAATGCGGGTAAGAGTATTGGTTAATGCGGGTGAAGGTAACCCATGCGTATAACCAATGCTGGTAATAGTTTTGAGCAAGAAAAACTCAAGTGAAACTAATGCGGACAAGTCAAGTCATCCGCATTTGTTTTCAAAACAATTGCGTACAAGAATTTCTGAATGTGTTGAAAACTTATGCGGACAACCGTTCACTCTTCCGTATTTCTTTATGCGGATAAAAATTTGTTCTTCCGCATTTCTCTTTGAGGTTAAGTTTTGTTTAGCTGCATTTTCTAATGCGGTTGACATGATCAATGCAGAACATTGTTGTATATTTGTTTCATAAATAAATTTTGTGCTCACACTCTTCTGTCATGATAAGTATTTGAACCTCAGTTAATGCGGATGGATAATACAAAGCGAAGAAACACTATCATCCATCACCATTAACTAATGCGGTTGAAGATCAAGAAATGTGGACAACCAAATTGGTCATCCACATTTGTTGATATAAATACGGATAAGTCAAAATATTCTTCCGCATTTGTTACGGTGTCTAATGCTGGTATGTTTTGTGCTTCCGCATTTGTCATAGTACATAATGGCGTACAAGTAAAAAAAATCCACATTTGCTATAGTATAAAATTAAAACTTTCCGCATTTGTTCATTCCCTTACCAAGTTTGAGAAAGTCATGAAGTCAACTATTTAAGCACATTAATGAGAGTCATTTAATACTTTTCAAATTTGAGTGCACTTATTGTGAGACGGGCGTTCTTCATACTGATCATCATCCATCATCCAAATCATCTCGAACCTACTGTGTCGATTGTTCATCCAACTCTATTTCATCTCTATTTCAATTCTTAGCCAAAGTAGTATCGAAAAAAGGTGACTATCGTCGAATTCATAATCTTCGAATACCAAACCAATGATGAACATAGAACCCTAGGTCAAGAACGTGCATGAAATTAATCATGATCAATGAATTTCTATGATATTTTGAGTTCAATGAAATGAAAATTAATGTGATTAACAAAGAACAACCGATTTACAAAACCTAAGTTAATTGCATGAACAGGGGAAACGAGAACTTTAAATGTTGAAGTCAAATCCTATGTTACGTTGTTAAACAGATACTTAAAACAACAAAGATGATTGAAAATAAGAATAAAACATAACACAAATGGTTATTCATCACAAAATCAAAGATAAGTCAAATTCCTATGTAACAGTAACCATTGAGCTCTCAAATTTGACCTGAGATAAGTCAAACAGAATTATAATTATGTAATTTGATCATTGTTAGTAAATTACTAACTCATGTGTCTCTATTGCAGATTCTATGGCAAACCTCACGTGGAGCAAGCTCCACAATGTAAGTGGTTACCTTGACCCTGATGTGCTAGAAGCTGAAGGATTAAGAGACATGATCAGATTCATTTTAACAACAAGAGTAGCACATGCCATCACTGTTAGACCCATCATTTATGAGAACTTCATCAAAACATTCTGGGGAACAACTGAAGTAATTGAAGTAGATGGTGTGAGGACCATATCTGGAAGAATCACTGATGATCACACTCTAGCCATCTCTGAATAAACTATGAGACAGTGTCTACAATTTGGAGATTATGCCAACTCTCCCCTAGAACTTGAAGAAGATGACATCTTGACCTTCTTTGCTAACATTGGTTATGAAGGGGGTTTTGAAGGAAAACAAATTGTCAAATGATTAGTTGACCTGCAGTGGAGATTCTTGATTCATATATCCCAACACTACTTGTCAAAAAGGAACACTAGTTGGAAAGATATTCCCATCACCACATCATCTGCTATCTGTGCCTTATGCTCTAATAGATAATTCAACATGTCTGCTTATGTGTTAAATGGCTTAGTCTCAAACATTCAAGAAGGAAGAAGGCATATGTTCCTGATGTATCCAAGGTTCATTCAATGCTTCATGAATGAAGCTTTTCCTGATCTTGTAGCAGAAGGCCCTGTGATGGACATTCCTCATTATAATGCCAAATCATACAAGTACATCAAGAAGAGAGATCCAAGGAACTTCTATATTGGAGCTTTCTTTCCCTTACTTCCATGGATGTTGCAACAGATTAATCCAGAAGAAGTGCATGATGAACAAGCTGAGGAAGCTACTCCTATTATTGAGCATGAGATTATTGAAGAGCATCCAGCTGCTCATGATCAACAACGTGTTGAAGAGCATGCTAAAGCAGCTGATGAAGGACTAAGGCCAGTGTCACCACAGGTTGATGTAGGTGGTGATCTTCACACTAGGCCTTTAGTTCAAGAAGCTGAGATTCCATCACTATTTAGAGCATCACCTGTTCATTCTCCTTTAGTGTCTCCTATACATTACTCTCCATTAGCTGCAGCTGCTTCTGTTGACTCTTGTGAATCTACCAGCTCATCAGATGCATCTGAATCATCTTTGGATGAGGAAGATCATCATCCTGACTTTCGAAGGCCTGAGAGGCAAGTACTATCAGAGGCCGGTGCTTAAGAGAGCTATGCAGAATCAGAGGTTAACCATCCTGATGCCAAGAATAACATGATATCGAAGCTATTATTGAAGGTAGCAAGAATGGAGAAACTTCTTGATAGAAGATTAGGGAACATAAAAGATAGACTTTTAGAGCTGGATGAGAAGGAGAAAGAACTCAAAGAGCTGAAAGCCAAGTATTAGTTTAAGAAAGAAGAAAAAGATAATGAGATTGATAGACTCAAAGCAACTCTGGAACATGCAAGAGAAGAAATTAGTGGACACTTGGATGCTGCAACCATCCAAACTATTGCCATGGAAGAACAAGAGAATCTTCTGGATGTCCAAACTGATATAATAGCTGATTTACACAGACAGATAGAAACTCTAACAAAAAAAGTTTCTGAACTAGAGTTGTTGATTAAAATCAAAGAAGAATTGGCTAAAGAAAAACATGAGAAAAGGGATGATGATTCTGAGAAAGAAAAGGATGATGAGACTGAGAAAGAAAAAGAATCAAAAGAAGATGAAAGTGTCTCTAGTGAGAGCAGTAGTGATGATGATTACTCTCCACCATCAAAGAGACAGAGAATCACTAAATCTATTAAGCAAGCTGAACACAGTGATGTTAGGGAGAAAGAGGAAAGCATGGCTATGATTGTTTATTCTGGTGAAATCTCTGAAGAAAGATTTGATAAAGAGGCTGAGATGAAAGAGATAATTGAAGATTTAGACATCTACTCATTTGGAGAGTTCATCATTGATGAAGATTTCTGGGATTTTGTTAGAGATCTCAGAGCACCATTTGAACCCATAGTGGTGATTCCCCCTAATCCTGTGCCATTAGAAGAAGTACTAAGCTTACGGATTGTTTCTGCTATCTCTCTTGACTGATGAGCAAAAGGAACTTATCAGAAGACTATGTTATGAAATCAAAGAAAAAGAAGAGCTAAAAAGCTGGAAAAAGAAAAGAAACAACAAGAAGTTTAACCCTCTATACCCTTTTCATCTAGTCCAAGTTTCCATACATACTCCAGGATGAGGAAGTACTTATCTAAAAAAGCCAAAGGCAAAAGACCTATGGTAGAAGAGGAACCAGCTCAAAAGAAACAAAAAGATGATCCAAGAAGCCTTGCAGCCATTGCTTAGTTTCTAGATGAGCATGAAAAGGCTGAGGAACAACTGAAAAAGAACATTGAAGTGAGAATCCTTGAAGAAGGAGAAATAGAAGGAGGATACCAGGAGAGCTTGATTAATGACCCTTTGGTGAGGGACAGTCCTGCAAAGGTTGAGTCATCTGTTGAAGAGATGGTTGAGAAGGCTCAGTCTGATGATCTTCTGGTTAAAGCCATGTATTTTATTAACCACGGGTATGATCCTGATGAGGTGTTTGGAATGACCTATGAAGGAATGATAGATGAAGTTGACAAGATGCAAAAACTTCTTGACCCCACCTTTGTGACTGAGTATGAAAAGAAAACAGTCAAGTCCCCAACATCATTCTCCCCAACCCAAACTCAACAGACTCACATGCCTTCATCTCACTATCCTGATCCATATAGTATGACAGACAGAGAAATGAAGGATTATCAATCTCATAAAGGATTTACATGAAGAAAATCGGGAATATGAAGACAAATTCCCTTAGAGCTGCAATCTTCAAGGTAGTAAAAGAAAAGAAAGAAAGATTGAAGACAATTGAAGAAGAGGTTGTAGGGAGGAAGCCCAGAACAAGAGTTTTAGCTCAAGATGTCCAACTCACTACCAAAGACCATGATGTCTTGCCACCGATGGTACACAAGAATCCTGAATGGTTTACTGAACCCTCTCAATTAAAGCTGCAAGAAGGGTTAACCACTTCAGAGATGATTAAGTGTGTGTCTACTCTAGAAGGCAATGTAGATGTGAAAATTATAGCCTGGAAGTATGACAGTGATTGGAAAATGTTTATGGTGAAGAGAATCTCAGGGTTAATTCAGTTCTTCACAAAGTACATTACTCTCGTGAACTCCCTTCTGCATGATTTGAAGGAATTGGCTGATCTAGAATTGATTAATCATAGTGCCATGTACAAAGGATATGAGTTTGAAGACATTCTGAAAATGTTCAAGAAAACAAACAACTTCAAATCTCTGAAAGCAATATGCATCAGGAAAGACAAATCTTTCCAAAATCCTCTAGAAAAAAAGAAGAAGACAAAAGCAACAGAAGAGTTGGTATTTCCAGAGCTGAATGTAAAACCAACTAAATCATTGAAAAGGAATATGGTTGCTAGTACCCACAAGTCAAAGCCAATCTCAAGATTCTGAAGACACTTTAGAGAAATAGATAACAAGCTTGGAGAGGCTGATATGTATTTCTTTTTGAAATGCATCAAGATTCTGAAGATGGCCTATGATAGGATCAACAGAAAGAAAGAACAAAGAAAGAAGAAGAAAGTCCCTCTCCAACTAGGGAACATAGTGAAGCTTTAGGTGGATGCTGATGGATCTTTGCTGATCCATAGAGATAGGTTGTCCACTGTATTAGTTTGGGAACTTATATCTCTGAGGCAGATGCCTCTTGAAGCTATTCATTGTATGAGCTAAATGAAGATTCATGTTCTTAGTTGAGACAAGATAAATGAAGCCCGAGACTTCTCAAACATGATCAAGGCTATATTGAATCGTTCACCGGTAGAACCAGCACCAGCTCCAACAACATTAGTCTAGCCCCAGCAGAAGATCCATCAGAATCTTCACAACCTCCACCACCCTCAAACCCTTGAAGTACATAGGTTGTATAATCCTTAGGGGAAGTATTGTTGGACCCTGAAAGGATCATAAATGCCAATTCAAGAGGTGGTTGAAGGTTGTTATATTGGAAACTCTCACAAGTCCAAGAAGATAAGCGGGTGAAGAAACAGAAGACAAGCGTTGGCTATCAGCATTAGTATATGCGAATGACTAAAGAACAAATGCTATCAAGTATTTGTTCATCCGCATTTACTAATGCAGATAGTCAGAACAAATACGACTGAAGACTAGTTCATCCGCATTTACCAATGCGGATGTATAGAAACAAATATGCTTAAGTATTTGTTCATCCGCATTAGTCAATACTGATGAACATACTTAATGCGGATTCACAACAGAAGAAATGCTGAAGAAGATCAAGACATCCACATTAGTTAATGCGGATGAATGTTCACAAATGCTTAATATCTTTTGTACTTAGATTAGTATTCAGATGTATAGTTGTCAGTGTAGCTTAGTCATTTTATACAGTCATTGTATCAGCTTATAAATAGAATAGAATACCTTACTTTTGAGACACACACATGTAAGCATTATCAATATTAACAATATCAATATACAAAGCATTTATGAGTATTTTTAGTATTTAATGTTCTTTGATTCTGTATTTCCGCTACTTAATCATTGACTCAATTATCATATTCGATCCTAGTTGCAGTCACATCAACTGAGATTCTATTCTTGAACCCAGTCAAAAAGTAAATTACATTGATGATATATATAGGTAAAATAGTTATTTTGAAAAATTTAACATTAGTAACTGAAGTAACAAAATAAAGACCATTGGTGAAAGATAAATATAATATTTGGGACTATATTTGAAATTTTAAAACTTTAAGAATCAAATCCAATTTTTTTACCAAACTACAAGAACGATCCATGTAATTTACTCTTTAAAATAAATATAAACATAAATTATTGGTTACTATTAATAAGTGTTTAGTATATACGCATGTGAATGTCGATTAAATAAATGTGTATACATGTAAATTAAATGAATGAATTAAATACATATAAAAACAATATTAATGTTTATAAATATCTAAAAACTGTTTCTTATACAAATCTTTAAGTAGATTAATTAAATAGTTTCTCAAACTTAAGAAATCATTTTTTTAGAATATTCTCATGTATTGTAGTTTTTTACAATTAAAAATTTAAAACATTAAGGATATGTAGAAAATATGTTTTATAAGATAAATATTAAAAGAGTAAAATAATAAAATTCGATTAATTGAATAATACCTTATCCCAACCATAATAAATTTTATAGAGTAATTTTTTATAGAATTATTATACATTGGTTGCCTCTGTAAACAAATCACATGTGAAATGCTAAGATCATTTGAGAAAGCTAATTCCGATACACATAATTTCCTGTTAATCAAGTTAACTTAATGGTTTATCAATAATGTATAAACCAGTATACATACATAAAAAAAATAAACGAAGTGAAGTTACGGTCACAGGAGAAAAAAATATTAATATTAAGGTTTATCATTAAACAAATGGTTTTTAAATCTAAGTGTACGTAATATTGTAGTTAAATACAATACAAAATGAGTCAAAGATAATTATTGTGAGAATAATAGAAAATTAAGAGAAATTTTCGTAAAGAATTTCTGGACTCTTTGATCATAGGAGAAGTTATTTCATATCTTTTTGAAATATTTTTAATATTGTAAGAACAATAAACAAAAAAATATTGTATATATATAATAAAATAATGGTATTATGTTATATTATGCATGCAAATATTATACGATATTATTTAAATATAGAAGATTTTTAAAATTTAAAATTACTAATTCAAAATACTCGGATGGATTGTTAGCATTAGAATTTAAAATTTGTAAGCTAAATATGCTCTATTTGAATATTCAAATTGTTAGCTTTAAATTTCAAATTTTAACTAATTTAGTCAGTTATTTTTAGATAAAATCTCAAATTTAGTTATAGATTGAATTTGAAATGTAAAAATTTAAAGTTATTAAATTTATATTTGAATTATTAAATTAAAATTTAATTTTAAAATGTTATTTAATTAGATATTAAATACTATTTAAACACTTTTTTTAAAACAATATGACTAATAAAATGACACGTGATAGTTGTATATTGTGAATATGCCATGTGGCAATGCATTAGATAAAATTTTGCTATGTGGCAAAACCTTCTTTCTTTTAAAATATACTAGCCTAACCACCCGTGTGTTACACGGGTTGAAAAAGTTAAATCTAAAATAGAACAAATTACATGCATGGTCTGTATGTTATGTTAAAATTTTAGATTTGACCCTTAAAATTTAAAAACCATAAACATGCTCCCTAATATTTCTTTCTTTTTCATCTATAATCTCAAGTTTTGTTAATCAATACTAAATAATGGTAAAATTTAAATACATGAATAAATATTTTTAATAACGTATTTTATAAAATGTTTAGTTTTTAACTTGTTTAAACTATCCGTTTTCTAAATATTGCTCTTAAAACCGTTTGATATCTTAAACCTTTTTTATAAAACATTTGGTTTTCTAAAGTTTTTTGTTAAACCATTTATTTTTTAAAGCATCTTTGAAAAACAACCACTTTTTTGAACATGTTTTTCTGAAATAATTCATTTTCAAACGTTTAATATTTTTTTAAAACATTTCATAAAAAATGTATTCAAAAATAAATAATTATAAAAACTAAATTTAAAAAACCGAATGGTTTTAAAAAAGACGATAACGATAATGCTTTTAAAAATTATATATAAAAATTTAATATGTTTTAAGAGAGACATTTAAAAAATCAAAAGTTTTAAGAAAACATTTAAAAACCTGAACATTCTAAAAATGATATTTTTAAAAATAATTTTTAATTTAAATAAAAATTAAATTATAATTATAATCTTTGTAAGTAAACTAATGATTTTGAAAAATTTAACGCAATACTGAAATAACAGAATAAGGACCGTTGATAAAATATAAATATACCATTAGGTACCCTAAGCACCTTAAGGCTGTCTTTATCTTGAGAACCCTCGGGAATATTCAGAGACTCGGATATTTAAAACTTTAAGAACAAAATTCAAATTTTTGACCAATATATAAGAATCATCCATATAATTTACTTTTTAAAATAATAGAAACATAAGTTATAAGTTAATATTAATAAGTCTGTAATATATACGCATGTATACAAATCTTTAACCATATTGAGTCAATAACTTCTTAAACTTAAAAAATCATCTTTTTAGAATAATTTTCTGTATTGTAGTGTCTTATAATTAAAAATATAAAAAATTAAAGGTATATAGCAGATATGTTTTATAAGATAAATATTAAATTAATAAGATAACAACTCGATTAGTTGAATATTACCTCATTCTCAACCACAATAAACTTATTAAAGTATGTTTCTACCGGATTATTATTTATTGTTTGCCTCCATAAACGAATCATGACGTGATATATATCAAGATATTTAAGAAAGTTACTTCTAGTACTGATAATGTCTGTTGTCTCGTATACCACCAATATTATCCGCTTTGCCCATGAGAAGCTCACATATTTGATTTTGGTTGCCTGGGTGAAAACTTCCTAGGAAGGTTACCCATCCCTTGATTGCTGTCACCTGAGCACGCTTAACTTGCGGAGTTCTTCTCTCTCCACAACTAATACGCCTAAAACATGTTGATGATATTAAAGACTAGACATTACTTATGAATCAGTAATCTTTACTTTCCACGATTGATTTGGAATTTATTAGGGTGTCACAATCACCCCCTCCCTTTCGATTCATCGTCCTCGATGAGCCTAATAACTCACCATCCCCGGTGAGGTTTGTCCCACCATCCTGAACGACACAGGAGTGGCTCTGATACCATTCTGCAACACCCGGCCTCTTATACGACCAATATTGTTTGCTTTGTCCACGAGAAGCTCACGGATTTGATTTTGGTTTCCCGGTTGAAAACTTCTAGGGAGGTCACCATCACTAGATTGCTGTCATCTGAGCACGCTTAACTACAGAGTTCTCCTCTAATCTATAGCCAATACGCCTAAAACGTGTTAGTAATATTAAAGACCAAACGTGAATTATGAATCTGGAATTGCGGCCGATATGAGATTTATATAGGGTGTCACAAGCAAGGTAACTTGATGGTTTACTAATAATGTATAAACCAATATACACAAATCAAAAAATAAACAAAGTTCAAGTTATGGTTGCAGGACAAAAAATATCAGTATTAAGGTTTATCATTAAAAACTTTTGTTTTAAATCTAAGTGTACGTAATATTGTAATTGGATACAATACAAAATGAGTTGAAAATAAAGATTGTGCGAATAATAAAGAAGTAATAGAAGTTTTTCATGCAAAATATCCAGAGTTTTTGATCACAGGAGAAATTATTTCGTATATTTCTGAAATATTTTTAATAGTTGAAAAACAGTAGATAGAATAAATTTGTTGTATGTATATAATAAAATAATAGTTTTATGTTATATAATACTATTAAATATTATACGATATTGTTCAAATAAATAAGATTTTTGAAATTTAAAATTACTAATCCAAAATACTTGGATTGATTGTTACCATTAGAATATAAATTTTCTTAACTACATATGCTCCATTTGAAATTTAAATTGTTAATGTTAAATTTCAAAATTTAACTAATTTAGTTAGTTATTTTTAGATAAAATATTGGATTGAATTATAGATTGAATTTGAAATTTAAAGTTTTTAAATTTCTGTTACAATTATTAAATTTTAAAATCTAATTTTAGCATTTTGTTTAATTAGACATTAAATACTATTTAAATATTTTCTTTTAAAACTATGTGGATATTAAAATGTCAAGTGGTAATGGTATGTTGTGAAGATGTCATGTAGCAATGCATTAGCTAAAATCTTGTCATGAGGCCAAACCTCATTTCTTTTATTATATATTAGAGTAAATTACACAAATGGTTTCTGTGGTTTGGTTAAAATTTTGGATTTGGTCCTTAAACTTTTAAAATTGCGAATATAGTCCCTAATGTTATAGTTATCTTTTATCATAGCTTCCTACTCTGTTAGTTCAGTTAGTGATGTTAAATTTATTAAAATAACTATTTTACTTGTAAGGATCATCAATGTAATTTTATTTTATCATAATCTTTTTTTTATAAATATGTTTATTATTTAATACACAAATAAAAAATATTTTAAAAAACATCTTCTTTTAAATGTGGTTTATAAGTTTTTTAAAACCAATATGCGGATTTTTGTAAACCTTTATAACATGTTTTCTTTTATAAATAAGTTTAAAACTGAATTGTTTTTTTAAAAAATGTCTAAAAACTAAGAATTTGTTTAAGAAAAGATGTTTTAAAAAAACGAATGCTTTTAAAAAAAAGAACTTTAGAAAACAAACCAGTTTAAAAATCAAACAAATTTTGAATGACATATAAAAATGGATGGTTAAAAACGTAAACATTTTAAAAAACATGTTTTTAACAAGTTTTTTATTTGTGTATTTAAATCGTACATTATTAAATAATAATCTTATTAATAATGAAATTATAAAAATAATATAAAAATAAAAAAATTAGAAAACTAAAAATATAAAATTTTCTTAAATAAAAATAATACAATAGTTTAAAAGGTAAATTAAATAGATGGTTAATGTGAGTAAAATACTAATTTATATTATATTTAATATCACTAACGGTTAACTAACACACCTATGGACCATATATGAAAAAGAAAGATATGTTAGGGATTATATTCAAAGATTTCAAACTTAAAGAACAAAATCTAAAATTTTAACATAACGACAGGGACCATCCATGTAATTTACTCTATATATTAAAATAAGCTTAAGATTAAGATTATTAACTTTAAAGAGTATATGTGATGATTTTTAGTGAAATCTAATTTTCTTTTAACCCCACTATATTATATTAAATAAATAAATAAATTACCTTGAAGTGAATAACACCAACAGTATATATAATAACTAATGTATCTCTTAATTTTTTATAATTTATTAATAGTTAATAAATTATAAGATGTCAGTTAAATCATATATGTTAAATAAAATCTTGTAATTTTCTAATTTATTCTTAGTAATTTAACACTTGTTAAATATTTATTATTTCTTTTTTAAATGATTGACAACATCTACCGCACAAAATCTTGTAATTTTCTAGTCTTCGTTAATAGTAATTTATAACTTATGAAATTGTGTTAAAAAGTGTTTGACAAAAAGAATATAGTTATAATGATATAATAAAGCATCCATTTAAATAATTTTATAAAAATGAAATGGCAATTTATAAAAACAATGAACACAATGTAATAGTAGAAAATTTAGCATCGTATGCAAAAAATTCCGAACCACGCATCACTTTAATACTTTTGTTTGCTACCTATCTTGCATCTAACATATTTTTTTTACATAGTACCATTTCTTGTAACATAAACCAAAGTGTGTTTAGTGTTTCAAAAACTTAAAGCTTCCCAACTAATAATCATACCTTGACGACATTCATCAAAACCAACATACCTTCATTTACTATATACTGGAATGTGCAGGTGTCTCCATACATAATGCCATTTGCTTTCAAAAACCTACCCCATGACCTAAGAGCATAGCGTATATGATTCCTTGAAGGTTCTGATCACACCAACATTTGAGTAACATGGCCTTGAAGATTTCTAATATTTATCATTCAATGATTTTCAAAATCATTATACAAAGCAAACGCAATAGAAAGCCTCTACAATAAATTGATATTTACTTATAAGCTAACAAATATTATAAGATATTTGTTACAAATATTATAAAAAAGTAATACCAAACGGTTTTTGGCAATACGCATGAAAGTGATGTAATTATCATGTTCTCCATCATCAGCATCATCAATTACACGTGGAACACCATCATCAGCATATCCTTCATGTGCATTTTCTACACCTTCACTAAAAAGATCATATGCATTGTCCACGAATCATTTATAAACCATGTAAATTTAAAAATATTTAGCTTCTAATCCAAAATTAATCGGCTATCAAGGTAAAAGGAAAAATTGCTCTCTTTTAAATATGAACTGAACATGAACGTAAATTTCATCATGACAAAAAGAGGCATGCTCATATATTGTAATTTTATAAGAAAAAACACTGGATGAAAGATTAGAATTAAAAAACGTTCAAGTCCGACATCAACATCATCATCATTAAAAGATTGATTTGGCTTTGGTACATCGACTTGTGGACCACCATCACCAACATGCACGTCATGAGCATTTTCTACAACTTTGGTAAAATGGAAATATTTAGAGTCAACTTATAAAATATTAGATATAAGTTTATGACTGTAACATCATAACATAGGTCATCAAATATAACATTCTAAAATTTAACCTCGTTGTTTATGTGAAAAAGTTAAATAGGTGGTTTATGTCACACCGTCGCTAATAGTGAAAACACGAGGATGCGACGGACGGGATTATCATAACACATTGGGGGTCTTAGAGAATCTCCAAAGAAATTCTCCGTTAGTGGGTCATGACCTCGCCCAACACAAAAGCACAAGTGTCAAAAACAATTAATACAATAACGTTATTTAATAAATGCACAAATAATCTAAAAGTTCAAAAGTAGAATAGCGAGTACAAGATGAATCCAAAACAAGTACAAATCCAACAATAATAACCTATAGTCCAAAAATAATGTTCCAATGTCTAATGCTCTTGAAGGAGCGGTCTCGTCTAGAGTCCATTGCCCAATTACTTAAGCATTGATGTCTGAAAAGACATGCTCTAAAAGTCAACATACGTTGGTGAGTTCACGGGTTTAAAAGTATAAATAAGTTTCCATGTAAGTCATGTACAAAGTATGTGTGTGTATGAGAACATAGAAGCCACAGAAACCAACATAAGGTTATGTCCGGTCCAAGTCCAAATAATCAGATTATATTCACCCAAAGACACGCACAGGTCACGTTAGTCTTAGCTAGCATACCGACAACAAGGGTGGGGGTTTCAACCCATTAGTACTACCAATACCTCTCCACGACAATCAAGTATAAGTCAAAAATAAGCCCAAACACTCATGAAGGGAATCTAGATTCGATCCTATGACTCAAACCACACATAATAGTCCAAAACAAGATGTAACGTGGCATAGTCCAAAAATAATGAGCATGTTTTTCCCTTAAGTAAAACGTATTAAAAGGGGTCGTGAAACTCATCTCTACAATAGCTCAATACAAAGTCCACAAGAAGTATAGTAAGTAATTATAAATAGCAAAACAAGATAAAATTACTAAAGGTCGAGAAAACCTAATTGAGTGTAATAATCACAGTCCAGTACTTAATGTCCAACCACGTCCTTAATTTAAAGAAAACATTATTCATTTATCCTTCCAAGTCCAATGTCCAACATTATGTTCCCAATCTCGATTAATTTAATTTTTTAAGTCCTTAACATATATCATTGTCATTGAGATTCCCAGATGTATATTTATTAATCCAGGTTTCATGGCATATTAACCTGAGATGTCTTTTCTTCCAATGTTTTAGAATATATCTTTGAACCCAACATTAATTAATTTTAGTTAATTAGACCCAAATCTTAACATTTATGTTTTATAAAAATATTTCAGCTCGAGTAGATCGCAGCATCAATCTTGTGAATACTGGTTAGAGGTCGAAACAGTAACGAAACATCGTGTAATAGGAGCCATTTGAAAGACAAGACCTTAGATTAACTTCAAGAAGAAGAATCATCTAAAATGCGTGAATTATGAGGGAGATATGACTCAACGAACACAGCCCAACTTTCCGCCCGAATTTAATAGCTTTGACCTTTCATTTTGTTTATCACGTTTGGAGGACGAAACGGAATCGAAAAGACACGAGACCACTTGGGTTAGTTAAAGGACTCAATGAAATTGATTTTGGACATAAATTTTAATCAATTTGAACTTCACATGACCGAATTATGATATGTACCAAACGTACAAGTTTTCTAATAGCAAGCTGTCCAAATTCTCAATCTTGTCCGTTGGACCTAAATCTATTCTATTCGTTTCCGATCAATCGATTACAATTCCTTAATGTTTTTATGAAATATTTTTCTTTCCAATTGTCCATAAGTACGTGATTACTATAGATTGCAATTCAATCAAAACAATATCAAGTAATAATAATAAAACTAGGGTTTTCCGTCTTATGATGATCAAATCCGCAAACGTGCAATTCCTTCATAATCCAAACACCATAATCGAGAGAAGATGAACATTAGATGATGATTTTGATGATTCTTGATGAATTACAACAAGAAAATGAAAAACAAAGATAAAATCATCAAAATGAACTTCCTTACAGGAGAACGGGTAGATGATCAAGTCTTGCATAAAGATCCACCTTGAATGATAGATTATCATCAAAATAAAAGGAATTGAAGATGATGGTGATCTATTGGAATGAAGAACAAGGAGCGGATGGATGGTGACGGCTAGGGTTTCACTAGAGAGCATTTTTGGAGAAAGAACTGTAAAAAATAAAGAGAAAACAAGGGGGAGGCCTTCTTTATGTGGAGTCTCGGCCGAATAGGGGTTGGGGGGGGGGGGGGCCGGGCCCTTGGCCTATCCTGTACTTTTCTGTCCTGTTTAGACCTGTGTGTCGTCCAAATTTCACGTCTTAAATTCTACGCGTTCATACGATTTCAACGGACTATCATATGCTATATAAATTATTTAATTTATATATTTTTATATTAAATTATGTCTATTTAATTGGATTTAGGGAAAGCCCATATGTTCGATTTTTGTGGTGTTTTTTACATAAGATATATATTTTTATGTTTTCTAAGTCTTTAGTCAATTTCTAAGCACGCAACCATCGTGCTACGTCCAAATCAATGAACATTCACTGTCATCATGTACAAGGTGCACTATAACATAGCCCATAATACATAATTCTAGAACTTAGCATGTCCAAACGTGTCTAATGTACTATACTCAAATCAAGGCCATATTAGGTCAATTTTCAAGTCAAAGTTCATATTCAGACATGTCAAAATCAAAGAGTCAAGGTCAAAAAGTCAAAGTCAAACAGTCAAAGTCAATGGTCAATGCACCTATTTTGGTGACGGCTATCACAGTATCCCCTCGTTAAGAGAATTTTGACCCAAAATTCAGTCAGAGTTATGAACTACAACCTCTTTCAGGGATATGTGAGGATACTTAATCCTCAATAGATTTTCCCACGCACAGGTAAAATTTAGGTCCTCGCTTTGAGTTCCATCTAATCTTTACGATAAGGATTTTACTACTTTTCAAAGTTCTAATTTTCTTATCCATAATCTCTACAAGTACATAGGCAAATTGAAATTTACTATACACTTGAATTTCTTCGACCAACACATATAAGATCTAATCCGCAAGAAACTACTTGAGTTTTGACATATGGAGCGAGACATGCACCTTATTCAATTCGTGAGCGAATCCCATTCAATAAATTTGCAGGACCGGGTTAGGGAGAGATCAATGCAACAGTTTCACAAGTGTTAGAGAGATAACATACAAATACTTATAAGATCAAATAGGGAATCGGCTTAAAAAAACAAAGAAATAAGGCAAAGAACATAAACAAGAACAAGGTAGTTGGTTTTCAAGAATGTTGTATATTGCTCTCAAGTGTTCAACCAAAGTTACAAGGCTTAGTCCCTAAGGACTGATAAATGAGAAACTTTATACTACATCCTATAGCCAGCCATACCTTGAAAGCCAGCTAGAACACTATTCTATACAACAAGATAAATGTAAAGTCAAAAGGCAGATTGCCTTTTGGAATGTGACTATGACATGCCATAGCTCACATCCTTATCGAATACTAAAAGATAAAATGTTCAAAGTAGAAAGTTACAGACAAAAACCATAATCTATAGTTGACAAAAGTATGAAATTATCACCAGCTTGTATAAGTTGGAGAGTCTTCAGAGGTGGCAGCGAAAATTGGTTCAGCTTTGTCAAAAGTATGTTAGAGAAAGCATGTCTTCTCTGTTTTTGAAAGAAATTAGTCTCTTGGCTTCAGAAGACTTTGTCCGTGAAGCTTCAGAAGACTTCAGATTTGGCTTTGAAAGAAATGGTCTTTGGTTTCGAAAGATTTGACACTTAGAGAATTTCTTAGTGACTATGTAAAATCTTCCGAAGTAACTTCCTTGTACTTCAGAATGCATGCTAATAGATCTTTGGTGAGCATCAGTCTTTAAGATAACTCCTACAAACTCCCCCTAGGCAGATGCTATCAAAACTTTGGAAAAGCTTTGAGTCTTGATCTTCACTTGCTTACAGTCCTCATTAGAATCAGGAGCATTCCCTTTCTTATTTTTTGATCTGGATTCTTCAGACTCTCAAAGTAACTTCTCATGTCTAAGAGATCATGCAGAGGAAGAGTGAGCATGTTTTGTAGAAAGTATATGTTTTGACTTCCTTGATCTTTTGTGACATACCATGTGTCTGGATCTTTTAAGAATGTCGAGGACACAATGGGTCTCTCAAGAGCAAGAGGCTCTACATGAAGTGCAGTTGGCTGAGCAGCCTCTTCTGGTTCACCCTCAGGATGTTCTGACTCATCCTTAGGTGCAGAGGTGGATCCCTTGGACTTCTTCTTCTTTCTTTTGTCCCTTTTGATGGCCATTCTTTTCCTCTTTCTAAATTTTAACTAAAGAGGTTGGTTTTCAGCACCAGGTGTTCTTTTGGTATCCTCCTTAGTTGGGTCCCTTTCCTCCACATGTAAAGAAGGAGAAGGTTCATGACCCTGCTGTGGTTCAAAAGATGAAGTTGGCTTAGATGTAGCTCCAGGATCAGGTTGTGTTGTCTCTTGGGGTTCAACCTTCACCTCAACTTCTGGTGCACACTGACTTGGTGGAGAATGCAAGTCAACCAACTGACCTTCTTTAATCTTCTGCTTGATCCTTCTGATATGCTCATCTATGGTGGATAGAGACATAGGACCAAGTCTCCTTCCGAAGAACCCATACATATCTAAGAAGCTCACCATATTTTGTCTATCAGCAGACTTCTTTTCAATTGCTTTGATGGTGGCTCTTGATTTAGCAACGTCCTCTTAAATTTTCCTCTTTACAGCTTTTCTTTTGGTTTGAGCTTCCTCTTCCAACTGCTTTAGGTACTCAAACTCAATAAATTCAAATAAGAGAGGGTGAAGAGCTGCTACCTGATAGAGACCTGTATCATCTTTTGTTTGTCTTGCTCCCTGCCTACTTGAGTTTGTTCTTCTTCCACGGCCATAGTCTCGTTCTCAGGATTTTCTTGAACTGGAGAGAGGACAGGGGATTTTCATAGTTTCTTTCTTTTCTTTCTTCTTTAATTTTGAGGAGCAATTCTATAGCCTCAGGCTCCTTCCTCTCTTTTGACAACTCTGTGTCAGCTATTTCATTTAACTCTTTCAAGGGGAGAAAGATGAGTTCATCATTATGTAGTTTCTTAACCCCAAATAGTTCAATCTGGCTGCCCTCAACTCATCATCTTGATTATTTGGTCTGTGGGCAGCCCTGATTGCAGCTTGCATGACCTGGGGGTTTCTCCTATTTTCTCTCCCTGTGCCTTCCTCTTCCTCTACATTTTCTCATCCTCGATCTCCTTTGGAGTCATTTTTCTTTTCCGTTTGTTAGTGGTTGGCCCATATGACTCAAGGTGGAGAGAGCTTTGGCCTTCTGAAACTTGTACTGAACTTGAGCTCTTGCCAGGGAGAGGCTGTGATACACCATCACCAGTAGGTGTTTTAGTGAGGGTACTAGGTGCTGAAGTAGATCCTTTCTCAAAGTTCACAAGGTCCATTGTTGGGCCTTCAACCAAGGTTTCCCCTTCAAAGCTAATCTTAGGATCTGCCTCAATATCTAGTTGACTAACAAATTTCCTTGCTAGCCTCTATCTATGTAAACTTGATATTCTTCTAAATTCTTCCAACATCCATTCTTGAATTCTCTCAGCTAACCTGCCAGTCTGCCTATTTTGGCTTGGATTGACAAGAGGTAGATCAAATAGAGTGAAACTCTCATAGAATCTCAGGTTTTGATAATTGAAAACTTCTTACTGCACCTAAGACCTAGAGAGTACCAAGGACTTTCTTGTAGTATTATACCACCATCCTAATATTGGATTTTTAGCAAAGTAGGATGGGGCAGACACGGCCCTTAGATTTCCTTCCTCAAATAAACTTTGTTGTAAGGCTTCCACATCAGTGTGAGCATGAGGAAGTTGTTGAGTCTAAACAACTATAAGTGAGGGTGGTGAATCCTCATTGTCCAAACTCTAGATAGAACTCACTGGTTCTGTGGTTGCAGTGACTTTTTCCCCCTTTTTGGTAGCATCGCAAACTTGCATTGGTGAGCTAAAGGTTAGGACCGCCACTGCCACAAGTTCTTGTGGTTCTGGTTGAGTTTGCCTTGTAGGTCTCTCAGCTAACTTGCCCTTGAGATCGGTGATCTCAAGTTGCTGATCAAACACCTACCTTTGAAGGTTTATCATCGATTCCAGGTGACTCACCTTTAAAACTAAATAGGTGGATAGGTTGGACAGTTTTTACACCTGTAGTTGCAGACTCTTCTGATCTTCAGCTGAAGAATCATCGGAGGATGAGACAATGTTGGATCAAGTAAGGCTGCTGCAACCAAAACAAACACTTAGAACAATTTTGGTGCAACTGATGAAGAACTTTCGAAGGCAAAAGGTGAATTTCTGAAGGTCAAGGGTGAAAGAGCTTCCGAAGAGGAACTCTAACTTCCGAAGACAAAGTCTTCCTTCTTCCTAAGTTCAACACTTAGAAGAGTTCAAGACAAAGACTTCCGAAGTATGAAGTCCTTAAGATCATCAAGCCTCGGAAGAAGTAAACACTTCCAAAGTATAAGTGGCTTAGAAGAACTTGTTCTTCCGAAGCCAGTTAACCTTCGAAAGAACCTACTATGAACCAGTGGATATAAGTATAGTCCTTCTGACAGATCCGCTGCAATTTCTGATATACTACATGGCGCTTTCCCACGCCCATGTAGTTGACCATACTTTATTCCACTGTTCATTCCTTATTAGTTAGTATAGTTACCAACTTTAGTTAGTGACAAAAGGTAAGTCATGGACATGTCATGACTACAAAATCTTAGATAGTATTTTATCTAGGATACCTTACCTTTAGCAATGTAGTATTTGCTTTAGTGTTTCCAGCTGGTATCAAAGTATAACCGGCTGTAGATAGTAGTATATATAGTTTCTCATTGTAACTCTGTAAACATGCTTGTAAGAGTCTTATAACACTTTGAGATGAGAAGTAATATATACAGGTATCTTGAAAAAAAAACTATCTTCTTGTGTTTCGTTCATTTAGTATATTACTATCAACTTTTAAGGGATTCTGCTTCATCTAACCGAGTGACTTTGTGAGTTTGAGAGATAATACTTGTGTTGAGTGACAAAAACCGATCTTGCAATTGGTATCAGAGCTTCTTAGGTTCTTGATTGTGAGATCTTACCATCCAAATCAACCTTTTTTCTTCACTCATACTTTCACTTCACTCAAAATGGACCTCAACCAAAAATCATCTGAAAGTGAAATGGGGACGATGTCTAAAGCACCCATCATAACCCCTAAAAACTTCAGATCTTGGAGCAGACATATTGAAGGTTTCATTAGGTATCAAGACAGCATGATGTGGAAATCTATCACCAATGGCCCTTACAAGCCAAAGGTTACAGCACCGGCTGGTAATGGTGTTATGATAGAGAAGGATGTTGAAGACTATTCTGATGAAGACCACAAACGACTAGAGATCGATAGAAAAGCAATGACTGTTCTTATGACTGCCATACCCAACTCCATCATGGTGGGATTTGAGCATTGCCCGTCAGCCAAAGAACTCTTTGATGCTTTGTCTCCGATGTATGCCAGCTCAAATGACTCCAAGAAAGATTCCCTAAAGCAACAGTTTGAAAACTTTACTTATATTGCTGGAGAGACCCTTAGCCAGCAATACTTCAGGTGTATGGATCTTATTTCATCACTTCAGTCTGTGGGAGTGACTCTTGAGATGAGATATCTCTCAAGAAAGTTCATGAGTGCACTTCCAAATGAGTGGACTTTCTATTGTGTCTCTATCAAGAGGACAGAGAACTTAAACTCTCTCATGATGACTGAACTATATGGCATCCTTGATGGATACCGTGTAGAAATGGAAAACAAGATAGGCCACCAGGTGAGCAGACCCTCAAGCCTTCCTGCTAGCAACGCTTTAATGGTTGCTGAAGGCTCAAGAACCCCCCAACCTCAGCAGTACCTGACTTACTCCCAGCAGCCATCCTGTTCTTTTGGGCCATACATTACCTTTCCTGAGACTCCAAGGTCTCAACAGGCTCAGTCAAGTCCTTTCCAGGACAGCTGTGCCTTTGTCTCAGGAAATGGGTATCCCAGATGATGATCTTGAATGTTTCAGCCCAGATGATGTTAAGTACATGGATATTGTCCAACAGATGGCTCTGTTAACTTACAGGGCAAAGAAGTTCTTTAAGAGAACTGGAAGGCAATTTCCCCAAAACCCAACTAATAGCAAGTTCGGGTTTGACAAGACAAAGACTAAATGTTACAACTGTAACCAACTTGGCCACTTTGCCAGGGAATGCAAGGCTCCCAAGTCCAATCCGGGAACCTCTCAGGCCTCCACACATCCCTCTACACCTAAAGCCATCGGGAAGTCAACTGAACAACACACAGCTGTCGTTGCTCAAGAGGTGGACTGGAGCTTCATGGTGCAGGATGTGACTACTGCTCAAGCATTGATGGCTGGAACTGATGACAGCAAGGTATTTGAACACCTCTGTACTCCAGCTTGCATTGCTAAAGTTAAATTGTATCAGGACTACAATATGGAAATTAAATCTGATATTGAGTCTTTGAATATCCTTAAAAGTGATTTTAAAAGGGCTGAATCTAACTATAAAATGAAAATTGAAGAGTTGGAAAAAACTGTGTCCTTTTTAAAACATGAACATACCAACTATAGGACTCAAATCAAAGATTTAATCTCCAAATTGAGTGAGGCTCAAGCCCAGCTAGTCATAGCTGAAGCATAAGCCAGGAAGCACGCTATCCTTGAGCAAAACTTCCAAGCCATTCTTGCATCAACCTCCCACTCAAAAACTTGTTATCAAAACAAAGGTGGGTTGGGAACCAATGAAATTGCTCCACCACATTCTTATGAGTCTATCAGACAACCAAGATGTGGGACCGAAGAGCAAGAGGTTCCAACTGTTGACCCACCACCTCATAAGTTGAAGAGTGATGCAACTATGGAGACCATCACAAGGAAGGATCAGGTAAATCAACCCATTCCCACCAGTGATGATCAACCCCTAACCACCAAAGCCAGAAGAAACAGGGCTAAGGCAGCCAGAAAAACTACCAAGAAAGTGGCTGAATCCAAGCTGAAGATAGACCCAAAACAAAAGGGTGTGTTCATTTTAGCCGGGTTCCAGGTGGTTGGAAACTCTGATCCTGGAAAGAAGTGTAATACCAGCACTCCTGTCCTGCTAAAGGATCAGAAGTTGAAGGAGAGGACTGTTGATGAAGACAAAAAGAGCAAGAAACAACATTCTTCACACCTCACAAAGGTTAACATTGCATGCATAATGTGTGGTCTGCAAAACCATATGGCAAAAGATTGTTACTATAATCCTGCAAGCACACATTACGCAAATAATGTTAAGAAAGGAGTCAAGGAGGGTTTCACATTTGGACCCTATCACATGGTACAAGTGATGAGGAAAGGAAAGCTTGTTTCTGAAGCAAAGTTGCTTTCAGAAGAAACTCATTCTTCCGAAGGGAAAATAGCTTTGGAAGATAAGGCTAAGAAAAATCAAAAGAACAAAAGAGTTCCTTTGAAACCTTCCGAAAATAAGACTGCTTCGGAAGAAGAGGTGAGGAAAGCTTCGTTCGAGAAGAAAGAAGCCTCGAAAGTATGCCATGCTGCCCAAGCTTCATCAAGCTCATCTACATTGATCAGCCAAGGGATGGATTGGAAGATCAAACAAGATGCTGCAGCCCAAACCTTTTCTTCACAAACATCTATTAAACCCCCATGCATACACTTTGGTTCAATTAAATCCTCATCATTGGAAAAGCTCAAGACCAGCAAGGCTTGGGTTTTCAATAAAAACTAACTTTTTTCACTTTATGTGCAGGGACATCCACATGACAAAAATGACTATGTATGGATTGTAGATAGTGGATGCTCCAAGCACACGACTAGGAACAAATCTCTTATTCAACAATTTCAACATTTTGATGGAGGTCCTGTTCAATTTGGAGGTGAGGCTGGAGGATACATTTATGGCAGAGGAAGTGTATAAAACGACAAGTTAAGAATCGACAAAGTAAACTTTCTCAAGCAGCTTGAACACAATCTTTTGAGTGTTTCTCAGTTTTGTGATCAAAAGCACCAAATGCTTTTCACAGAACATAAGTGTATTATCCTCAAACCTGGGATGACAATTCCTCAGGAATTGGTGCTTTTTAGATCTCCTAGAAAAGGGGATATGTACAAGCTGGATATGAACAATGCTTCCCCATTAGGTGAAGTATCATGCTTTCTTTCCAAAGATGATGGTGATGAGTCAACTTTATGGCATAAACGAATGTGTCATGTAAATTTTAAAACCATGAATAAATTGGTTAAAAGTAATTTGGTACATGGTTTGCCTAAAAAGGAATTTCTCTGCAAAGATAACTGTGTTGCATGTCTGAAAGGAAAGCAACACAGAGCATCTCATAAATCCAAAGTAGTTAACTCTATCACCACTCCATTACACTTATTGCACATTGATCTATTTGGTCCCACAAGTATAATGAGCATTGGAAGGAAATCATACTGCCTTGTGATCGTTGATGATTTTACTAGATTTACATGGGTATTCTTTTTAAGAACTAAAGATGAAACTGCTGAAACCTTAAAATCTTTTATTCTTAAAATATAAAATCAAATTGATCATGAGGTTAAGATTATTAGAAGTGATCAAGGGACTGAGTTTAAAAATCAAGTTCTGGACTCATTCTGTAACTCAAAAGGGATTGCCAAACAGTATAGTGCTCCTAGAACTCCTCAACAAAATGGTGTTGCTGAGAGGAGAAATAGGACACTTATTGAGGCTGCTCGAACCATGTTAGCTGATTCAAAGCTGCCTCTAACATTCTAGGCAGAGGTAGTTCGTGCAGAACAGAGTTCTTGTTGTTAAGCCACATGGAAAGACCTCTTATGAGCTATGGAACAAGAGGCCACCGTTCATTGGCTTTCTCAGGTCCTTTGGCAGCAGGGGTACCATACTTAACACAAAAGACAATTTGGCAAAATTTTCTGAAAAGTCGGATGATGCTATCTTTGTTGGATATTCCTCCAACTCTATTGCCTATAGAGTTTACAACATTAAAAATCAACAATTTGAGGAATCATCCAACATTATTGTTAATGAGCACACTCCTTGTGTTAAGGGGAATGGACCTGATCAAATCTTTGATTTAGAATTGTTTCCAAACTATTCTAAACCTTCTTGTGAGAATGTTTCAGCTGGAATAGGTACTCAAAGTGATTCTGATGATGACCAACTGTTTGAGCTACCCAGACCTCTTCCAAGTTCTCCAAAAAATGCTGAAAATCAAGCTCCCACAATTGGAAGATCTGATAGCATAACTATCTCAAGAACCAGTGGAGCTTCAACAAGTTGTCAACAAAGTGAACCTCAAAACTCATCCAGTGACAATGTACAACACCAAGATGATGGAAGCAGCATTTTGAAGGAACAAGCAACTATTAATGCTGCTTCACAACCAACTAATACTGATGTTGTCTCTCCTTCATTCAATCAGTCCTCATTGAATGAATGTGAGACATCAGCTGGACCAAGTGTTCAAGTTCCTGAGCAAAACATGTCTAATTTGGATCTATCCATGCAACTGGATGTAATTCTTAGGCTCAGGATTCTTAACACTCACCCAGCTAAGAACATCATTGGAGATGTTTCTGAAGGCGTGAGAACAAGGGGACAAACTCACAATGGGAATGTCTGTTTGTATTCATGTTTCTTATCACAGATGGAGCCAAAAAAGGTAAAAGAAGCCTTGAAAGATAGTAGCTGGGTTGAATCAATGCAAGAGGAATTGCTTCAATTCAAAAGACAAAAGGTTTGGACCCTATGTCCTCTACCATCCGGTCAAGTACCAATAGGCACCAAATGGGTATTCAGGAACAAGAGAGATGATAGAGGCCTAATCATCAAAAACAAGTCAAGACTGGTAGTTCAAGGGTATACGCAAGAAGAGGGAAGTGATTACACTGATGTCTTTGCACCTGTTGCAAGACTTGAGGTAGTGAGGATCTTTCTTGTTTATGCAGCATCCAAGAACTTTACAGTCTACCAGCTCGATGTCAAGTGTGCCTTTCTATATGGGGATATAGACAGGGAAGTCTATGTGTGCCGGCCTCCAGGATTTGAAGACCCATAGCACCCCACTTATGTGTGCAAATTGGATAAAGCTCCCTATGGGCTGCACTAAGCACCTAGGCTGTGGTACGAGACTTTGTCTCAGTTTCTCCTAAAGAATGGTTACACCAGAGGTACCATTGACAAGACTTTATTCATAAGAAAGTCCGGGAAAGATATTTTGCTCGTGCAAGTCTATGTTGATGACATCATATTTGGTTCATCAAATGACCAAATGTGTAAGCACTTTGAGAACATTATGAAGAAGAAATTTGAAATGAGTTCTATGGGAAAAATGGACTTTTTCCTGGGAATTCAGGTAAAACAGATGAAAGAAGGGTTCTTTATCAATCAATCTAAGTATGTTCAAGACATCTTAGAAAGATTTGATATGAAAGATTGCAAGCCAGCAACGACCCCTATACCCAGAAATTACAATCTTTATCCTAACTCTGAGGGGGAGGATACTGATCAACATCAGTATAGATGGATCATTGGATCTCTTATGTATCTCACAGCAAGTAGACCTGATATCATGTTTTCAACTTGCATCTGTGCAAGATATCAGGCTGCTCCAAAGGTGTCTCATCTAGTTGCTACCAAGAGAATCCTCAGATATCTCAAAGGAGCACCTAAACTAGGTCTCTGGTATCCAAGGAACAATAACTTCAATCTCTATGGCTACACTGATAGTGACTATGGTGGCTGCAACATCAACAAGAAATCAACATCAGGAGGATGTCAATTTCCCGGTGGAAGGATAATCTCATGGCAATGCAAGAAGCAATCCTGTGTCTCAACATCTACTGCTGAAGCTGAATACATTGCTGCTGCTAGTTGCTGTGCTCAGCTACTGTGAATTCAAAACCAGATGTTAGATTATGGATTCAATTTCATGGAGACTCCTATTCACATTGACAACAAGAGTGCCATTTCTATTACAGAAAATCCGGTTAAGCACTCCAAGACAAATCACATTGATATCATGTACCATTTCATTAGAGATATTTATGAGAAAAACCTGATCAAACTAGTCAAAGTTGATTCAAATGAACAATATGCTGATTTATTCACCAAGGCATTTGATGAACAAAGATTTAAGTATCTCATTACGGTTATTGGGATGATAAACATTGATTAGTCTATCTCATTTGAAAACCTTTTCAAATTTGTGTCTTGTTCTTGTCAATACAATTTAAGCCCCGTTACAAAAGGTTTTTTTTTTTTCAAATTTTTACTAAGTGAAAGTTCTTCCGAAGAGAAATTAACCCTCGAAAGATGTCATACATCTTTTCCGAAGGATAATTCCTCCAAGGCTAATCCTATCTTCCGAAGTGTTTTTAGTCTCGGAAGAAGCATTTGATAAGATATCAAATCTACTTCCGAAACTTAATAAGCTTCTCCACTCAGAAGGCCTTCTTACTCTCGAAAGTAAATGGGATAGATTTACCTTCGGAAGTAAGTTTAGCTTCGGAAGAAGATTACCTTCGGAAAAACTTTTACACTCGGAAGAAAGCTTTACTGTGTAACGGAAATCTTTTGGGCCACACTCTGAAAAAGGCAAAGATATTTCTAATGATGTCGGAATATTTTAAATGGATTTAACCTTACCGCCACTGTCACATCTTACCCCAAACTGTCATTTCACTTTATCCATCCACCATTTCTCCCATTTAAATACTTCCGACCTATCCTTTAATCTTTTTACCAATTTCACAGCCCTAAGTTTCATTCATCTTCGGTTTTACTCCCAAAATCAACCTCATTTCCTCTTTTACTTTCTCAAACAATGGCACTAAACCCTCAACACAACCAAGTCGCACTCCTTGACTCTTCTAAGGATGCTGACTTTGCCGAAATCATCCACTTCCTTACCCAATCAACCTACTGCACCGCCCTAACTGTCAACCCCACTGTTTACTCAAACCAAATGGCAGAGTTTTGGGGGAATGGACAGATTGTTACCCTGAACGGAGTTTGGGTGATTAGGTCAAGCATTTGTGGCCAGGAACTGATCATATCCGAACAAATCATCAGGGTGCATCTCGAGCTACATGATGAAGGCTCTCCTACGGAATTTCCCAAATCAGACCTAGATGACACATATACCTAGATGGGATATTGTGGTGATGTGAGCAGATCCATGGTGTACAAGTTCAATTTCTCATATAACTGGAAATTCCTGCTTCACATAGTCCTTCACTGCCTGTCAAATAAGTTTGGGGCTGGGATAAAATTCCTTATGAACTAGGATGCCTAGTTCATGGGTTGGTAAAAGGCCTCCGTTTCAACTACTCAAGATTTGTGCTGACCAATCTTATGGGAAATCTTCAGAGGGAAACATTTTACATGTATCCCAGGTTTATTCAGCACATAATCAACTGTGAGCTGAATCAGAGTAAGCTTGTCTGTGCAGCTGCTCTTACTGTCCCTCACATGAGGCCGGCCATCTTCAAGGTGTTCAAGAGGGTATCCACCAACTTCACTGGAAGACACACTGAGCTACTTCCAGGTATGATTGAGCCAATGGCTCCTGGTGACATCCCTGTTAATCCCACAGGTGATGAACCCACACTAGCGATAACCACCACATTGCCAACTCTTCCTTCTCACCCTATCAAAATTACATACCAGAGATGCTCCAAACGAACCCTTGTTCAATCTCCTCTGATTGAACAAGTTCCCCTTGTTCTATCCAAAAAGGCTAGAGTGGAAACATGGGCTCCCACTCAGTCTAAGGTCCCACCTTCCTTCACAATTAACCTCAATATGGGTATTAAATCTCCTCAGTCTCAATCCCATGAGCCCCAAACCCAAGCTGAAAACCCTTAGGTTGAGTCTCTATACTCTCCTGAGCAGCCAAAAAGGGACATCCCCATCATAGGCTCAATGCCATTAGACATTGATCAAAGTCCTGGGTCATTAGGCTTCACTTTCCTATCCTTTACTGACCTTCTTATAGGTACTGATGAAGAAATCATGTCTCTTCAAGGCAATGAAGTTGATCCACAACACCTCTCTAAAGATCAACTGAGCCTAGAGAAATCTCTGATTTCTAGCCCCCATCAGCTAACCGAAACTGAGGTGAGTCCCACTGGTGTGGAAGGGACTCATGTAGATTCAGCTGCCACTACTGAAGGTGCCTCAATGGACCCTCAGGACATTGGTAACATATCTGAGACTGAATATACGACAACCGTGCCTTTTGATGACTCTGAAAGAGATATCATTAAGCAAGGGAAACCAGGGCGCCAAGAAACCACATCTGGTGGTGAGGATGAACATACTAGGTATGTTACCTTATCTCCCTGTGATTCTTCTAAAGAAGATGAGGGAAGTATGCAACTCACCCTTCAAGACCTACTTTCTAAAGTCTCAAACCTTGAATCCAGGGTTAAGACTTTAGAGGATAGGTCTGCCACTCAGCAACTTGAGATTGAAATTCTCAAGGCTCAACTAGCTGAGAAACAGATTGAGAGATCTGTTAGGCATGTATCTATACAAGTCTCTCTGGCTTCCTCCTCTAGCTCATCTACCTCTCAAGATGATGCTACCAAAAAGGGGGAGAATGTTCGGAGTGAAACACACAGAAGCAGCAAAGCTTAGTTCTCTCTACTTTCTCTTCAAGATATCCTGTACAGCAATCAATTGTTTTCCCCGAACCTCCTCCCATCATCCTTCAAGTGGATCCAAGGATGCTCATTGATTTGCATAGATTCCTAACCAAATTTCGGATGCGGTCCTCCCTTGAACAGCCAAGCCCAGATGTTGCTTTGGCATATTTTGGAGCTGAAGAGTTTCAAAGCTGGAATACACCATCTACCACTGTCAAGGAAGTTGGTCAACCTAAGGTCCACATTGAACCTGAGATTGAATTCGAAGGAGATATGGGGACTGATGGCCCAGCAACTGAAATAGTTGGGACAGATAGTGAAATGCCATTAACTTTCGAAGCTAAAGTCAAAGCTGCGGAAGAAGTATTTCAAACTTCCGAAGCTGAGATCCAAGCTGCGAAAGGTCTATACTCTCTGTCTAATGATCTAATTATCACAGAATCAATTCTTGAATTAGCATTCGATATAAATAGTGAAGACTTTCTCAAAACACCTCTCACTCAAACATCATCATCATCACAGACTCAAATCACCACTCACCAACCTGAATCTCTACGCAAGAACCTCCAAAGTCTAAAGCTTCCGAAGACATTAAGGGTAAAAGGAAGTTGACTGCGGAAGAACTGCAAGAGGAAGAAAGGATGGAAAAGCTTAGAAGAAAAGGTAGGCTTCCCTTTGAGAAACTATTAGCTGCAAGTAGCAAAACAGCTGTAGTCAATCAGGAGGCTATCAATAATCAGTGAAGGGTGGAGATTATTGACAGACTTGTCAATCTGGGTACAGCTCCTACCACTTGAGGAGTTGGTGGAGTTAGAAAAGGCAACCCTGCTACGGATAGAACAAGAAGAAGCAGCAAGGTTGGCCTTAGAAGAGGAAGAACAGAGAAAGAAGGAGGAAGCTGAGCAACAGCTTAGGGATGAAAGGATAGCTTTTCTAAGCTCCAGGGGATTCTCTCTTGAGGATCTTGCTCCTCACAATAATGATACGATCTTATGGCTTGTCAAAAAGAAACAAGACCAAATGAACAAAGAGAGAAAAGAGAGCTTCCAGGGAAAAGCTGAACGAGAGGAAGAAGAAGCTCAACTTGCAGTTGTCAAGAAGATGGGAGATAAAGCCTGGATGAAGGATTATCTCAGGGCCCATGGCTTCTCTGGCAGGCAAGTTGGCCCCATGTCCGAGAAGACCCTGCAGCGACATGTCAGTGACATCAAGGCTGAAATTCGATTAGGAAGAAGGAAGGAGATGTATAGAAGAATGCAGGGGATGACTTCTGATCCCATACCACAACCACAACCACAACCTCAACCAAAACCAACTCCTCTTCCTTTCCCCATCAAAACCGAACCAACCACTGAACCTTACACTCCCGAGCCCACACCATCATCCATACCCTCTCCCACACCAATTCCATCAAAACAACCACCTCCACTACTTATCCTTAAACCCAAAACACTCCCCAGAATCCAACCATCATCTACCCATCAGCCACCCAAGTCATCCTCTCAACCTTCTAAACCTCTGACCTTATAAGAGTTTAAGGAGATCAAGAGGAAGGTCATCAAATGTACTACACTGAGCGATATCTCTTACGAGGAGGGGTCTAACAAGCTAACCTTCATTGATGGCTCCTCATGTTCCCTCACAAGAGAACAATTCCTTGATCTGCCTAGAGGAACACTAGACCAGGCTCTCAAACTCTTGGCAACTAACTCTGACTCTCTTGAAGAAGAAGAGAAGAAGCTAAGAAGAAAGCTGGTGACTCTACTGGACACTAGGTAGGAAGACAAATTACCATCCAAACCTCTTGTTCCTAGGAAGAAGATAGTCCAGTGAAGGTTCGAAGACTCTTCTCACAACTTTGTTATGGAAAGAGAGAATGGTGAGATCAACATGCTTAATACCTCCTCTCTACTACACTTAAGCAGATTTGACATTGCTGAGTTAGCAGAGAAACCATTCTCCAATCCCTCCAACTCTGAGGTAGCTGCTCACATCAGAAATCATCTGAGCAGTCTTCATCTGGCTGAACTAACTGCAAGGGCCAAGATTGAAGAAGAGTTGAAGCTGAGAAAGAAGGATGAAAAGGAAGGATCAGCAATCAAAGGGAAAGCCTTTCTTTAAATGGTTGAAGGTCTTGAATTAGAATCTATAGTTAGATGGGAGTATGACTACAACGCCCATCAACTAACTCTCTTCAGAGGGTCACAACAAAGGGTACATATCATTCAAAGTGACAGACTTGATCTGATTTCTACGAAGGATTTGTACAAACTTCTCAGCACCAGATCTGGAAAGAACGAAGAGACTGATAAACATCTTTTCTCCTTAGTGCTAAAAGTTTTGACAAGTAGAAACAAGTGAGGTTTTGGTAGCATCAGCCTAGGGGGAGTTAGTTGGATCAAGTAATGCTGCTGCAACCAAAACAAACACTTAGAACATTTTTGGTGCAACTGATGAAGAACTTCCGAAGGCAAAAGGTGAACTTCTGAAGGTCAAGGCTGAAAGAGCTTTCGAAGAGGAACTCTAACTTTCGAAGACAAAGTCTTCCTTCTTCCAAAGTTCAACACTTAGAAGAGTTCAAGACAAAGACTTTCGAAGAATGAAGTCCTGAAGATCATCAAGCCTCGAAAGAAGTAGACTCTTCTGAAGTATAAGTGGCTTCAAAAGAACTTGTTCTTCCGAAGCCAGTTAACCTTCGAAAGAACCTACTATGAACCAGTGGATATAAGTATGGTCCTTCTGACAGATCCGCTGCAATTTTTGATATAGTACATGGCGCTTTCCCACGCCCATGTAGTTGACCATACTTTATTCCACTGTCCATTCCTTATTAGTTAGTACAGTTACCAACTTTAGTTAGTGACAAAAGGTAAGTCATGGACATGTCATGACTACCAAATCTTAGATAGTATTTTATCTAGGATACCTTACCTTTAGCAATGTAGTATTTGCTTTAGTTGTAAGTTTCCAGCTGGTATCAAAGTATAACCGGCTATAGATAGTAGTATATATAGTTTCTCATTGTAACACTGTAAACAGCTTGTAAGAGTCTTGTAACACTTTTAGTTGAGAAGTAATATATACAAGTATCTTGAAAAAAAACTATCTTCTTGTGTTTCGTTCACTTAGTATATTACTATCAACTCTTAAGAGATTCTGCTTCATCTAACCGAGTGACTTTGTGAGTTTGAGAGATAATACTTGTGTTGAGTGACAAAAACCGATCCTGCAGAGAACATGACCAGAGTTAGTTTCCTCATCACTAGGGATTGTTTCTTGGTTCCTGGATTTCCTCTGATCCAAGATAACTTTAGTAGAACATGTTCAGAGAAGACCACCTCAGTTGGGGGTGAATGATGTGGGTTAGAAATGGGTGTTTGAGGAAGAAAGATTCATGGTACTCACGGAATTCCAGATCTTCATTATTATAGAATTCTAGGCCAGGGATTGGTTGGTTTAGATCTAGAGGCTAGGGATGGTAACTTTCACTTAAAGGTTGTTCAACTTGGCCATGAGCTCATCAGGCTGAGCTTGAGGAATCCTATCACTGATCAAAGAAGTAATGGGAATGGTTTGCTCCTCAGGGGAAGTGGGAGCTCTTGTTTCTACTTCCTCCTACATGGGTGAGTATATGAGGACCTGCTCAACCTGAGTAGACTGAGCAGAGATTCGTTAGGATTTTATTTGGTAGGTGATGGTTATTTGAGGATGTAAGGGTGATGCAATAAATTATTTGTCCAGACCTCTTAAAGCCTCTCCTGCATGTTCAGTCTGCTCGTTGACTCAACTTGAGTAGCAATGATGTGGCTTTTGGTACCCAAATGAATCGTCATTCCCAATGCCCTGACGCAAACAGGTTTGACTCTTTTCCTATGGCTCAACTCTTCAGAACCCACATTTTCCTTTCTCGGGTGATATCAGATTTCATAGTCGTAGTCACTGAACAACTCAATCCAACATCTTTGTCCCATGTTCAGTTCTATTTATTTGTAAAATTTATTGAATACTATTGTGGTTAGTATTGATGACACATGTGGAGAGCTTAGCGTATAGTTTTTGCTTTCCCAAAAATTGTAAAACTATCCCCACATATTTCTCATGATACTCGCTTGTCCTCGAATAAATCAAGATATCGTCACTGAACAGTATGACAAATTTATCGAGATATGGCTTGCACATCTGATTCATCTGGCCCATTGAAACCGCTCATGCATTTGTTAGCCCAAAAGGCATAACTAGCCATTCATAATGTGCATAACGAGTTCTAAATGCTTTCTTCCATATGTCATCCTCATGTACTCTAAGTTGGTGATTTCTGAACAGAGATCAACATTAAAAGTACGTCAATCCTTGAAGCTGATCGAATAAGTCATTTACCCTCAGCAAAGGATAATGGTTCTTGACCATTAGCTTATTCAGCTTTTGATAGTCCATGCATGTCCTATACGATTCATCCTTCTTCTCGATAGAAAGCACTAGCGCCCCATGGTAAGTGAATGGGTCGTATAAAACCCTTACCTAACCACTCCTGAAGTTGATTAGACAGATCTTGCATCTCCAAAGGTGTTAAGCGATAAGAAGCCCCAACAACACACATTGCCTTATGTACCCGGTCAATCCAAAAATCCACCTGTTGTGAAGGAGGCAATCATACCAAATCCTTCTGGAACACTTCTTTAAAGTTCCACACAACGGGTATATCATCTAACTCTTATTCCTTCACCTTCACGCTCGAGATTTGTGTGTTGTCCTCTTCTGATCTTTCACCATACACGTCAAGTGTCTCACCATTTGACAACGGTATGCGAGCAATCTTCTCACAGTAGATAATCTGAACACTATTCATTGATAATCAATCCATCCCCACAACCATTTTGAAACTTCTGCGCCCAAATCATACAAGATCTATTCTAAATGCATGATCCTCTAATAGCACAATACAATCCCATATTTCTTCCCTAGTCTTTACCAGACTACCTTTAGCCGATTTTAAAACACGTATTCATGTAACTAGGGGTCAAGTCCATCATTAACGACATTCAGATCATCACGATCACCGATAGCACAAAAGCTCCACCAAACGCAGGGTTACTATTATTGTCTTGCTCTAGATTTATATCATTTACTAGAACCTGATTCAAGATCTTGTTCTTTTGATTTTCATTTCTCCACTAGACCATGAACCCTTTTTAACCTTAGGAGGTATCACGATAATGCTCCTGGTTTCCACACTCATAATATCAACGTCAAACTCTTGCCGATTTAACTACTTCATTCAACGCAACTTGGTTCACCAACACCTTAAAAAATCTTGGCTAAGCGTTCCAATTGCTTGAAATTGAAACACACTTTGTTGCCAACATGGTAGCCATATATCCTTTCACGACTTTGTCCCTTTTGTCTACTTTCACACTAGCTAGATTACTAGTTTCCCTAACATCCTTCTGCACCTTACTAGCTTTCTCGAAGCTTTAATACAAACCATCTAATCATCCAAAGTGTCTGCCTTTAGTATTGTACTATGAATGATTGGGGTTGTAGTAGTATCCATCATTCCACAAATTGTGGAACCAGACCCAGATGTACTTCTCCATCAACTTTTATTTATGTGTCACAAATATGGCACCAACTTTGCCAACTTATATAATTGGTAGGGATAGGCCGCATGACGTGATCCCACCATTACTTGATTCCAAAACTAATGATATATATTTTACATCCCGTGTCCTTAGTTTCTAATGCTTTAAACTTGCCCAAATTCATGGCCATCAAAACTTCTCCACTTTGGAAGTTAGGTATTCTACTAGGTTAGTGCCTTGCCCATCGGTGGCCAAGTAACGCTTTTTGCCTTTTGATTCTTAGCACAAATCTCAATGCCCACATCAGTTTCCACTTTCTTAATGCAACGGGTCAGTGTTGTTGCTCCAACTTTGCCGTCTTACTCCTTTGGCTTGCATGTCATGAACTCGCTGAAGGCACAACCGATCCTGCCTCAAGTACCATTTCCATCTACGTTATCAGTCCCACCATGGCCAACTCCAATCCTTTATGATCATCACATAACCTAGTTCAGGCACATCCTTAGTATACCGAAGATGCTTATATATAGGTTCCCCGTGGTGTTCCCACCACACCAACATTATACTAAAAACGACGCTTAAACCATTTACATGACATCTGTTTACTCCATCAAGTATAATGCTAGAATGTCTAAACAACCAATGTTCCAAGTATTAAGATCAGTCTGAGCAAAACAACATAGGTACAGGGAGTCTCACCTCTCTACTTCAACTCTTCAAAGACAAAGTACATTTTAAACATGTAGTCAATTTCCACGATCACATAAACAAAAGTGAGAGAAACGTCTTATAGATACTAAGACCGAAATGTCAAAGTATGACTCCCATGAATGCTCCACATCAATTTGTACTTGTGCAATGATAAGGAGATAGGTGTTTCCACACCATTGATTATCATAAGAACATGAACTCCAATGTCCCATGTATAACATGGAAGATTCATACTAACTATGACCGTTATCTCACGAAAAGGGTTTGCTAGATTTCACATGCATCAACAGTTACAATTACATGTGCACCCGTAATGGTAATTTGCTTTGCATGGTCCCCGTAGCTCCTCCTACTAGATTCAACATGTCTTCTTAAGTACAGAGTGTTATCTATGATTGGAGAATCAAGGATATAGTCACTAACGAAAGGTTAAGTAACTAAAGTTGTAAAAAGGAATTAATTGAGAAAGCATTCATTTGGGTAAGAAAAAGTCAAAAGAATCATTTAGTACAGTTCGAGATCCAATAAAGCAGCCATCTGACTTGAGTACACCATGGCCCTTGTCTGTTGGTGTCATGTCAGCTAGTATGTCCATCTCACAAGATTCAACTCACAAGATATAAATAAGGCTACAACATAGGTAACATCGGTAAACGCACTTAATAAAGGTTGGCTTAACAACATATGTCCTTCAAAAGAATCTTTGTAGCCACACTTATCAATCCAAACCAAATAATAGTCAAGCGCATAACAAGAGCACATCCTTACCTCAAGCTTTCTCAAGGCACGCATAGATGATAAAACAACCCAAATTCTCCAAATAAGTACATCACAAATAACATGTAAGACAAGCTATTCAACACAACTAATAATGCACATAGAACATTCACATGTATAAATGTACACACATAATCCCATGATGCATACAACATGTGGGTACTTTGGTTATAGTGTAGGTCGAATAATACACCTAATTCTCTATTACCAATGGCTTTGATACCTACCTGTTACACCCCCGCTAGTAGCGAAAACACGAGCATGCGACGAACGGGATCGTCATAACACATTGGAGGTCTTAGAGAATCTCTAAAGGATTCTCTGTCAATGGATCATGACATCGGCCAACACAAAAAAACAAGTGTTAAGAACAATCAATACCTTAATGTTATTCCATAAATGCAAAAATAATCCAGATGTTCAAAACCAGAACAACTAGTACAAGATGAATCCAAAACAATTACAAATCCAACAATGATAATATATAGTCCAAAACTAATGTTCTAATGTCTAATGCTCTTAAGGGATCGGTTTTGTCTAGAGTCCTTTGTCCAATTACTTAAGCATTAATGCCTGAAAAGACATGCTCTAAAAGTCAACATACGTTGGTGAGTTCACATGTTTGAAAGTACAAATAAGTTTTCGTGTATGTCATGTACAAAATATGTGTGTGTATGAGAACATTGAAGTCATAGAAACCAACATAAGCTTATGTCCAGTCCAAGTCCAAATTGTTGACCCAATAACTTGGGGACCAAGTGATGATACAATAATAAACACCAAAATTCTCAAGTTATCACTCCAATAACTTGGGGACCAAGTGATGATACAATAATAACACAAATCAAGCAAAACCCATTTGAAATAAGTTTTTGATAGGATGATAAGATGATAAAGAACAATGCTAAAAGATAACAATAATAAGCTCCTAGCAATACACAATGAACTCAAATCAGTAGTATTTCGTTAATGTTCCAAGAGTTGCAAAATGATCAACAAACAAACATATTTATACAGGATCTAGTTTCGCATGCCACAGAATACAAAACTAATCTAGATCCTATTACAATATAACTAACGACAAGTTGTATACCACCTTATACTTGATCATCAATTCTCCCCCTAGGGGGTATTCACCTGGTCTTTTGGGTTAGCTCATGCCGATGCTTTCTCCATCATCCTTCGCAAGTCCCTCACTTCTACTTCCAGATCATCATGTTTCTACACACTCTTTTCGAGCTGCTTGATCTTTGATATGACTCCCCTAGCTATGTTGACCACTCTCTCAAACAAACTAGCCTCCGCCTTGGTCTCTACTCATGTACCAAACTTAATTTGATTTTTGCATAATTCCTTCAGATCATCATTACTAAATGAGGATACCTCCATTGGATCAAACAACCGTATGTCATTTTTGTCGTACACCCGCACTACTGCCTCACCAGTTTGGTTATCATAGAACCATTTCTCAAACTTCTACAGTCTTGACGGTTGCTGATCTGGTATCCTCACCCGATTGACAGTCTTTGCAGGCTTCAGGCTTCAGCTTCAGCATGTCTAAAAGGAAAGCAACACAAAGTGTCTCACAAGTCAAAGGAAATCAACTCCATCACTACTCCCTTTCACTCATTACACTTGGATCTGTTTGGCCCCACAAGTGTAATGAGTTTAAAAAGATCTTCATACTGTCTTGTGATCACTGATGACTTCATTTTATGAAGAAAAAGGTATTTCTAGGCAATCTTGAAGTCCTAGATATACTTTGGTCTTTTTTCTTAGAACTAAGGATGAGACCCCTGAAATCTTGAAGTCCTTCATTCTGAAGATTGAGAATCAATCTGATCACAAGATCAAGATCATAAAATGTGATCAAGGAATAGAATTTAAAAATCAAATACTTGTTTCATTTTATGAATAAAAAGATATTTCTAGGCATTATACTGCTCCTAGAACTCCTCAACAGAATGTTGTTGTTGAAAGGAGAAATAAGACACTTATTGACGTTGCAAAAATCAAGCTGTCTGACTCTAAACTGCCTATCACCTTCTGGGTAGAGGCAGTCAATACTGCCTGCTATGTGCAGAATAGAGTTTTAGATGTTAAGACTCATTGTAAGACTCCTTATGAGCTATGGCACAAAAGGAGACCTTTCGTTGGTTTCCTCAGATCATTTGGATGTCCTTGCAACATCCTGAATACCAAAGATCGTATAGCCAGGCTTGCTGAGAAATTAGATGATGAAGTTTCATTGGATACTCTTCCCAAGATAAGGCTTACAAGGTATACAATCTTAGAACCAGAGTAGTTGAGGAGTCAGCCAATATGACCTTCAATGAGCACACTCCTAGTGTGAAGGGTTTTGGTTCTGATTGGCTATGTGATCTTGATTTAGTTACTAATTGTTTTAACAAATCTTATGAAGATGTTTCAGGATCTATAGGTAACTCATCAGCAGGAGATCCTGGCCCAAGATTTGAGCTAAGAAGACCAACTGATAAAAATTCTTCAGCTTCAATGGTAACAAACACTGCAGATGGAAATCCAGTCAGCACATCCATGATAGACTCATTAGCTGACACATCTGAAGTGCCTACTAATTCAAGTTATCAGGCACATAATTCAAATGAAGGGATTTCCAATGTAGGAGAAAATGGAGATGATGATTCTGACCAAGAATTTCATGATACTGAAGACCTCTCCACTGAAGACAACATAATGATGTCACACACTCATTGGTTCAAGTTTCTCTTGATAAGTTTGTTGATGTGTGGGTGATACTCAATCACCAGACCTGAATTTCACAAATTTAGATCTCTCAAATCAACTTGCTATTATTCCTCAACTAAGAATCCACAAGTCCCATCCCACCACAAGCATCATTGGAGATGTTAAGACTAGGGTAAGAACAAAAGGACAATCACAAATGAAAACATTTGTCTACATTCTTGCTTCTTGTCCTAGATTGAGCCAAAAAAAAGTTGACGAGGCTTTGAAGGATGGAAGTTGGGTTGAAGCAATGCAGAAGCAACTTCTTCAATTAAATGGGTTTTAAGAACAAGAATGATGATAGAGGACTTGTCATAAAAAACAAGGCTAGACTAGTTGTTCAATGATACACTTAAGAAGAAGGGATTGACTACACTAATTTTTTTGCTCATGTGGCAAGACTTGAATCTGTTAAGATATTCCTTGCTTTTGCTGCATTCAAAGATTTCAAGGTCTACCAACTTGATGTCAAGTGTGCATTTTTATATGGAGTGATTGATAAGGAAGTGTATGCCAAACAACCACCTGGCTTTGCAGACCTGATTATCCTGATTATTTCTGCAAGCTTGATAAAGCTCTCTATGGGCTGCATCAGGCTCCAAGAAAGTGGTACGAGACACTGTCATAGTACCTTGTCCAACATGGTTACAAGAGAGGTACCATTGGCAACACACTTTTTCTCAAAGGAACAGGGAATGACATGATGCTGGTTCAGATTTATGTAGATGGCATCATTTTTAGGCCACCTAATCCAACTCTCTGCAAAGAGTTTGAGAAGCTGATGAAGAATAGATTTGAAATGGGTGCCATGGGGGAACTCAATTTCTTTCTAGGAATTCAAGTGAAGCAGGTAGACAATGGCATCTTCATAAACCAGTCAAAGTATGTGTAAGACATTTTAACCAGATTTCATGTGACTGACTGTAAGGTTGCTCAGACTTCTATAGCAAGAAACCACTCTCTAGGTCATCTTGAGGGGGAGTGTGTTGATGAACACCTCTACAGGGCTATGATTAGGTCTCTTATGTACCTTATAGCTAGTAGGCATGATACATGTTTGCCACATGCATTTGTGCAAGATATCAAGCCAACCCCAAGATGTCACACCTAGTTGCTATCAAAAGGATACTTAGATATCTCAAAGGTGCTCCCAAACTAGGACTTTCGTATCCAAAGTGTTCTGACTTCAATTTGTATCCATATACAGATAGTGACTATGGTGGCTGCAACATGACTGCAAAGTCTATATCATGGGTTGTCAGTTTCTAGGTGGAAGGATAGTCTCATGGCAATGCAAGAAGCAATTCTGTGTGCGTGCATCAACTACTTAAGCTGAATACATTGCTGCTGCAAGCTGCTGTGCTCAAGTGCTTTGGATTCAAAATCAGATGCTAGACTATGGATTCAACTTCAAGGAGAATCCCATTCACATAGACAACAACAGTGCTATCTCTATTACAGAAAATCCTGTGCGGCACTCAAAGATAAAGCACATCAATATCAGGTATCATTTGATAACAGATAATTTTAAAAAATGTTTGATAAAACTAGTCAAAGTTAACACAAATGAACAATATGTTGATCTGTTCACTAAGGCTTTTGATGAACAGAGATTTAAGTATCTTATTTCAGTTATTAGGATGATTAACTTTGAATAGATTTTCATAAACTAATTTTAGAATAATTTTCTAAAAATGTGTGTCCATAAACTTTCAATAGAATTCTATGACCTAATATAATGATTAACTCTTACATTATTAATATGCAGAAGTGTGCAAAAATAAGCGATGGTCAAGCACAAGCAATTTAAGACATGCACCAACAAATATTATTTTTGCAACAAAAAGAGAAGGATTTACCAGAATATCGATATCACCATGATATGAAACACATATACATAATATAATAGTTAAAAGATCACCTTTTAGATATGTTGCAGTAGCTGTAACATATGTAACATAATATGAAACACATGTACATAATATATTGAAGAGTGTGTTTAGGAACCGCATATTCAGTGATTGCAATGTAAAAAAAATGAATATGTTCAAATCTAAATAAAATACATCTTAATTAACATTACATATCTTTAGTTCATGCTCCCAAACATTATTTTTTGAAACTTGCAAGTCCACCACAAACAAACCAAATAGGCCCAATCAAAGTTCAGTATACCATAAAACCAAACAATCCACAACTCAACATAAGTTATTGCGTGACAATCATAAGATCACAACTAAATCCATTGTGCGTAAGTACTTGCAAAAGTTGGCATGAAACTTTTAAATCTAATATACAAAATAAAGGTGGCCACTTAAACTCTAAATCTATTGGTTGAAGTGGATCCAAAGTATATATTGAAAGTTACGCTTGAAGATGTTAAGGTGAATTGTAGGTCATGGAACTCCCTTTGAAATCCTTAGACTGATCCTATAGTGATGGATTTCTCGAAGTACCTTAAAAAACAAAATCAAAATAACGCGTCATGTAGTAGGCTCATATAATTCAGATCATCTTTAGTTAAATACCCAAAATATGCTTATAGGGACTAGATTAAAGGAAGATTAAACATTGATAAACCTTTACAATTCATATCATTAGCTCACCATAAATCATATATCAATACATAAATCATCCATAAGTAACTTGACTTCATAAAAACATTTAATGTGTGGTAGACACATATAATTTTAGAATTAGAAAAAAAAATCATTGATTCAAGCAATGATTTCGGAACGAACTTGTTGAAGATATTAGACAAACTTAACAACATAATGATCGAAGAATTTAAAGAAGAACATCATACCCGAAGATTATAGGAACAATTATCGAAAAGAATGGCATAGCAACTATATAATTAAACCCATAACCCTAACTCGTGATATTTTGGTACAAATGGACTTAGCGAGCTCGAAAACCAAAAGCAACAAAACAACAAATAATTGTTAATTGGTGACCATGCTTGGAAATTAGAATGAAACTTTAATCAAAAGTGTTAGGAATTTATTAGTGGAAGGGGTTAAAGTGTAAATGTTGTATGATTGAGAGTTAAGATTGTAATTGTGTTCATTCTGTTATTTCTAATGACCGGTAGTTAATCGATAGTTAAGGTTCTTAAATACAATTGATGCAATAAGATCGGGAAACTAGAATTGTGTAATTCCTCTCTCTAGTTTTAAATCAATTTGAGCTAACAGTGATATCAGAGCTGGTTCATTCCTCAAAACTTGCTTTGGCTGGCACTTCGACGACCACCATCTTCTCCGACGATCATTCTTCGGCGATCTACAGTACAAGTCAGATAACACCATGGCTACTATGCGTAGTTAGGATCTTGACAAAATGATTAAGGAACATGAGAAATCGTTGTTGAGATCGAAATCGGCTTTTGAGAAGAATGAGAAGGCATTTGAAGAACTCAGATCTGCATTAGATAAGAATGCAACGGCGACAAAGAAAAATAGCTTAGAAATGGTTGGATTGAAGGCGTCACTTGACAGTGTGATCTGTTAATTACAATTGCTCAATCAATCAAGTGGAAATCAAGTCGGTGGAAAGTCATAGAACTAACATGCATGTGGAGGATTTCTCTGATTCAGTAATTGAGATGAGGAACCACAAGAGCAACAATCGTTTAACCAAAATTGAATTTTCTAAATTCAATGGAGATGATGTTGAAGGGTGGATGTATGGATGTAATCACTTCTTTTCCATTGATGAAATTCCTAAAAACTTAAAGGTTCGTTATGCGGCTGCTCATGTTGAAGGTCGAGCACGACAATGGCATCAAGGATTTGTTCAATCCAAGAAATTATCAATGTCCGAGATCAAGTGGGATGACTATAGGCATTCCATTATGGCTTGATTTGCTAGAACAATGGTTGAAGATGCTATGGGAGCACTGAAGGCATTGATTCAAACGGGCTCTCTCAAAAAATATTGTGATGCCTTTGATGCATTACTCAACAAGGTCACATTATGTGAAGAATACACTGTAAGTCTTTTTGTCCAAGGCCTTAGTAAAGAATTGGTTGGTCCTGTACTAATGTTCAAACCAAAAAACCTTTATGATGCTTATATGCACACAAAAATGCAAGATCAACATAATAAGAACCTCGTCCAGTCACTCAAGCCTAACTTTTCTATCACCTCCAACACCAAGCAATCCTCCACTACTACCAAAACCTTTATTCCTTCTTTATTCCTTCTTTTTTGCCAACTCATTCAACCGCTCAAAAGAGCACTACACCCAAAAGACTCTCTAGTAAGGAATTTGATGAAAAATGACCTCATGGAGAATGTTTCTGGTGCCATGAAAAGTTCACACCGGGTCATAAAGTGTACTACCAAATAGTTGTATCTGTTTGAAGTGGTGGAACCTGATGACGGTCACATGGTGGACTGGGAATACTCAGATAATTCGGATGTTAGTGCTACTCCCACCAACCCACTCATTTCTTTACATGTTATGACTGGTATTCCATCTTTTTTCACTATGCGCATCGTAGGTTATTTGGGTACCAAACCTTTACATATCCTTATAGACTCACGCTCTACACATAATTTCTTGAATGAAAAATTGGTTGAGAAACTTAAGTGTTCAACTACTATGATAGATAAGATGAAGGTTACTATTGCCAATGGTAATAAACTATCGTGCCCTTGAATGTGCCCTAATTTTCTACGCAAGGAACTTGGTTCAATGCTGATATGCTTATTATACCCTTGAGCAATTATGATATTGTTTTGGGCATTCAATGGCTTCAAACATTGAATGATATAACCTGGAACTTTAAGTTGCTTACAATGAAATTCTCTATGAATGAGAGAATCTTTGAACTGAAGGGAATTAAATCTAGGAATGTTCATTTTTGTTCCATGGAAATAATGGATTCTTATTTTACTTGTGGTGATATGCTACCACAAGCATAATTGTTCAGCATGAAGCTAGATGAGGCTGATCAATACCAACATTCTGCTTTTATTCAAGAATTACATTCAGATCCTACTTTGAAACAATTATTGGATTGTTATGATGATGTTTTCCAATTGCCAGTAGGGTTACCTCCTAAGAGGGATTGTTACCATCGAATACAGTTAAAGGATTAAGGATTGATCCTTAATCAAAGACCTTACTATTATATGCGCCTCTGAAAAAATGTGATTGAAAAAATGACCAAGGAGTTACCTGATGCTGGGGTGATTCATGGCAGTACAAGATCATTTGCTTCCCTAGTAGTGTTAGTTAAAAAGAATGATGGATCTTGGCGCATGTGTATCGATTATAAACGATTAAATGCTACCACAGTTAAAAACAGATTTCCTATTCCCTTGATCGAAGAACTACTGGATGAATTGGCGGTAGCTTCCATTTTCTCAAAGTTGAATCTCAGGTCTGGATACCATCAAGTGCGTATGTTCAAAGATGACATCCATAAGACTCCCTTCCACACTCATCAAAGGTATTATGAGTTTCTTGTCCTCCCCTTTGGACTAACGAACAATCCTGCCACATTTTAGGCACTAATGAATACCACGTTTCAGCCTGTTCTTCGAAGTTGTGCCTTAGTTTTCTTTGATGATATAAGTCCTACTATGTCTAATCACATTCAGGACTTACAAAATGTTCTTCAATTGATGAAAATTCATTTCCTTAAGGCTAAAAAATCTAAGTGTATGTTTGGGGGTACCAAAGTAGAGTACCTTAGCCATGGTTATCACTAGAGATGGAGTAGCTATAGATCCTACCAAGATATCTGCTATTTAACAATGGCCAACCCCTATAACTATTAAACAATTGTGTGGTTTTTTAGGCGTGACAATGTACTATAGACATTTTATCAAGGGCTTTGGATTGGTGCCGAAACTCTTTGTTGGACTTGCAGGACCGTTGAAGGTGTTCAATGCAAATCAGTTTCACAGTGAGGAGAGACTTAGAACACTTAACAGATCAAATAGAGAACTGGAACTTTAAGATGATACTAAGACAACACAAGTAAACAAGAGACAGAAAGCTTAAACACAACAAAGTTAGTTTTCTAGGATAAAGTATATTGCTCTCAAGTTCTATTACAAGTATTACAAAGCATAAAAAAAATACAAGGACCTGAGATACTTTATACTACATCCTACAGCCGGCCATACTTTTAAGGCCAGTTGGAAACACTAATCTAGACAACGAGATCAATGTAAAGTCAAAAGATAGATTGCCTTTTGACTAGTGACTATAACATGCCATAGATCACATCCTATTGTAATACAAAAAGGATAAAAGTACATAAAGTAGGAAATTAGAGACTCAAGACCTTAATTTACAGCTTCCTAAAGCGTGGACCTTTTCACCAACTTGTATAAGTTGGTGAGTCTGCAGAGTGGCAGCGGAAAGTTGGTCAGCTTTTTTGAAAAGTTGTTGATCATAGAGAGCATGTCTTCTCTGTCTTCGGAAGAAATCAGTCTTCTATCTTTGAGGCTTCGGAAGACTTTGTCTTCTAAGCTTCGGAAGACTTCATTTTTGGCTTCGGAAGAATTGGTCTTTGGCTTACACTTAGAGTAATTTCTTTGTAATGTGTAAAACCTCCGAAGTAACTTCTACCGTGCACAAAGTGCGTGCATGCATGCAGAAGACTTCATGACTGTTTTATGTGCATCAGCCTCTTTGAAATACCTTACAAACTCCTCCTAGACTGATGCTACCAAAACATATAGGATGCTTAGCAGTTTGCAGTCCTCATGTCTTGATCAGCAGTGTACAATCAGGACATGGATGGTCTTCTAGATGCAAAAGGCTCTTCTTCTGAATGGAGTTGATTGAGTAGCCTCTTAATGCACTTTATCAGGATGTTATTACTCATCCTGAGATGTTGAAGAGGATGTCTTGGACTTCTTTTTCTTCCTTTTGTTCCTTCTGATGGCCATCCTTTTCCTCACTCTATACTTCAACTGAGGAGTTTGGCCTGCAGCACCAGATTGGCTTTCTGTGCTCTCCTCAGTTAGGACCCAGCTGTGGGTCAGAAGATGAAGTTGGCTTAGGTTTAGCTTCAGGTTCACATTATGTTGTCTCTTCAACCTTCACCTCAACTTCAGGTGCAGCTGGACTTGGTGGAGAATGCAAGTCAACAAGCTGACCTTCTTTGATCTTCTGTTTGATCCTCCTGTTGTGCTCATCCATTGTGGATAGAGACATAGGACCAAGTCTCCTTCCAGAGAACCCATACAGCTTCAAGAAGCTCACCATCTTTAGTCTGTCAGCAGACTTCTTCTCTTGAGCTCTGATGGTGGCTCTTGTTTTAGCAGCTTCCTTTCTCATTTTTCTCTTTACTGCTTTTCTTTGAGTTTGAGCCTCTTCATCAAGATGTTTTAGGTACTCAAACTCAATATACTCAAATGAGAGGGGATTGAGGGCTGCTGCCTGATAGATACCTGTGGCACTCAGATAAGCTATCATCTTCTGTCTTTCTTGTTCCCTGCTTATCAGAGTTTCTTCTTTCTCAACTGCCGCAGACTCTTTCTAAGGACTTTCATGAACTGGAGAGAGGACAGGATCTTTTTGTTGTTTCTTTCTTTTTCTCTCTTCTTTGATTTTGAGGAGTAGTTTTGCTACCTCAGCCTCCTTCCTCTCTTTGTATAACTCTTTGTCTACCAGTTCATCCAACTCTGCCAAGAGGAGAGAAATTATTTCATATATGTTGTAGTTCTTGAGTCCAAGATAGTTCAATCTGGCTGCTCTTAACTCATCATTCTGAGTATTAGGCCAATGAGCAGCCCTGATTGCAGCTGGCATGAAGCTTGGGACTTCCCCAGATCTTTCTCCCCTGGCCTCTTCCTCTCTCTCTCCTCCTCCTCAATCTCCTCAGGAGTCATTTTCCTTTTCCCTTTCTTAATTATTGGCCTATATGACTAAGGGTGGATAGAGCTTTGGCCTGTAGATGGTTGTGATGAGTTTGAGCTCTGGCTAGAGAGAGGTTGTGATACACTTTCACCTGTAGGTGTGTCACTGAGGGTACTGGGTGTTGAGGGTGAGCCTGTCTCAGGGTTCACACGTTCTTCTGCTGGGCCTTCAACTGAGGTTTCCCTTTCGAAGCTAATCTTAGGGTCTGCCTTAGTATCTAGTTGACCAACAGCTTTTCCTGCTAGCCTCTATCTATATAATATTGCTCTTTGTCTGAATTCCCTGATCACCCATTCTTGGATCACCTCAGCTAACCTGCCAGCCTGTGTGTTTTGGCTTGGGTTGATGAAGGGCAGGTTAACCAAGTTCATACCATCATGGAAACTCAGGGTCTGAAAGTTGAAGAGTTTCTGCTACCCCTGAGCCCTTGGTAGCACCAATGCCATTCTTGAGTTATCATACCACCTTCCCATAATTGGATTTTCAGCTAAGTGGGATGGGGGAGGCATGGACATTGGAATTCCTTCCTCAAACAGTTGTTGAAATAAGGCCTCCACATCAGTGTGAGCCTAAGGAAGTTGTTGAGTCTGGACAACTGCAAGTGAGGGTGGTGAGTCCTCTTTGTCCATACTCATGACAGAACTCCCATGTTCTGTGGTTATAGGGACTTTCTCCCTTTTTTTGGTAGCATCACCCACTTGCATAGGTGAGCTGGAGGTCAAATCCACTACTTCCATAGGTTCTTGTGGACTTGGTTGAGTTTGTCTTAATGGTCTCTCAGCTAGTTTGCCCTTGAGATCGGTGATCTCAAGTTGCTGGTCATTGACCTTCTTTTGTAAGGTAGTCACTTGAGATTCTAAGTGACTTACCTTGGAGACCAAAGAGGTGCATAAGTCTTTTAATTGTTGCATCTTTAGTTTCAGACTCCCCTCTTCTTCAGATGAAGAATCATAGGGGCATGAGAAAGTTTGACTGATGTCTTCTTCCTCATCACCAACATAGTATTCTTGACTGCTGGATTTCCTCTGCTCACTGACAGCTTCAAGTGAAGTGTCAATGGGCTGAGTTGCCATGGTTGAGGTTTTAATGATGTAATCACTAGCAGTAGTGAGAACCTCTTCCATATGGACCTCCTGAACTTGTTCAGGGAGATCCACCTTAGTTTGGGATGGATGATGTGGGCTAGACATGGGAGTGGCAGGAGGACTCATCTTTCCTTGAGCAAGGGTGGAGAAGAGAGACTCATGGTACTCACTGAATCCCTTGTCTTCATCATCATAGGATTCAAGGTTTGGGATTGGTTGGTTGAGATCTAGAGGCCGGGGATGGTAAATGCCCCCTGAAGGTTGTTCACTAGAGTTTTGAGACTCTAAGTGAAGGCTTAAGGCAGTTTGGGTTATGAGCTCATCAGGCTGAGCATGTGGAACCTCAGCACTGATAGTATGAGAGATGGGAGTGGTTTCCTCCTCAAGAGAAGTGGGAGCTCTAGTGTCCACTTCTTCTTGCGTGGGTGATAATATGGGGGCCTGCTCAAACTGAATAGCTTGAGCAGGGGTTCGTTTGTGTTTTCTGGAGTAGGTGATGGTTATTGTAGGTTGAGATGGTGGTTGAGAGACAACAGGTGAGGGTTCAACACTAGCTGGTGCTGCTAGGTTGTCACCTTGAGCAATGAGCTCTAACATTTTGGGGACAAGGGATGTTTCTACCCCAGTGAATCTCACAGTTGGTTTTGTCATGATTTTAAAGATGTCAGGCTTTATCTGTCCCAATTTAAGAGTTTTACCTATCCTCTCAACTGTGAGCCCAGTTCACAGTTGAGAATGTGCTCGACATATCTAGGGAACATGTAATACTCTAAGGAGTCCAAGTTTGAAAGTAAATTAAGGTAAACAAAGTGACAATACCTGAACTTGACCCCTTGAACCAGTCCATGGACTATGAAGGATAGATCCTCAGGAATCTGGTCCCATCCTCCATGTTTGTTGGACAAGCTGTGTATGATAACATGGAGGAGGTACTTCCACTGGGAAGAGACCTTCCCTTTCCTTAAGGTTCTGACTGAGAAGTCTCCTTCATATCCCATCTGCGCAATAGACTGATTTACAGTAGATTTAGGAAATGACACATCACCTTCTGCATCATCTAGCTAAAGATGGTTGTTGATGATGGCCGAAGTGATAAAGATTGTCTTCCCCTGCACTGTGGCAGACAGTGCGTTCTCCCCGTCCATGGTGACCTCTTGGCAGGTCCGCAAGAAGTCCAGCAGATGATCCTCGTAGAGAGGAGGATCAATGGTGAGGGAGGTGAAGTAGTTTGACAAAGAAAGGAAACGGCAAACCTCTGAGAAAGCAGGATCTTTCTCAGAGTTCAGTAGAGCAACCTGATTGTGTTGCCTGTGAAGTTGCATTGTGAAATCGGGTTTAGAGAGCTTCGTCAAGAAGGAAGATAAGAACAAAGGCGGTTTCTGGGTGAATTTAGGTTAGCAGGATATTGCAGATGAAGAGAGAAAAGTGGAAGAGGGGGAAACCGTTGAGTATATATATGAAATGGATTTGAGACAAAGTTAATGCGAAAGGATAAACTTTGAAATCCGGATGTCGGTCCCACCTCTGAAAAAGTGCCCAAAAGTAGTTTTCTTGAAAGTCGAAATCTTCCGAAGGTAATTTGGATTCGGAAGTTTTGATAAAAGCTTCCGAGGCCAATTTGGCTTCGGAAGATATTTCTAAGAGCTTTGAAAATTTTGCTTCGGAAGAAAAATACTTAGAGTATTTCTTTTCTCTTTTCAGTGATGAGTACTTTCGGAAGAAAATTGTCCTTTTATAGCATATAAGTACTTATGAAAAATTGGCTTTGCAAGATATTTAGAAAATTTCTTCCGAAGGTAAATTGTCATAAGTAGTTAGTTAATATTAAAGACATTGAGGAGAGACTTAGAACAATTAACTATTCAAAGAAGGAACTGGAACTTTAAGATGGTACTAAGAACAACACAAGTAAACAAGAGACAGAAAGCTTAAGAACAACAAAGTTAGTTTGCAAGGATAAAGTATATTGCTCTCAAGTTCTATTACAAGTGTTACAAAGCATAAAAAAAATAAAAGGACCTGAGATACTTTATACTACATCCTACAGCCGGCCATACTTTGAAGGCCAGCTAGAAACACTAATCTAGACAACAAGATCAATGTAAAGTCAAAAGGCATATTGCCTTTTGACTAGTGACTATGACATGCCATAGCTCACATCCTATTGTAATACAAAAAGGATAAAAGTACATAAAGTAGAAAGTTACAGACTCAAGACCTTAATCTACAGCTTCCTAAAGCATAGACCTTTTCACCAACTTGTATAAGTTGGTGAGTCTGCAGAGTGGCAGAAGAAAGTTGGTCAGCTTTTCTAAAAAGTTGTTGATCACAGAGAGCATGTCTTCTCTGTCTTCGAAGAAATCAGTCTTCTATCTTTGAGGCTTCGGAAGACTTTGTCTTCTAAGCTTCGGAAGACTTCATCTTTGGCTTCGGAAGAATTGGTCTTTGGCTTCGGAAGATTTTACAATTAGAGTAATTTCTTTGCAGTGTATAAACCTTTCGAAGTAACTTCTACCATGCACAAAGTGCATGCATGCAGAAGACTTCATGACTGTTTTGTGTGCAGCAGCCTCTTTGAAATACCTTACAGGACTCAACAAGTGCATTAAAAGGATAATGCTTTCCATAAATCAACCATAATGTGTTCTAACATTCAAACAATCATTAACTAACATGTTAGCATCATTAACATTCATAACAATACACTAATGTAGCTTAAATTTCTTTTTCAGGATGGTAGATAAAAAGGAATTTTTGCCAAGTGTCTACAGCGGATGAATACCTTCCACAGCGAATGAACAAGAGTCTGTAGCGGATGAAGAAAGCTTCAAGTGTCTACAGCGGATGACCAAAGCCTACACAGCGGAAGGCTAGTCCACAACTGATGAACTGTCCACAACGGATGTTCATCCACAACGGATGTTCATCCACAACGGATGAACACTCCACAGCGGACATATAACAAGTCAAGCACACATCAAACGTTAACAGTGGACAGCATCCAATACACAACGAACGGCTTATCAACCATTCACAGCGAACGACTGATTATGCACAGCGGACATTCTATCATCCACATGGACAGCTTATAGACTTAGGATTAATTATGTAATTTTGTGTTACACAAGGGTAGTTTAGTAATTGTAAATAGCTTTTGGCATAGGCTATAAATAGCATACTATTTGTAAATAGCTTTGTGCATAGGCTATAAATAGCATACCACCCTAATCTTTTCTAAGCTTTTGAACAATCAATACAAACAAGCAGTTTATTATCATTCAAGCACTCCATCACTAGCAAACACACAATCATACACACACTCATATACATTGATATCATAACTCTAATCATGGGCTTCCACACTATGATTATTGTTTGTTGAATACAATATAACAATCTGTTGTTATATTTATTGGGAGATTTGAAAAGACCATTGGGGAAATCAACTTGTTTATGTTCTCAACTTCATAAAAGTTTGATTTAGTCAGGTGGTATCAGAGCCTTCGCTCAAATCAAACATTGATTTTTGATCCTCTCATTCAACAACATGATATCTGTGGTTCATTAGCTTCGAAACATACATTTCGAGCCGAAAATCATCACAAACACTTTCTTCTACTTCAAACATACATCAAATGCTTAAAACATGATTTCTTAATCTGTTTTTATGCATTCTTTAGAAGAATTTATGTGTTTAAAGCTCTAAACATCATTCATACGCTATTTTCAAACGTTTTCATCACAAAACTCTCTAAAACCTCATCGGTTTCTAAGGGTTTTTGCTAAAATAGTACTCGTGTACTGTTTCATCAAGTTTTCACAAAACAAACATTGTTTTGAACATTTTTAATTCATTTAAAGTGTTTAAAATCATCATATTCAAGTACATACACACTTTAATCAGGTTTTTGCTCTTCAATCAACAAACCGATTGTTGATTTTGTGAAAAGCATCTCAGCCGCTAACAAACCCTAGGATAAACCCTAGTTTTTGATCATTCACAAACTTGACAATCTCCAGTGATTGTGTTGTTTCAACATCAAAATCAAAGAAGATACATAATCTTCTTATGAAATTTTGAAAAAGTTAAATTTTTATCCAAAAAGTTAACTTTTAAAACTTTTTCTGTGTTTTTAAAGTTGACTTTTATTAACTGACGTCATTAAAAGTTAACATTCCTTAACAGAATATTCCTTTCTTTTCATCAAGATTTGAAAGTGACATCATTAGACATTAGTTAATTTGAAATTAAAATTAATTAATTTTCTTTATTCGGTAAACAATAAAAACACTAACAAACAAATCCTAGTGACTTTAGTTTAAAAACAAATTTAGCACCGAGCTAAATAATCAAACAAATTTGACTTAAACCGTTAAGTTAAAATTCAACAAACTTGTCTCATGAAATTTCAGTATCAAACAGTGGTCTTAAACCACCAAGACTCAAAAACAAAGCAGATTTAAAATAATGGAAAATCATGTTCAGAAATTGGATAATTTTCCAAGACCCGAATCTATGGACATCCATAACCGAGGGACCATTCATACCATTGACTCTTGGACTAGACTATAACATACAAAAACCAGTGAGCTTAAAAAGTGTTGCTAGTGATGACCTCAAGAAGGTCAGAACAGACATGAAAGCATACAACATACTAGCAACGACTTTGCCATTTGAAATTTTAACAAGGGTGAAAATTTAAAAACAGCCCATGAACTTTGGAAGGTACTTCACACCATGTGTGAAGGAAGTGCAGAAATAAGGGAAATCAAAAAGGAGAAATTGAGGACTCAATATGAAACCTTCCATCATGTTCAAGGAGAATCCATACCACAACAGCTTTATAGATTTGTCCGATTGGTAAATGAGATGATAGTTTTTGGTCTCAAATATGAGTCTGTGAAGATTAACAAAAAGATGTTGCACACACTTCCAGAAACTTGGACTCAGTCAATGACTCTGATGAAAGCAACATTGGATCTTGAATCATTATCTCTAGATGTTCTTGTGGCTAAAGTTGAAGCACTAGAACTAAATGAAAGATCCAGGAATAACAGTACAATCAGACATGTGGAATCATACAAGTTCAAGGAACTTCAAAAAACAGGCAATGAATTCTTGACCTGCACCGGAGAAGATGAAGATGAGGAATTTCCGGATTCAAGTGAAACTTCCTTCTTCTCAGCTCCTAAATCATCCAACAACAAACAGAAGTAAAAAAAGATTGGTGTTCATGCTTCCCATGAAGCAACACCACAGTGCAAACAACATCAACACCCTCATACTTCCGGCTCAAACAAACAATATCAACCAAAGACTCAAAACATTCATAAATTTGAGAAACCAATGGATGCTCTCACAATCATTTTACAAAGTGCAGAGCATAAAGCAGCCTATGCAGCCTCTCCACAAGCTTTGAAGCATACTTGGGTGCAAATATCACACCATCACAAATCATCTAGCAAGACTTGGATGAATTGACGCAAGACATGGTTGAAGAAATGAATCTTCAGTGTCTATGGCAATGATTGCTTATAGGTCAAAAAGGTTTCTACAAAGAACAAGAGGGTTAAGTATGGACAAGAAAACCAAAATTGGTTTTGACAAGACAAAGGTAAGATGCTATAATTGTCAACTATATGGACATTTCTCTAGAGAATGCCAACAACCAAGAGTTGACAGAAACAACAACCAAACACAAGCATCAAGCAGCTATCATTCAAATAGACAAATTCCACCTCCTATTAGCATTCCAGCTGCACCAACTCCACCTCAAATCACATAGTATAGCCCAAATCAACACTCAAAATCCTATGCAATGATTATAAATCAAGATGGTGAGTGTGATTGGAGCATGTACGAGGCTGAGATCCAATCTCCAAATCATACCCTCATGGCAAATATAGAAGATAAGATCTCAAAAATCCCAAAAGAGGTGAGGGAAAACCTTTGTACACAAACATGCAGTGACGAAGTAATTAGATACATAGAACATGCATATAAACTTTCTAAGAAAGTAATTGAAACAAACATTTTAAATGAAAGTCTAAAAATAAAACAAAAACAATATCGAATTAAAATTCTTTCATTACAAAATGATTTGCACAAATTGATGTCTGAAAAATTATCACTTGCAACTCAAGTTGAGCAACTCTCTGCATCTTAGACTCAGTCAAAACACTACAAGCTGAAACTAAAGTGAAACTTCAGAAATTTCAAGTGAGCAACAAGAAGCTTGGATAACTTCTTGCTCAGCAAAGGGCATTTAAAGACCCTTCAGGTTTAGGATATAATAAGGTCAACCCACCTTATAATGACAATTATATTCCTTTACCTGAATCAATGACAAACAAATAGGGTGAGTCTCTTGACCCACATGACCGGACTGATGATTCAAAACAATCGTCATCATCATCATCATCATCAAAATTAGCATTAATATCAAAAACACCGTTGATAAAATTTGTTAAAAGTCAAGCACTCCACGTATAAAACCAACAGATTTTTATCAAGGTGAAAGTAATGAATTTGATCAACAAACAACTAATGAAGATGATGTTTGAAACTACAAAAGTTTGAAGTGTGGTTGATGCACAAATTAAACAAACAAAGGAGACACAAGGGTTTGGTAGCTGCTCAGGTGGAAGAAAGACTGATTCTTCCACTCTTGTCAACAAACAATCAAATGAAGGGAAAGGAAAAATCCTTGTTCAGTCCAAACAACCTACTGTAACTGCTGATATGCCTCTACAATCAAATCTAAAATCAAAAGTTATAAACAAACAAGACAATGCAAATTTACCATACTTTGAGTGGTGTGATCAATACACTCACACCACTGACAAATGTAAATATGGTAAATATTGCAAGTACTGTAACATGAACAATCATAGTACTGAATCTTGCCACTTTCACAATTATTGTTCAATTTGTGAAAGAAACAATCACAGCACAGCAAATTGCTTTTTCAACAAGAAAAATAATACGCAAAACAAACAAAATCAAGTTGAAAAGCTATTTGAAAAACAAACATTTGTTCCTAACAAGAACAAAGGAGGAGCACCAAGACAAACTCCTCACACAAAGGTTGCCTTAAATAAAGATAAATCATTTTATGACAACTTTAAACATTCAAACAAGAGACATAAATCTCATAACAGAGAACAATTAGACATTGGCACTCTAAGGAGAAGAGCTCAAAGCACTTCTCCAGACAGAGCCAAAAACACTTAAAGGAAATCTAGTGTGTCTAGAATTCTTAAACCATTAGACAATCTCACTCTTGAAGAAATTTGTGTATAGGAAAAGACGGAAAACCCAAGACCATATTGGCTTGGGTTGCACCTTCTAACTAATTTCTTTACTTGTTCAGGGACATCAAAGAAGGCTTGACAACATCTGGTATGTTGGCAGTGGATGCTCTCGGCACATGACTGGCAATTGTTCACTCCTTCGAGATTTTAAGAGCAAACATGGAGGAAACGTAGCCTTCGAAGGTGATAAGACAGGTGAAAAGATAACTTGTGAATGAATAGTATCAAATGGGTTGATCAGCTTTGAAAATATCAACTACTGCTCAAACCTCTAGTTTAATCTTCTAAGTGTATCCCAAATCTGTGATAAGGGATATGCAACCATATTTGACTCCAACAACTGCTACATCCTCAAGACGGGTTTTCAAATCCCTAAAAAATATATCATTTTGAAAACATCCCGTCATAACAACACATACATTGTTGATATGAACTCTGTTTCATCATCAACCCTTGAAACATGTTTACTATCAAAAGCATTAGAAGATGTTTCCTAATTATGGCACATACGTTTGAGTCACTCAATTTTTAAAAGAGTGAATTAACTTGTAAAAGCTGACTTAGTAATAGGTTTACCACAAAAAAATTCTTTAGTACTGACCACTGCACCATATGTTTGAAAGGCAAACTGATACAGCAAACATTTGCTTGTATTCCTACTTCTTATCTCTAACTATACCCAAAAACATCTTTGAAGCAATTAAAGATAATAGTTGGATAGAAGACATGCAAGAGGAACTACAACAATTCACAAAGCAAGAGGTATAGAAGTTAGTTTACCTACCTGGAAGGTCAATATGCCATTGGCACAAGATGGCAATTCAGAAACAAAGCAGATGATCGAGGGATTGTCATTAGAAACAAAGCAAGGCTCATTGCCCAAGGATACACTAAAGAGGAAGGCATTGATTATGATGATGTCTTTGCTCCTGTAGCTAGACTAGAGGCAATCAAAGTGTTCCTTGCATATGCTTCATCCAAGAATTTCACTATCTTCCAAATGGATGTTAAATGTGCATTCCTCTATGCTAAGATAGATGAAGATGTATATGTTGCTCAACCACCAGAGTTTGAAGACCCAGACTGTCCTCACAGAGTCTACAAGTTAGATAAAGCTTTATGTTGGACTCAACAATTGTATTAAAAGGATAATGCTTGCTATAATCAACCATAATGTGTTTTAACATTCAAATAATCATTAACTAACACATTATCATCATTAACATCCATAACATACACTAATTTAGTTTAAATTTCCTTTTTTAGGATTGTAGATAAAAGGAATTTTTGCCAAGTGTCCACAGCAGATGAAGAAAGTCTACAACGGATGACTATCTGTAAGCAGCGGATGAAGAATGAAGTCCCAAGTGTAGGCAGAGGATGAACAAATACACAGCGGATGAACAAAGTCCACAGCTGATGAATAGTCCACGGCGGATGTTCAATCCACAACGGATGAACACTCCACAGCGGACAACTAACAAGACAAACATTCAAACAAGTGTTCACAGCGGACAGCATCCAAGGCACAGCGGATAGCTCATTTACCATCCACAGCCAACAGCATGTCATCCACAGCGGACAATCAACATTCACAGCGGACAGCTTATAGACTTAGGATTTTTTATGTAATTTTCGTTACATAAGGGTAGTTTAGTAATTGTAGATAGCTTTGTGTATAGGCTATAAATAGCATACTACCCTAACCCTTTGTAAGCTTTTGAACAATCAATACAATCAAGTAGTTATTATCATACAAACATTCATACACTATCAATCATACACACACTGGCACACATTGATATCATAACATTAATCATGGGTTTCCGTACCATGCTTATTGTTTGTTGATTTGAGAGATTTGAAAAGGCCCTTGGGGAAATCATTCAACAACCTTCAGATTGTTGTTTTGTTTGATTTCATTAGGTGGTATCAGAGCCTTGGCTCAAATCAAACACAGATTTTCAATCCTCTCATTCAACAACATGATATCCGTGGTTCATTAGCTTCAAAACATATATTTGAAGCTGAAAATCATCATAAACACCTTCTTCTACTTCAAACATTCATCAAACGCTTAGACAATGATTTGTTAATCTATTGTTGTACGTTGTGTAGAAGTATTTGTGTTTAAAGCTCTAAACATCATTCATACACTATTTTCGAATGTGTTCATCACAAAACTCTCTAAAACCTCATCGGTTTCTAAGGGTTTTTGATAAAACAGTACACAAATATTGTTTTATCAGATTTTCATCAAAACAAACACTCATTTGAATACTTTGAATCCATTCATTGTATTTAAACATCATATTTGAGGTGTACTACACTCAAATCAAGCAATTTATCATCTTCAAACAACAAACCGATTGTTGTTTTGTTGAAGATTATACCAGCCGCCAACAAACCCTAGGATAAACCCTAGTTTTTGTTCTCACATATTCTTCAAAATCTACGGTGATTTTGTTGGATAATCATCAAAAACCAAAGAAGAAACATATTCTTTTTAAAATTTTTGAAAAAAAAATTAATTTTTGATCCGCAAAAGTTAACTTTTTAAACAAAATATTTGTTTATAGGGTTTTGACTTTTTTGACTGGATTCATTAAAGGGTTTTGACTATTCTGTCTGATTTGACATCCTTAATAGAATATTCCTTCATTTCATCAAGACTTGATAGAAACTTAACTTTGGACATTAATTAATTAGTTACAAATTAATTAATTTTCTTTATTTGGTAAACAATTAAAAGTAATAAAAACATCAAACAAATCCTAGTGACTTTAGGATAAAAACAAATTTAGCACCGTCCAAAATAATCAAACAAATTTGACTTAAACCGTTAAGATAAAATTTTATCAAACATGTCTGATGAAATTTCAAGATCAAACAGTGGTCTTAAACCACCAAGACTGAATAACAAAGCTGATTTCAAACAATGGAAGATTATGTTCAGAAATTGAATTATCTTTCAAGACCCGGATCTATGGACATCCATAACCTAGGGACCATTCATACCATTGACTCTAGGTCTAGATTATAACATACAAAAACTAGTAAGCTTGAAAAGTGTAGCTGGTGATGACCTCAAAAGAGTCAAAACACATATGAAAGCATACAGCATACTAGCAATGACCTTGCAATTTGAAATTTTGACAAGAGTTGAAAATTTCAAAACAACACATAAATTGTGGAAATTACTTCACACTACGTGTGAAGGAAGTGAAGAGGTCAGGGAAATTTAAAATGAGAAACTAAGGATCCAATATGAAACCTTCCATCACAATCAAGGAGAATCAATACAACAAAAGCTTCACAGATTTGTTCAACTGGTAAATGAGATGATAGTCTATGGTCTCAAATGTGAATCTGTGAAGATCAACAAAAAGATGTTGCACACACTACCAGAGAATTGGACTCAATCAGTCTCTCTGATGAAGGCAACTTTGGATCTTGAAGCATTAACTCTAGATGCCCTAGGTGCTAAAGTTGAAGCACTGGAACTAGATGAAAGATCCAGAAACAACAGCACAAACAGACATGTGGAATCATACAAGTTTAAGGAAATTCAACAAACAGACAGTGCATTTTTGACCTGCACTGGAGAAGATGAAGATGAAGAATTTCTATATTCAAGTGAAACTTCCTCCTTCTTTGCTCTTGAATCATCCAACAACAAACAAAAGTCTAAAAAGACAAGTGTTCTGCTTCCCATGAAGCTACACCACAGAGCAAACAACATCATCCTCATATATCCAACACAAACAAACAACAACAACCAAAGACTCAAAACATTCATCAGTTTGAGCACCCAATGGATGCACTCATAATCATTCTACAAAGAGAACAACAGAAAACAACCAATGCAGCCTTCTCCACAAGCTTTGAAGCATACTTGGGTGCAAATCTCACACCATCACAAATTATTCAGCAAGATTTGGATGAACTACCACCAGACATGGTTGAAGAAATGGATCTTCAGTGATGTATGTCAATGATTGCCTACAGATCAAAAAGGTTTCTACAAAGAAATAGAGGATTGAGCATGTACATGAAAACCAAAATTGGTTTTGACAAGACAAACGTGAGATGCTATGATTGTCAACTATATGGACATTTCTCCAGAGAATGTCAACAACCAAGAGTTGACAGAAACACCAATCAAAAACAAGCATCAAACAGCTATCATTTAAACAAGCAAATTCCACCTCCTATTAGTATTCCAGCTGCACCAACTTCACCTCAAATCACATAGTATAGCCCAATCAACACTCAAAATCTTCTGCCATGATCATAAAACAAGATGGAAAGTGTGATTGGAGCATGTATGACGCTAAGATCCAATCTCTAGATCATGCCCTTATGGCAAATATTGAAGATAAGATCTCAAAAATCCCTAAAGAGGTGAGGGAAAACCTTTGTTCTCAAACATGCATTAATAAAGTCAACAGATACAAAGAACATGTAGACAAACTTTCCAAGAAAGTAATTGAAACAAACATTTTAAATGAAAGCTTAAAAATAGAACAAAAACAATATGGAATCAAAATTCTTTCATTACAAAATGATTTGGGCAAATTGATGTCTGAGAAACTATCACTTGCAGCCCAAGTTGAGCAATTCCCTGCATCTGCCGAATGAGGGTATGAATGTTATATTATTTGATTCTGTGCTTTGTATTTGACAGTTATAAATCATTTGACATATGAGTAGGTTTAGTTGTGAGTTTATTATTGATGCATCAAATAAAATTTGGTTATTGAATAAACCTATGTTCTCACCAACTCTATGTTGACTATTTTGAGTATGCTTTTTTAGGTTGACAACATGTACTATAATTTAGTGTATACATTCAACCTGTTCAATAGATGGTATGAGTATGTGGGGCAGCCATGTGTCTGGATCACTTTGGACTTGCTGGATCTCAGCGTGCATGTGGACGTTCACGTCCATCACTACCTGGGAGATTATGTGAAGTGATTGGGACATCTATTTTGGGTTTTAGGATTACTAAATGTTATAGTCTGTTAATTAGACAAATTTTGTATAAATGTTGTAATCCTAAATTATTATATGAAAGTTTATGTTAAATTTTATTGCTGGGATTGTATGTTATCATAATCAATGTGTTTTGAACCGAGAAGTCACACCCAGTCATCTCACGCTTCCTCCGGGATGTGACAGATTGGTATCAGAGCCATTGGTTATAGAGAATTAGGTATTATCAGTAAATGCCTAGACTATAACCATAAGCTCATATGATCACAAATTTGAAAGCATGATAAATATATATCAATATATATTCTTTTCATGAATTTATGTGAACATGTCTATGTTTAGACAATAATAAACTCTTATTATTTGAAATATAAATGATTGAATATGTGAATATGAAATTCTATGAATTATGTGACTGATTGTTTTGACTTGTGATAGTATAAATTGAATGTTGTAAAGAATTTTTGCAGTATGAGTGCTTATAACTTTGATAGTCACCGTATCGAAACTGATCATCCGAAACATCCGGATCATAACAAAGAATTATCCCAAGCTGAGACCAGGACCAACCCAAAGCCAAAGTTTTTCATTCGGCGTGCACCAGTAACAATCGGGGGTTATACAATCGAGACCCCTAGGAAAAGTATACGACATGGTAAGAAGTTTTTGATTAAGAAAGTTCAAGAGCCAGAAGATGAGAACCTAGAAACCCTCCCCTCGACATTAGACACAACACCCATAACCCGACCCGATGCTTCTGAAACTAAAGAGAGAAGAATCAAGAGAAAAAGGTTGGGGGAATGTCAGATAGACACAGCCAACCAGATTCTTAAAAAGGTTAAGAAGATACAACGGGAAATTCTAGTGATACAAACAGATGTCAAAGAAATGAAGGAAGCAAAAGCATCTTCATTAAGATATGGAACTGGGTTTTGGGAAATTAGGATTATAATAACCCTAATTTATTATGTGACTGCCTTAATATATGTGAAATAAATGAAATATTTTGTGTATTATATATTATGCTATAATTGAATGAAATTTTGTGTGATATTAGTATAATTAATATGTAGTGAAAAATGCCGCCAAGAAGAGATACTCAACTTGTAAGCAAAACTACCCGTGTTGGACGACCAAGGACTAGATTAGGAGAAGAACCTCCGTTAGTGAATAACACTGCAAATGAGAATGAAAGAATTTCTCAGATAGTAACTCAGCAATTGGAAGCTGCAATACCTACGTTAGTGGCTCAACTCCAACAGAACCTTAACCTTGGAGGTGCACCACCTGGAAATGAAGAACCAGGAAATGCTAACGGAATAGAAAACCATGAGGAAGAAGCTATAGGCAGAATTAAAAAGGGATGTTCTTATAAGACTTTTATGTCTTGTAGACCTCAGGACTTCAATGGAAAAGGAGGAGCAGTACAAGCACTACGTTGGTTAGAATGAATGGAGTCAGTATTAGACATCAGTGAGTGTACTGATAATTGCAAGACCCTGTTTGCTTCGCATTCTCTGAAAGGAGAAGCATAGTCTTGGTGGAAGATGGAAATTCAAACTAAGGGAAGGAATACTATGAATGGATTAAGCTGGGAAGAATTTAAAAACTTAGTGATTGAGAAATACTGTCCTTATAATGAGATAGAAAGGATAGAAGCAGAATTCTTAGCACTAGAAATGAAGGGTGTTGTACATCAGGAGTATACTGATAGGTATAATGAGTTATCTAGGTTAGTGCCACATCTAGTAACACCAGAAGCCAAAAGGATAGGAAGATATATTTGGGGTTTAGCACCTCAGATAAGAGGAATGGTTAGGTCAGCAATGCCTAAGACTTTTCAGGATGCAGTAACATTATCTGTAAGCTTGGCTAATGAAATGATAAGGAATGGATCATTGTCTAATTCAAAGGTTGGAGAGAAGAGAAAGTGGAAGAACAGCAACTCAGGAGGGCAATTGGGAGGAAATCAACATAAGAAGGTAAACAGAAATCGAGTGAGGAATTTCATGGGGATTGCTCAGGAGAAGACCGTAAATAGAAGGTCAATCATGGTGTAATACTTGCAGAAGACACCACAATGGTAAGTGCATGATAGTGATCTGTTATAATTGCAAAAAGAAAGGACACCTATCAAGGGAATGTAGGGAACAAGCAAACCCTAAACCAGTTTGCTACCAGTGTGGAAATGAGAATCATTTTCGCAACAAGTGTCCCGAGCTGAAGGGAAAAGCTCCAATGAACCCAAACAATCCACGTGGTAGAGCTTTTGTACTACAAGCTGAAAAAGCACGACAAGAACCGGATGTAGTGACGGGTACATTTCTCATTAATGATCAGTACGCAACTGCATTATTTGATACGGGAGCAACTCGTAGTTTTGTTTCGAATGCATTTAAACCTTTTCTTGGATTAGCTTCAGAAAAACTGAAAAATGATTATATAATCGAATTAGCTGATATAAAAAAAATTAGAAGCTAGTGAGGTTATTCCTAACTGTACCTTGAATCTAGATGATTATTGTTTTGATATAAATTTGATTCCTATTGAATTAGGAGGTTTTGACATTGTTATGGGTATGGATTGGTTAAGTAAGAATCAGGCTGAAATTATATGTGGTAAAAGAATGATTAGAATATCTTTGATTAAAGATAATAAAAGTATTTTTATATATGGTGAAAAACCTAGAGGTGCTATGAAAATAGTCTCATGTAAGAAGGCTCAGAAATATTTGAGAAAGAAATGTCTAGCATTTCTAGCCCATGTAGTTGATACAAAATTAGATAAGAAGAACTTAGAAGATGTTCATATTATTAGAGAATATCCGGAGGTATTTCCTGATGAATTACCAGGATTGCCACCCCCTCGCCAGGTAGAATTCAAGATTGAATTAGTACCAAGAACTGTACGTATTGCCAAATCTGCATATCGTTTGGCACCAACAAAAATGAAAGAATTAATGAGCCAACTTCAAGAGCTACTAGATAATGGATTTATACGCCCTAGCGTATCACCTTCAGGAGCTCCAGTCTTATTCGTAAAGAAGAAAGATGGAACCTTTATGATGTGTATCGCTTATAGAGAGCTCAATAAAGTAACCATTAAGAATAGGTATCCTCTCCCCAGGATAGATGATCTATTTGATCAATTGTAAGGATCTAGTTATTTTTCAAAAATTGACTTAAGATCTCACCAGTTGAGGGTATGAGATGAAGATATACCTAAGACTGCGTTTAGAACTCGATATGGTCATTATGAATTCCTTGTAATGCCATTTGGGTTAACTAATGCTCCAACAGTGTTTATGGATCTAATGAATAGAGTGTGTAAACCTTACTTAGATAAGTTTGTCATAGTCTTTATAGATGACATCTTAATCTATTCTAAAAGTAAGGAAGAGCACGAGAAGCACTTAAGGTTAACTTTGGAGTTACTTCGGGAAGAAAAACTATACACCAAATTCTCAAAGTGTGAATTCTAGAAAAGAGAAGTACAATTCTTAGGACATGTGGTTAATCAAAAAGGAATTCAGGTCAACCTAGCATAGATTGAAGCAATTAAAAAATGGGAAGTTCTAACAACACCAACTGAGGTACGTCAATTCTTAGGTTTGGCTGGATATTACAAAAGGTTTATAGAAATTTCTCGAGAATAGCTCAACCTTTAACAGAATTAACACAGAAAGATAAGCCGTATGTTTGGGGAGAAAAACATAATGTTGTATTTGAACTTTTGAAAAATAAGTTATGCAGTGCTCCTATTTTAGCTCTTCCAGATGGTACGGGTGATTTTGTAGTATACTGTGATGCATCACATCAAGGTTATGGATGTGTTTTAATGCAATGAGATAAGGTAATTACATATGCATCGAGACAACTCAACGGGAGTGAGAAAAATTATACTACACATGATTTGGAACAAGGAGCCGTAGTATTTGCACTTAAGATTTGGGGGCATTATTTATATGGGACCAAGTGCATAATTTATACAGATCATAAGACTTTGCAACACATATTTGATCAAAAGATGTTGAATATGAGACAGAGAAGGTGGGTAGAGTTATTAAGTGATTATGATTGTGAAATCAAGTATCATCCAGGAAAGGCAAATGTAGTGGCTGATGCTTTAAGTTATTAAGTGATTATGATTGTGAAATCAAGTATCATCCAGGAAAGGCAAATGTAGTGGCTGATGCTTTAAGTTGGAAGGAGAGAACCAAGCCATTACGAGTTCATGCCATGAGAATGGAATTACACTTGGATTTAGTAAGTCAAATTCGAGAAACCCAACAAAAAGATGAATTAAGAAATGTGATGGGGCAGGATAAAAACCTAGAAGCTATGTCAGATGGAATTTTGAGATTTAGAGGAAGAGTTTAGATTCCTAATGATGATCTGCTTAGGGAAAACATTCTAAGAGAAGCACATAAGTCCAGATATTCAGTACATCCGAGAAATAATAAGATGTATAAAGATTTAAGGAACCAATATTGGTGGCCAGGAATAAAGAAATCTGTTGCAAAATTCATAGAAAAATGTGATATATGTTCAAGGGTAAAGGCTGAATATCAAAAAACCCTTAGGATATTTGCAACAACCAGAAATCCCCGAATGGAAATGGGACTAGATTACCATGGATTTTGTAACCAAACTACCCAGAACTGCAAGGGGTATGACATAATATGGGTTATAATCGACAGACTGACTAAGTCAGCTCATTTCTTGCCAATTAAAGAAGATTATAAGATGGAGAAATTAGCAAGGATCTGTATGAAGGAAATTGTGTCTAGACATAGAATACCAATTTCCATAATATCTGACAGAGATAGTAGATTTACTTCTAGATTCTGGTAGACTTTGCTAAAAGCATTAGGAACTCAAGTAAATATGAGTTCAGCATATCATCCACAAATAGATGGACAGAGTGAGAAAACCATTCAGACATTGGAAGATATGTTACGAGCTTGTGCATTAGATTTTGGTGGTAGCTAGGATATACATTTACCTTTGATAGAATTTTCCTATAACAATAGCTATTACGCTAGTATAGGAGCAGCTCCATTTGAAGCTTTATATGAAAGGAAGTGTAGGTCACCTTTGTGTTGGAATGAGGTAGGAGATAGACAACTTACAGGCCCAGAACTTATACAGGAGAAAACTGATAAAATCGGTGAAATTAAGAATAGGTTAAAGGCAACACGTGATAGGCAAAAGAATTATGCTTATAAAAGAAGAAAACCTTTAGAGTTTCAAATAGGAGATAAGGTATATTTGAAGGTATCTCCATCAAAGGGAATTATTAGGTTCGGGAAAAGGAATAAGTTGAACCCTAGGTATGTTGGCCCTTTTGAAATAATTGATAGGATTGGCCCTGTAGCATACAGGTTAGACTTGTCTCAAGAATTAAGTGAAGTACATAACACCTTTCACGTATCCAACTTGAAGAAATGTCTGACTGAACGAAATTAAGGTAGATAAGAAACTTCATTTTGTAGAAAAACCAATGGAAATTATGGATAGAAGGGTGAAAAGTTTGAGGAGAAATAAGATCCCAATTATAAAAGTCAAATGGAATTCAAAATGAGGACCTGAATTTACATGGGAAAGGGAAGATGAAATCAAAAGAAAATATCCCTATCTATTTGAGGTTAAACTGAACGAAAAGGGCAATCACAAAGATAAACCCTCCACATCATCTCATAGTAACAGCAAGTGAATTTCGGGATGAAATTCTTTTTACGGGGGGAGAATGTGACAACCCTAAAGCTAAGGTTAGGTAAACTAACATTTTAAGAATTTTTATAGAATAATAGTATATACTTATAAACTTTATTGAGGAATTGTTAAGGTAAGTCTTATGCGACTAACTCTTTATGAATTTTATGTGTTTAGTTGATTTTGCATACGTACGTGAGCATGCATGCATCCATGCATAAATATTTACGTGTGCATGTATATGAATACTTGTGAACTTTGTGATTATTGAACCATGTGTGTTAGTTACCAAATCATAAGATTATGTGATTAGCTACTTGATTGATAAATGTTCTCATCTATCATATAATAAACTAAAACTTAATCAAACATTACCAAACAAATTAACCTATGGGAGAATTGATATCAACAACAAAACTAAACTAATCATAAACACTTAAACATCAAACTAACATACAAACTTAACTTGAACTCGGCTCACTTAAGGTGTTAAGACAAGATTAGCAACTAATTAACTCAACTAACAATAACTTAACGACTAAGATGTCATTAGCACAAGAATTTGACACCTAGCAATCCATGGACACTTATCATCCTTTTAAGCTTGACACCTAGCTCTAGTTTCACACCTCACCAATCTAAAGATTAGAGGTAATGATGAACATCATAATAATCTTCCTAGTCCTTTAGAAACCTCGGTCGATGGACACCATAACAACCATCATCACCATCGACCACAACCCACAAAACCGCCACCATCACCTCTCGGTTTAATCTCTCTCGGTTCTCAAGTTACAGCCAACACCGCCACCTTCTACTCCCACTCTCGGTCACCATAACAACCACACATCATCATCAAAACCCCATATGATCATCATATCCAAAATCAACCTACTTGTGATCAACTCTTCAAGGCTCAAGAACAACCACCTCAAGTGAAGCATCAAGAACTTAAGCATCAATCCTCTAAGCTCTTCTCTACTCCAAACCAGGTTTGATTCTTAAAATCCTAGGATTAACAAGTTAAGAAAGTATATGTATATGTTTAACATACATAACCAACCCTTGTGAAATATAAATCATCAAAGTTTTGTACAAACATTATGAAAACCTGATTTTCAATCAAAATCAGTAGGAAAGTAGTTCAAAACAAAAAGTTTAATAACTCTTATAAAAACCAAAAATTCAAACAAAAACAAAGGATTTAAAAGGGTTGAAATGCTTGTTAATTTCGTAATTTAGATTGAAAATCTAAATGACTGTGATTGTGGGAATAAAATTCAAAACTTATTAGGAAATATTGAAAGTAATTAGACTAGAAAATATGGAATAATTATATGGGATATATAAATTTATATAGTTAAATTGTGAAAATAGAAGAAAAATACCAAATAAAAGATCTGGACATGATAAATTCTGGAAATATTATATGATGACTCTAGTAATATATCTGAATTACAGAATAAATTTCGTGAATTAACTCCGTTGTATGATAAAATTTCATATTCTAGAATAATTAATAGGGAGAAAATCGAAACTGACAGTAAAAGAGTAGATAAATCATGAAAATTTTACATAAAATTTTATATATTGAATAGGACAGAATGTATAAATTTTAGAATTTTTAGAGATATGTAGCTATTTCTGCCATTTATTGTAAAACTTGTAAAAATTATAAGAAATTACCCGAAAGGAGATATTAATTGAATTTTTATGGGATAAACTGGATATTAGAGTATTACTGGCTGTAAAATTTGGTAATTTTTTGGTGACTATAGCTACTGTTTGAGAATTTTGACATTAATTAGTAAATAAGTGCTAAAAATTTTAAAGAAATAAGATTTATTTAAACAAGTAATTATTTTATAAGAAATATTTGACTTGTTACTGGAAATAAGGTGAGTAACATGGACCCTTTTTGTTTTATAAATTTTTGGTGGAAAAAGCATACTATTATTGAAATTGATGCAATTTTGGAAATTTTAATATGTTACTATCATTTTGACACAACCATTAATTCGGATGAGTAACCGTCAAATAATATAGGTAGCGCTACTTAGGAATATGTCATCCTGCATATACCAGATGAGGGTATGAATGTTATATTATTTGATTCTGTGATTTGTATTGGACAGTTATAAATCATTTGATATATGAGCAGGTTTGGTTGTGAGTTTATTATTGATTCATCAATTAAATTTTGGTTATTGAATAAACCTATGTTCTCACCAACTTTATGTTGACTATTTTGAGTATGCTTTTTCAGTTTGACAACATGTACTATGATTTAGTGTATACATTCAACCTGTTCAATAGATGGTATGAGTATGTGGGGCAGCTATGTGTCTGGATCACTTTGGACTTGGTGGACCTCAGCGTGCATGTGGACGTTCACGTCCATCACTAGCTAGGAGATTATGTGAAGTGATCGGGACATCTATTTTGGGTTTTAGGATTACTAAATGCTATAGTCTATTAATTAGACAAATTTTGTATAAATGTTGTAATCCTAAATTATTATATGAAAGTTTATATTAAATTTTATTGCGGATTGTATGTTATCATAATCAATGTGTTTTGAACCGAGAAGTCACACCCAATCATCTCACACTTCCGCCGGGATGTGACACTTCTCATCTGGCTAAGAATTGCATTTACAATTCTTAGAGCACTATCCATATGATCCAGAAGAAAATTTCTGAGAAAATCAAAAAGAAGCCAACTTCTGAAGGGAAATCTTTTTCTTTCGAAAGTTTCAAAATGAAGAAGAAGACAAGTGAAAACTTGCCTTCGGAAGAAAGATTGGTCTCGGAAGAAAGGAATGATTCCGAAGTACTAAAGCCAGCTGCAGTGATAGCAAGATCTTCCAAAGGTCCAGTCTCCAAAATTTCCAAAGTTGTCAAAACTTCTGAGGTGTTGAAGGTCAAGTCTAAGCTTCCAAAGGTGGTGTGGAAGACAAAGAAAGGCCATGTGACTAAAAGTTCTTCATCAACAACAGTTGTTGGTCCACAAAGCTTGAACATAGAATCAATTACTGTTGAATTGTCTTTAATTAATGTTAATGAACCCAAGACCAGTAAGGCTTGGGTTTCCAAATGTAACTAACTATCTTTTCTTGTGTAGGAACAGCTAAAGACCAACAGAAATGTATGGATCATTGGCAGTGGCTGTTCTAGGCACATGACAGATAATGGCTCCTTACTCCAAAATTTTGAGAAAATTGATGGAGGGCCAGTTGCTTTTGGAGGAGATGCAGGAGGTTACATTACTGGAAGGGGCAGGGTCACAAATGGTAAGCTCAGCATTGAGAAGGCAAATTTTGTTAAAGAGCTTGGGTATAATTTACTGAGTGTATCCCAATTTTAGGATCAAAGACACAACATGCTCTTCACTGAGCATGAATGCATTGTTCTCAAGCCCGGGGTGGTCATTCCACAGGAGCATATCTTGCTCAAAGCCCCCAGGAAAGGGAACATGTACAAGATGGACTTGCAGGATACATCTCCTTCTAGAGAAGTGTCTTGCTTTCTATCTAAAGCAAATAGTGATGAGTCTTTCCTCTGGCATAAAAAAATATGCCATGTAAACTTTAAAAACATGAATAAATTAATTAAGAATGATTTGGTAACTGGAATGCCAAAAAAAGAGTTTACAAGTGATGATCATTGTATTGCATGCCTAAAAGGGAAGCATCACACGGTATCTCACAAGCCAAAGGAAAGAAACTCTATCATTACTTCCCTACACTTGTTACATTTGGATTTTTTTGGCCCCACCAGTTTAATGAGTTTAGGAAGGACCTCATATTATTTAGTGATCACAGATGATTTTACAAGATTCACCTGGGTCTTTTTCCTTAGAACTAAGGATGAGACTTCTGAAATCTTGAAGAATTTCATTCTGAGGATTGAGAATCAATTTGATTACAAGGTCAAGACCATAAGATGTGATCAAGGAACTGAATTTAAGAACCAAATCCTTGTTACATTTTGTGATGAAAAGGGTATTACAAGACAATATAGTGCTCCGAGGACTCCTCAGAAAAATGGTGTTGCTGAGAGGAGAAACAGGACACTAATTGAAGCTGCAAGACACATGTTGTCTGACTCTAAACTGCCTATCACCTTCTGGGCAGAAGCAGTGAACATTGCTTGCTATGTGCAGGATAGATTTTTAGTGGTTAAGACTCATGGTAATACTCCTTATGAACTGTGGCACAAAAGGAGACCTTACATTGGTTTCCTCAGGTCATTTGGATGTCCTTGCACAATCTTGAATACCAAAGATCAAATAGCAAAATTTGCTGAGAAATCAGATGATGGATATTTTTTTGGATACTCTTCCCAAGCTAAAGCTTATAGAGTATACAATCTCAGAACTAAAGTAGTTGAGGAGTCAGCAATGTGACCTTCAATGAACACACTTCTTGTGTGAGAGGTTCTGGTCCAGATTGGCTGTTTGATTTTGATATAGTTACCAACTGTTTTAACAAGTCTTTTTAGAATGTTTCAGGATCTATAGGTAGTTTATCAACAGAAGATTCTGACCCAAGATTTGAGCTGAGAAGACCTTTAAATCAAACTACTTCAACTCCAGTGGTAACGAATTCTGTAGATGGAGTTCCTATCAGCACAACCATGACAAATCCTGCTTATACATCTGAGGTGCCTTCAAATTCTAGCTTAGAGGCACAAAACTCAAAAGAATGAGCTTCAAATGTAGGAGAAAGTGGTCGTGGTGACAATGATCAAGAATTTCTTGATGTTGACAATCACTCCATGGAAGACAACATCAATGATGTCACACACTCATTAGATCAAGTCTCTCTTGATAAGTGTGCTGATGTGGGGAGATTCTTCACTGCCTAATCAAAATTTTTCAAATTTAGATCTCTCAAATCAACTTGCTGTGATCCCTCAACTCAGGATCCACAAGTCTCACCCCACCACAAACATCATTGGAGAAGTTGACAAGGGGGTAAGAACAAGAGGACAAACCCATAACAAAAATGTTTGTCTCTACTCTTGTTTCCTATCCCAGATAGAGCAAAAGAAAGTTGAGGAAGTTTTAATGGATGGAAGTTGGGTTGAAGCTATGCAAGAGGAGTTGCTTCAATTCAGGAGGCAAAAAGTTTGGAACTTATGTCCTCTTCCTTCAGGGAAGACTACCATAGGAACAAAGTGGGTGTTTAGAAACAAGAAGGATGATAGAGGACTTGTCATCAAGAACAAGGCTAGACTAGTTGTTCAAGGGTACACTCAAGAAGAAGTGATTGATTACATTGATGTTTTTGCTCCAGTAGCAAGACTTGAAGTTGTTAGGATATTCCTAGCTTTTGCTGCATCCAAGAACTTCAAAGTCTACCAACTTGATGTCATATGTGCTTACTTATATGGGGTGGTTGATGAAGAGGTGTATGTCAAACAACCACCTTGCTTTGCAGACTCAGATCATCCTGATTATGTCTGCAAGCTTGATAAAGCTTTTTATGGGTTGCACCAAGCTCCAAGGAAGTGGTATGAGACTCTATCTCAGTACCTATGTCAGCATGGTTACAGAATGGGTACTATAGATGGAACTCTTTTCATCAAAGGAACAGGAAATGACTTAATGCTGGTTCAAGTTTAGGTAGATGACATTATCTTTGGGTCAACTAATCCAAAGCTCTACAAAGACTTTGAAAAACTGATGAAGAATAGATTTGAAATGAGTGCCATGGGAGAACTCCATTTCTTTCTAGGAATTCAAGTGAAGCAGGTTGACAATGGCATCTTCATAAATCAGTCAAAGTATGTCCTGGACATAGTTACAAGATTCAGCATGACTGAATGTAAGGTTGCAAAGACAACCATAGCAAGAAACCACTCCCTTGGACCTGACCTTAAGAGGGAGTGTGTGGATGAACATTATTACAGGGCTATGATGGGGTCTCTTATGTACCTCACAGCCAGCAGGACTGATATCATGTTTGCCACATGTATTTGTGCCAGATATCAAGCCAATCCCAAGATGTCACACCTGGTTATTGTCAAGAAAATTCTAAGATATCTCAAAGGTGTCCCATCACTAGGCTTTTGGTACCTGAAGAATTCTGACTTCAATCTATATGCCTATACAGATAGTGACTATGGTGGCTGCAACATGACTACAAAATCTACATCAAGGAGATGTCAATTTCTTGGTGGAAGGATAGTCTCATGGCAATGCAAGAAACAATCCTGTATATCTTCATCAACTACTGAAGTTGAATGCATTGCTGCTGCTAGTTGTTGTGCTCAAGTGCTTTGGATTCAGAATCAGATGCTCGACTATGGATTCAACTTCAAGGAGACTACCATCAACATAGAAAAAAATAGTGCTATCTCTATTATAGAAAATCCTGTGCAGCACTCAAAGACAAAACACATCAACATTAGCTATCATTTAATTAGGGATAATTTTGAAAAGGGTTTAATCAAACTAGTCAAAGTTAACACAATTGAATAATATGCTGATTTGTTCACCAAAGCCTTTGATGAACAGAGATTTAAGTATCTCGTATAAGCTATTGGGATGATTAATTTTGAGTAGCTTTTCTTAAACTTAAACTCAATGTTATTTCAAAAATATTTGCGTGTCCTAAGTTGTCTACTTTATCACCTTCATAGGCCTTTGATTATCTTGGAAGAAGAGTCTTTTAAAATATATTTCTTAGATTTTTTTGTAAACTTTGAACATATTTCTTTTCGGAAGATATCAGGTTACGTTTAGAAGAACATTATGTATTTAACACCATATAAGTAGTTATGATAATTTTGGAAATTTTCGCAATATCTTCCTAAGCTTCATTTACTCATAATTACTTATATGCTCTTGAAGAAAAATTTTCTTCCGAAAGTAATTATGTCTCGAAAGTTTTATTCTACTAAAGAATAAAATTTCAAGTCTTGATCTCTTTCGAAACCAAATCACGTCTCAAAAGTGAAAATTCTCTAGGTATTTTCCTTCTGAATCAAAATTTTCACAACTCTTAGAAATATCTTCTGAAGCCAAATTAGCTTCGGAAGCTTTTATCAAAACTTCCGAAGTCAAATTACCTTCGGAAGATTTCGACATCCAAGAAAACTACCTTTCTGGACACTTTTTCAGAGGTGGGACCAACATCCGGTTTTCAAAGTTTATCCTTTCGCATTAACTTTGTCTCAAATCCATTTCACATATAAATATCCAACGGTTTCCCCCTCTTTCACTTTTCTCTTCATCTGCAAAATTTCTCTAACCTAAATACACCCACAAACCGCCTTTGTTCTTATCTTCCTTCACACTGAAGCTCTCTCAAATGGCCAACCATGATCGCAGAAACCAACCTGATTTCTCCATGCACCTTCACAGGCAACACAATCAGGTTGCTCTGTTAAACTCTGAGAAAGATCCTGGCTTCTCAGAGGTTTGCCGCTTTCTTTCTCTGTCTAACTACGTCACCTCCCTCACCATTGATCCTCCTCTCTATGAGGATCAACTATTAGACTTCTGGAGGACCTGCCAAGAGGTCACCATGGATGGGGAGAAGGCACTGTCTACCACAGTGCAAGGGAGGACAATCTTCATCACTCCAGCCATCATAAATTCTCATCTTCAATTGGATAATGCATAAGGTGACTTGTCCTTTCCGAAATCTGCTGTTAACCAATCCTTTGCGCAGATGGGCTATGAGGGAGATTTCTCCATCAGAACCTTCAGAAAAGGGAAGGTCTCTTCTTAGTGGAAGTGCCTCCTTCATGTTATCATACACAGCTTATCCAACAAGCATGGAGGATGCGACTAGATTCCTGAAGATCTCTCCTTCATAGTTCATGGACTAGTTCAGGGGGTGGTCAAGTTCAGGTATTCACTCCCATCTCTCCCATGATCAGTGCTGAGGTTCCTCATGCTCAGCCTGATGAGCTCATTACCCAAACAGCCTTAAGCCTTCACTCAGAGTCTTAAAACTCTAGTGAACAACCTTCAGGGGACAGTTACCATCCCCAACCTCTTGATCTCAACCAACCAATCCCTAACCTAGAATTCTATAATGATGAGGACATGGGATTCAGTGAGTACCATGAGTCTCTCCTCTCCACCCTTACTCAAGGAGAGATGAGTGGTCCTGCCACTTCCATGTCCAGCCCACATCATCCACCCCATACTGAGGTGGATCTCCCTGAACATGTTCAGGAGGTTCATATGGAAGAGGCTCTTACTATTGTTAATGATTACATTCTTAAGACCTCTACCATGGCAACTCAACCCATTGACACTTCACCTGAAGTTATCAGTGAGCAGAGGAAACCCAGCAGCCAAAAACACAATGCTGGTGATGAGGAAGAGGATCTTGGTCCAATTCTCTCATCCCCCCATGATTCTTCATCTAAAGATGAGGGGAGTCTGCAACTAAAGGTGCAACAACTTGAAAATTTATGCACCTATTTAGTTTCCAAGTTTAGTCACTTGGAACTTCAAGTGACTACCTTACAGAAGAAGGTCAATGACCAGCAACTTGAGATCACCGATCTCAAGGGCAAGTTAGCTGAGAGACCAACTCGACAAACTCAACCAGAAAGTCCACAAGAACCTGGGTAGTAGTTTAGTCCTGAGATGGATAATGAGGACTCACCACCTCACCAGTTGTCCAAACTCAGCACTTTCTGCAGTTGTCCACTCAGCAACTTTCTCAAGGATGGCCATAAATCAACAATTATTTGAGTAAGGAATTCCAATGGCTATGTCTGCCCCATCCTACCCAGCTGAAAATCCAATAGTGGGACGGTGGTTTGACAGTACAAGAATGGCATTGGTGCTCTCAAGATCTTAGGGGCAGCAGAAGCTTTTCAACTTTCAAACCCTGAGATTCCATGAGAGTATTAACTTGGTTGATCTGCCACTTGGCAACCCAAGCCAAAACAGACAGGGTGGCAGATTAGCTTAGGCAATTCAAGAATGGGTGCTGCGGGAGTTCAGAAGTAAAGCAAAACTGTATAGACAGAGGCTAGCAGGGAAAACTGTCAGTCAACTGGATACTGAGGCAGACCCTAGGATTAGCTTCGAAGGGGAAACCTTGGTTGAAGGCCAAGCAGTGGACCCTGTGAACCTTGAGACAGGCTCAACCTCAGCACCCAGTACCCTTAGTGAAACACCTGCAGGTGAAGGTGTATCACAACCTCTCTCTGGCCAGAGCTTAAGCTCAGTACAATCATTAGAAGGCCAAAGCTCTCTCCACCCTGAGTCATACATGCCAACAACTGACTAAAGGAAAGGGAAAATGACTCCTGAGGAGATTGAGGAGGAAAAGAGAGAGAGAGAGAGAGAGAGAGAGGAAGAGGAAAGCCAGGGGAGAGAAATCTGGAGAGATCCCAAGTTTTATGCAAGATACAATCAGGGCTGCTCACAGGCCTAACACTCAAGATGATGAGTTAAGAGCAGCCAGATTGAACTATCTGGGATTCAGAAATTATAATATAGATGAAATCATCTATCTCCCTTTGGCAGAATTAAATGAACTGGCAGACAAAGAGCTGTATAAAGAAAGGAAGGAGGCTGAGGCTGCAGAACTGCACCTCAAAATCAGAGAAGAAAGAAAAAGAAAGAAACTCTATAAAGCCCCCGTCCTCTCTCCAGTTCAAGAAAGCCCTGAGAAAAAGGTTGTGCCTGAACAACAAGAACGAACTCAGATAGGCAAATAGCAAGAAAGACTGAAAATGATAGCTTATTTGAGTGCCATAGGCCTCTATCATGCAACAGCTCTCAACCCTCTCTCATATGAGTACATTGAGTTTGAATACCTCAAACAACTGGAAGAAAAAGCTCAAACTAAAAGGAAAGCTTTTAAGAGAAAAATGAGAGAGAAGGCTGCTAAAACAAGAGCCACCATCAGAGCACAAGAAAAGAAGTCTGCTGACACGCTAAAGATGGTGAGCTTCTTGTAGCTGTATGGGTTCTCCGGAAGGAGACTTGGTCCTATGTCTCTATCCACAATGGATGAGCATATCAGAAGGATCAAGTAGAAGATAAGGGAAGGTCAGCTGGTTGACTTGCGTTCTCCACCAAGTCAAGATGTACCTGAAGTTGAGGTGATGGTTGAACCACAAGAGACAACACAACCTGATCCTGAAGCTACATCCAAGCCAACTTCATCTTCTGACCCACAGCAGGGTTTTGAACCCCTTGTTTCTGAACAAATGGGGAAGAAAAACCCAACTGAACTGGTGCTGCAGGCCACACTCCTCAGTTGAAATATAGATTGAGGAAAAGGATGGCCTTCAGAAGGGACAATAAGAAGAAAAAGAAGTCCAAGGCATTCACCTCAGCACCTCAGGATTCTAAGGAAGTGCAACAAGAGGCTGCTCAATCAACCCCATTCAAGTAGAGCCTCTTGCATCTGGAAGACCAATCCTATCTTGGATCTATGCTGCTAATCCAGACATTAGGACTGTCAACTATTGGATTTCCTCTCTTTTTAGGTAGCATCAGCCTAGGGGGAGTTTGTAAGGATTATAGAAAAGGCTGATGCACCCAAAACACTCAAGGTGCTTTCTGCATGCATGCATATTATGCATAGTGGAAATTACTTCAGATGTTTTACACTCTGCAAAGAAAATATTCTAAGTGTAAAATTTTCCGAAGCTAAAGACCAAATCTTCCGAAGCCAAAGATGAAGTCTTCCAAAGCTTAGAAGACAAAGTCTTCCGAAGCCATGAAGATAGAAGATTGATTTCTTTCGAAGACAGAGAAGACATGCTTTCTCTGATCTACCTTTTCAGAAAGCTGACCAACTTTCTGATGACACACTCAAGACTCACCAACTTACATAAGTTGGTGAAAAGGTCCATGCTTTAGAAAACTGTTGATTATGGTTTTGAGTCTGTAACTTTCCACTTTATGTACTTTTATTATTTTTGTAATATATTAGGATGTGAGCTATGGCATGTCATAGTCACTAGTCAAAAGGCAATCTGCCTTTTGACTTTACATTGATCTTGTTGTCTAGATTAGTGTTTCTAGCTGGCCTTCAAAGTATGGCCGGCTATAGGATGTAGTATAAAGTATCTCAGGTCCTTGTATTTTATTTCTATGCTTTGTAACACTTGAAAAAGAACTTGAGAGCAATATACTTTATCCTTGAAAACCATTCTTAGTTATTGTTCTTAGTTCTGTCTCATTGTTTGCTTGTGTTCCTTAGTGTCATTCAAAAGTTCTAGTTCCCTATTTGATCTGCTAAGTGTTCTAAATCTATTCTCACTGCGAGACTGATTGTATTGACTCACTTCAACGGTGTTGCACATAAGTTTTACCATCAAAACAAAGTGAATCATGGACACAGTTTTCATTAACATTTATTATGATTAACTAGGACTTATCTGGTTATAAATGAACATAATTTGTGATTTATTTTAAAAGTAGTGTAATTAATATTTAATGTCTTTAAATTATTTTCGACACAAACTTTATATATGTTGCTTGATGTGTGACCCTAGAGATCATGGACACGGTTTTCATTAACATTTATTATGATTAACTACGACTTATCTGGTTATAAATGAACATAATTTGTGATTTATTTTAAAAGTAGTGTAATTAATATTTAATGTCTTTAAATGATTTTCGACACAAACTTTATATATGTTGCTTGATGTGTGACCCTAGAGATCATACGACAGATACAATGGTATCATATTTGTTTCAATTATACTAATGCTCATTAAAAATAAACAGATTAGGATATAAAAACTTAAATATACATGGTTAAACATAAATATAATCAATTACTTAATAAAAATTTGATTTTGTGTAAGTTTTCATTATATTTTGGTATACTTTTATAATTGATATATTACAAGCATTTTATATATATTAGTTTATTGTTATAAATGAATTAACATACAAATGCTTGTTACATAAACTTAAAGTTATAATTTGCATTTTAAATTAAAAACAAAATTTTAAAAAAGTAACGACTCCCATTCCACTTGTCAATAATATTCCCCAAAAATTCAATTTACCCCCAAATCTTAGGCTTCTCTTTATCCATAGCGGCAATTTGCCTCAACCTCCATCTTTCATTCAAACGTACGGCTGCGCTCGATTTGTTCTCACCATGGGCTATGGTCGGTAGCTATCCTTAAGTCGAGTTGTTTGGTCCTTGTACGGTGATACCTCCGTGCATTTGAGAATGGAAACATAATAGTTGCTCACTCTTTTGCACTTATCATGGTGGGTTTTAGAGTTTGATTCGTGAATTTTCTTCTACATAATTGATATTCATTTTTCGACCTTTTGCCCTCATATTTATCATCAGATTCTGTATTTTATCTTCTATATTATATTTGTTTTAAGAACATACTACCTCATTTCTCTTGCACCTTGGGTGTATATATGAATGTTCATGTGTTTGCAAATCTTACTATATTTTTATTTTCAGTTGCCTACAAGCTATCCGAGGGAGATACTTTGCTATCATTGCAAGAGTAAGAAATTGCCATGCTGGAAAAATTATTCATTTAGCAAATTTAATTTTTATTTTTCTGATTTGTGGATTGTGATGCATATGTTTGCAGACTAAAATTTTATAAAAGAATGTTGGACGATGGACACGGGCAAGAAATCAATAAATTTACGATTATGTACTTAGATTATGAGCACTGAAAAAAGATCATTAAACTTACTTCATGTAGTGTTGTTTGATTTGTTTCTGCAGCAGAAGAAAACAAATATTAAAGGTGAAAGATTAGTTTGACATGTTCTTCAGAGAAGGGGTGCTTGATTTTGTGATATTTTGAATCTTCAAGTTACCAAGTCATCTCTTAGTGAGGCAATCATTCGCTTAATCATCATAAAGTGTAGCGTATACACTTTAGAGTAGTATTTCAATCACCATGTCATTGTTTTATATTTCAGGAGAGAAGTTTTATTGAAGTTACCAGAGTTCCTACAGTCTTCTAATACTAGAACTAAAGTCCTGTCTGCTAAAAAAGAACAAGTTTGCTTCTTTTCATGAAGAAATTTCATTGTAGTTATTGCGGTTGAATCTGCATCTGGGACTTGTTACATACATGATATACCATGTTGATGCATTTGTGAAGATTGTGATTGATCCTCAACAACTTAACCATGTGATTTTTAAACATGATTAGTTCAGATACTTGTTATCGTACCTATGTTTAGATATTTCTTATTGTATCTATCTTTGGATACTTTGATCCTATATAGTTTTAAATGTTTGCATATAGTTGTAAAGTCATTATAATTTGGTTGAGTTTATAGAATATAATTTTGATTATTAATATTTATAAATAGTAGAAAATGAGAAAAACCATTCGTACTATTTCACATTATTCTGCAGTTGAAACAGTGGTTGTAAAGTTGGTTGCAATTTTAAAACAAAACTTGGTTATTAAATTGCTCGTAAAAGCTGCTAGTGATTTTGGGTTGCAAAATTGGTTGCATATAGTTCTAGTTGCAGCCTTGGTTGCCAATAGTTCTGTCACAAAATTGGTCACAAAAAGATTCAGTCACAACCTTGGTCGCTAACACTTTAGTGACAAAAGTGGTCACAAAAGGTTTGGTTGCAAATAGTTTTAGTCGCCGTGGTGGTCGCTGACAGCTCGGTTGCGAACTTCGTTGCAAAATTATTGGTTGAAATCTTGTCGTTAAAGTTTTGGTCACAAAAGAGGTTGCAAATAATGTTCACTCGCAAAATTGGTCAATAAATATGCGGCAAAATATTTGGTCGTAAAATTAGTCGCAGCAATGTTTTGGTTACAAAAAATGGTCACAAAAGTAATTACCGACCAAGTTATAACCAACCACTAAAATCGATCGCAAAAAGGCATTTGCAACTGTTTAGCGACCACTTGGGCTGTCGCAAATGGTTATTTTTGTAGTAGTGAAATGGATGTCAAATGTTCATTCCTCTATGGAAAGATAGATAAAGAAGTATATGTTGCTCAACCACTAGGGTTTGAAAACCCAGACTTTCCTCATAGAGTCTACAAGTTAGATAAAGCTCTGTATGGTCTTCATCAAGCACCTCAAAAGTGGTATGAAACTTTATCCAAGTTTTTGCTGCAGAATGGGTACACAAGAGGAAAGATTGATCAAACATTGTTCTTAAAGAGAAAAGAACAAGACTTGTTAGTAGTTCAAGTCTATGTGGATGACATTATATTTGGTTTCACCAACATTCAACTTTGAAGAGAATTTGAAACTCTTATGCAATCAAAGTTCCAAATGAGCTCAATGGGAGAACTCACCTTCTTCCTTGGGCTACAAGTTCAATAATCCATCGAAGGAATTTTTATCAATCAGAGCAAGTATGTCAACTAGATATTGAAGAAATACAATATGTCTGATTGCACATCAAGCAAAACACCATTTGCAACTGGCCTGAAGTTTGGACCAGGTCTAGAAGGAACATCAGTTGATCTAAAACTATATAGATCCATGATAGGCTCACTGATGTACTTAACAGCTAGCAGACCAGACATCATGTAAGCAGTTTGCATGTGTGCTAGATACCAAGCAGATCCAAAAGAATCACACATCAATGCAGTAAAGAGAATCTTTAGATGCTTAAAAGGCAAACCAGCACTTGGTTTATGGTATCCCAAGGATGGAGACTTCTTTTTATTTGCATACACAGACAGTGATATGGTGGATGTAATCAAAACAGAAAATCCACAACAGGAGGTTGTCAGTTTCTTGGATCAAGATTGATCTCCTAGAAGTGCAAGAAACAAACAAATTTGTCTGTGTCAACAGCTGAAGCAAAATACATAGCTGCTTCTGATGCTGTTCTCAAGTGCTTTGGATTCAAAACCAAATGCTTGATTATGGCTTTAATTTTCTTAAAACACCCATACACATAGACAATTCTGCTGCTATGTTTATCACTGACAATCCTGTTCAGCACTCTAAAACAAAACACATAGACATCAGATATCATTTTTTGAGAGATTGCTCAGAAAAAGGTCTGATAAAGTTGATCAAGTTCACACAGATAATCAATTGGCTGACCTTTTTACAAAACCATTTGATTCAACAAGATTTGAATTTCTGGTTCAGTCACTTGGTATGATCAACTATGAATCAAATAAATAAGTTTTTTTTTTAAACATTAACATCAAACATGCTTGACTTTGTCAAAGTACAAGTGTCTTTTCAAACAAACATTAAAGTTTTCTAAATATCATACATGGTTGAATCATACATGATACTACATGAGATATGATAGTACACTAGTTTAGTTTTTCACTTGAGTCCTTTTTCACCAATAAAGACTGACATACATTGTTTGATGTGTGGATAGGCTCAGCATGGGACACAATAACATCATATACAATAGTGAAGAACTAAAGACTTATGATTGTGTGGTAAACAAACACCCATCTTGGTTTATGGTAAGTATTGGTCTATCCAAGATAAATTGCTTGTAAAGTAACTGCTATACACCAAGTGAAACAGTTTATAAATTGCTCAATCATTCAAGTGTCTCTTTTGTTATGATTATCATAGACCTGGAGTACACTCATGCATTCTCTGTTGTGCTAAGCACATACCTGAATGACCTACATTATGATCCCAAAAGATTCCCAAAGGGAACACATCCTATTTGGATGCACAATCAATAACGTCTATTAGACTACCTTCCAAAGTGAAGAGAAAAGAATCCCAATGTGGATCAAACATTAAGGATCAAATTGAGCATTTATACTCATAAGTAACTAGTTCATAAGTATTGCAAGTACTTTCTAGTATATTTTGAGGAGGATTGATATTAACATACAATCATATGCGGGGTACATATATATCATATTAATACAACCAAAATATGATAAATCACTCACTATTTAAATCAATCATTAATACCATGTATGAGTTTAAGTTGACCATAATATCTACTATCAACATTGTATTAGTCTATGTTCATTCTCAAAATCATACAAACACCTCAATGAGAAATTATAACTAGTATGATCTCATGTCATGTAAAATTGATTCAAGTATCAAGTATTCAAATCATATTCTTTGTGTTAGTTGATGTCATATCTATCTAACAAAAGACATCATACAATCAATCATTTTGGACTTTGATAATTTTCAATAACAAAATTTCAAATTTTTGTCATTTTATAAAGATTTTATAAATATGAAAAAATTTAGTGAGAGAATTGAACATGAAAATATCAAAAGCAGCAGATTATGTGCATGGTAATAGAAACAATCTAAAATTTAAAATATTAAAATTTCGGGGTTTAAATAAAGCCAAGTCAAGGCAGCACTCAAACATAGCAGTTTGACACAAATACATATGGTCTTCATTGCACAATATTGCTTGTGAGTGATATTTTAATATCCATACATTGATCATGTTAAAATTTTAAAATTTTAACATACATTTTAAAGCAAACATTTTGAATTAAACAATTCCAACAAACATTTCCTTTGGAAGAAAAACAAACAAAATTTGGCTTCAGAAGAACAATTTTAATAAACATTTGCTTTGAAAGAAAACATTTCAAAACTAACAAAATTTTTGAAAAATTTGTCTACTATTCACACAGCGGATACACAAACATTCATCCGCTGTAGCTATAGTATACCTTCAAAATTCAACAAACACACAAGTGTTCACAACGCAGGAAGTTGATAAGACATCCGCTATGAATACAGTACCATTATACAGCGCATGAACAAAAGTTCATTCGTCATGTAAATTAAAAACAAACAAGTCTCCACAGCGCATGAACAAATGTTCATCCGCAGTGAACAAAATTCATAATATTCAAAGGATCCACAGCGCATGATAATAAATTCATCCGTTGTAAAAAGATATAAAATTAAGTAAGTGTACACAGTGTATGAATAATTGCTCATCCGCTTTGGAAACAGTGGTCAAGCACAGCGTATGACTTTTCAGTGATCAGTTGAAAATTTCAAATTTCAAACAAATGTGCATAGCGCATGATCAATTGATCATCGCTATGGACATAGTACAACATACAAGGAGTCCACAGCGTACAGTTTAGTATTGTACAGCGAATACACTGTTCATATAGCGGATGTGTAACTCACAGTGGACAACTTAAAATTAAATTTGTTTTAAGTTCTTTTTACACAGCGGACATACACACTGTATACGCAGCGGACGTACATCTTATCCGTTGTATATATAGTTTTACATTTGTGATTTTTCAGTCATCACGAGTGAGAGAGAGAAAATTAAAATTTCAAAACATTCAAACAGTCCGTTAAACCCTTAAACCCCTGTTTGATTCAAAACCTAAAATCTATTTGATTTCTCATCTGATTTACAATCAAATAGGTACAACAACATGATTCTAAGTATTAAACATTTATTAAAACATCTGATTTTAAGTTTCTGATTCAAACAATGTTTGACCTAAGTCAAACATTAAACCAAAATCAAACATAAGTCAAGTGATGTTTTAAACCAAATCAAATATTGAATATGTGTTAGATGATCCTAGTCGAATGTATTAGAATGGTTTATTTGATGTAATTTGATTAAGTGTTTATCGGGCTCATGAACAGACATGATGTTCTTAACAAAATCAGTCAAAAATTGATTTTTGATCTTTAAAATGGTTTAACATGAGTTGAAAAATGTTATAACTCTTCAAATATTCTCAAAAATCAGTTGAAAACAAGCAAAATTAGTTAATTTGGTAAAACATTTATCATAACAGCATTAAATGTACATGCATTCAATGATAGTTTTGACTTTGAAAGTCAAATCAAAGTGTTTAAATAGTGTTGTTATAAAATGAAATCAGTATGCAAACAGACATAATCAGCACTTTGTGTTGAAACAAATCAGATTCAAAACTATTTGAATGAAAACAAATTGAATAAAACAAGTTCTATTTGATCAAAATTGACCAAACATGGATTTTTCAAAGGTCAAACTCAATCTGATAATTTCAAAGTTTCAGACATACACATGGATCAATCACAAGTATTAAGCATACCTATATCTTCATTTCATAATAATCAAAATAGTCAAATGAACACTTGATCAACTTTTCATCATTTTAATCATTACACATCCTTACCACAAGTAAACTAACATATTTCTCTTCATCATTGCAGATATGGCAAATCTAGTATTTATCAAAGATCATAATCTCTATGCATTTCTTGATACCGAGTCATCCAAAGCAGAGAATTACAGAGACATCATCAATGCCATCAGACGGACTAGATTACTTCATGCTATGACTGCCAGGCCTGAGATATATGAAGATCACATAGTTTAATTTTGGACTAATGCTCATCTAGAACAAATGCATGACCAAAAAGTTGTTGTGTCCAACATTCATGAGCATCAAATAATCATATCAGAGGAAGTCATAAGGAGAGTACTTGAGTTGGGTGATGAAGATGCCCAAAGCCCAATTGAGTTTGATGAGAATTATGTACTGCATGTGTTTAGACAGATTGGGTATACAGGAACCATTGAGAGAAAACAGATCAAGAAATCATACATGTGTGCTCAATTCAGATTTCTAATGCACATTTATCAAAAGACAATGACAAATAGAAAAACAGGATGGGATGCTACTTCTTTAAGAAGTTCCTCTGCTATTGCAAGTATCATAACAAGGAGACCTTTCAACTTTGCAGCCCAAATCCTCAACGGAATGATTTACAACTTAACAGAGGTGAGCAACAAGTTCAATATGTATCCAAGATTCCTGCAGATGATCATTGATGATCTTTTGCCAAACATACAAAGCAAAGGGTGCTACATTCCAGCCAGTTCATTTTAATGAACATGTGTTCACAAGGATTAAGTTTAGCTTATATCATGGTGAGGAAGTGCTTGTTCCACCTCACATGATCAATTATGAACTCCCTGTTTCTGATGTCTTCTTGAGGATTCCAGGACAAGGAAAACCAACCATGATGTTTCAGAACATTATTCATCAACAACCAATCATTCAACAAGCACCAGTCATTCAAGAACAACAAGCTGCTCCTGAACCAGAACCAATTATTGAGCAAGAACAAGCTCAAGACGAAACACCAGAACAAGAACAAGAACATTTTCACTGTAAACATTACATGCCTTCTCCACCTCAAAGCCCTCACTTGTTAGATCAGCAAACATTGTCATCTTTATTGAGAGACATTGATGAATCATTAGCAGAACAATCTGAAGAATAAGAAAAAGTTGGCACATCATCATAGATTGAGCAAGAACAAGCAGAAGCTAGTGCTCATGATGAGCAAATAGAAGGTGAAGAGCAAACAGGTGACATGCCAACAGAAGAGTAAATTGAGTACTCTAAAGTGTTTTTATTCACTGAGTACAACAAATTAATTGAAAGATCAAACAACAGAGCTAAAATGTTGAAAGAGAAGCTCAAAAGTAAAGATGAAGAGATTAATAAGCTAAAAGCTTATCAAACAGCTCAAAAGTTGATTGTTCAAGTCCTTGAACAACAACTGGATCAATCAAAGGGAGAGATAAAAGCAAAAGATCAAGATCTAAACAACACAAGATTAGATGTTGCATATCTTACTAAGCAAATAGATGCTAAGGACAATGAAATAGTTGAACTGAAAAAGATCATTGATGCTCAAACTGAAGAGATTAACAAGCTGAATAGAGAATTAGAATTCAAAGACACTCAACTAAATGAGGAAGAACATTCAGAAGGTCAAGAGCATGACCTGAGTGATGACTTTGAAGAACAGATCATGTCTCAAGCTGAAGAAATCAGGACAAGGGAATCTGAACATGCAATTATCATCCCTGAGGAGACTTACTCAATGGATCAGCTATTTAGTGAATCAAATACATTTGAGAACATACATTATTCACCGATCCTCAAACAACACGTTCATACTCTAGAAACTCAAACTGATGAAACAAGCATTGTCCCTATAAATCCTCTTACTGAAACACAAAAGGAGTTAATCAAGCAGTTTGCTGAATCAGTAAGAACAATCTGATTCATCAAAACATCAAGAATCATCATCATCACAACAATCTCTTAAAACTTATTTAAGAAAAAGAAAAAGGCAGTAGTTGGCTGCTTTGGTAAAAGGGAAAGAAAAGGTGATTAAACATGATGAACCTGAATCCCCTCCTCTTAAGTTATTAAAGGTGAAAGCAGAACCAATTGAAGAAGAGGAGTACAAATAGAAAGAATCAAAGGCAATTGTATTGGAAGAGGGTGAAATAGACCAGACACATGATCAACAAGGCTAGCCTATCATCATTCTAAGTGATACTGATGAAGATGATGAAGATAGTGATGAAGATGAGGAGATGCAAAACATACAAGAACTCTTTACTGATGATCCTCAAACATTAATGGGAATTGAATTAGCTGTAAGAGGCTTTCCCTATGACTCATTCATGAATCTTAACCTCTCTGAGGTTAAAGACTTGCTCAAAGACTTTCAAGAAGTCATGAAAAGTGAAAATGAGCAAACATACAAGAGGTATAAAGAAATAAAGGATCAACAGGAGTTTCAAAAGAATCTACAAAGGATACTCATATAGACAAAATGACATACTCCTAGGTTAAAAGCTGCTTGAGTCACACAAGGATGTCTTACAGATCATATGCAGGCAGATCTCTTGCTCAAATGAAAGATCTTTCTAGAGAAATCTACAAGAATATGTTAACAAGTGCCTTAAAGCCTCAAATTAGAAGATCTCATCTAGCATCATCATTATTCACTTATCATCAAGCTCCACCTGAGCTTCATCCAATAGAAGAGCCCAGACAATTCATGCCTCACAGGCTATGGCCTGAAGGCAATAAGGTGAGGGATTTGATTAATGATAATACAAACTATGTCAAGCTCTATGACAGAATCACCTTAACTTCATCTGCTAATGAAAGAAAGATAGTGGCATGGAATTATGATGAAGTCTGGGATGCTGTACTAACCAAAAGAGTATCTGGCCTTGTCCAGTACTTATCATACATATTTCAACTGTGATCCTTGAGCTATGAAGACAGATTGGACCTGATGCAATTAAGAATGGTTAATCACTCTAATAATCCCAGGGGAGCAGACTTCTTCCATATTCTCAAAGCTTACATGAACAGACAGCATCATGAAATAAAATGAAAATCAGACAGAGAAGATAAGCTACACATTGAGAAATTAAGAAGAGAACAAAAAGCAACAGGCAAACTAACAGAACAAGATGATGAAAGCATTGATCCAAAATTGCTAGAAAGAGTTGGATATCCTATGAAACCATCAAATTTAAAGCTTATCATGAAAAAGATTGATGGTAATCAGTACAACCATCTAATTACCAAGTGGTATTATGATGAAACACACTTTGAAGTGGTATTGGAAAGGAAACTAGAAGGAAAAGAAGCTGAAGACATAAGACTGTTTGACCTAGTTGAAATCAAACTTCTACATCCATCATATGTCTCATTCTTAAAGACAAAGCTATTCCCTGCAATTGAAGATGTGCTATACAAGGGTGATTGCTATTACTTCATACACATGCTCAGAATCTTAGGCACAGTTTATGTGAATACTGCCTTAAAACAAATATTAAAAACAAATCAGCAAGCATTGACACACAATGAAGGTATCACAAGCTTGAAAATTTCTGAGAACAATAATTTGGAAGTACTTAAGGGTAATCATGTTGTAACCACCTTGGTTCGCAACATTGAAATTCAAAGCCTTGATCAGACAACCTTGGAGCAGATGGTGCAGCTTCCAATCACATACAAATATGATGAGCAGAAGAGTGCAGTTCAGTACTTCACTGAACACATATTGAACTGCCTTAATGCTTTAAAGATTACTCCTCTAGCTGATCAACTAAAGTAAGAAGAACAAGATCAGATTATTGAAAAAGATGTAGAGGAATCTTTGAAAGCTACAACAGAAGTCAAAAGGAGTGTTGATAAAGCTGGTCCATCTCATTCTTGAAGGTTACTAACATGCAAACAGATAGAAACAACAACCATACATGTCTAAACTTTAAAACAACCATAACATCCAAAATAGACAACAGACAACAAACACATCATAACATCAATCACACATGTATATCATTCATAATCTTCATACATAACAATCAATCAAGATATACAACAAGTCATAATTCAAACACTCATGTATCAAACATACAATGCAATCTGATTACACATGTGTAATTAGTGAATCCATCACTCAAAACAGTCAAACATTCAACTACTCATTCATGTAAACAGTCAATCAAACAATCATACATGTAAATCAAACAAGCAATCAATCATTCATGATATTAGAAAATCAAACAATCATTCATATAAGTAGTTAAATAGTCAACCATTCAAATCATGCATAAACATTCAAACTAGCAATCAAATAGTATAAAACATACATACAATCATTTCATTCACTCATATCAAACACAAACACACATTGTTACTAACAAACAAAACATTAAACAAGCAAACATTGAAGAGATGGCAACATAATCATTAGGGGGAGTATTGTTGGACTCAACAAGTGTATTAAAAGGATAATGCTTGCCATAATCAACCATAATGTGTTCTAACATTCAAATAATCATTAACTAACACGTTATCATCATTAACATTCATAAAATACACTAATTTAGTTTAGATTTCCTTTTTCAGGATTGTAGATAAAGGAATTTTTGCCAAGTGTCCACAGCGGATGACTATCTGTGAGCAGCGGATGAAGAATGAAGTCCCAAGTGTAGGCAGAGGATGAACAAACAAAACACACAGCGTATGAACAAAGTCCACAGCTGATGAATAGTCTACAGCGGATGTTCAATCCATAACGGTTGAACACTACACAGCGGACAACTAACAAGACAAACATTCAAGCAAGTGTTCACAGCGGACAGCATCCAAGGAACATCGGATAGCTCATTTACCATCCACATCGGACAGCATGTCATCCATAGCGGACGATCAACATTCACAGTGTACAGCTTATAGACTTAGGATTTTTTATGTAATTTTTGTTACATAAGGGTAGTTTAGTAATTGTAGATAACTTTGTGTATAGGCTGTAAATAGCATACTACCCTAATCCTTTGTAAGCTTTTGAGCAATCAATATAATTAAGCAGTTATTATCATACAAGCATTCATACACTATCAATCATACACACACTAGCACACACTGATATCATAACATTAATCATGGGTTTCTGCACCATGTTTATTGTTTGTTGATTTGAGAGATTTGAAAAGGTCCTTAGGGAAATCATTTAACAACCTTCGGATTGTTGTTTTGTTTGATTTCATCACTCTGTATGGTCTTCATCAAGCACCTATGAAGTGGTATGAAACTTTATCTAAGTTTCTACTATAGAATGGGTACACAAGAGGAAAGATTGATCAAACATTGTTCTTAAAGAGAAAAGAATAAGACTTGTTAGTGGTTCAAGTCTATGTGGATGACATCATATTTGGCTCCACCAACATTCAACTTTGTAGAGAGTTTGAAACTCTTATTCAATCAAAGTTCCAAATGAGCTCAATGAGAGAACTCACCTTCTTCCATGGTCTATAAGTTCAACAATCTGTTGAAGGAATTTTTATCAATCAGAGCAAGTATGTCAACCAAATATTGAATAAATAAAACATGTCTCATTGCACATCCAACAAAACTCCATTTGCAACTAGACTGAAGTTTGGACCAAATCCAGAAGGAACATCAATTGAGCAAAAGCTCTACAGATCTATGATAGGCTCCCTGATGTACCTAACAGCAAGCAGACCAAACATCATGTATGTAGTTTGCATGTGTGCCAGATACCAAGCACATCCAAAAGAATAACACATCAATGCAGTAAAGAGAATTTTTAGATACTTAAAAGGTAAGCCAGCACTTGGTTTATGGTATCCCAAGGATGGAGATTTCTCTTTATTTGCATACACAGATAGTGATTATGGTGGATGCAATTAAAATAGAAAATCCATAATAGGAGGTTGTCAGTTTCTTGGATCAAGATTGATTTCCTGGCAGTGCAATAAACAAACAAATGTATCTGTGTCAATAGCTGAGGCAGAATATATAGCTGCTTCTGCATGTTGTTCTCAAGTGCTTTGGATTCAAAACCAAATGCTTGATTATGGCTTTAATTTTATCAAAACACCCATACACATAGACAATTCTGCTGCCATGTTTATCACTGACAATCCTGTTCAACATTTTAAAACAAAACACATAGACATCAGATATCACTTTCTGAGAGATTGCTCAAGAAAGGGATTGATAAAGTTGATCAAAGTTCATACAGACAATCAATTGGCTGATCTTTTTACAAAACCATTTGATTCAACAAGATCTGAATTTCTGGCTCAGTCACTTGGTATGATCAACTATGAACCTAACAAGTATTGTTTTTCAAACATTAACATTAAACAAGCTTGATTTTGGCAAAGTACAAGTGTCTTATCAAACATATAATCTTTCAAAACCAAGTTATCAAACAAACATTCATGATTTCCAAATAAACGAAAAGGCTGAATCATACATGACACCACAAGAGATATGATAGTACACTAGTTTATTTCTTCAATTGAGCCATTTTCCACTAATAAAGACTAACCATACTTTGTTTGATGTGTGGATAGGCTCAGCATGGGACACATAACATCATATACAACAGTGAAGAACTAAAAACTCATGATTGTGTGGTAAGCAAACACCTATCTTGATTTATGGTAAGTATTGGTCTATCCAATATAAATTGCTTGTAAAGTAACTACTTTACACCAAGTGAAACAGTTTATAAATTGCTCAATCATACAAGTGTCTCCTTTGTTATGATTATCATAAAGCTGGAGTACATTCTGGCATTCTTAGTTGTGCTGAGCACAGACCTGAATGGCCTACATCCTGATCCCAAAAGATTCCCGCAGGGAACATATCCTTTTTGGATGAACAATTAATAAAGTCTTTTAGACTACATTCCTAGTGAATGAACCAAAAGAATCCCAATGTGGATCAAACAACAAGGATCAAATTGAGCATTTATACTCCTAAGTAACTAGGTCATAAGTATTGCAAGTGCTTTCTAGTATATTTTGAGGAGGATTGATATTAACATACAATCACGTGTGGGGTACATACAAATCATATCAATACACCCAAAACATGATAAATAACTCACTGTTTTAATCAATCATTAATATCATGCATGATTTTAAGTGGACAACAATATCTACAATCAAAACTGTATTAGTCTATGTCGATTCTCAACATCATGTAAACAACTCAACGTGAAATTATAACTAGTATGATCTCATGTCATGTATAAATGATTCAAGTCACAAGCAATCAAAACATACATTTTGTGTTAGATGATGTTATATCTCTCTAATCATTTTGGACTTTGCAAAATTTTCATAACCAATTTTAAATTTTTGTCATTTTAAAAAAGTTTTTATAAATATGCAAAAATTTAGGGGGAATAAATGGACATGAAAATATCAAAGGCAGCAGATATGTGCATAATCATACATTTTAAAGTTCTAAATAAAGCCAAGTCAAGCCAGCACTCAAATATAGCAGTTTGACACAAATACATGTATAATATTGCTTGTGAGTGATATTTTATCATCCATATATTAATTATGTTAAAAAAATTTATAATTTTTAACAAACATTCAAATTTTGGAAAATTTCAAAATAATTTTCAAGCAAAATAGAAAATTAAGTGTTTACTCCGTATGTATTAAGTTACATAGCTGATGAGTAAAGTTTTCAAAACAAACTAAATTTTTGAAACTTTGTCAACTGTTCACACAGCGGACACGCAAACATACATCCACTGTAACTACAGTGAACAAATAAACATACAAAATTCACCAAGTGTTTATAGCGGATAAACAAACATGCATCCGCTATGCATCAATAAACATACAAGTGTCCACATCGCATGATGTTAGTAAAACATCCGCTGTGAATACAGTACCATTATACAACGCATGACCAAAAGTTCATCCACTGTATACTCAGCAAAACAGTCAAAGGATCCATAGCGCATGACCTAAAGGTCATCCACTGTAAACTCAGTCAAACAGTCAAAGGGTTCACAGTGTACAGTTTAAGATTGTACAGCGGATGCACTGTTCATACAGTGCATGTATAAATAACTCACAGCAGACAACTTAAAATTAAATTTTAAGTTTACTGTTTATACAGCGGACATACAAACTGTATACATAGCGGATGTACACTTTGTCCATGGAATATATAGGTCCACACTTGTGATTTCTCATTCATCACGAGTGAGAGAGAGAAAAATCAAAAAATTCTGAACGTTAAAAAAAAATTCCGTTAAACCCTTTAAACCCTTGTTCGATTCTAAACCAAAAATCTATTTGATCTCTCTTCTGACTTACAATCAAATAGGTACAACAACATGTTTCTAATCATCAAACATCCATTAAAACATTTTGTTCTGGGATTCTGATTCGAAGATTGTTAGACCTATATCGAACATTGAACCGAAATCATGCATGAATCTTTTGATGTTTTTAAACCAAATCAACATTGAATATGTGTTAGATGATCTTAGTCGAATATAATAGAACTTTAGATTTGATGTAATTTGATTAAGTGTTTAACGGGTTCATGAACAGTCATGTGCCAAAATCAACTAAAATTTGATTTTTGATCTTCAAAATTGTTCAAAATAAGTTGAAATGTGTTATAAATGTTCAAACATGTTCAAAAATCTATTACTAACAAACATAGATATTTAATTTGGCATAATATTTATCATAACATCATTTAATGCATAAGCATTCCATGTGCATTAATTGATATGTTTTGACTTTAAAAGGTCAAGCTTAAATTCATGAACAAGTTGTTATGAGATAGAATGATTGTATAATTTGAACAAAACAACTCTTTGTGATAAATCAAACACAATGCAAAACAATTTGTATCAAAACAAGTTGAATCAAACAAGATTTTCTTGACCAAAATTAACCAAGCATTTGACTTTGATTAAGTTAGAATGATTGAGTTGTCAATTTCAATCAAACATACACTTAAAACAAATCACAAGTGTTTAGCATACATAAGTCGTTATTTAATAACAATCACAACAGTCCAGTGAACACTTGATACATATTTTATCAATCTAAACATCATACATCATTATCACACAATATACTAACATATTTCTCTTCATCATTACAGATATAGCAAATCTAGTATTTGTTAGAGATCATAATCTTTATGCATTTCTTGACCCTGGTTCATCCAAGGCTGAGAATTATAGAGATATTATACAAGCTATCAGACAGACTAGGTTGGTTCATGATATGACTGCCAGGCTTAAGATATATGAAGATCACATAGTCCAGTTTTGGACTAATGCTCATCTAGAACAAGTGCATGACCAACAAGTTGTTGTGCCCAACATTCATGAGTATCAAATCATCATATCTGAGGAAGTAATAAGGAGAGTACTTCAGTTGGGTGATGAAGATGCCCAAGGTCCAATTGAATTTAATGATAATTATGTATTGCATGTATTCAGACAGATTGGGTATTCTGGTACACAATTGATAGAAAGCAGAACAAGAAGTCATACATGTGTTCTCAATTCAGATTCTTAATGCACACATACCACAAGACAATGACAAACGGAAAGACAAGTTGGGATGCTACTTCTTTAAGAAGTTCCTCTACTATTACAAGTATCATAGTAAGGAGACCATTCAACTTTGTAGCCCAAATACTCAATGGAATGATCTACAACTTAACAGAAGTGAGAAACAAGTTTTACATGTATCCAAGATTCCTAAGAATGATCATTGATGATCTTTTGCCAAACATACCAAGAGAGGGTACTACATTTGAACCAATTCATTTTAATAAACATGTATTTACAAGAATCAAATCAAGCCTCTATCATGGAGCTGAAATGCCAGTACCTCCCCACATGATCAATTATGAAATCCTTGTTCGTGATGTCTACTTGAGGATTCCAGGACAAGGAGAACCAAACATGATGTTTCAGAACATTATTCATCAACAGCCAATCATTTAGCCTCCACCCATCATACAAGAAGAAGAACAAGCTGCTTCTATTCAAGAACCAATCATTGAGAAAGAACAAGCACAAGAAGAAACACAAGAACAAGAACAGATTCATTTTGAACATCAGTTCCCTTCACCACCTCAAAGCCCTCACTTGTCTGATCAGCAAACATTGTCATCTTTGTTGAGAGACATTGATGCATCCCTAGCAGAACAATCTAATGAACAATAAGAAGTTGTTACCTTAGCATCACATGAACCTGATAAAAAGGAATAGAACATTGCTGCTGAACAGATTATAGGTCAAGAACATGCAAGTGATATTCCTACAGAAGAAGAGATTGAATACTCAAAAGTGGTTTTATTCACTAAGTATAACAAACTATTAGAGAAATCAAACAACAGAGCCAGAAAATTGAAAGAAAAGCTTAAAAGCGAAGATAAAGAAATAGAGAAGCTCACAGCTGATCAGAAGGCTCAGAAGTTGATTGTTTAGTTTCTAGAATAACAACTTGAACAATCAAATAAAGAATTAAAAGTAAAACACCAAGAACTTAGCAATGCAATGCTTGATATTGCATACTTAACTAAGCAAGCAGACTCTAAATATGCATAGATTGATGAGATGAAGAATATGGTCTATGCACAAAATGAAGAAATCAAGAGCCTAAACAAAAAGTTGGTTTATGCAAACACTCAACTGAATGAGGAAGAACATTCAGAAGGTTAAGAACAAGACCTAAGTGATAAGTTTGAAGAACAGATCATGTCTCATGCTGAAGAAACCAGTACAGGGGAATCTGAACATGCAATTATTATCCCTGAAGAGACTTACTAAATGGATCAATTATTTGGTGAAGCCAATCCATTTGAGAACATCCATTACTCACCCATACTGAGACAGCACTTTCATACTTCAAATGCACCCTAAACTCAAACCAGCTTAATTGCTGTAAATCCTTTATCTGAGAAAAAGAAAGAGCTAATTAGATAGTTTGCTGAGTCACTGAAAGAGAAGCCTGAATCTTCAAAGCATCAAGCATCATCATCATCTCAACAACCCCTAAAAACATATTCAAGAAAAAGAAAAAGATAGTATTTAGCTGCATTAGTTAAAGGGAAAGAAAAGGTGACTGAACACGATGAACCTAAATCCCCTCCTCTCAAGTTATTGAAAGTTAAAGCAGAACCATTTGATAAAGATAAGCCCAAATAGAAAGAATCAGAGGCTGCTGTATTTAAAGAAGGAGAAATAGATCAAACACATGATTAGCAAACTCAGCCTATCATCATTCTAAATGATTCTGATGAAGAAGATGAAGAAAGAGATGAAAATGAGATGCAAAATATTCAAAACTTATTCCCAGATGACCCTGAAACATTAATGGAAATTGAGCTAGCAGCAAGAGGCTTTCCATATGATGCATTCATAAATCTTAACCTTTCTAAGGTTAAAGACTTGCTCAAGGACTTTCAAGAAGTAATGAAAAATGAGTCAGAGCAAACATATAAGAGATACAAAGAGATCAAGGATCAACAAGAGTTTCAGAAGAATCTACCTAAAGATCCTTAAATAGAGAAGATGACCTACTCCTAGGTTAAAAGCTGGTTGAGTCACACAAGAGTACCATACAGGTCATATGCAGGAAGAATTGTTTCTAAAATGAAAGAAATGGCTAAAGAGATATACCAGAACATGCTCGCAGATGCACTAAAGCCACAGATCATTACACCACATCCTGCATCTTCTCTATCAACATATTATCAAGTTCCACCTGAGCTTCATCATATAGAAGAGCCAAGACAATTCATGCCTCACAGGCTATGGCCTGAAAACAATGAGGTGAGGGAGATGATAAATGAAAACACAAACTTTTTGAAGTTATATGACAGAATCACTCTCACTGCCTTAGTAGATGAAAGAAAGATAGTAGCTTGGAAATATGATGAGATATGGGATGCTATGCTAATCAAAAGAGTATCTGGCCTTGTCCAGTACTTATCATACATGTCCCAATTGGGATCTTTAAGCTATGAAGATAGATTGGACCTAATGCGATTGAAAATGGTCAATCACACCAATACTCCTAGGGGAGCAGACTTCTTTCATATTCTCAGAGCCTACATGAATAGACAACATTATGAGATGAAACAAAAAGCTGACAGAGAAGATAAACTTGATATTGCCAAGCTAAGAAGAGAGCAACAGTTGGCCAGCAGACAAAAGAAAACAAGTGAAGAAAAACCCACTCAGATTGATGCTGAAATTTGGAAAGGGTTGGCTACCCTATGAGGCCATCTGACTTGAAATTGATTATGAAAAAGATTGAGGGTAATCAAAACAATCACCCAATCACCAAATGGTATTATGATAAAGCACATTTTGAAGTGGAGTTAGAAAGAAAGCTTGAAGGGAAAGAAGCAACTAACATAAGACTATTTGATCCTGCTGAGATCAAGCTGCTACATCCATCATATGTTTCATTCTTAAAGACAAAGACATTTCCTGCTATTGAAGATGTGCTATGCAAGGGAGATCACTGTTATTTCATTCATATGTTAAGAATATTGGGCACAGTTTATGTGAATGCAGCTCTCAAACAGAGGCTAGAAACCAAACAACAACCATTAACACACATAGAAGGCATAACATGCATGAGAATATCAGAAAACAACAATCTTGAGATCCTGAAAGGAAATCATGTTGTAACCACACTAGTTAGTAACATTGATGTGCAAAGCCTTGATCAATCAACACTTGAACAGCTGGTCCATCAAACAATTAAGAGCAAATATGATGATTAGAAGAGTGCTCTTAATTATTTTGTTGAGCATACAGTGAACTACAGAAATGCCTTGCTGAAATTCAGAAGAGTGTAGAAGATGCTGGTCCATCTCATTCATAAAGGTTTCTAACAATGAAACAGATAGAAACAACTAATCACACATAATAGACAAACAAACAGATCATAACATCAATTATTCATGTATATCATACATATCTTCAAACATAACAACACATCTCAGGTATTAAGGCATACAAATAAAAATACATGAAATGAAACATAAAAGGCAATCTGATTACACATGTGTAATCAGTGAATCATACATGAAAACATTCAATCAAACAAGTAATCAAGCAGAAAATCATCCATGTAAACTGACAGACAACCAATCATTCATGAAAACAGACAAACAAACAATCATTCATGTAACCAAACAAACAAACAATCATTCATGTAATCAGATAAATAGTCAATCATTCAATCATGAATAACATTCAAACATGCAATCAAACAATATAAGTCATACATACAACCATTACACTCATTCATATCAAACACAAACACACATATTGTTACTAACAAACAGAACATTAAACAAGCAAACATTAAAGAGATGGCAACATAATCCTTAGGGGGAGTATTGTTGGACTCAACAAGTGCATTAAAAGGATAATGCTTTCCATAAATCAACCATAATGTGTTCTAACATTCAAACAATCATTAACTAACAAGTTAGCATCATTAACATTCATAATAATACACTATTGTAGCTTAAATTTCTTTTTCAAGATTGTAGATAAAAAGGAATTTTTGCCAAGTGTCTGCAGCGGATGAAGACCTTCCACAACGGATAAAAAAGAGTTTGCAGTGAATGAAGAAAACCTTCAAGTGTCTATAGTGGATGACCAAAGCCTACACAACGGAAGGCTAGTCCATAGCTTATGAACTGTCCATAGTGGTGTTCATCCAAAACGGATGAACACTCCACAGCGGACATATAACAAGTCAAGCACACATCAAATGTTCACAGCGGACAGCATCCAATACACAGCGGATGACTTATCAACCATTCATACCGGACGACTGATCATGCATAGCGGACAGTTTATCATCCACAGCGGATAGCTTATAGACTTATGATTATTTATGTAATTTTGTGTTACATAAGGGTAGTTTAGTAATTGAAAATAGCTTTGTGCATAGGCTATAAATAGCATACTACCCTAATCCTTTGTAAGCTTTTGAACAATCAATACAAACAAGCAGTTTATTATCATTCACGCACTCAATCACTAGCAAATGCACAATTATACACACACTCACATACATGGATATCATAACTCTAATAATGGGTTTTCGCACTATGATTATTGTTTGTTGAATATAATATAACAAATTGTTGTTATATTTATTGAGAGATTTGAAATATCCTTGGAGAAATCAACATGTTTATGTTCTCAAGTTCATAAAAGTTTGATTTCATCACCCTTAACTGAACTACTTAAGAAAAACGCATTTCAATGGTTTGCAGTTTCTCAAACTGCTTTTGACGCTCTCAAATTGGCTCTCAGTTCACCACCTGTCTTAACAATGCCTGATTTTTCCAAACCTTTTATTGTGGAAACGGATGCATCTATTAAGGGGCTAGGAGCTGTGCTTATGCAAGATGGGCACCCGCTGGCTTTTATAAGCAAGGCTTTATCAGTAAGACAATTAGCCTTGTCTGTATACAAAAAAGAGCTTTTGGCTATTATCATGGCTGCCAAGCATTGGCACCATTATTTGGCTCCTTCCCATTTCATTATTCGTATAGATCAGAAGAGCCTTAAGCATCTATTAGATTAACATGTTATCATTCCACTCCAACATACTTGGTTATCTAAGATGCTTGGTTATGATTACGAGATCCATTACAAAAAGGGTAGTGAGAATTTAGTAGCGGATGCTTTATCACGAGTTCACGGAGTAGCATTGTTCAACTTGACTTTATCTTCTATGGATCCTCTACTATGGGATCGTATTAAGCAATTATGGTCTTCTGATGTTACTGTTGTGGATCTTATCACCCACATTAAGGTTGGTCAGATCTTCAAACACATTACTTGGGATGGGCATTGTCTCAAACGAAAAAACAAGCTGCTCATTGGCAATGATCCACAATCAAAGCAAGGTTTGCTTTATCTTTGCCACTCATCTCCATTGGGAGGCCATTCTGGGATTAAGCCTACTCTTTATTGGCTTAAGCAACTCTTTTATTAGAAGGACTGCACAAAGGATGTTCAACAGTTTATCAAATTGTATGCTACTTGTCAACGCGCCAAGTATGAAATGGCGGCTAGCCCGAGTTTATTACAACCATTACCCATTCCTAATGCCATCTTTTTGGATATTTCCATGGATTTCATTTCATGATTGCCTAAGGTACACGACAAGGATACCATTTGTGTCATCATAGATCGACTCACCAAGTATGCACATTTTCTCATTTTAGCCCATCCCTTCATCGCAGCTCAATTGGCTCAGATGTTTATAATCATGTGTTCAAATTACATTGTTGTCCTAGTACAATTGTATTCGACAGAGATCCACTCTTTTTGAGTAATTTCTGGCAGGAATTCATGCGACTCCAAGGATTTTTGGTGGCTTTTTATCTTTGTCTTATCATCCTCAATCGGATGGCCAAACCGAAGTACTTAATTGGTGTCTCGAATCTTACCTACGCTGTATAGTAATGTATGCCCCCGTGTAATGGCCTAAATGGGTTTCCTTGGTGGAATGGTGGTACAACACTTCTTACCATTTGGATATTCATATGTCTCTTTTTGAAGCTTTGTACGGATATAATCCCCTGATTCATATTCCTTATATTCCATCTAATACCAATTTTGCTGTTGTGGATGAGCTTTTTGAGGATTGAGAGGCTTTGCTGGTTCAACTTAAATCTCATTTGTCCAAAGCTCAATCGTAAATGAAATTGCATGTTGATAGAAGCGCTATAATAGAGAATTTAAGATCGGTGATTGGGTTTATGTAAAGTTACAACCTTATGTATAGACATCCCTTAAACTGCATCGCCATAATAAACTGGCTCCTCGTTTCTTTGGGCCCATTCTGGTGATCGAGTGAGTTGGTCGTACTGCCTATCGGTTGGATTTGCCACCTGAGGCTCATATTCATCACACCTTTCATGTGTCTTTGTTAAAAGCGGCCCATGGTGATCATGCACCTGTATTTCCTTTACGTAAAACTCCACGTTTCCATTTATAACCATGTTTCCATTTCTGGTGATTGGCATGGTCTTTCAATTTCTGAAGCCACTCGAGAATTCTTGTCTGATCTGCAGCTTCGTTTTCCCTGTTTTATCACTGATTCTTGAGGATAAGAATATTGCAGGACCGTTTGAAAGGTGAGCAACTCAGTTTTCACAATGAGGAGAGACTTAAAGCACTTAACAGATCAAATAGAAAACTGGCAGGATAAGATGATACTAGAATAACAAAAGTAAACAAGAGACAGAAAGCTCAAGAACAAGATAATTGATTTTCAAGGAAGATGTATATTGCTCTCAAGTTATATTACAAGTGTTACAAAGCACACATAAAATACAAGAACCTGAGATACTTTATACTACCTCCTACAACCGGCCATACTTTGAAAGACAGCTGGAATCACTAATCTAGACAACAAAATCAATGAAAAGTCAAAAGGCAGATTGCCTTTTGACATGTGACTATGACATGCCATAGCTCACATCCTATTGTAATACAAAAAGGATAAAAGTATATAAAGTAAAAAGTTACAGACTTAAGACCTTAATCTACAGCTTCCTAAAGCATGGACCTTTTCACCAACTTATGTAAAGTTGGTGAGCCTGCAAAGTGGCATCGAAAAGTTGGTCAGCTTTTTTGAAAAATTGTTGATCACAGAGAGCATGTCTTCTCTCTCTTCGAAAGAGATCAGTCTTCTAACTTTGAGGCTTCGGAAGACTTTGTCTTCTAAGCTTCGGAAGACTTCATCTTTGGCTTCGGAAGAGTTGGTCTTTTGCCTTCGGAAGAATTTACACTTGTGTAATTTCCTTGTAGAGTGTAAAACTTCCGAAGTAACTTCTATTATGCACAACGTGCATGCATGCAGGAGACACCTTGATTGTTTTGAGTGCATCAGCCTCTTGTATAATCCATACAAACTCCCCCTAGGCTGATACTACCAAAACAGAGAAGTTCTTCAGCAGTTGACAGTCCTCATTAGAATCAACAGCATTCCTTTCTTAATCAGTTGATCTGGATCCTTCAGACTCTCATAGAACCTTCTCATGTCAAAGAGATCATGCAGAGGTAGATCAAGCATGTCCTGCCAGAGATAGACATCTTGACCACCTTGATCTCTGACTACATACCATCTGTCTGGATTTGTAGCAAAAGTCCAGGACAGAATGGGTCTTCCTGATGCAAGAGGCTCAACCTGAATTGGAGTTGATTGGTCAGCCTCTTGTTGCACATCCTCAGCATGTTTTGACTCATCCTGAGGTGGTGAGGTGGATGCCTTGGACTTCTTCTTCTTTCTTTTATCCCTTCTGATGGCCATCCTCTTCCTCACTCTATACTTCAACTGAAGAGCTTGGCCTGCAGCATGAGATTGACTTTTTGTGCTTTCCTCAGTTGGGTCCTTGCTCCTCATTTGATCAGTAGGAGGGGACTTGAAACCCTGCTGTGGGTCAGAAGATGAAGTTGGCTCAGTTGTAGCTTCAGGTTCAGGCTGTGTTGTCTCTTCAACCTTAACCTCAACTTCAGGTGCAGCTGGACTTGGTGGAGAATGCAAGTCCACAAGCTCACCTTATTTGATCTTCTGCTTGATCCTCCTGATGTGCTCATCCATTGTGGATAGAGCCATAGGACCAAGTCTCCTTCCAGAGAACCCATACAGCTTCAAGAAGCTCACCATCTTCAGTCTGTCAGCATACTTCTTCTCTTGGGCTCTGATGGTGGCTCTTGCTTTAGCAGCTTCCTCTCTCATTTTTTTTAACTGCTTTTCTTTGAGTTTGAGCCTCTTCATCAAGTTGTTTTAGGTACTCAAACTCAATGTATACAAATGAGAGGGGATTGAGAGCTGCTGCTTGATAGAGTCCTGTGGCACTCAGATAAGCAATCATCTTTTGTCTTTCTTGTTCCCTGCTTATCTGAGTTTCTTCCTCTTCAACAGCTACAGACTCTTTCTCAGGACTTTCATGAACTGGAGAGAGGACAGGAGTTCTTTGTTGTCTTTTTCTTTTTCTTTCTTCTTTGATTTTGAAGAGCAGTTCTGCTGCCTCAGCCTCCTTCCTCTCTTTGTACAGCTCGCTGTCTGCCAGTTCATCAAGTTCTGCCAAGGGGAGAGAAATGATTTCATCAATATTGTAGTTCTTAAGTCCCAGATAATTCAATCTAGCTGCCTTTAACTCATCATTCTGAGTATCAGGCCTATGGGCAGCCCTGATTGCAGCTTGCATGAAGCTTGGGACTTCTCCTGATCTTTCTCCCCTGGCCTTCCTCTTCCTCTCTCTCTTCTTCTCCTCAATCTCCTCAGGAGTCATCTTCCTTTTCCCTTTGTCAATTGTGGGCCTGTATGACTCAGGGTGGAGAGAGCTTTAGCCTGCAGATGGATGTGATGAGCTTGAGCTCTGGCCAGAGAGAGGTTGTGAGACACCTTCACCAGCAGGTGTGTCACTGAGGGTACTGGGTATAAAGGGTGAGCCTGTCTCAAGGTTCACAGGTTCTTCTGCTGGGCCTTCAATTGAGGTTTCCCCTTCGAAGCTAATCTTAGGGTCTGCCTCAATATCCAGTTGACCAACAGTTTTCCCTGCTAGCCTCTGTCTATATAAAATTGCTCTTTGTCTGAATTCCCTCATAACCCATTCTTGAATCACCTCAGCTAGTCTTCCAGCCTGTCTGTTTTGGCTTGGATTGATGAAGGGCAGACTAACCAAGTTCATACCATCATAGAAACTCAAGGTCTGAAAGTTGAAGAGTTCCTGCTGCCCCTGAGCCCTTGATAGCACTAATGCCATTCTTGAAGAGTCATACCACCATCCCATTATTGGATTTTCAGCTAGATGGGATGGGGCAGGCATGGACATTGGAATTCCTTCCTCAAATAATTGTTGAAGTAAGGCTTCCACATCAGTGTGAGCCTGGACAACTGCAAGTGAGGGTGGTGAATCCTCATTGTCCATACTCATGACAGAACTCCCAGGTTCTGTGGTTGTAGGGACTTTCTCCCCTTTTTTGGTAGCATCACCTACTTGCATAGGTGAGCTGGAGGTCAAGTCCACTACTTCCACAGGTTCTTGTGGACCTGGTTGAGCTTGTCTTAATGGTCTCTCAGCTAGCTTGCCCTTGAGATCGGTGATCTCAAGTTGCTGGTCATTGACCTTCTTTTGAGGCAGTCACTTGAGATTCCAAGTGACTAACCTTTGAGACCAAAGAGGTGCATATGTTTTCTAGTAGTTGCACCTTTAGTTTCAGACTCCCCTCATCCTCCGAAGAAGAATCATGGGGGATGAGAGAGGTGGACTGATGTCTTCTCCCTCATCACCAGCATAGAGTTCTTGACTGCTGGATTTCCTCTGCTCACTGAAAACTTTAGATGAAGTGTCAATGGGCTGAGTTGCCATGGTTGAGGTCTTAATAATGTAATCACTAGCATTAGTGAGAGCCTCTTCCATATGGATTTCCTGAACTTGTTCAGGGAGATCCACCTCAGTTTGGGTTGGATGATGTGGGCTAGATATGGGGGTGGCAGGAGCACTCATCTCTCCTTCAGTAGGGGTGAAGAAGAGAGACTCATTGTACTCACTGAATCCCATAACTTCATCATCATAGAATTCAAGGTTCGGGATTGGTTGGTTGAGATCTAGAGGCTGGGGATGGTAACTGTCCCCTGAAGGTTGATCACTAGAGTTTTGAGACTCTGAGTGAAAACTTGAGGCTGTTTGGGTTATGAGCTCATCAGGCTGAGCATGAGAACCTCAGTACTAATAATATGAGAGATGGGAGTGGTTTGCTCCTCAAGAGAAGTGGGAGCTCTAGTGTGCACTTCTTCTTGCATAGGTGATGATATGGGGGCCTGCACAAGCTCAGTAGCTTAAGCAGGGGTTCGTTTGGATTTTCTGTGGTAGGTGAGGATGATTTGTGGCTGTTTAGGTGGTTGAGAGGTAGAAGGTGTGGGTTCAACACTAGCTTGTGTTGCTAGGTTGTCACCTTGAGCAATGAGCTCTAACATTTTTGGGACAAGGGCTGTTTCTACCCCAGAGAAGCCTACAGTTGGCTTCTTCATGATCTTAAAGATGCCGGGCTTCATCAGTCCCAATTTAAGAATGTTACCTGTCCCCCTCAACTGTGAGCCCAGTTCACAGTTAAAAATATGTTGAACATATCTAGGGAACATATAATACTCTAAGGAGTACAAATTTGCAAGTAAATTTGTATAAATAAATTAAGAATACCTGAATCAGGACCCCTGAACCATTCCATGGACTATAAAGGAGAGATCTTCAGGAATCTGGTCCCATCCCCCATGCTTGTTGGATAAGCTGTGGATGACCACATGAAGTAGGTACTTCCACTGGGATGAGACCTTCTCTTTCCTGAAGGTCTTTATAGAGAAATCCCACTCATACCCCATCTGCTCAAAGGAATGATTTACTGCTTCCTTTGGAAAGGACATCTCACCTTCTTCATCATCCAGCTGAAGATGAGTGTTGATGATGGCTGGAGTGATGAAGATTGTCCTCCCCTGCACCGTGGCAGGCAGTGCCTTCTCCCCATCCATAATGACGTCTTGGCAGGTCTTCCAGAATTCTAGCAACTGATCCTCATAGAGAGGAGGATCAATGGTAAGGGAGGTGAGATAGTTTGTCAAAGAAAGAAAACGACAGATCTCTGAGAAGCTTAGATCTTTCTCAGAGTCCAACAGAGCAACTTGATTGTGTTGTCTATGGAGTTGCATGGAAAAATCTGGGCTGTTTCTACGGTTAAGATTGGCCATTTTAAGGAGCTTCATCAAGAAGAAAGGTAAGAACAAAGGTGGTTTCTGGGTGAATTTAGGTTAGAAAGGTGTTGCAGATGATAAGAGAAAAGTGAAAGAGGGGGAAACAGTTGGGTATATATATGAAATGGATTTGAGACAAAGTTAATACGAAAGGATAAACTTTGAAATCCGGATGTCGGTCCCACATCTGAAAAAGTGCCCAAAAGTAGTTTTCTTGGAAGTCGAACTCTTCCGAAGGTAATTTGGCTTCGGAAGTTTTTGATAAAAGCTTCCGAAACCAATTTGGCTACGAAAGATATTTCTAAGAGTTTTGAAAATTTTTCTTCGGAAGAAAAATACTTAAAGAATTCTTCTCTGTTAAGAGATAAGTACTTTCAGAAGGGAATTTTTCTTTAATAGCATTTAAAAAACTTAAAGAAAATTTTGGCTTCGGAAGATATTCTAAGAATTTCTTCCGAAAATAAATTGTCACTAGTAGTTAGTTGATATTAAAGACATAATTTTCTTCCAAAGGTAAATTTGTTTCTTTCGAAGAAAAGAAGTTCAAAATTTTGAAAAGTCTAAGAAATATTTTCTAAAGCAATCTTCCTCCAAGTTGATTAGGGCTTATGAAGGTGATAAAATAGACAACTTTGGACACACAAATTTTAGAAATAATATGATTAAGTTTTAAGAAAAGCTATTCAAAGTTAATCATCCCAATAGCTGATAAAAGATACTTAAATCTTTGCTCATCAAAAGCTTTGGTGAACAGATCAGCATATTGTTCATTTGTGTGAACTTTGACTAGTTTGATTAACCCTTTTTCAAAATTATCTCTAATTAAATGATACCTGATGTTGATATGCTTGGTCGTTGAGTGCTGCACAGGATTCTCTGTAATAGAGATAGCACTATTGTTGTCTATGTGGATGGGAGTCTCTTTGAAATTGAATCCATAGTCTAGCATCTGATTCTGAATCCAAAGCACTTGAGCACAGCATCTTGCAGCAGCAATGTATTCAGCTTCAGCAGTTGATGCAGATACACAGGATTGTTTCTTGCATTGCCATAAGACTATCCTTCCACCAAGCAATTGACATCCCCCTGATGTAGACTTTGCAGTCATATTGCAGCCACCATAGTCACTATCTGTATATGCATACAGATTGAAGTCAGAATTCTTTGGATACCAAAGGCCAAGTGATGGAGCACCTTTGAGGTATCTTAAAATTCTCTTGACAGCAACCGGGTGTGACATCCGGGGATTTGCTTGATATCTAGCACAGATACATGTGGCAAACATGATATCAGGCCTGCTGGCAGTAAGGTACATGAGAGACCCAATCATAGCTCTGTAGAGATGCTCATCCACACACTCCCCCTTTAGGTCAGGTCCAAGAGAGTGATTACTAGCTATGGGAGTCTTTACAACCTTACAGTCAGTCATGCTGAATCTTGTAAGTATGTCCTGAACATACTTTGACTGACTTATGAAGATGCCATTTTCAACCTGCTTCACTTGAATTCCTAGAAAGAAATTGAGTTCCCCCATGGCACTCATTTCAAATCTATTCTTCATCAGCTTCTCAAAGTTTTTGCAGAGCCTTGGATTGGTTGACCCAAAGATAATGTCATCTACATATACTTGAACCAGCATCAAGTCATTTCCAGTTCCTTTGATGAAGAGAGTTCCATCTATAGTACCTCTTCTGTAACAATGCTGACATAGGTACTGAGATAGTATCTCATACCACTTCCTTAGAGCTTGGTGCAACCCATATAGAGCTTTATCAAGCTTGCAGACATAATCAGGATGATCAGGATCTGCAAAACCAGGTGGTTGTTTGACATGCACCTCTTCATCAATCACCCCATATAAGAAAGCACACTTGACATCAAGTTGGTAGACCTTGAAATACTTGGATGCAGCAAAGGCTAGGAATATCCTAACAGCTTCAAGTCTTGCTACTGGAGCAAAAACATTAGTGTAATCAATTCCTTCTTTCTGAGTATACCCTTGAACAACTAGTCTTGCCTTGTTCTTGATGACAAGTCCTCTATCATCCTTCTTGTTCCTAAACACCCATTTGGTTCCTATAGTAGTCATCCTAGGAGGAAGAGGACATAGGTTCCAAACCTTCTGTCTTTTGAATTAAAGCAGTTCCTCTTGTATTGCATCAACCCAGCTTCCATCTTTCAGAGCCTCCTCAACTTTTTTTGGCTCTACTTGGGATAGAAAACAAGAGTAGAGACAAACATTTTTGTCATGGGTTTGTCCTCTTGTTTTTACCCTTTGGTCAACTTCACCAATGATGTTTGTGGTAGGGTGAGACTTGTGGATCCTTAGATGAGGGATCATAGCAAGTTGGTTGGAGAGATCCAAATTTGAGAAATTTTGATCAGGCAAAGCAGATTCACCCACCACATCAGCACACTTATCAAGAGAAGCGTGATCCAATGAGTGTGTGACATCAATGATGTTGTCTTCCATGGAGTCAGCACCAAGAAATTCTTGATCACTGTCACCATTTCCACTTTCTTCTACATTTGGAACTCCTTCCCTTTGGTTCTGTGCCTCTGAGCTGGAATTTGCTGGCACATCAGATGTATCAGCAGGATTTGTCAGTGTTGTGCTGATAAGAGCTCCATCTGTAGAATTAGTTACTACTGGAGCTGCAGTAGATTGACTTGAAGGTCTTCTCAGCTCAAATCTTGGATCAGGTCTTCTTTTGATGAGTTACCTATAGATCCTGAAACATTCTCACAAGACTTGTTAAAACAGTTAGTAACTAAATCAAGATCAAACAGCTAATCAGGACCAGAACCTCTCACACAAGGAGTGTGTTCATTGAATGTCACATTGGCTGACTCATCAACAATTTTGGTTCTAAGATTGTACACTCTATAAGCCTTAGCTTGAGAAGAGTATCCAATGAAGTATCCATCATCTGATTTCTCATCAAATTTGGCTATCTGATCTTTGGTATTCAAGATGGTGCAAGGACATCCAAATGATCTGAGCAAACCAATAAAAGGTCTCTTTTTGTGCCATAGTTCATAAGGAGTCTTACCATGAGTCTTAACTACTAAAACTCTGTTCTACACATAGCAAGCAGTGTTTACTGCTTCTTCCTAGAAGGTGATAGGCAATTTAGAGTCAGAAACATAGTTCTTGCAGCTTCAATTAGTGTCCTGTTTCTCCTTTCAGCAACACCAGTTTGCTGAGGAGTCCTGGCAGCACTATATTGCCTTGAAATACCCTTTTCACCACAAAATGTATCAAGGATTTGGTTCTTAAATTCAGTTCCTTGATCACATCTTATGATTTTGACCTTGTGATCAAATTGATTCTCAATCTCCAGAATAAAATTCTTCAATACCTCAGGAGTCTCATCCTTAGTTCTAAGGAAGAAGACCCAAGTGAATCTAGTGAAATCATCTGTGATCACTAAACAGTATGAGGTCCTTCCTAAACTCATTACACTGGTGGGGCCAAAAATATTCATATGTAACAAGTGTAGGGGAGTAGTGATGGAGTTTCTTTCCTTTGGCTTGTGAGACACTTTATGCTGCTTCCCTTTCAGGCATGCAACATAATGGTCATCACTTGTAAACTCTTTCTTTGGCATTCTAGTCACCAAATCATTTTTAATTAATTTGTTCGTGTTTTTAAAGTTTACATGGCACATTCTTTTATGCCAAAGAAAAGACTCATCATTATTTGCTTTAGACACAAAGCAGGACACTTCTCCAGAGGAAGAAGTTTCATGCAAATCCATCTTGTACATGTTTCCTTTCCTGGGGGCTCTGAGCAGATGTGCTCTTGAGGAATGACCACTCCGGGCTTGAGAACAATGCACTCATGCTCAGTAAAGAGCATGTTATGCTTTTGATCACAAAATTAGGATACACTCAGTAAATTGTACCCAAGCTCCTTGACAAACTTTACCTTTTCAATGCAGAGCTTACCATTTGTGACCATGCCCCTTACTGTGATGTAACCTCCTGCATCTCCTCCAAAAGCAACAGGCCCTCCATCAATCTTTTCAAAATTATGGAGTAAAGAGCCACTGCCTGTCATATGCCTAGAACAGCCACTTTTAATAATCCACACATTCCTGTTGGTCTTTAGATGTTCCTGCACAAAAAGAGATAATTAGTTACATTTGGAAACCCAAGCCTTGCTGGTCTTGGGCTTAGTAATATCAACGGAAGACAATGCAATAGTAATTGATCCTAGGATCAGCAGCTGTTGTTGATGAAAAACCTTCAGTCACATGGTCTTTCTTTGTCTTCCACACCACCTTGGGAAGCTTAGACTTGACCTTCAATACTTTGAAAGTTTTGACAACTTCGAAAGTTTTAGAGACTGGACCTTCGAAAGATCTTGCTTTCACTGCAGCAGCCTTCAGTACTTCGGAAGCACCCCTTTCTTCCGAGACCAATTTTTCTTCCGAAGGCAAGTTTTTACTTGTCTTCTTCTTCACTTTGGAACTTCCGAGAGGAAAAGCTTTTCCTTCAGAAGTTGGCTTCTTCTTAATAGTTTTATAAAATTTCTTCATGATCATGTGGATAGTGCTTTTAGGATTGTAGATGCAATCCTTGGCTAAATGAGAAGTACTGCCACACATGACACAGTCAAACTGCATTCTTCTGAAAGCCTTCTTTTGAGAGCAGGACTGATCTTGATCACTTTCCACTTCCTTCTTCTTCTTCACAGATGAAGTAGCAAGTCTTTTAGGGATAGACTTGCTGCTGGATGTGGATGGTTCAGATTGTGCAGCAGTGGTGCACAACAAATCAGCCTTCTTCTTGTTGATGTTGGGTTGAGATTGACAGCAACTAGAATCCCTGGTACTAGGATTCATAGTTGAGTCTTCAGTTTTTACCACCTTAAATCCTGCAGAGATCAATACTTATTTCTGCTTAGAATCAAAAGTGGCCTTGATCTCCTGAGCTTTCTTAGACTTTCTCTTAGCTCTTCTGATCAAGTTTTTCCTTTTGGATTTTGATAACCCAACAGAATTCCTCTCCTCAGGAGAATAGTGACCCTTCTTAGGATGATCTTCTTCACTTTTTTTAGATCCATCCTTCACTATCTCCTCTTCATCCTCTTCACTCATAGGGTCTATGAGGAGAAGCTCATCTTCACAAGTTCCACACCTTGGAGATCTTACAGATAGTAAGGAGTGTGAAGGAGCTATCTCAGTAGATCCTAGTCCCTGCTTATTCTGATAACACACTTTGGAATGCAGAGATGAGGATATCATGTTCTTGAAGGTCTCTTCTTCAAGAACACATTTTTCTGCCCTAGCTTTGCTGATCACAAGCTCAGTCTGGCATTCAGTTAACTTAGTTATGAGATCTTTAATCTGAGTCCTGTAGTTGGTGTGTTCATGTTTGAGAGTTGAAATGGTTTTCTCTAAATCCTCTATTTTTAGTTTATATCCATTTTCAGCTCTTTTGAAATCAAATTTTTAGATATTTAAGGACTCAAGATCAGACCTCATTTCTAAGTTATAGGACCTGTATTATTTACTTTAGCAATACATTCAGGAGTGCAAAGATGTTCCAATACCTTGGCTTCATCATGATCAGCCATTAGTGCTTGATTTGAAGATGCATCTTCAACTTAAAAGCTCCAGTCAAAGCCTCCTTTTTCAACAGCAACTACAGCTTGCTGCTTTGGCTTCTCATTCTGGTTCATTCCTTCAGTGTAGTTTGGTCTGGCTTGTGCTTGGCCACCATTTGTCCTAGGTGCCTTGCACTCCCTGGCAAAGTGTCCTATTTGGTTGCAGTTGAAACACTTTACCTTGCTTTTGTCCAGTCCAAACTTTCCACTGGCTGCATTGCTAGGAAACTTCCTCCCTGTCCGCTTGTAGAACTTCTTGGCTCTAAGAGTGAGAAGAGCCATCTGCTGGACTATCTCCATATACTCCAGATCATCTGGATGGATACAGTCCAGATCTTCAAGGGTGAAAAGAAAGCTGCCTGAATTCTCATCAGCAGACACAAAAGCATGAGAAGAGCTTGTCTTTTGGAATGGACTTCCTTGGATGTAGCTCTCCCTTGGTATCTCAGGGAAGGTGATGAAAGGACCCTTTTGTGAGTTGTCAGGGTAGCAGATAAGATGATGCTGTGGTTCTCTGCAATCCTTTTCAACCACATGAAGGGCTGAACCATGCTGATTGCTGGAGTTACGAGATGGATTTTGCATGTTCATCTCCATCTGGTAGCCACTAAGGATACCATACAACTCAGTAAGAGTAAAAGTTTTGAGGTTCTCAGTCCTCTTGATGACAACACAGTAGTGAGTCCACTGTTTGGGAAGAGAGGACATGAACTTCCTCACAATATCCCTGTTCTCAAGAGTTACTCCAACATCCATTAGAGTATCCACAATCTCAACATGCCTAAAGTACTGCTGAGTCATGGTTTCACCTGTCTTGTAGTTGAAAATCTCAAACTGCTGCTTCAGGAGGTCCTTTTTATTCTCCTTGGCTTCAGAGGACCCCTCATACATGAGCTTTAGTGCATCCCATAACTGCTTGGCAGTTTTGCACTTCTTGAAGCCCCTGTAGATAGAGTTAGGAAGAGCAGTTTGGAGGGCAGTCATGGCCTTCTAATCAATATCTATATTCTTTCTATCTTCTTCAGAATAGTCAGCCACCTCCTTTGGGATCATGGCACCTCCAGCAGCAGCTGAAGAGGTGCATGGAATGTAAGGTCCAGAGACAACAGATTCCCACATCCTGGAGTCTTGAGACTTGATGAAGCCTTCCATTCTTTGACACCAATTATCAAAGTCTTCAGGAGTGATCAGTGGGGACTTTATCATTATGCCAGTTTCCATATCAGCCTTTGAAAGAGCTGCCATTTGATTTGTTAAGTATTTTGTGAAGAACTGAGAGATCTAAGATGGTGAGATCTTACAATCAAGAGCCTGAAATGCTCTAATACCAATTGCAGAACCGTTTGAAGGGTGAGCAACTCAGTTTTCACAATGAGGAGAGACTTAGAACATTTAACAGATCAAATAGGGAACTGGCAGGTTAAGATGATACTAGAATAACACAAGTAAACAAGAGACAGAAAGCTCAAGAACAAGATAATTGGTTTTCAAGTAAGATGCATATTGCTCTCAAGTTCTATTACAAGTGTTACAAAGCATACATAAAATACAAGAACTTGAGATACTTTATACTACCTCTTACAGCCGGCCATACTTTGAAAGCCAGCTGGAATCACTAATCTAGACAACAAGATCAATGAAAAGTCAAAAGGCAGATTGCCTTTTGACATGTGACTATGACATGCCATAGCTCACATCCTATTTTAATACAAAAAGGATAAAAGTACATAAAGTAGAAAGTTACAGACTCATGACCTTAATCTACAGCTTTCTAAAGCATGGACCTTTTCACCAACTTCTGTAAAGTTGGTGAGCCTGCAGAGTGGCAGCGAAAAGTTGGTCAGCTTTTCTGAAAAGTTGTTGATCACAGAGAGCATGTCTTCTCTGTCTTCGAAAGAAATCAGTCTTCTAACTTTAAGGCTTCGGAAGACTTCATCTTTGGCTTCGGAAGACTTCATCTTTGGCTTCGGAAGAGTTGGCCTTTTGCCTTCGGAAGATTTTACACTTGTGTAATTTCCTTGTAGAGTGTAAAACTTCCAAAGTAACTTCTATTATGCATAACGTGCATGCATGCAGGAGACACCTTGACTGTTTTGAGTGCATCAGCCTCTTGTATAATCCTTACAAATATCTTTTTAAGACGAAAGTATTGTTAGGACTTTATTATTGGAAGAGGTTAAAGTGTAAATGTTGTATGATTGAGGGTTAAGATTGTAATTGTGTTCATTCCGTTATTTATAACGACCGATAGTTCAGTAGTTAGGGTTGTTAAATACAATTGATGCAATAAGATCAGGAAGCTTGAATTGTGTAATTCCTCTCTCTGTAGTCTCTATTCAATTTGAGCTAACAAAAAGGAAAGTAATTACCTTAACCAAGACTTTGAAGATGAAAAGATTCATGCTCATCTGGCTATGTAACTAGAAAATCAAAAGATCCATGTAATTGGGATGAATGAATCACAGTGATGGAGGGCAAAAATGAAACTGATAAGAAGATTGTTATGTAAAGACTGGGTTTGCCGATAACCCACGTCCAAAAACCGGTTATGTAAAGATCCCCGTGTGTTTTTTATTAAAATTAAATGAAAAGCTAGCATGTGGCACTAAATGTTTAAAATAGCGGCATCTGGCATTTGATAGTCTAAATTTAAGTCATGTGCTAATACATTTTCTTTTATTATGTATAGAGATAACGCTGTGTTCCCGAGTCTCATTTAACGAGAGAAATGAAAGGAAATGAGTGGAAAGTGAAAAATAATTGTGTTCCTGAGTTTTTTTTATGGAGGAAAATGAAAGGAAACAAAAAAAACTTTATGTTCCCGAGTTTTTTAAAGGAAGAAAATGAAAAGAAATGAAAAGAAAATATCTAAGGATTTTCCTTTCTAACTTTCCGTCCAAAATGGAAGGAAATGGAAAGAAAAGAAATATAACACATAAAATTCTTACTTTCTTTTTATTTTCTTCGAACTCTGGAACACGAAAATTTAATATGTCCTTCACTTTCTCTTCATTTCTTTTCTCTCCTTAATTTCCTTTCTTTTCATTTCTTTTCTCTCGCTAATTTCCTTTCCGTTCTTTTCTTTTCTTTTCTTTCGTTTATTAAACTCGGGAACATAGCGTAAGAGTATAGGGGCAAATTCTATTAATAGTAAATTTGTAATTTTCCCCCCTTAATTTCAACTCAGAAGTATCTTTAATTACAACTCAAAAACACAAAAATCTTTAATTGCTTATAATTTTCTTCGAACTACAAAAATATTGAAAACTACATTATATATATTTCTCTTTTATCTATCCGTCTTTAATTTGTTACTTTCCTTTTCCTTCTGTTTATTAAATTCAAGAACATATGTCATGTTTGGGATTGCTTATTTTAATTGAAAAGACTTATTAACTTATACTTTTCAGAAGTAGTTTTTAAAAAAGTGTTTGAATTAGCTAATAAACTAAAATATTTTAAAATGATCAAAAAAAACATACTTTTAAAAATGATAGGAGTTAATAGGAAATAGTAAAAAGATATAATAGAAATTTGGATCAAAATAATTTTTCAAAAGTCAATAAGTAACCCATACATACTTTTCAAAATCTTATTTTTACATATATGAAAAATCAGTTTGAAAAGTATTTTTGACTTTACCAAATATTTTTTTAACTTATTAATTTTTAAAAATTTAATAAATTAAAAGTTTAAAAAAAAAATAAGCAATCCTTAACATGCACAAAGCCTCAAAACGTTGAAACATAGATGTTTTAAGAGGTCTTTGGTGTAACACGGTTCGGTCAGTTTTTTTTAACTATGCACCGCCTTAGAATAATAATTCTAAGGTAAACCAGGAAACGAGAAGAATTGCTTCAAAATATAAAACTTCCATCATCTGCAACGAACCATAATACCCAAAATTCATCTAAAATTTGAAACCCTAGCGATCGCCCATTCATCACTGGCCTTCAACCATCCCCCTATTGAAGATCGGCTGTTGTTTCTGTGTTCAATCAGTGGTTCAACCATCGCCCTTTGTTAAAATTCTGTTGCTTCTGCGTTCAACTCCTCAACGTTATATTAATTCATCAGGTTTGAGCAATTACTTGAATAGATTTGTATTGTTTCTTAGAATATTCTAATTGCTATGCCATACGGTATGATTTGCTTGACAAATGAACCAACATCTGTCAAAAGGTTTTAGGCGCTGATGTGTCCATCATTTGTCTATGGGTTTGTTGGAGATTCATTGAATTTTATGGAAAATTTGCTTAATAAATTGAAGATCAAGAAGAACACTAACCGTGTTGTTTGTTTTTGTGAATAAGGTTGCCAGGGATTGTTTTTGTGTCTAGAAAATACTTTTAAATCTCATGTATCATCTTCGTGCTGTATGTAATGTTAAGGAGCTGTAAATTTAAATCATTAAAGGTCTGAAGTTTAAACATGATGGCAATAATGTAACATGACTCATTGATTATCAAGAATTCAGATTTTAGGTATTCTAGTTATAACATCTTCCTTCCTTTACCATGCCTAACTGAAACAAACCGAGTCGGCTAGTTTCGGTCGCTGAAAATAAACAAGACAATAGTCCTCTTCGAGATGGACTTATCTCCAGATTAGAAATGCGAAAACAATCATACATATAAAGGGCTTCTCTATTCTACATAATTGATTTAGCCATCAATTTGAAGCATGTAACAAGAGAACGACTAATAAAGAACAAAGAAGGGATATCACATATCTTCAATCATACATATAAAAGAGACGCAAGATATTTTCATAATCAAATATCTAAAATGTCTCAAATCAATCTTCTTTTTGTATTAATAACGACACCTTCTTATGCTGGAGCATATATATATATATTGATCATGTTTAATTGGTATAAATGTAATCAATATGGGTCCTATTAGACGTCTTCGTAAATGTCATAGACTGGTTACATATTGATTTAAGCTTATTTCCTTAGCTTATTTAGTCCTTTTAGTTATCTAGTTTTTCTTTTGAGTTCTCTAGGCTTTTGTACTATACATAGAGGTTTATCCTCTCAATGAATGCAACACCAATATTTATTTTCCAAATGTTACATGAGATCAAAGCACTGTCTTATGGACTAAGATACAAGTCTCATCAACCAATTAGCCTATAAGAGTTGAATAAGTTTGATGAGAGCATGTTGGCTTGATATATTCCCTAAATATGTGAATGGTGTAATTTAATTTATATATGTTAATAAATCATGAAACTACTATAAGTAGTAATATTTTCCCCCATATAACATAGGCACAGTGTTGCAAAAATCGGCTTTAATCGCCCATTAATTGGCGATTAATCGGAAATTGGCCGGCCACCTAGTAGATTTTTGCTAATCGGCTAATTAATCGCTAGGTGGTCAACTGTGGTCAATATCGAACCTAGGCGGACCTAGACGGACCTAGGCGGTCTTAATCTATCAAAAATCTGCGATTTCGGCGAAATTCCGGTAGAGGTCCGGCGAGATTCTGGCGACCTTTTGGCAACTTTCAAAAAATCCGGCCAAATATGTGTATTTTATATATAAATCTGAACTTTTTTATTAAAATTACATATTAAAATGTGTGTATTTAGATATAAAACTAAAAATTATATATAAAAATTCCAATCCGATTAATCCCGACTAATCCCGATTAATCCCTAGTCCCTACCTCGCTGCCCGACTAGCGCCTAGCGATTTTTACAACATTGCATAGGCAATGTAACTTCAAGCCAACTTTTTGACACACCCCAAATATTCACCAGAGCAATATGAGCAAGCATAGGTTGGCAATATTCTAGTTGATTATATATAGATATATATTATCGTGTTTAGATTTTTGTGTTTCTGTAGCATTGGTTTAAAAAAGCACGCCTCAGGCGCGAGGCGACATAAGGCGTGGGTTTGTGGGCTTTAGGTCACACAAGGCGTGGGTTTGTGGACTTTTGGTTACACAAGGCGCATGTTGGACAAAAAGCGCATGCTTTGGCTCCTTAACATGCTTTTCTCGCCTTTGTGCTTTTTTTGGGCTAATGAAATGAGAGAAAAGATCTTACCTACGAGTCTTAACGGTGATAAAAAACCCTATGAATCATCCGATGTAAAAGATGGAAAAAGTGATGGAAAAGTCATGGTGATGAACTTAGCAATGGGTTTGAAACATAGATGGAGAGTGATGGAGAAGATGGAGTGATGAGTGTTATATTTTTAGGATAACCCTTAATTATCTTCCTTTATTTTTTTATTTTATATTTTAATTAAGCTGCTTTTTATCCTTAGTGTTATAATTATCAACAAATTTGACCCTAAAACTTCTTGGTTTGTTTATTTTTGTTCTTTTCTTATTTCTTGAGTTTATTTATTTTAACTGATAGCGTTGTTAGTTGTATATTAAGTGTATCATTAAGATTATGTGCTTTTTTAGGTTGTATGTGTGTGTGTGTGTGTGTATATATATATATATGTATGTATATATATATATATATATATATATATATATATATATATATTATGTATATCGATAGGGTTGGGTTCAAATGAAAATCAAGAGAAATTGTGTAAACTAATAAACCAAATCTCCATTTTTGATTTATGAAAATCAATAGCTCATATTTTTTTGAATAAAATAATAGAAGGTTGTACATAGGGTGTAGTTCCTGTACTACTGTACAAAGTGTTATTTTTGTAAAAAGTGTAGGAAGCAATAATGGTGTGACATGTGTACACAGGTGTTTTATGGGGGAGGGTATTTATGTCTAATTATAAATTAGGTTCTAGGCAACCCATATTAACACCCGTTTTCAAACCAAGAAGCATAACAACACATCATAATTTTTAGCATTGTATGAATAAAAAACACCAAGTATATTCTCTATCCATATCATAATATTTTAAGAAAATGATTACACCACCATGTAAATTAATACTTAACGTTAAAACACAATAAAAAACAATACCAACACCATGTTAGCATGATATCAACATCGTTTTCACATAGTTTAAAAACTATGTTAATATGATATCAACACCATTTTTGCACGGTGTTATAAACTTAAAAAAAAACAATGTTTTTTTTTTTCTAATAAAGTATAACAATATTATATGCGTTTTAAGAGAAAAAGATGCTCAATTTTATGTTATAATTTTTTTAAAGAAATAATAAGTATATAAATATTATTGGGGTTTTAAAAAATGGGTGGAACTAGTATTTAATTTAAAAAGTCAACAAAAGATAGTTAATTCCCCTTTTTGCCCTTGTAACTATAATTATACTTTAACTAATTACGTAACTGCCATGTGTAAATCTCAACCATCGAATTAGTTTCATCAAAGGTGAAGATTGCTTCCTATACTTCTTATAAAAATCTCATTTTATACATGATCCTCCTTAAACCATATATGTAGCTTATTTTTATCTAGATATTAAGTATATAATGCTAAAAACCTATGAAAAATACAAAAAATATATATATGAACGTCTTGTTCCTCGTGTACACAAAGCCCTGCGCTTTGCGCCTTGTGTCTCGGCTCCGGACCTTGTCGCCTCGGTGCGCCTCGCGTACTAAGTGCATAGCATTATTGCTCTCTGTATTTTACAGGAATCAACAAGCTTTGATTCACTAGAACATATTACAAGAACCACCACATTCGAGAGGGCAAATTTATGATACAATTACACTAACAAACCGAATTAACCAGACTATTTTCTAAGATGCAGTACACTCCTATTTAAACTAAACATTGGGGGGAACGGTTAACCCCACTCCCTAATTTACTGAATTGTTTCCCTCCTTTCGGTTTCCCTTTGCCCCGTTTTCTTTTAATTTTCAATTGTTTTCCCTCCTTCCTGTTTCCTTTCGCCTTGTTTTCTTTTATCCAACAATAGCTGGGTTAGACCATCATTTGTGGGTTCGTGTCATTACTACCCACCCGAAGAAACGCCTTGCCCTCAAGTCGACAGGAAGGGAATTTGACGGCTAAGTCCTTGCGTTTTAAGTCGGCTTGTACATCTTTATTCCGAACATGAAGAAGCATCTTCCTGAAATTCTGCGGTAGCACTATTGTGTGTTTCTCCTCCATGTATTTTGTGATTACATGAGTGCTCAAACCACATTTCTTCTTTAGAGCCAATAGAGCTTCTTTGATCTTCTGAAAAAATGGAGGATGTGAAGCGGGTTCAAAACTTTCGCCTTCTTCTCTTTCAAAACTTTAACCTTTTTCTCCTTTGTTGGTTTTTCGACGGTCTTTGCCGGTTGTTCTTCGGTAGTTTGTGATTTAGTGATAAAAAATGGTTGCATTGGTCGCAGAGGTGGTCCCTTTGGTTTCAGGCTGTAGTGATCTTGGTGGTTTTGGTAGTGGCTGTGGTGGTCCCGGTGGTTTCAGCGGCGACGACGGTTCCAGTGGAGGCGATGGCATCAGTAATTTTGGCAGCGGTTTTGTTGTGGATTAGTAGTTGGCCATGGAATTTTGGATTTTGACTGCTGTAATACCCTCTTCTAAGGAAGATACCTAAGAGTTTAGCCGAGCTCTAATGGTTGATAATTGGGCGGCGATAGCGATTTCCTGGGTGTTCCGATCCATACTCTCTTCGATGTTTCCCGGCAATGGAACCATTACAAGATACCGGAATTGGCAAGCTTTGATTCACTAGAACAGATTACAAGAATAACTACATTCGAGAGGGCAAATCTCCGATACAATAGCACTAACAAACAGGAATTAACTAGACTATTTTCTAAGATGCTGGTACACTCCTATTTAAACTAAGCATTGGCAAGAACCATTAACTCCATTCCCTAATTTGCTAAAATTTCAATTTTTCCCCTCCTTCCAGTTTCCCTTCGCCCCCGTTTTCTTTTATCCAGCAGCAGCAAGGTCAGATCCTCATTCTTGGGTTCGTATAACTCTCTCAAGCATTATGGTCAATCCTACTGGATTACAATATTCTTTCTCTATTCGCTGGAGCAATATGAGAAAGCATAGGTTAACGAAATTCTAGTGGATTATCCATAGATATAGATTACTGTGTTTAGATTTTTGTGTTTGCATAGCATGATTGCTCTCTCAAGCATTATGGTCAATCTTACTAGATTACAATAATCTTCTTCTATTTTTGTACTATGCTCTTTGCACCATTTATATGGTCTCTCTCTCTTTCTCACTTGTCATTTGATAATAAATTTGGTATTTTTTGTGGTTGTTTGATCATGTACGTTGTTTGTTATCAATTAGGGCCAAACTATGGATGATAATTTATATGGTCTCTCTCTTTTTCTCACTTGTCATTTGATAATAAATATGGTATTTTTTGTGGTTGTTTGATCATGTACGTTGTTTGTTATCAGTTAGGGCCAAACTATGGATGATACGGACACCAACAGGGAAGAATCAAGGATTCGAATTACGGTAACGCACTTTTCTTTGTGTGAAAAGTAAGTTATGAAGTTGGGAGGGGGTTTTATGTATTCACCATTATAGCGATAACATCTACAATTTCTCCTTATCATGAAATGTCTTTACATGTGCAAAAGGAGTTACATATGGAATTTGCTATAATTATACATATTAGATTATGTTAGCCTAGCATGTAGCCCAATGGGCCTTAAGGTTTAGTTTAGGGAGGTCTTTCTTCGTCTATATATACATGCCCCTTTTATGCTGTAAGTACATGAGGAACATCTACAACATACATAATTCCATAGTTTCATCTTGCCTTTGATTACAAGACCCAATTAAGGAAAGCAACAGATGAAATGTAGTAGAAAACTAACTTTGAATTATAATCTGGTAGGAATGTTAATTTCTAGCACATGCATTCTTTAGATCTCATGAGCCAATAATCAGTTTTAGCTATATTCTATTGACCTATCCAAATTATAATACATCAAAACATTGCTTTCCAAAATCTTATACGCTAAGATATGGCTTTTCAATGATGATGTTCATAGTAGCTATTAAGAGTAGTCTTTATGGGAATGTTTTACTTTACATCTATGTAGAGTAGTCTCTGAGGAATGTTTGGTTGAGTATCTGTGCTTATAAACAAAGAACTTGATTACCATCATTCCATTCAACTTTAGTTTTAAAGGAGTTATGTTTGTGGCAGGACCTGCAATTAAGTTAGGAAACTGGATCAGTCCGATTTGAGAGGGGTGAGACTCTCCAAGGTTCATACAAACAAATAAATTGAAAGATAAGAACATAAAAGAGATGAAAGCAAACACTAATGTTGCTAGCTGATAGGAATCTGCTTTCAACTGTTCCACTTCTCCATTTTCTGCAAATTCTCCTAGGCTAAGAGATTTAGGCGGGAACCAAGCACACCTGTCCACACCCTGTTTAACTCCACACCCTGTGTAACTTTCGTACCTTTGTTCCTTCGAGAGTAGACTTTAACCGGATTTCTATCATTGCTACCGCCTGGAAAAACGACTTATTCTAAAGTCTGAAGGATGAGAATTGGTCCACTAGCAAATCCGAATCATAACTTTTCTAAGTGGCATCTTCTTTATAATGGTACCAATATATCAGTAACTCTAGCATGAGAGCTTCAAGAACCCATCGATGAATGATCACATTATCAGGTTGTCGATCAATTTCCCAATCCTGTGTAATTGGTAAAGTCGATCAATTTCCCAATGCTGTGTAATTGGTAAAATCACTGGAGGGTTAGTCGGGGGCTGACCATGTGCCTGCTTCAGCATGGAGACATGAATAAGCGGGTGGGTATGTGCATCAGGTGGTCAGCTCATAGGCGACCAAACCGATCTTCTACTTGAAATGAGAGCTTGCGCCTCTTAGAATCTTCCCGAGCTTTATAATACTATCTTGGGCCCTTTGTAAGTTGAAACATCGTACCCTCAACTTGTCATCCTGAGCAAGTAACTGCTCCACTAAGTTAGTGTTCATCGTTCTCTTGTAACATAGGGCAAAAAGGGCGAGGGCTTGTATCCATAGACAATCTTGAAGGGAGTACAGCCGGTGGAGGTGTGATAACCGGTATTATATGAATATATGTATATTCAGCCCAAGGAAGGAATACACTCCACTGCTAGGCTTTTAATGGGCAAAACACCTAAGATAAGCTTCCAAACACCAATTAACCACTTCAGTTTTGCCATTGGTATGCAGGTTATTCCTGTGTGCATTTTTAACTTAGTATAACAGAAACGAAACATTTCCTGCCAAAAATGACTATGAAAAATATCATCGTGGTCAGAAACAATTGAGTGGGGAAACCCATGTAATCGAACCACTTCCTTACAAATACAGTAGCTACCCCCTTATGAAGTGGGCGTATTTACTTAAGTGATCCACCGCAACTAAAATAGTGTCCATTATACCTGATTTGATTTCGGAACTCTAAAGAAATATCCTCTCAAATCTGGCTGCGAATGGGTAATGGTTGTAACCCCGCTGAAGATAATGTCTCGTACTTATTTTGCTAACAAACTAGGCAGTGTTGAACAAAAAGCCGGACATATTGTTTCAGTTTGGGCCAAAAGCCCAAAAATACTGAGTGGTGACCTGTTTCAAAGTCTTCAAAAACCCTCTGTGACCACCCATGGGCGTGGAATGTGCTTCATGCAGGAGTTTATTACGGTTGTCAGGAATATCCGGAATCACCAAATGACCTTATATAGTAGGTTTTTCCCAACACTGCTAAACCCAGGATCCGCTGTGGGGTTGGTGGCCAACTGTTGAAGGATGTGACTGGAGTATGAGTCCATAAAGACCCAAACATCAAGATACCATAAAAGCGAGCCGATTGCTGTAAGTTAGGAAACTAGATACAAAGTTTACTGAAAAGTAAACCAGTCTGGTTCGAGAGAGACGAAACTCTCCTTGTTTCATACAAACAGATAAATTCAAAGACAAGAACATAAAATAAATCAAAGCAAACACTAATACTGCTAGCTGATAGGAAACTGCTTTCCACTGCTCCACTTCTCCACTTCTCCACTTCCAGCAAATTCTCTAGGGCTAAGGGATTATGCGGGAGCCAAACATTAACTGGATCCGATATGTGGACACCCAGTTTCCCTCATATTTGTTCCTTCGAGAGTAGATTTTAACCAGATCTGTATCAGTTGTACATTTAAATTGAATGCTTCATATAATGGTGATTTTTTGACCATACTTCATTTGTACCATATTTCTCAACTGGGATAATTGAGAGTTTCATATAATGGTGCTTTTTTGACCACACTTCATTTGTAGCACATTTCTCATACTGAGATTCTGATATAAAGTTTTGTATGTTTTGTTCTTCATGAATTATCAGTTTTCTTACAAAGATACTAGTCACGTACATGTTGCACATGGTTATATGTCCTCTTCAATGATGATTTACATTGTCATCACATAATTATCTTTTGTTATATATCTGATGCAACTTTTGCCAGTTTTTACATGCAATGATATTTTCAGGAAGGTTGGTAAAAGGATATGTATATATGCTCATGTTAATGACCCTTTTGGCCTATGCTTTTATTAGTATCTGCTAGAAGTCGTGCTGTGTATGTAATAATTTTAGGTGGACAGTCTACTTACTATTTGCGTATACACTTGAACATCTGTTTTTCTCTTAAATTTTATTCATTTCTGTCAGGCAAACAGCAGTGCCATGAGGAACGGGCAGTTTGCGTCCCCACTATTTCCATCAGTACCAGCTTTAAATGGAGCGGCATCTTATCTTGCTGAGACCACCTCATATCTGACTAGTTGTTTCCCTGTTACTTCAGGTCTGTCCCCACTGTCACACACACGCACGCATGCACGCACACATACCTGTGGTTACTCTGTATGTAGTTATATTCTCATTAGAAACGTTTTTTATGAGGTGATTACTTATTAATTTAGTTGTTTTTCTTGCTCAACATATTCTGTTGATTAGTGTGTACTGTATCACATAACATAATTCTCTTCGAACTAGCTGGTTTTGAATTTTATGCATCAGTACTTCTATGAAAAATTCAAAAAATCAAGTGAATATCCTGTAAGATGTTAGATGTCTTTTCTTACATGTGATGCCTTTCCTATCCATTTCTATGGGTCTAGCATCTTAAGCTCATTAAATTAGTTATAGTTTTTTCCTTCTTTGATCAGACATTCCTTCTAGAAATTCTGATGGGCAGGAAGTGGTAGGAGTCAAAGAACTCAGAGAACCTTTGTTGAGTAATAATGCACCACCTGGTCATGATGAAATAACAAGGAACTCAGATTCTTCTCAAAATAGTGATGCAATCGTGCAATCCGGTCAGACCAGTCAAAGTGGGATTTCCATGTTTCAAGGGTAATCGTAACACATTATTTGATAATCAACCAATCTAAATTTGAATTATGCTTTAAAATGTAACTTGCTTTTACAAAAGATGCGCTAAGGCTTGATTAATTCTGTTTGCATTGTTTACATATCTTTTAATGAGCTTATTATACAACTCACATGAAGTTATCTTTCAGCCTTATTGAGCGGGTTCGAAAGACAGTTCACGGGTCATCTGATGACATTGGTTGGCTTCAACGTGCTCCAGGGATGCCTCCTATAGAAGATGGGACAGAACGATTTAATAATATTCTGGACAATATCATGTAGAATAGTAGTTCATTCGTACCTAGTATATTTGCTTATAGAATATTAATTTTGTTGCTTCTCCCTGTATCAGGCATGGTATACATGTGTTGCCAAATTCGATGGTTTATCTCTTGGTTCCAGGTAACTAACACATTCCTATATTCTTATTTCTATTAATGATAATATCATGTATCTGGAGCCATAATCTACCCTTCCCGGTTAGGTTCCATCGAATGTGATTAATTATATTTGCATACTGCAGGTCTTTTTAGCAATCATGGGCCGCTTTATTTTACTAGTACAAAGGCAACTTTCTCGAAAATGGGATTAACATGTCACATTGCAAAGATCCATAGCGAGGTATTGCTATTATATTGTTCTTGTTATGATCTCAGTTTGATGTGGTGGTATTGAAGTTGTGTATAATAACATGGAACAACATTTTAGGCATCAGTTGAAAAGAATGCCCGGGAAATTAAAGAGTACATTGAAGATGTTTATTGGGGTTCCAAGAAGCGTGTATTGCTTCTGGGTCATAGTAAAGGGGGCGTAGATGCAGCTGCTGCTTTATCAATGTATTGGCCAGATTTGAGAGATAAAGTTGCAGGTCTGGCTTTAGCCCAGAGCCCATATGGTGGTAGTCCGATTGCTTCAGATATAATGAGAGAAGGCCAGATAGGGGACTATTTTAATGTGCGAAAGCTTATGGAAATCTTGATCTGTAAAGTGATAAAGGTATGTGATTTTTATGTCGTCTCTAGTTGCATCAGGATTTTCCAAACCATATAAAGACATTATTTTCTTGGTTGACAAGGGTGACTTGCAATCACTGGAAGATTTGACTTACGAGAAACGCAAGGAATTCTTGAGGAAGTACCAGTTGCCAAAGGAACTTCCGGTTGTCTCATTTCATACCGAAGCCAACATATCTCCAGCTGTTTTGGCAACACTTTCTCGTGTTGCACATGCAGAGCTACCAACATTTGCTGCAAACTCAACAGCCACTGTACTGCCTGTTGTAGTTCCACTTGGAGCCACACTGGCTGCGTGTGCTCAGCTGTTGCAAACTAGATATGGTGAGAAGAGTGACGGGCTGGTTACATGTCGGGATGCAGAGGTACCTGGGTCAGTGGTTGTGCACCCCAAGCGCAAGCTGGACCATGCTTGGATGGTTTACTCTTCGACAAATGATGATCCTTTGGAGCCAGATGCTTCTCAGGTGTGTGAGGCTCTGCTAACTCTTGTTGTGGAAGTTGGACTGAGGAACAAGCATTATCTTAGTGTCAAACAGGATTGATGTATTAATCATCTCACCTTTTGTAAACAATCAAACTTTACGACTAATCTTTCATCATAACATTATTTTAATACTGCTACTTGGTTAGAACCTCTAAGGAGTCCAAATGGGTTGGACTTGAGTCGGCTGAAAAAAAAAAAAAAAAAATACAACCTTAGCAAGAACGTTTTTCCGTAGAATACATGACTCATGTTCCTTTAGGTTCTTTAAATTTTATGAGTGGAGTAGCTAGAGTTCAATACAGTCAGTTATGTCTATTAAACGTTAGTTAGCAAGAATTATTGCATTAAGATAATGACTAGGAGGATGTGAAAGGCGTTATGACATTAGAGGGCATCAATGCTATTTCATAACTTGTCTTGTTGATGCTACTGTATGTTTGAATTTTGTTGTTTTGTTTGACTTGATTCTAATAATATTTACATCCTCATAAGAGGGAATGTTATTAATAAAGATAATCGAATAAATAAAAAGTTTAAAATTGAATTTGGTTCAACCCAAACTATTAACAATATACTTTTTTTTAATCACATTTTGTACTCATTAAAAAAAATCCAATTACAGAAAACATTTTTTTATGTTTACATATAATTTCAGGTTTCATTTGCTACGTTCAAAATAAACGCTGAACATCCTTTAAGTAGACGTTTTGTAACAAGTCAATGTCTTTTGGTTTAACTTTTGTTAGTTTTTAATGTTAACTTTATGCGCATAACATTTATCTGAGGGCAATTTTGTAATTTTATCTTATTTGAACAATAAAAATTAATATAAAAACCTAATACCATACCTTCTTCATTCACGTACCCTAACCACTATCACAGCTAGAATCGCCTCTGGTCACCCTCTTCCTCTCACCGGGTCACAACACTATTATCATAATCTGCAACAAACATGTTTTTGAAATTCTAAAATAATTTCTAACATGTGAACCCACTAAATCTAGAAAATTTTATGTAATCTTAAAACTTGCATATTTCTGTTCAAATAAATCGATATGGGATGATAGGTTATGGCCTTGGGTCACAAAATGCTCTCAACAATTGCAGACAGCAAGTTGCTTTGTATTTCATGAGTCAAACGAAAAAAATGGTGGCCTCAATTGTCAAATAAGCTTTCTTTTGGTGCAATTACTAGACATCAAATCAAGTTGCTTCCACTGATTCTATGCACGATAAATCATGCGGTGAAATTACTCAAATCAAACAGATTGTAGCATAAAGGGCAAAGAGATGATAGGTTATGGCCTTGGGTCATGAAACAAATGATATTCTTTGACTAGTCAATTCCTTTATCTTGGGCCTTTTGGTTTGATCATCTGATGAGATTTGATTTGGATCTTTAAATAATTTGAAGATTTAACTTGATGTATATGAAATCAATTTTGCAATGATAGGCGACTTGAGAGTTGAGACAAAGTGAAGAGGATAAAGCTATGAGTAAAATGATTAAATTGCCCTAATCTGCATGCATTTAACTCTAAATCTAGTGTTCCTTAGTCCAAAGGATGTAGTGTGTTATAACATGCTAGTAAAGAACCCGCGCGATGCGGCGGTAACGGCGCTAATTTACAATATGATATTCTTTTTCTGAATACTCACGTGGCTTCTATTTGTATAGCCTAGTTATGACATGAGTATCATAAAACTCAATTAAATAATAGTACAAGAATAAGAAAATTTTAGTCGTAAACACAGTATGTTAAAATAAATATTTGAACACGCGAATAAGAAAATACAAGTCATAAACATAGTAATATAAAAATAAATATTCGCATGTCAACTACTTTTGATGAGATCATTTTTTTGTCATAAGCCTTACAAATCGTAATGACCTCATCACCATGCTTCGACCATCGTCGGTGTCTAAACCAGAAGATTCTTGTGTCACTTTCTTTTTTACTACTACCAATTCTTGATTAGGACTTTCTTGCATTTTCTTTGATCGAAGCAAGTTTGGGCATTGAAAAAAACAATGTTAGTGGTGTTTTATTAAAACCAGGAAGATACATAGATTAAACTATAATTAGGCTACTAATAATATTACTAAAAATATATAATACTTTATTAAATCTTAAAAAAGTACATAGGTGTAGATAAAATAAACATGGATGCTTCATTTTTAAATCATCTTTGTATCATCATTTAAACAACTATCTTTCAACAACTTCCGTTAAAAAATCTATTTTTATGGGTTCATGGGTACTACTATTTAACATTGTTACTGGATAATCTTGATTAACAGATTAACACTTCTCTGAAATCAATACGTAAAAGATAACCAATATGTTTTACAAAGAAAACATATAGGTTCGTCCAAAGAAAAGTAGTACAAAAAAGCTCTTCTACTCTATGACTACCATCAAACAGAATTCTATGCAGTGAAGTTGATCTAAAACGTTCATATCCTAACGAAAATAAATCAACCAATTTAAATGGTAAAAAGAAATCTTATAACTTAAATAACAAGGTTGTAATGTTACTTAAGTTGAATAAAAATAATAATTTGTCTAGTAAATTAATCAAATAAAAAGGTTATTTTAGTTGCTACTTGGAACCTGCACAGATATATTTAACCCCCTCTTTCAACCCATCTCATTCAAAAAATGGCTATAATCATGCACAAAAAATAACTATTATTTAACACCCCCTTATTTTCAAAATTTGGTATGCATCAAGTCTGTTCAGGTTAAACCGGGTAATAGGTTGTATGGAACAGTTATTTTCTCAAATACAAGTTTAAAAATTAATGACCTAAACCATCAATTGCATTGTACGACGAAGACTCTCTGTAATGCTCATGGCTGCTAATGCCATTCTAGCTTTTGTTGTGATAGGAAAAACACAAATTTTATCACATTTTAAGTAACAATTATTTGTAATTCAATCCATAATGCTATAATTTATATTTCATTATGATTAAAGACAGATATACATAGTGTAGAATACGACTTCTAAATGTGAGTTCTTCTCCACCTTCCAAGAGAAGCTCTCTCCCTCTGATATAAATAAATACTTATATCATGTCCCAAAATAAAAATTAATTTTATTAACATAATGTACACTTAAATGATTATCAAAAGAATGACACTATTGTCGTTAGAGGTTGTGAATTAGCAGGTCAGTCATGTTAGGTATTCGGTTAAAATGTGTAAAGTTTAGTACGGGTCAAGCCAAGCCGTAAACATCTTTTTTTAAATAAAATTTGTAAATATCTACTTTGTAAAAGTTGATCACAAAAACTAAGATAATGCAACCTGAATCCATTGCAGCAGCTAGTACCAGTTCCAAACGGTAATTGACATCGACAAAGTAGTGCATTTGAATGTATATATTTATGCTTTCATCCAACCATGGGTAATACTCATCATCGAACAACTACAATAGCAGCAATAAGATTATTCCACTTGTTTACTTATTTTTCCATCCTCTACTCTGCCATCATAGTCAATATTGGTTACTGTGCAATAAACAATCCTTATAAGTAGCAAACCACAATCCTCAAAGGGCATTAGTAACACCTACAGTTGCATTCACATATATGAGATCAAACAGTTCTAAATTGTTAATCAACCAACTTATAGATCACAGCAATATTTGATATAGCAACATAAAGGATAAAAAAGCATAAAAATATCTGAACCTACTTTCTTATGGATCACACATCATCACATTCAGCAATATTTGATACTATACCTAAATTTTGTCAATATGCTTTACAAAACAATAATGGATCATTTATTCATGAGTTGATCTTCACTAATATTGTATAGTCAATATAAGTTTTGATCCTAGCATCCAATTTTAACATGGATCCATCTAGGGGCGGCTCAACCAATTCAGGGCCCGAAGCAAAGGTAAAAGTTGGGGCCTTATTTGCATTTTGATCGATTAATATAGAAGTCTCAGCCGCCACCAAATGTTGGTTTCATAAACACTAACCCAAATATGGTTTTAAGTCTCAAATTCTCACCAAATATATAATCAGTTCCCATAAATAAAATCATATCTAATTAGTCATAATCATAATGATAATCAGGTCTCTTCAAAGAGTTTGAAACGATAATCAATTCGAAAAACCATATGTACGTAACATGGGAATTAATGTGTGGCTGTATTGATATCCCTAACATAGACATTTAACTTTCTATACTTCTTAGTATCATTAGTGTTATCATATCTCTAACCAAGTTATTTGGGATGACAACTAACAATATTAAACAAAAAAAATATATCAATTGCATCAAAATTTACAAAATGATTGACATAAATAACTGCAAACAATTTAATGAACATTGAATCAAAAAGAAACATGAGTTAATTACCAAATTTCAAGTGTGAAAGAAGATCACAAAGCCCATTCCAAAGTAAAGAAACATTATGAAACCAAAGCCCAAATGGACCAAATCATTAGATAATTGTTCCAGTCACTTTTCTTTACATTAAACTAAAAGCCCATTTCATTAGATATCAAACCAAAGCCCAAATAGACTGATATATATTTTGTGAAAATGGGGGCCCTACAAAAATGGAGGCCCCAAGCCTCTTGCTTCTATTTGGGACGGCCCTGGATCCATGAGAAAGCATCAGTAGAGAATACCAAACTATCATAAACTCGATAATCAAGATTTAAGAAGTCATATTGAGAATCAACTATTGTAGATGTTTTAAATATCATAAAACAATTCAGAATACTATCATAACCATGTACTATAGATGAGATTATAGCATAAAATCATCTTCAATTCCAATGCCTACTATCTTGCTTTAAAAGTTGCAAGATTTTTGTAATTAGATGATTACGAAGCACAAACATAATAAAGTTAAAAAAATCTGAGAATGGGTATTACTTTTTATCTGTTTGAGAGAAGATTAGTATCCAGTTAAGAACCTGACTTCTAATCACATATAGTTGAAAAGCTATCAACAAAGAAACCTATAATAGAACAAAAAACATTGAATTGATCAATATAATAAAAACATTATTTCTTTGCAATCAATCATAGGGTAACCAAACACCCTTTTAATAGTATATGCTCCTACCTTTTGTTCATTGTTCTTAATGGTAACTTTAATGGAATCAACTTTAGCAGCAAATCTCCATAGGGTGCATCCACTCCCAACTCTAATTTCTTCCTTATAAGCTATTTTTGAAGGCATAAAACTAATTTAAAAGGTGTGATAAAAAATTGAAGCTTAACCCTAAATCAAAAATCAAGACAACATTTATAAGGTAAGAAACCATATAACGTACCTTTAGATTGTTATCAAAATTTTGTAAGCTCCCTGGTGGGTTTATCTTCTATAAAGGGTGGAACCGAATCGAATATCAGTCAGTGGACGACTACGTTTGGTTCGCGATGGTAGGTTTTCTATGGTCTGGTCTCTAGGGTGTTTGGTGTTCTTTACTGATTAGAGAATGCAAAAGGGGATAAGCTATTTGAAAACTGAATTGCCCGCCCTATGTAGAAGCCACAACGAAGAAGCCAAGAATCATATCGTTTTTGTACTAAATAGGGTATTGAGGAAGAAAAGAGCGGTGATGACCTTCTTTTTTAAGAATAGAAGAAGAGCAATGATATAAATGGAGTCTGAGTTCCATGAAAACCTTAGTAGGGTTCTTTGGTAATTCATGCTTCACTTGCTTGTAACTTATACAAAATGTATTGTACAACTCTTAAAATTAAGAGTTTTTGGTGAAAAGACAATATTGTCATTCCCATATGCTTATTAATATAGTATAGATGAACATAAAGGATGTTTAACGTATTTTGTGAAGATAAAGGATGAAACATGTAATTTTATATAAATATAAATGTCGTTTTCTGTAATTTTGTGTTAAAAAAGGCGATCGTTCAAAACAAAATAGAAAAAAGATGTGTTTCTGTTTCTTGATTTGTGTTTTCTCTAGGAAACAAAAGTTAAATGAAAGCTTTTTTTTTTGTAATCTAAATGTTGTCTTATTAATTTCTACAGGACCGGATGTGTTCAACAATAGTTTCACGGTTGGAGACTTATCAAAAAATACACACTTACTAGATCAAATAGGGACCAGACAGTGAAACAATGAATAAAACAAGTAAGAACACTTCAGAACATATTAGTTTTCAAGGATGATGTATATAGTTCTCAAGTGTTTACAAGTGTTACAAAGCTTGGTTTTCTGCTTGCTTACATGAGAAACTTTATACTACAATCTATAGCCGACCATACTTAGAGACACTAATCTAGACAACAAGATTAATGAAAAGTCAAAAGACGGATTGTATTTTGACATGTGACTATAACAGGCCATAGCTCGCATCCTATTGTATTACAATAAGGATAAAAGAACTAAAGTATGAAGTTATAGAATAGGAGACCATGTTGGCAGTTAACAAAATTGAAAAGGTAATCACCAACTTATATAAGTTGATAAGTCTTCAGAGCTGACAGCAAAAAAGTCTTCTGCTTTTGTCAAAAGTTTGTTAGTGTCACAGGTCTTCTTAGTCTTCGGAAGAGTTCAGTCGTCAAGCCTCGGAAGACTTTGTCTTTAAGCTTCGGAAGACTTCACTTTTGGCTTCTAAAGATTTCTACCTTTCGCTTTGGAAGATTTGACACCTAGTTATTTTTCTTTATACATAGTTAAATCTTTTGAAATACTTCCATCCTTGTACTTTAGTGTATGTTGAGAGATCTATGGTTAGCATAAGCCTCTAAAGTAATCATCTTGATCTTACAAACTATAACATCCTGTTTGTGAATAAAACTAAAATATTTGAAATATATATTTTAAATGCCATATAATGAGTAAGTTTGAGTCAAATTATTATCGAGTTGTATGACGTTTAAAAGAGCGTTTAATAATATCAAATTACACTTTAAGATATAATAATAATAATAAATATATACATATATAGATAGCGTGCAAGTTTAATACATTTAGAAAAATATTATATAATGTATAATCATCTATTATATGTGAAGTTGGCCTCATATTACAAACAGGGGAGGGATAAGAATTGCTTGTGCACTGCAACGTTGTTCTTCCTCATCAATTAAAGTCGACATCTTTAATTATATATATAATTATGGGCCAAAGAAGAAATGGTATATAAAACAATAGTAACAAGTTAGGGACATTCGAGTAGAAGCATAATAATATATATTCAATTTGATTTGTACATGAAACTTTGAGTAGAGAACGTAAAAGTTATAGTTTAGTTTTGAGACGATTCGATCATAACAATAAGCAGGTTATATTCTACTCGCAAGATAGTAACATTAAAGAGGTAAGTACACTGACCCATAACTTACTCATGATATATGTTTAATTACATGTTATATGTTTTTAATTATCATAAGTTTGTATGATTTCTGTGTAAATAAAGTATGCTTAAATACATGAGATATGTGTTCATTAATATGAATGATTATGATGAAAATGATTATGTGTATGGGTCAAATATATGTTTTAATGACTTAAAAAAAAGATGTGTTTTGATAATATATGTAAGGATTTCAGGTGTTGAAATCCCAAAGGGATCGGGCGTTGAACTCTACATATATAAAAAGGGGAGTAGAATATATGTAAGGATTTCGGGTGTTGAAATCCCAAGGGGTTTGGGTGTTAAACTCCACACATATAAAAAAAGAAGTTAATAATCCTCAAGGGTTGAAAATAAACCCATAAGAAATTCAGGTGTTGAATTCCAAAGAAAATATATGAGGATTAAATAAAAATGATTTTTGGGTGTTAAATCCCAATAGAAAAGAAGTATACTTACTTTGCGAAAGCTAATAAAATTATGTTTTAAATGTTTTCAAGAAAAACACCTATAGATGGTTAAAGTTCCCTGGACGTGATTTGACTAGTGAAAGAGCCCTACTCTCGTTTATTATTTTGAATAATAAGTGTAATAGAAACATTTGTAAAACAATTATGTTTTCCTTGTAATATTTATATATTTGGTATAAAATGACATGTCACTGTAAGTGACAAATTTTGTTGTAAACTGGGATTAAAACTCTGATATGAATTGTAAAAGTATATATATATACATATATATACATATATATATATATATAGATAAATTTGTGTGTTTTAAGTTGGTATCAGAGCACGGTTCGAGAGATTTAAGTATAAAAAAAATAATACTTAGAATCGAACCATAAGTGCTACTGATATTAAAACGAGAGGATTCGGTTAAGAAGCGGTCCATAAAAGCAGATAAATGAGAATTTTGTATGGATGAAAAATGAAAACATATGAGAAAAATATGTGCACACTGAAATTTGTATTTTTTAGATATCATATGATAGTGGGAAAATCAAAATGAGTATAATATATTGTTTTCATACCTTGCCGGTATGAGGGTAATATATCATATCATTGTGAGTTTTCAATGATCATATTGTATTGAAAATATCAAATAATAAGTGTAGGGATGGGGAGTACATATATATAAAATGATATGTGTATGTGTAGTATGTTATAAATGCATAGATAGTACTTTTTGGCCTTACATATATTGTTTGTCTTGACAATAACGTAAGTAGTATAAAAGCCTTAGATAAGTACTTGTAAAGGAGATTCAATAGAATAAAAAGTAACATGGAATAAATAAATCAATTATGTGAAAGAGCTAAGGACTTGTGGGATATGGTTAAAAAAGAGAGTGGAAGAGAAAGAATTAGGAGTATGTCTTGGGAAGACTTCAAATCAATCTTCCTAAAACATTTCAGTCTCCGTGTTGCAATTGATATGTATTACTGAGGAACTTCTTCATATGCGTCAAGGAAACGAAATGGTGGATGAAATTTTTGAAATTTTCTATGACAAAGCGAAGTTTTGTCCTTCGCTTTTCACTTCTGAAGAAATGTGGATGACTCGGTTCCATCTTATCCTTAAAACGGAAATCAGAGAATTTATTTCACCATCGAAATGTGGGAGTCTTGAGGAGCTTCTTAATTGGGCTCAGGAACGAGAGATGGAACTAAAAGACAAAAAGAAAGAGACGGTAAGAGAAAGGCTGATGCTATGGTTCGTGCAGTATCAGCGAAGAAAGTAAAATTTATAAAGCCTGTAAAGAGTTCAGGCTCAATCAAGGAGTATGGTAAATGTCAATTCTGTGGAAAGAGGCATCTTGGGAAGTGTCGTTATAAGAACCCAATTTGTTATAAATGTGGGAAACCAGGGCATACCGCACCACAGTTTATCAGCCCTGTGAATTTATGTTATAATTGTTATAAGCCGGGTCACATGAGGAATGATTGTCCGGAGCTGAAGATAAAGGACGGTAAGGCTGTGGAAGGATCGAAGGCTATTAAGAATGTGAAACTATTAGAAGCCCCAAAACCGTGTGCTAGGGCTTTTCAAATTACTGCGAAAGAAGCGAAGGTTGAACCTAATGTCGTCACAGGTACCTTTCTAGTCAATTCCCACCCTGCATATGTTTTATTTGATTCTGTAGCTAGTAGATCCTTTGTTTCTATAAAGTTTGCCAGCCATGATTCTTTTGTTAGAAGTAAACTAGTACATGTGTTAGAAGTTGACATAGCTAGCGATAAAAGTTTTGTCATATCTGAAATATGTCGAAACTGTAAAATAAATATTCAAGGAGAAGAATATGATATCAACATAATTCCAATAGAGTTAAAAGAATTTGATGTGAATATTGGGATTGAGTGGTTGTCCCAGCATCATGCGTCGATAGTTTGCAATCGATCGATTGTTCAATTTATGTCACCAATGGGAGATCATGTCTATATCTATGGAGAAAGAATGAGCAACATAACTGTATGCTCAATGGTGAAACCCAAGAATTACATACGGCAAGGTTATCAAGCGTTTTTAGCCTACGTGGCTGATAAATAAATGAAAGAAAAGAAACTTGATGAAGTCCTTGTAGTTAAAGAATTCCCAGACGTTTTCCCTGATGAGCTTCCAGGTGTTCCACCAATAGAGGAAATCGAATTTAAAATCAATTTAGTTCCTGGAGCTAAACCTGTTGCTAAATCGCCATATCGACTGACACCAAATGAGATGAATGAATTGGTGTCTCAATTTCAAGATCTATTGGATAAAGGTTTCATCTGCCCAAGTATGTTACATTGGGGAGCGCCTAACTTGTTTGTTAAAAAAAAGGATGGTAGATGCGAACGTGCATCGATTACCGTGAATTGAATAAGCTAACCATCAAGAATAGGTACCCTTTTCCTAGAATTGATGATCTTTTTGACCAACTACAAGGCGCTAGCTGGTTCTCAAAGATCGATTTAAGGTCAGGTTATCATCAAGTTAAGGTACGAGAAGAAGATGTACCTAAGACAGCTTTTCGTACTCGTTATGAGCACTATGAATTCGTTGTGATGCCATTTGGTCTAACTAAAGCTCCAGTGGTTTTCATGGATCTCATGAATCGAGTATGTAAGCCTATGCTTGATCGTTCTGTTATAGATTTTATTGATGACATTCTTATCTATTCTCGAACCGAAGAAGATCATGCTCAACATATTCGTGAGATTCTCAATGTGTTAAGAAATGAAAAGTTATATGCAAAATTTTCTAAATCTGCATTTTGGCTTCTAGAAATCCATTTCTTGGATCATGTGGTGAATGTAGAGGGTATTTTGGTGGATCCTGCCAAAATAGAGACTATTATGAAATGGTCACCTCCTAAGACCCCAATTGAAGTCAGAAGCTTTCTGGGTTTAGCCGGCTATTATCGGTGTTTTATTCAGGATTTCTCGAAAACAGTTTCCCTGTTGACAAAGCTAACTAGAAAGAATTCCAAATTTGAATGGAACAGAGAACAAGAAAAGGCGTTCCAACTTTTAAAAGAAAAGTTAACTAAAGCTCCTGTCCTAGCATTACCGGAAGGAACCGAAGATTTCGTAGTTTATTCTGATACCTCACATGTCGGATTGGGTTTTGTGCTTATGCAAAGAGGGAAGGTAATAGCTTATGTTTCATGACAATTGAAGTCACATGAAGCAAATACCCAGCCCATGATTTTGAATTGGCGGCAGTCGTATTTGTGTTGAAGATCTGGAGGCATTATTTGTATGGAACGAAGTGCACTATCTATACTGATCATAAAAGTCTGAAATATTTCTTCGACAAGAAGGAATTGAATATGAGGCAACGATGATGGTTAGAGTTGGTCAAGGGTTATGATTGTGAAATACTTTATCATCCGAGTAAAGCCAATGTTGTGGCTGATGCTTTAAGCTAGAAGGAGAATTACACTTCAATTAAAGTAAAGTCATATAAACTTGTTGTAAATTCAGACTTGTTTGATCAAATAAGAGTTGCACAAGTGGAGGCATTAAAAGAGGAAAATTTAAAGTGTGAAAGGATCATTGGTCGAGTCCATCTACTTGAGGAGAATGATAAAGGAATCAAAACAATGATTCTTGATGAGGCACATAAATCAAAATATTCAATTCATCTGGGTGCTACCAAGATGTATAATGATTTAAAGAAAAAATATTGGTGGCGTAGAATAAGAAAAGATATAGTCAAATATGTGGAAAAGTGCTTGACTTGTTTACAAGTCATGGCTGAACTCTAGAAAGCATACGGGAAAATGCAACCACTAGAAATTCCATTATGGAAGTGGGAACATATTATGATGGAACTGGTGATGAAAGTTCCTAAAACTACCAAAGGATACAATGCAATACGGGTAATTGTCGATCGTTTAACAAAAAGTGCTCACTTTGTACCCATTCATGAAAACTATTCTTCTGAATGAATAGCGCAAGCATATGTTAATGAGGTGGTGTCAAGATATGGTGTGCCAGTATCTATTGTATCAGATAGAGACACACGTTTCACCTTAAGATTTTTGAGGAAATTTCAAGAAGGAATGGGCACCAAATTATTAATCAGCATAGCATATCACCCACAGACCGATGGGCAAAGCGAGAGAACTATTCAAATTCTCAAGGATATGATACGCGCATGTATTATTGATTTTGGTGGCAGTTGGGACAAATATTTTCCCCTAGCGGAGTTCTCTTATATTAATAGTTATCATTCGAGCATTGTAATGCCCCCGTTCGAAATGTTGTATGGTAGAAAGTGCCGCAATCTTGTTTGTTCGAGAGAGATCGATCAAAGAGAACTTGCAAATAAAGAAGTAGTGGAGGCAACGAATGAAATGATTCATCAAATCAAAGCACATTTAAAAGCTGCTCAAGATCGACAAAATTTGTATGCTGATAAACGTAGACTGCCAATTGAATTTCAAGTGGGAGACTATGTTATGTTAAAAGTATCTCCATGGAAAGGTGTGATACGTTTTCGTAAATGTAGCAAGTTAAGTCCACGGTTTGTCGGTCCATTTAAAATTATTGCTTGTGTGGGGCAAGTGGCATATCGTTTAGAATTACTTCAAGAATTGAATGATATTCATAACACATTATATGTGTCGTATTTACGAAAATGCTTGGCTAATTAAACGACATACGTATCATTGAATGAAATTGAGGTGGATGAAACGCTTAACTACATATAAAAGCCAGTGACAATTATTGATCGTAAAGTTAAGCAACTATGAAATAAAGAAACAAATTAAGTGAAAGTGCCGAGGATGAAATGAGAAAGTATTAACCTAAATTATTCGAGTTATAAATAGGTTTCGGGGACGAAACCTAAATAAGCAGGGGAGAGTTATAACATTCTATTTTGTGAATGAAAATAAAATATTTGAAACATATATTTCAAATGCTATATAACAAGTAAGTTTGAGTCAAATTATTATCGAGTTGTATGACGTTTAAAAGAGCGGTTAATAATATCAAATTACACTTTAAGATATAATAAATTAGGGATGAGCATTTAGTGTTTGGAAACATGATGAGGTTAGAATCAACAAGGCGTTGCTAGATTTGTTTGCTGAAGCCGAACTACCTTTTAAGCTTGTAGAAAGTCCAGCTTTTATTGAGTACACTAACTCATTAAATGGAAAGTTCAAATTTCCCTCATTACATAAAATATCTAGGGATATAGGAAAGTATTACTTAGATGAAAGAAACAAATTGATGGTTTTTTTAAGTAAACCAAACAACACCATTCACTTGACTACCGATACTTGGACATCATCATGTCAAAGGGTTAACTATATGGTTGTAACGGGTCACTTCATAGATGATGATTGGGTAATGCATAAACACATTATCAATTTTAGACCCATTCATAGTCATAAGGGGGATGATATTGGTCGTGAATTGTTAGATTGTATTCATGGGTGGGGAATAAAGAACGTTATGACCATGACCGTTGACAATGCTTCGACTAATGATAAGGCCATTGATTATTTGGTGAAGAAGTTGCCTAATTTGTATGCAAGTGGGAAAAATTTCCAAGTTAGGTGTATGGCCCATATTTTGAACTTAATTGCGAAAGATGGATTGATGGAATATAATTTGCATGTGGATTGTTTGCGAAAAGCAATTAAGCATATTAGAAGTTCATCACAAAGAATAACTACATTTAAAAAGTGCATGGAACAAGAGAAAGTAGAATCAAAGCGGTTTTTGTGTGGTGATTTGTTGACTAGATGGAATTCAACTTATGAGATGTTGAAAGTTGTCGTGGATTTAAAAGATGTGTTTTTTGCTTATGAAATTGAAGATCGAGCTTATTATCGTGAGTTAGAACGAGTGCCGGAACATTCGGATTTTGATGTATGCAAACAATTAGTAGACTTTTTAGAAAAGTTTAAGTCAAAACGGATATTGTATCTTCCACTTCGAAGCCCTTAGCTCATTTTTTTTTAGAGAAATCTTAGATGTGGACCAACATCTACGTGTATGGGCTGCTCACCCGGTTTTTTGTGTAATGGGCGGTGCAATGCGTGAAAAATATGACAAGTATTGGGGGAAGTATGATCGACTTAATGACTTTATGTATTTTGCGGTTATTTTGGATCCTACAATGAAATTGGATTTTGTTGGTCATTGTTTTAAAAAATTGAATATGTATGAGATAACCAAGGAAAAACCCTTGTATGTAGAAGACATTGAAAAGAAGGTGAAGGCCATGGTGGATGAGGTTGAAAATAGGCTACACGAGTTGTTCAAAACGTACAAAGAAAAGTTTGACAAGGCCGAATATGAAAGTAACTCGGCATCCCAAGAACCACGTAGTGAAGAAGACTTTGTGGTGGAATGTGACAATAATGATTTTTTTGCGGAATTTTTAAATGTGGAAGAAAGTAACTCGGTTGCAATAGAAACCGAGTTAAAAAGGTACCTAAATGAGCCTAAAGTGAAATTGCCTACAAGGTTTGACATACTAAAGTGGTGGAAACAAAATGCTCAAAGATTTCCAATCGTATCTCGGATGGCTAGAGGTAAAGTGTTTTACTTTTTTCAACTTTGTATTTATTACATTTTTAATATGTTTATTAACTTTTTATATTTTATAGATATCTTGGCCATTCAAATATCCACCTTGGCATCCGAGTCAGCATTTAGTATGAGCGGTCGTATTATTGACGAATATAGAATAAGGTTGTCGCCTTATATTGTTGAAGCTTTGGTATGCACCCAAGATTGGGTGAGAAAGTCAAGAAAACCAATTGTGGATGACATAGAGGACATCTTAAAAGATGATGATATTGCAATAGGTAGTTTTATTATTGTTAATTGGTTTGGTTTTGTATGCTTATAACAACTTTCTTTATTTTTTCTTTCAGAGATTGCGGATGCAATAAACAAGCGTAACGAAAAAGGAGGGACAACATAGTGATCAAAAAGAATATTAACTTTCTTTGCTATTTTGAAACTTTTTGTATTGGTATTGATCTTATTGGTGGTTATTATTATGGGATGAAACTTATCATCATGAATCAAAAACAATTTACTATTTAGAATGCATGCTGAAGTTTATGTATTATTTTTGTTGCACATGTGGATGCTTTTTTATATTTTATTCTTGTTTAGTTATTATAAACTTTTAAATGTATCGGGTACCAAACATGAACTAGGTAACGGGTACAAAAACATGTACTTGGTACCGTAACTAAACATGCACCATACAGCAAGCCTAACAAATAATGTTGTGGAGCTAACAGGTACCAAAGAGGTATCGGGTACCGAAATACCCGTACCGTACCGGTACCGGTACCTGTACCCATATACCAAATTCGGTACCGGTACGGTACCGAGCTCATCCCTAATAATAATAATAATAATAATAATAATAATAATAATAATAATAATAATAATAATAATAATAGTAATAATAGTAATAATAATAATAAATATATACGTATATAGATATGCGTGCAAGTTTAATAAATTTAAATAAATATTATATAATGTATAGTCATCTATTATATGTGAAGTTGGCATCATATTGCAAAAAGAGGAGGGATAAGAATTGCTTGTGCACTGCCACGTTGTTCTCAGTCATCAATTGAAGTCGACATCTTTAATTATATGTGTAATTATGGGCCAAAGAAGAAAATGGTATATAAAACAACAGTAACAAGTTAGGGACATTCGAGTAGAAGCATAATAATATATATTCAAGTTGATTTGTACATGAAACTTTGAGTAGAGAACATAAGAGTTATAGTTTAGCTTTGAGACGATTAGATCATAACAATAAGTAGGGTATATTCTACTCGCAAGATAGTAACATTAAAAAGGTAAGTACACTGACCCATAACTTACTCATGATATATGTTTAAGTACATGTTATATGTTTTTAGTTATCATAAGTTTGTATGATTTATGTGGAAATAAAGTATGCTTAAATACATGAGATATGTGTTCATTAATATGAATGATTTTGATGAAAATGATTATGGGTATAGGTCAAATATATGTTTTAATGACTTTAAAAGAAAAGATGTGTATTGATAATATATGAAAGGATTTCAGGTGTTGAGATCGCAAGTGGTTTGGGTGTTGAACTCCAGATATATAAAAAGGGGAGTAGAATATATGTAAGGATTTCGGGTGTTGAAATCCCAAGGGGTTCGGGTGTTGAACTCCACATATATAAAAAAGGATTTAATAATCCTCGAAGGTTGAAAAAAAACCCATAGGGAATTCGGGTGTTGAATTCCAAAGAAAATATATGAGGATTAAATAAAAATGATTTTTGGGTGTTAAATCCCAATACAAAAGAAGTGTACTTACTTAGCGAAAACTAATAAAAATATATTTTAAATGTTTTCAGAAAAAAAAACACCTATAGATGGTTAAAGTTCCCTGAACGTGATTGGACTGGCGAAAAAGCCCTACTCTCGTTTTTTATTTTGACTAATGAGTGTAATAGAAATATTTGTAAAAAAATTATGTTTTTTTGTAATATTTATATATTTGGTATAAAATGACATGTCACTGCAAGTGACAAATTTTGTTGTGAACTAGGATCAAAACTCTGATATGAATTGTAAAAGTATATCTATATAAAAAAAAAACTAGTGTGTTTTACAAACTCTCCCTTGGTTAATGCTACCAACACTTGTAGATTACTATGAACGTAGATCTACAATTGTTTAGCACTATCATTATTAGAGCCATTCCTCTCTTTCATTACTGGTCTGGATTCTTCAAGCTTTCATTGTATCTTCTAATGTCTAATAGATCATGCATAGGCAGGACAAGAATGTTCTACCAGAAGAGTATCTGTTGACCTCCTTGATCTCTTGTGACATACCATCTGTCTGGGTGTGGTAAGACAAGATGGGTCTCTCAATAGCTAGAGGCTCTACATGTAAGGGAGTCGGTTGGGCAACCTTTTTTGGTTGATCCTCAAGATGTATTGACTCATCATGAGGTGTAGAGGTGGATGCCTTGGACTTTTTCTTTTTCTTCTTATCTCTTCTAATTGCTATCCTTTTCCTCTTTTTATACTTTAACTGAGAAGGTTGTTTTTGATCACCTTGTTTTTCTTTTTCCTTCTTAGTTTGGTCTTTCCCCTTCACAAGTTTAGAAGAAGGTTCAGGACTTTGCTGTGGGTCAAAAGATGAAGCTGGTTGTGGATCAGTAGTAGGTCTTGGTTCTGTTGTCTGTTCAGGTTGAACCTTGAACTCAGCTTCAGGTGCAGCTTGACTTGGAGGAGAATGCAAGTCTTTAAGCTCACCCCTCTTGATCTTCTGCTTGATCAACCTGATGTGCTCATCTATTATGGATAGAGACATGTACTCATCCTTCCAGAGAACCCATACAGCTTCAAGAAGCTCACCATCTTCTGATTGTCTTCAGACTTCTTCTTGTTGGCTTTGATGGTGGCCCTTGATTTTTTAGCTTCCTCCCTCATCTTTCTCTCTGTAGCTTTTCTTTTCTTATTAGCTTCTTGTTCTAGCTACTTAGTAGAGGGAGCAAAGCTTCCACCTAGTAGTGACATGTGGCACTCAAGTAGGCTATCATTTTTTGTCTTTCCTGTTCTTTGCCTACTTGAGTTTCTTCCTCTACAGCCACAGTCTCCACCTTAGGCATCTCTTGAACTAGGGAAAGGATAGGAGCTTGAGATATTTTTCTTTTCTTTCTTTCTTCTTTGATTTTGAGGAGCAAAGCAGCATTCTCAGCCTCCTTCCTCTCTTCGGACACCATAGTGTCTACTAGTTCAATCGATACATCCAAGGGAAGAGAGATCAGATCAACAAAATTATAAACCTTAGTTCCCAAGTAGTTCAATCTTGCTGCCCTTAACTCATCTTCTTAAGTGTTTGGTCTGTGGGAAGTCCTGATTATAGCCTGCATGAAGCTAGGGTTCTCTCTTCTTCTTTCTTCCTTTGCCTTCCTCTTCTTCTCCCTTTATTCCTCCTCAACCTCTTCTGCAGATAGAACTCTTTTTCCCTTGTCTATCACACGCTTGTGTGACTAAGGGAGGAGGGAGCTTTAGCCTTCTTGTACTGGTTCTTCTCTTAAGCTCTGGTCGGGAAGAGGTTGTGAGACACCTTCACTAGTTGGTGTCTCACTGAGGGTAACTATGTCTGAAGGTGCAGGAGTCTCAAGGTTCACAAGGTCCACAACTGGGTCTTCAACTGAGGTTTCCCTTTCAAAGCTATTCTTAGGGTCTAAATTAGTATCCAGTTGATCGATTGTTTTCCCTGCTAGCCTTTGCCTATATATGCTTGTTCATCTTCTGAACTCCTTAAACACTCTTTCTTATATCCTCTCTACTAACTTGTCAGCTTGTCAATTTTAACTTGTGTTGACAAATGACATGGTTAGTAGAGGAAAGGTTTCATAGAATCTCAAGTTCTATATGTTGAAGATTTCTTGTTAACCCTAGGATCTAGAAAGCACCAAGGCCCTTGTATCAGTGTCATACCTCCATCCTATGATTGAATTATCAGTAGGATAGTATGGAGGTGATATGGCCCTTGGTATCAAACCCTCCTCAAATATGATTTGAGGAATGGCATCTACATTAATATGGGCCAGAGGAGGTTGTTGAGTTTGGACAATCGCAAATGAGGGTGGTGAATTCTCAATGTCCATACTCTAGGCAGTGCTCTGACGTTCTGTTGCTATAGTAACTTTCTCCCCTTTTTTGGTAGCATCACTTATCTGCACAAGTGAGCTAGAGGTTAAGTCAACTACATCCATAGGTTTTTGTGGCTGTGGTTAAGCACACCTGGCAGGCCTCTCATCTAGCTTGGCCTTGATATCGGTGATATCAAGTTGTTGATTAAGTACTTTCCTTTGTGAGGTGGCCACCTGAAATTCCAAGTGACCAAGCTTTGAAACAAGGTATGTGAATGTAGCTGTCAATGTTTGCACCTATTGTTTTATACTCCCTTCATCTTCATCAAAAGAATCATGGGCGGATGAGACTACATATTTGAAGTCATCTCTCTCACCACCAAATATTTGTTCTTGGGCTCTGAATTTCCCCTGTTATGTGACGACTTCATAAGAATTGCCAAGAAGCTGGGTTGCCATAGTTGAGGTCTTAATGATGTAATGACTTGTAGATGTAAGAGCCTCTTCCACATGGACCTCTTGAACATGTTCAGAGAGGTCCACTTCAGTAGTAGGTGGATGATGTAGGCTAGACATGGGAGTAGCAGGAGCACTCATATCTCCTTGAGTGAGGGAGGAAAAGATAGATTCATGGTAATTGAATCCCATGTCTTCATCATCATATAATTCTAGGTTGCGAATGGGTTGGTTAAGATCTAATGGATGGGGATGGTAGCTTTCCCATAAAGGTTGATCATCTGAGTATTGAGACTCAGAATGATGGCTTAAAGGTGGGGTTCTGAGCTCATCAGGTTGAGCATGAGAACCTCAGCATTGATATTTGAAGGAATGGGAGTAGTTTGCTCTTCAGGGGAAGTGGGAGCTCTAGTTTCCCCTTGCTCCTGCATGGGTATGTATATAGGGGCCTGCTCAATCTGAATAGACTGAGCAGGGGTTCATTTGGTTTTTCTAGTGTAGGTGATGGATATTGTAGGCTGTGAAGGTGGAGGAGAATGGGGTGTGGGCTCAACATTGGCCGGGACTGCCAAGTCTTCACCTGGAGCAGGTTGCTCTAACATTTTTGGGACAAGGGCTGTTTCTACCTTGGAAAAACCAATAGTTGTTTTCCTTATTATTTTAAATATGTCGGGCTTCATCTGTCCTAGTTTTAAAATATTACTTGTTCCCATCAACTATGTGCCCAGTTCAAAGTTGAGAATGTGCTGGACGTATTTAGGGAATATGTAATATTCAAGGGAGTTCAAGTTATCAAGTATTCTTAGTTTGTATATACAAACTGAGAATACTTGAACTTAACCCTTCCATGGACTATATAGGAAAGGTCTTCTGGAACTTGTTCCCATTCTCCATGTTTGTGTGATAGAGAGTGGAAGACCACATGGAGGAGGTATTTCCACTAAAAAGAGACCTTTCCTTTTCTAAAGGTCTTAACTATGTAGTCACCCTCATAGCCCATTAGCTGGAATGATCCATTAACTTCTTCCTTAGGGAATAACAGTTCACCATCTTCATCATCTAGTAGCCGATGTTAGTTTATTGAGGCTGGATTGATGAAAACTATCCTCCCCTACACTGATGCAAATAGTGCCATCTCACCGTCCATGATGACTTCTTGGCACGTCCTCTAGAACTCTAAGAGTTGATCTTCATATAGTGGAGGGTCGATGGTAAAGGCGATGAGGTATGATGAGCTAGACAGAAAGTTGCAGACGTATGAAAAACTAGGGTCTTTTGTAGCATCTAACATAGAAAATTGGTTATGTTGCCTATGTAACCGCATGGCGAATGGAGCTTGCTGGTTTTGAAGTTTAGAGCTGGCCTTTTGTGAAGCTTTTTGTGAGAGAGAGTTAAAAAAAATGAGGGTTTGTGGAGAATTTAGGGCTTGAAAGATTCGGATGAGGAGGAAGAAGAGAGTGAGACCCGTTGCAAAGGCTATTTATAGGCTTGTATTTGAGACAGTTATTTCGAAAGATAAACTATGAAATCCAAATGTCGGTCCCACCTTTGAAAAGGTGCCCAAACGAGTATTAATCTCGGAAGTTGAAAAATCTTCCGCAGGTAATTTGTCTTAGGAAGTTTAAATAAAAATTTCCAAAACTAAATTGACTTTGGAAGATATTCCTTATTTTGAGAAGAAATGCTTCTGAAGAAAATATACTTAGAGTAATTTTCTTCCAAGACAGATTTGGTTTCGAAAGATATTAAGCTACATAAGTTTTACTCAAGAAGTAAATATTACTTTCGAGACTAAATTGCTTTCGAAAGAAAATTCTCCATCAAAACATATAAGTATTTAAAAGCATATTTAAGCTTCGGTAGATATATTAGAATTTCTTTCGAAGGTTAATTCCTTAGGATGCAGTTATTAGTTTTGAAATTATAATTTTATTCCGAAGTCAAATTAATTTCCTTCTAGAGAAAATCTATCCATACTTCTTAAATTCAAAGGAATATTTACTTAGAAGAATTTCTTTCGAATTTAACAGGGCTTATATGAGTGATAAATTACACAACATAAAAGACACACATCTTTTGAAAAACAATTTTGAAATTAAATTAAGAAAAACTACTTAAAGTTAATCATCTCAAAAACTGATATAAGATATTTAAATCTCTGTTCATCAAATGCTTTTGTGAACAGAAAAACATATTGTTTATTTCGTTAATTTTGACCAGTTTTATCAATTTTTTTTCAAAATTATCTCTGATCAATGATACCTGATATTGATTTGCTTTGTCTAGGAGTGCTGGATAGGATTCTCTATGATTGAGATAACATTCTTGTTGTCTATGTGGATAGGAGTATTCTTAAGTTGAATCCATAATCTAGGATCTAATTCTGAATCCAAAGCACAAGACAGTATGCAGTTCTTCCTAAACTCATTACACTTGTGGGGTCAAAGAGATCCAAGTGTAACAAGTGAAGAGGAGCAGTGATTGAGTTCATTTCCTTTTGCTTATGTGACACTTTATGTTGCTTTCCTTTCATACATGCAACACAATGGTAATCACTTGTAAACTCTTTCTTTGGCATTCTAGTTACTAAATCATTCGCAATAAATTTATGCTTGTTTTTAAAGGTTACATGGCATATTCTTTTATGCCAGAGAAAAAAATTATCATTATTGGCTTTAGAAGAAAATAAGAAACCTCTCCTTCTTGTAAATCCATATTGTACATGTTCCCTATCCTAGGGCTCTGGGCAGAATGTGCTCCTAAGGAATAATCATCCCGGGCTTGAGAACAATGTACTCGTGCTCAGTAAAGAGCATGTTATGTCTCTCGTAACAAAATTGAGATACACTCAAAAAATTATACTGAAGCTCCTTGACAAAGTTTACCTTCTCAATGTTGAGCTTATCATTTCTGAACCTGCCCCTTCCAGTGATATAACCACCAGATTCACCTCTAAATGCAACTGGCCCTCCATTAATTTTCTCAAACTTTTGAAGCAAAGAGCCATTGCCTATCACGTGTCTGGAACAACCATTGTTAATGATCCATACATTTCATTTGGTCTTCAGCTGTTCCTGCACATGAAAAAAGATGGTTAGTTATATTTGGAAACCCAAGCCTTGTAGGTCTTGAGCTCATCAAGTTGAACAAAAGAAATATCAACAACTATTTATCCTATATGCAAGCTTATGGGATCCTTAACTGTTGTTGATGAATAAACTTCAGTCAAATTGTCTTCCTTCATCTTCCAGACCATTTTTGTAAGGTTAGACTTGGCTTTCAAAGGTTTGGAAGTTTTGGAGACTGAACCTTTAGAAGCTTTTGCATCCACTACAGCAGACTTTAGTGCTACGGAAGCATATTTCTTCGGAGACCAAACTTGCTTCCGAAGATAGTTTTTCACCTGTCTTTTTGTGAGTCACCTTGATGCTTCCAAAGGAAATAGATTTTCCTTTCAAAGTAGTCTTCTTCTTCTTCTTCTTCTTCTTCTTCTTCTTCTTCTTCTCAAAGGTCTTCTTCTTGTTCATGTGAATGGTACTCTTAGGATTGTAGAAGCAATCCTTAGAATAGTGTGTAGTACCACCACACATGATGCATTCCATAGTCTTCCCTCTAAGAGTCTTGTCCTGAAAAGAAGTCTTGTCTTGATCCTTTCTCAGCTCATTCTTCATCTTCTTAGATGATGCAACTTGCTTTTGAGGGTAAAGCTTTCTTTTGGAGTTGGAAGATCCAGGCTGTGCAGTAGTGGTGCATATTAACTCAGCCTTCTTCTCTTTACAAAGATTGTTTGGACTATGACCAGAACTCCTGCTACTAGAGTTCATGGTTGAGTCTTCAGTCTTTCTCACTTCAAACACAGTAGAAATGAAAACTTGTTTTTGCCCGGGGTTAAAAGTTGACTTGATCTCCTGCACTTTCTTGAATTTTCTCTTTACACCCCTGATCAAGTTCTTTCTTGTAGACTTGGCCATCCTTGGTTTCTTCTCCTCTTCAAGGATATAGTGACCTTTCTAAGAGTGAACCTCTTTACTCACTTCTGGTTCACTCTTCACTATATACTCTTCCTTAGTTTCATCTTCATCCTCTTCTTGAACAAGATCAACATAAGGTAGCTCATCTTTATAAGTTCCACACCTTAGTTGACTAACAAATAGTAATGTGTGTAGGAGCTATATCATTTGATCCAAGTCCCTGCCTATACTGATAACACACTTTTGCATGCAAGGATTAAGTTATGATGTTCTTGAAGGTTTCCTCGTCAAGAACATATTTTTCTACCCTTGCTTTGCTGATCGCAAGCTCAACCTGACATATAGTCAATTTGGAAACAAAATCTTTAATCTGGGTCCTGTAGTTTGTATGCTCATGTTTTAGAGTAAAAATGGTTTTCTATAAATCTTCTATTTTAATTTTATAATCAATTTCTTCTCTTTTAAAATTAGCTTCTAAAATGTTTAAGGATTAAAGATCAGATCTTACTTCCAAATTCTAGGACCTGTACATATTAACTTTAGCAATGCATTAGGTGAGCAGAGATGTTCCAATTCCTTTAATTCCTTATCATCTGCCATCAGTGTATGGTTTTGAGAGACATCTTCCACATATAAGCTCCAGTCAAAGCCTTCTTCTTCAGTAGCAACTACAACTTGCTACTTTGGTTGATTAGGCTTCTCAGCTCTAGGAGCTTCATTAGTGTACTTTGGCCTTGACTGTGTATAACCACCATTTTTCCTTGGTGCCTTACAGTTCTGAGAAAAGTGGCCCATTTGGTTACAGTTGTAATACTTTACCTTGTTCTTGTCTAGTCCAAACTTTCCACTAGACACATTGCTTAGGAACTTCCTTCTGGTCCTTTTGTAGAGCTTCTTGGCTCTGTGGGTGAGAAGTGTCATCTGCTGGACTATTTTTATGTACTCTAGATCATCAATGTATATAGTCCAGGTCTTCAAGAGTGAAGAGAAAGTAGCCAGAACTTTCATCTGAAGACATAAAGGCCTTAGAAGAGCTGGGCTCTTGGAATGAACTTCCTTGAGAGTAGCTCTCCTTTGGTGTCTTTGGGATGGTGATGAAAGGACCCATTGGTGAGTTGTTAGGGTAGCCAATAAGATGATGTCGTGACTGTCTACAGTCATTTTCAACCACATGAAGGGCTGAACTCTTTTGGGTGCTGGAAGAGCTGGGAGAAGGATTCTACATGTTCATCTCCAACTGGTAATCGCTCAGGATAGCATATAGCTCAGTGAGAGTGAGGGTAGATAGGTTCTTAGTTCTCTTGATGGCCACACAGTAGTGTGTCCATTTTCTGGGAAGAGAGAACATGAACTTCCTCACTATGTCCCTATTCTCAAGCTTGACTCCAACATCCATCAGAGTATCTACAATCTCAACATACCTTAAGTATTGTTGAGTCATAGTTTCACCTTGCATGCAGATAAAGTTTTCAAACTACTGCTTCATGATGTCCTTCTTGTTTCCTTTTGCCTCATCAGATCCTTCATACATCAGCTTCAGTGCATCTAAGAGTTCTTTTGCACTCTTGCATTTCTTGAAGCCTCTATAGATGGAGATAGGAAGACTAGTTTTAAGAGCGGTCATAGCCTTCTGATTAATATCAATTTTCTTCTAGTTTTTTTTCAGAATAATCAGCCATTTCCTTTGGTATCATCTCACCTCCAGCAGATGTTGAAGTAGTGCTTGGGATGTGAGGTCCATGGACTAAATATCTTAACATCCTTCTGTCTTGAGACTTGATGAAGACTTCCATTCTCATACACCAAGTATAAAAGTCATCAGGAGTGATCCGTGGAGACTTAGTCATTATGTCGGTTTCCATATTAGCCTTAGAAAGAGCTTCCATTTGAGCAAGTAAGTGAAGGTGAAACTAAAGAGTGATTCAAGATGATGAAATCTTGAAATTAAGGGCCTGATAAGATCTTATACCAATTGTACGACCAGTTATGGGGTTTAACAATAGTTTCATAGTTGGAGACTTATCACACTTACTAGTTCAAATGGGGAACCAGGCAGTGAAACAAAAATATCAAGTAAGACCACTCAAGAACATATTAGTTTTCAAGGACAATGTATTTTGCTCTCAAGTGCTTACAAGTATTACAAAGCTTAGTCCTAAGATTGGTTACATGAGATACTTTATACTACATCCTACAGCCGGCCATACTTTGAAGGCCAGCTGGACACTAATCTAGACAACAAGATCAATGGAGTCAAAAGGAGATGCCACAGCTCACATCCTATTGCATTACAAAAAGGATAAAAGTACAAGACTAGAAAGTTACAGACAAAGACACCATACTGAACAGTTGACAAAAGTAAAAGGTAATTACAAACTTATATAAGTTGATCAGTATTCAGAGCAGGTAGCAGAAAGGTGGTCTACTTCTTGTCAAAGTCTCCACTGATCACTCCTGATGACTTAATACTTGGTGCAAAAGAATGAAAGGGTTCATCAAGTCTCAAGACAGCAGGATGTGGAGATCTGTTGTCTCTGGACCTCATGTTCCATGCACACCTTCAGCAACTGCTGCTGGTGAGATGATTCCAAAGGACGTGGCTGATTATTCTGATGAAGACTAGAAGAGAATAGATGTAGATCAGAAGGCCATGACCGCTCTTCAAACTACTCTTCCCAACTCTATCTATGGAGGCTTCAAGAAGTGCAAGACTGCCAATCAGCTCTAGGATGCATTTAAGCTGATGTATGAGGGGTCTAAGGAAGCCAATGAGAATAAGAAAGACCTCATGAAGTAGCAATTTGAGAACTTAACCTTCAAAGCTGGTGAAATCATGACTCAGCAGCATTTCAGATATGTTGAGATTATGGACATGCTGGTGGATACCGGTGTCAAACTGGATAATAGGGACATTGTGAGGAAGTTCATGTTCTCTCTTCCCAGAGAATGGGCTCACTACTGTGTGGCCATTAAGAGAACTAAAAACCTCTCAACTCTTACCCTTAATGAACTGTATGGTATCCTGAGCGGTTACTAGATAGAGATGAACATGCAAAATCCATCTCACAGCTCATGCAGTACCCACAAGAGTTTTGCCCTCCATTTAGTTGAAAGGGACAACATAGAACCTCAACATCATCTTCTCAGCTACCCTGAAAACTCACAAAAGGGCCCTTTCATCACCTTCTCGGAGACACCAAGGGAGAGCTACATCCAAGGAAGCCCATTCCAAGAGATAAGCTCTTCTCAATCCTTTGTGTCTTTTGATGAAAGTTAAAGCAACTTTCTCTTTACTTTGGAAGACTTGGACTGTTTTAATCCAAATGATCTGGAATACATGGAGATTATGCAGTAGATGGCTCTCCTCACTCATAGAGCCAAGAAGTTCTACAAGAGGAAAGGGAGGAAGTTTTCTAGCAATATATCCAGTGGCAAGTTTGGGCTGGATAAAAGCAAAGTAAAGTGTTACAACTGTAACAAAATGGGACACTTTGCTAGGGAGTGCAAGGCACCAAGAATAAATGGTGGCTAAGCACAATCTAGACCAAACTACACTGAGGGAGCTCCAAAAGCTAAGAAGCCCAAGCAACAGGCTGTAGTAGCTATTGAAGAAGGAGGCTTTGATTAATTTTTCCAGGTTGAAGATGCTTCTCCAAACCATGCCTTGATGGCTGATCATGAAGAACCCAAGGTAATAGAACATCTTTGTACCCCTGAGTGCATTGCTAAAGTTAGCGTGTATAGGTCCTATTACTTGGAAGTGAGATTAGACCTTGAGTCTTTGTATATTTTAAAAGCTGATTTTAAAATAGCAGAAAATGACTATAAACTTAAAATAGAAGATTTAGAGAAAACAATTTCTACTCTTAAACATGGACACACAAATTGCAGGACTCAAATCAAAGATCTCATAGCCAAGTTAACTGAATGCTAGGCTGAGCTTGTGATCAGCAAAGCCAGGGCAAAAAAATGTGTTCTTGAAGAAGACACCTTTAAGAACATCATACCCTCATCTTTGCATGCCAAAGTGTCTTATCAAAACAGGCAGGGACTGGGATCTAGTGAAATAGCTCCTCCACACACTCTCTTATCAGTAAGACAACCAAGGTGTGGAACTAGTGAAAATGAGCTACCTCCTAAAGATACGGTTCTAGAGTGAGATGAAGATGACGATAAAGAGGAGATGGTGAAGGATGAATTTGAAGTGAGCGAAGAGGTTCAATCTGATAAGGGACACCATTCCCCTGGAGAGTAGAAGAAGACAAAGATGGCCAAGTCTGCTAGAAAGAAGTTGATCAGGGCTGCAAAGGGAAAAGCCAAGAAAGCCCAGGAGATCAAGGCTACCTTTGACCTAATGCAGAAACAAATATTCATATCTGCTGGGTGTGAGGTGGTAAAGACTGCAAACTTGACTATGGATTCTAGTACCAAGAGTCCTGGTCCAAGTTTAATCCATCCCTGTCAAAAGAGGAAGGTTGATAAAAAGTGCACCACTGTTGCACTACCTAAACTACATAAACCATCCAGTTCCAAGAGAAAGCCTATCCTTAAGAAGCCTGATGCATCATCTACAAAGGTGAAAAAGGAATTGGAAAGTGATCTAGCTCAACCAGCCTTTTAGAAGAAGTCTCTTAGAAGCAGCCCAACTACATGCATCATGTGTGGCAGTACTTCTCATCTTCCTAAGGATTACATCTACAATCCTAAAAGTACTGTCAACATGACCAAGAAGCCTTCTGAGATGAAGAAGATGAAGATAGCTTCAGAAGGAAAGTCACTTTCCCTCAGAAGCTCCAAAATGAAGGCTCAGAAGATAAGTGGAAAATTGCCTTTGGAAGATATTTTGGTCTTGGAAGAAAGAAATGCTTCCGAAGTATTGAAGTCTGCAATGGATGCAAAAACTTTTGAAGGTTCAGTCTGCAAAACTTTCAAAGTTGTAAAAACTTCTAAAGCATTGAAGGTCAAGTCAAGTCTTTCAAAGATGGTATGGAAGATGAAGAAAGGCCAAGTGACTGAAGTTTTCTCATCATCAACAACTAAAGATCTCCAATGCTTAAACATAGGATCCAAAACTGTTGATTTATCTTTTGTTAATATTAATGAACCCAAAACAAGAAAAGCTTGGGTCTCCAAATGTAACTAACCATCTCTTTCTATGCAGGAACAACTAAAGACCAAAAGGAATGTATGGATCATTGATAGTGGTTGTTCCAGGCACATGACAGGCAATGGCTCTTTACTACAAAACTTTGAGAAGTTTGATGGAGGGCCAGTTGCTTTTGGAGGAGAATCTGGTGGGTTACATCACTGGAAGGGGCAAGGTCATAAATGGTAAGCTCAGCATTAAAAAGGTAAACTTTATCAAGGAGCTTGAGTATAATCTTTTGAGTGTATCTCAATTTTGTGACCAAAACCATAACATTTTCTTCACTGAACATGAGTGCATTGTTCTCAAGCCCGGGGTGGTCATTCCTCAGGAGTATATCATGCTCAGACCCCCCAGGAAAGGGAACATGTACATGATGGATTTGCAAGAAATCTCCCCTTATGGAGAAGTTTCTTGCTTTCTGTCTAAAGCCAATAGTGATGAGTCATTCCTCTGGCACAAAAGAATGTGCCATGTAAACTTTAAGAACATGAATAAATTAATTAAGAAGGACTTGATAATTGGAATGTCAAAGAAAGAGTTTACAAGTGATGACCATTGAGTTGCATGTCTGAAGTGAAACCAACACAAAGTGTCTCACAAGCTAATGGAAGTCAACTCCATCACTACTCCCCTTCACTTGTTACACTTGGATCTGTTTGGCCCCACAAGTTCAATGAGTTTTGGAAAAACTTCATTTTGTCTTGTGAGCACAGATGACTTTACAATATGTACTTGGGTCTTCTTCCTTAGAACTAAGGATGAAACTACTAAAATCTTGAAGTCCTTCATTCTGAAGATTGAGAATCAATCTGATCACAAGGTCAATATCATAAGATGTGATCAAGGAACAAAATTCAAAAATCATATCCTTGATTCATTTTGTGAGGAAAAATGTATTTCAATAAAATATAGTGCTCCCAGGACTCCTCAGCAAAATGGTGTTACTGAGATGAGAAACAGGACACTTATTGAAGCTGCAAAAATCATGCTGTTTGATTCTAAATTGCCTATCACCTTCTGGGCAGAGGCCTGCCTGCTATTTGTAGAACAAAGTTTTAGTTGTCAAAACTCATGGTAAGACTCCTTATGAGCTGTGGCACAAAAGGAGACCTTTCATTGGTTTCCTCAGATCATTTGTTTGTTCATGGTAAGATCATCTGGCCAAATTTGTTGAGAAATCAGATGATGGACATTTCATTGGATACTCTTCTTAAGCTAAGACTTACAGAGTATACAATCTCAGAACTAGAGTAGTTGAGGAGTCAGCCAATGTGACTTTCAATGAACACATTCTAATTGTGAAAGGTTCTAGTCCTGATTGGCTATTTGATCTTGAGCGCACGTAACACAACTCTTGTCAGGGTAAGCGAGCACTAGGAAGGCCCCATATTGATTTCAGTGTGAATGATGCAACTCCTTTAGCAAATCAGACTACACAAGACAAGTATCCTTTAGCCGGTGAGAATGCAACAAATACAAAATCATGTCCAGCTTGCAAGACTTTTAGCTTTATTTTTCACATGTGACTTTAGCAATTTGGGCTCCTTTACATTTGTTAATTACTATTATTTTTCTTTATCTTTCTTTAGCACTTTACCATAATGGTAATTATACTTAAGAACTTTATCATACTTTAACACTTTATCATACTTTAGCATATTATCATTAGGGTTCCATAAATAGTATATTACTATGGTTCTTTACTATCACATCATGATTCATATATGTAAGTCTTATCAGTACTAAAGGCAATATTTTGCAATAGTAACATTCATGTAAATATTGTAGGTATTGAGCAATGCAGATAAATTATATAAATGTGTGTGAATAAGGTCAATGCGGATGAACTAGAATAAAATGCAAATGAACTAAATCAATGCGGATTGACAATGCGGGTAGCCGTAGCCATAGGCAATGCAGATGAACTATAACTATAAAATAATTAAGAATAGGAAATGCAAATGGGTATACTATTTACTCATCCATGTTAGAGCATACTTATAATAATCTAAGTAGTCCATGCGGATGACCAATGTCAATTCGGGTATACTATTACTCATCCGAATCAAAACACACTTAAAATATTCCTAGTGGTCAATGTGGATGACCAATGCCAATGCGAATGTGGAACCAAATGAATAGAAGAGAGATTAGGAGGTGGAGATAGGTGTCCATAGAACCTGGCAGTTCATAGGTTATTCGTGTGTGCAAATAGTCTATATATTTTGATAAAGGTTTTTCTCACAAATTTAGTTTTAAATGATTATTACTTATACTAAACTACACACACAAAAGAAATATGTACTAGTCGTGTGGTAATATAGTGTTGGTAAGAGCCGAGTATCAACCAGTAGACACACTAAGCCTACTCAGCAACCCTTATCATTGACTATCAGATTTGGGTTTTGATTTAGAAAATGATAATTTAAATAGATAATAGTAAATAAGGATAGATTGAGACTCTTGGTGATTCTTTCAGTTAATCAAGGCCATTATCCTAACTTATATTACACATATGTAACTATGACGAATTGTGTGGTGTGAATAAAGATATAAGTTAAAATAATTATGTTAATGTTTATAAACATGAGCCAACGCAGATTTCTCGTCTGCTAGCTCCGTAGTGACAAGGACACCAACATCGAGCAACTTACAATGCTAATCCTCCAAGCCACTAATGATGTATGTAATACTTGTGTAATCTTTCAACATATGATTTCTTAAAACATAACTTAATGTTAGAAAGAGAGTTGATCAAGTTCCTTTTTAACATACCATTAAGTTTAGAAAACCGTAACAATTACTGTAAATTTCTTAGACTGATAAAATGAAACCCGCAAATGATCAAAAAGTTAAGGTGATATGATTTCTAATATCCAATTCTAGTTCACTAGCCATGGATTTATTATGAAGACTAGTTTCGGGAATAAAAGTTAATTCATACATTTTTAACCTTATATGACATTTACAATTAAAAACCATAACTTTATAACTTCCCTTTCAAATGTAGATGCTACCCATCAAAAGTTTACGTGATATTACCATAACATAAAACACATCATTAATTCATCACAAATTATATAAAGTTTCACTAAATTAAGATGATAAATGAAGTTTAGCTCATAATGAGCTTGAACATAATAATAAAGATAGAAAATAGTAATGAAATCATTAGTATAGTAGAACAATCAAACCGATGATCCATTATGGATGATGCTAAATGATCTCGAGCTTCTTTTAAGTGTTGAATGGACCTCCATAACCTTTTAAGGACTTCAAAAGGCTGGGTTCCTGAGAAGGAACACCAGCATTTTAGCTCCCAAAAGCTCCCTTCAAAATTGCAAATAAGTCCCTATCTATAGGCTTATTGGAGTGTTTGATAATGGTCCCGTGCTAGTACAATGCTTACAAAAGTTGGTCTGCTCGCAAGCTCAGAAGTTGTCGGGCATGGACCTGTGTTCCATGGGGCATGACCTCGTGCTTGAGGTGGGGCACGCCCTCGTGCCTCCCAGGGCACATCCTCATGCTCACTTTTAGGGGAATAGTACTTTTGTTAGTTGGACTACCGAACACGGGGGTGTATTAATTGTAGCATGGGGGTGTGTTTCCGGCTGGGCATGGGGGCGTGCCTTATGAGGCACAGCCCCATGCTTGAATTCCAAAACTTGTTTTCTTCAATTTTCTCTTTGTTTAAGCTTCTTTTGTTCATCTTGGTCTTTCTCAAGCCTAAATACACAATTTAAAGGATTTAGATATTAAATCATCACTTTTAGTAAGAGTTTGGGAAATATCTGTTGTGCAATTAACATGTTTTACATGTATAATTTGGAGCATATCAAACATACCCACATTTAAACTTTGCCTGTTCTTAAGCAAAAATCACTCAAAATAGCAACACCACCAATAACCAAATAAATCAAGATATAAATATGTCTTTCGAGATTTATACAAGAAAACTTAATCTAACTAAATATAAACAATTAAGCACATGTGAAATGATATTCTATCAAGAAATAGATTAGTTGTTAAATATTTTTAACATGTAAAAAAATCACACTTCTCACATGGCGCACTCACACTTGGCTTATATATGGAATTATATGTAAGATAAAGTATGACTAATACGATCAATTGTCTAGGATGAATACGTGTGAAATGATATGCTTGGTAAGGTATCAAATCTTCACCTATTAAGGTTTTTACTTGCATAAATCATTAGGTCTTTTATAGGTTGTAACATGTCTTGGGTTTGGGGTACGGATTATATGGGATAAAGTGGCCAAATGCTAAAGACGACGACCTTGGCTTATTTGATTAACATAAACTAAAAGAAAATCAATAGAAAGGTTCCATGTACAATACTCAAGCTAGAAGGGATATGCTAACTTGAGGACTTGTTTATGGTCAGATTGTCAAGATCGTATAGCAATTTCAAAAACTTCACCTCCTCCTTAAACCAAAGATATAAGTAGTTATCTTTTCTTAAGGGTCATTAGGCTTGGATCCTAAAAGCACCCAATGGATTTGGATGTCGACTTGTTAGATTCAATTTGGTTTTTGTTGCATTTTTCTTCATGGGACAAATTCCCCACAAGTTGGGCATCTTTCATATCATTTTGCCTTATGTCTTCATCACAACTTCTTTTTTTTATCTTTTTTTAAATGAGTCAAAACATGTCTTTTTATGAAAACGGGTTTTGTTGAAGGCTTTTGGTTTAGTGACTTCATTGGTTTGGGTGATGAAAAATAAAAACAATTAAGTTCGACAGGGCTAACTAGGGATAATGTTTTGGGTAATGATATTTGAAAAATGGTAGAGGCTCGAATGTCAGGTTTTCCCAATGCGTAAATCTTTTTTACACAAGAAATACTTATAAGGTTTTGAAATGCATGCCCAAAACAAGTTCTAATTCACATGCAATATAAGGTACCCTCAATATATCAATTATGAAATCAAAAATGCATAAATGCAAAGCTTGTTTAAGGATAAAAAACAAGCTCACATAACGAATGGAATTGGGTACAAGTGTTTTATTTTACATGTTTGAATATTTTCACCAAATCATTTTACTTTCATGATATCACAAAAAATATTCTTAAGGTTATTTGGGTTTTGTTTTATTTGCTCATTTATTTTTCAAAAACGTATACTTATATTTTATTTTATCAACAACTGTTTAAGGTTTCTAGTGTTGTTGCCATAAAAACTAAAGTTAGAGTAAATTTTTGCAAAAAGCTTTAATTTTAACTTGGACCAATTTATATGCAAAGTATCATGCATATATGCCCTTCCCCACACTTAAACTTCAAATTGTACTTAGTGTGATTAACAATAAATATTAAATAGAGAAAGGCAAGCAAAAACTCCCCTAAAAGTGGCGAGTCGAATGCGTGTGATCGTTGCTTACAGCCGTCTTAAATGAGCTCAAAAGAAACCATCATGATAGATCTAAAACATCAACAAATTATTCAAAACAGAAAATTAAAGTCCTAATACACAAAATAAAATAAATAGACATAAAATAACATAGAGCCATATTTAGGTTACGGGTTCTTGGCTAGACCCTTACCCGTACTTAGTTTTTTATGAGGTGGAGATTTATCACCTCCGAGAAGATCTTTGTTGCTACATCGATAGAGGCCATTAACCTATGATCATTGACTTTGAAGCTTAGTCCCTTATTCTTTTCAATCTCAATAGCACCATATGGATAGACTTTTTTTTTCTATGTTATTTTCACGTTAAATTATAAATATGATAAAGAAGATAGTCAAAAAAATTAGATTGTTTTTCAAACTACCAAGTGACCCTGGAAACAGCACATCAGTTATCACCATGTTTACTCATTCAATATCAATACCCCTTCCAACTAAATCTGTTACCACTAGGATTCTATTGGGCCTTCCTTAAAGCCTTTATAGCGTGTCTCCAAGATTATATTATGCCCTTCCTTAAAGCCCTTATAGGGTATCACCCTACAAAAACTCAAACCTATAATCCTTTTGGATCCATTTTTAACTGGAATAGATTCAGTCTCATTAAGTACAAACCTCTCTTCCTGAAACATGCCAGAATGTTTGTAGATTGAAGGAAAAATACACTCCACTAGCAACTTGTTCAGCTTATTTGATCTACTCACACATTTGACAAATATCACAACTTGATTAAAATCTAATGCATCAAACATATCACTTAGCTTACGGTTCTTCTCCACGTCGCTCAACTTAATGTACTGAAGCTATGATAAATAAAAGAGTTAGAAATTTTCTAGTTTAAAAGCTAATATGAGTGTAAGCTCCTGCTTATACAAGAACTTGTGGGGTCAACTTGCTTCATCTCCATAATTTTACATTCTCTAAAAGGAAAAAATACAATAGTATAAAGTATATTAGTCGCCTTTAGGAACAGTATCAAATGAACATCTTCTCACTCTAGGCCCATCTGATTGGTCCCCTTTTACAGACATTTTAAAATCAGACATAGTATGTTGGTATTTGATCTTAGCACCATCTACTATGAAACTTAATTAAAAATTCCACAAGTAGTAACCCCAAAATACTTTGTGAAAACTAAGAAGTATAACACGACTATGGAAATAAGTTAACAACGTAACCAACTGAACCAACAACTCTTTTTGACCACTAGAAATCTTATGTTCACCTTTCCTTGTTTATAAGGCGTATTTCCATTATGAAAATGTTGAATTTAAACTTCAAGTAGAAGAGCTAACCATGAGACATTACATCTTGCATAAATTTCTTACAGGCGGGGTGAATATCCTTTCTAAGTGTAGCCAAATACATCATTACTTGTTTATCATGAGGAGTCTTCTTGAAAATTTCTTACACGTCTTTCCTCATGTCAATAAATCATCATATATTAACACAAAGTGATTTTATTAAACACCCTTTATATTTTTAAAATGTCTTAATAACCACATATAGATCTTAAATTTGAACATGTGAGTTAAGCATCTTGTCACACTCACATAGTATAAAATGTCTCATACTCTTTAATGCAAGGCCTTTGTCTCTAGCATGTGCAAGGATCCTTTATGGCATTCCAACCATAATATGAGGGCATTCAATTTTGAGAAGCTTCTTATGAACTTTGATGTTAATACCACCATGGAACAGTGCAACCTTAATATCAGTAAAGTAAAAACTGAACCTTTTAAACTTATGATAGATCTAAAAGTAAGATTAAAGTTTCAACCACATAAAGATATGACTAGTAATTAAAAAAGGCAATATGGAAATTTAGAAGTTATGGATATGATACATGACTAATAAGCCATTTTCTTGTGTGACATAAAACAAAAGTAGCTAATTGACAAAAATAGGCTTAATTTGTTATAGTGTTGACAAGATAAAGTCAACACTTTTGCCCATACCAAACTTTCTAAGCAAATGACTATATTCCTAGAATAGCTTAAGGAATATACTCATATTGCATTAATGAAGAACAAAAGAAGTTATAACTAAGCAATCCTCAATTTAAAAAAAATACCAAATCTGAGCACGTTCGTAAGAGATATTTTAACCGGCAACAAAACACTACAAGTTATTAAGAGAGTACTAGTCTACTTCTAGCTAGCATGCATGACTAGCAAGACATGTTCATATGCATCAAACTAGTACTAACAACAAGATTCTAGAAATATACTCAGATGTCACTAGTTGACCTTGATGAATTAAGAAAATACAAGAATAGTTTACGCTTACTGTAACATCTGACCCATTTTGAAAATCAGAACCCGAAACCATCTGAGTCGATTTTGAAAATCAAATTTATTACTCAATCATTTAATTTATTTTTGTGGTCCAAATACAATAAATAGTCAATTATCCATTTTAATTAAGTTTTTTAATGAATTAAATAAATTTTATAAGGTTTATTGATAATTAAAGGAATTATTCATTCAATTAAAATATATAACTCAATTGATAAAAAGATTTTACAAGATTTATAAAATTATAAAGTTTTATTTTTGATATGAGTTATAAATATTAAACTTAAATAAATAATTAAGTTATAAATTTTTTATAAAGATTTATAGAATCTATAAGTTTGCAAAGTTTGTCATAAAGTCATAAGTTAGTATTATAAAATAAATTACAAATTTATTTTATAAAGTTCAGGGGTGGAATTTCAAATCCTAAAACTTAAACTAAAAATGTTATGCATAAAAAGTTAGCTATGCAAACTTCAGGGACCAAATGGGTAAAATCTATTTAAAACCCAAAACCCCTCCCCTTTTCCCATCAGATTCCTCTGAAAACCAATGCAGCAAAACTTCGGCGACTCCCTCACACCATAATCACCCATTTTCTTTGTAATCAAACAGTCCATGACCCTCGTGTGCAAGATTCAAACCTATAACCTTGTGATTTGAATTCTTGGTTTGATTCATCATCACTTAATCCAAACCGAAGTGTAATCAACATAGTCGAGCAGTTTCAACTTGATTTTACTAGAATTTACCAAATCAATTGTGAATCATAATAATGATTACATCGAGTTCAAGCATACGATTAGTTGTACGAAAACAATAAGATCATCATTAATTCACACTCGAAACTCTCGTAAAAAAAATGAAACCGATTTGACTCAATACCTCTAAATCAAAGCTATATGATAAGGGGTAAACATCTTGATCGATCTCTTTTATCTTTCTGAAACTTCAATTGCATGCGAAACACACATACACCACACATTCAAGTTCCAATTTCATTCAAACCTGCAGCAAAGCTGACGTCTACATTCTAGGCATCCTTGTTTTCAATTGATTGAGGGCTATTGATCCTTGTCAATCATAAAAGCTTCGTCAATAATCAATTTGAAGTATCATCATCATCTCTCTAACTGATTTTAGTTTTAGTCGCAACTATCCTACCCTTGTGTTCTTCAATTCGATCTTTAATATAGTAATTAAATACACTCGCATACTGGTTAATATGCATATATCAAAAGTCCTAATGTTGATATCGTTAACAATAACAATTTAGGGTTCAATTGAATCTAATCGATTTCTAGGGTTTATGTTGATTTGGAGGCGATTTTAAAAAAAAAAGTGTTTTATTAATTTTGTTGAGCTTTAAAACAAAACTTGGACTTTAGACCACCGGATAAAGCCCATGACCTACGCACGAGCTACTCGAGTTCGACCCTGGGTACCCACATAATTTTTCTAACCTTCTTTTTCAATTAAAATTTAATTCAAAAATCATCAATATAGTTTTAAAATAATATAAAATTATTTTATAAATGAAAACCATTTCAAAAATTATTATTTTAATTTTTAGAAAATCCTAAATAATTAAATTTCATTTTTTATTGATAAATGATTTTAAATGATATAAAATATCATAAAAAATATTTATAAGTTTTATATTTTATAAAAAAATGGCTTTATATCAAACTTAAGTTATGTCAAATCATTTTAAATCAATATTTTATAAATTATTTAAATAATTATTTATTCAATATATTAATGTGATCAAGTAATTAAATCACTAATTATTATATTAATGTTACACATACTAATATTCACTCAAATGTTACAAATTAAATGTTTTAATTATATTTAATAATTCTAATTCACTAATAAGTCCTCATTATTTTCAAGTTTACAAACTTAATTAATTCGTTTTATTTAATGAAGTTATTTAAAATGAATACCTTATTTTTTCTTAAAGCTAATTGTTAAACTAAAATCCCAAATGAAACCCTAAATCATATGTAATTCATAAATTATTATAATTTTAATCTAAGACATTATTTCTTAGGTTAACCCTTGACGATATTTGATGCCTTTTTAGTTATTCAATCTCCGGAATTCATGTATATCAAGTGAGTATTCATAGCCCATTTATTATGTTTTCTATTTTGAGGAAATCATATGATACAATATTCAATCATTGTTTTTCATTGTTATTCTATTTCAATATTCAATTCAAGACATTTTATGTTATTTCTCGCAATTATATGTACATAGTTAGATAAAGTAGATGACAACACAATCATGTATTCATTCTAGTCCTGGTAAACAATAATAGATCTATTGGTTTAACAAACCCACTCCATATAAATATTCAAGTAGTGATTAGAACCATACTCAATCAATCAATCATAAGGCTTTGTCTGACGACCGAGTCAATTCAATCATTTGGTTTGATTGTGTTTTGATTTGTTTTTTATGTTACACTATTGCATTTATAAGTCTTGACATTGTCATGTGAATTAAATTACTTTTTGCAGGACCGGTGAAGGTGTTTAATGCAATCAGTTTCATAATGAGGAGAGACTTAGAACACTTAATAGATCAAATAAGGAACTGGAACCTTTTGGTGATACTAAGAAACACAAGCAAATAAAGATGAGACAGAACTAAGAACTACAGACAGAATGGTTTTCAAGGATAAAGTATATTGCTCTCAAGTTCTTTTACAAGTGTTACAAAGCATAAAAATAAAATACAAGGACCTGAGATACTTTATACTACATCCTACAGCCGGCCATACTTTGTAGGCCAGCTGGAAACACTAATCTAGACAACAAGATCAATGTAAAGTCAAAAGGCAGATTGCCTTTTGACTAGTGACTATGACATGCCATAGCTCATATCCTAATGTAATACAAAAAGTATAAAAGTATATAAAGTAGAAAATTACAGACTTAAGACCATAATCTATAGCTTCCTAAAGCATGGACCTTTTCACCAACTTGTATTAGTTGGTGAGTCTGCAGAGTGGCAGCGGAAAGTTGGTCAGCTTTCTGAAAAAGTTGATCAGAAAAAGCATGTCTTCTCTGTCTTCAGAAGAAATCAGTCTTCTATATTCATGGCTTCAGAAGACAAAGTCTTGTAAGCTTCAAAAGACTTCATCTTTGGCTTCAAAAGATTTGGTCTTTGGCTTCGGAAGATTTTACACTTAGTGTAATTTCTTTGCAGTGTGTAAAACTTCCAAAGTAACTTTCATTATGCACTAAGTGCATGCATGCAGGAAGAAGCTTGAATGTTTTGGGTGCATCAGCCTCTTCTGTAATCCTTACAAACTCCCCCTAGGCTGATGCTATCAAAACAGAGAAGTTCTTCAGTAGTTGACAGTCCTCATTGGTATCAGAAGCATTCCTTTCTTCATCAACTTATCTGGATCCTTCAGACTTTCATAGTATCTTCTCATATCAAAGAGATCATGCAGAGGTAGATCAATCATGTCCTGCCAGAGATAGACATCTTGACCACCTTGATCTCTGATAACATACCATCTATTTGGATTTGCAGCATAAGTCCAGGACAGGATGGGTCTTCTTGATGCAAGAGGCTCTTCATGAATTGGAGTTGATTGAGCAGCCTCTTAATGCACTTCCTCAGGATGCTCTAATTCATCCTGAGGTACTGAGGTGGATGCCTTGGACTTCTTTTTCTTCCTTTTGTCCCTTCTGATGGCCATCCTTTTCCTCACTCTATATTTCAACTAAGGAGTATGGCCTGCAGCACCAGTTGGGCTTTCTGTATTCTCCTCAGTTGGTTCCTTATCCCCCATTGGTTCAAAAGAAGAGGGTTCAGAACCCTGCTATGGGTCAGAAGATGAAGTTGGCTTGGGTGTAGCTTTAGGTTCAGGTTGTGTTGTCTCTTCTGGCTCAACCTTTACCTTAACTTCAGGTGCAGCTGGACTTGGTGGAGAATGCAAGTCAACAAGCTGACCTTCCTTGATCTTCTGCTTGATCCTCTTGATGTGCTCATCCATTGTGGATAGAGACATAGGATCAAGTCTCCTTCCGGAGAACCATACATCTTCAAGAAGCTCACCATCTTCAGTCTGTCAGCAGACTTCTTTTCTTGTGCTCTGATGGTGGCTCTTGTTTTAGCAGCCTTTTCTCTCATCTTTCTCTTAGCACCTTCTCTTTGAGTTTAAGTCTCTTTATTAAGTTGTTTGAGGTACTCAAACTCAATATATTCATATGAGAGAGGGTTGAGAGCTGCTGCCTGATAGAGACCTCTGGCACTCAGCTAGGCTATCATCTTCTGTCTTTTTTGTTCTTTGCCTATCTGAGTCTGTTCCTCTTCAACTTCCACAGACTCCTTCTCGGGACTTTCTTGAACTGAAGAGAGGGCAGGGGCTTTCTGTTGTTTCTTTCTTCTTCTTTCTTCTTTGATTTTGAGGAGCAGTTTTGCTGCGTCAGCCTCCTTCCGCTCTTTATATAGCTCTCTGTCTGCCAGTTTATCCAATTCTGCTAAAGGGAGAGAGATGATTTCATCTATATTGAAATTCCTAAGTCCCATATCTGGCCTTCCCCTTCCTTTCTCTCTTCTCCTCCTCAATCTCCTCAGGAGTCATTTTCCTTTTTCCTTTATCAATTGTTGGCCTATATGGCTCAAGGTGGAGAGAGCTTTGGCCTTCTGATGGTTGTGATGAGCTTGAGCTCTGGCCAGAGAGAGGTTGTTATACACCTTCATCTGCAGGTGTGTCACTGAAGGTACTGGGTGCTGAGGGTGAGCCTGTCTCAAGGTTCACAGGTTCTACTACTCGGCCTTCAACTGAGGTTTCCCTTTCGAAGCTAATCTTAGGGTCTGCCTCAGTATCCAGTTGACCAAATGTTTTCCCTACTAGCCTCTGTCTATATAGTTGAGCTCTTTGTCTGAATTCCTTCAACACCCACTCTTAAATCACCTTAGCTGACCTGCCAGCCTATTTGTTTTGGCTTGGATTGATGAGGGGCAGGTTAACTAAGTTCATACCATCATGGAAACTCAGGGTCTGAAAGTTGAAGAGCTCCTGCTGCCCCTGAGATCTTGATAGCACCAATGCCATTCTTGAGCTATCATACCACCATCCCATTATTGGATTTTCAACTAGGTGGGATGGGGCAGACATGGTCATTGGAATTCCTTCCTCAAACAGTTGTTGAAATATGGCCTCCACATCAGTGTGAGCCTAAGAAAGTTGTTGAGTCTGGACAACTGCAAGTGAGGGTGGTGAGTACTCATTGTCCATACTCATGACAGAACACCCAGGTTCTGTGGTTGTAGAGACTTTCTCCCCCTTTTTGGTAGCATCACCCACTTGCATAGGTGAGCTGGAGATCAAGTCCACTACTTCCACAGGTTCTTGTGGACCTGGTTGAGTTTGTCTTGATGGACTCTCAGCTAGCTTGCCCTTGAGATTGGTGATCTCAAGTTGTTGATCATTGACCCTCCGTTGTAAGGTAGTCACTTGAGATTCCAAGTGACTTACCTTGGAGACTAAAGAGGTGCAGAGTCTTTCAAGTTGATGCACCTTTAGTTTCAAACTCCCCTTATCTTTAGATGAAGAATCATGGGGGGATGAGAGAATTAGACTGATGTCCTCTTCCTCATCACCAGCATAGTATTCTTGGCTGCTGGATTTCCTCTGCTCACTGACAACTTCAGGTGAAGTGTCAATGGGCTGAGTTGCCATGGTTGATGTCTGAATGATGTAATCACTAGGAATAGTGAGAGCCTCTTCCATATGGACCTCCTTAACTTGTTCAGGGAGATCCACCTCAGTATGGGGTGGATGATGTGGGCTAGACATGGGAGTGGCAGGAGCACTCATCTCTCCTTGAGCAAGGATGGAGAAGAGACACTCATGGTACTCACTGAATCCCATGTCTTCATCATCATAGAATTTAAGGTTAGGGATTGGTTGGTTGAGATCAAGACGCTAGGGATGGTAACTGTCCCCTGAAGGTTGTTCACTAGAGTTTTGAGACTCTGAGTGAAGGCTTAAGGCAGTTGGGTTGATGAGCTCATCAGGCTGAGCATGAGGAACCTCAGCACTGATAATATGAGAGATGAGAGTGGTTTGCTCCTCAAAAGAAGTGGGAGCTCCAGTGTCCACTTCTTCTTGCATGGGTTGTGATATAGGGGTCTACTCAGACTGAATGGCTTGAGTAGGGATTCGTTTGTATTTTTTGGAGTATGTGATGGTTATTGTAGGTTGAGATGGTGGTTGAGAGACAGCAGGTGTGGGTTGAACACTAGCTGGTGCTGCTAGGTTGTCACCTTGAGCAATGAGCTCTAACATTTTGGGGACAAAGGCTGTTTCTATCCCAGAGAATCCCACAATTGGTTTTCTCATGATTTTAAAGATGTCGGGCTTCATCTGTCCCAATTTTAAAATTCTAACTATTCCCCTCAACTGTGAGCCCAGTTCACAGTTAAGAATGTGCTGGACATATCTGGGGAACATGTAGTATTCTAGGGAGTCCAAGTTTGAAAGCAGATTAAGGTAGACAAAGTGTGAATACCTGAACTTGACCCCTTGAACCAGTCCATGGACTATGAAGGAAAGGTCCTCAGGAATCTGGTTCCATCCTCCATGCTTGTTTGACAAGCTATGTATGATGACATGGAGGAGGTACTTCCACTAGGAAGAGACCTTCCCTTTCTTGAAGGTTCTGACTGAGAAATCTCTCTCATAGCCCATCTGCTCAAAAGATTGGTTAACAGCAGATTTGGGGAAGGACAAATCACCATCTGCATCATCCAGCTGAAGATGAGTGTTGATGATGGCCGGAGTGATGAAGATTGTCCTCCCCTGCACTGTGGCAGACAGTGCCTTCTCCCCATCCATGGTGACCTCTTGGCAGGTCCGCCAGAAGTCCAGAAGATGATCCTCATAGAGAGGAGGATCAGTGGTGAGGGTGGTGAAGTAGTTAGACAAAGAAAGAAAACGGCAAACCACTGAGAAAGCAGGATCTTTCTCAGAGTTCAACAGAGCAACCTGATTGTGTTGCCTGTGAATTTGCATGGAGAAATCGGGTTGGTTTCTGCGATTTTGGTTGGCCATTTTAGAGAGCTTCGTCGTGAAGGAAGATAAGAACAAAGGCGGTTTGTCGGTGAATTTAGGTTATCAAGATGTTGCAGATGAAGAGAGAAAAGTGAAAGAGGGGGAAGCTGTTGAATATATATATGAAATGGATTTGAGACAAAGTTAATGCGAAAGGATAAACTTTGAAATCCGGATGTCAGTCCCACCTCTGAAAAAGTGCCCAAAAGTAGTTTTCTTGGAAGTCGAAAATCTTCCGAAAGTAATTTGGCTTCGGAAGTTTTGATAAAAGCTTCCGAAGCCAATTTAGCTTCGGAAGATATTTCTAAGAGCTTTGAAAATTTTGCTTCGGAAGAAAAATACTTAGAGTATTTCTCACTTCATAGAGATAAGTACTTTCGGAAGAAAGTTGTTCTTTAATAGCATATGAGTACTTATGAAAAATTTGGCTTCGGAAGATATTAAGAGGATTTCTTCCGAAGGCAAATTGTCATAAGCAGTGTTTTGATATAAAAGACATAATTTGCTTTCGAAGGTAACTTAATTTCTTCCGAAAGGAATTATGTTCAAAATTTTCAAAAATCTAAGGAATATTTTCTAAAAGACTCTTCTTCGAAGATAGTTAGGGGCTTATGAAGGTGATAAAATGGACAACTAAGGACACACAGATTTTAAAAATAATATTGAACTTAAGTTTAAGAAAAAGCTACTCAAAGTTAATCATTCCAATAGCTTATATGAGATACTAAAATCTTTGTTCATCAAAAGCTTTGGTGAATATATCAGCATATTGTTCATATGTGTGAACTTTGACTAGTTTGATTAACCCTTTTTCAAAATTGTCTCTAATTAAATGATACCTGATGTTAATGTGTTTGGTCCTTGAGTGCTGCACAGGATTCTCTGTAATAGAGATAGCACTATTGTTGTCTATGTGGATGGGAGTCTCTTTGAAGTTGAATCCATAGTCTAGCATCTGATTCTGAATCCAAAGCACTTGCGCACAGCAGCTAGCAGTAGCAATGTATTCAGCTTCAGCAGTTGATGCAGATACACAGGATTGTTTCTTGCATTGCCATGAGACTATCCTTCGAACAAGAAATTGACATCCCCCTGATGCAGACTTTGTAGTCCTGTTGCAGCCACCATAGTCACAATCTGTATATGCATACAGATTGAAGTCAGAATTCTTTGGATACCAAGGCCTAGTGATGGGGCACCTTTGAGATATCTTAGAATTCTCCTGACAGCAACAAGGTATGACATCCTGGGGTTGGCTTGATATCTAGCACAAATACATGTGGCAAACATGATATCAGGCCTACTGGCAGTGAGGTACATAAGAGACCCAATCATAGCCCTGTAGAGATGCTCATCCACACACTCCCCCTTAAGGTCAGGTCCAAGGGAGTGGTTTCTTGCTATGGGTGTCTTTGCAACCTTACAATCAGTCATGCTGAATCTTGTTAGTATGTCCTGAACATACTTTGACTGACTTATGAAGATGCCTTTATCAACCTACTTCACTTGAATTTCTAGAAAGAAATTGAGTTCTCCCCTGGCACTCATTTCAAATCTATTCTTCATCAGCTTCTCAAAGTCCTTACAGAGCTTTGGATTAGTTGACCCAAAGATAATGTCATCAACATAAACTTGAACCAGCATTAAGTCATTTCCTGTTCCTTTGATGAAGAGAGTTCCATCTATAGTACCCTTTCTATAACCATGTTGACATAGGTACTGAGATAGAGTCTCATACCACTTCCTTGGAGCTTGGTGCAACCCATAGAGAGCTTTATCAAGCTTGCAGACATAATTAGGATGATCTGGATCTGCAAAGCAAGGCGGTTGTTTGACATACACCTCTTCATCAATCACCCCATATAAGAAAGCACACTTGACATCAAGTTGGTAGACCTTGAAATTCTTGGATGCAGCAAAAGCTAGGAATATCCTAACAGCTTCAAGTCTTGCTACTGGAGCAAAGACATCAGTGAAATCAATCCCTTCCTCTCGAGTATACCCTTGAACAACTAGTCTTGCCTTGTTTTTGATGACAAGTCCTTTATCATCTTTCTTGTTCCTGAACACCCACTTGGTTCCTATGGTAGTCTTCCCTGAAGGAAGAGGACATAAGTTCCAAACCTTTGCCTTTGAAAAGAGGCATAGTTCAACCCAATTCCATCCTTTAGAGCCTCCTCAACTTTCTTTGGCTCTACTTGGGATAAGAAACAATAGTAGAGACAAAAAATTTTATCATGGGTTTGTCCTCTTATTCTTACCCCCTTGTCAACTTCCCTAATGATGTTTGTGGTGGGGTGAGACTTGTGGATCCTGAGTTAAGGGATCACAGCAAGTTGATTGGAGAGATCTAAATTTGAAAAATTTTAATCAGGCAGAGTAGATTCTCCCACCACATCAGCATATTTATCAAGAGAGACTTGATCCAATGAGTGTGTGACATCATTGATGTTGCCTTCTATGAAATGATTATCAGCATCAAGAAATTCTTGATCACTGTCACCATTACCACTTCCTTCTACAGTTAAAGCTCCTTCCCTTAGGTTTTGTGCCTCTGAGCTAGAATTTGATGGCACTTTAGATGTATCAGCTGGATTTATCATGGTTGTGCCAATAGGAGCTCCATCTGCAGAATTTGTTACCACTGGAGCTGAAGTAGATTGATTTGAAGGTCTTCTCAGCTTAAATCTTGGGTCAGGATCTTCTTTTGATATGTTACCTGTAGATCCTAAATCATTCTCACAAGACTTGTAAAAACAGTTGGTAACTAAATCAAGATCAAATAGACAACCTGGACTAGAACCTCTCACACAAGGAGTGTGTTCATTTAAAGTCGCATTGGCTGACTCATCAACTATTCTAGTTCTGAGATTATATACTCTATAAGCCTTGGCTTGAGAAGAGTATCCAATAAAGTATCCAGTTATGTTTTTGATCACAAAATTAAGATACACTAAGTAGATTGTATCCAAGCTCCTTGACAAAGTTTACCTTCTCAATGCAGAGCTTACCATTTATGACCATGCCCCTTCCAGTAATGTAACCTCCTGCATCTCCCCCAAAAGCAACAGGCCCTCCATCAATTTTCTCAAAATTTTGGAGTGGAGAGCCATTGCCTGTCATGTGCCTGGAACAGCCACTGTCAATGATCCATATATTCTTGTTGTTCTTTAGCTGTTCCTGCACAAAAAGAGATGATTAGTTACATTTGACAACCTAAGCCTTGCTGGTTTTGGGCTTATTAATATCAACAGAAGACAATGCAATAGTAATTGATCCTATGTTCAAGCTTTGAGGATCAGCAGCTGTTGTTGATGAAGAACTTTCAGTCACATGGTCTTTCTTTGTCTTCCACACCACCTTTGGAAGCTTAGACTTGACCTTCAACACTTCAGAAGTTTTGACAACTTTGAAAGTTTTGAAGACTGGACCTTCGGAAGATCTTGCTTTCACTGCAGCAGGCTTCAGTACTTCAAAAGCATTCCTTTCTTCCGAGACCAATTTTTCTTTCGAATGCAAGTTTTCACTTGTCTTCTTCTTCACTTTGGAGCTTCCAAGAGGAAAAGCTTTTCCTTCAGAAGCTGGCTTCTTCTTGATCTTCTCAGAAGTTTTCTTCTTGATCATATGGACAGTGCCTTTAGGATTATAAATGCAATCCTTAGCCAGATGAGAAGTACTGCCACACATGACACAATCTATCTGCATTTTTCTGGAAGTCTTCCTTTAAGTGCAAGACTGATCTTGATCACTTTCCATTTCCATCTTCTTCTTCACAGATGAAGTAGCAAGCCTTTTAGGGAGTGACTTACTATTGGATATGGATGGTTCAGGCTGTGCAGCAGTGGTACACAACAAATCAGCCTTTTTCTTGTTGTTGAGATGAGTTTGACAAGAACTAGAACCCATGGTACTAGGATTCATAGTTGAGTCTTCAGCCTTTACCACTTCAAATCCTGAAAAGATGAACACTTGTTTCTGCTTAGAGTTGAAAGTGGCCTTGATCTCTTGAGCTTTCTTGGACTTTCTCTTGGCTCTTCTGATCAAGTTCTTTTTTTTGGACTTTTTCAACCCAACTGGATTTCTCTCCTTAGGAGAATAGTGACCCTTCTTAGGATGATCTTCTTCACTCTTCTCAGATCCATCCTTCACCATCTCCTCTTCATCCTCTTCACTCATGGGGTCTATGAGGGGAAGCTCATCTTCACAAGTTCCACACCTTGGGGATCTTACAGATAGTAAAGAGTGTGGAGGAGCTATCTCAGTAGATCCTAGTCCCTGCTTATTCTGATAACAAACTTTGGCATGCAGAGATGAGGATATCATGTTCTTGAAGGTCTTCTCTTCAAGAACACATTTTTCTACCCTGGCTTTGCTAATCACAAGCTCAGCCTGGCATTCAGTTAACTTAGTGATAAGATCTTTGATCTGAGTCCTGTAGTTGGTGTGTTCATGTTTAAGAGTGGAAATGGTTTCTCTAAATCTTCTATTCTTAGTTTATATCCATTTTCAGCTCTTTTGAAATCAGATTTTAAGATATTTAAAAACTCAAGATCAGATCTCATCTCTAAGTTATAGGACCTGTATCTATTTACTTTAGCAATACATTCAGGAGTACAAAGATGTTCCAATACCTTGGCTTCATCATGATCTGCCATCAGTGCTTGGTTTGGTGATGCATCTTCAACCTAAAAGCTCCAGTCAAAGCCTCCTTCTTCAACAGCAACTACAGCTTGCTGCTTTGGCTTCTAATTCTGGGTGGCTCCTTCAGTGTAGTTTGGTCTGGTTTGTGCTTGGCCACCATTTGTTGTAGGTGTCTTGCACTACCTAGTAAAATGTCCCATTTGGTTGTAGTTGAAACACTTCATTTTGCTTTTGTCCAGTCCAAACTTTCCACTGGCTACATTGCTAGGAAACTTCCTCCCAGTTCTCTTGTAGAACTTCTTGGCTCTGTGAGTGAGAAGGGCCATCTGCTCGACAATCTCCATATACTCCAGATCATCTGGATGGATACAGTCCAGGTCTTCAAGGGTGAAGAGAAAGTTGCCTGAACTCTCATCAGCAGACACAAAGGCATGAGAAGAGCTTGTCTCTTGGAATGGACTTCCTTAGATGTAGCTCTCCTTTGGTGTCTCAGGGAAGGTTATGAAAGGACCCTTTTGTGAGTTGTCAGGATAGCAGATGAGATGATGCTGTGGTTCTCTGCAATCCCTTTCAACCACATGGAGGGCTGAACTCTGCTGCTTTCTGAAAAAGTTGATCAGAGAAAGCATGTCTTCTCTGTCTTCGAAAGAAATCAGTCTTCTATCTTCATGGCTTCGAAAGACTTTGTCTTCTAAGCTTTGGAAGATTTGGTATTTGACTTTGGAAGATTTTACACTTAGTGTAATTTCTTTGCAGTGTGTAAAACTTTCGAAGTAACTTTCATTATGCCCTAAGTGCATAATGCAGGAAGCAGCTTAAATGTTTTGGGTGCATCAGCCTCTTGTGTAATCCTTACACTTTTTAATCATTTTAGTCAATCTATATATGTATTCAAACCTATGAATACTCACCGGCTGATTTGTTAGCTGACTCGTTATCTTTTCACATGATTTCAAGATTGTAGTTTGAAGGACTTTTATATACACATTTGGGACTTGGACTTTGCAGGACCGGTTGTGGTTCAAACAACAGTTCACGTTAGAGATTATGAACTAAGCACACTTACTAAATCAAATAGGGAACCATGTAGTGAAACAATAAAAGGGTAAATGATGAGAACACGTAGCAACACCACATTGCTACTCATTAAAATTTTTTTGCTTTTCTTTACTATTTAATAGTTACTATAATTACTGATAATATTATTTAATTTCTTTATAGACTAAAATTTTTTTAGTAAATTTAAAAGAAAGTTCTTTATATTAATGTTATTTATAAATAAATAAATTTTTATAGAATAAGAAATTTATTTGATGTTTTTAAAAAGTAATATATTTATAAATAAAAAATAATTAAAATTGAGAGTTATAATAATAAAATTTTTAAAACAGTTTATTTTGAAACAAAATATTTAGTTTTTTAATCAAAAAATTTAAAAAGCTAATATCATTGTTATATTAGTTATATTTTAAAATTTAATATATTTAATATTTATTTAGCCGTTAACTAGTTACAATTATAATCATAGAAAACAATTGACTCAATAAATAAAAAGAAAAAAACTAATAAATTGCTACCACTCGGGCGGCTTCACCTACCCCCAAAGTATCGTCAACCTACCACCACCATAACATATACCAACCCAACCGACCCACAATGCCTGCACTCAAATCTTCTTATAGAAAATGTCATCAGCTGCAAATGGAGGAATCATCAAATGCAAAGGTACCCACCCTTTCATTTCCATGGCTTGATACATAATATGTGAGTAGGTGTCGTTGATAATGATTGTGCAGAAGAACATCTTTGGTTGCAGCTGCGGTGGCATGGGGAGCAGGGGAACCAATGACGATAGAGGAGGTAGAGGTGAGTCCACCGCAACCATCGGAGATAAGGATCAAGGTTGTCTCCACTTCCCTTTGTCGCAGTGATGTCACCGCTTGGCTTTCTCAAGTAAGCTTTTTTTCTTCTTTTTCTTTAACCTAATGATGCATTCAAGTAATTCTTATTGTTGAAAGTTGTACATCTCATGTGGGGTTTATAGGAAAATGGTTTCCTCATCTGTTACATTAGTCTTTTGGATTGAGTTTTCTTGTTTGGTCTATAACAATACTTGTTGGATAAACTGAAATGCTTGGTTATACAGAAGAAATTAAACTGATTTTAGTAATATTGAGAGCAAAGTTACATAGCTATTTGCCTTTTGTCTTAATATTGTGTTCTGTATATAGAGAGAGGGTTGAAGCAACAAAACTTGGAGATTTAAAAGCACCCCTTTATGTTATTTCAATATGTAATTAACAAACAAGCAGTTAATTTAAAAAGCAATTTCAAACACCCCCTTAGTGTTAGGGATATGAGATCACCCAAAACACACATAAAGTATGGCAATAAGATAAGTTGGGTTTAAACCAAAGGTTTTGAGTACCACATAGTGTCATAGAAGTTATATGTTTAAAGATCCATTGATTTTCTTACTTGTTATTATTACATATTTACACATTACATGTAGTTCAAAATTGTAACCTAAAATGCTTCATCTCAAAGAGTCTTTCTGAAGTTAATTGATGGGACATTTATTATATTTGACGAAACCATGTAAACTGGTGTTGGAACTAAATGATCTATCATTTTCTGTAGAAACGGTCTGGGCTTTATATTTCATCTTACTTACCTAAATGCCCTAATGATTAAGCCTTAAGGTAACACTATGCCACTTTGAGTTTGTGGCTTGGTATATCAATCTTCATGCCATGAGCATTTACTTAAAACTTGCTTAATTTTGCAACATATTAGGCTTGAAGAGAACTCTTTCTTAGCACAGTCAAATACTCAAATATTAAAATGGAGGAGAAAACTGAAATTCAATAAAACAGATGACAAACTTTTGAGAAACAGACATCTTTCGTGAAACATAACCTGTTGTGTTTGAATGGTGGAGACTTTAAGGGCATGCCTCAGTTTTTGATCAGCTTCTCTATCTTTTAAAAGGGAGAATGCTCTTGTTTCTTTATCTTATATTGTTCATATCATAGCTAGATTTGATAAGCTTTGTCGTATGACATTCTAGAATGTTCCTCCAAGATAACTTAAAATCCATTTCCAATGCAATCTATTAGAGATAATCCTAAAAAGCAATTGTTCTTTTTAAACTCCTGGCAGCATTAGGTTTAAACCTATGGAAACATAGACAGAAGACGTGGAAAGGGAGTTTAGCTAAGCCACAATACCATGACCAACAAGCAAGTCATTTGTAAAGCATAAGTGATACCTTCATTAGTAACAAGAGTTTTAATTTCAGTTTTGTTATTCAGGAAATACCGTGCACCGAAGAATTAGAAATTCCCAAATCCCATGTAATACCCAAATTGGTCTCCTTACAGTTTTCTTCCTTCTTTCTTCATGTACACATTTGCTTGTATCTTTGTGGAACAAGGTAGTGAAAGTAATGTACTGCGCCCAAAACTGTTATAACTTACAAGTAAAACCATCATGGTACAATGGTAACACATGTTCTTGTTGCAGTGTTGTCTTTGAGGTTTCTTTTGCGAATTATAACTTATAAGTAAAACTATCATGGTGCAATAGTAACACATGTGCTTGTTGCAGTGTTGTCTTTGAGGTTTTTTTTGCGATAACTATATTTTTCCTTTTTAGCTTACAACAACCAAATTTGGACTTTGCAGGCACAGCCTCCACTATTTCCTCGCATATTTGGCCATGAAGCATCAGGGTAACTATCGACCCTCCTGCTTTCCTGAAACAAACAAACAAACAAATCTAGCAAGTCCCACACAAATAGTAGGGTCTAGGGAGGGTAAGATGAGGGCAAACCTTACCCTATCCCATGAGATAGAGAGGCTGCTCCTAGGGAGACCCTCTAGCTTTCCTGAAAAGAATTAAAAAACAGAAAATAAACTTTAAAGCAGTATGATTATAATATTTGTTAAAGTATCCAATAATTCTGGCTGGAAACTTGTTGCTGGTCTATATTTTGTTGATTGATTGGCCGTTTTGCTTGAATTTTAAGTTGAATATGTGGTGTCACCATGCTCATTATTTTGAAACTTTTTATATTAATCATCTACCATATGTAAACCTTTGAACTAAATCAACTTAAAAATCACAGTTTTGTATATAACAAAAAGACAGAAGAGAAAAAATATGTGCTCAATCTTGTAGGGTGTATTTCGCAGGATTGTTGAGAGTGTAGGAGAAGGAGTAACTGAATTTGTAGAAGGTGACCATGTTCTGACTTTGTTTATTGGAGAATGCATGAATTGCAAACAATGTGTTTCCGCTAAAAAAAGCAACATTTGTCAACATTTGGGCTTAGAAAGGAAGGGTGTTATGCATAGTGATCAGAAAACTCGTTTCTTTATCAGAGGGAAGCCCATTTATCACTATTGTGCTGTTTCTAGTTTCAGTGAGTACACTGTTGTTCACTCAGGCTGCGCCGTCAAAATTTCCAAAAATGCCCCTTTACAGAAAGTTTGTCTCCTCAGCTGCGGAACAGCAGCTGGTAAATCTTAAAACCTCTTTACCACTTCATTTTATGGGCAATTTATTGAATATACCTTTAATGGTGATGAGCTGGAATCTTTTAATAGGTTTGGGTGCTGCTTGGAATGTTGCTGATGTTTCCAAGGGATCAACTGTTGCCATTTTTGGTTTGGGAACTGTAGGGTTATCTGTAAGCATGTGAACTTCCTTCCATAATTTTTCTTAATAATTATTTGGTAGGGGTTTATCAATCCTTATCTGCTTTTTTTTGTCTTTTCTTTTTAATTTTTTTCTTATTAATAAGGTTGCTCAAGGTGCCAAAATTAGAGGAGCGTCTAGGATAATTGGGGTGGACACTAATCCAGAAAAAAATGAGAAAGGTAGCACGGAATTTGTTTATCATATAGTCTTCCTCAACGTCTCTGCTAACAAAACAAAACAAGAAGAAATAAAATCTTAATACTTCTTTTTTGATGTCGTTAGTGTAAGGTCTCTTCATCACATTGCTGAAGTGATAAAAAAATCAACTCGTTTCATGACTGTTGTTACTTCTGCAGCCAAAGCTTTTGGAGTAACAGATTTCATCAACCCAAATGAGCTCGAGGAGACAGTTCAACAGGTGCTACATTTTTTTCTTCTACAGCAAACTACTTATGTTAACGCTATTTGTCTTGTTGATTTTGATTTCGTCTCAGGTTATCAAGCGAATCACTGGTGGTGGTGCGGACTATTCTTTTGAATGTATTGGAGACACTGAGATGGTAGCTACTGCTTTGCAGTCTTGTTGTGATGTAAGTCCTTTGTAATATAAATCGAAAATCAGTTTTAATTTTTCACCAAAGATGCACACTCATATGGGGATTTTGCTGTTACTTTTAGGGGTGGGGTGTGACAGTTACCCTTGGGGTTCCCAAGACAAGACCAGAAGTAACAGCTCACTATGGATTATTTCTTACTGGGAGAACACTAAAAGGGTCTCTCTTTGGAGGATGGAAACCAAAATCAGATCTTCCAAGCTTAATTGATATGTACTTAAAAGAGGTAAGACTAACAATTTCACAATGGTTAATAGATTATTTTCAAGCATAAAAAATAGGTAAATAAAAGCTTAATCTGGTTAGGGTTTATGTACATATAATTAGTAGATGCTGATTGTTGATTACTATAAACTTGAGGTGGTTGGGTGTCATACAATCAGCAGGATAATATGGTAATATAATCTTTCTTTAACATTGCAATTAGAAAAAGCAAATGCTGCAGTTTTCCAAGTAAAATGTTTTAGGAATTTTTTGAACATGGATTAGTTTCTGTTACATATGTGCAGGAAATCATGGTTGATGACCTTATCACGCACAATCTGGCATTCAGAGACATCAATAAAGCATTCGATTTAATGGTTGCTGGAAAGTGCCTGCGCTGCGTCATCCACATGTCAAACGAATGCTAGTAAGAACGGTTTGTTTGTTATATATAATACAAGGCTTTGACTCCTGAATGTTGATTCATATGTCAAGATACCTTCATCATTGTTTCTTTAATGGTTGGATAAAGCATATTTGTGTTTGGAACTTTGTTTAATTGGTTTGTTATTACCAAATCGTAATAGAGACTTACCTAAATAACGATATAAGAAACTAGAATATGAGCTTGTGGATACTTTTATATATTACTAGCTCTAGCTCTAGTTACCTGTGTATTACACGGGAGGGGGAAAATTAATTATTAAATAACACAAAAACATTAAAACCAAATGCGTTATGTATTAAATAAGACATTACAACTTCCGATCATAAGGTCGCAAATAAGCAAAAACCTTTTTGTAAACTACATTTGTAGTAACATTAGTACGTTTGCCATCATTATCTAATGCTAAGAGTTTCAATCCATCTATACTGTTGACTCGTGTCAAGGCAACATAAAGCTGAACATACATAAAAACAGGCTATTTTAGGTACAAACCTAATCTTGACAAAGATTGATCTTTACTTTTATTTATTGTCATAGCAAAACATACAGCCAAAGGAAACCGTCTTCTTTTAAACTTAAAATAAATCCTTTTGTCAGAAGGTGTTAAACTTAATCTTGGTATGAATGTATAGGTGCCAACATTGCTACTAGATATAATCGCAGCTTCTATAACATTATAACCTTAAGTCTAGTTCCATTACACAAACCACTTTTTTTATTAATGTTTTTTGAAAGCGTGACAGCAACACCAACCTTTAATACTAATGAGTGGTTTGGTAATTCAGAAACTTTTATTTCGTTTAGAAAATCAGGAGAGCATGAATTCTCGTTGAATGTATCGTTAATATACTCTTCTTGGTTTATAGAATCAGAACTGAGGTACTCTTAACGAAAGTAAACGATCATTGATCTCCTGAACAACTTTGGTTTTTGAAGCAAGAATTGCCCTCTCTTGAAAGAAAGTTGGGTTTTTAGAATTACTAATGATAGAAGGATGCACAAACTTGATTAAATTCGAGATAGGATCACCGAATTAGTAATAAGAAGATCGTGTGGTATATTTATCGTAGCCTCCCCATCGTTGGATTCACCTAGCTCACCTTCACCTAATTTTAATAGCCGTTTTGCAAAGTTGTTTGTTTCTTCTATATTGCATTCCCCTCCACCAACAATTAATATCATTTTTTTGTAAGATATGTACCTTGCATTGTTGCCAAATAAACAAAGAACTTAATAATGCTTTTACAATATTTTGTCTACTACCATTCAAAACAACAGCAAGAATATGACGAAAATCTCCTCCAAAAACAACAACCTTTCCTCCAAAGGGTATTTCGTTACTTTTTTCACCATCAGAGGTTAGCAAGTCTTTAGTGTTCTGTCTAAAGCCTCAAAGTCATGTTTGTCAATCATTGGTGGCTCATCCCAGATGATCAACTTTGTTACTTTTAACAAATGAACAACATTGTTGTTTCGCTTAACATGACAAACCGAATCGTTGAGATTTAACGGTATTCTGAATCTCGAGTGTGCAATTCTACCTCCTAATAGCAGTAAAGATGCAATTCCACTAGACGTGATATTTAAAACAATCTTACCTTTTGATCTTATGAATGAAGACAATGTTTTCCAAAGAAAGGTTTTACTAGTGCCTCCATAACCATACACAAAAAATACACATCCTTTACTTTCTTCCACCGACATTATTATATCATCAAAAATCTTTCGTTGTTCATTTGTTTAAGCATCTAAAAGGCCTTGAAAATCATGTCTTAAGCGATCTCTATCGTAAGCCATCTCCTCATTAATCAAATGGTTGTTTGAAGTATGGACTCATCATCTGGAAAATGCATTCAGTTGTAGTATCGAAGACTACGATTGTTGAGTTGCTGAAAATTCTCAATTTCAAACAAAGTTAAGTGTTCAATTTGAACTTCGGTAAGAGATAAACATGTATCAAGATAACAATTTTTATTACTGAAAAATTTCATATGTTATTATATATAATAATAATAATAATAATAATAATAATATTATTATTATTATTATTATTATTATTATTATTATATTATTATTATTATTATTATTATTATTATTATTAGGGTTAATGGATTTAAATACTCTCAACTATTGGGAATTGGCCGCTGCCACCCACAAGTATCATTTTGGCGAATATAACTTCCAAGTAAACACTTTGGTGTTTGTATCACCCGCCATTTGTCAAAACCCTAACAAATGAGCTGATTTATTTTGGTCATTGTGTCAAATAAATCAGCTTATTGTATCATATACGTTCATTGTGTCATATATTTTATATCATTTGATAGGGTTTTGACAAACGGGTGGGTGATACAGACACCGAATTGTTTATTTGGGAGTTATATTCTCAAAAATGATACTTGGGGGTAGCAGCGGCTAAGTCCCAATAGTTGGGAGTATTTAAATCCATTAACCCTTATTATTATTTTTATTATAAATTAAATAATTAAATGAAATTGTCTAATCGAGAGCCTTCATGAGAATTCGTTGTTTGTATAGAATGTCGTGAGATAAGAATTTTCAAGTATTATTCCAAACATATTCGAGTCGAGATAGACTATTGGAATATAACATCGTTGCAAATAGACTCCTCAAATAGCAACAAGAACCTGAACCACTTGCTTCTTCTATGGCCTCGATGTATTCATTGTCGTCATCTAAAAGTCCAAGAGCGTGACATGCATCTCTAAGGTAAGACACAATTGATCATTAACTTTTCGAATTTCTTAAAATGACCTTGGACCTTTCACTTTGTTAAGAAGTATTCTTAAATAATAGGCTTCATCAAGGGAGGGCGAAACACAGTGAATTCTACAAGAGAAAATCCTCGTTTCCTAGGCTGCCAACACTTGTCATCCGCATTCCAAACAAACTTGGTAGGGAACTCAACGTAATTAAGTTCCCTTGCATGTGTATAATATGAGTAACACTTCCTTCACTCTAAGAACATCGTCGAAGCCACTAAAGTTTTGTTAAGAACATCTTCAATATCATCGTCTGTACTATATAAGACCTGTTGTTGGCTAGGAAGATGAAAAGGAAGTCTGATAACAGAAGGAGTTTTGTAATGAACATCATACGCATATATACGCCAAGATGTTTCACATGAAAAAAGGTACCGACAGTCATAATTCTTTTTGATCTCATCAATTGAACCGTCAATACCGTCATTTGTTCTATTTTCCACAACTGAAACAATTGTTTTGTCCGGACCTTTGTTAATATATTTGAATAAATATTTTATTGATCCGGCCTAGTTGCACCATTTGACGTTGATATGTACCTCGTACTTTTTCAAAAGAGTTTTGTTATATGAATCAACACTTCTGTTATCAAGTATTACTCTTGACTTTGTAACAACAGACCCAAGGTCTTCTTTTCTATATACAAGAAAGCCATCAGGATTGATTGAGTCTTTTTCTTGAATTTTTTTGGAAAATTTTTTGAACACTTTCCATCTACCATGCATGGACACTTTAAGTTATGATGTCCACACGGTCCATGTGTCATTAACTCACCAACAAGGGAATACAACTCTGGATAATGATGCATAAAAAGACAGATGTGAGGGTGAGGCAAATCATGCTTTTGAAATTCAACCGTGTACACAACTACAAAAATTGAAAATAAATAAATTAGGTGAAATCTAAATGTAATGATTTTCTAAAGTGAAAATTTTACACAATTTTAGCATAAAAATAACAAAATACAAAATTTAAGTTAGGTTATATTTTTTCATACCTCCTTTAACCTTGCCAAGAAGTGCATTGACTTTTAAGTCTTTGATCAACGAATCTAGTTTGATCTTAAAAAGCCTGCATAAAATATCCTGTGTCCTCTGGGTGTAGCGTGCCATCTTTAAGGAATCTTTTTATTTCTAGCCACTTTGGATTACATGTTATAGTAATGAAAAAAATCAGGATAGCCAAACCACTTACACAAGGACATTGCATCTAAATAATTTTGCGTCATGTATTGTGCCCTGCCTAGGAAAGAAGAAGGAAGTATGAAACGCTGTTCAATTTCTCCCATGTTTGTATTTTCTTGTGCTAACTCAATGTGTATCTTTTCATAAGACTCACATCTTAATACCTTCTATTGAAAGCGTATAAACAACAGCCTCTCGCTTTCAATCATAGTGTAAGCATCTACCAAAAATTATTGTAATAATCTATTTGCATTTAGAATCAATGAAAATTTGTTAGCTCTATCTTGAATTTTAAACGCAAAACACTCCCTTATGGACAGTCTATCATGTTTTTATTACTTTTCTTCCGGACATTTCTATGAAGAATATCAACTCTGTATCCATCATCACCATACGGGAAAAGCAATGGATATTGTAGCGGTAAATATGAAGGATTGAGCTCACTTATATGTTGTAAAACACCAGATTTAGTTTTTACAATAATGTCTCTAAGCTCGATTGAGTCACCAATGTCACCGAAAATAAAAGCAACAACCTCACAAGTAGTCGGCAAATTGTATGTTATGCCATCTTGCCTTCTTTTAGAGATGAGACGCAAATTTAGGTTAATTTGTGGTTGATTATTAATACAATCTCGAACCATTCAATAAGTCTTCACCAAAACGTTTTGTGAATATAACATAGCCGTCAACTGTTGTATAATATGCAGATCTTCTAGTGAAATCAGATTCAAAAGCAAGAAAATGATGTTAACCAAAATTGTTATGAGAATTCATTTTTTAGAACTCGCCTCATAATTTCCTCTCTATTTGATATTTCATTTTCTGTGTCGTAAATACCAATCTTGCTACCCATAGTGGTAAACAAAAACATTGAGTTGTAGCGGTGAATGTTTTTCATGAAGAATTTGCTCCTTTTAACATCACCAATAAAAAGATTTTTGTACTCAGCATCTGGCTCTTTTGAGTCTAGAAGTTGAACTTTCCCATAAGCACAACACAAGTAGTATGTATTTTTCATACTTGTTGGTTTCCCTCTCCAACTCTCCTCTTTCCATAATTTTGCATGACATACTGAACATATATAATCTTGTTCTCCATGATCCACGTAATCTATACATTTAGATATTTTTGTTAAAAAAGAATTTATTACAATAGGGAACGAATCATAACTGACACGAATGTGCTTTAATACTTTAGAAATGCCAACAAACACGTTCTGTTAGGTGTGTACATCACATACTTCTGAATTTAAAGTCAAATCAATCATGTGCATAGGAGAGACATCCGATATTTTTTTCTTAAGCTTGTGTTTTCTAGATTTCAATGCACTTAAATTCAAACATTGTGAAGTTGTATTTGGAGAGGTACAAGAAGTAGACGGTGGTGTACATCTTTCAATGCTTTAATACTTTAGAAATGCCAACAAACACGTTCTGTTAGGTGTGTACATCACATACTTCTGAATTTAAAGTCAAATCAATCATGTGCATAGGAGAGACATCCGATATTTTTTTCTTAAGCTTGTGTTTTCTAGATTTCAATGCACTTAAATTCAAACATTGTGAAGTTGTATTTGGAGAGGTACAAGAAGAAGTAGACGGTGGTGTACATCTTTTACGTGATGATTGTAGTGCATAAGAAAATCCTTCATATCTACGAGTGCCTGAAATAATAACAATTTTTGTTAATAAAATTAAAGAAGTGCAATGTTAATGTAGTAAAATGATATGTTTTATCCGCAGAAAGACGCAAGGATTGAAAATTACCATTAGTAATATCTTATAATGTGGATCTGTTGTTCAAGTGTAGAGGAACATTTGAAAATGGTTGGTTTTGTAACAGAGAAGAAGTTACAATGTTATTACTATGCATGTAGGCACCAGAGGTCCTAATCTCAGAAGATGCTATTATATTATTTTGAATGTTTGAATGGCGAGCTGTAAGATGATACTAATAAAATATAGAATAAAATTATATAAAGTAAGTAGAGTAAAATACGAAAATCATTTAATTAGTTAATATTAAATTAAGGTTGCACCTGTACAATTGTATTGCGTGTTTAAACCGGATCTGCATGTCTGATTATTGGAGGACGGATATGTTGATTTGGTTTTCTTTGAGTCCAAATATATTATTTTTAGTTTTCGTCTACTTGCAGCATCATTAGATTCCATAATATAAATGGATCCTGTAATGAAATTTGATAGAAAATATAACAAATTATGATAGATGATATATCAATTTAAATAAATGAAATGTTTTTTAAACTAAAGACTCTGGATACCTAAAAACTAAATTAAATTTAAGTTAAATCTGTATTCAATTTAACATACACAGATATAACATGTAAAATCATATATCTCATATTATTGTTATTGCTATTAAAACAACATCAAACAAATATTATAATATTCAAAGACATGCATGAATTCGAGTATATATTGATAATAAAACTAAACTACTATAAAGATTGTACGAGTGAATCATATTGTAATTTGTAAAATGTATGTCACGTAATAATACTGAAATTAAATAATGACATAAAAACGTAAAGCTGATTGATATATAACAAATTTGTCAGAAATTGATGAATTGATGAAGTTTCATAACGACATTATATCAAAGGAAACGAAAATTATAAGATAGTTGTTGAATAAAGAAAAAACACAACTAAACAAACGGTAAAAATAGACTTTCAAAGAACATTGCTTCCATACTACTATGAAAGACAATCATTGAAAAATATGTAGACCTAATTTTAAATAGAAGTTGCATATATTCAAGTCAATTGAAAATAATTATTATAACTAAAACATGTTTACGGATTGTTCTAAGGTGGGAGAAATGATTTTACAAAGTAACATACCTTTCGGTTTCTCTGTGTAATGCGAGATTAAGATTGAGATTCAAACATGTAGTTTTAGGAAAAAAAAAAAACAAAGAGGATGTGATGGATGTCAATAAATAATTGTGGTATGTGTAGGTGAATAAGAATGTGAATATAACTTTTTGTATTGATTTTAATTACTATTTCCGAAAATATATATGTTAAATATGGAAGGGTACGTATATAAAGTAATGATTGTTGTTAATATAATATTAAAGTGATGATTTTTTTATTAATATATAAATTAAAACAAGAAAGCAATAAAGTAAATAGGTTTTATTAAAATTATCTTTTCAAAATCTTAAATATTTCTATATAATTCTAATTCACAAATTTTTTATATTAAGTATTTTTAAAAATTTACACATAATACATCTAAAATTAATTTAAAAAAATCTAAAACACTTCTTAACAAATTGAAAATAATAAATATTTATATACCGGATTTTACAAAAAATTCAAGTTTTATGTTTTTTTTATCTAAGTCTCTAGTAATATATAAGTCTTACAGGCCATATTCAAATTATATTAAAGTTTATATGTAAGTAATTTGTTTATTAGCACTCATAATTATAGTGATGTTTAATGATAGTTTCATAATACGGTGCATTAAATCAAAGCATAAGATTGGTAGAAAAAAATGCTAATTGTTGCATTCGAGTCAATTTGTTTTGACTTTGAGGTTGTAAAATGCATTAAAATTTGTGTTTTGGATTGTGTTAATACATATAAGAATTGCTTTTAATGTTTATTTAATCCTAATGTAACATATCAACTTAATAAGGGAATAGTGCGTGGACATTAAGTTTCATATAATAAAAGCTTCCTTTTAAATTGAAATGTAATTTATTAGTTATTATAGGTGTAGTGGATATAATAGTTAACACAAACATTTCGAATTAATTAAAATTAAAACAATTATTGCATAGGTAAAACAGTAGGTACTATAGTTGAAAACACCTTAAATGTCAATTTGAAGTAGCACCAAAACAAAGTTTTAAGGGAAACAAATCTTAGACAATGTAAAGGGTAGCCTAAATACGAAAAGCACCACAAATTAAACATTAAACATGAAACGCCAAACAGCAAACGACAAACTAAATTCTACTTTTCTAGCTTTGGAATTAGGAGTCCGCGGGTGATTTCATGACTTTTTTCCATGCATCCTTCTTGGCTGGTTTGGTTGCTGATTTCATCAATATCATACACATCTATCAGAGTGCATTTCAAAGAAGCCTGGGTGTTTATAAAAAGCAGCTGCTTTCCATAACATAGTCAATGAGAAGATTAAGCGTACGGTGAGATTAAGTAAAGGAAAAGCTTGTAACAACTAGTGTCATGGGGTTTATAGTCTTGTGAGGAGAGGTCAGGGAAATCTAAAAAAGGACCCTATTTTTTGGACATGATAGATAAGGTTAGATTTTGTAAATAGTATGGAAAAATTAAATCAACATAATCAAAAGCTGACTTGTGCTATATGTTGGTACCTATGATCCGTGATATATAGTGAAAACGTTATCGTACAATACAAACTACATAACCAGGTGTAGTGTTTTAAATATTGTTGCAATGTAAGCATAATGTATGTTAAAATTACTTGCTCCAATCATCTTACACACACCAAAAAAACGTGTAATTGTTTTCCAAGTTGAAAGTGGTGATGTCTATTTTAAAGGCAATCTTCCAGCCCAACAAAGTATTAAAAACTTCTAGATAGAAGCACATTTCATCTCCCTGAAGTTAAATAATGTGTTAGTTCATGTACACTTTAAGTATAAAAAACTAACAACACAAGTATTTATTATAGATAATATTGAAATATTAAGTTTAAACATCCCCACTTGCACGTAATCATCAAATAACTGCAAACATTAATTTTGATGAACTTTTTAGCCTCACGATCAAAAGTTGAAGAAACGTACGAGTAAGTAAAGGAAAATTGAACACTATAGGAATTTTAACCTAAAACCCTATTTTACATTAAATATTTTGTTAGTGTAAAGCTGACTTGTGCTATATGTTGGTACCTATGATCCGTGATATATAGTGAAAACGTTATCGTACAATACAAACTACATACCAGGTGTAGTGTTTTAAATTTGTTGCAATGTAAGCATAATGTATGTTAAATTACTTGCTCCAATCATCTTACACACACCAAAAAACGTGTAATTGTTTCCAAGTTGAAAGTGGTGATGTCTATTTTAAAGGCAATCTTCCAGCCCAACAGTATTAAAAACTTCTAGATAGAAGCACATTTCATCTCCCTGAAGTTAAATAATGTTTAGTTCATGTACACTTTAGTATAAAAAACTAACAACACAGTATTTATATAGATAATTGAAATATTAAGTTTAAACATCCCACTTGCACGTAATCATCAAATAACTGCAAACATTAATTTTGATGAACTTTTTAGCCTCACGATCAAAAGTTGTTAAGGAAACGATACGAGTGAAGTCTTGAACACTTATAGGAATTTTAAACCTAAAACACACAATTATATACATTAAATATTCTTGTTAGTGTATGCGACATAGGTGAGCTAATTTTATTACGTAATATGTATTAAAATCTAGTACCTTAGAACAATCTCAATTTGTTGATCTTCAAAACTCTTGGGCGGGCATCCATAAAGGATTGGCTCTTGCACTACATTTGAGCATTCCACAACGGTATTGATATTGTCTAGTCTAACAACTTTTTTCATGCAATATTTGCATGATTGGTAGAACCACTCTACCTCAATAATTATGAGCTTCACATAACCAACAACAACAGACTTGACCTGATGTTTTTTAAAGGGTTATTGGATTTTAATAATCCCAACTTTCATTTATTGGCCGGGATTAATCCCAACTTAAGAAATGTTTACAGACACTCTCAACTTTAAGTTTATTTTCCTTCAACGATCCCTAACTAATTGAGAGTTAACACCATTAGTTTTTTGATGACGTGGACTGTTTATATGGCCAAAACACCAAGGAGAAAGTTAAAATCAATCATTTGGTCCGTCAATCTTAAACTTCTACACCCTAAAACCCGTCAATCTCCAGCTTCTGATATGAACCACTTAAATTATTCAAGGTAGATTTTTGGTGACGTTGGAGGCTAGACACCGAAAAACAGACTTAATAGAGGCTGGGCGGCGATGTAGTTGAAAAATGGCTCAATGTTGGCTTCATTTTATCAAAAAAAAAAAAAACTAATGGAGGTTAACTCTAAGTTAGTAAGAGATCGTTGGAGGAAAATAAATTTAAAGTTGGAAGTGTCTACAAACATTTTCTCCGTTGGGATTAATCTCAGCCAATAAATAAAACTTGGGATTATAAAAATCCAATAACCCTTTTTTTATTTATGTACCTATACTGATACAATCTCAAGTTTTATTGATGTATTATGTAAATAGATTTTTGGAAAATAATGATAAAGAATCTTCTTTAACTATTGGTCTACCAAATTATATCAGTATAGGTACATAAATAAAAAAAGAGTTATTGGATTTTAATAATCTCAAGTTTCATTTATTGACCGGGATTAATCCCAACTCACGAAATGTTTGAAGACACTCCCAACTTTAAATTTATTTTCCTTTAACGATCCCTTACTAACTAAGAGTTAACTTCTGTTAGTTTTTTTGATGAGATGGTGCCAACATTGAGCCATTTATCAACTACATTGCCACCCAGCCTCCACCACGTTCGTTTTTCGGTATCTAGCCTCCAACGTGATCTGAAATCTACCTAGAATGAGTTAAGTGGTTCAAATCAGAAGGTAGATATTGACGGGTTATAGGGTGCAAAAGTTACAGATTGACGGATCAGATGGTTGATTTTAACTTTTGATTTAGTGTTTTGGCCATATAAACAGTCCACGCTATCTAAAAACTAACAGTGTTAACTCTCAGTTAGTAAGAGATCGTTGAAGGAAAATAAACTCAAAGTTGAGGGTGACTGTAAACATTCCCTGAGTTGGGATTAATCCCGGCCAATAAATAAAAGTTGAGATTATTAAAATCCGGTAACCCTAAAAACGACAGTAAATAGGTGTATAAGGTGAAAAACTAACTCCTTTTTAAAGTCATTAATCTCATCTATGTCAGAGTCGATAAACAAACAAGAAACATTGTATGAGTTAGAGAGCGAGTAACCATGTGGCAAGTGTACAAAAAATTAATTATAAATTAATTTTTACGTAATAAATAAGTGCACTGTTTTTTAAAGGTTATGATCATACGATGTATTAAAAACTAATATGAATAAGTTAACTGAAATAAATTATTGACTGGAAATGCGTAAATGAAAAACCATATAATGGATCGGCGAAGTCGGTGCATCTACTAACAGTTGTATTGTAATACAGACACACTTTCAATGGGTTATCAATGTATCAAAATACAGCAGAATTGTCACCCAATGTTGGTTTCTTGATAATCAGAGTCGCCTTTTCAGCAAGGAATCTTTCAAAACTAGTAAACCACTTGTGCAAAACACAATTTGAATCTTATTTCCTTGTAGATCATATATGTATAAGCTTTATGAGATGATAAAAGTGAATATTTTTACGTGTAATATGTTACAAACCTGTTCATCAATGAGAATTGTTTCAATGGAAAAAGTTTGAGTGGGATTTTTGAACATGGGTTGCCTCCAAAACCTGATGATACGAACTCGAAGGGTATAATTATCCATTGAAACATCCAAATCACTGATGAATGAAACAGTCGACAAAAGCCCTATAATCAAAATTAGAGATAAATAATTAGGAGTTAAAATATGAGAATGTTAGTTGAAGCTATTAACAAAATAAAGATGAATGAGAGATTGTACCTCGATTGTTATAAGTGGCAGAGGTCAGAACAAGTAGTTGTTGGACAAACTCACCAACTTACACAAGTTGGTGAAAAGGTCCATGCTTTAGGAAGCTGTAGATTATGGTCTTGAGTCTGTAACTTTCTACTTTATATACTTTTATCCTTTTTGTATTAAATTAGGATGTGAGCTATGGCATGTTATCGTCACTAGTCAAAAGGCAATCTGCCTTTTGACTTTACATTGATCTTGTTGTCTAGATTAGTGTTTCTGCCTTCAAAGTATGGCCTGCTATAGGATGTAGTATAAAGTATCTTAAGTCCTTGTATTTTATTTCCATGCTTTGTAACACTTGTAAGAGAACTTGAGAACAATATACTTTATCCTTGAAAACCATTGCTTATTGTTCTTGGTTCTGTCTTATCTTGCTTTGCTTGTGTTTCTTAGTATCACCTTAAAGGTTTTAGTTCCCTATTTGATCTGTTAAGTGTTCTAAGTCTCTCCTCATTATAAAACTGATTGCATTGAACACCTTCACCAGTCCTGCAATTGGTATTAGAGCATTCCAGGCTCTTGATTGTATGATTCACCATCTTAGATCTCTTAGTTTTCACAAAACACTTAACAACTCAAATGGCAGCTCTCTCAAAGGCTGATATGGAAACTGGAACTATGAAAAAGTCCCCACTGATCTCTCCTGAAGACTTTGATACTTGGTGTCAAAGAATGGAAGTCTTCATCAAGTCACAAGACTCCAAGATGTGGGAATCTATTGTCTCTAGACCTTACATTCCATGCACCTCTTCAGCTGCTGCTGGAGGTGGCTTGATACCAAAAGAGGTAGCAGACGTTTCTGAACAAGATTGGACTGGAAAGTTTGGACTGGACAAAAGCAAAGTGGAAAGTTTGGACTGGACAAAAGCAAAGTGAAGTGTTTCAACTGCAACCAAATGGGACACTTTGCTAGGGAGTGCAAGGCACCTAGAATAAATAGTGGCCAAGCACAAACCAGACCAAACTACACTGAAGGACCACCCAGAATGAGAAGCCAAAGTGACAAGCTGCAGTTGCTGTTGAAGAAGGAGGCTTTGAGGTTGAAGATGCATCTCCAAACCAAGCACTTATGGTAGATCATGATGAAACCAAGGAACAGCTAAAGACCAACAAGAATGTATGGATCATTGAAAGTGGCTGTTCCAGGCACATGACTAGTAATGGCTCTCTAATCCAAAATTTTGAGAAAATTGATGGAGGGCCTGTTTCTTTTGGAGGAGATGCTGGAGGTTATATTACTGGAAGGTGCATGGTCACAAATGGTAAGCTCAGCATTGAGAAGGTAAATTTTGTCAAGGAGCTTGGATACAATCTACTGATTGTATCACAATTTTGTGATCAAAGACACAACATGCTCTTTACTGAGCATGAGTGCATTGTTCTCAAGCCCGTGGTGGTCATTCCTTAGGAGCATATACTGCTCAGAGCCCCTAGCAAAGGAAACATATACAAGATGGATTTGCAGGAAACTTCCCCTTCAGGAGAAGTGTCTTGCTTTCTGTCTAAAACAAATAGTGATGAGTCTTTTCTCTGGCATAAAAGAATGTGCCATGTAAACTTTAAAAACATGATAAAAATAATTAAGAATGACTTGGTAACTGGAATGCCAAAGAAAGAGTTTACAAGTGATGATCATTGTGTTGCATGCCTGAAAGGGAAGCAACATAGAGTGTCTCACAAGCCAAAGGAAAGAAATTCCATCACTACTCCCCTACACTTGTTACATATGGATCTCTTTGGCCCCACTAGTGTAATGAGTCTAGGAAGGACCTCATACTGTTTAGTGATCACAGATGATTTTACTAGATTTATTTGGGTCTTTTTCCTTAGAACTAAGGATGAGACTCCTGAAATCTTGAGGAATTTCATTCTGAAGATTGAGAATCAATCTGATCACAAGGTCAAAATCATAAGATATGATCAAGGAACTGAATTTAAGAACCAAATCCTTGATACATTTTGTAATGAAAAGGGTATTACAAGACAATATAGTGCTGCCAGGACTCCTCAGCAAAATGGTGTTGCTGAGAGGAGAAACATGACACTAATTGAAGCTGCAAGAACCATGTTGTTTGACTCTAAGCACTCTATTACCTTCTGGGCAGAAGCAGTGAACACTACTTGTTATGTGCAAAACAGAGTTTTAGTGGTTAAGACTCATGGTAAGACTCCTTATGAACTGTGGCACAAAAGGAGACCTTTCATTGGTTTTCTCAGATCATTTGGATGTCCTTGCACAATCTTGAATACCAAAGATCAGATAGCCAAATTTGATGAGAAATCAGATGATGGATACTTTATTAGATACTCTTCTCAAGCCATATAGAGTATACAATCTCAGAACTAGAATAGTTGATGAGTCAGCCAATGTGACTTTCAATGAACACACTCCTTGTGGGAGAGGTTCTGGTCCAGATTGGCTGTTTGATCTTGATTTAGTTACCAACTGTTTTAGTAACCTATCAACAGAAGATCCTGACCCTAGATTTGAGCTGAGAAGACCTACAAATCAATCTACTTCAGCTCCGGTGGTAACAAATTCTGCAGATGGAGCTCCTATCAGCATAACCATGATAAATCCAGTTGATACGTCTGAAGTGCCTCAAATTCCAGCTCAGAGGCACAAAACTTAAAGGAAGGAGCTTCAAATGTAGAAAGAAATGGTAATGGTGACAGTGATCAAGAATTCCTTGATGCTAATAATCACTCCATGGAAGACAACATTAATGATGTCACACACTCATTGGATCAAGTCTCTTTTGATAAGTGTGCTGATGTGGTGGGAGAATCTACACTACCTGATCAAAAAATTTCAAATTTAGATCTCTCAAATTAACTTGTTGTGATTCCTCAACTCAGAATCCACAAGTCTCACCCCACCACAAACATCATTGGAGAAGTTGACAAGGGGGTAAGAACAAGAGGACAAACCCATGACAAAAATTTTTGTCTCTACTCTTGTTTCCTATCTCAAGTAGAGCCAAAGAAAGTTGATGAGGCTCTAAAGAATGGAAGTTGGGTTGAAGCTATGTAGGAGGAGCTGCTTCAATTCAAAAGGCAAAAGCTTTAGAACCTATGTCCTCTCCCTTTAGGGAAGACTACCATAGGAACCAAGTGGGTGTTTAGAAAAAAGAAAGATGATAGAGGACTTGTCATCAAAAACAAGGCAAGACTTGTTATTCAACGGTATACTCAAGTGTGCTTTCTTATATGGGGTAATTGATAAAGAGGTGTATGTCAAGCAGCCACCTGGCTTTGCAGATCCAGATCATCCTGATTATGTCTGCAAGCTTGATAAAGCTCTCTATGGGCTGCACCAAGCTCCAAGGAAGTGGTATGAAACTCTATCACAGTACCTATGTCAACATGGCTACAGAAGGGGTACTATAGATGGAACTCTCTTCATCAAAGAAACAGGAAATGACTTAATGCTAGTTCAAGTTTATGTTGATGACATTATCTTTGGGTCAACTAATCCAAAGCTCTACAAAGACTTTGAGAAGCTTTTATCAAAAGTTTCGAAGCCAAATTACCTTCGGAAGATTTTCGTCTTTCAAGAAAACTACTTTTGGGCACTTTTTCAGAGGTGGGACCGACACCCGGATTTCAAAGTTTATCCTTTCGCATTAACTTTGTCCCAAATCCATTTCATATAAATACCCAATGGTTTCCCCCTCTTTCACTTTTCACTCTTCATCTGCAACATCTTGGTAACCTAAATTCACCCACAAACCGCCTTTGTTCTTATCTTCCTTCACGATGAAGCTTACTAAAATGGCCAATCAAAATTGCAGAAACCAACCTGATTTCTCCATACAACTTCACAGACAACACAATCAGGTTGCTCTGTTGAATTCTGAGAAAGATCCTGGTTTCTTAGAGGTTTGTCGCTGTCTTTCATTGTCAAACTACTTCACCTCCCTCACCATTGATCCTCCTCTCTATGAGGATCATCTTCTGGACTTCTGGCGGACCTGCCAAGAGGTCACCAAGGATGGGGAGAAGGCACTGTCTGCAACAGTGCAGGGGAGGACAATCTTCATCACTCCGGCCATCATCAACACTCATCTTCAGCTGGATGATGCAGAAGGTGATTTGTCCTTCCCTAAATCTGCTGTTAACCAATCTTTTGAGTAGATGGGCTATGAGGGAGATTTTTAAGTCAGAACCTTCAGGAAAGGGAATGTCTCTTCCCAGTGGAGGATGGGACTAGATTTCTGAGGATCTTTCCTTCATAGTTCATGGACTGGTTCAAGGGGTCAAGTTCAGGTATTCATACTTTGTTTACCTTAATCTGCTTTCTAACTTGGACTCCCTAGAATACTACATGTTCCCTAGATATGTCCAGCACATTCTTAACTGTGAACTGGGCTCAGTTGAGGGGAACATGTAGAATTCTTAAATTGGGACAGATAAAGCCCGACATCTTTAAAATCATGAGAAAACCAACTGTGGGATTCTCTAGGGTAGAAACAGCCCTTGTCCCCAAAATGTTAGAGCTCATTACTCAAGGTAACAACCTAGTAGCACCAGCTAGTGTTGAACCCACACCTACTGTCTCCCAACCACCATCTCAACCTACAATAACCATCACCTACTCCAGAAAACACAAACGAACCCCTTCTCAAGTTATTAAGTCTGAGCAGGTCCCTATATCATCACCCATGCAAGAGAAAGTGGACACTGGAGCTCCCACTTCCCTTGAGGAGCAAACCACTCCCATCTCTCATATTATCAGTGCTGAGTTTCCTCATGCTCAGCCTGATGAGCTCATAACCCAAACAACCTTAAGCCTTCACTGTGAGTCTCAAAACTCTAGTGAACAACCTTCAGGGGACAGTTACCATCCCCAGCCTCTTGATCTCAACCAACCAATCCCTAACCTTGAATTCTGTGATGATGAAGACATGGGATTCAATGAGTACCATGAGTCTCTCTTCTCCCCCCTTTCTCAAAGAGAGATGAGTGCTACTATCACTCCCATGTCTAGCCCACATCATCCACCACATACTGAGGTGGATCTCTCTGAACAAGTTCAGGAGGTCCATCTACAAGAGGCTCTCACTATTGCTAGTGATTACATCATTAAGACCTCAACCATGGCAACTCAGCCCATTGACACTTCACCTTAAGTTGTCAGTGAGTAGAGTAAATCCAGCAGCAAAGAATACTACGCTGGTAATGAGGAAGAGAACATCAGTCCAATTCTCTCACCCCCCCCCATGATTCTTCATCTGATGATGAGGGGAGTCTGAAACTAAAGGTGCACAAACTTGAAAAACTATGCACCTATTTAATCTCCAAGGTCAGTCACTTGGAATCTCAAGTGACTACCTTACAGGAGAGGGTCAATGACCAGCAACTTGAGATCACCGATCTCAAGGGCAAGATAGTTGAGAGACCAACAAGACAAACTCAACTAGGTCCACAAAAACATGTGGAAGTAGTGAACTTGACCTCCAGCTCACTTATGCAAGTGGGTGATGCTACCAAAAAGAGGAAGAAAGTCTTTACAACCACAGAACCTGGGAGTTCTGTCATGAGTATGGACAATAAGGACTCACCACCCTCACTTGCATTTGTCCAGGCTCAAAAACTTTCTCAGGCTCACACTGATGTGGAGGCCATAATTGAACAACTGTTTGAGGAAGGAATTCCAATGACCATGTCTGCCCCATCCTACCTAGCTGAAAATCCAATAATGGGATGGTGGTATGACAGCTCAAGAATGGCATTGGTGCTATCAAGATCTCAGGGGCAGCAGGAGCTCTTCAACTTTCAGACCCTGAGTTGCCATGATGGTATGAACTTAGTTAACCTGCCCCTCATCAATCTAAGCCAAAACAGACAGGCTGGCAGGTTAGCTGAGGTGATTCAAGAGTGGGTGCTGATGGAATTCAGACAAAGAGCTAAATTATATAGATAGAGTCTAGCAAGGAAAACTGTTGGTCAACTGGATACTAAGGCAGACCCTAAAATTAGCTTCAAAGGGGAAACCTCAGTTGAAGGACCAGTAGTAGAACCTATGAACCTTGTGACAGGCTCACTCTCAGCACCCAGTACCCTCAGTGACAACACCTTCACCCAGTACCTGCAGGTGAAGGTGTATCACAACCTTTCTCTGGCCAGAGCTCAAGCTCATCACAACCATTAGAAGGCCAAAGCTCTCTCCACCCTGAGTTATACAGACCATCAATTGATAAAGGGAAAAAGAAAATGACTCCTGAGGAGATTGAGGAGGAAAAGAGAGAGAGGAAGAGGAAGGCCAGGGGAGAGAAATCTAGAGAAGTCCCAAGCTTTATGCAAGCTGCAATCAGGGCTGCTCATAGGCCTGATACTCAGAATGATGAGTTAAGAGCAGCCGGATTAAACTATCTGGGACTTAGGAACTACAATATAGATGAAATCATCTCTCTCCCTTTGGCAGAATTAGATGAACTGGCAGACAGAGAGCTGTATAAAGAGAGGAAGGAGGCTGAGGCAGCAGAACTGCTCCTCAAAATTAAAGAAGAAAGAAAAAGAAAGAAACAACAGAAAGCTCCTGTCCTCTTTCCAATTCAAGAAAGTCCTGAGAAGGAGTCTGTGGCAGTTGAAGAGGAACAAACTTAGATAGGCAAAGAACAAGAAAGACAGAAGATGATAGCCTATCTGAGTGCCACAGGTCTCTATCAGGCAGCAGCTCTCAACCCTCTCTCATTTGAATATATTGAGTTTGAGTACCTCAAATAGCTTGACGAAGAAGCTCAAACTCAAAGAAAAGCTGTTAAGAGGAAGATGAGAGAGGAGGCTGCTAAAACAAGAGCCACCATCAGAGCATAAGAAAAGAACTCTGCTGACAGGCTGAAGATGGTGAGCTTTTTGAAGTTGTATGGGTTCTCCGAAAGGAGACTTGGTCCTATGTCTCTATCCACAATGGATGAGCACATCAGAAGGATCAAGCAGAAGATTAAGGATGGTCAGCTTGTTGACTTGCATTCTCCACCAAATCCAGCTGCACCTGACGTTGAGGTGAAGGTTGAAGAGACAACACAACCTGAACCTGAAGCTACACCCAAGCCAACTTCATCTTCTAACCCACAGCAGGGTTCTGAATCCCTTTCTTCTGAACCAATAAGGGATAAGGGCCCAACTGAGGAGAATATAGAAGGCCCAACTGGTGCTGCAGGCCACACTCCTCAATTGAAGAATAGAGTAAGGAAAAGGATGGCCATCAGAAGGGACAAAAAAGAAAAAAAAGTCCAAGGCATCCTCCTCAACACCTCAGGATGAGTAATAACATCCTGAGGAAGTGCACTAAAAGGCTGCTTAATCAACTCCATTTAAAGTAGAGACTCTTACATCTGGAAGACCAACTATGTCCTGAATCTACACTGCTAATCCAGACATGAGGACTGCAAACTGATAAGCATCCTCTTTGTTTTGGTAGCATTAGCCTAGGGGGAGTTTGTAAGGAATATGAAAGAGGCTGATGCACCCAAAACAGTCAAGGTGCTTCCTGCATGCATGCACTTTGTGCATGGTAGAAGTTACTTCGAAAGTTTTACACACTGCAAAGAAATGGCTCTAAGTGTAAAATCTTCCGAAGCCAAAGACCAAATCTTCCGAAGCCAAAGATGAAGTCTTCCGAAGCTTAGAAGACAGTCTTCCGAAGCCTCAAAGATAGAAGACTGATTTCTTTCAAAAACAGAGAAGACATGCTTTCTCTGATCAACTTTTTTAGAAAAGCTGACTAACTTCCGGCTGGCTGCTCTGCAGACTCACCAACTTACACAAGTTGGTAAAAAGGTCCATGCTTTAGGAAGCTGTAGATTATGGTCTTGAGTCTGTAACTTTCTATTTTATGTACTTTTATCCTTTTTGTATTACATTAGAATGTGAGCTATGGCATGTCATAGTCACTAGTCAAAAGGCAATCTGCCTTTTGACTTTACATTGATCTTGTTGTCTAGATTAGTGTTCCAACTGGCCTTCAAAGTAAGGCCAGCTGTAGGATGTAGTATAAAGTATCTCAGGTCCTTATATTTTATTTTCATGCTTTGTAACACTTGTAAAAGAACTTGAGAGCAATATACTTTATCCTTGAAAACCATTGCTTGTTGTTCTTGGTTCTGTCTTATCTTGCTTTGCTTGTGTTTCTTAGTATCACCTTAAAGGTTCTGGTTCCTTATTTGATCTGTTAAGTGTTCTAAGTCTCTCCTCATTGTGAAACTAATTGCATTGAACACCTTCACCAGTCTTGCAGTTCTTTTCATCAATATTTAGTATTATATATAGACACTTAAAAGACTAAATTACATAAATTGTCCTTTAAGTATGTGTAAAATTATGGATCTTGTCCTTTAACTTTCAAAATTACATTGGCTATCCTTTTTATTGAACTTACTTTCACTTAATACCCTTTGTACTAACCTCCGTTAAAAAATACCGTTAACCCCACTCACGCCCCTCTCACGTGAGGGGCAATTTTGTCCTTTTATACATTATACTACTGCAGGCTATAAATAAATACCCCATACCCCCTTCTTCTTCTCCACTAATTTTAGGGTTCTTGCACTTGAAAAATTAAGAAACGATTATGGTGTATTATTGGTGTGGTAAGCAAGCTGTTCTAAGAACCTCGTGAACCCCTAGAAATCATGGTCGTCGGTTCTATGGATGTCCTGAAAAGGTAAATCTCCTTCATCATTAGTACTTACTCTTTCTGTTATTCTTCATCCCCGTTCATTTTAAAAAGTTCTGTTGTAATGCAGGGATCAAATTGCCATTTCATTGGATGGTTTGTTCCGCAGATGTGTGAAAGATTAGTGCTGATTATTCCAGGTCTATTGAAGACAAAAAATGAACTTGAAGAAAATCTTAAAATTAGCCAAGCTTAATCAAGAAAATGGAAGAAGTGTTTGTTTATGACCTGGATTGGGATTATTGTGTTTTAGCTGCTATGAAAATGAGCTAAGCTAATGTCTTTCAACTGATTTTGTATTAGGCAAATGTACTACGCAAATGTAAAGTTTTGAGACTAATATATTGTTTCACTATGGTAATGACATATGCAACCAATGTTTTGAATCTTATATTGTTTTTTCTTTTATGTTTGACAATATTACTACAATTGAAATAAAATATCATTATCTACATAAATATGCATTACATGAATTCAAGCAAAAATATAAATTACAAATGCATTTAATCAAACATAAACCATCATATTGCTGAATAACCATACAACCAACAAAATCTTTCAACATACACCTAAAACAGACACCACCATAGTTATCAAAATACACCATAAGGTTTGTTCATTACATAAACCATAGATCATTCATTAAATAAAACATAAACCACCAAAAGACTAGTTACACAAAACTAGCTTTGTCCTCTGCAAATCCTGCTATTATGGCCTGTTTGTTTACACTTGCCACAGGACACTAATGTTGCTTTGCTTGACAACTTTCCACTTTGTGTCATATCCTCTAACTCTATTGCTGATCTCTTCCTTGCCTTTCTTGGCCTCCTAATAGGCTTATGATAAATAGGTGGTATGATAATTGTTGGCACTTGGGATTTTGGCCATATTGATTTACCATTAATTGGATAGATCTTGAACTTATAAACTTCTTTCCACCTTTTCATCCTGTAAATAGGATTTAAAAAGCTTTCGGGTAAGTCAACTGATTGTCCATTTGCAGCTTTGTTCCAGATGGCTACCACTGCATGTTTGCAGGTATGCCAGTGAGTTCCCATCTTCTGCATGCACAACTTCTTTGACTCATGTTCACCACACACTGATCTCCAAATGGCCCACATACTTGATAGTGTTCTTCCCCATTCTAAATCATAGTATATCTATCAATAATGTTTTAATAGAACATATTAGTAGCATATGATTTTAACTTTTAAATCATTTATAATTTTATAATGACCTACTAACCTGGTAGCATCCTTCTTGATTGACTCAAACAATTTAGTAGCATATGGTGTTAACAAACCCTCACTTCTATCAATAACTTTAAGAACATTCACTATTATCCTCATCAAGTACTCCCTGATGTACTATAAAACAGTGATTATGGGTTTGTCCCTACCATCTAAAATCTTGGAATTCATAACTTCACACATATTATGAAGCATGACATCTGAGATTGCCCTACCTATAATCAAACAACTATTTTAGACAACCATATGCAATGATTTAGTAATAAAACCCTAATGTACTTTATAATTACCTGAGAAGTGTGATCTTGCCAAGTGTTTGGGTGGTATTTTAGATAACCACACATGTGCATTGCTATTGAATTTCTTCACCTCTCCATTTCCTTTTCAAATCTAACAATTGTTGTAGCTGTGGCAATTTTCCATAGGAAATCCTTATACACTTTTCCTTTGAAAGTTTGTCTCATATTCTCATTGATATGTCTGAGACAGTATCTATGTACAGCACATGGAAATACCTTAGCCAATGCAGGTATAATGCCCTATTTTGAACATAAAACACATATGAAATTATGTGAGTTACAAAAGATTGAATTGAAATTATTAGTTATAAATGTAAACAAATTAAAGCACACAGGAACACCTTTTGCCTGTCACTTATAAATGTAAAGTTTGAGTTCCTCAATAAGTCCAAATCATCACCAAGGCATTGTAGAAACCATGTCCAAGAGTTGAAAGTTTTAGCTTCTACTATGGCATAGGGTAGTGGATAAATACCATTATTTGGGTCAATACCCACTGCAATAAGAACCTGGCCTGGAAAGGGACCTTTCATGAAGGCCCCATCAAGGCCTAATAGATCTCTCCCAAATGCTTTGAATCCTTGTTTTAAAGAACCTAAACACACATACACTCTCTTGAATCTTCTATGTTCACTTGTTGGGTCTATTGATGGCTTAACCTTTAATTTCACTGTTGTACGAGGATTTGTGTTCATTAATTCATCTAAATAATCTCCAAGCATTCCATACTGAGAGCTGTAATCACCATGGATTTGGACCAAAGCTATGTGCTTGGCCTTGAAGGCCTTTATCTGAGAAACTCCAACTTGATACCGAAACTGCTCTTGAACTACTTTCACTAGAATGTTAGGATTTTCCTCTAATTGATCCATAAGTTGTTTAGAAAGAAAAGTTGTTGTACATGCTTTAATGTGCCTTCTTTGAAGGCATTTATGCTCATCTACCAAGGTTTTGACCACCCATGTCTCTGATCTAGATTCCTTGGAAAGTAAAAGCACCCAAGGGCATAAATATTGTTCTGGGTTTGTCTTTTTTCCTCTGCCACCAATATTTTCTGTTTTGTTCCTTTACTTTTATTACAACAGCTAGACCCAACTTGACTTTCTTTGGGAACTCCATCTGTAGACTCAAATCTGGGAATATCACCCCAACAAACAGCTCTAAACCTCTTCCTATCATCCTTTAGAATTCTTAATTGTCTTCTTGTCTCAACAACATGTTCCCTAATCAACTTTTTTTCTTCTTCTTTAGTTCTAAACATTTGATCAAGATAGAACCTTGATCTGTTTTCATTCTCTTTCCTTATAGTCTTTAATTTTCTTTTTCTAATACTACTACCATTCTCATCAAACTCTGACCCACTAGAAAAATGTTCATTATCAATTTCATCAATTTCTATCTCATGACCATCTGCATTGTCATTTACATTAGCATCATTTTCAACATCACCATCAACATTGACCTTAAAATCTCTCATATCAACCTCTACATCATCAATATTGGTCCCATCATCTGCATTGAAATCACTTTCATCCTCATCACTTTCATTATCAAGATGTAGTGCTTCATTCTCATCTATATCATCAACATGCTCTCCTTTATTACCATCTATATTATCAACCTGTTTTCTTTCATTTGCATCTACATTATTAGCTGGATCATTATAATCACTATCAACCTGCATTCCTTCTTTCTCAGGTAGTTCAATTCCAGAATGCACTTCTTCATTCCCATCAATACTATCAACTTGACATTACCACTACCAAAGAAAGGATCAAAGTTTGGATCATTTAAATTGATTTCAATTTGATCTTGTTGAGCACTACTTTCACCATCTTCATTAACAGTATCATCAGTCCACCCTAACAACAATCTACATCTACTGTCATTAGTCATTTCCATGATCATTATATGTGCATCACTAAGCTCTTCAATTCTAACCTTAGATGGAGAGCAGAAGTAAGTATGCACACTTGTTGTTTCATATTCAACATACACATTAATAAGCTTATGCACAAACACATATTTTAAAAACCCTAACACATCTGCATCACTCCCTAAAGCCTTAAGACCAAAATTTAAATCAGAATCAGGCACTAGATAATGGTTAAACCTCTTGCGTCTGCTTAATAACCTAATTTGCCCATAACAAGGTCCAACTCATATACAGAAAACTTGTCAATATCAAGCATATCAACAAAATTTGTAATACCTTCAACGTATGATCAACCTGGAAACCGTGTGAACACACCACCGTGATGCAATTTTATAGAAAATAGATGAGGAAAACCCACTGCCATTTGAGAATTACTACAACTTATTAGACATTTTACATGTGAACAAAAACTTAAAAATGCAATCTTTAATCACATTTCTTGATAAAGATATCAACTTACCATAGAAAGCATCAACCTCATCTTGTTGTAAATGTTGTCGTATCAGCTAGTGAGGAGCCATAGATGATTTTCGTATGAGATTAGGGGAAGATTAGTACGGATGAAGTGAATTAAGTGAAGATGTTCAAGAATTCTAATATAACGTATAAAAGGACGGAATTGCCCTCACGTGAGAGGGGCGTGAGTAGGGTTAACAATATTTTTTAACGAAGTTAGTACAAAGGGTATTAAGTGAAAGTAAGTTCAATAAAAAGGATAGCGAGTGTAATTTTGAAAGTTAAAGGACAAGATCCATAATTTTATACATACTTAAAGGATAATTTTTGTAATTTAATCTACTTAAAATTAAAAGTAAAATTAATTGCAATTTAATTCATGCAATAATGTAGAGAGGAAGGAAAAAGAAACTTAACAACACACATATGTGTAATGGTTGGTGGTAAATGTTAACAAATCTGTCTTAAATGCATTTCTTTTTCTATCTTAAATTAAGTTTCTTCACTACCTATCTTCTCCCTAATATACTTGGTAGAAGTCACTTCTTTTAATATATAATATGATAGATGTCACCACATGAATGTTTGTATATTAGAGTAATTTTCACACCATGTCTCTCCTATTATATATGATCTTGAATCTAACATTTGAGAAGTTTTTAGAAGTAAAGAGTGTGATATCTCAAATTCTCACACTATGTTACTTTTTCTCTAATTATCTATGATCTTGAATATAACATGCAAAAAGCATTTAGAAGTCAAAAACATGTCGGAATGTGTGATATGGAATTTATGTTTGCAAGAAATGCCTATGAGTGAGGGTTTGAGTTGGTATTTTTGGAGTGGTACAACTGTGTTAACTTAAGTCAAATACTGTTATCAAGTTAATTCTTTACGGGTAGACATGTGAATAACGAACAATTATTTGTAAATTACTAATTTAAATATAATAGGTTATATTTAAAACTTGAAAGTAAAAGCACTTGAGCTAAATTTAATTAATTATCTAAATACCTAATTAATCAATAATGGGTTAACTAAATTGGGTATAAGCATATTATAATTAAAAGCCTAAATAAGGATTATTATACGTAATCAGATTGATTGTAATAAGAAGCTTATGGGTGAATTTGACGATACACCAAAATATTCACAATTAAAAGAGTTGAATTAAGGCTTTTAAAAAAAGTTAATTTGAGATAAGAAAGAAACCCTATTCTTCCCTCACCTTACTCTTTTCGAGCGCCACATCAAAGGGGCCCTGAACCCAGTCATTAGTCATTGCTGACCACCACCAGCATGTAGTCGTTCGATGTGAAGGCTGGACATCCAACCTTGTCGAGTAGTTCATACTAGATTACTTAGACATGAATGATTTTAAACCTAACAAAACAAAAACAGGTCCGGTTAGGATTGGTAACATTTCATGCTAGGTTTTGGTCAGAACGGATACAAGTCAAAATGGGTAGTCCGAAAAATGTCCATTTTAGTTTGGGTCGAAATGGGTTTTGATGAATGTGGAATGTTTCTTATTAAGAAAATGGTTTGAAATCACCTTCACAATTAGTTTAAATCCTCCCTAAACCTACGATCAAAATTCTAATATTTACCGATTAAACCTTCTGGCCAACATTTGAAACATCATAGAAGACAAACTAATCATCACAAGTCTTTGTGGGACACCATGTTCTCAACTTTCATAAAAAGATCACTTTATATTAAGGGTTGGGGAGGGGACACCAACACCGTGAGCCCATGGAGAGGCCCGGCTTCGAGCGGCAACACCACTGCTGGTCCCACTCAATGTCATTTGGCCGTTTCACGGCATCCACATGCCGGGTGCTTCTTTCCCATTTTGAAAGTTGCAAAAGTTAGGCTCCCCCCACCCCTTAAAAAACACGATGTGAGCACCCCCCCCTCTCCAAATGGTGTGACGTGGTGTGGTGTGATATAATAAAATGTGATTGGTGGGTATCTGATGTGGTGTGTATGGTGTAAGCACTGCTCCCACCCTATCTCTAAGACTATCTGCAAGACTACAACTCATCCTTTTCACATTCAAATTTAATTAGTATGCCACATCAGATTTTTATCCATTTATCCACACCTTTCACCTACCACACTCATACCCGTCCCACATGAACCACATTGTTTCCTCTAAGTTAAGCTAGTGGGCCCCCCAAACGAACCCCATGTAGCCAAGTGCGGGTGATCAAACGCGAGCGGGACGAACAGTGGACCGTAATGCCACCCGCCTGGCGTGCAGCCACCCGTCTTCCACAATCACCTTGATTTGGGGATAGCCTAACATCAACAACCCACATGGTCAATTGATTTGTTGTTCCATCGACCCTAATTTGCTCTCGTCAATTTCATCACTGTTCCTTGTCATGGACGGTTGTCTCGTGATAATCATACAAATATAAAAGACAATAAATCTAAAGAGTTAAGTTTTCAGCAAAACAACATTAGAATGGCAATTTATCTCCTCTCAAAATAGATAGATCCAAAAAGCTTCTTGAGACAAGGTCTGCTTCCTTTCTAATTCAGTATACCTGTAATAGCCCAACCAGACAAGGCTTACGTGTCACTATCACGGTAATCAAAAACCAAAACATATTTCCATAATTAATAACGATTAAAAGTCTAAATTCTACAAAATAAAACATTAGTCTAAATCTCAATTGAAGTCTATTACATCAAAAATAAAATAAAAAAGTCTTCTTTATCCGGATTTCCACTCTTCACTCCCCTCCCGAATGATATTGCTGCCCTGACGTACATGAAAACAAAAGCACGCCTGAGCATAACGCCGAGTGAACGGAATAACAGATAACATAACAAGCAGATGTAATGATAGGAGAGAACATGATAACATAACAGATATATAGATAACATAACATAACCCGAGCTATTAATCATATCATATAATAACTGAACAGGGGGAACACAGGTAGCTAGCCCGTGAACCAATGTAAATAGAGTATGGGCACACATACAACCATTCACCAGAGTCCCAAAAGAAGAGGTATAAAACCATCCATCCGGAAATGACAGGACTAACCTAGGATCGATCCATACACCTCTGAGGAAATAATAATAATATAACAAGACATCCAACATAATTTTAGAGTCCTCTTTAGAGACGCCGTGATCTCAGCTCACCGCCACGGTTGGTGACACGCTATTGATGCCGCAATAACACGTCTTGGTCACCCCCAAGATAGGGAGAGCTCGGGTAACATAGTACAGCTCAAAGATAGGGTTTCCCTCACGGTTTCTCTTACCGCTCTCCTCAGATTTAGCCAACATCTTTTTATTCTCTAGGTCAAGTGTTCTCACAGCATCGGCTACTTCATCGATGTTGTTAAACTTTTGGGTCACTATCCATCTTTGATTTCTCTCATGAACTGCCCATTTCAACTTTTCTTCTTAGACCACGGGGCTACCTGCAGCTTCACCATAAAAACTAGCTGGTCTATAGAATCTAGCCATGAATTCTGGCCAAGGTTTATCATCACATTGCTTAATAGATGCATATTCTCGTGCATACTCATTTCGTTCCACTTCAGAGAAATAATTTTTGAAGAATATAGTGCGAAAGTCGGCCCAAGGAGGGGTAGCAGCATAATCCTCTCCACCATGTGTAAGTTTGACCCGTTCCCACCAAACGAGAGCATCATCTTCCAATTTGTAGGAAGCCAACCTAGTTTTAAATACATCACCCACTCCTAGCACCTCGAATATCTTTTCCACATGGGCTATCCAGTTCCGAGCATCCATCGGGGTGGTAGCGTTACTAAAAGATCTTGGTCTTTGTTTCATAAAACGTTCAAGCCAAACTTGAATCTTAGCGACAGGTGGTGTTGCATTTCCATTAGGAGGTGGTCCCGTGTTGTTCCCGCCAAGAGGTGGCCCTGACTTATTTCCACCAGATGACGGTCCCATGTTATTTCCACCTAAATTTGCTTGTTGCATCTAGAAGACTGTTTGAGCAGTCTGAGTCATCAGATTAGGGAGTAGTCCAGAAATAGCTATGTTTACGGCATTAGCAGCGAGAGTTTCCTAAGGAGTATGAGATGAAGAGTTATTCCTAACATTTCGGTTGTTTCGTGCGTCTACTAGGAGCCATGATAACTAAAAACCAAGATTTACGTGTGCAGATAGGTAAAGATTAAGCAGAAGATTAGAACCTAAACCCCATGTCTACCCATTACCTCACATATTTAGTTTTAAAATTTTAAGTTTCTACAGGAAAGAGCCTTGGCTCTAATACCATAACTGTAACAGCTCAACCCGACAAGGCTGACGTGTCACTATCACGGTAATCAAAAACCAAAACACATTTCCATAATTAATAACTTTTAAAAGTCTAAATTCTAGAAAATAAAACATTAGTCTAAATCTCAATTGAAGTCTATTACATCAAAAATTAAAAAAAAATAAGTCTTCTTTATCTAGATTTCCACTCTTCACTCTCCTCCCGGATGGCACTGCTGACCTGACGTGCATGAAAACAAAAGCACGCCTGAGCATAACGCCCAATGAATGGAATAACAGATAACAGAATAAACATATGTAATGATAGCAGAGAACATGATAACATAACATATATATAGATAACAGAACATAACCCGAGCTATTAATCATATCATGTAATAACTGAACAGGGGGAACACAGGTAGCTAGCCCGTGAACCAATGTAAATGGAGTATGGGCAGACATACAACCATTCACTAGAGTCCCAAAAGCAGTGGTATAAAACCATCCATGAGGAAATAACAGGACTAACCTAGGATCAATCCATACGCCTCTGAGAAAATAATAATAATATAACAAGACATCCAACATAATTTCATATTTCTCTTTAGAGACGCCGTGATCTCAGCTCACCAGCATGGTTGGTGACACGCTATTGATGCCGCAATAACGCGTCTTGGTCACCCCTAAGATAGGGAGAGCTCGGGTAACATAGTACAAAAATATAGAGTAGTCTAGCTACTTATAACGGAATCAATCAACTAGCTTCGTATGACCAGAATCAAAACTAGAGATGAACGGGAATCAAATATGAGACAAGGATTAGGCAAGGCAAGCAAACCAAGTCACCCTCTCAAGTATGCAAACCTACAGTTTGTTTATGTTTTGAGTTATATTACTGAACTTATATAGCTTTTCTGGTCCGTTGGCTTATTGGTTTCTGGCGACAAGACTCATAGATTACTTATTTAATTAATAGACACTTATATTTGAAAGGTTCTTGTATTAAAATCTCCAACAGTACGCTTTCCTTCTTTGATTAGCATTCAATTGTGAATGATGAGGTATATTTATGTATTTTAAATCAGTTGATACATTTTCGAAATATTTCAACAGTAGATTTACTAAAACGATTAATTCATTTGAACAATTATAGGGGCTTATGTGTAGGTAAGTATGCTCATCCTTAAATTTCATAACTTATAAGAGCATTCACACTAGCTTCCCCAATCCCATCCCTATATTTACACTAAAAACACTACTTTTTTACTATCTCTTTCAATTAAACAATACTTTTTAATATCTTTTTCATTACTTTTTCTCTCTCCTCTACTCACAACAACTTTTAAAAATATTAAAAAATTTATGGGGGTTGTACTGTGTTTCCTCAAATATGGGGAATCACGATACAATCCCCATAAATATTCCCCCTCCTTTACTCACAACCACTAACAACCATCCTCCATAATATAGGACACACACTCATATCAAAATAGGAAACCTACTGTGAATGCTCTATATATATATATATATATATATATATATATATATATATATATATATATATATATATATATATATATATATATATATATATATATATATATATATATATCCATAGCTTTGTAATATCTTACCTAATATAATTTGTTTCTTTTACCAACTTTTGACTAGAAAGTCAAACTATCTACTATATGGATTAGTGGAGCCTACTGCAATATATAATCGATAGGACAGAAGAAAATTAAACATATTTAATTATTGTTCTTCTTTATTTTTCATGCATAGATCCATGACATTTAACCAATACTCAGCCTTCAAAGATTCATCTTCTTCTAATTCATGTACGTGTAGTTTTAAATTCAGTTGTACGAACAAGGATTCAATACGAAGTAAATTTCGATGGACAGTAAAGTTGAGTTTAACAAACTGAAGCAACCACGAGTAACCTTTGGTCGCTGGAACCAACAATCACAATAGCCATATTTGAACATTTTATACCAACACTTATATCGAACAAAAAAGATTGACGGTTTTTGATTTTATTACCTCGACAACGAAACGAAGACCAGCCGGAGATTAAGCCAAGGGCGGAGGCACACAACGCACGACTCGTGGCTGCGTATGCCGTTGGAATAAATCAGAAACTCAAGTAAGAGTTAGTGTAATACAAACTGGTTCTGATTGAAATTATATGTGATTTAGTTACCTGCGTTACAAATCTGAACTGAAATCGCCCTAGTTGGTTGTAACCGGTAATGCACGGAGGAGCTTAGTAGGCAATGAATACTTTAAATATGATGGTGAGGTGCAACGGTGGCTCACGGTGGACAAAATCGTCTTCAGTCGCTTGAACTCGAACACAGAAGGCACGATTAGGATCTGTGAAATCTAAGGCATCTATGAAGGAAATCAAAGTCTTGAAGGGGTATAAATCCACCGACTGAAACACGGGTTCCACGTGATTTACATCCCATCCAATTCTTGAGTTAGTTGGGGATGATAATCATCAAGCTAAATTAAAATTTAGGCTGCAGAAACATGGGCCATTAAGAATAAAAATATAGTATTGTTCGATGGTTGTGGGTCGGATCAGTAGTCCGCGCGAGCCTCCTTGCATTTATATATATATTGTTTTTATATAAGCACTAAGTTCTTAATTACGTGGACATTTGTTCTTTATTATTATTATTATTATTATTATTATTATTATTATTATAATTACTAACTCATAAATTTGCTTATTTATTTATTTATTATAATTAATATACATATATATATATTAATTTATAGGATAAGGAACAGTTGTTAACCCACTTTTATTGCGATAACACGTTAACACTAATGTAACAAGCACTTACACCACGATTATGTAGTGCAACTAACTTTACATCGCGTTACACCACTGGTGTAACAATTTTCCCTTCATTTTTTAAAAAGTTTTACCCTTTTTTTAAAACCGTCTTTACTTTTTTGTATGATGTTATTTTTTTATACAAATTACACCATTAAATAGATCATTTTAATATCTTTAATTCAAGTATAGTCTTGCTATATTTTTTTTTTAAATTTTAACGTTAATTGTGGACCATTAGTTTACCACTGTAACTCAAACTTACAGTGATGACGCGGCCTGCTATGGACCTCTAGTTTGATTAATAGGTTATCACAATAAACATGGGTTAACATTATATGTATATATATATATATATATATATATATATATATATATATGGGGAGGATCTATTAGAAATCAACTTATAAATAAAAACTAAGAAAACTACATCTTAACCATTGATCAATGTTGATCAAGAGTTGTAAATTAGTATGACATTATTGTAATTTTTTGTGAATTAAATATGGTAAAAGTTAATCAATAAGGGCATAATGGGCAAATCAATATATTATTTGTAACTTTCATATTGTATTAATTATGAAATTCCCTAAACAAATTTCTTCTCTCTAAATCTCATTATCTTTCTTAATCTTGTTTTTTTTTAGTAACTCATAAAAGATAAATAGTTTTTTAATACAAAATATCATCAAGGAATGGGTCAAATGCAATCAGATCACTACGTTGAAAATCAAGGTATACATAAGGGTATTGGTACATAACATTATTATTACATATACATATATGTATATGCAAGGGTATCGATACATATATGTAACATTATTATTACATATATATTATTGTTACATTACATACTTACATTTCCCTACTTACGGTACATATATGTAACAGTGTAGTTCCATACATGTAAGTGTTAGTGAATACAGTTAAGGTTTAATAATTATGTTAGGAAAATCTTAAGTATAAGTCAATATATCATAACATTTAAATTTATTCAAAAAGTATATATTTTATTTGTAGGTACAAAATCACAATTTAAATACTGAAGAAGTTACCTAATATAATAACATATTAGATAATACATATATTTAATTAATGATATTATAATATAGTTAATTAAAGATTTTAAACACTACAATTGTTTGTTTTCAAATACTTACATGTATTAAAATTACATATAATCTAATAGTTATATGTAATAAGTTATCAATATGTATGTTCACTTGACTGCAAGAAAAAAAAGTAGACAAACTATAAATAATAATTGGTTGTATTCCTCTTTATCTTGCTCAAATTCTTTTTGATCTTCTTCTCCATCAACTTTATTTTTCGATTATTTGTATGTTAATGATTAATCTTCTAACTAGTCTTCTTGTGCATCTTTTTTTGATTCCCTTTCTATTATTTTTAATCTATAAATAATAATGATACTTGTAATTGCTAGGATAGGGGTTTCTATACAAATTAAGATCTATTATTTATGGAGATTAAGGTGGGATTTAATAAAATAAGATAAATTCCAAAATTAGTTTAGAGTTACATTTACCAAAACACCCTTTGTATTAAATAAAATAGAAATAAACTACAAATTATATGATTGGTTAAAAGTAATTTTCTTAGTTTTCTCTTAAAAGAGTGGTTTTATTTGTTTTCTCTATATATAGAGAGAAGGGATCCTAAGAAAACCATAATTTTATAAGAAAACTAGAGAAAATCAATGAAACAAGTCAAATAATCTATAAATTTTTTTATCACTACCCTCTATATATGTGTTTGAGTATATATAAATAATAATATCGATCAAATGAAAACTGTAACATGGTTTTTCATATACGTCACACATAGGTTACGTATACGTAACCATTTTTCATTCGACATAGTGTTACGTATACGTAAAACACTTCATTCTCGTATGTATGCTCAACATATACGTACCAAATACTTAAATAACATCTTAACAATTAAAATAACAAAAAATTTTATGAATTATGTTATTGATTTCCATGGTTTTCTTTGGTTTTCACATAACTATTAGATTTCTTAGGATCTCTCTCTCTCTCTATATATATATATATATATATATATATAGGGTGCAGAATGAATGTTAACCCTACTTTATTACGATAACCGTGTTAACTTTAACAAGATCAATCAAAATCATTATTTTTTTGATGGAATATTATCATTAAACATATACAAATATATGTTCTTTTATATATATATATATATGTGTAAATTCATAAGCGTAAAAAAGTTACGACCAGTGTAACTTACTTATGAATTTACACATATATACATAAAAGAACATATATTTGTATATATATATTGATGTTATTCCATAAAAAAAAATAATGATTTTGATTGATTTTCAAAAGTTAACACGGTTATCGCAGCAAAAGATGGTTAACATTCGTTCTTTTCCCTATATATATATATATATATATATATATATATATATATATATATATATATATATATATGTATGTATGTATTATAATACCGTTTACTCAAACTAACCCAACATGTTTAAATAACTTCCATAATCACCAAAACTTGATAACTGGGTTTATTTTTCCAGGATTAATTTTTAATCAACATAAGTGGGTCATTGCATTACAATACTTCTCAATTCAGGAGCTTTCATTAATAATTACTAACAAAGTTGCAAATCAATACAACATTTAAGCTAACAAATCAAGAAAATTTGGTTTGTAATGCCGATATATACAAGACAACACAATGAAAGAATTAAGGATCACCATTCAAAATGTTAGAATTGATAAAAAGAAAATATATCAAACACAGTGGGACCTTAGCGGCTAGTGTTTACGAGCTCCTATTAGAGTCATCAACCATCATCCCTTTAAGACTTTTAGCTAACCAGATGGCAGTCTCTCTTGGGGAGACTTTATCTTTGCCAAAAGGTCTAAGCACAACAGCTAGTTCCTGCAGCCTGTTTTGTTGAAGCAAATCGGCAGACAATTCAAGAAGCCCTTCGAGTGCCTCTGCTCGTTGCCTTGTAGATGTAATATCTAAACTTTCTTTCACTTGTGGTGTAATTGTTTCTTCCTCAACTTCTGGTAAACTGTTCTTTTCAACATCTTTACTGCAAGGACTATCTGGAATATCAGATTTCATTGTAGTAATTTCAGATCGATCTGATGGTTCATAAGATCCTGATGGAGAGGCTACGGGTTTGATCTCGGCCTCACCTTTTACCTCTAAATTCCTTTCCACTACTCGAAAGTTGCTGTTATGAATCACATCACCATAAGAAGGTTGAAGCTGTGGAGGAGAATGATTTTCAATCTTTGGATTTTGTAAGGACGACACCCCGTTGGACAAAACATTATTCATTTGACTAGATGAAACAGGAACAATGGAAGATGCAGTATTATCTTCTACTTGTGATCTAAATTCTTTTACAGTGAATTTATCATGACCCGCGAGTGTGGATATGGAATCAGCATTTGGTTCAGAAATTGCATCAGATCCACATGGGAATAAGGCTGCATTTGAGCATGATATCGAATCTTGATTTTGACCACCCACAAGCACCCTAGTTGTCGGAGAGTTTCCATGAGCTATCCCCATCTGAAGGGATGAAATATCTGTTTGGGTCAGATTTGCTTGTAGATGCACAGGGTGTACAACTTTTGTCAAGTCACCCTCACCCACCCATGTATCACAAGGTTTAAATCCTTGAACGGGAGCCAAAGATGTTACTGGATTGAATTTATCATCATTGAGATTCTCATTTGAAATTTCCATCCACGACTCCTCTACGATCTCTGAAACAGACTTTCTTTGGGCGGCATGAGTTTGATATGACCCACGTGAACCTATAATGCTCCTACCAGGAGTCTCACTCGCAAAAGGATCTATGATTCCAGGGTTATGACTTAACTCATTAAGTCCTTCTGTCCTTCTAGGAATCTGAGTGGGGATTCTCATATGAGTCTGAATTGACCCACAAGGATCTACAGTCGTTTCATTACTCCGAAAATCATTAGGGCTTTTTATTTCAGGTGGGGTCTGACTTAACTCATCACGACCTTTAATCCTTCCAGGAATCTGAGTGGGGATCCTCAAAAGAGACGGAGGTGGGTCCTTATGTACAACATTTTTAGTAATGGTGGTTATGGTATCAGGATGAGAACCAATAGCTGGTTGCTTAATACGTCCTCCTGGGAATGATGGTCTTCTGAGAAGAGTGGGTGGGGTTTTTAATCTCTGATTTTCATCTTCAATGGATCTCCTAGGCCCAGAGGGTGGGGTCCCCTCTGGCCTACCTTTAGTCTTTGAAGATGACTCTATCACAGGTTGCTGCACAGATAGCTCATCACTTATTAGTAAAGGTTGCAAGTTATACCTATTTTGCCTAATAATTGGTCGATTCAGATCATAGATTATCTCCGAATGGCTAAATGGTAAACTTCAAAAAAAAAATAAATAAATAAAAGAGCTACAAAAGAAACATGTCAACTGTGTTGTCATGTCAAACAGATCGAAAAAGTACCCCAAAGTGTCTAGAAATGCATACAACCCCCTCAATTGCTTTAATTTTTAAACGAAAAAGAGTGATTTCATTGAACAGCAACCAATTTTCACCAATGTTCCACTTCGGATGCTAAACTTTTTTTCTACGCATGTAGCCAGTCAAGTTTGAAAGGGTCTCATCATTGTGAAAAACTCTGAAATTTTATGATAAAATGAGAGTGAAGAGAAGGAAACCTGGAAAAGGTAATATTGGTGCAAAGTTGAGTTGAAGATATTCAAGATTAATGACAAAACTGGTCATTAAATGAGAAGATAAGTGGTTTTATTACTAACGGATACAAGCCGTATGACAAATGCCTTGATGCAGTGACCTATAAATTTAAAATTTAACAAGATTTTCAAAAATGACCCACGAAGTTTATGGGGATAATGGAGTGATTTTTTACCAATTATTGACCAATATGAGACACATCTTCAGACATTAATGGGCAAAAGTGTACAGAGAAGTCTAGCAACCAAATTGGAAAATGGTAATAGTTAGTCGCTATGTAATACAAAAAATAGATCTTTTTTAAATTTATTAGGAAGTTGTAATGTTTAATCGCATCTAACAAAATTACCTATTTAAAAAGCTTAAAACAGAAAAAAAAAAAAAAAAAAAGTGTTTGTGAGTGAACACAACTGACATGTACAAAAGAATATCCATTTTGACTCCAACCTGCTCGTTGTTACATCTTTAATCTTCAAGTATCATTAACTTGTTTGAAGAAATGATTTGAGAAAAGAAAAGGTTAGTGGTACCTGATTCTTGAAGGCAGTTGATCCTTGAGTTCTTTTCCTCGCCTCAAGGTTGCTCTTTTCAGGAGGCGTATCAACAATATTAGCTGCCTTCCACCCATGATTCACTACAGTTGGTTTGGCCAATTTACTTGGAGTTTCAATGTCAGTCTTAAAACGGCCACCTCGCATTGGTGAAGAGTATTCTCTATTTTTACCTTCTTTCAGATCCATCTTGATTTGTTTAACTGATTTCGCTTGTTTACCTTCACTATTTGACTTTAGATTATCTACTAATGGTTTGGCGACCTCTTGCATCATGTCGATTTCATCATGTTCAGTACCTTCTAGAAACGAATCATCGTCATCATCATCATCTCCATGGGAAATCAGATTTGTATTATGGTCACAGGTGCAACCACCAGGTGGAATCTGAATGTTTTTCTCACTTGATTTCACACTATCTTTGTCACTGATAGAACTGTTACTACTTTGACTTCCAGATCTCTTCTTTCTCATCTCATGAGCATTACCAATCGGCTTTGAAGGCGATGTGAGACCAATACCAATTGAAGAGCGATACTGGTCAACATATGGTTGCAGATATGGGTGCTTCAAAAGATCAGATGCCTAACAAAGTCAAAGGGAAAATAATTAGCTAGAAGTTAGAATGAAAGACAGTTATTAACTGGATGGGTAAAATTACAAAAACGTACGCTGGGTCGATGTTCTGGGTTCTTACGGAGCATTCCTTTGATGAGGACTTTTCTGGAAACAGAAAATAGAGAGACAACTGATGTTAATTGCAGATATATCCTACATGATTTCTAATTCCATTATATATCCTACAAAAATACTTATACAAAACAAAAAATACAAATTCATTTGTTCCTCGGCATTATCAAAGTATGCATTTCTAATCCAACTTCTGAAGTACCCAAATACCGTGAGAGTGTAAGTTGTAATGATTTTTCCTGCTAGTTATTGTTAACATGGAAATGTACTAAAAGGTACAATAATGCTTATTAAAAAGTAGTCATCTAACATGTATTAGTTCATTTAGGATTATTAGTAGTCCAGATGAAGTAAAAAAAACAAATAGATAAAATATCAAAAACCATTTAACTTACAGGGATGGAGAATAACAAGGAGGCAAAGGACCAATACACGATCTGTTTATTTTACTTATCAGTCCCGCCATGTCCTGAAATCAATAAATATATGCAATCAAAAATCAATCGCTTAGAGAGAAATAGGAACTTTTCCATGGGTAACAGAAGACATTACTTTATAATGTTAGTAGTATTCAAAGGCAGGCAATACAGGTAAAAAAAAAAAAAAAAGGCGGGTTGTCGAGATGGATACAGGAAAAAATAGTTAACCTAGCCTCATTTTGACTCAAAACAACTTCTTTGTCCTTTGTTCCTTAAATTTATCAATAAAGGAGTAATCTAATATTTAAATATTAGCGACTTAAGAGTATGTTAGCACAATCTCCTATATATAAGAAATTATAACTATACCATTTCCATATGATAAGCCCCAAATTGGGTATAATAGTTGTGGAAATAATTATTAAATTGGTTTTTCAGCAGGCAAATTATTGTCTTATAAATAAATGTTGAGGAGCGTGTTATGTGTCCTGCAAATAATAGGCTTAGGGTGTATTTTAATAATAAATAAGGCATTGCAGTTGTAGTTGCTTGCATTATTAATATTGAAATTTGAAAATGGACCGGTGTTTCAATCGAGAATCATTCAAAGAAAGCAAGTCAAGGAGAGAAAGAGAAGGATCCTCTGCATAACATATTTGTATCGACTGATAGATTTTTGTTCTTCTCTGCGCTAATCGGTTTTGTTTGGCATTAAAACATGTGGCATGCGTGCAATTAAATTAATATCACGATATAAGATACCCCAAGTATCTTTCTATTTCATAAGTTGAAAGACATGTCTAACCAACATCTTTTTTATACTAGCTGCATTGATGAAGAACGGAGTTCAGAAAATATAAGAATATAGAAAAACAAAAGACCTAGATTTCTAGAGCATCACACACACACACACACAAAAATAAATAAGTAAAAATAAAACTCTAGAAATTATAGAGCATAATATAGCTAGAGATCTCACTCAGAGATAATGGTTGCACAAGACCAAATAATATACTCACAAGTCTCAACTATATTTATCCAATCATGTAATAATTATTCTTCAACATTAAATATTGATTTGGAATAAAGACAAGTAAATAACAAAGCAAATTGGTGTTCAAAGAAATGAAGAATACATGTAAAGGATAATGCTAAACTATGACAATAATCCCAATCGCTATCTCATTAGGAATTAGGAAAAGTAGTAACTATCCTAACAGTTAGAACAAAGCGGGACAACACATTGATGTGTAATTGTGATTAGTTATACTCCTGCGATTAAAGATAAAATGACGCATAAGTAGTTGTAAGTTTCATTTTTACACTAGTAAACTTGACATATTATTTATCTCGCATTTGTTGAGCTACTTACATGACTTAGATAGATCAATTGTTTGAAGTAGTTATGGAATACAGCAAATCAATCTTATTTATTTGATCTAAAATTACAGAAATCCTATAAACTATACGAAAAAATAATAATAATCCGACTTCAATAACTCTCAGGCATTAAAAAAGTAGCAAAAGAATTAACGAAATATATTTCAAGAGTTATGCACCAAATAAACACTAACATCATTTGACCAGTGCATCTAAAGATAACCTATGGTTTCTCACCCAATGGTGATTGTTTCACACAGTCAAAGAGAAAGCTATTACCTATGTTCACATTTCATACTTTTATTAAATCACACAGTAATTGCTTTTTGGTATTATCTCTCTATGTAAATTGAAGCTAAATGCTAGCAACATAGCAATAAACAAATTTGGGTATCTTAGAAATATAGCTAACAGAAATCCCAAGTATCCTGATAATATTGTTAGGGTAAATATGACTACAATAAATAGTTTAAAGCACAGAAACAAACGTACTTTTTGCCCAAATCTCATAAACCTCTCCCTGCGCACTTTTTTAATGATAATTTTGAACATTATTTTGTCCCATGTGAGATAGCAGAATACGGATCAATACCATGGTAAGGTAACAATGAAACTTAAGAGGTGATAGCATATTTATGTTAAACAATTATAACAGGACCAATCAGATTAAGATCTTCAGACAATCAGCAGCACTTAAACCTCTGAGAATAAAGGAAGGGATAGAGAAAAACTGGTTTAAGAGAACTTACAAAAGCTTTAAATGCTGGGCGGTGAGCAGCCATTTCATACATACAACAACCTGAAGAGCAAACAAAAAATATTACACACAAAATAAGTACGTAAATAAAAACAAGCACATGGCTTGAAAAAATAAATACAGAAAATCAGATACCTAAGGACCATATATCTGATTTAAAGCCATAAGGAATATCTGCAAGTAGTTCAGGACACATGTAGTTTGGTGTTCCGACAACCTGGAATTAAGTAAGAAAGTGTATTATATATATGAAATAATAGGTTGAAATTAGAAACTACAAATCATACTCCAGCCACAACGTGAAAGAAAAGTTTTACTTGTAGGATATACCACAGTAAACACAACATTGCCCTTGTTTCTATGCTCTTACTTGTCATTACTATAGTTTCTCTCACCACTTTGTGTTGTTAGTATGTCATTGTTATAATTGCTAGTACTTTTTTGTTTCACTGTTATTCTGATTCCCGGTGCCACATTATTATGTGATATGTTATACGTTATCTATTATCATACTAATTAAATACTAAACTTGACGTGTCAAGAGAGAGCTTCGAAGCCGGGTCTGATGACAAGCAACCTCTTTCTCCTCTAGATAGAGGAAAAGTTTGCATCCATCCTACCCTCCCAGACCCTACCTATAGCTTTGCTATAAGTGAATTTTAATAGGTAAGTTTGCTTGTTTATGTATATGTATACATGTACATACACAAGTGTCAAACAACTTGAACTATACTATGGCTCACCATTTATCATGTGTATGTACCATATAGAAGTAGAAACAAGTACATATATCATATATGAATATAAAGAACATACAGAAGAAGCCAAGTCATCAGCCTTCAAAGTCTTAGCAAGCCCAAAGTCACCTAAATGAAAAAATAGATTACACAAAAGAAATTAATTGCTGCTTTGAGCTAGAGGAAGTTAAATCACATCAACTAAAGAACATAGTTAGTAGCTCACCAAGACGAACATCTTGATCTTTGGTAAGGAAAATGTTCGAACACTGGATATACATTACAATGAGAGTTGGTATAAGGCATCAAAAGTAAAACATAATTTCAGCATCCAGAACATATTATTACATACCTTCAAGTCTCTGTGTAGAACATAATTAGAATGCAAATATTCAACTGCCAATAAAATCTGAGCAAACCACTTGCAGAGTTTCTGTAAGGCCAAGATTATCAATAATCAGTAATTAGAAATCTGGTACTTATGATTAAAACATGGAAATGGAACAACAAACAACAATACCTCCTCCGGAAAGTATTGTCCAGGTGCTTTTTTCATCAATTCAGCCCTGCTCATATTCATTTTATTAGGCTGCTGAAAGGAACAAGATAGCTAAAATACAAATAAAGGAGCTACGTTATACATAGGGACTTACATGTCACCACCTTCACAGTATCCGGTAACAATGCAAACATAGCAGCCCTACATTCAAGAAATGAATTTAAATCAGACCAAATGTAAGCATTACAAATAAAATATCAAGAAGTCCCAAATAACATTTGTTTCTAACCTTCTCAACCCATGCTTCTTTGAACTCAACAATAAAGGGGTGCTTGATACGGGCGATAAGAGCCATCTAAACATCAAATGGAAATCATTCAACAATTCAACAATCAATAATAAAGCAAATAGATCCTAACAAATACGTGAAGCCAACAAAGATACAAAAATCAGAAAACGAAACCTCTTGGTGAGCAGATCTCCTGCAGCGTTCAGTCTGTCTAGCAAGACGAATCTTCTTCAAAACATATCTGCATTGTGAAGCAAAACAACATAAAGATCTGACACTTGAAACTGAAGAAACGACAGAGAAAGAGATCTGACTAATACTTGGTTTTCTCCAATTTGTGATTGACAAGAATGGCGGCACCAAAAGCACCCCGCCCGATTTGCTCCATCATCTCATACTGCTCCATTTTTGACTCCATCGATCGATGAATCAATCACTTGTTGATCCAATAATGCCAATCGATGTTAAGAAACCTGAGTACGATTGGCTGAAGGCATCATCACATATCGTCTGATGCGTTATATATGTGCGGTTTTGGTGAGATCAAGAGCAATGAATCATGCTGCTGTTAAACTGAGGTTGGATCGAAGAAGAAGAAGAAGAAGAAGAAGAATAACCTGATATTCGTTGAGATTCGGATCAGGTCAAAATGTTTGCCTTAGGCGACACACGAGAGTCAAATACAGCACACACTTAACTACAACTACCATACTTTGACCACGGGTACTCAATCAGTGGCATTTTGAGTTAAATGCAAGAGTAAAATGTTATTTTTGTTTCTTACGATTTGTTTAGTTTATTATTTTAATCGAAATTTTTTTTTTAATTTTAGTCATTGTAGTTTATTAAGTATTGTCATTTTCATTCACCTCAATAATACCGTTAAAACTATGTTAAAACTCCGTTAAATATGAGGGTATTTTAGTGTTTTTCAATACCCTAATTATCCAATTAAAATAAATTAATCATTTAATGTTCAATTAAAACTAAAAAACAAATGAATCGACTCGTGAGACCGGGCACTTCGATTAATAATAACACATGTTGTTCGATTAAGATCTTCTGTGAGATTTCAATTAATCTTCACGTTTTGTTTCAACGCATACTGTTGTTCGATTAAGGTCTACAGTTGTCATGTTTTGTTTTATTGAGTTCTGCTATTGTCACGTTCAAAAACCTTAATCAAATAAAGCTTGTCAACAACAAACTCAATCTCACAACATAGCTCAATCAAATAACGGTACACATTTGAACAAAATGTGAAGATTAATTAAAATCCCACGACAAACCTCAATCGAACAACATGGGTTAGAGTTAATCGAAGCTTTTAAATGGAAACGTCTGGTTTCACTAGTCGTTTCATATGTTTTTTAGTTTTAATTGAATATTAATTGATTAATTTGTTTTAATTGCATAATTATGGTGTTCAAAAAGACTAAAATACCCTCATATTTAACGGAGTTTTAACGGTGTTAGTGGAGTGGATGAAAATGACAACATTTGGTAAACTACATGACTAAAATGGTAAAAAAAAAAGTTTTTGGATTAAAATGACAAATTCAACAAAACGTCACGGATGAAAATAACAATTTACTCAAAATCCAAAGTTATCGTTTGGTATACATAAATGAAGTGCAAAATAAAATGAATCATTAAAAATGAATGAATGAAAATACATGTTTGATAGTTTAAGGTAATTGAATGAATCATTATAAAATTGATTCCATTCTCTCAAATATATTCCATCCACCCCTTTCTATTTTTATTCATTCGATTTATTATTCTGTTTTTAGTCACCAACACCACCCGCTCACCCACCCACCATAACAACCACCACCGGTGACCAAGATCGATCGTCATCGGCCATCACCATCGGCACGACCACCACCATCGACCGCCACAGCCACCACCACCACCACCGTCACCATCGGCCACCAAGATCGGTTGCCATCGACCACCGCCACCGCCACCATCACTAGCAGACACCACCACCCACAACCACCACCACCACCACCATCACCACCGGACACCACCACTAACAACCACCACCACCGAATACCACCACCGAACACCACTACCAGCAACCACCACCACAACAACCACTGCCCACCATCATCACCACCACTGACAACCATCACCACCGACAACCACCACCACCACAACCACCATCGACAGCTACCGGCCACCACCACCAATTACCACTAACTACCCCTGCATCACAACCGCAACCACCAACGTCACCACCACTGTCGCCCACCACCACCACCGGCCACCACCACCGCCAACCACCATCACCTGTAACCACCACCACCGGCCATCACCACCACCACCACCGACAATCACCGACCACCACCACCAATTTCGACCAGCTACCCCCATCACCATAACCACCACCACCGCCCACCACTACCGCTACCAACCACCAGCCGCCACCACCACCGGCTACCACCATCACCAGCAACCACCACTAGCCGCCATCGCCACCACCACCGGCGACCACCATCACTGGCAACCACCACTAGCTGCCGCCACCATCGCAACCTGCAACCACCACTAGCGGCAACCACCTTTGGTTGTCACTATCATAACCACTTTTGTATTCTATTCATTCATATTTTTCTTCCTAACAAACAATATAAAATATTGATTTATTTCATTCCCATATGATAACCAAACATGATAATGGAATGTAATAGTTCATTCCATTCCTCCATCCATTTCATTCCCTCATCCATTCCATTCCCTCATCCATCCATTCCATTCAAAGTGTTTTTGTTGATGTTTTAAAAATGAAGTGGATAGTGAATCGGTTGTTTTAGAATTTCATTGGCCAGGCTGGCCAAGAAAGAAGTATTATTTTTATGTTTGATTCAAAATAAAATATGAAATTATTATATAGTTTGGGATGAATTTACACTTTTAAAACAATATAACACCTAAATAACTAAATTGTGCATCATTAATTACTAAAGTAAATTAAATAAAAGAAAGATTTTGAAATAAAAAATAGTAAAATCTGGTCCGACCACCTATACCGGTCCAACCTGTAATTAGTCAGTTCGAATGTAAAATCAAATACGCACAACCAGACCGGTTCCTTGTCCGATTTGCCGGTCCTGTTCAATTCTAAAACATTCTTGTTGGCTATTAAAAAATATATATTTGAGTCGGGTAAATTGTATATTTGACTGTATATTTATTAAAATTAAATGACATGGATATTTTATTTCTTTTAGGACTATTATTCTAATGCTCTCCAATTAAAAAAATGTTGGGTAGCAAGAAGCGTGACCATGATAAATATAAACCAAGTTAGAGTATGTTTTTTTGTTTGGTCTATAGTAAATGAGCGGATGAGGATCATTTCAATTGGTAGAACGAAAGGGAAATCAAGACTCTTCAAAAGGGGAGAGAATGGTTAATTACTAAGGATAGTTTCTTAAAAAGTTATATTGATGTTTTATAAAAACCTAAAATATGTATTAATAAAAGTTAGTATAAGACCCTACACTTACTATAAAATTAAAACTATATAACTCAAAGATAAAACTTTTTAAACTTAGACATAAAAAGATGTGACAATAGTCAAAGCACCTAGATTAACTTAAATTCCAAAAACATCAAGGAAACTTTTATGATTAACGAAATAAAAAAGAAAATTGTTAATTTAAAAATATTATAGATCATTTTCTCCTACTTGCCACACAAGTATTGATTTACATATATGTACACATTACAACAAATCTAATAGCTTGCTAGAGTACAAAGCACTCCCCTCTACCACCATCGTTGATGTAACATCCTGAAAATTTAAATAAAATAAGGGTTCAATTCTATTTTAAAGTAGAACAGGACAACAAAAGAAAGTGCAAAGGGGAAAATATGTAAATTATGCCCTAACATTTCGGTATATAAGGGAACCTAAGCCGCCCCCTTCCCATTTTGGAAAGCTTTGCATGCAAGCCTGTATTCTAGAAAGAAAACGCTTGGAATTTCATGAAAAAGGTAAGGCTTATGCCTCTTTCACCATCAACGAGCCTAGATCATCATTTATAAGCATGTTTGTATTGAGATATCATATAAGAGTTCTCACATTTATATAGGAGTGTGTAGATCTCGGATGTTGAAGTTTATTTTAGGGTTTGCTCCTCAACATTATCACGGTGAGTTCTACATTCTCCACTTTTTAAATTTTTCAATGATTTTAGGGATGATACGCATACCCAAATGTGTTTTACTCTTAGATATATGGTTTTCATGAATAAAGTTAACACCTTTATTTTTAGGGTTCATGTTTCGATTAAGTCTATGTTTCTGTTCAATGTCTATGTAAGAACCCTAAATTATATGTCAATGTACTAATGGTTTTTCATGGAAAGATAAGGGTATAACTACATATGAATTCTATCATTTTCGTATTCAACAACTACTGTTCATTGTAACACGTTCGCTCATTAAAAGGGAAATGTTACCCGCATTGCCTTCTTTACCAGCATTGGCCTCCTAGTTATTACAAGTACGGCTAATGTGGAAGGGTAAATTGCAACCCACATCACTGCCACCTTCATTAGGTTTACTCAATCTCATCCCCCAAATGTTATCCCGCATCACTATTACCCGCATTAAGTTTACTCAATCGCATACCCCAAGTGTTACCCACACCATTGTTACCTGCATCACTGTTACCCACATTGAGTTTACTCAATCATAAATCCCAAGTGTTACCCACACTACTATTACCCGTATTAAGTTTACTCAATCACATCACCCAACAAATACCCATATCACTATTACTCGCATTAATCCAACATAGCCAACTCAAAGTTCACCCGCATAGGATGATTATTCATCTATATTGAATCATCCACCCACATCCAATTAACCTACCCGTATTGATTGCTTGTCATCCGCATTACCATTATTATCCATTTTGGTTAACCTTCATCCTTATTAACCAAACTTAGAATATTTCCCCAAACGTTCATCTAAAGTCTAAACCCAATAAACTCATGCATATTATTGCAGGATTTGTTAAAGGGATCACAACAGTTTCACAGCTGAGGATAGATAACACTTACTAGATCAAATAGGAACCAGACAAAGAAATAAAGTTTAACTAGTAAAAACACTCAAGAACACAACACACAAGTAAAACAGAGATAGGTTTTTAAGGATGATTTATATTGATCTCAAGAGTTTACAAGTCTTACCAAGCTTAGTCCGGAGACTAGGTACATGAGATACTTTATAGTATATCCTACAGCTGGCCATACTTTGAGAGTTAGCTGGACACTAACCTAGACAAAAAGATTAATGTAAAGTCAAAAGAAAATTTCCTTTTAACATGTGACTATAACATGCCATAGCTCACATCCTAATGTATTATAAAAGTACAAGAGCAGAAAGTTACAGACATGGACACCATACTTAGTAGTTGACAAAAGTAAAAAGGTAATCACCAACTTATATAAGTTGGTAGTCTTTAGAGTGGCAGCAGAAAGTAGATTTTCTTTTCTCAAAGTATGTCAGAGAATAATTATGTCTTCTTTGTATTCGAAAGAAATCTGCCTTCAGATTCGGAAGACTTTGTCTTCAAGCTTTGGAAGACTTAACTTTTGGCTTCAGAAGATTTCTGTCTTTCGCTTCGGACTGTCTTTGGCTTCGGAAGATTTGACACTTAGATAATTTCATCTTTGAGCATAGTCAAATCTTCCGAGGTAACTTGCTTGTACTTCTATGCATGCTGATAGATCTTTGAGTAGCATCAGCCTTTAAGATAAACCCTTACAAACTTCTGCTAGGCTGATGCTACCAAAACTTGAAGATGACTATGAATGTGGATCTTCTATTTGTGGAGCACTATCAGTATGATGACCATTCCTCTCTTTAATTGTTGTTCTGGATTCTTCAAGCTTTCATAGTATATCCTCATGTCCAAGAGATCATGCAAAGACAGGTTTAGAATGTTTTCCCAAAACAATATCTCTTGACCTCCTTGATCTCTTGTGACATACCATCTGTCTAGGTGTGAAGTATACATTTAAGACAAGATGGGTCTCTCAGTAGGAAGAGGCTCTACATGTAATGTAGATTGTTGAGCAGCCTCTTCTTGTTGACCCTCAAGATGTTCTGACTCATCCTGAGTTGTAGAGGTGGATGCCTTGGACTTCTTTCTCTTCTTCTTGTCCCTTCTAATGGCCATCCTCTTCCTCTTTCTGTACTTCAACTTAGAAGGTTAGTCTTAATTACCATGTTTATCTTTTTCCTTCTCAGTTGGATCCTTCCCCTTCACAAGTCTAGAAGAAGATACAGGACTCTGCTGTGGATCAGAAGATGAAGTTGGCTATGAATCAGCAACAAATCTTGGTTGTGTTGTCTATCGGGGTTCAACCTTGACCTCGGCTTTAGGTGCATCTTGACTTGGAGGATAATGCAAGTCTTTAAGATCAACTTTTTTTTCTTCTTGATCACCCTAATATGCTCATCCATTGTGGATAGAGACATGGGATCAAGTCTCTTTCCGGAGAATCCATACAGATTCAAGAAGCTTACCATCTTCTGTCTATCTTCAGATTTCTTCTTGTTGGCTTTGATGGTGGCTCTTGATTTCTCAGCTTCCTCCCTCATCTTTCTTTTAGATTTTCTTTGTAGATTGGCTTTTTGTTCCAGCTGCTTAAGATACTCAAACTCTACGTATTCAAAAGATAGAGCGAGTAGAGCTTCTGCCTGATAGAGACCCGTGGCACTCAAGTAGTCTGTCATTTTTTGTCTTTCTTGTTCCTTGACTACTTGAGCTTTTTTCTTTGCAACCATAGTCTCTTCTTCAGGCAGTTCTTGAACTGGAGAGAAGAAAGGAACTTGACATAATTTTCTTTTCTTTCTTTCCTCTTTGATCTTAAGGAGCATAACAGCATCCTCAGCCTCCTTCCTCTCTTTAGCAACTTAGTGTCAGCCAGTTCCATTAGCTCATCTAGGGGGAGAGAGACAGATTATCAATATTATACCCCTTAGCTCCCTGGTAGTTCAATCTGGCTTCTCTTAACTTATTCTCCTGAGTATTTGGCCTTTGCAAACTGTATGAAGCTAGGGCTCTCTTTTTTTTGAGTTTCTCTAGACTTCTATTCCTCTCCCTTCTCTCTTCCTTAACCTCCTTTGCAGTTAGGACTCTTTTATGCTTGTCAACCACAGGCATGTGGGACTCGGGGAGGAGATAACTTTGGCCTTCTTATACTTGTACTACTCTTGAGATCTGGCTAGGGAGAAGCTATAAGACACCTTTACCAACTAGTGTCTGACTGAGGGTAACTATGTCAGAAGGAGTAGGAGTCTTAAGGTTCAAACGTTCCACAACTAGGCCCTCAAATGAGGTTTCCTCTTCGAAGCTAATCTCAGGGTCCAACTCAGTATCCAGTTGACCAACTGTTTTTCCAGGTAGCCTCTGTCTATATATGCTTGTTCTTCTTCTGAACTCCTCTAACACTTTATCTTTGATCCTCTCTGCTAACCTGTTAGCCTGTCTGTTTTGGATTGAATTGACAAGTGGCAAGGTCAGTAGAGGAAAGCTTTCATAGAATCACAGATTATAGATATTGAAGATCTCTTGTTGACCCTGAGATCTAAAAGTACCAAGGCCTTTCTGTCAATGCCATACCTCCATCCTATGATTGGGTTATTAGTAGGATGGGATGGAGATGACATGGCCCTTGGTATAACACCCTCCTCAAATAGGCTTTGAAGAATGGCATGCACACTAATGTGGACTAGAGAAGGTTGTTTAGTTTGGATAATTATAGATGAGGTTAGTTAATCCACACTGTGCATACTCTAGGTAGTGCTTCCACGTTCTGTGGCTGCAGTGACTTTCTCCTCTTTTTTGGTAGCATCACCTATCTACACAGGTGAGCTGGAGCTTAAGTCAACCACATCCACAGGTTTTTGTGCCCATGGATGAGCATGCCTGGCAGGTATCTCAACTAACTTGCCCTTGAGATCGATGATCTCAAGTTACTAATTAGCAACCTGCCTTTGTAAGGTTAATACCTCAGATTAGAGGTGAACAACCTTTGAAACCAAGTAGGTGCAAATGTTTTGCAATGATTGCACCTGTAGTTTCAGACTCCTCTCATCTTCATCAGAAGAATCACGAGGGGGGGGGGGGAGGCGGTAAGATCAACTTTTTTTTCTTCTTGATCACCCTAATGTGCTCATCCATTGTGGATAGAGACATAGGATCAAGTCTCCTTCCGGAGAATCCATACAGATTCAAGAAGCTCACCATCTTCTGTCTATCTTCAGATTTCTTCTTGTTGGCTTTGATGGTGGTTCTTGATTTCTCAGCTTCCTCCCTCATCTTTTTTTTAGAAGCTTTTCTTTGTAGATTGGTTTTTTGTTCCAACTGCTTAAGATACTCAAACTCTATGTATTCAAAAGATAGAGCGAGTAGAGCTTCTGCCTGATAGAGACCTGTGGCACTCAAGTAGTCTGTCATTTTTTATCTTTCTTGTTCCTTGACTACTTGAGCTTCTTCCTTTGCAACCACAGTCTCTTCTTTAGGCAGTTCTTGAACTGGAAAGAAGAAAGGAACTTGACATAATTTTCTTTTCTTTCTTTCCTCTTTGATCTTGATGAGCATAACAGCATCCTCAGCCTCCTTCCTTTCTTTAGCAACTTAGTGTCAGCCAGTTCCATTAGCTCATCCAGGGGGAGAGAGACAGATTATCAATATTATACCCCCTAGCTCCCTGGTAGTTCAATCTAGCTTCTTTTAACTCATTCTCCTGAGTATTTGGCCTTCGCACAACCCTGAGGCAGCCTGTATGAAGCTAGGGCTCTCTCTTTTTTGAGTTTCTCTGGACTTCCTATTCCTCTCCCTTCTCTCTTCCTTAACCTCCTTTGCAGTTAGGACTCTTTTATCCTTGTCAACCACAGGCATGTGGGACTCGGGGAGGAGAGAGCTTTGGCCTTCTTATACTTGTACTACTCTTGAGATCTGGCTAGGGAGAGGCTGTAAGACACCTTTACCAACTAGTGTCTGATTGAGGGTAACTATGTCAGAAGGAGTAGGAGTCTCAAGGTTCAAAGGTTCCACAACTAGGCCCTCAAATGAGGTTTCCTCTTCGAAGCTAATCTCAGGGTCCAACTCAGTATCCAGTTGACCAACAGTTTTTCCTGCTAGCCTCTGTCTATATCTGCTTATTCGTCTTCTGAACTCCTCTGACACTCTATCTTTGATCCTCTCTGATAACCTGTCAGCCTGTATATTTTTGATTGAATTGACAAGTGGCAAGTTTAGTAGAGGAAAGCTTTCATAGAATCATAGGTTATAGATATTGAAGATCTTTTGTTGACCCTGGGATCTAAAAGCACCAAGGCCTTTCTATCAATGCCATACCTCCATCCTATGATTGGGTTATAAGTACCCTCCTCAAATAGGCTTTGAAGAATGGCATCCATACTAATGTGGGCCAGAGAAGGTTGTTTAGTTTGGATAATTATAGATGAGGTTGGTTAGTCCACACTGTCCATACTCTAGGTAGTGCTTCCACGCTCTATGGCTTCAGTGACTTTCTCCCCCTTTTTGGTAGCATCACCTATCTACACAGGTGAGCTGGAGCTTAAGTCAACCACATCCACAGGTTTTTGTGCCCATGGATGAGCACGCCTGGCAGGTGTCTCAGCTAACTTGCCCTTGAGATTGGCAACCTGCCTTTGTAAGGTTAATACCTGAGATTATAGGTGACCAACCTTTGAAACCAAGTAAGTGCAAATGTTTTGCAATGATTGCACCTGTAGTTTCAGACTACTCTCATCTTCATCAGAAGAATCTAGAGGGGGGGGGGGGGAGGGTGAGGGTACATGACCAAAGTCAGCACTCTCACCACCAAATAGTTTTTCTTTATCTCTTGATTTCCCCTGCTCAGTGAACTAGGTTGCCATAGTTGAGTTCTTAAGGATGTAATCACTTATAAAAATGAGAGCCTCTTTCATATGGTCTCTTGAAATTGTTTAGTGAGGTCCACCTTAGTAGTGGGTGGATGATGTGGGCTAAATATGGGAGATGCGGGAGCACTCATCTATCCTTGAATAAGGGAGGAGAAGAAAGACTCATGGCTTATGGTATTCACTAAATCCCATATGCTCATCATCATAAAAGTCAAGGTTAGGGATTGGTTGGTTTAAATAAACAGGTTGGGGATGGTAACTGTCCCCTGAAGGTTGATCATCTGAGTTTTGAGACTCAGAGTGATGGCTTAAGGCCTGGGTGATGAGCTCATCAGGCTGAACATGAGGAACCTCAGCACTGATATGAGAAAAGATGGGAGTGGTCTACTCCTCTAGATAAGTGGGAGCTCTGGTGTCCGCTATCTTTATTATGGGTGGATGTATAGGAGCTTGCTCACTGTACTTAGAGGGAGCAAGGGTTCAAAGGATTCTTCTTTGATAGGCGATGGATATAATAGACTGTGAGGGTGGAGTAGATGCAGGTGGGGGTTCAACATTGGCTAGGACTACCAAGTTGTCACCTATAGCGGATTGCTCTAACTTTTATGGGACAAGAGCTATTTGTATCCTAAAAAAATAGTAGTGGTTTTCTTCATTATTTTAAAGATATCAGGTTTCATCTGTCCTAATTTTAGAATATTACCTGTTCCCTTCAATTATGTGCCAGTTCACAATTAAGAATATGTTGAACATATTTAGGGAACATGTAATACTCAAAGGAGGCTAAGTTACCAAGAAGATTGGTATATGTGAAATGAGAATACCTGAACTTGATTCCCTTGACCATCCCATGGACTATGAAGGAAAGGCCTTCTGGAACCTGGTCCCTTCCTTAATATTTGTTGGATAAAGAATGGATGATGACATGGAGGAGGCATTTCCACTATGATGAGACCTTTCCCATCCTAAAGGTCCTAACAGAGTAGTCTCTTTCATAGCCCATCAGCCAGAATGTGTGGTTAACATCTTCCTTGGGAAAGGACCGTTCACCATCTTCATCATCCAACTGTAGGTGGTGGTTGATTGAGGCTATAGTGATGAAAACTGTCCTCTCCTACACTGATGCAGACAATGCCTTCTCACCGTGCCTGAGGACTTCTCGACAAGTCCTCCAGAATTTTAGGAGATGATCCTCATAGAGAGGAGGATCTATGGTGAGGGCGATGAGGTATGAAGAGCGAGAAAGAAAAAGGCGAATTTCTAAGAAACCAGTATCCTTGGAAGCATCTAACAGAGCAACCTGGTTATGTTGTCGGTGTAGCTGCATGGCAAAAGGGACAGGCTGGTTTTGGGGTTTACGATTGGCCATTTATGAAGCTTTTATAAAAGAGAGGAATAAACACAGGATAGGTGACAATTTAGGGCTTGATCAATATGGATGAGGATGAAGGAGATATAGTGTGATATGTTGCAGAGGCTATTTATGGTCTTGGATTTGAGTCAAAGTTATTTTGGAAGATAAACTTTGAAATTCGAAGTCGGTCTCACTGTTTAAAAAGTGCCCAAAATGGTAGTTACTTTAGAAGTTAAAAATATTCCGAAGATAATTTAGCTTAGGAAGTTTAATGAAAAACTTCCAAAGCTAAATTAGCTTCAGAAGATATTCCTTATTTTGAGAAAAATAGCATCGGAAGATAATAACTAAGAGTAATTTTCTTCCTAAACAGATTTGGTTTTGGAAGATATTAAGCTTCAGAAGTTTTACTTAAGAATTAAAAACTTCCGAGACTAAATTGATTTCGAAAGAATATTTTCCTTCAGAACATATAATTACTTAGAAACAGTTTTAAGCTTCGGAAGATATGCTGAATATTCTTCTGAATATTAGTTCCTTAGTAAGTATTTATTAGTTTTGAAGACATAAGTCTCTTCCAAATTCAATATAATTTCTTCCGAAAGAACATCTTTCCAAACTTCTGAAAATTCAAAGGAATATTTTCTTTGAAAAATTTCTTCCTAAATAAACAGGGCTTATATGATAGATAAAATTAGACAACAGGAAAGACAAACATCTTTTGGAAAAGCAATTTTGAAATTAATTGAAGAAATCTACTCAAAGTTAATCATCCCAATAGTAGATATAAGATATTTAAATCTCTATTTATTAAAAGCTTTTGTGAACAGATCAATATAGTGTTCATTTGAGTTAACTTTGACTAGTTTTATCAATCCCTTTTCAAAATTATCTTTTATCAAATGATACCTGATGTTGATGTGTTTTGTCTTTAAGTGCTGCATAGGATTCTTAGTAATTGAGATCGCACTGTTATTATCTATGTGGATAGTAGTATCCTTGAAGTTGAATCCATAGTCTAGCATCTAATTCTAAATCCAAAGTACTTGAACACAACAGCTTGCAGCAGTAATGTATTCAGCTTTAGTAGTTGATTTAGTTACACGTGATTGTTTCTTGTATGGCCATGAGACTATCCTTTTCCCAAGGAACTAACATCCCCCAGATGTAGATTTTGTAGACATATTGCAACAACCACAGTCACTATTTGTATAAGCATAAGATTGAAGTTAGAATTATTTGGATACCAAAGTCCTAGTTTGGGAGCTCCTTTTAGGTATCTTAGAATCATCTTGATAGCAACTAGGTGTGACATCTTGGGGTTGGCTTGATATCTTGCACATATGCATATGGCAAACATGATATTAGGCCTGCTGGCTGTCAGGTACATAAAAGACCCAATCATTGCCTTGTATAGATGTTCATCAACACACTCCCCCTTAAGATCAGATCTTAGGGAGTGGTTTTTGGCTATGGTAGTCTTAGCAACCTTACAATCAGTCACATGAAACTTGATTAGTATGTCCTGAACATACTTTGACCGGTTTATGAAGATGCCATTGTCAACTTGCTTCACTTAAATTCCTAAAAAGAAATTGAGTTCACCCATTCCACTCATTTCAAATCTATTCTTCATCAGCTTCTCAAATTATTTATAGAGTTTCTCATTAGTTGACCTAAAACTGATGTCATCAACATAACCTTAAACCAACATCTGGTCATTCCCTGTTCTTTTGATGAAGAGGGTGCTGTCAATGGTACCTTTTTTGTATCCATGTTGAAGAAGGCATTGTGACAGTGTCTCATACCACTTCATAGGAGCTTGATGTAGCCATAGATAGCTTTCTCTAGCTTGTAGACATAATCAAGATGATTAGGATCTGCAAATCCAGGTGGTTGGTAGACATATACCTCCTCATCAATTACCTCATATAAAAATGCAAACTTGACATCAAGTTGGTAGACCTTTAAGTCCTTTTATGCAGCAAAAGCAAGGAATATTCTTACAGCTTCAAGTCTTACTACGAGAGCAAAAACATCTGTGTAGTCAATCCCTTCTCTAGAGCATAACCTTGGACCACCAATCTTGCCTTGTTCTTGATGACAAGTCCTATGTTATCCTTCTTGTTCCTAAAGATCCATTTGGTTCCTATAGGTATCTTCCTAGTCGGAAGAGGACATAGGTTCCAAACACCATGTCTCTTGAATTGAAGCAGTTGCTCCTGCATTGTTCAACCCAGCTTCTATCTCTTAAAGCTTCATCAACTTTCTTTGGCTCTATCTAGGATAAGACCAAGAATGCAGACAAACATTTTGATCATGAGTTTGTCCACTTGTTCTCACCCTAGTTCCAACATCACCAATGATATTTGAGGTAGGATGTGACTTCTGGATTTTGAGTTTAGAAATCATAATAAGTTGATTTGACAGATCCAAATTTGAGAAATTTAGATTTGGTGATTGAGTAGCTCTTACCACATCAACACACCCATTAGCCATGACTTGATCATGAGAGTGTGTAACATCATGGATGTTGTCTTAAGTGGAGAGATTATCAGCATCAAGATATTCATGAAAACTGTCACCATCTCCATCTTCTCATGCAATGGAGATCCCTTCATTTGAATTTTTTGCCTTATAGCTGGAACTTGGAGGCAATTTAGATGTATCAGCAGAAGGATTTGTCATGCTTGTGCTGACAGGATCTCCACTTGCAGCATTTGTTACCACTAAAGCTGAAAGAATTTGAACATTTGGTCATCTCAACTCAAATCTTGGATCAGGATTTGCTGTAGAAATGCTGTCTATTATTCCTGAAACATCTTCATAAGGTTTGTTAAAACAGTTGATAACAAAATCAAGATCAAATAGCCAATCAGGACCAGAACCCTTCGTACTAAGAGTGTGTTCATTGAAGGTCATATTGGCTGACTCCTCAACTACTCTAGTTTTGAGATTGTATACTCTATAAGCCTTAGCTTGAGAAGAGTACAATGAAATGTCCATCATCTGCTTTCTCTGCAAACTTGGCTATATGATCTTTGGTATTAAAGATGATGCGTGGACAGCTAAATGATTTAAGGAAACCAATGAAAGGTCTCCTTTTGTGCCACTATTCATAAGGTGCCTTACCATGATTCTTGACTACTAAAACTCTGTTCTACAAATAACATGTAGTGTTGATTGTTTTTGCCCAAAAGGTGATGGATAGTTTAGAGTCAGAAGCATGGCCCTTGCAGCCCGAATGGGTGTCCTATTTCTCCTTTCAGAAACACCATTCTGGGGAGGAGTTCTAGGAGCATTATATTGTCTTGAAATGCCCTTTTCATCACAAAATCAATCAAGGATTTGATTTTTGAATTCGATTCCTTGATTACATCCTATGGTCTTGACCTCGTGGATGCAATCCTTAGCATAATGAGAAGTATCACCACATATGATGCATTCTGTAGTCTTCTCTCTGAGATTCTTATCTTGAAGAGAAGGCTTGTCATGATCCTTTCACGTCTCCTTCTTCATCTTCTTAGATGATGCAGCCTGCTTTTTTAGGGTGAAGCTTGCTTTTGGAGATGGATGGCCCAAGCTAGGCAGTAGTGGTGCACAATTTACTCAGCCTTCTTCTTTTTTTTCTTACTAGAATGATTTGGACAGTCACCAGAATTCCTGATACTAGAGTTTATGGTTGAGTCTTCAGTTTTTCTCACCTCAAACCCAGTAGAAATGAAAACTTGTTTTTGTCTGGGGTTGAAAATAGGCTTGATCTCCTACACTTTCTTAGATTTTCTTTTAGTAGCCCTAATTTAGTTCTTTCTAGCAGACTTGGCCATTCTTGGTTTCTTCTCCTCACTTGGAATATAGTGACCATTCTTAGAGTGAACCTCTTCACTCATACCTGGTTCACTCTTCACTATATCCTCCTCCTCAACTTCATCTTCATCCTCTTCTTGGATAGGATCAATAGCAGGTAGCTCATCTTCATAAGTTCCATACCTTGGTTGTCTGACAGATACTAATGTGTGTGGAGGAGCTATTTCACTTGATCCAAGTTAACGTCTGTTCTGATAACACACTTTTGCATGCAAGGATGGAGATATTGTGTTCTTGAAGGTTTCTTCTTCAAGAGCACACTTGTCTGCCTTGCTGTGCTGATCACAAGCCCAGCCTGGCATTCACTCAGTTTGGAAACTAAATCTTTTATCTGAGGCCTATAGTTTGTTTGCTCATGTTTTAGAGTAGAAATGGTTTTCTCTAAATCTTCTATTTTAAGTTTATAATCATTTATCTACTCTTTTAATATCAGTTTTAAAATTGTTTAAGGACTCAAGATCAGATCTTACTTCCAAATTATAGGACCTATGTATATTTACTTTAGCATTGCATTTAGGGGAGCAAAGATGTTCCAATACTTTTGAGTTATCATGATCTGCCATGAGTGCATGGTTTGGAAAAACATCCTCCACCTGAAAGCTCTAGTCAAAGCCTCCTTCTTCAGTATCAACTGTAGCTTGCTACTTTCGATGGTTGGGCTTCTTAGCTCTAGGGTTCCATTAGTGTAATTTGGTTTGAACTATGTTTGACCACCATCTGTTCTTGGTGCCTTACACTTCCAAGCAAAGTGGCCCATTTGGTTACAGTTGTAACACTTTACCTTGCTCTTATCCACTCCAAACTTTCCACTAGACGCATTGCGTGGAAACTTTCTTCTAGTCCTCTTGTAGAACTTCTTAGCTCTGTGAGTGAGAATAGACATCTGCTGGACTATTTTCATATACTCCAGATTATCTGGATGGATACAGTTTAGGTCTTCAAAAGTGAAGAGAAAGTTACAAGAACTTTCATTAGAAGACATAAAGGCCTGGGAAGAGCTGGGTTCTCGGAAAGGACTTCCTTAAGAGTGGCTCACCCTTGGTTTCTTCGGGAAGGTGATGAAAGGTCCTTTTGATGAGTTGTTAGGGTAGCCAATAAGATGATGCTATGGCTCTCTGTAGTCCCTTTCAACCACATGAAGGGCTGAACTCTTTTGGGTGCCGGAAGAGTTGGGAGAAGAATTTTGCAAGTTCATCTCCATTTAGTAACTGTTCAAGATACCATATAGCTCAGTGAGAGTGAGGGTAGAGAGGTTCTCAGTTATCTTGATAGCCACACAGTAGCATCTCCATTCTCTTGAAAGAGAGAACATGAACTTACTCATTATGTCCCTGTTCTTAAGCTTGACTCCAACATCCATAAGAGTATCTACAATCTCAACGTACCTGAAGTATTGTTGAATCATAGTTTCACCTGCCTTGAAGGTGAAGTTTACAAACTTTTACTTCAAAATATCTTTCTTCTTTTCCTTGGCTTCAATAGATCCTTCATACATCAGCTTAAATGCATCCTATAATTCTTTTGTGCTCTTACAATTTTTGAAGCCTCTATAGATAGAGTTTGGAAGAGCAGTATGAAGAGTGATCATGAATTTTTGATCTATATCTATCTTCTTCCAATCTTCCTTAAAATAATCCGCCACGTCCTTTGGTATCATCCCACCTCCACCATATGCTTAAGTAGTGCTTGGGACGTGAGGTCCTTGGACTATAGATCTTCACATCCTACTGTCTTGAGACGTGATGAAACCTTCCATTCTCATGCATCAAGTATCAAAGTTATGAGGAGTGATCAGTGGAGACTTAGTCATGGTGTCGGTTTCCATATCATTCTTAGTGTGAGCTGCCATTTGAGCAAGTAAGAGAATGTGAAACTGAGGAGTGATTAAGATGGTGATATCTTACAATCAAGAGCCTAATAAGCTCTGATACCAATTGCAGGATTGGTTAAGGGGATCATAACAGTTTCATAGTTGAGGACAGATAACACTTACCGGATAAAATAAGAAACAAAGTTTAACTAGTAAAAACACTCAAGAACACAACACATAAGTAAAACAGAGATAGGATTTCAAGTATGATGTATATTGCTCTGAAGAGTTTACAAGTCTTACCAAGCTTAGTCCGGAGACTAGGTATATGAGATACTTTATACTACATCCTACAGCTGACCATACTTTGAAAGCCAGCTGGCCATACTTTGCATTTTGACATGTGACTATGACATACCATAGCTCACATCCTAATGTATTATAAAAGTACATGAGTAGAAAGTTACCGACACGGACACCATACTTAGCACTTGGCAAAAGCAAAAAGGTAATCATGAATTTATATAAGTTGGTGAGTCTTCAGAGTGGCAACGGAAAGTATATTTGCTTTTCTCGAAGTATGTTAGAGAATAATTATGTCTTCTTTGTCTTTGGAAGAAATCTACCTTCAACTTTGGAAGACTTTGTCTTTAGGCTTCAGAAGACTTTTTCTCAAGGCTTCGGAAGACTTCGTCTTTAGGCTTCGGAAGATTTCTGTCTTTGGCTTTGAAAGATTTGACACTTAGATAATTTCATCTTTGGGCATAGTCAAATCTTCTGAGTTAACTTGCTTGTACTTCTGTGCATGCTGAGTGATCTTTGGTTAGCATCAGCCTTTAAGATAAATACTTACAATTATGCCTACTGATTTCTAATCGAATTTAATATGTTAAAAAGGATTTTTAATGTGCTTTACCCTCTTTCCCAATACTAGCTTTGTGCTAGCATATGATTGCCTTGCTTAGTGTATTGCATGGTCAAAGTAACCTGCTTTGTGCTAGCCATTGATTACCTTGCTTAGCGCTTGGTATGATTCACTGGAGTCTTGCTTTGTGTAAGCAAATCACTGTAGTCTTGCCTCGTGCAAGCATATTACTGGAGTTTTGATTCTTATAAGCACTTCATTGGAGTCTTGCCTTGTGCAAGCTATATCACTCGAGTCTTGCTTCATGTAAGCAATTCACTAGAATTTTGTCTTGTGCAAGCATATCACAAGAGTCTTTCTTGATGCAAGCAATTAATTACCTTGCTTAGTGCTTGGTATAATTCATTGGAGTCTTGTACTTAGATACAAGCATGTTACCCAAATTATGATTTTTTAACTAAAGCATGTGGGTACAATTTGTATCGTTATGAAAACTCTACTTATATGATAAGTCACTAGTTGTTTTACTTCAATGGAATCAATGATGAACGGTTTTAAAGGACTAATAACTAATATAGTTAATTTTATTAAAACTAGAACTCACTCAGCAGCAGTGACTTTTAGTATGCATTTAAAGTAAGTCCAAGTGTGGCTAAGCATATAATGATTTGGCATGAAGAGGCTCTCGAATTCAAGGACTAGAATCCTGTTTTAAAGTTTATTATGTTATAAATGTTTTGATCAATGAACTTCTTTTATGTAATAGTCTAGTTTGATTATGACTTGATTATGGATTGACTTTTATGATTTAACTACTTAATTAAATAAATTTTTTAGTTTAAGAATTATTGTAATGTATATGAAAGTCAAGTGTGAGGTTCCCTAGAAACGGGGTCTTACTATTGATGAGCAACAATAACCCCTTTCCACATATCCTTCAACGACAAATAGTGGTTTTGCTAAGCTTAAGTATGGGTCACATGCCCCAAGATGTCCATATAAATCATAATCATACATCTTATTGGCTGTGCTAAACTTAAGCTTAGGTCAGGCTAGGTGCTCAGCTATGATGACTATTGTTGAATTGCATGCATTCATTGGTTAAAATATATGGAACTAGAAGTTCAATTGCAAGAAGCAAAAAATTGCGACCATATCGTATTTAGTAATCACACCTAAAAACTTGTTGATATTAGCGGATGACAAACCTATCAGATGAAACAAAGGTTTACGGTTAGTCTATTACCTAGTACACAATATAGGCTTAAATTACATTATTAGGACATATGAAATAAATGATACGAATCTTAATCATACTATGTATATGCACATAGAGGTTCAAACTCTATTTACAAAACATACTATTGAATGTGAACTTGCACATCAACCATCCACCATAAGCATATCATATATCCTAGGATTAGTCCATATGCTTCTTACTAAGTACATAATTTTGATACATTTATTGGTTTTATTTTAATGTTTAAACAATATCTAATTTCGTTTAGGTTTAATTTTGAATATTTTAAATTTAATTGATGCTTTTATACAAATAGATCATGTATAGGAACTTATACTAGTTAGTCCTTCCGTAATAGGTTAAATTCTGTTGATTCTCAGTGTGATAATATTATCAAGCATGGACAATACAAAGTGTGTTTCATGTTTCTTCTTACTCTCCAATCACCACGTAGTTTAGATTCATCATATTCTATGTGCTCTCGTGTGTGATACTGATCATGTTTAGAAGATCCATTGTTTTGGGACTCTACAATTTATATCAGATCTATTTGGCTCTTAAAGGTTATCCTATCATTGAGTTGAGGTATTATTATTATTATTATTATTATTATTATTATTATTATTATTATTATTATTATTATTATTATTATTATTATTATTATTTTATCTATTTGGCTCTTAAAGGTTGATCCTATCATTGATTCAAGTTATTACTATTGTTTTTGCACTTGTTTTGTGCTACTAACGAGTTGCTTGCTAATTTTAGAGGAATAAGGAGGTGTCATTACTAAAATACAAAGAACATATAAGTTGTTCTTTGTGTTCTTGGCATAATCAAGTTTAAATTTTGAATAACTAGAATTTAGGAACTTATTCTTAAAATCTCATCATTCAAAGTTGGAAAAATGTCTTAGGTGCTTCTAAGTACATGGGTACTTCAATTCACGGGTCAAAGTTTGTGGTTGAAAGTTCTCATAGTATCTCAGCTCATGGTCTTGTATTGTTCCCACGTGCACAAGATCTTATACAAGTTGATAACCTTGGTTGATTTTGGGTGTTTCATTTCTTAAGATCACCAAGTTCTTGGATTGGTTTAGATGTTCTAGGTCGAATACTTATTTTCGGCTGAATATTTGTTCTCTGTCAGCTCTTCGTACACAAGTTTTTATTATGGGTAAATACTTTAGTTGACCAAGTACTACCAACCAACCAAGTACTTCCTCTATAACAATTACTTGCACAAAACGAAATACGCCTACTGTTCCATAATAGCATCTCCATTTCAGAGTCTAAACAATATAATATTTATATTAAATTGCATAATGAGATAGGTACTAGAACTAAACCTCCATGACTTATGTCAGCACATAATTTCTTTGACTAGTAGTTCAACACCAGAACTGTGTCAAGTTTACGGATTCAAAGATGCGAAAGATCATCGAGAAGGATCAACATGTGCCAATTACGAGAAAGCAAACTGTATGTTGATGTTGATTATGATAATATAAAGAAGGGTGAAAAGGCACCGATCTCTCTCACCATTGCATTATCCATAGAAATTTCCATGGTTTTAAATGATGAACAACTACTAAAGAATTATGGGATGCCCTAGTTGACAGGTATATGGGTAATGAGGACATAAAGGAAAGCAAGATGGACATGTTGAAACAAAAATCTAACATGTTTAATCATATCATGGGTGACACTCTGGATAGATTAACAGGTTTGTGCATCTTGTCAAGGAAATAAAGAATGCTAAGATTCAGCTATTAGATGGGAAAGCAAATAAAAAGTTTCTTAATTATTTTACTTACACTTTGAATTACAATTGTATTGCCATAAAGAATACATAGGACATGTACAAGACATCCTTGACTAATCTCATCTCAAGCATTTACTCATATGAGATGGACAACAAGCAACATGGATTTTAACCATGACAATTCTATGGTAGTTGTAGGGGTTCAAGGCAATAATGCATTTCTGGGTCGATTTTGATTAGATTGAATATACTGAATTTGCTATTAAATTATCATGGAGAAATCACAATGATCAATAATCATAAAAAACAAGATCAAATACTCATAAAATACTATTTGCATATATTGAATGTCTCAAAGTACACAAAGTGAGATAATTATGGCTTTAAGGGTTACATCATACAAATACTAGCTTTCTATTCATAGGCCTAACATATGGCATGTGCTATGGATTAACCTATCTTGACATATTCTATTACATCAAAAATAAACAAGTCAAAATGTTTACAAAAACTATATAAGCATTGCTAGTCTTCATCTGTATTGGCCCTTGTGTCCGTCCGCATTGGCTGATGCGGATGAACAAATGCTTATCTGTGTTGCTAGACCTTATTTTATCCATTGGTTTTGTACATCCACATCATCTCAAGTCGATGACCAATGACTTGTCTGCATTATCTTTTTCTTTCAATCGCGATAAGTGTAACTCATCTGCATTCGTTCAATATTTATGTCTTTTCTTCTTACACATGAACTGATCAGCATAAATCAAACACTTAGCCAAATTTTTAAACAGACAACTCACTCATCATCACTTGAATTGGCATACATGATCTTTTCAGGGTCTAACAATGCCTTTGTTTCTAATATTGCCCTAGAGGAGATAGTGAAGTACTCACAATTGGAGCAAGCTTCCACTTAAACAAATGTTATTTCACTTGTCAAGACCTAAGTCAAACTACCATTCTTACATAGAATGTCAAAGTTGATGTAGATAATTTTACTTTTTTCGTAGGTTTTATGAACAACTACAATGCCTTCATGATTAGAATCTAGGATGATCTGAATCAAATCAATCCTAATGATGTTAAGGAAATGGACATCACCTAGCAGATGGCCAAACTTCATAAAAAATTCATAAGGAATAGGTTCGGGAAAACACTATGTAGGACCTAGTGATGTTCAATCCTATGTAAGATCGGATGGCTAGTAAGTCCTTAAATTTGTTAAATTTGATGTTGAAAATCATTTCTCTGGCTGGTTATTTTCAAATAGTTATATCTTAGGAAAAACAAGTAAATAATGAGATTACCGATCAGATGTGAATAATATAAGTCAAGTTGGGATGACTTGAAATTTCAATAATTTCTTGAAGCTAGATAGGTGTTTTGCAGGATTGCTGGTTGTGGGATCCATTTAAATCATATAATCGTATGAAAACATGATAATCATCACACCATGTTTATCTGAGTAAGGATTAAAATATGGGTTTATTGAGGACAAAAGATAATGGCAATCAACATAACCACTCTTATTCTAAATTCATTTGGAATATGTTAATAATCATTAATGAGAAATATGATTCCATAATATAAAATTTACAAAAAGTTAAGTTATTTTGTCTAAGTATTGTTTGTCATTTGAAAAAACTTTGAAAATGATTATAATATTTAGAGATAATTTTGAATATTGAAATGAAAATTTCCTTGTTGATCATTCATCAGATGGTTGAACATGATTAAATTTAATTTATTTTACAAACAACTAATTGTCATAAACATATACTTGATTTAAAACTTGAAAATAATAATTTATTTTACAAACAACAAATTGTCTAAATAGTCTTGAATAGGATATAAATCTAAAGCCTAACCTAGAATTGTTAAGTTGCAATCCCCAAAAGATGCATTCTTTCTAAGATGATATGCATGTCCAAGTTGAAACCTCACTAGCTTAAATATCCTGAAAAACATGCTTAAGAATGTCAAAATGTGGCTGGTGAGTTTATAGGTTTTATTGGCACTATTGAAGCAGTACTTGATTGGCATAAAAATAGTTAAACATGATCAACGAGTTATAAAGGTGATGTTGTTGTTGTTTAGCAAGGATCAGCAATAAATATTATTCTACCATGAGCCAATAACCAAACTAAACGATTCTTGAATGCCACCATCCAAGTTTCATCACAAACTATGAATAGTTGATACAACTAAATAATATACATTTATCCAAGGATTTGTTGGCGCCACCAACATCATGAATGGGGGTGTCAAACTCAATAGTACTATTTATATATTCATGGCTTTCCAAGCTAATGGTTATTGACGAGGTCTTTAATAAGTGATGAATGTAAAATCATGTAAAAAAAAAAAAGACCGTTTCTCATAATCATAATTGCATCTTGAACATGTTTTCCCCCAAATATAAAATAATAAAAAGGGACCGTGAAACTAAGCTCGAAATGATAATGAAAGTACTAGCAAAAGTTTATAAATTTAACCAACATAATGGAGTCATATAATCATATACTACTTGTAAGGTCATGAATATTAACCTTAGATGGTCATGCATAACTAATCTACAAAGTTAAGTTTGAAAGCTTTCTTTGAATAGTTAGCCACACCGAATCGTTGGTGATTTATTTAGACTTTTGAAAATATAATTAATTTCTATAATTAACTATAACACTTTATAAGTATATAATTAAGTATATAACTCTTATAGTTTTAGTATGTATGAAATATCTTACTAAATGGTCTCAAAAGTCCACTATACACAAGTGTGAATGTTATGCTTAAAATGTGAATATTTTGTCGCTGTTTGCAACCTATTTTCATGGTCTATAACTTTTCTATAAATTATGGAAAATTTACAAGTTATAGGTTAATGACATAGGTTTCCAAAAAGGTATGGTTCATGCATGGACGTGATCCATACTTTATGTAGAGAATATATACTTATATATAGAGGGAAAGAAATGGTTGTTATCGCACCTTTATTGCAATAACCTATTAACACTAATGTAATAAACACATACAGCATGATTGTGCAGTGTAACTAACTTTTACACTATGTTACACCACCGATGTAACAATTTTCCCCCTATTTTTAAACGTTCCTCCCTTTTAAAAAAACATCACTTTTTTTTTAAAACCTTATAACTTATTTGCATAATGCTATTCTTTTATACAAATTACACATTAAATATATCATTTCAATATTTTTAATTCGAGTAATATAGTTTTGCTATAAATTTTTAAAAAATTTAACGTTTATTGTGTACCACAAGTTTTATCATTTATGAAGATTAATGTTTCATATTTGTTTGACTTTTGTACACGTGTTCTAATAAAAGTACAACTTTCTATTTTTTTATACAAAAAAATATGATCCATCGATCTTTATAAATCAATGGTGGAGATTTGGTTTATTGGTTTACATAATTTTTTTTTGGTTTTTATTTAAACCCAGCCCTATATATATATATATATATATATATATATATATATATATATATATATATACATATAATAAATCTTGATTGAACTTTGTTTGCCTATTTATAACATCATGCATAAATATTACTTGTTATAACTCAAGGTCTTGGTTTTGACCTATCACCAATATTTCTATTGCTTAAATGACTAGACACATGATGATAAATTCTTGAAAATGCATAATGCATGTCATGAACTATTTTGGACTTGCTAACAAGAAATGACTTAATTATTAGAAATTAAGTATTATTATGCATAAACATAATGAAATCTTGATAAGGGTTTGCACGGATAATGACCTTTTACCGAGCCTAGGGGGAGATCATAGAGTTCATAATTTGAGGCTTGGAAAATCAAAGTTTTAGTCTATACGGAAACTTAAATTTTTGTGAGAACTTCCAATCATGCGAAAAGTTAGTAGTTTGATAGAACTTGGTCAGAGGATGTTGGATGCGAAGAATGATAATGGGAGAACTCTACATTGTGCGAAAACTTAAAATGCAAGAACTATTCGTGCGAGAACTTTTGATTTTTAGTATAAATAGTTCATGATCTTGTAATTTTGTATAAATTTATATTAATTCATCTTGTAAATGCTTGTGTGAACACCTTTGAGTGAAATACAAGTTCAATTCATATTTACTTGTTGTGTTTGCTACTATTGAATAGTTTTGTGCCTAATTGATTATTGATATCATGTTATACATCAAATTATATTCATTATGTGTATGTGTATTGATGCTTGGTCCTTAATGAGTGGATTCAAGGTAATTCTCAATCCTTTACATGTATAATCTCAGAATTATCAATCAAATGTGTTTGCTTGATTGATAAGCATAAAGAAAATGAAAAAATAGGGTTGAGTTCACAAATAGAAATTGGATATATTTTCAATATATGGTAATGACCCTTGATGCCTAATACTCATATTTGTATGTCTTGTGATTTGAGGTTAAGTAATAATTGATGAGAGCTTGGCATCGGCGTCAAAAACTGCCTATGGTAGTTGGCTTCTGTTAGTCAACTATCACCCACCAGTTATAACATATTAATCCTAATAACTAAAGTATTTAATGCTACATAATACACAATAAGACACATAACAAATTAAGTTTATACTTCTAATACCATCACTTAAACTTAATTTACTATGTAAAGAGATTATTCGGTGGAGACTTATTTACTTATTCGACTTGCTTAATTGCCATTTTAAAATTTAATTTTCTCCTTTTGAATAATTTCTTCATTCCTCTCTTGTCACTCCCCATGAACAATGCATATTACTGTATTAACGAATTGAATTATGTTGCAACTTCAATTCTTGTTCGATTCTTGTTACAGATGTGCATGCATTAGTCTTCATGTCTCCCACACCATTGTCACCCTGCATCCAAGTAAATGATTTTCCTATTGTTGTGCTTGCTTCCGTCTTCCCTTTTGCAACCTAAAATTCAAAAGTGTATTCAAGGACATCTAAATATCAAGCATATGTTACCCTAATTAAAAAGGCTTCTTAGCATTCAAATCCTATCTCCTAGGCAATCTTGGCCCATGTATTGTAAAATGTCACTTTCCCATGTCCTCCTTCCCTTTTTACAATCATGTAAATATCTAATAGTTTGTTGTTAAATTTCAACGAAAGGTGGAATAGGCCTCTTATTTGTGATTTTTAAAAGGCTTGAAAGAACTGTTTGACCATTCCTTAAATTTTTTTTTTCAAAATATGTTTCTACTTGGTTATGTAGTCAATATCTTCCAATAGATATTTAGTAAATGGACACAATCATAAAGTGATTTGCATTCTATCTTCTTAATTATCATAATGTTCACATCATATGGATTGGAATGCATGGACATTTCTTGAAAATATGAATTGTAATACCCTTCTCTAAATTCTTCATGTTCCTCTATAGCATTATTAATAGCCTATTTTTCTGTTTTCCAAATCGATCTTGGTTACCCCCTTCAATCATACCCATGTTTTTCTTTGAACATGGGTTCGATTTTGCGTATGTGGCCGCCCTCTATTTTGACCATAAAACCTTGCTTGATAAGTCTGTCTAGGCTAAAGACATTTTTATTCAGATCAAGGTTATAAAATACCCTTAAAATCTTGATCCCCCCTTATGAATAGGATCTTACTTTCTAGTGTCCTAGTCACAATTCTAGTGGAGTTTTTAAGTCTTTTGAATTAACAGATACTGCCTTTATAGTGTTATTTGAATGTAGTACTGATATGCCGGATTTGTACCTTGTTCCGGAATCTATTCCTGCCATAGAATTTCTTCGGTGTAATTGTCAAGACATGCTAATCCTTACAGGTCTGCCTCCATTGTTTTATGGATGAGTTGTGATTCTATGTCCGCTTCCATTTTCTTACAGACATTCATTAGGTGACCCGATTCATGTCAAGAATAACACTTGACTTGGTTCATGGCAGTAATAACACTTCTTAATTCTCGCCAATTCTTTCTTCACTTTGTTTGCCACTTCTTTCTTGAATATGTTTGTCCTTGTCCTTGAATCACCCCGCTCTCATACCACTTTCCTAGATTAAAACATGGTTTGCCCTTGCAATCTCCCATGCATAATGTGTTTGCTTGATTGATAAACACAATGAAAATGATAAAAACAAAAACAAAAATTGGATTCACAAATAGCAATCAGATATACTTACGATATCTGGTAATGATCACCAATGCATAATACACATTTTTGTATCGCTTGTTATTAGCGGTTAAGTGACAATTGATGGCAGTTTGGCATCAGCGTCAACAATTGTCTAACGGTAGTTGACTTCTGTTAGTCAATGTCACCCAGCGGTTATCACATATTAATTCTAATAACTAAAGTATTTAATGTTACATATACACATAATAATACACATAATAAATTAAGTTTATACTATTAATAGTTTTTAGAGGGTAGTTGTTTACTTATTCTCTTATGTTCATGTGTAGTATTTTGGCTGTTTTTACAACTAGTTTGTTGAGTAAATTAAGAGTGACTTGAAGTGAGTTCGACCAGTAACATTTTCTCTATACATGAATTTGTGAGTGTGTTTTTTTGGGGGCCGGATCCAATATAAAGTGTGTCGCCTCCATGTTACATGATCATCTTCCTTATTAAGAAAAAACTTAATTCATCCAATCTTAGGGGGCGTTTGGTTGGAAGGAATGGAATGGAATGGAATGGAATTGAGAAACTAGTATATTTTCAAGCAAAATTATATTTAAGTGGGTAATGAAATGTAAAACCCAAGGGAATGTTTCACCTCAAATTTCCTTGGTTGTGGGATTTCAAATTCCCTCTCTAGGTGGTAGGATTTTGAAATCCCACAACCAAGGGAATTTGAGGTGAAACATTCCCTTGGGTTTACTTTTAATTGCTCACTCAAACACAATTTTACTTGAAAATTATACTAGTTTCTCAATTCCATTCCATTCCATTCCATTCCTTCCAACCAAACGCCCCCTTAGTTTTCATAAGCGTCACTCCTAGCCCTTTAACTAACCTCATAATAATAAAAATGGTTTGTGGTTGTTTAAGTTTGAAACAAATAACTTATTCAAATAACTTACCACTCTGGTATTTCTTCCATGCTAGGCTGTATCATGCATCTACACAACTAGAAGAGATGAAAATTGTGTTTATCATATATAAGTTTTTCATATCAGAGTGGAGCCACACCACAGAGATGTGATGAAGAACAACAACTAGAATTTACAAACATGAATAGACAATACAAGCAAATAAGAGCAGTTACATGAGAATTCAAATCCTTGATGGAATCATGGGGATGTTGTTCTGCAGGTATGCACAAGCAGCCGCGACTCCACTTCCCAGCTTCACAGGGTAACCCACATCCTTGAGTACCATCTCCACTCCCGCGAGGCATCCGAGCAGTTGCAACTTCATCCACACGATCAAAGTCAATACTAATATCAAATCTAACATATATATATGTGTGTTCATCAAAAGATGCATATAAAGATAAAGGAAATTACATCATTTAGGTTGCCAAGATGTCCTATTCTGAAGACCTTTCCGGCTACTTTGTTTAGGCCGAGACCCAAGCTTAAGTTGTATCTCTTCCACCCCCTTCTAACAATCTCAGAGCTATCAATGTATGGAGGAACTACCACTGCAGTAACTGTGTCACTGAACCATTCCTCCTTTTGGGTGCAGTTTTTCAGCCCCCATGCTTCTACAGCCATCCTATTTAAATATGCGCGGCATGTTAAAACATGTATGATGAAAACTCACGCGATCAAGAGAGAGTTTTTACTTTTTACCTTATCTTGTAGGAATCAAGTGCTTTTAATTTACTTACCTCGTGGCGGTGCCTAGACGATTGTGCCTTGCAATGACATTGTCCAATCCTTCTTCGAATATGAGATCAAGAGCTGCTTTTAGACCATACAGTAGTTGTATAGAGGGGGTGTATGGCCAATAAGTCCCCATCTTGTAGAACTTCAAGTAGTCCTTCCAGTCGAAGAAGACACGAAATGATTTCGCTGACTGAGAAGCATCAATAGCTTTGGGGCTGGCGCACACGATCCCCAACCCCGTCGGTAGAGAAAGCGCCTTCTGAGACCCCGTTAGAGCCACATCTACCCCCCATTCGTCCATGCGGAAATCCAGAGCACAGATTGATGACACACCATCCACAAGAAACAAGGCTGGGTGCTGGTACTCATCTGATCACCAATATCATTAATCAATCAAATTCAAATCTAAACAAGTACCACCAGTACGAAAAGCGCGCAAATGATGGATATACGGCTTATATATTTTCGCCGCTTACCAAGTATTTTCCTTACGGTAGCCAAGTTGTTAGTAACTCCAGTGGCCGTCTCGTTGTGGACAATGCAAACGGCCTTGATAGTATGAGCAGTGTCTGCAGCCAGTTTTGAGGCGAGAACGTCGAGGTCAGCACCTCGGCCCCACTCGCTCTCCACCACGTCAACATTGAAGCCGAGGCGCTTCTGCTGATCCACCCAAAGCAAACTGAACTGACCGATGATGAACGACACGATTCGGTCTCCAGGAGACAGAGTATTTGTGAGTGCACTTTCCCATGCACCAGTACCTACAAAAGGCAATGAAGCTTAGTTTCAACTACTTAATTTGAAAAGCATATATAAGTGGTTGTAGTGGGTGTACCTGTAGTTGGGATGAGAAAAGGAGTCCCAGTAGTGGTCTTGAAGATCTTCTTAACATCCTCAAGTAAAGTTTTGGTCAAGGCCGGGATCGCGGGTGATCGATAGTCCTCGTTGTTGCGGTTCATCGCGCGAAGCACCGGCTCCGGGATGTTAACGGGTCCCGGAACAAACAGATGATTCCTTCCTGGTGCATAAGTGTAGTCCATCTCGATCTGAACCATTTCAACAAACAAGTATTAGTACTTGCTCATGTACTAACTAACTAACTAACATAACAACACTTAAAATGTACCAAATGGATTACCTGATGAGTTGATCTTTGTGTGTGGGAAGAAGATGAAAAATCCAAAAATGATGAGAATATGAATTTATAAGATGCGTGGGTGATGTTGTGGGTCCCATCACCAGCGGATAAGAACTCAGCTCAGCCTCATTTTGAATTCTAAGGTTAATATCATATATGCTATGTACGTATATGCTTCTGCCACCTACACATTTCAGATTATAATATCTAAACACATGGTTTTTATCTTAACTTATTATAATATTAACTGTCGGTCATTTCTTTCTGTGAAGATAATACGTTCGAAACCTGGATGTGAACACCACTCGCCTTTCTATAAAGAAATCACATGCGTGTTTATTTTCAATTTAATGTTTCTATTTTTAATCTTAGCATTGAGTTCATATTTATAATTTGGTATACCATAACGTTTCTATAGTTCATAGTTGTTAATGGACAATTCAAAAAGAGAACATTCACCTTTTTGTAAAATCAAAAATATCAATCTAATATATATAGCTTAAGTAGCCAAGAATAATTTTTATTCATCTCAAAGTAAACAAATTTTAGTTGAACTTATTTCGGAACCGTTGGAATCTGCTCGTCCTACAATTGGATTTATTATCAGCGATATATCATTCCCGTTAATAATAATATCGAATTTCGACACTACAATACAGACAGTATAAATTAAAAAAAAGTACAAAATCTAATTACACAAAATTCAATAAGACAACATAAATTTTAAAATAAACAATACAAAATTCAATTAGACAACATAGATTTAAAAAAAACAATCACTATAATTTTAGAAAAGATAGTATGTTTTATCGTTTTTAAGCAAAAATTAGTTTCTAAGATAACCTTCTCTATTATTGTGGTACAATTATTTTAACAAAGACATATATTTAAATTAAAAATTTTAGTTTCTCTTTTTTTTTTTTTTTAAAAAAGAAAGAAATCTAACTTGTTTTATACGCATACCCTTACCAAGTATTGTAATATAGCATGTTATAGTTAAAATAGGCATGTGAATAAAAATTTTAATTAACATCCACTTGATTCTTAGCCATCTAAGGAAGGAAATATGCGGTTGATAAAAAAGATAAAGTGATAGAAGAGAAGGATGGTTTTAAGCCACACCCTCATTTGTGGATTTGAGATGAACAAACATCTATTTTTGGAACTACTCTTTCAATCATCATCTTCATATATTGCTTCCATCCAAACCTTGCATCGTTGGTTTAAACACATCCAAAATCTGTTTTTTCATGAAAATCTAGTAATTGTATGAACGTAAATGGTAGGCTACCATCTTTTTTGTTTTTATTTTATTAATCACAAAAACCTACTCAAAATAATACAGCTGTATAACCCAACGATTAAAAAAAAATAGTCTGGTTGTGGGTTATCTATTAACAAGGTTTTATGGTTTTGATTTGTTTAAATTTTAAGTTATTGGATTTTTATAATCCTAAATTTTAACTTATTCTATTCCGACGATCTCTTACTAATCGAGAGTTAACACTCGATAGTTTATTTGATGAAATGGAAACAACTTTGAGTCATTTTTCACTTTCACTACCACCCAACCTCCATCAAGTTCGTTTTTCCGTGTGTATCCTCCACAATCACCTGAAATCTAACTTCAACGAATCAAGTGGTTCGTATCAAAAGTTGAAGATTGACGGGTTTTACGATTCAGAAGTTTCAGATTGACGAACCTGATGCTTATTTTTAACTTTCTATTTAATGTTTGGACATATAAGTAATTCACGTTAACCAAAAAACTTATAAAGTTAACTCTTAAATAGTAAAAGATCGTTTAAAAAAATAATATTAAAATTGGAAATGTTTATAAACATTTTTAGAGTTAATATTAATCTTGGCCAGTAAATAAAAGTTAATATTATTAAAATCTAATAACTCTTAAATTTATTTAAATAATGGAAATTATTAAACGTCACTAAAACCAATAATATTTTTTAATTTTTTTTAATAACCTGTTATATGAATAAAAAGAGAAAACTTTTTTCTCTTTCTTGAGGTTTATTCAATCTTGTTACTTTCATCTAGTTAACTGCTGATAGCATAACTTTATTCATATATAGGGTAATTTGAAAAGTTTTAAATCATTATAGTCATTGTGGTTTTATTATTATTAATATTTTTTTAACAATTTTCCTTTCTAAACTTAACATTGTCAGAATTTTTTCTTACCTTTGTTAACGGACTAAGAACCCTTTTTATTTTAGACAAATTGAATTTTAATAATACGAATTATTATCTATTGTCTTATAATAATAAATATTTTATTAATTTTGCCGTTAACACTCCCAACTTTTACTTTTTTTTACCAACAATCGTTCAATTATATAATTTTTTTTGCGTTTGATTTGGACTAGATTCCAGTGCAATAATTATTATGATCGAAATAAAGAAACATAGAAGTTAAACTGCCTGAAATAACTACAGATCGAGCGTAAAAATTTGAAAATTATGTCACTGGGACTGTTGTTGATAATAAAAGTAAAAGTTGAGAGTGTTACAGGTCAAATTAATAGTATGGCTTATAATCAGTCAATAAGTAATAGTTTAGATTATTAAGATCTAATTTGCCTTTATTTTAAACATAATCAAAATATAAATCTTAGAATCCCACTATCTTGAATCTCTCTCTCTCTCTCTCTCTCTCTCTCTCTCTCTCTCTTCATGCAACCACATTATTTTTCTCAGCAACCTCGCCATCCTTTGTAACACCCTAACCAACAACCACTTAGGGTTCTTGGATTTGTTCCCCAACCTAACCATTTGATACCCTAACCAACAACCACTTAGGGTTCTTCGATTTGTTCCTAACCTAGTCATTGCATTTTCTAGTCCCTTATAAGCACAAAATCATTCTATCCATAGTCAAAGGTTAGATCAATCGAACCTAAATTTAAAAACTTGTTGATAAAAAAATTAGAAATCAAAATAAAAATCAGAAGTGATTACTTAGTTGATGTGAAACAAAAATTAATTATTCACTTAAATTTTTTAAATTTTCTATATTTCTTGTTAACATGTTATGCATCTATTTTAATAACAGATCAACTAAGCCATCAATTGAGTAAATGTAACCCATATTCCAAGAAGTAGGCCTGTAAACGAACTGAACGTTCATGAACTGTTCGGCAGAAAGTTCGTTTATGTTCGTTCATTTAACTAAACGAACAAACATGAACAAAATTTTTGTTCGTTTAGTTAAAAGAACGAAGATGAACACTTGTTTTGTTCGTTCATTTATGTTCATGAGCGTTCGTTTATGTTCGTTCATATAATTTTGTTTATGTTTGTTTATTTTTGTTTGTTTATTTAGACCACTAATTTAGATGTGTTTTTTAATAAATTATGATGTATTAGACTTGTTCGTATGTGTTCATTAGTGTTCATGTATGTTCGTTTATGATTGTTCAATCATATTCATTTATTTGTGGTCGTTTGTGTTCGTTTACGTTCATGAACTGTTCATTTAGCTTATTCAAGAATGAACATAAACGAACACGAACACTTCCGTTTCTTAGTGAACGAACATGAAAAAAAGAATGTTCGATTATGTGTTCCTGTTCGTGTTCGGTTAAAGTTAAATGAAGGAACACAAACATTCTAATGTTCATGTTCGTTCGGTTCATTTACAGACCTACCAAGAAGCACTCGGTAACCTTGAAACCAAACTCTAATAATGTGAATCATTCGGGTTTGAAGTTCATACTAAAACTAAACCATCAATGTTTGTTTATTATGCATTGATAATCATTATAAGACCTCATGTTGGTGTACCCATGTTCAATATTATAATCTCAAAGCTATCCACTAAACATAAGTTTCCACCAATTATGAAAATTTTCTCAACTTGCAATTGATATCGATAACTTTGACTTCCTAACTCTTTACTCGATCTCGTCGGTTAGTTTACAAAAATGTTGAAAATAGGAACTCAAAAGCCAACGTTTCTCTTTCCTTCGCATCTTCAAAACAAAGCAACACTTATCTAATTTCAAGTAGGCATATTGCATATGTTGATTGAATTAAAGGATTTTGTTGACCACCAAGTAAGTCATAAATCAAGGAACCCTAATATGTAATGATGAAAATGACGAGCCATAGTATGTATATCTACAAGTTATTATATATATATGGACACACACACACTTGTTGGAATTTTTACGGCTAGTCTTACTCAAACATCCTTAATCTTTTAATTAAATTGTTTGATGAATACAAGTTCCAAAGACCAAGACTTCTAAAAAAACAGTCCAATATTGCTGAAGACATAATTTTCTACTAACAAATTATGAGATTTTGATAGTCTATGTACTTTTAATACACAAACTTTTTTCGTAGAACAAGACTACTTTCAAGTGGCTGCACACTTTCAATAACTATTCTAATTCCAACAAGCCACTAATTTTTAGTGTCCTATTTTGTGTCACTTTTGATGAGTATGAAAGAATCTTAACACCGCCCCAGAAGAAGTTCCTCTTCTCATCTTTAACAATGATTTTATTTGTCTTATTTTTAACTTTATGATAGCCAATTAGAGGACACAATCACGGTATGTCACATTATGTAGATGAATGGTTGTAGTTAGATATCGATCTCAAACCCTAGATTAAGTAGCTTATATAGTTTTTCTAGTATTTGTTATAGGTGGTTGCCTACGTGTAGCTAGCTGTATTTCTTAGTATAAACATCTTAATGTAATACTTAATAAGTTACCTTTTCATACTTGGAATTGCTAATTGTGTTGTTATTTCCAATTTTTGAGGGAAATATGCAAAGAAACTGTAGTGAAACTTTAGCTACTATTTTATTGTTCTTACTATATTTGTGTGAACTGTTAGTTGTGATTAACAGAGATTCTACATTTGTTTATCAGTATCACATAAATTATCTTGTTTTAACCTTTAAATTATCTTGTTTTAACCTTACATGATCCAAGAAAAGGTATTTGATGATCAGTAATTCTAGTTTATGTGAGTATGATCTGGAAAATGGTAGCTAGTATTACAACCAAGTATGATCAGGAGAATAGTACCTAGAGCGAGCCTCCTATATATGTTCACTCTAAAGGACTATGATACTTGGAAGATTAGCATGGAGTGTTTCATCAAGCATCAAGATACATATGGATACTTATTATTGATGGCCCTCACACACCCATTGCAGCACCGATTATGGTTCACAACAGTTTTACAGTTGGAGACTTATCACACTAAGCACACTTACTAGATCAAATAGGAACCGGACAGTAAAACAAAATATATAAAGTAAGAACACCAAAGAACAAATTAGTTTTTAAGGATGATGTATACTGCTCTCAAGTGTTTATAAGTATTAGGAAGCTTAGTCCTAAGACTGGTTACATGAGATACTTTATACTACATCGTACAGCCGGCCATACTTGGAAAGGCAGCTAGACACAAATCTAGACAACAAGCTCAATGTAAAGTCAAAAGGAAGATTGCCTTTTGACTTGTGACTATTACATGCCATAGCTCACATCCTAATATATTACAAAAAGGATAAAAGTACAAGAGTAGAAAGTTATAGAGAAAGACATCATACTGAACAGTTGACAAAAGTGAAAAGTTAATCACCAACTTATATAAGTTGGCGAATCTTCAGAGCATGCAGCGGAAAGGTGGTCCGCTTTTGTCAAAAGTATTTCAGAGAAGCATGTCTTCTCTGTCTTCGGAAGAAATTAGTCTTTAGGCTTCGAAAGACTTTGTCTTCAGGCTTTGGAAGACTTCACTTTTGGCTTCGAAAGATTTCTGTCTTTAGCTTCAGAAGATTTGACACTTAGTAATTTTCATCTTTGTTCATGGTCAAATCTTCTGAAGTAACTTCTTTGTACTTCAGTGCATGCTTAGAGATCATTGGTTAGCATTAGCATTTAAGATAAACTCTTACAAACTCCTGCTAGGCTGATGCTACCAAAACTTAAAGATGACTATGGATTTTGATCCTTCACTTGTTAATAGTCATTATTAGAACCAGAGCTATTCCACTCTTCATCAATTGGTTTGGATTTTTCAGACTCTCATAGTATCTTTTTATGTCCAAGAGATCATGCTTAGAAATGTTAAGTATATTCTACAAGAAGTATACTTGTGGACTTTCTTGATCTCTTGTGATTGGAGAGTATACCTAGGATAGAATGGGTTTCTCAGCAGCAAGAGCCTCTACAAATAATGTAGTTGGTTGGGTAGCCTTTTCTTGTTCACCCTCAGGATGTTCTGACTCATCCTAAGGGGTAGTGGTGGATGCCTTGGACATCTTCTTCTTCCCGATGTCCATCCTCTTTCTTTTTCTGTACTTTAACTGAGAAGATTGGTCTTGATCACCATGTGTTTCTTTATCCTTCTCAGTTTGGTCCTTCCCCTTCACAAGTTCCAAAGAAGGTTCAGGACCTTATTATGGGTCAGAAGATGAAGCTGGTTGTGCATCAACAATAGGTCTTGCTTCAGTTGTCTGTTAGCGTTCAACCTTGACCTTAGCTTTAGGTGCAGCTTGACTTAGATGATAATGCAAGTATTGGAGCTCACCTTTCTTAATCTTCTACTTGATCACCCTAATGTGCTCATCCATTATGGATAGAGACATGGGACCAAGTATTCTTCTGGAAAACCCATACAACATCAAAAAGCTCACCATCTTCTATCTATTTTTAGATTTCTTCTTGTTGGCTTTCATGGTGGCTCTTGATTTCACAGCTTCCTCCCTTATCTTTCTCTTAGCAGCTTTTAGTTTTTTGATTGGCTTCTTAATCTAGCTACTTAAGATACTCAAACTCTATGTATTCAAAAGATAGAGGGAGTAAAGCTTCTGCCTGGTAGAGACCTGTGGCACTCAAGTAGTATATCATATTTTTTCTTTCTTGTTCATTGACCACTTGAGCTTTTTCCTCTGCATCCATAGTCTCTTCCTCGGTCAGTTCTTGAACGGGAGAGAGGATAGGAGAAGAGAGAAGTGGGTGGATAAACTTGTTCAGATAGGTCAACCTCAGTAGTGGGTGGATAATGTGGGCTAGACATGGGAAAAGTAGGAGCACTCATCTCTCCTTGGGTAGGGGAGGAGAAGTGAGACTCATGGTACTCACTGAAACTCATGTCCTCATCATCATAATAGTCTAGGCTGGGGATTGGTTGGTTTTGATCAATAGCCTTTGGATGATAGCTTTTCTATGAAGGTTGATCATCTGAGTGTTGAGACTCAGAATAATGGCTTAAGGCTTGGGTAATGAGCTCATCAGGCTAAGGATGAGGAACCTCAGCACTGATATGTGAAAGGATGGGAGTGGTTTGCTTCCCCGGAAAGAAGGGAGCTGTGGTTTCCACTTGCTACTGCATGGGTGAGTATATGGGGGCCTGCTCTATATGAATAGACTGAATAGGGGTTTGTTTGGATTTCTCTGACAGGTGATGTATATAGTAGGCTGTGAGGGTAGAGGAGAGGCATGTGTAGATTTAACATTGCTGGACTGCCAAGTTGTCACTTGGAGCGGGTTGCTTTAACATTGGTGGGATAAGGGCTATTTCGACCCCGAAAAAACTAGTGGTGGTTATCCTCATTATCTTAAACATGTCGGGCTTCATCTGTTCCAGTTTTAGAATATTACCTGTTTCCCTCAACTATGTAACCAGTTCATAGTTAATAATATGCTGGACATATCTAAAAAACATGTAATACTCAAGGGAGTTCAAGTTTGCTACTAAATTTGCATAAAAAAACTAAGAATACCTAAACTTGACCCCCTGCACCATTCCATGGACTACGAAGGAAAGGTCTTTTGGAACCTAGTCCCATCCTCCATGTTTGTTGGATAAGGAGTGGATGACAACATGAAGGAGGTATTTCCACTGCGATGAGACCTTTCCCTTCCTGAAGGTCTTGACGGAGTAGTCACCTTCATAGCCCATCAGCCGGAATGATCCATTAACAGCTTCCTTTGGGAAGGGCAGTTTACCATCTTCATCATCCAGTGGTAGATGTTTGTTGATAGAGGCTGAAGTGATGAAAACTGTCAGCCCTTGCACTGATGTAGATAGTCCCTTCTCACCGTCCTGGAGAACTTTTTGGAACTCCAGTAGTTGATCTTCATAAAGAGGAGGGTCTATGGTACGGGCGGTGAGGTATGATGAGTGAGATAGAAAGTTGCATATCTCTGAGAAACCAGCATCTTTAGAAGCATCTAGTAGAGCAGCCTGGTTGTGTTGCCTATGTATCTTCATGACAAAAGGAGCAGGCTGGTTTTAGGGTTCAAGCTTAGCCATTTATGGAGCTTTTGTGAGAGGAAGGAAGAAAAAAGAGGGTTTGAGCAGAATTTAGGGCTTGATCGATTTGGATGAGAAAGAAGAAGAGAGAGTGAGAACCTTTGTACAGGCCTGGATTTGTGGCAAAGTTATTTCGGAAGATAAAATTTGAAATCTGAATGTCGGTCCCACCACTAAAAAAGTGCCCAAAGGAGTAGTTATCTCGGAAGTCGAAAATCTCCCGAAGGTAATTTTCTAAGGAAGTTTAATAAAAAACTTCCGAAGCTAAATTGGCTTCAGAAGATATTCCTCATTTTGAGAAAAATTTCTTTGAAAGAAAATAACTTAGATTAATTTCTTACGAGACAAATTTGGTTTCGGAAGATATTAAGTTTCAAAAGTTTTACTTAAGAGGTAAAAACTTCCGAAACTAAATTGCTTTTGGAAAAAAATTTTCCTTCATAACATATAAGTACTTAGAAGCAAATTTAAGCTTCAAAAGATATTTCAGAATTCTTTTGAAGGTTAATTCCTCAATAAGTAGTTATTAGTTTTGAAGACATAAATTTTTTTCGAACTCAATTTAATTTCTTCTGAAAGAAAATCTGTCCATACTTCTTAAAATTCAAAGGAATATTTTCATAGAAAAATTTTCTTCCTAGATAAATAGGGTTTTATATGAGTGATAAAATTATACAACTGTAAAGACTCACATCTTTTGAAAAACAAATTTTCAAATTAATTTAAGAAAATCTACTAAAAGTTAATCATCCCAAGAGTTGATATAAGATATTTAAATCTCTGTTCATCAAATGTTTTTGTGAACAGATCAGCATATTGTTCATTTGTGTATTCAGCTTCAGCAGTTGATGGAGACACATAGGATTGGTTTTTGCATTGCCATGAAACTATCTTTCCACCAACGAACTCACATCCCCTAGATGTAGATTTTCTAGACATGTTGCATCCACCATAGTCACTATCTGTGTAGGCATATAGATTAAAGACAGAGTTCTTTAGATACCAAAGTCCCAGTTTAGGAGCTCCTTTAAGGTATCTTAGAATCCTATTGATAGCAACTAGGTGTGACATCTTGGGGTTGGCTTGATATCTTGCACATATGCATGTGGCAAACATGATATCAGGCCTGCTGGCTGTTAGGTATATAAAAGACTCACTCACAACATTGTAGATATGTTCATCAACACACTCCCCCTCAAGATAAGGTCCTAGGGAGTATTTTTGGCTATGAGAGACTTAGCAACCTTACAACCAGTCAAATGAAATCTAGTTAGTATGTCCTGAAAATACTTTGACTGGTTTATGAAGATGCCATTGTCAACTTGCCTCACTTGAATTCCTAGAAAGAATTTGAGTTCCCCCATGGCACTCATTTCAAATCTATTCTTCATAAGCTTTTCAAACTTCTTACAGAGTCAGTCATTAGTTGACCCAAAGATGATGACATCAATATAAACATGAACCAGCATCATGTCATTCCCTGTTCTTTTGATGAAGAGGGTGCTGTCAATAGTACCTCTCTTGTAACCATGTTGAAAAAGGTACTGTGATAGTATCTCATATCACTTCCTTGGAGCTTGATGCAGCCCATAGAGAGCTTTGTCAAGCTTGCAAACATAATCATGATGATCAGGGTCTACAAAGCCACGTGGTTGGCAGACATACACCTCTTTATCTATCACCCCATACAGAAAAGCATAATTGGTATCAAGCTGGTAGACCTTTAAGTCCTTTAATGTAGCAACAGCAAGGAATTTCCTTATAGCTTCAAGTCTTGCTACAGGAGCAAAGACATCTGTGTAGTCAATCCCTTCCTCTTGAGTATATCCTTGGACCACTAGTCTTGCCTTGTTCTTGATAACAAGTCCTCTATCATCCCACTTGTTCCTAAAAACCCATTTGGTTCCTATAGGTATCTTCCTAGGAGGAAAAGGACATAGGTTCCAAACACCTCCTCTTTTGAATTGAATTAGTTCCTTCTGTATTGCTTTAATCCAGCTTCCATCTCTTAATGCTTCATCCACTTTCTTTGTCTATATCTGGGATAAGAAGCAAGAGTGCAGACAAACATTTTGATCATGGGTTTGCCCTCTTGTTCTCACCTTAGTTCCTTCATCACCAATGATGTTTGTGGTAGGATGTAACTTGTGAATTTTGAGTTGAAAATTACAGCAAGTTGATTTGATAGATCCAAATTTGAAAAATTCAGATCCGGTCAGCATCAAGATACTCTTGATTACTATCACCATCTTCATCTTCTCCGGCATTGGAGACCCCTTTATTTGAATTTTGTGCCTCATAGCTGGAATTGGGTGGCACTTTAGATGTGTCAGCAGAGGGATTTGTCATGTTTGTTCTGACAAGATCTCCAATCGCAGTGCTAGTTACCACTGGAGCTGAAGGAATTTGAACGTTTAGTCTTCTCATCTTAAATCTTAGATTAGGATCTACTATAGAAATTCTATCTTTTGTTCATAAAACATCTTCATAAGATTTGTTAAAACAGTTGGTAACTAAATCAAGATTAAATAGTCAATTAGGACCAGAACCGTTCACACTGGGAGTGTGTTCATTGAAGGTCACATTGGCTGACTACTCAACTACTATAGTTCTGAGATTGTATACTTTATAAGCCTTAGCTTGAGAAGAGTATCCAATGAAGTATCCATCATCTGCTTTCTTAGCAAATTTGGCTATATGATCTTTGGTATTCAAGATGGTGCATGGACAACCAAATGATCTGAGGAAACCAATGAAAGGTCTCCTTTGTGCCACAATTCATAAGGTGTTTTACCATGAGTATTGACTACTTAAACTCTGTTCTACATATAGTAGGCAATGTTGACTGCTTCTGCCTAGAAGGTGATGGGCAGTTTAGAGTTACAGAGCATGATCCTTGTAGTCTTAATAAGTATCCAATTTCTACTTTCAGCAACACCATTCTTTTGAGGAGTTCTAGGAATACTATATTATCTTGAAATACCCTTTTCATCACAAAATTAATCAAGGATTTGATTTTGGAATTCGGTTCCTTGATCACATCTTATGGTATTGACCTTGTGATCAGATTGATTCTCAATATTCAAAATGAAAGACTTCAAGATTTCAGGGGTCTCATTCTTAATTTTAAGAAAAAAGACCTAAGTATATCTTGTGAAATCATATGTTATCATAAGGCAGTATGAAGTTTTTCCTAAACTCATTACATTTTTGGGGCCTAATAGATCCATGTGTAACAAGTGAAGGAGAATAGTGATGGAGTTCATTTCCTTTGGCTTGTGTGACACTTTGTGTTGCTTTCCTTTAAGACATGCAGCACAATGGTCATCACTTGTACCAAATCATTCTTAATCAATTTATTCATGTTCTTAATCAATTTATTCATGTTCTTAAAGTGTTCATGGCACATTTTTTTATGCCAGAGGAAACACTCATCACTATTGGCTTTAGGCAGAAAGTAGGAAACTTCTCTAGAAGGGAAGATTTCTTGCAATTCCATCTAGTACATGTTCCCTTTCCTGGGGGCTTTGAGAAGAATGGGCTCCTAAGGAATGATCACCCCACGCTTGAGAATAATGCACTCATGCTTAATAAAGAGCATGTTATGTCTCTGGTCACAAAATAAAGATGCACTCAAAAGATTATACTCAAGCTTCTTGACAAGTTTACCTTCTCAATGCTGAGCTTACCATTTGTGACCCTGCCCCTTCTAGTGATATTACCACTAGATTCACCTCCAAATGCAACTAGCCCTACATCAATTTTCTCAAAGTTCTGAAGCGAAGAGACATTGCCTGTCATGTGCTTGAAACAGCCACTGTCAATGATCCATATATTTCCTTTAGTCTTCAGCTATTCCTACACATGAAAATAGATGATTAGTTACATTTGGAAAACCAAGCCTTGCTGGTCTTTGGCTCATCAAGTTGTATAGAAGAAAGATCAACAGTTATTGATTCTATATGCAAGCTTATGGGATCCTTGGCTATTGTTGATAAAGAAACTTCAGTCACATGGCCTTCCTTCATCTTCCACACCATCTTTGGAAGATTAGACTTGGCTTTCAAAACTTCGTAAGTTTTGGAGACTGAACCTTAGGAAGCTTTTGCACCCACTGCAGCAGACTTCAGTGCTTCGGAAGCATTCCTTTTTTTTCGAGACCAAACTTGCTTTCAAAGATTATTTTCCACCAATATTCTTTTGAGTCACCTTGATGCTTTTGAAGTAAATAGATTTTCCTTCCGAAATAGTCTTCTTCTTCTTATTCTTCTCAGAGGTCTTCTTGTTCATGTGAATGGTACCGTTAGAATTATAGATACAATCCTTAGCATAATCAGTAGTGCCACTACACATGATGCATTCCATAGTCTTCCCTCTAAGAGACTTGTCCTGAGAAGAAGGCTTGTCCTGATTCTTTCCAGCTCCTTCCTCATCTTATTAGATGATGTAGCCTGCTTCTGAGTGTGAAGCTTGCTTTTGGAGTTGGATGGTCTAGGCTGTGTTGCAATGGTGCACATTGGCTCAGCCTTCTTCTCCTTACCAGGATGGTTTGGACTATGATCAGAAATCCTAGTACTAGAATTCATGGTTGAGTTTTTAGTGTTTCTCACCTCAAACCTAGTAGAAATAAAAACTTGTTTTTGCTTGGTGTTGAAGGTGGGCTTGATCTCCAACACTTTCTTATATCTTCTCTTTGCATCCTTGATCAAGTTCTTTCTTGCAAACTTGGCCATCCTTGATTTTTTCTCCTCTTCAGGGATATAGTGACCCTTCTTAGAATGAACCTCTTCACTTATTTATGGTTCACTCTTCACTATATCCTCTTCCTTAGTTTCATCTTCATCTTTTTCTTGAACAGGATCAACAGAAGGTAGCTCATCTTTACAAGTTCCACACCTTGGTTGTCTAGCAGATAGTAATGTGTGTGGAGGAGATATTTCACTTGATCCAAGTCCCTACCTGTTGTTCTTTTGATAACATATTTTTCATGCAAGGATGAATATATGATGTTCTTAAAGGTTTCCTCTTTAAGAACACATTTTTCTGCCCTGTCTTTGCTGATCACAAGCTCAGCCTTGCATTCAGTCAATGTGGAAAGAAGATCTTTAGTGTGAGTCCTGTAGTTTGTATGCTCATGTTTTAGAGTAGAAATGGTTTTCTCTAAATCTTTTGTTTTAAGTTTATAATCATTTTCTACACTTTTAAAATCAGCTTTCAAAATGTTTAAGGACTCAAGATTAGATCTTACTTCCAAATTGTAGGATCTGTACATATTAACTTTAGCAACGCATTCAGGAGAAAAAAGACATTCCAATACCTATGATTCCTCATGATCTACCATCAGTGCATGGTTTGGAGAAACATCTTCCACCTGAAAGCTCCAGTAAAAGCCTCCTTCTTAAGTAGTAACTGCAGCTTGCTGCTTTGGTTGGTTGGGCTTCTCAGTTCTAGGAGCTCCTTTAGTGTAGTTTGGCCTGGACTGTGTATGGCCACCATTTGTCCTTGGTGCCTTACACTCCTGAGAAAAATGGCCTATTTGGTTACAGTTGTAACACTTTACCTTGCTCTTGTGCAGTCTAAAATTTCCATTGGACACATTGCTTGGGAACTTCCTTCCGGTCCTCTTGTAGAACTTCTTCGCTCTATGAGGGAGAAGAGCCATCTGCTGGACTATTTCCACGTACTCCAGATCATCTGGATGGATACAGTCCAGGTCTTCAAGAGTGAGGGTGAGGGTAGAGAGGTTCTCAGTTCTTTTGATGGCCACACAGTAGTGCGTCCATTCTCTAGGAAGAGAGAACATGAACTTCCTCACTATGTCCTTATTCTCAAGCTTGACTCCAACATCCATCATCTACAATCTCAACATACCTGAAGTATTGTTGTGTCATGCTTTCACCTACCTTGTAGGTGAAATTTTCAAACTACTGCTTCATGATGTTCTTTTTGTTCTCCTTGGTTTCATCAGATCCTTCATACATCAGCTTCAGTGCATCTCAGAGTTCTTTTGGACTCATGCACTTCTTGAAGCCTCTTTAGATGGAGTTTGGAAGAGTAGTTTGAAGAGCGGTCATGACCTTCAGATCAATGTCAATCTTTTTCCAATCTTCCTCAGAATAGACAGCCACTTTATTGGGTATCATCCCACCTCCAGCAGATGCTGAATTAGTTTTTGGGATGTGAGGTCCACATATTACAGATCTCCATATCCTGCTATCTTGAAACTTGATGAAGCCTTCCATTCTCATGCACCAAGTATCAAAATCATCAGTAGTGATTAGTGGAGACTTAGTATTGTGCCGGTTTCTATATCAGCCTTAGAAAGAGCTGTTATTTGAGCAAGTAAGTGAGTGTGAAACTAAAGAGTGATTCAAGATGGTGAGATCTTGCAATCAAGAGCCTAATAAGCTAAGATACCAATTGCAGAACCGGTAATGGTGCACAATAGTTTCATAGTTGTATACTTGTCACATTAAGCACACTTACTAGATCAAATAGGGAACCGTGCAGTGAAACAGAGAATATCAAGTAAGAACACGCAAGAACAGATAAGTTTTCAAGGATGATGTATATTGCTCTCAAATGTTTACAAGTATTACCAAGCTTAGTCCTAAGACTGTTTACATTAGATACGTTATACTACATCCTACAGCCGGTCATAATTTGAAGGCGAGCTGGATACTAATCTAGAAAACAAGATCAATGTAGAGTCAAAAGACAGATTGTCTTTTGACTTGTGACTATGACATGCCATAGCTCACATACCTAATATATTACAAAAAGAATAAAAGTACAAGAGTAGAAAGTTATAGATAAAGACACATATTACAAAAAGAATAAGTTTAGAAAAATTCTATTTCATCTAGGGTGAAATTATAACTGTAGCATATCTTAGATAAGCAAATGCTTTGAAAGATGCTAGGGTAAAAATAGACAACAATTACATTATAAGAAAATTCATGAGGTCATTAAAAAAAATTATGTATTGACTATACAATTTGCATCAGAAGAACCGGAAATCTAAAGACACTCTAGCTTAAGGAGTTTATATGGGTTTATAAGTGCCTATCAAATGGATATAGATGCTAACAATCTAATAGTCTCTAGCTAGTCTAGAATTGTAGCTTTACTTGCTCCCATCAAGCACTTAGCTCATGTTCATCACTAACACTCCTACCAACAAGCTCAACTCATATCTCACCATGCTCCTAACTTGTTACACTAGATTTCGTTAATAATTAACATAGAATCTCCCTCTAGAAGTTGAAATCAAACCATACCTTATAAAAGTTATAGCTCAACACCATATTGTTCATCACCAAGCATTGATTACACACATGGAGCTTTTGTCACTAAAAAAACCAACTTATTTCAAAATTTTGTGAAAGATTTAGAATGCATCCATCTTGATGTTTGAAAGAGATGGATATCAACTATCAAATTGCTATGTTCTCATTCAGAGCTTAATAGTTTTGGCATAAAACTGGTAAAAAAATCCAAAGGCGGAGGATTGGAGTGCTTTTAAGATATTTTGGGAATATTTGAAAGAGATTTTGTTGGATATTTACTAGACAATAAGATCTGCTTGAATTTGGTTAGGCAACGTCTCGTGGAGACTTTATAATAATATTAATAAAAATTTTGATAGCTAAAGAAGGGGATTTTACATATTAAAATAGTTTTTTATAGACAATATTAAAAAAAAGAAATGTGTGGAATTGGTATATATATATATATATATATATATATATATATATATATATATATATGTATATGGTTGATGGATTTAAAAGAAAAATAGATTTTTTTTCTTTAACAAGCTTCATTGAATGACTTAAAAATGTATATGTGGTTTTTAATATTTGTTTTAAAAAAATCATTCATATATTTATTGTTTTTATAAGAGTATATAGTAAAGATATTTGCATGCATGTGTTATGTATTTAGTTGGTGGCAATAAGTAATATGTGTATGCTTTTATAAGTATGGGTTCATCATATACATCAATTTCAATTTTTTTCTACCTATATTACAACAATTTTTTTTTTGTTATTTTTTGTTTTTGTTTGAGAATGAGTATTATTTGTATATGGTAGGGTTATCTTGAAAACCACCCTTTTTTGTGAGAACTTTAATAACCAATATGAGCCACATATTTTTTGTCACATGCAAATCACATGCCATTTTCACCTTTTTTTAAAACATTTATAACTTTTTTTCAAGACATTATTTTTTCAAAAAAATTTCACCATAAATTTCAGTATTTTTTTATTTTTCCAACACCTACAATATTAATATACTTTAAAATCAGCCACCTGCTATTTACACATATGTAAATCATGTGATACACATGTGTAAATCCGGTTTTACACATGTGTAAAACAAATTTCGGAAAAAAAACGAGCTTTTTATTTTTTTTTAAATTTTTTTATTCTTTTTATGAAAGAGGGAAATGAGAGAAATATTTTTGTGTATTTATCTTTTTCATTTTTACGTTATTTTTTGTTTTATAAATTTTTTATAATTTTTATGTTATTTACCATGTTGGCATTGAAAACTAGTGGCTCACATTCGTTCTTAGAGTTCTCACAAAAAAGAGAGTTCTCACAAAAAAGAGAGTTCTCACAAAAAAAAAGAGTTCTCACAAAAAAAAAGGAGTTCTCATTTGATCCTCCCCTATTCGTTTAATAGTCATGAATAATAATAATCATATTTCTTATGTCTTATGTACTCGAGTTTCGCATGTGAAGTCTACTGGTTAGATTAATGGATTTTATAATGTAAAAGATATTAGTTAGAGTTTTGGATTTTGGCTTTTGTAAATCAAGCAAAGCCCAAAAATTTTGTAAACGGGTCAAGAACATTATGCCTCGTCCATAATCAAATCATATTCCTGATGGGCCTATATTGTATACGAACTTTCTTAAGTGTGTCTAACTCTTTCCATGTGTTATTTTATGCCATCCAACTTGTTACACAAAATAATATATATTTCTATGGGGTTGTTACAGAGCATGATAAGTTGATTACACATTCAGTTCCTCATTGAAGAAGTATTTCTACACTCAGGGTTGCTTCAAATATTCATAAATAAAATAAGTATTTAAAAAATACTAAAAAAATACAATTTATTTAAAAACATATTGTTTAAAAAACTTCATGTTTAGATAAATGTTAGATACGAGCCATAAAATTTAACTAATGGGCCTTCACATCCATTAATATGATAACCCAAGCAACATGTTCTATCTAAACATGCATACCTTATCATTTCTATAATTTACTCAATTATGTGAAAGCATTTTAAAAATGAATATATCTATCCATAATTACTCAATTATGTGAAAATATTTTGAAATCGAAACATAAGTATAAAACTTATGAATAGAATTGTTATAAGTATGATTAGTATTAAAAATCATAATTGTTTTATAGTTGTTCCATTTCATGACAAGGCTCACACCCGTTATATATGTACACTAAAAACATTCAATTTATATGTACTCAAACATATTTGCAATTAGTTCGGCCGCATTGTGGCAAAACATAACGTCACGTACAAATATGTGTATGTTTGATCATATCATACGTATATTGTGTCATAGTCTTTTAAACTATTGCTTGATTGATTTAATACAATCACATGCTAGTTTTCTTTGAACATAAAATTTTGTAAATACTTGTTTCATAAACATGCTTAAAAATGTTCATAAATGTTTATGCACACCATACCAAAACATGTATATGAAGTTTGTAATCATGTTCACTTTATATTTGAATAAAACAACTTCTTATTAATCTTTAAAAGTCAGCTAGAAACCCGTATAACACCTCCATAGCAATTCACACACTTAGTAGGTATAACACCAGATTTAACAAGGGTAAAATAAGGGTATAATGGAAGAATGCTTGTCACACCCCGACCGACGGCGGAATCATCGGAGCGGACGAATGTGAATAGATTACTCATAGTTCATGGTAGTAAATACGTTGAAATATTATTAAATGTTATTTTCATTAAATAAGTCAAATCAAATATTTCATTACAATGCAATAAAGATTCAAACAACATAATAAAGTCTTTTATTAATCTAAGTCCAAGTCCTATATGAGCATGAAGAAGTCCTCTAAACTGCATCCTGAAACATGTTAAAAATACGGTCAACATATGATGTTGGTGAGTTCCCATAAATTTGTACATACGTATATAAACAACTTTTAAGATGCAATTCAAGTCATAGATTAAGAAATAATGCAAGAATATAGATAGCATAATGATACAGTCAAACCTTGACAAAAGATTGGCCACAATAAGGTATACGATTAGCTACGTGTACTTGGTTCCCATGATGAACAAGAATACGTCATCAGGAGCCGACAATAACCTCGGCTTTAGCACCAAATAGGCCTGTCAAGCCCATAGATCTATGACGTCGCTAGGCTAGCAATAGTTAATGATTGCTTTTACAAGATGACTATCATATAAGGTTCACAATTATCTCAAATAACCATGACAAAATTTATAAATGAATTGCACGTTCATTACAAGTATCAAGATGCTTTACAAGTGTACATTTATACGATAACATGTTTCACCCCAAAAGGTGTGAAATAAAAATGAAAATGGGGTATGGAAAACTCACATTGTATAATGATGGTTGTAGAGTACCTAAGGAAGCTTGGATGTTCAAGAGTCAAAGGTGATGTCCTAAAGGATAAAAAGAAACAATAACTTGAGGTTGAAATTCATTACAAGAAGTTAGGATGTTTAGAGAATGCCAAAAAGCGAAAGGTAGATTGAAAAAGGATTATTGCACCAATTTTAGATTCTGGACAGAATGTTTGGTACGTGTTCGAACAGGTTTTAAAAATATCAAACGGTTTCATAAAATTATAAAAATTTACAGTTGTTTAGTTCAGAGTCTCCCGGACAACTTTCGTTCAGAAACATTTTTATGAAAAGATCCGTAAATAGGTCAAAACGGCAGCACAAGACAGAAGATGCTGAAATGCGCACTTATCTTGTGAAGGCTATTGTTGAGTCGTCCGATTGAGTTTGAAGACGTATAAACTATCGTTAAAAAGTTAATTCAATGAAATTAATATTGGAATCTGAGTTTACTCAAATTTAGTTTGTTATGATCAAGTTATGGTTATTTAAAGTCAGACTATATTCTGCCAAATATATAGTAAGGCACTTATGTGCATTTTTAAAATTTCTAAAGCATGAAACGGGTTAGAACAAATTTATTATGTCGATGTATGGTATATTAGAATTCATTTGAGTTATAAAAAAATATTCCAAGACTTTGGCATAGCCATCATTTAGAGAAATAATCTTGTGGAATAACCGAATGCGGCGACATAGCCGTCCATATGCAAACAGGATTCTTTGTTTACGTTAGCATGTTCTTAGCTTGATTTAGGAATGTTAGTCATTGTTATAAGGTTAGTTAGTGTTAGAAGGTTAATGATCAAATGATAATGATTAAAATTAAAAGAGATTTAGAAGAAGTAAGAATAAAAAGTAAGAACATAAAGTCGTGAGAACAATTAGATGTTAGGATGATTGAAACAATATAGAAATGCATCATATAAAAGCAATATAAGATTACCTTATTACAAGAAAATTCTTGAAATTTCTTGTAAAAGAAAATTCTTGAAATTTATCAAAACCAATGGTTGAAAGAAAGATATGTGAGTGAGATTTTTGGAGAATGAGCAAATGAAAATAGGCCTAAAGCTTGCTTTTATAGTTGAGGTTAGGAGGGGGTTATGAATGGTGTTAATGGTGAGTTACAAGTCTTTTAAAAGGGGGTTATGTTTGGAATTTAAAATAAATATAAGATTAAATAAAATAAATAGATAAAAGAATAATTACAATTTAAACTTTTAATATATTACAACCTTAATTTTAATTCAATAAACTTATTTTCTAATAAAATCTTTATAGACTTTATAAATCTCACAAAAACTTTGCAATTTGATTATTTATTTGATTGAATATTTAAAATCTTATAAATATTAATAACCTTTCAAAATTTATAAAATTTATTTTATAAATTATAAGATTAAATTAATTTGATTAAGTGACATATTTATTATATTTGAAACATAAAAATATATAAAATGACAAAATAATGAATTTGATTTACAAGATTGACTCAAACGGGTTCGAGTTTGGGTTTCGAGTTTGAAAATGGGTCGGATGTTACAGTCTCCCCCACTTTAAGAAATTTCGTCCCGAAATTTAATCACAACCGGCTGATTTAAAGAAATATTTGGATTTTGTTTCATGTTCCAAAGTGATCTATGGGGAATGTTTAAACTAAATGAGTTTTGGTTACGTTTGAGTTTACATAATTTTTGATTTTAGGGGTTACTTGACAAGTGGAAAAAATCATCACTTTGATTGGACTTTTGGTTTGCAAGCTTTTGCATTTCAAATGATACACGGCGATAGATTGGTTTTGTCACATATTAGTACAAGGCACAAAATCAATATAAAACTCGAATTGACGATAATGAAAATGATGTTTAAGACACTTTTGGATGGAAGAGAAATCCAAATGAGCTTCTCAAAGCAGACAACTTAGGGAGGGTTCTCGGATAACCAATTCTTGTATGATATTAAGATTTCCAAGTTGTATCAATGTAAGATTGATAGGAAAATCATAATTGCTAAGATGAAGAATACAGTTCAGGGCAATAGAATCAATTATGATGGGTTTTTCAAAACGTGAAGGTTTTGACGGGAAAGCATTTAGAATGATTATTAAGAGACTTGATGAGAATATGATAATAAGCTATAAATTTCAGAAACTAAAAATCAAGGATATGATGATTCAAAATAACAATGAGAAGTTCCAAGTGTAAACGGATCGGTTCACAAACCAAAGAGAATACGTTGACTTATCAAAGCATTTGGTTAACCATAACCTTAATGAAGACATACGTACCTATAAGCGGACACTCACCTCAAGGGCTCCCAGGTAAGGTAAACGAATCCATCAGTTGATTTGGATTTATATGAATACCTTGCCTAGATAGATCACCTCAAGATACAGGCATCCCACTCTTCCAGTATTACATGTTTTCAGTTATGGGACACAAACTTTGACAAGATTTGAAAACCATGAATAACAATTCAAAATTTGAAATTTGAAAACCATTAAACTTAGGCACACAATGTCTTAAAATATGCTTTGAGAATTGTGTGTGCATTGACAAGAATCAAGGTATAAGGAAATATCATGTAAGGCATATAATCACGTAATCATGTCTAAGCATATTAGGCACATAAATTCTTATCTAAGCATATACATGAGAGGACTCATGTGTAAGGGTACTTAGTTATAGTCTAGGTCATTCCATTTCTAATAACCTAATTCCCTATAACCATGGCTCTCATACCAATCTGTCACACCCCGACCGACGGCGGAATCATCGGAGCGGACGAATGTGAATCGATTGATCATAGTTCATGGTAGTAAATACGTTGAAATATTATTAAATGTCATTTTCATTAAATAAGTCAAATCAAATATTTCATTACAATGCAATAAAGATTCAAACAACATAATAAAGTCTTTTATTAATCTAAGTCCAAGTCCTATATGAGCATAAAGAAGTCCTCTAAACTGCATCCTGAAACATGTTAAAAATACGGTCAACATATGATGTTGGTGAGTTCCCATAAATTTGTACATACGTATATAAACAACTTTTAAGATGCAATTCAAGTCATAGGTTAAGAAATAATGCAAGAATATAGATAGCATAATGATACAGTCAAACCTTGACAAAAGATTGGCCACAATAAGGTATACGATTAGCTAGGTGTACTTGGTTCCCATGATTAACAAGAATACGTCATCAGGAGCCGGCAATAACCTTGGCTTTAGAACCAAATAGGCTTATCAAGCCCATAGATCTATGACGTCGCTAGGCTAGCAATAGTTAGTGATTGCTTTTACAAGATGACTATCATATAAGGTTCATAATTATCTCAAATAACCATTACAAAATTTATAAATGAATTGCACGTTCATTACAAGTATCAAGATGTTTTACAAGTGTACATACGATAACATGTTTCACCCCAAAAGGTGTGAAATAAAAATGAAAATGGGGTATGGAAACTCACATTGTATAATGATGGTTGTAGAGTACATAAGGAAGCTTGGATGTTCAAGAGTCAAAGGTGATGTCCTAAAGGATAAAAAGAAACAATAACTTGAGGTCGGAATTCATTACAAGAAGTTAGGATGTTTAGAGAATGCCAAAAAGCGAAAGGTAGATTGAAAAAGGATTATTGCACCAATTTTAGATTCTGGACAGAATGTTTGGTACGTGTTCGAACAGGTTTTAAAAATATCAAACGGCTTCATGAAATTATAAAAATCTACAGTTGTTTAGTTCAGAGTCTCCCAGACAACTTTCGTTCAGAAACATTTTTACGAAAAGATCCGTAAATAGGTCAAAATGGCAGCACAAGACAGAAGGTGCTGAAATGCGCACTTATCTTGTGAAGGCTATTGTTGAGTCGTACGATTGAGTTTGAAGACGTATAAACTATCCTTAAAAAGGTAATTCAATGAACTTAATATTAGAATCTGAGTTTACTCAAATTTAGTTTGTTATGATCAAGTTATAGTTATTTAAAGTCAGACTATATTCTGCCAAATATATAGTAAGGCACTTATGTGCATTTTTAAAATTTCTAAAGCATGAAACGGGTTAGAACAAATTTATTATGTCGATATATGGTATATTAGAATTCATTTGAGTTATAAAAAAATATTTCAAGACTTTGTCATAGCCATCATTTAGAGAAATAATCTTGTGGAATAACCGAATGCGGCGGCATAGCCGTCCATATGCAAACGGGATTCTTTGTTTACGTTAGCATGTTCTTAGCTTGATTTAGGAATGTTAGTCATTGTTATAGGGTTAGTGAGTGTTAGAAGGTTAATGATCAAATGATAATGATTAAAATTAAAAGAGATTTAAAAGAAGAAAGAATAAAAAGTAAGAACATAAAGTCGTGAGAACAATTAGATGTTAGGATGATTGAAACAATATAGAAATACATCATATAAAAGCAATATAAGATTACCTTAGTATTAGAAAATTCTTGAAATTTCTTGTAAAAGAAAATTCTTGAAATTGATCAAAACCAATGGTTGAAAGAAAGATATGTGAGTGAGATTTTTGGAGAATGAGCAAATGAAAAGTGAGGCTTAAAGCTTGCTTTTAGAGTTGAGGTTAGGAGGGGGTTATGAATGGTGTTAATGGTGAGTTACAAGTCTTTTAAAAGGGGGTTATGATTGGAATTTGAAATAAATATAAGATTAAATAAAATAAATAGATAAAAGAATAATTACAATTTAAACTTTTAATTTATTACAACCCTAATTTTAATTTAATCAACTTATTTTCTTATAAAATCTTTATAGACTTTATAAATCTCACAAAAACTTTGCAATTTGATTATTTATTTGATTGAATATTTAAAATCTTATAAATATTAATAACCTTTCAAAATTTATAAAATTTATTTTATAAATTATAAGATTAAATTAAATTGATTAAGTGACATATTTATTATATTTGAAACATAAAAATATATAAAATGACAAAATAATGAATTTGATTTACAAGATTGACTCAAACGGGTTCGGGTTTGGGTTTCTAGTTTGAAAATGTGTTGGATGTTACAATGCTTGCTTAGGGCGTAGGAGAAAAAAATTTGGTTCTGAAAATCTGCTTCAACAAATGCAGCACTTATAGGATGTTCGTCAACTCCATCGTTAACTGCTAAGGGTCTTAGTCGTGGTTTGCGACTGACCCCATGCAAGTGAATTAAACGAGAACCTATCAAAACTCGCCATGCCATTGCGACGTGTCACATGAGATGCTAAATCATTAGGACATGTATCATTCTAGAAGGACAAATGTCATTATATTTATCCTCATTATCACACCATGTGGCAATCAATAAGTATTTTCTTTATGGCGATATTGCGAACCATTAGCCTCACTAATCGTGGTCCTTAACCATTGCGAAACCCTTATTTGTTTTTCAACCCTAGAATTTTTTGATTTATCATTTTATGTACAAAATTTTGTGAGGTGTTACACTTGCTTCTCATGTTCTTACTCTTTGTTTTAGGTTTCCTAATTCTTCTTTTATTGGTCATCAGCACTGCATCTCCATTGGCTGGTATATTCATCTCAACATTCTTAAGCATCTCATATAGCTCTTGGATAGATTTTTTCCAACCATTCATATTGTGGTTCGTGATGAACTGATCATATAATATGGGCAATAGGGATTTTTTGGATCGGCTTATGGACTAACAAGACTTTTCTAGTAAACAACACATAATGAATGCAGAATCTAAGTCAACTGCTTTATTAACAAATACATATACTTTGAGTATTAATATAGACAAAAGAAGTTCTTTCAAAATATACACTTGATTAATCTATTCCAAGTACAAACAGTTATATTCTAGAGATAAACAAGCGGGCTTATAAGCTTACCTCTAAACTATGCAATTATGAGATATTTATACTACGAAAGCTAAACACAAAGAATAATTCACTTTACATCTATTTCTGGTTTTGGAAAAAAGTAACTACAACATAGATATGCAATCAGCATATCAGAAGTCAATAGCTTCAGTACTATGTTGTCTCCAAAAGGTTGAGCACAATAGTCGCCAATGAGCTTCGGTACAAACACTGTTTTCTACAGTTGTAATCGATCAGGAACTTATGTGTTTGAGTGCTGATAAGTAGTTAATCAGCACATCATTACATTCAGTGCTAATCAGCAGTGGTTTAGCACTTGGTAGAATTCGGCGGTTTACACTCTTGTGCTGATCGGTAGTTGACAGTCATGTGCTTGGTTAGTAATCGGTAGCCTTGTGTTGAACCCTTGAGTTTTGGTGGCTTCATCCATTTCATGACTCAACAGGATCATATCCCCGATCAACTCATTACTTAAGGAAAATCAAACCTTTTCAATTGATCAATATAACTCTCCATCTTCAGTACATGAGTATCAACCAAAGTTCCTTCTGCATGCAACATCCTATGAGTGATCTCATCATCTTGAAATGCTCATGAACAACTTGCTGTAGAACATATCTATTGGATAGGGATATAAAAACGATGAAACTACTCAAATACTATATTTTAGGCTTAGTGTTCAAAGTTGTATTTGTTTTAGGCTTAGTGTTCAAAGTTGCTGGTGCACCGAATGATGAATCTATCCGCTGAAAGATCTCTTCTACCGATCAAGTGTTGAATAACCATTAACCAGAGTACTACCAATATGCTAAATACCTGAAGATATGTTGGTTCCCTACTTTTGTAAACAAGAATGCAAGTGCTGAAAAGTAGTGGTGAGAACATTACCCTTCAACTATTGATATCCTATGTAAATTCTTGCCTGTCATACATTGTTTTGTAACCAATTATATTACACATTCGTGGTATGCCATAGTGCGTAGATTAATGGTCAAACATCCCATTAATCCTAAAGTTTAACATTCATAATATAAATACATCACACTTGTATAGTTTGGAGGTTAGCTATTTTACCCACTTTATAAAGTCCTCATAATGATCGAATCAACAAAAATATTGCGCTTGATAATCAAATTAATTTGGATGTGTGCATGTGTGATATCAACGAACTTGAAACAAACGTAATTGGATATAATTAAACAAAATTTTACAATAACAAAGTTTTCATCGTTTAAGATCGATCCACTCAAAGTAAGCTCCCCTTATGCGTCTTATCACATAACCCTCTTCTTTCTCACCCTCAAAGCACCTTTACAAACGATACACATATAATGACATATAAAGCAAAACAACTATTTATACATGATGGACTTCATGAGAAAACTTCCAAAAGTTTTCGCATCATATAAGTTTCATCCCATGAACCATGTTTTCCTTCCATTGTGTTTTCGCATGGTCTTCAAGTTTTCGCTTGAATTGAAGTTTTTGTATGACTTGAAAATTTACATCCTTTTTATATATTTTTGCTTTCTTAAATATTTGTTTCTCACTTGATAATGTAATCCATACAAGCTAGGGCCTTACAATTTCCCTCTTGGATTATGATAACAAGTTATGTTTGACTTCAGTCACACATCTTCAAGAATTATCTAATTTTTGGGTATCTTTCACTTCAGTCTTCCCGCTCATCTATAACCTCCTCGTAATATGTAACTTCAAAAAGGATATTAGGTCTGAATCAAGATGAAACCATTCTATCTTAATCAGTTAGACTTAAGTTGTATTAGGCATATGACAAAGAAATCCAACTTCCATTTCAAATTCCCAAACAACCTGATTCTTCAATCTGATGAAAACATTCTATGATAATGAATCAGAGAAACATTATTTCCCCTATGTAAGAAAAATAAGCCCATATCTTCTAAGTAAGAGTATTAAACAACCATAATTCTTCACTTAAGTCAACTTTACGATCATTATCCCTATCAGTAAGGAAAATAAGACCACATTATCAAGTTTTAATTTACGAACGACCCGAATAAATTGTTATTAATATAGAATTTTCAACTTGATCAAACATCAAAAGAATTCTATTTAAGTAGTAAACTTCACATTATCCATCATCTCCCACATATAGGCAGAAACACTTGTTTCAAAACCTTCAAACTACTAACAAGTTTTCGCATCCGGCTCATGTTCTCGCATTTTGCAAAGTTTTCGCATGGATGATGAATTTTTTGCATCGTGAAGTTATCGCATGATAGTGCTTTTGCAAATGACAGTTATTGCTGCAAAATTTTCGCATGAGGAACTTTTCACAAATTACAATTAGTTCTGTGAAGTTTTCACATGAGAAAGTTTTCGCGAATTTCGATTATTGCTGCGAAGTTTTCGAAAAATGAATTAATTTTCACAAAAACTTCTACCAAAACGACTTTTTGAATTTGAATCACTACTACGGTCTTTAATCTTTGATTTCCACCATCTAAACTCGAAGATACTGTATGTAATGATGTAGATCACCAGTATAGCATGTGTTAAAGCCAATAATACGTGTGTTCACCCTTGGTTTCACCTTATTCTCCTTCGAAACATATCCAAAATCAACCATAACCTTTTGTACTTCAATCTCTTCAAGTTTAGTGTCTTAAAATAGATGATTGCGGAATGAATATCCATATATCAAGAGTAACACCTTGCTTTAAGACCAAATGTAAAGTCCTCATAATGTTCGAATCAACAAAATATTAAGCTTGCAGGCCCGTTTGAAAATGTTCAATGCAAATCAGTTTCACAATGAGGAGAGACTTAGAACACTTAACAGATCAAATAGGGAACTGGAACCTTTATGGTGATACTAGGAAACACAAGTAAACAAGTGACAGAAAACTCAAGAACAACAAGATTGGTTTTCAAGGATAAAGTATATTGCTCTCAAGTTCTATTACAAGTGTTACAAAGCATGAAAATAAAATACAAGGACCTGAGATACTTTATACTACATCCTACAACCGGCCATATTTTGAAGGCCAGCTGGAAACACTAATCTAGACAACAAGATCAATGTAAAGTCAAAAGGCAGATTGTCTTTTGACAAGTGACTATGACATGCCATAGCACACATCCTAATGTAATACAAAAAGGATAAAAGTACATAAAGTAGAAAGTTACAGACTCAAGACCTTAATCTACAGCTTCCTAAAGCATGGACCTTTTCACCAACTTGTATAAGTTGGTGAGACTGCAGAGTGACAGCAGAAAGTTGGTCAGCTTTTCTGAAAAGTTGTTGATCACAGAGAGCATGTCTTCTCTGTCTTCAGAAGAAATCAGTCTTCTATCTTTGAGGCTTTGGAAGCCTTTGTCTTCTAAGCTTCAGAAGACTTCATCTTTGGCTTCGAAAGAGTTGGTCTTTTGCTTCGGAATATTTTACACTTAGTGTAATTTCTTTGCAGTGTGTAAAACTTCCGAAGTAACTTCTACCATGCACAAAGTGCATGCATGCAGGAGACTTCTTGACTGTTTTGTGTGCATCAGCCTCTTTCAAATACCTTACAAACTCCCCCTAGGCTGATGCTACCAAAACAAAGAGAATGCTTAGCAGTTTGCAATCCCCATGTCCTGATCATCAGTGTACAATCTGGACATGGATGGTCTTCCACATGCAAGAGGCTCTACTCTGAATGGAGTTGATTGAGCAGCCTCTTAGTGCACTTTCTCAGGATGTTATTACTCATCCTGAGATGAGAAGGATGCCTTGGACTTCTTTTTCTTCCTTTTGTCCCTTCTGATGGCCATCCTTTTCCTCACTCTATACTTTAACTAAGGAGTTTGGCCTGCAGCACCAGATTGGCTTTCTGTGCTCTTCTCAGTTAGATCCTTATTCCCCATTTGATCAGGAGCAGGGGATTTAGAATCCTGCTGTGGGTCAGAAGATGAAGTTGGCTTAGGTGTAGCTTCAGGTTCAGGTTGTATTGTCTCTTCAACCTTCAGCTCAACTTTAGGTGCAGCTTGACTTGGTGGAGAATACAAGTCAACAAGCTGACCTTCTTTAATCTTCTGCTTGATCCTCCTGATGTGCTCATCTATTATGGATAGAGACATAGGACCAAGTCTCCATCCAGAGAACCCATACAGCTTCAAGAAGCTCACCATCTTTAGTCTGTTAGCAGACTTCTTTTCTTGAGCTCTGATGGTGGCTCTTGTTTTAGAAGCTTTCTCTTTTAATTTTCTTTTAACAGCTTTTCTTTGAGTTTGAACCTCTTCATCAAGCTGTTTTAGGTACTCAAACTCAATATATTCAAATTAGAGGGGATTGAGGGCTGCTGCCTGATCTCCTATGGCATTCAGATAAGTTATCATCTTCTGTCTTTCTTGTTCCCTGCTTATCTAAGTTTCTACCTCTTCAACTGCCATAGACTCCTTCTCAGGACTTTCATGAACTAGAGAGAGGACAGGAGCTTTTTTTTGTTTCTTTTTTTTTCTCTCTTCTTTGATTTTGAGGAGCAGTTCTGCAGCCTCAGCCTCCTTCCTCTCTTTATACAGCTCTTTGTCTGCCAGTTCATCTGACTCTGCCAAGGGGAGAGAAATTATTTCATCTATGTTGTAATTCCTAAGTCCCAGATAGTTCAATCTGGATGCTCTTAACTCATCATTCTGAGTATCAGGCCCATGAGCAGTCCTGATTACAGATTTTTCCTTTTCCTTTTCCTCCCTCTCTTCTCCTCCTTAATTTCCTCAGGAGTTATTTTCCTTTTCCCTTTGTCAATTATTGGCCTATATGACTTAGGGTGGAGAGAGCTTTGGCCTGCTGATGGTTGTGATGAGCTTGAGCTCTGGCAAGAGATAGGTTGTGATACACCTTCACCTACAGGTGTGTCACTGAGGGTATTGGGTGCTGAGGGTGAGCCTGTCTCAAGGTTCACAAGGTTCTTCTGCTGGGCCTTCAACTTAGGTTTCCCTTTTGACGCTAATCTTAGGGTCTGAGTCAGTATCCAGTTGATCAACAGTTTTCCCTGGTAGCCTCTATCTATATAGTATTGCTCTTTGTCTGAATTCATTCAGCACCCATTCTTGAATCACCTCAGCTAACCTGCCAGCCTGTCTGTTTTGGCTTGGGTTGATGAAGGGCAGGTTAACCAAGTTCATACCATTATGGAAACTCAGGGTCTAAAAGTTGAAGAGTTCCTGCTACCCCTGAGCCCTTGATAGCACCAATGCCATTCTTGAGTTATCATACCACCATCCCATTATTTGATTTTCAGCTAAGTGGGATGGGGCAGGCATGGACATTGGAATTCCTTCCTCAAACAGTTGTTGAAATAAGGCCTCCACATCGGTGTGAGCCTGAGGAAGTTGTTGAGTCTGGACAACTGCAAGTGAGGGTGGTGAGTCCTCATTGTCCATACTCATGACAGAACTCCCAGGTTCTGTGGTTGTAGAGACTTTCTCCCCCTTTTTGGTAGCATCACCCACTTGCATAGGTGAGCTAGAGGTCAAATCCACTACTTCCACAGGTTTTTGTGGACCTGGTTGGGTTTGTCTTAATGGTCTCTCAGCTAGCTTGCCCTTGAGATCGATGATCTCAAGTTGCTGGTAATTGACCTTCTTCTATAAGGTAGTCACTTGAGATTCCAAGTGACTCACCTTAGAGACCAAAGAGGTGCATAAGTCTTCTAATTGTTGCACCTTTAGTTTCAGACTCCCCTCATCTTCAGATGAAGAATCATGCTGATGTCTTCTTCCTCATCACCAGCATAGTATTCTTGGCTGCTGGATTTCCTCTACTCACTGACAGCTTCAAGTGAAGTATCAATGGGCTGAGTTGCCATGGTTATGGCCTTAATGATGTAATCACTAGCAGTAGTGAGAGCCTCTTCCATATGGACCTCCTGAACTTGTTCAGGGAGATCTACCTCAGTTTGGGGTGGATGATGTGGGCTTGATATGGGAGTGGCAGGAGCACTCATCTCTCCTTGAGCAAGGGTGGAGAAGAGAGACTCATGGTACTCACTAAATCTGAAGTCTTCATCATCATAGAATTCAAGGTTTGGGATTGGTTAGTTGAGATGAACAAGCTAGCGATGGTAACTTTCCCCTGAAGGTTGTTCACTAGAGTTTTGAGACTCTAAGTGAAGGCTTAAGGCAGTTGGGGTTATGAGCTCATCAGGCTGAATATGAGGAACCTCAGCACTGATAGTATGAGAGATGGGAGTGGTTTGCTCCTCAAGGGAAGTGGGAGCTCCAGTGTCCACTTCCTCTTGCATGGGTGATAATATGGGGGCCTGCTCAGACTGAATAGCTTGAGCAGGGGTTCGTTTGTGTTTTCTAGAGTAGGTGATGGTTATTGTAGGTTGAAATGGTTGTTGAGAGACAACAGGTGTGGGTTCAACACTAGCTGGTGCTGCTAGGTTGTCACCTTGAGCAATGAGTTCTAACATTTTTGGGACAAGGGCTGTTTCTACCCCAGAGAATCCCACAGTTGGTTTTCTTATTATTTTAAAGATGTCGGGCTTCATCTGTCCCAATTTAAGAGTTTTACCTGTTCCCCTCAACTGTGAGCCCAGTTCATAGTTAAGAATGTGCTGGACATATCTAGGGAACATGTAATACTCTAAGGATTCCAAGTTTGAAAGTAAATTAAGGTAAACAAAGTGAGAATACCTGAACTTGACCCCTTGAACCAGTCCATGGACTATGAAGGATAGATCCTCAGGAATCTGGTCCCATCCTCCATGCTTGTTGGACAAGCTGTGTATGATGACATGGAGGAGGTACTTCCACTGGGAAGAGACCTTCACTTTCCTGAAGGTTCTAACTGAAAAGTCTCCTTCATACCCCATCTGCGTAAAAGACTGATTAACAGCAGATTTAGGAAAGGACAAATCACCTTCTTCATCATCCAGCTGAAGATGAGTGTTGATGATGGCTGGAGTGATGAAGATTGTCCTCCCCTACACTGTGGCAGATAGTGCCTTGTCCCCATCCATGGTCACCTCTTGTCAGGTCCACCGGAAGTCCAGCACATGATCCTCATAAAGAGGAGGATCAATGGTGAGGGAGGTGAAGTAGTTTGTCAGAGAAAGGAAAGGACAGACCTCTAAGAAACCAGGATTTTTCTCAGAGTTCAACAGAGCAACCTGATTGTGTTGCCTATGAAGTTGCATGGAGAAATCAGGCTGGTTTCTGCGATTTAGGTTGGCCATTTCAGAGAGCTTCGTCAAGAAGGAAGATAAGAACAAAGGCGGTTTCTGGGTGAATTTAGGTTAGCAGGATATTGCAGATGAAGAGAGAAAAGTGAAAGAGGGGGAAACCGTTGAGTATGTATATAAAATGGATTTGAGACAAAGTTAATGCGAAAGGATAAACCTTGAAATCCGGATGTCGGTCCCACCTCTGAAAAACTGCCCAAAAGTAGTTTTCTTGGAAGTTGAAAATCTTCCGAAGGTAATTTGGCTTCGCAAGTTTTGATAAAAGCTTCCAAAGCCAATTTGGTTTCGGAAGATATTTCTAAGAGTTTTGAAAATTTTGCTTCGAAAGAAAAATACTTAGAGTATTTCTTTTCTCTTTACAGAGATAATTACTTTCGGAAGAAAATTGTCCTTTAATAGGATATAAGTACTTATGAAAAATTGGTTTCGGAAGATATTTAGAGAATTTCTTCCGAAGACAAATTGTTATAATTAGTTATTTGATATTAAAGACATAATTTGCTTCCGAATGTAACTTAGTTTCTTCCGAAAGAAATGATGTTCAAAATTTTAAAAAATCTAAGGAATATTTTCTAAAAGAATCTTCTTCCAAGACAGTTAGGGGCTTACGAAGGTGATAAAATAGACAACTAAGGACACACAGATTTTATAAATAATATTGAATTTAAGTTTAAGAAAACGCTACACAAAGTTAATCATCCAAATAGCTGATATGAGAAACTTAAATCTCTGCTCATCAAAAGCTTTGGTGAACAGATATGTTCATTTGTGTGAACTTTGACTAGTTTGATTAACCTTTTTTAAAAATTATCTGTAATTAAATGATACCTGATGTTGATATGCTTGGTCCTTGAGTTCTGCACAGGATTCTCTATAATAGAGATAACACTATTGTTTCTAGCTATGGGAGTCTTTGCAACCTTGTAGTCAGTCATGCTGAATCTAGTAAGTATATCCTGAACATACTTTGACTGACTTATGAAGATGCCATTGTCAACCTACTTCACTTGAGTTCCTAAAAAGAAATTGAGTTCCCCCATGGCACTCATTTCAAATCTATTCTTCATCAACTTCTTAAAGTCTTTACAAAGCTTTGGATTAGTTGACCCAAAGATAATGTCATCAACATAAACTTGAACCAGCATCAAGTCATTTCCTATTCCTTTGATGAAGAGAGTTCTATCTATAGTACCCCTTCTGTAACCATGCTGACATAGGTACTGAGATAGAGTCTCATACCACTTTCTTGGAGCTTGGTGCAACCCATATAGAGCTTTATCAAGCTTGCAGACATACTTTAGATGATCTGGATCTACAAAACCAGGTGGTTGTTTGACATACACCTCTTCATCAATCACCCCATATAAGAAAGCACACTTGACATCAAGTTGGTAGACCTTGAAATTCTTGGATGCAGCAAAGGCTAGGAATATCCTAACAACTTCAAGTCTTGCTACTGGAGCAAAGATATCAATGTAATCAATCCCTTCTTTCTGAGTATACCCTTGAACAACTAGTCTTGCCTTGTTTTTGATAACAAGTCCTCTATCATCTTTCTTGTTCCTGAACACCCATTTGGTTCCTATAGTAGTCTTCCCTGGAGGAAGAGGACATAGGTTCCAAACCTTCTGCCTTTTGAATTGAAGCAACTCCTCCAGCATAGCTTCAACCCAACTTCCATCCTTTAGAGCCTCCTCCACTTTCTTTAGCTCTACCTGGGATAGGAAACAAGAGTAGAGACAAACATTTTTGTCATGGGTTTGTCCTCTTGTTCTTACCCCCTTGTCAACTTCACCAATGATGTTTGTGGTGGGGTGAGACTTGTGAATACTTAGTTGAGGGATCACAGCAAGTTGGTTGGAAAGATCTAAATTTGAAAATTTTTGATCAGGCAAAGTATATTCACCCACCACATCAGCACACTTATCAAGAGAAATTTGATCCAATGAGTGTGTGACATCAATGATGTTGTCTTCCTTAGAATGATTATCAGCATCAAGGAATTCCTGATCACTGTCACCATTGCCACTTCCTTCTACATATGGACCTCCTTCCTTTTGGTTTTGTGCCTCTGAGCTGGAATTTGAAGGCACTTCAGATGTATTAGCAGGATTTGTCATTGTTGTACTGATAGGAGCTCCATCTGCAGAATTTGTTACCACTAGAGCTGAAGTAGATTGATTTGAAGGTCTTCTCAGCTCAAATCTTGGGTCAGGATCTTCTGCTGATAGGTTACCTGTAGATCCTGAAACATTCACACAAGACTTGTTAAAATAGTTAGTAACTAAATCAAGATCAAACAGCCAATCAGGACCAAAACCTCTCACACAAGGAGTGTGTTCATTGAAAGTCACATTGGCTGACTCATCAACTATTTTAGTTCTAAGATTGTATACTCTATAAGCATTGGCTTGAGAAGAGTATCCAATAACGTATCCATCATCTGATTTCTCATCAAATTTGGCTATCTGATATCTGGTATTTAAGATTGTGCAAGGACATCCAAATGATCTGAGGAAACCAATGAAAGGTCTCCTTTTGTGCCATAGTTCATAAGGAGTCTTATCATAAGTCTTAACTACTAAAACTCTGTTCCGCACATAGCAAGCAGTGATCACTGCTTCTACCCAGAAGGTGATAGGCAGTTTAGAGTCAGACAACATAGTTCTTGCAGCTTCAATTAGTGTCCTGTTTCTCCTTTCAGCAACACCATTCTGCTGAGGAGTCCTGGCAGCACTATATTGTCTTGAAATACCCTTTTCATCACAAAATATATCAAGGATTTGGTTCTTAAATTTAGTTCCTTGATCACATCTTATGATCTTGACCTTGTGATTAGATTGATTCTCAATCTTCAGAATGAAATTCTTCAATGTCTTAGGAGTCTCATCCTTAGTTCTAAGGAAAAAGACCCAAGTGAATCTAGTAAAATTATCTGTGATCACTAAACAATATGAGGTCCTTTCTAGACTCATAAAGAGATCCATATGTAACAAGTGTAGGGGAGTAGTGATGGAGTTTCTTTTCTTTGGCTTGTGAGATACCTTATGCTGCTTCCCTTTCAGGCATGCAACACAATGATCATCACTTGTAAACTCTTTCTTTGGCATTCCAGTTACCAAATCATTCTTAATTAATTTATTCATGTTTTTAAAGTTTACATGGCATATTCTTTTATGCCAGAGAAAAGACTCATCACTATTTGCTTTAGACAGAAAGCAAGACACTTCTCTTGAAGGAGAAGTTTCATGCAAGTCCATTTTGTACATGTTCCCTTTCTTGGGGCTCTGAGCAGTATATGCTCCTGAGGAATGACCACCCCGGGCTTGAGAACAATACACTCATGCTCAGTAAAGGGCATGTTATGCTTTTGATCACAAAATTAGGATACACTTAGTAGATTGTACCCAAGCTCCTTGACAAAGTTTACCTTCTCAATACAGAGCTTACCATTTGTGACCATGCCCCTTCCAATAATGTAACCTCCTGCATCCCCTCCAAAAGCAACAGACCCTCCATCAATTTTCTCAAAATTTTAGAGTACAGAGCCATTGCCTGTCATGTGCCTGGAACAGCCACTGTTAATGATCCACACATTTCTGTAGGTCTTTAGCTGTTCCTGCATAAAAAAGAGATGATTAGTTACATTTGGAAACCCAAGCCTTGCTGGTCTTGGGCTTATTAATATCAACAGAAGACAATGCAATAGTAATTGATCCTATGTTCAAGCTTTGAGGATCAACAACTATTGTTGATGAAGAACTTTCAGTCACATGGTATTTCTTTGACTTCCACACCACCTTTGGAAGCATAGACTTGACCTTCAATACTTCGGAAGCTTTGACAACTTCGGAAGTTTTGGAGACTGGACCTTCTGAAGATTTTGCTTTCACTGCAGCAGGCTTCAGTACTTCGAAAGCATTTCTTTCTTCCGAGACCAAATTTTCTTCCGAAGGCAAGTTTTCACTTGTCTTTTTCTTTACTTTGGAACTTTCGAGAGGAAAAGCTTTTCCTTTAGAAGTTGGCTTCTTCTTGATCTTCTCAGAAGTTTTCTTCTTGATCATGTGGACAGTGCTTTTAGGATTATAGATGCAATCCTTAGCCAGATGAGAAGTACTGCCACACATGACACAGTCAATCTGCATTCTTCTGGAAGCCTTCGTTTGAGAGCAAGACTGATCTTGATCACTTTCCACTTTCTTGTTCTTCTTCACAGATGAAGTAGCAAGCCTTTTAGGGAGAGACTTGCTGCTGGATATGGATGGTTCTGGTTGTGTAATAGTGGTACACAACAAAGTAGCCTTCTTCTTGTTGTTGTTGGGATGAGGTTGACAAGAACTAGAACCCCTGGTATTAGGATTCATAGTTGAGTCTTCAGCCTTTACCACTTCAAATCCTGTAGAGATGAATACTTGTTTCTGCTTAGAGTTGAAAGTGGCCTTGATCTCCTGAGCTTTTTTGGACTTTCTCTTTGCTCTTCTGATCAAGTTCTTCCTCTTGAACTTTGTCAACCCAACAGGATTCCTCTCCTCAGGAGAATAGTGACCCTTCTTAGGATGATCTTCTTCACTCTTCTCAGATCCATCCTTCACTATCTCCTCTTCATCCTTTTCACTTATGGGGTCTATGAGGGGAAGCTCATCTTCACAAGTTCCACACCTTGGAGATCTTACTGATAGTAAGGAGTGTGGAGGAGCTATCTTAGTAGATCCTAGTCCCTGCTTATTCTGATAACAAACTTTGGCATGCAGAGATAAGGATATCATGTTCTTGAAGGTCTCTTCTTCAAGAACACATTTTTCTGCCCTGGCTTTGTTGATCACAAGCTCAGCCTGGCATTCAGTTAACTTAGTGATGAGATCTTTGATCTGAGACCAATAGTTGGTGTGTTCATATTTAAGAGTTGAAATGGTTTTCTCTAAATCTTCTATTATTAGTTTATAGCCATTTTCAGCTCTTTTGAAATCAGACTTTAAGATATTTAAGGACTCAAGATCAGATCTCATTTCTAAGTTATAGGACCTGTATCTATTTACTTTAGCAATACATTTAGGAGTACAAAGATGTTCCAATACCTTGGCTTAATCATGATCTGCCATCAGAGCTTGGTTTGGAGATGCATCTTCAACCTGAAAGCTCCAGTCAAAGCCTCCTTCTTCAACAGCAACTGTAGCTTGCTGCTTTGGCTTCTCATTCTGGTTGGCTCCTTCAGTGTAGTTTGGTCTGGTTTGTGCTTGGCCACCATTTGTTCTAGGTGCCTTGCACTCCCTAGCAAAGTGTCCCATTTGGTTGCAGTTGAAACACTTCACCTTGCTTTTGCCCAGTCCAAACTTTCCACTCGCTGCATTGCTAGGAAACTTCCTCCTTGTCCTCTTGTAGAACTTCTTGGCTCTATGAGTGAGAAGAGCCATCTGCTGGACTATCTCCATGTATTCTAGATCATCTGGATGGATACAGTCCAGATCTTCAAGGGTGAAGAGAAAGTTGCCTGAACTCTCATCAGCAGACACAAAGGCATGAGAAGAGCTTGTCTCTTGGAATGGACTTCCTTGGATGTAGCTCTCCCTTGGTGTCTCAGGGAAGGTGATGAAAGGACCCTTTTGTAAGTTGCCACGGTAGCAGATGAGATGATGTTGTGGTTCTATGCAATCCCTTTCAACCACATGGAGGGCTGAACTCTGTTGATTGCTGGAGTTACCGGATAGATTTTTCATGTTCATCTCCATCTGGTACCCACTGAGAATACCATACAACTCTGTAAGAGTGAGAGTCTTTAAGGTTCTCAATCCTCTTGATAACAACACAGTAATGTGTCCATTGTCTCGGAAGAGAGGACATGAATTTCCTCACAATGTCCCTGTTCTCAAGAGTTACTCCAACATCCATTAGTGTATCCACAATCTCAACATACCCGAAGTATTGTTGAGTCATGGTTTCACCTGTCTTGTAGGTGAAGTTCTCAAACTGCTGCTTTAGGAGGTCATTTTTGTTCTCTTTTGCTTCAGAGGACCCTTCATACATGAGCTTTAGTGCATCCCATAACTGCTTGGCAGTTTTACACTTCTTGAAGCCCCTGTAAATGGAGTTGGGAAGAACAGTTTGGAGGGCAGTCTTGGCCTTCTTGTCGATATCAATCTTCTTTCTATCTTCTTCAGAATAGTCACCCACCTCTTTTGGAATCATGTCACCTCCAGCAGCAGCTGAAGAGGTGCATGGAATGTAAGGTTCGGAGACAACAAATTCCCACATCCTTGAGTCTTAAGACTTGATGAAGCCTTCCATTTTTTGACACCAAGTATTAAAGTCTTCAGGAGTGATCAGTGGGGACTTTGTCATAGTACCAGTTTCCATATCAGCCTTTGAGAGAGCTTCCATTTGATTTGTTAAGTGTTTTGTGAAAAAAACTGAAAGATCTAAGATGGTGAGATCTTACAATCAAGAGCCTGGAAAGCTTTGATACCAATTGCAAGACCGTGTGAAGGTCTTCAATGTAAATCAGTTTCACAATGAGGAGAGACTATGACATGCCATAGCACACATCCTAATGTAATACAAAAAGGATAAAAGTACATAAAGTAGAAAGTTACAGACTCAAGACCTTAATCTACAGCTTCCTAAAGCATGGACCTCTTCACCAACTTGTATAAGTTGGTGAGACTGCAGAGTGACAGCGGAAAGTTGGTCAGCTTTTTTGAAAAGTTGTTGATCACAGAGAGCATGTCTTCTCTGTCTTCGAAAAAAATCAGTCTTCTATCTTTGAGGTTTCGGAAGACTTTGTCTTCTAAGCTTTGGAAGGCTTCATCTTTGGCTTCGGAAGAGTTGGTCTTTTGCTTCGGAAGATTTTACACTTAGTGTAATTTCTTTGCAGTGTGTAAAACTTTCGAAGTAACTTCTACCATGCACAAAGTGCATGCATGCAGGAGACTTTTTGACTATTTTGTGTGCATCAGCCTCTTTCAAATATCTTACAAAGCTTGATAATCAAATTAAGATGGATGTGTGCATGTGTGATATCAACAAACTCTAAACAAACTCAATCGGTTATTATTAGCCAAATGATTATGATACTAAATGAGTTTGTGTCGTTTAAGATTGATCCACCCAAAGAAGATTCCACATAATGATTAGATGGTCTTTAAGTTTTTGCATGAATTTAAGTTTTTGCATGCCTTCAATACTTATGTCCTTTTTAGATATTTTTGCTTACTTGGGCTTTTTCTTTTCATTTGATATTGTAATGGATACAAGCTAGGACCTTACACAATTTTTTCCCTGATATTACATTTTATAACCAGTAAATATAATCAAGTGAATACTTCAATGGAACTTCTTTGTGTTGTTTACATTAAGTATTAATCTGTGTTTGTTGGTAAACAATTAGTGAAGATTCCGCATTTACTAACTCTTGATCTTAAGAAAAAATTTGTTCCAATCTGATCCAACAAGTGGGATCAGTGCCATGGATCTTAATTTGTTTGAAAATTTTCAAACAAATTAGTTCTTTTTTTAGTCTCTTAAACATTCAAACCTTATCTCAAAATGACTACTATTGCCATATCAACCAAGCATGATTTGGAAAATGTTACTTAAAGAAAACATCCAATGTTCACCCTGAATAATTATGACACATGGAAGATTTAAATGGAAGATTTCTTGAGAAATCAAAATGAGAAACTCTAGATGTCAATCCCAAATGGACAATTTATTCCAATGGTTCAAGCTGCTAGTGAATGAGGTAGGATTATTCTAAAAGTATCCAACTAAGTATTTTGATGTAGATATGAAAAAGATGGATGCAGATTCCAAAGCTCTATGGCTAATTAGGATGAGTATACCATATAGCATCATCCATAGCTTCAAGAAGTTTAGAACTACTAAAAAATTATGGGAATCTTTAAATGCTAGATATGAAAAAACTAAAACATGAAAGAAAACAAGAGAGAAGTTTTGAAATAAAAGTTTGAAAACTTTGGTTTCATCATAGGTGAATCCATGGCAGCCATATATGCTATATGTGGAACTTCTAAACTCTCTCAATGGAGAAGGTGTGAGAGCGACACATGTTAAGTCATGTCAAACTATGAAACAAGTTGTTTTAATTAATTGTTAACATTAATCATTCTTATTTAATTTTGTAAAAAATGTCTTGTAACATTATTCACTAGCTTTATGCTGACATTTTATTTTAAAACCATATTAGGAAAATAATATGAATGTGTGATGAAAATAGAGGCTATGGTTTAACTTAAGCATCGTGTGAACGCCCATAGGAATTTAGGAAGATAAATAATTTGACTTTAGATGTATGGGTTGTTATGTAGGAGTCTAAAGTTTGTTTTGTTTAAAACAATGTAATCTTTTAAGAATGATGTGACTTTTTGTATGTGATGTATGGGTAATATATTTAAATTCAATCCCAAGAGTTGAAATACCTTCCTAAAAGAGAATTTGATTATTATGTCAATTATATGAATTGATTGTCTCAGTTCAAAAAATAAGACATTTGAGATAAATAGATATGAAAAGTCAACCAATAAGGTTGAATGTTTATAAAAAAACATTGTGAAAAAAACTTCCGCTATGATTTTCCATAATAAAATAAAATATAAATTGGACTTACCAGTTGATACCAATCGATCCGGCTCACATGCTCAAGGTGTACCCAACCCGGGTGCGATATTTCATTGGTATTAGAGCCATAAGTTCTAGTGAATTAGATATTTGTAGGATAAGCAAATGCTTAGGCTTTAACCATGTTTAAGATAAAATGCTTTTGAAATATGCCTTTTGAAACTTTAAGATTACATGCGAATTATGTTTTTAGAAAATTAACAATTTTAAATCCTACAGGATGTATAAATATTCTTATAGTAATAAGTAGTGTTGTTACTATGCTAGTCATAATATTCCTCCACCATTTGGATCAGAAGACAATCCAATAAACATATCAAGCGCTAGTAGTAACCTTTATCATCCAACGAGTGAAGATCAAGAAGAAAAATGCCAAGGAATAGGAATGATAGACTTAAGATCTCTGATTCCGCAATAATATACCTTGCCAATACCTCATAAGGAAGGTTCATGCAAGCTGCAAAAACCTAGAATTTAGATCACCACTACTCAAGAGTTGTTCAGAATGCGTGACAAAGAAGAAATGTGATTAATCAAAGAAGAAGTTAGACAAGAGAAAGAAGATGATCTAGAAGAAAAATCATAAGAGCACAAGGAAAATTCATCAATTATATATAAATTCCAAACAGCTCAAAAAAATTACATTACCAACAGGAATAAAGCATGGCCCGAGGATAGTATTTATCAAGACATTGTAATGGGAAGGAGACAACCCCGGCCTCATCATGGTTACATTAACGATTATATTGTTTCTCAGTATAGGTATTTTGATAGGTCTTTATGTGAGGCTAATGAAATCAAGAGAAAATACATGGAAGTGGTTGAAAGAAACCAAGAGTTAGGGGATAAAATTCAGACCTTAGCCGACCAAGTGAAAAACTTTAAACAGTGTGTGAAGGGATGAGGCATAGATGCATGCAGAAGGGAAGTGCCATCATAGGATGTAAGAAAAGAATAAACCTATATGCTGCTAAAGATGTTTGTTTAGTTTGTTTGTTTAGGTTTAAAGTTGTTAGTTTATTGTGTGTGTTTATTAATTAAGCTTGCACAAGAAATTAGTGGTGTTTGATAAATAACAAAGTGATAGTTGTTAGCTTCTGGTGTAATTGATAGTCGAATATAGTATTAGCTGCGAGGTCAACCACTAGAAAAAGTTTTATGAAGATCGTTGATGAAGTCAGTTTTGAAATCGTACTAGTTGGTGTTTGGTATGTTAGTTTGATAATGTAATCGATGCATGAAGATTTTATGATAGAATTAAAATCAATTTTTTATGATGAAATATTTTCTATAGCTTAGAAATTAAGTCATTTCTGAAACTTGGAAATGTAGAATGTCAAAGCAAATCGGTCATGCTAGGTCTTAGCGAATACGAGAGGTTGCAGCAAATAAAATAATGAAAAGGGCGTAACTGAACCTTGGAAAATGATTGATGAAGGAATCGCTAAAGCAATCCCAAAATTTCTAATGCCTTGGAGAAACGAGAAGAATATAGAAAAAGGAAGGGGCAATTTAAAGAAACATAGAATGATAATGCACGAAAAAGTTCGAATGATCAGTTGGATAAGAAATTTTATAGTCTTATAATTTAGAGAAGAAGACCGCATGAAGGTTGTAGCTACAAAAACTTTAAAGCAAAGATGGTACTGTTGCTACAATTTGATGGTTGGAAATAATGGAATCGATTCTAGCCATAAGTAATTGTGTAGAGGAAGAAAAAAATCCTTTATATTACAAACTCATTCAAGTATGAAGCCCTTGAATGGTGGAATGCAATAGTGAAAACCAAGGGAAGGGATACTACCTATGCTTTTTCATAGAAGGAATTCTCTAATCTCATGATTAGAAAATTTTATCCATTAAATGAAGAAGAGCACATTGAGGAGAAGTTCCTAAATTTTCGAATGGTAGGGACGGACATTCGAGGATACAAAAAAAGGTTTTGATATACTCTCATTTCTTGCCACATCTTGGTACCCCTGAATCAAAGTTTTTAAGCCGATATATTGGGGAATTAGTGACTGAATTTCAAGAATTTGTGAAAGTTGCAATGCCGAGTACCATTGATTCCACAATGGAATTAGCTAGTGTGATGACTGATGGAATGAAACACACAAGGGAGGGGAATAAAATGAAAGAAGTATTCCATATAAGAGAACAAACAACCAATAAAATTAAGTAAAGCTCCCAAAAGAAGAAATTTTCAACCTAAAATACCGAAATGTAATATTTGTACACGAAGACATCCTAGTAGGTGTAGACTCAAGAGACTCGTAGTTTCTAGCTTTTGGAAAGCTCTAGGTCACATTATCATCGATAATTTCCGAAGCCAACAATGAATATTTACATTTGAGATAAATGTAAATGGAATGTCAACCAATAAGGTTTAAAATTTACAAAAACATTCTAAAAAAGACTTCCTCTTTGATTTTTTAAAATAAAATAAAATATAATTTTGGACCCATCAATTGATACTTACTGATCCAACTCACAAGCCCGATGTGTACCCGACTCAAGGTGTGACAGAATATACAAGAGCAAAGCCAAATGTTACAAGTGCAATAAATTTGGCCACGTTTCCAAAGAATGCAAGGCTCTTTAAGTCTAATGCATCCTCACCAAGAACTTCAAGCATTAAGTAGCAATCAACCTTTAAAACTCCCACCGTTTCAGCTACACAAAGACACACTGCTATTATACCATCAGATGAAGACTCAGTTGATTAGAGCTTTAATAATAAAGATCTCTCACCCATCATTAATACTTTAATTGTAACACCCCAACCCGACAAGACTGACATGTCACTATCACAGTAATCAAGCTCCAAAACACAATTCCATAATTATTAACGGTTAAATGTTTAAATTCTAGAAAATAAAACATTAGTCTAAAACCAGTCAAAGTCTATTACATCAAAATAAATATTAGTCCTTTTTATCCAGATTTCCGCTCTTCACTCCCCTCCCGGATGACCCTGCTGACCTGACGTGCATGAAAACAAAAGCACGCCTGAGCATAACGCTCAGTGAGCGGAATAGCATATAATAGAATAAACAGATGTAATGATAGCAGAGAACATGATAACATAACAGTTATATAGATAACAGAATATAACCCGAGCTAATAATCATATCATATAATAACTGAACAGAGGGAACACAAGTAGCTAGCCCGTGAACCAATGTAAATGGAGTATGGGCAGACATACAACCATTCACCAGAGTCCCAAATGAAGTGGTATAAAACCATCCATCAGGAATTGCAGGACTAACCTAGGATCGATCCATACACCTCTGAGGAAATAATAATATAACAGAATGGCCAATATAATTTCAGAGTCCTCTTTAGACACGCCGTGATCTCAGCTCACCGCCACGGTTGGTGTCACGTTATTGATGCCGCAATAACGCGTCTTGGTCACCCCCAAGATAGGGAGAGCTCGGGTAACAAATTACAGAATATACAGCCGTCTAGCTACTTATAGCAGAATCAAAAGAAACTAGCTACGAATGACAGGAATCAAACTAGAGATGAACGAGAATCAAAGATGAGACAAGAATCAGAAATCCGTACCTTAGCCCAAAGCAAAAGCGAATCAAGTCGAAGTGTCCTCAAGTTGTACCGACACCTATGTTTTAACCCATCATATCAGTTATGACACAATTTGGTTATCTTGTTCGTTGATAATTTATGTTATGGAACCAAGGTTTTTGGTTTGCTTAATCATTATTTGTTTTATAATAAAAATAATTCTCTCATCTGGTGGTCATAATTGATTAATACTAATACAAATGTCTTAACCTGTAAGTCATATCTCTAGTAGTTCTAGAATTCACTGACCTTATTTTACTCACCATAATGACGTCTCATACACATTAATAAATGTTTCAGTAACCTATAAAAAGTGAGGTTTGGTTTTTGTGAATTAGTTGCCACAAGATATATATTTCTTTATTAACATATATAGCTATGTGTGCATTAACATCCACGAAGTAATTTTCCACTCCTCCCACTGTGTTTTGCTTCAAATACCTTCAACAACCTTGTTATCCAATTACACACATCTAATTATTTTCACTTGGACTCTATAATTTGATTAACCATGCTAGTGATATAAATTATTCATGTCTCAGATGGTTTTGCATATCCATGGTCAAATCTCGAACAATTTCAGCCTACTCTTAATATTAAAGTTTAGAAAAGTATAAAAGAGATTTTATATACACATTTTATAACTAGATTAAAACTTATTATTCCTTTGTGTATTTAACAGGAGAGATTTGCTGTTACTCTGTATTTTGAATCTATGTATCATCATGTCTTCACCTAAACTCCAGGTTAATACATTATTAGTTCATTTAATGGGTTCTTGTTAACAGAATTTAGCCGTAGAGCGTAATTCAAGAACAATAAAGGACACTACAAATCCGTAAGGCTAGTAAGGAACGACAAAAAAAATGGATCCGTGTTGTTACCTGGAGTCAATTTAGCGAGAGTGAGCGGATACGAATCAAAAGCCTGAACTGTTCACTCGACGAGCGAACAAAAACGAATTAGAAAACGCAATGAGAACGGTCTGCGATGTTTGACGAAGGCTGCAATTTGAACTTATAATTTTTCAAATCAGGAGTTCATAACCAGCAAGAACTAGAAGAGAAGAAGGTGATTTGGTACCTGGGTCGCTAGTCCAAAACTAACAGGGAGTCGACAAGATTTCGGAGCTGCTCGAGTGTTACAATGCTCCAAATGCTTCCGAGCTACAGCCTGATAATGGATGGTGTTGTGGCCGGTTACAACCTTCACAAACACGCAAACTAGAGCACCGGGGAAGTGAGCTTGAACAGCAAGATGAAAGCAAAACGATGATGGTTTCGGTGAAGTGTGAATGGGATTTGATGGTATAAATAAACCGATTTGGAACATGGTTCCCACGAGATTGACACTCCCTCCGCTTCGTGAAGTTCGTTGAGAGTTCGTTGGAGTGGATAAACATCACGGAAGAGGAGAATTTGGGATTGCCAGGTTGCTCAAAATAAGGAGATAAGGTCAAAATTGAAAAACTTGGTCAAATGGATCCGTATGCCTTGATTCCTTTTTGCTTTATATATATTTATTATTTTCATAAATTACATTAATATTGCTTGTGAAATTTATATTCACAACCATTATTATTATTTTATTTATTATTTTTTTTCCGGTTATTATATTAATGGTTGGCACTTCAACCCCTTCATCACACGTATCCTTTGAACCCTGTTGTACACCTAAATGCATAGCAAAACTAAATAGTTATAGAAATTGCAATCTAAATCTCAAGAATGATGTGGAATCAATTAACATTCTTACAAGTAATTAAATGAAAAATGATAAAGCTCAAAAGGAAAATATAAAAGAGCTTGAGAAATTTGTTTCATTATTAAAACATTAACAAACTAACTTGGAGACCCTGATTTATGATCTCTTAACCAGATTGAACTCTACACAATATGATCTAGTAATAGCTAAGACTTATGCTAACAAGTATAATATTCAATCTGAAAAGATTGAGAAATTACTTGCTTTCATTGAAAACTCCATTAAGACATGAAGAGGATGAAGTTACCAAAACACTATGTTCTTTGCCGATCTTATATGTTGAAGATTAAGTTCATCAGCTAAAGAATAGCATAAATTTAATCAAGTACTAAACAACCATGAATCAACATTTATACATCTGTTGATATTATGAAGATCTATTGATTCAATGCTATATTAGACAAAAGTCTCAATACCGAAGAGTAGTGGCGACAACAATACCGAGCCACTACTAATATTCTGTTATGTTGATTTCTTATCTATGTTGTACAATGTTTTGTAACCAATAGCATTACATATTCGTGGAATGTCATAGTGTATAAATCAGTGACTGGAACATGCCATTGATCCTAACCTAGAATAGATGGTCGAGATTTGTTTTACAGTTTATCTTTCATAGTAGAAATACCTCACACTTGTATAATTATGGGGTTAGCTAGTTTTGCCTGATTGTGTTTTCGGTTATTGCTTCTTGTAATCAACAAGTATTATCAAGTGAATACTTTAAAAAAAACTTCTTATGTTATTTACATTCAAAGTAATAACTATGCGTTTCTTTAGTAAACACTTTAAAAATATTACGCATTTGTTATCTGCCTATCATTAGAAAAGTCTTGTTTAAGTCCAGTCCTATCCAACAAACACCCAAAAGTTATGTCAAACTGATGACGTGTCGTTTAGGTCATGCAAAAACCTAATTAACCTAGTTAGCTAGGGTAAGTCAGCTATCATATTCACAGGGAGCATATGGTTAGTGTTACATGATTTGTTTGATTATTTAACTAAATTGCTTAGGTAAAACTAAACTACTGTCTCTGAACGATGATTTATAATAATTGAAATTAAACTAAAAATGATCACTTTAATAAACAAAATGGAAACTTGGACTTGGTTAAGAACTAATGAGATGAAAGGGATCAAACACAGGTTTCAGGAATGTAATTAAATAATGGCTTATGTATTACCTAATCTTGAAGTCATATAGACATACCTTGGACTTGAAAATTTTATTTGCAATCACCAATTAATGATAATAACCTAATTACTACTCAATGGTTAACAATGTAAAACTGATAACTTGATAAGCAATAATCAAGTCAACTAACACGGATCTTTAATCAACACATGATTCAAAACACATAAACGAAGAGAAGATGTTAAACAATCAAAGTTTATATCTTGACTAGGTAAGAACATAAGAAAGCACAATCTAATCATAAACCATCCACCTGGAGATGATCACGGATGGTTTAGCCTTGCATCCTCATCATAATCTCTTCAATCTTCATATTGAGCATATGAATCCTTGATTAGTTGATGATTAGAGAGAGTTCCAACATCTCAAAATAGTCTAAAGATTCTTTCTTGGGGTTTAAGGCAGGTTCCCTTCGAAACCCTAATGATAGGGTTTAAATAGGTTTTAAAATTTGAAACAATCCTCAAATTATCATGTTAGACCGTAACTTATAACCTATAGGCCGTAGGTTATGGCCTACTCCTTCCAGACGCCCTTAGCCTCTGTCCTGCGGTCTTCCTAGACGGTTGTACAGTGAGGGCGTAAGCTACGGTCTCAACTTTTCCCTTATGTTTTTCTTCATTTTCAGCTCCGTTCAACTCGTAATCTTGCTAATTGTTGTATCCTTATCAAATAATGTTTGTTAAGCTCCATTTGACCTACATTTCAAACTCATAACAAAGTAATACAACTAGATACATAAAGTATATTAAAACCGCAATATTAACTATGATACGTGCATGCATAATAACCAAATATCACAAACCAAAATAGGTTTGGGGTATAATGTTATTTACATTCTAACATATACCCTTAGATGCAGCTTGGAAGTGAAAAAGCACTTGTCTATGGATCTTATCATTGTAAAGTTGATAGCTGATAAATAGGAGGAGAAGCAAGCGAAAGAGAATAAGGTGGTTTTTCAGGATGCAAAAGTATTCACTGAATTAATGTAAAAAGAAAATGAAAAGTGCTAAATCAAATACAAGAAAACTCAACGGGTGAAGTTTGTTAAAGAAACTAACAAAACAAAAAGAAATCAGTTATAATCTTTTGAGGAGCACCACATCTCATTCGGATCAGTCGCAACTAGATATCAGAAGCTCAATCAAAGAATAGCTACACTAACAAAATGCATGATAGAAACTGATATGCTAACACTTCAAGAAACATTCAAGAAAGAATTTAGCCTTAGATTTGAGAAATCAAATGAAGAACCTATGAAGATTCATAACAAAATGTATAGTGAAGGAGAAAAAAAGAAGATAGGAAGAGAGACATCAGCAAATGAAGTCCCCTAGAAAAAATGTGAGTCTTAAAAATTCCATTGACTATGAGCTCATAGCAAAAGGCAAGAAAAAGCAGATGAAGAAAGAGCTATATAGTTTTAAAAAAAGGTCAAGATAGCAAAGAAGAAAAACAAACAACATCTCATCTGTCTAGTATGTGGTGAAGATGATCATCTTGCTAAGGCTTGTTACTACAATTCAATGTCAATCAAGAGAATATTGACAAGTCAATTTGAACCATCAACATTTCTGAAGAACTACTCAACCGTTGATAAATCCTCTAAAAAGAGAGATGGCACATTTAGAGCTGTTTGGTAGCAATCAAGTTTTGTGCTAATAAAAGGGAAATTTCAATATCAAAGAAGAATTTGTCAAAAAAGTCAGTATTAAGCAAATCAATGGTTAGTAGTTCATCAATAAAAGTATTAAAATTCAGCGGGTCATTTAGTCTTCTAGCCTCACCAAAGAAATCAACTGCTAAAAATGGTTAATAAATGTAATCTCTTCAAGAGTTAAAGGAAAAAGAGGTATCTACCGAAAGGAAGTCAATAAGATCTTCAACAAATAAGAAGATGAAAAATGATTTCAAAGCAACCAAAAGTTGTAAGACTCCAAAAACAAAGAAAAATATGGAGATCAAGACATATGATAAACATGTTGTCATACCAATGAACTCAACTAGCCCAAAACCTCAAACCAAACATTCAGCAAATCACTCAAATGAGTTTAATACAATGTTGAAATCTGGAAGGCTGAAGACTAAAAAAGCTTGGGTCCTCTTTCATAACTAAATAATTTATTCATGTGTAGGAACATTCAACGGCCAATCAAAACTAATGGATTATGGATAGTGGATAAGGTGAATTTTGTGAAGGAGTTAAATTTTAATTTGTTTAGTGTATCTCAACTGTGTTATAAAAAACACAAAACTCTTTTCAGAAAGCAAGAATGTATTGTTCTCTCAACTGGCTTCATTATTATGAATAATAAAATCCTCTTAAGAGCTTCTAGAAGAGACAATATGTACATGCTAAAGATGCAGAATGCATCACTTCCTGAAAAGTTTCTTGCTTTATTTCTAATGTTTCTTTGAATGAATCATCTCTATGGCACAATAGACTAGCATACCTAAACCTTAAAAACTTAAACAATCTAGTTTAAAACGGTTTAGTCAAAATACTGCCTCACAAAGAGTTTGTATGTGTTGATCATTGTATTGTATGTCTTAACGGAAAGCAACATAGGTCTTCTCATAAGTCAAAAGAAATGAATTTAGTAACAACTCCCATACACCTGCTACACATGGATTTGTTTGTTCCAATAGGTGTAAAACGTTTAGGAAGAAAGTCTTGTTGCTTGGTAATAATAGATCATTTTACTAGATTCACTAAGGATTTCTTCCTAGAAACCAAATATGAAACTACTAAAATCATAAAATCATTTACTTTTAAAATTGAGAATCAAATTGATCAAAAGGTTAAAATCAATAGATATGATCAGGGCATTGAATTTAAAAACCACAATCTTGATTCCTTTTATGATTTCATAGGTATTACAAGACACTATAGTGATTTTAGAACTCCTTAGCAAAATCGAGTTGCTAAATGAAAAAATAGGACACTTATTAAAACTGCAAAGGTCATGTTGTCTAACTCCAAACATCCTATAATATTTTAGGCTGAAGCAGTCAACACTACGTGATTTGTTCATAATAGTATGTTAATAGTATAGACTAATGGAAAAACCACTTATGAATAGTGGTATAAGAATAGACCATTCATTGGGTTCCTAAAACAATTTGAATGTCCTTGCACTCTCTTCGATAGGAAAGATAATTTGTTCAAATATGCTGAGAAATCGGTAAATGAGTATTTTGTTGGGTACTCTTCACAAGCTAAAGTTTATAGGGTTTATAATAGAGTAGACCATATTGTTAAGAAGTCTAAAAATGTAATCTTTAATGAAAACTTCTCAATCAGCATAAGTTGCACTCCTGTTTGGATGTTTGATCATAGTGAATTCACAAATGCATTTACCCATATACTTAAGAATAGTTGAAGAAATTCAATAGGTAGATCAGCAAATGCCCAAGCTATAAGTACCGAAGACCTATAGTTGATCTTCATTTGACATCCACTTAGCGAGCAACAAATCTCTAGGCCAACACTACAAATGTGATGCATGAGCCCTCAAATATTCATGATGACTCATCAAATGAAGAGTCACATGTAAATGAACATATAAGTGCTAAGCAACCTGCTAAATAAGAGACAAATACTACACCTACCGAAAAAGGTGGAAATTCAGTAGTTGTGTCATCTACAGAACATCTTGAAAAAAATTTCACCAATTTGGATCTATCTAAACAACTCCAAATAATTCCAAGGCTAAGAATTTATAAAGAACATCTTGTTGAAAAACAGCATTGGAGATGCTGATGTTGGTGTGAAGATAAGAAGCCTGGCACATAAAACAAATATCCTTTTGTTCTTATGCTTCTTGTCTTATTTGAAATCACAAAAAGTTTATGAAGCCTTAGGAGAAAATAGTTGCGTTGAAGCAATGTAGGAAGACCTTCTACGGTTTGAAAGCTAGAAGGTCTGCAAACTGTGTGCACTTCCATGAGAGAAGTCTACTGTAACATCCGGCCCATTTTCAAACTATAAACCCAAACCCGAATCCAATTTAAATACAATGAAAAAAAATCATTATTAATTTATTTATTCATTTTGATGAAACAAAAGCACTAAATGTATTATTTAACTAATTTTGTGAATATTATTATTCAATTTTCATTTATTATACCATTTAATCAATTTGTAATAATTTCATAATTTATAGAATAAGTTTTATAAATTTATGAAGTTTATAAAGTTTTAATAAAACAATAATTTAATTTATTTAGAAAACTGGGTTTATAAGTCCAGGGTTTATTGGTGATTTTTTAAACTTAATTTAAAGGATTCTTATATAAAATAACAACTCTTTAAATTACAGGGACCCAAGTGCAATTATTTTGAAAATCAACCCCAACCACCCACACCCAGTTGTCCCTGTTTCCAGCCAAGCTCCGGCTTAAGTCCGGTGACCACCCAACACACAAAACCATCGGTTTAAACCCAACTGAACCGTTCCTCAACCCTCGCGACCTAGATTCGAACTCTTGATCCACCTTAATTGGACTTAATCGACTGTTTCAACACATTCAAATCAAAACCGAACTCCCAATCAAATCTCAAACTGTTTCAACCCAAAACGCGTCCTAATGATCCAACTGAATGAATTAAAACGTTCTCATGATCTCATAGAATTCAAACTTCAAAATAATCGACATTAAAATCAAATAATTCACATCAAACCAGAACCGAAACTCTCGAATTGAACTCTTAACACGTTTGATACGAAGCCACACCAAATGGAGCTGTATAATAGAGGGAAATCATTCTATATGTTCCTGTTGAGCTATTCGAACTCTCAATTACACATAAAAATCACACGCATTATACACTTGGTCACCATCTTCATATCAACATGCAACCTAGTCGATAGCCATCCTCTAAGCATCATCACCTTATATTGATTGAGGGCTTGGGATCAAAATCATCTTATCAAGCTTAATACTCAAGGAATTTGATTCTTATTATCATCTGCTACACTAATTGATCCAGGATCCGGTCACAGCCTTCCTTGTTCTTGTTTTCATCAAATCAAATTCAATTCCGATAATTAAATACACACACAACACACTCGATTTAGTGTGGGGCACAAACGCCCTATGCTTAATTCGATTATCAATATTGATTTCTTGTCCAATTGAATCAATCTATAATATGGTTCTTGGGAGATTGGGGATTTCTTTAAATGTAGTTTTTGTAATTTCTATTTTGAATCTAAAGCAGATCATGGGCCTTGGCCCAATAGTAGCACGCAATGCTCTAATGCAGGGAACTCGGGTTCGAACCCGAGCAACCCCATATTTTTTTAAAAACTCATTTTCTTATAATTTTTAGGTTAAGGAAAATTATTATTATATTATTATATAAATATAAAAATTATTTTGTTAACTAAAACCATTTCAAAAAAATTATTAATTAATTTTTGAAAATCTTAAAAGATATAATTTTTACATTTAATTATCTTTTAAAGAATATAAATGTTATAAAAACATTATTGATTCATTTATAAGCTTTAAATTTATAAAAACTTATTTTTAATCATACTTAAATGATTCCAAATTATTTTAAACCTAAACTATGCAAATCCTTAAAACAAATAGTTATTCAATTAATTACTTTGACCAAGTTATTTCATAATTAATTATTACTTTTTTTATTTATTATTATTTTCACTCTTAGTATTCAACCTTTATTTAATCAAATATTAAAGATTAAATATTTAAGTAATACTTAATTGATCAATTTCAGTAATAAGTCATTATCATCTTCAATCTTAGCTATATAATAAATTTATTTTATATTATTTAATCAAGTTATATTAATTATAATATTTTATGTAAACTGTTTTGTTAAACCCAAATCCCAATTAAAACCCTAATTCATATCTAGTCTTTAATCTTTATATTATTTTAATCTAAGACACCATTTCTTAGGTTAAAAATGTGAAAAAACTGTCACTACTACAAAACTGTTAATAGATGACGTGCAAAATATGACGCGCGAAAAAACATGACACGTATTTTTGCGTGTCATAAAAATTACGACGTATTTTATAAAATTTGTAGAAAAAATAACACGTATTTTTGCTTGTCAAGTTTCTCTGTTATCTTTTAAAACGCACGAACCAGCCTAATTTTTAATTCGTCTGCTTCTAACATATTAACCCTAAATTTCAAACACCCTACATTTTCCTCACCTAATTCTCAAAACCCACCAAATCAGAGAACACCAGCGCTTCTTGCTGGAGGAAAACAAGCGACTGGAGGAGAACGGCTTGAAGCGTGCGACGCCGGTGAGGTATTCGTATTCGATGAGGTCTTGTTAGCCACTCTTGTGGCGGAGGAATGGATAGGTAGGGTTTGAGTCGTATACTCATGAGGTTGTTAATGGTTACGTGAGGAGAGATTTGAGGCAACCAATACCTTTTTTATGACGATAAAAATGAGCTCGTCCATGGCAATTGTCCTGGTAGATTTGAAATTCCATTTTGGATTATTATTTACGTTTTTGTTGGTTTAATTGCTCTAATGAAAATTGACATTTGTGGTTTTGAAAAATATAATAAGACACGCAAAATTGTGTTGTTCAAAACTTTTGAGTTTTTTATTTATTTAATGGATGAATTTAAGTTCATAACTTTAAACTTCATTTGGTTTCTTTATTATAGAAGAGAATGACAGGTTGCTCAAGCTTAGTATCATCGATGAAGTTGATGTTTTACGAGTGGGATTCGAAGGAATTATCTTGTATGTAAGCATTGATTTATCTAATTTTTGTATTTTAGTGTTTTATTGTTTTAAACTTCATTTGGTTTCACTTATTCTATTGATTATTAATATTAAGTTTTGCTTTTTTTGAATTATTTGATTGATTTATCTTTTGATTTGGTGATTATTTGGTGGTTTGGTATGTTATTATTGTTTTTGTATTGGTTTGTGAGGTGGTTTGACAATTTGATTATATTGGTTTAATTATGTAATCTGGTCTATTAGATCATGTTTTCTGAATTAATAACATGATTGTTTTTGCTTGATGTTTCTTTAACAGTCTTTTTTGCTTGATACTATGTGATTTTTATTTGACAAAAGTTGCTTACTCTGTGTGTAGTGTGCACCAAGGTTGTTGTCCATATTATGTGTCACACTTTAATGCGTACTACACCACTGTATATGTTATTCTAATTCAACATACTGCAATTATATTATGATTTAACAGATTTAATAAAAGAGTGGCTCAATGTTACATACTAATATGTGTCTTATTTTCTAGAGATAAAAGACTATGCCGTTGCTAAAAGAACTTTACGATACATGGGTTTAGTCATTTACATTCATCGTAAACACTAGATCAACAAGTACAGTGTATGCTCTGCTCCTTTTGGATGTTTTTTGTCCCTGTGCTTTGTAACCTATTGTATATGGTTTGGTTATATGCTGACAAGATTGTCAGACTCAAGGTTTTTTATTCTCTATGTTTTTAGGAAAAAAAAAGATCCGTTAATACAATTATTAGTCGTATAGAAAAAGGAAAAGCAAATACAATATAGAAACAAATAAATGATGAAAAATTTGGTTTATAGCACTATAAAACGCTCATGGTTTACATGCTTTTATTGTTTAATTCTTTTTTTATAAGATGCTGCGATCCAAGCACTCCGGCTCTCTTAACGACTAAGAGAGTAAGATGTTAAGAAGGTATCGTTTTCCAAAACTTTTTTACCTTATATAATTCTATACTACTCCAATTATGATATTTGATTCCAGTGAATGTTCAACAAACGAATGGGATTTTGTTGTTAAGTTTTAATTTGATGCTAAAATATCTCAAAAACTCTATTGGGCTTGAATCAAGCAATTGAATGCAGTTTTTAATCATTTGTATCCGTTTTCGTTACTAATATAGCAAAGTATACTAAAAACAAGCAATTGTAGTCACTTAGATCCTTAAGTGGATTATTGTTTCTGTTGTGTAGTTTTGATTATTATGTTATTAATCTAATTTTGATATGTGCTGCTGTAGCTTTGATAGCATCATGTCTATAAATAAGTTTTTTTTGCTTCTTATATTTATGTTCTAATTTTGGTATGTGATTAGCTAGTGGAGAACCATTGGTGGTGATGACAGTCCCTTGATAGTCCAATTTGTCTCGACCCACTAAGCACCCGTTTGTTCCAGGTATTACATCATTTTATCTTCACATATATGTTGTGCATATGTTATAAGTTTTGAGAATTGGTAGCTGAATTGTTTTGAAAATAATGATGCTACTACATTGTTTTATTGTATACGAGATACTTTTCTATTTATATGTTTTGTTTTGTTAAGGAGGAAAATAAGACGCAAGATGACACACAAGACAAAACTTGAATTGATGATTTCTAATGCATAGATTGTAATTTCAACTTTCAACTAACTTCCTGTTAGACCCGTTAAAACAGTACTTTGTCAAACAGTTAGATCATAAGGTTAGGCTACATATAACTTATTGAGGTTAGGCTACATATAACTTATTAGCTGCAAGTTATATGTTAGTGTAAATATAAACTACGGGGCTATTTGGGATTGCTTATTTTTTTTAAAAGTTACTTTTCAGAAGTAACATCATTTAACTTCTCAAAAACAACTTTTCAACCCTTTAAAACCAACTTTTTAACCTTTTACCCAAACATACTTATTGACTTATTAACTTTTGAAAAGTTAATAAGCCAAAAGTTGGTTAAGAAGTTGATTTGCCAAACATGTCTAAGTAGCAGCAAAACAATCCTTGTCATAACATTTGTCACATTTAGACCATGTCTAAGTAGCAGCAAAACAATCCTTGTCGTAACGCGCGGAGGAATAAAATATAGTTATTATTATTAGATTGATGTTTAATATGAGTGTTTCGTAAACATGTAGGTGAAGCTTCAAGGTAGTTATGGATGGGCAAGGTCTCGAAATAAAAACCGTCGTCTTTTGGTCTTATGAACTTCTAGTTACTTTCGAATTTCATTTATGTGTACGACTACATATTAGACAATCAAATGAATTTGGAAGTACTTTGTATTTTTTGTATTTGCATGTGAACGTGAAACAACTTTGTAGTTTTTGTTAGTATTTAATTAAATGAATTTTGTTTTATTGTTATTCGACAATTATTAATTTATAGTTTTAGAAAAAACAACAGGTAATATATATATATATATATATATATATATATATATATATATAAAGCAGCTAAATTTATGACGGGCATTGCGTATCATTTTGAACGCGTTATAAAATTCACAAAGATGACACGCGAACGCTCGTCATCTTGCCATTTATGACTACCCCTTCCTTGACGCGCATTGCGCGTCATCTATTGCCCGTCATAAAATGCGCGTCATCTTCTGCGCGTCATAAAGAGATGACGTGCAGATGCGTGTCATCTTTCATTTATGACTACCCCTTCCTTGACACGCATATGCGCGTCATCTGACCCCAAAGATGACGCGCATTGCCCGTCATCTATTGCAGTTTTTCTAGTAGTGTGTTGGTGTCTAATCTAGCATTCTATCATTACCAAATTGCTTATATTTACCAAGTGAGTATTCATAGCCCTTTTTATGTGTTTTATATTTTAGGAAAATCATGTGATTCAATATTTAATTATTGATATTCATTATTATTCTATTTCATTTTAAATTCAATTCAATACATGCTAATATTATTACTTGCAAGTATGTGTTCATAGTTAGATAAACTTGATGAGAACATAATCATTAATTCATGCAACCACGGTAACAATTAGATTTATTGGTTTGAAAAAACCATCCCATTTGTTTTGTCGCGTGGTGATTGGAACCGGAATCATTCATTTTATAATGCTTCGTTTGCGGACCGAGTCAATTCAGTCATTAGGTTTGATTGTGTTGTTTAGTCTTTTATGTTACACTATTGCATTATAAGTCTTGACATTGTCATGTGAATTGAATTGTTTTCAATCTAATTAATCAATCTATATATGTATGCAACCCTACGTTTACTCACCGGCTAATTCGTTAGCTGACTCATTACTTTTTCACATGATTTCAGGAAATGCTGTTTAGTGGACTTCTTCATGCTCACATAGGATTGGACTTAGTCAAAAATAAAGAAAACTATATTATGTTATTTTGATCTTTATTGCATTGTAATGTATTACTTTATTAGTATTATTCAATGAAAAAAACATTTAATATTATTACAATGTATTTACTACCATGTGCTATGAGCAATCGATTCACATTCGTCCGCCCCGATGATTCCGTCGTTGGTCGGGGTGTAACAGATTGGTATAGAGCCATGGTTACACGGAATTAGCTTATTAGAAATGGAATGAACTAGACTATAACTAAGTACTGTAAGGATTATAGAAAAGGCTGATGCACCCAAAACACTTAAGGTGCTTCGTGCATGCATGCACATTGTGCATAGTGGAAGTTACTTTGGAAGTTTTTACACTATACAAAGAAAATATTCTAAGTGTAAAATCTTCCGAAGCCAAAGACCAAATCTTCCGAAGCCAAAAATGAAGTGTTCCGAAGGTTAGAAGACAAAGTCTTCCGAAGCCATCTAGACAGAAGATAGATTTCTTCCGAGAACAGAGAAGACATGCTTTCTCTGATCTACTTTTCAGAAAGCTGACCAACTTTCCGCTGCCACTCTGAAGACTCACCAACATACATAAGTTGGTGAAAAGGTTCATGCTTTAGGAAACTGTAGATTATGATCTTGAGTCTGTAACTTTACAGTTTATGTATTTTTATCCTTTTTATAATATATTAGGATGTGAGCTATGGCATATCATAGTCACTAGTCAAAAGACAATCTGCCTTTTGACTTTACATTGATCTTGTTGTCTAGATTAGTGTTTTCAGCTGGCCTTCAAAGTATGGCAGGCTGTAGGATGTAAAAGTATCTCAGGTCCTTGTTTTATTTTTATGTTTTGTAACACTTGAAAAAGAACTTGAAAACAATATACTTATTCCTTGAAAACCATTCTCGGCTGTTGTTCTTAGTTCTATTGTTTGCTTGTGTTTCTTAGTATCATTCCCAAAGTTTCAGTTCCCTATTTGATCTGTTAAGTGTTCTAAGTCTCTCTTCATTGTGAGACTTATTGTATTGACCCCCTTTAACGGTCCTGCAAGTACCCTTACACATGATTCCTCTCATGTATTTTATATGCTTAGATAGGATTTTCTATGCCTTATATGCTTAAACATGATTATGTGACTATATGCTTCACATGTTCTTTCCTTAAACCTGGATTTCAATCAATGCACACACGATTCTCAAATCATATTCTTAAGGCATTGTGTGCCTAAATCAAATGGTTTTCAAATTTTGAGTTTTGAATTGTCATTCATGGTTTTCCAATCTCGTCAAAGTCTGTGTCACATGACTAAAAACATGCAATGATGGAAGAGTGTGATACCTGTATCTCGAGATGTTCTATGTAGGCAAGGTATTCATATAAATCCAAACCAACCGATGGATCCGTTTACCTTACCTAGGAACCCTTGAGGTGAGTGTCCGCTTATGGGTATGCATGTATTCATTAAGGTTGTGGTTGACCAAATGCTTTGATAAGTCAACGTATCGGCTTTGGTTTTTGAACCGAACGTTTACACTCAGAACCTCTCATTGTTATTTTGAATCATCTTATCATTGATTTTGTTTTCTAAGATTATAAAACCCATTATCCGATTCACATAAAAGTTTTCCATAATCTTTTAGCATGTTTTCTCGTCAAAACCGATCCCGTTCCGAAAACTCTGGCTGCTACTATTATGGCACGTGAAGTTGCTGCGGTCATCCTAACACTTCTTACCCATTTGAACCAAGGCAACAACATTTTCCAAAATCAAGCTATACCGAATCGTCCACGAGCTTGTACTTACAAGCACTTCAGTTCTTGCAATCCTACCATGTTTAGCGGGACCGAAGGAGCCACTGGTCTTTCACAGTAGTTCGAGAGTATCAAGAACACTTTCCTCAACAGTGAGTGTCCCAAGAATCTCAATAATATGTGTTCATGGTTGAAAACAAGATAATGAAACCTTGAAGGACCAATAGTGGGAATTTATGAAAGTTAATTAATAACCCTAAACTCCCTTGTTTACCACTAGTTGCTCCATCGATAAATACCCACCGCCGCGTGGTGCGATTCCTCCATAATCTCCACTGACACCCGCAATGGGTGCTTAGAGCTCTAACGAAAGGACCACTAGACCATGGTGATAACTATAGGAATGACCTTAAACCCTCTACATTCTCACATGATCCTTGATTTAGGCTCGCCTCAATGGACATTGAGGATGAGAATTTGAGTTTTCCAGCAAGGTTCCGGTGGGTTGTGGTGTCGACAAGGGCATACTCATCTACTAGGCAATAATGGCAAGTTGATGTGTTGATCCGCGAGGTTGACAGGAAGCTTATGATCCACTGCCATAGTTTTGGAAATGGTATAGTCCCAAACCAGTGATGATATCGGTTTAAGGTGGCTCTGATTGTCTATCAAAGCATTAAAGGATGGTTTTGGTGCATAGCGCTACGATGGTCTCGAAAACTCTAAGGTTCGAGTTCGTAGTGATTCCAAAAACCTTTAAGAGTTCTTGAACTAGTTTGGTTAGTTCAGTGATGATGTTGATGATGGATGTGTGGTGAGGATGATGTTCATGATGATTATGGTATCGGTGATCGTTGTAATGTGATGAAAATGATGATAATATTTGGGTGATGATGATGATGCTATTAGGATGATGATGATGTAAGGATGATGATTATAATAGTTGAATGTTGATGATGATGTTGATTGGATAATGATGATGATGTTTGGGTGATGATAAAGATTTTTGAATAATGATGATGATTTTAGTGTTGGGTTATGATGTCAATTTTAGTGCGTATAGGGACATGGTGCAATGGTGGTGATGCTTGCAAGGTGATGGTAACTTGGGAATGAAAATGGTATAGTTAGAATGGAATGATAATAATGAATGTAAGATAAAGATAGGGTAGATTGACATGATGATGGTGAAATGTAGATTCATGTGACAATAGTGTTGGTTGACTTGTTAATGATTATTCTTTGTTATGAGGATCTAATGATTAATGGTCATAGTATAACTGAGATGATTCTATTGTAAAACGGTATTCCTTTGATGAAGCTGATGATGATGATGATGATGATGATGATACAACATATGGTGTAATGATAAGGATGTCTCAAAGATAGTTATGGTTTCACTATGAAAGATGATTATGAATTGATAATGATGGTGACACTACTGAGGTGTTCATATGGATAACGTCAATAGGTATTCAAATTCAGGTGAGTTCTAGGTCCCTTATATAAATGTTTTCTCTCTTTTTGGGGATAATATGCATACTTACATCTATTATTTATTGAATGCCTCAATTTCTTATGTAAAGATGATAGTTTAGGTTCGATTGTAATGTTCTAACATGATTAATGATGAAACTATTAGTAAGCCATGCTTGATAATGAGCCCTAGCCATATGTGTGCAAGATCCATTGGTAAAAGCATGTTATAATCAACAACAGAATAAAAATGCTAACAATGAAATCGATCATAGGGTTCGAAAATTCGCATTGTTACTGTTGCTCACATCATTGGCTGCCTTACTTAAAGTTCTATTTTAAGCCTCTGCATTGAACGTTAACTTAGTCATATCAATTGATCTTGTATCTGCATTGGGCCTTATACCAACTGCACTGAAGACTGTTACGCGTATTACTTATTCTTGTTATCCACATTGGCATAGTTTACTATGCTAGCTGCCACTCGCATTGCCGAGTACTATAACTCGTATTGAAGCCGTTAATTCGCATTGATCATCTCATGCCCCTTGATTAGTGCATTTGCATTGCCATGATGCTTTTACCCGCATTGAACCATAACTACCCGCACCCCTTAAATAAATTTGAAAATATGTTTATTCGAAGGCGGAGTATTACCCTTATTGATTGTACATTTGCATTGATCGTTATCCACATTAGAATCTTCTATCGTATCAAGGCACCCGTCCAACAAGAGTCTATCCGCATTAGGCTATACTTAAGTTTTAACAATGGTCATCCACATTCAGTTTACTTATATGTCTTACTATTTCTTGCACCTGATAATACTTAAGATATTTTCATCAAGGATTCCAACCAAGTGTTGACTAGGACTTAGCTGTCATTTAATGTGACTATTCTATTGTATGATTTCTTTATGATTTATTCAATTAGATGATATTTAATGCTCCATGTTATATGATGATATGAAAGATATCCTATATAGTATTAACAATAGCAAAAGTGGAACACTAAATTAATGAAAATAATGATAGTGGAACTTAACGAATATAACTCGGGCCCTAATAATGAATGAAAAGTCTTGCAAACTTAAAACTGACTTTACTTATGTGAGTCAAATGAATAGAATGGACCTATATTTATGAGCAGGCTGTGTGTCTTGTAGTGTGGATCTACTATGAGGGGTTTGGTACCATGATAAACGTTTTCTAATAGAGGTTGACCCTCATTGAACAACTTGTGATCTAGATATTGGCCACTCATCATGAGCTATACCGATTAAGAGATCTGATCAAGGATGTGATGTGGGAAATACGAAACCTAAGGATGAGGGTTGCAATTTGGGGATTGATGGCTTGTGTTGTACTTATTTTTTTACATGTATCTTGGAAAACTAATATAGGATGATGATGTGTAATAAAACGATTCGCGCATGTGCCTCGTTTAACTATGTACTGTCTATGCGTATGTAAGGCTTTTGGTACTTAATAACGGTGGTGCTTGTGTTATGAGATGTAATGAGTATGACAAACCATACATACAAATCCTATACTATATATCATAGTCACCTTATTTTATTGCAGGTATGGCATCATTATTAAACTCTTAAATCGATTCTTTTGGGTATGCGATAGAACAACCACCTCGCCCAAGAGTAGGATTCATAATGGGACAAGAACCAACCAAGATCGTTGACCTAACGCATAATGAAGACTGTTATCATGCACGAGGAAATTGACCCATGTGGCTATCACAAGAAAGTTCAAAGTAAAAATCTGATGCTCAATTAGCGGATGCCAACAAACGAGAACTTCAATCTGACTCAATGAGTTGACTCCGAAAGAAACCAATAACTCACTTGAACCCAAGAAAGCTAAACGTGGAACTTGAGCATAGGATTGAAAGAAGGTCGAATCCCCGGTAAAATTTAGTGGATACAAACAGAAAACCCTCTACCTAAGCCCTACAAGCATGCCCATTTATTAAACCTCCCCTAGAGTATGTATTATTGCTTGAATTCTATGATTAGAAGGATCAGGTCAACAAGGATCGTTATTATATTATTAGGCCAAGACATGAATGCACGTATGAATTTTCATAGCAACCAACATGTTAGGGAAAATGAACAAAATGCAATAATACCTCAAGACGTACAAATCACAAAAGCCCTATAAAGAGCCAGAGCTACAAGACTCTAGAATCGAAATGCAGTTGCAATAGCACTGATTGTGACCATTATAGGCATCATTGTCTTTGATTGTTCCATTAGATGAATAGTGCCTATTCTAACTAGTACCTATACTATAAGCTCATGCATTAGGTGATATGTGTTTGTTGTATGCATTATCTTCCCAATTTGGTAGGTTGTAAGATAATTTACTTAGTATCATAATGTGATTTGCTATCGTTGTAATCAAGTACCCAATTTTCAAGTATCAATGGGTAATGCTTTATGATCAAAACTTACATGACATTACATTACATGGTATACAACTTATATTACTATTATATATGTATGTATATAGTGTCACACCCTAACCAGCGATAGAATGTGTCAGGGCATGTAGATTGTCCATAACACGTGACAATATTAAAGTGATAATTTATTTAATCAACCCAATTACATTAGTATTACAAGAAGCCATAAATTGTTCAAACAAACCTTAAATAAATTAAAGTTTGATTTATTAACTAAGTCCATAAGCATCCTAAGTATCATAAACTTGTAGGCATCTCAAGTAGCATTCCCCTGACATATATAAAATAAAGGTCAACTAGCAAGTTGGTGAGTAAACATAAGATTTATTACATATACTAGATTTAAAACACGATTCAGAATCAAAGTATGAATTCAAGAAAATATGACTAAACTAAATGCATTGATCAATTCTTTGTCGATAGGTGTCTCTAACCAAAGGGTTAGGGTAAGAATATCGATTTCGTTACCCAAATTCCATGTACAACGGCCCGTTCGGGCAGGTGTCAAACCAATAGTGCTATCATCGTTACCTTAAGATTTAGAAAGTTAATGATCATATGCTAGTGAGTAAGAAAGCGAGATTAACCACCACATGAAGATTAATCCAATAAGTTTATCACAAAAGCATAGAATACACACAAGACTTAATTAAATCATATGATTTGTAAAAAAGATTTAGAATTGAATACATATACATGTCACATCCCAAAAACATAAAAAAGGAAAAGGGACTATGAATACTGACATTGATTTCTTGAGTATGAGTTGAACTTATGACTTGATTAATATAAATTGCAATATCCTAAATTAGCATGGTTATATGCATTAGAACTCATGTACTCATGTTTAAGTTTATGGTTAAGAGTACTGACCATAGTAAGGAATCAAAAGCAAGGGAAAAGAAAATTTGTTGCAAGATCAAAACAGATTTGGACAGATTCATTGTTAGAGTTTCATATGATTATTAGATATATCAAACCTTAAGTAAAAATTTTTAAACTCTGCACTACTATTTTAGGATGTTACGAACAACTTTCGTTTAGAAATGTTTTTTAGTTTCGGACCAGAAGCTGATCAAAACAGCAGCGTAAATTAGAAGGTGCAAATATGCGCACTTACTTTGTAGAGGTAGTTGTGGAGTTGTCCGATAGAATTAGAAGTCTTGTGAACTATGGTTTGAAAGATAACTTAATGAACTTGTTCATGGAATCTGAGTTTGTTAACGTTTGATTTATTATGACCAAGTTATGGTCGTTTGAAATTGTAATAGATTATGTTCAAAATCAATTGTAGCACTTACGTGAACCTTTTAGGGTTTTAAAAATAGTAAACACATATAATAAATTATGTTGAGCGTATACATAATAATTAGAGACTTTTAGTTAAAGAAAAACATGAGAAGTTTGATTACAAATTTGCTTAGAATTATTTAACAATCGAAAGAATAATAACACTGAAATTAAGAATATAGTTGTTACCTTAAGTACGACGAACGGACTTGAAACTTCTAAAGGCTTTCAATAAAGGGCTGGCACTGAAATTTTCTTCAGATTGTATAGTGTGTGAAGAAAAAACTCTCTTGTAAGTTAAGAAAAAGAGTTGGTGCAAGAAAATGGTAAGACAAAGATTAGTATTTATAGGTAGGGATATTGGGGTTATGAATGGGATGGTTTTATAAGTATAATTAAAATTGGGGGGGGGGGGGTTATAAATGAGTTATAAATGAGTCAAAGGTGAGGTAGTTTTTATTTTTTTTGAATTTTATAAAATGGTGAAATGTTTATAAACTTAATTTTTATAAAAAGTTTATATTAAAGTTGTAAAATTAGAGATTTATTTTTTGAGGATTTTAAATACTTTAAAATAGTTAGTATTTTTTATACAAGTATAATAATTATAAAATTTTATATTATATTTAAGAATCTCTATGAGTCTAAGGATATAAGTCCATAAAAGCTTAGATTTATTTTACATGTGCTCAAAAATAGCACTTATGTACTTCTTAAAATTTAAGAATTTTAATAATAAGAGAAAATTACATACATGGTCCCTGTGCTTTGGCCGGATTGCATGATGGGTCCCTTGACTTTAAAAATTGCAACGTTACTCCAAACTTTTGTGTAGTTATTGTAAATTTAGTCCCTAAACTTTACAGAAGTTCAAACTTAGTCCAAACTTTTATGTGAGTGTTGCACTTTTGGTCGCTAAAATTAAATTTAAAGTTAAGTTCAAATTTTATAAAATGCATAAAAAATAAATGAATATAATGTCAGGGACCAAATATGGGGAGATTACATAAAAGTTTGGGCTGTCTTTGTAATTTTTAAAGTTTTGGCTGTCTTTGTATATAAAAAAATTATAATATTACTAATTTAGGCTTCCAATCACCATCATCAAGTCATATGAGTATTGCTCATGTAATCGTTAAGGCATACGTTGTCACGATAGTGGCACAAGTAAAGTTATAAAGCAAACATTACTCTTACTAACGAATACAGTTATTATAAAAACTCGTGTATAGCATTTATAAGACTATATGTTATCATGTGTAACTAGTGGGTATGACCCACGCTATGCAACGGGGTACAAAAGTTAAAATATATAATTCTGATAATTTATACGTTAGTACTAACCAACCGAAAAAGATTACATGCGAAACTTTGATAAAAAAACCTAACTGAAAAAATTTAAAAAATAAATAAATACTTCAGAACAGAAAAGAAAAATAACGAATGCGTAAATTGTGACTTTACTATATTAATGAGCTCTATTATAAATTGGTTAAAAGAAAATTTGTCATTACTCGAAGGCGTATATATAAAATTTCAAAAAAGTTCCGGTGTAAAATGTAAATTTGTCATAACTCGAATGCTTAAGTATAAAACTAAAAAATAAGTTCACGTGATTAAATGTAAATTTGATATAAATCGAATGCTTAAGTATAATCATTAGATATCAATTTAGAAAAAAAACAACAATAGAGAAAGTATTATGGTTAGTTTCAAAATTTTTTAGATGTTTAAATTTAAAATTGTAAAAAAGCAAAGTAGTTTTTTTATTAGTTTGGAGAAAAAAAGATTATTATGGTAAAAATAAAAAAAACATGCACCTTTACTACTTATAATTTTTTCTATTTGTTATATATACTGATGCGATGAATGTTATCGTACTTGTTTTCCGACCAACCTTAAACGCTGATACATTTGGGTATTATTATAATAATTATTATTATAACTATATAAATATTTAGTGATTATATATTTAAGTGTTTAAATAAAATAATACTTAAATCAAGTATTATGTTATAAAAATATAAATACTAAATGTATGTATTTTAATATTAATTTAAAGTACTATAAATAAGATATTATTTAAAATTAATGTATAATAATAATGATAATAATGAGGATGATGATGATAATAATAATAATAATAATAATAATAATAATAATAATAATAATAATAATAATAATAATAATAATAAAAGTATTTTGTAACTATATAGTAGTATAAATAGTATGTATGATAAAACAAACAATATAACATAGAATTCCAAATGTTTTATTGCATAAAAAATAAATAAAAATGGATCGAGTTAAGAATATGGATAGGTGCTGGGGTCACAATCTCCCTTACTTTAAGTAATTTTGTCCTGAAATTTGTTAGGAGGAGGCTGATGCAAAAAGATGTGGATGCTTGGTTTTCATTTGGTCTATGCGTTCCCAAGTAAAATCTCGTCCACGCTTAGACTCCCAATGAACCTTGACTATCAATACACGACTACGCTTAAGTTGTTTCACATACGATTCGTGATCTCCATGTGTTTCTCTATAAAGTGCATAGACTCATCAATGTGTACTTTGTTGAGTGGAATAAGGAGGTTTTTATCAGATGTAAGGATTATACAAGAGGCTAATGCACTCAAAAAAGTCAGGGTATCTCCTGCATGCATGCACCTTGTGCATGGTAGAAGTTACTTTGTAAGTTTTACACTCTACAAGAAAATTACACAATGTAAAATCTTCCGAAGCCAAAAGACCAATTCTTCCGAAGCCAAAGATGAAGTATTCCAAAGCTTAAAAGACAAAGTTTTCCGAAGCCTCAAAGTTAGAAGAGTGATTTCTTTCGAAGACAGAGAAGACATGCTCTCTGTGATCAACAACTTTTCAGAAAAGCTGACCAACTTTCCGCTGTCACTCTGCAGGCTCACCAACTTTACACAAGTTGGTGAAAAGGTCTATGCTTTAGGAAGTAGTAGATTAAGGTCTTGAGTCTGTAACTTTCTACTTTATGTACTTTTATCATTATTATATTATAATAGGATGTGAGCTATGGCATGTCATAGTCACATGTCAAAAGGCAATCTTGCTTTTGACTTTACATTGATCTTGTTGTCTAGATTAGTGTTTCCAGCTGGCTTTCAAAGTATGGCCGGCTGTAGGATGTAGTATAAAGTATCTCAAGTTCTTGTATTTTATTTCTATGCTTTGTAACACTTGTAATAGAACTTGAGAGCAATATATATCTTCCTTGAAAACCAATTATCTTGTTCTTAAGCTTTCTGTCTCTTGTTTACTTGTGTTATTCTATTATCATCTTAACCTGCCAGTTTCCTATTTGATCTATTAAGTGTTCTAAGGCTCTTCTTATTATGAAAACTGAGTTGCTCAGCCTTCAAACGGTCCTGCAATTGGGGCTTCAAGAAGGCCATGACTGCCCTCCAAACTGCTTTTCCCAACTCTATCTACAGGGGCTTCAAGAAGTGCAAAACTGCCAAGCAGTTATGGGATGCACCAAAGCTCATGTATGAGGGGTCCTCTGAAGCCAAGGAGAACAAAAAGGACCTTCTGAAGCAGCAGTTTGAGAATTTCACCTACAAGACAGGTGAAACCATGACTCAGTAGTACTTCAGGTATGTTAAGATTGTGGATACTCTAATGGATGTTGGAGTAACTCTTGAGAACAGGGATATTATGAGGAAGTTCATGTCCTCTCTTTCCAGACAGTGGACTCACTACTATGTTGTCATTAAGACAACTGAGAACCTCAAAACTCTAACTCTCACAGAGTTGTATGGTATCCTCAGTGGCTACCAGATGGAGATGAACATGCAAAATCCATCTGGTAATTCCAGTAATCAGCAGGGTTTAGCCCTTCATATGGTTGAAAAGGATTGCAGAAAACCACAGTATCATCTTATCTGCTACCTTAACATTTCACAAAAGGGTCCTTTCATCACCTTTCCTGAGACTCCATGGGAGAGCTACATCAAAGAAAGTCCATTCCAAGAGACAAGCTCTTCTCATGCTTTTGTGTCTGCTAATGAAAGTTCAGGCAGCTTTTTGTTCACCCTTGAAGACTTGGACTGTATCCATCTAGGTGATCTGGAGTACATGGGGAGAGTCCAGCAGATGGCTCTTCTCACTCACAGAGCCAAGAAGTTCTACAAACGGACAGGGAGGAAGTTTCCTAGCAATGCAGGTAGTGGAAAGTTTGGACCGGACAAAAGCAAGGTGAAGTGTTTTAACTGCAACCAAATGGGACACTTTGCCAGGGAGTGCAAGGCACCTAGGACAAATGGTGGCCATGCACAAACCACACCAAACTACACTGAAGGAGTGAATCAGAATGAGAAGCCAAAGCAGCAAGCTGCAGTTGCTGTTGAAGAAGGAGGCTTTGACTGGAGCTTTCAAGTTGAAGATGCATCTCCAAATCAAGCACTAATGGCTGATCATGATGAAGCCAAGGTATTGGAACATCTTTGCACTTCTGAATGTATTGCTAAAGTAAATAGATACAGGTCCTATAACTTAGAAATGAGGTCTGATCTTGAGTCCTTAAATATCTTAAAATCTGACTTCAAAAGAGCTGAAAATGGATATAAACTAAAAATATAGGATTTAGAAAAAACCATTTCAACACTCAAACATGAACACACCAACTATAGGACTCAGATTAAAGTTCTCATAACTAAGTTAACTGAATGCCAGGCTGAGCTTGTGATCAGCAAAGCCAGGGCAGAAAAATGTGTTCTTGAAGAAGAGACCTTCAAGAACATGATATCCTCATCTCTGTATTCCAAAGTGTGTTATCAGAATAAGCAGGGACTAGGATCTACTGAGATAGCTCCTCCACATTCCTTACTATCTGTAAGATCTCCAAGGTATGGAACTTGTGAAGATGAGCTTCCCCTCATAGACCCTATGAGTGAAGAGGATGAAGAGGAGATAGTGAAGGATGGATCTGAGAAGAGTGAAGAAGATCATCCTAAAAAGGGTCACTATTCTCTCGAGGAGAGAAATTCTGTTAGGTTATCAAAGTCCAAGAGTAAGAACTTGATCAGAAGAGCAAAGAGAAAGTCCAAGAAAGCTCAGGAGATCAAGGCCACCTTTGATTCTAAGCAGAAACAAGTATTTATTTCTGCAGGATTTGAGGTGGTAAAAGCTGAAGACTCAACTATGAATCCTAGTACCAGGGGTTCTAGTTCCTGTCAACCTCAACCTAACAACAAGAAGAAGAAGGCTGATTTGTTGTGTACCACTGCTGCACAATCTAAACCATCCATATCCAGTAGCAAGTCTCTCCCTAAAAGACTTGCTACTTCATCTGTGAAGAAGAAGAAGGAAGTGAAAAGTGATCAAGATCAGTCTTGCTCTCAAAAGAAGGCTTCCAGAAGAATGCAGTTTGACTGTGTCATGTGTGGCAGTACTTCTCATTTAGCCAAGGATTGCATCTACAATCCCAAAAGCACTGTCCACATGATCATGAAGAAATCTTCTGAAAAAATTAAGAAGAAGCCAACTTCTGAAGCAAAAGCTTTTCCTCTTGGAAGTTCCAAAGTGAAGAAGAAGACAAGTGAAAACTTGCCTTCGGAAGAAAAATTGGTCTCGGAAGAAAGGAATGATTCCGAAGTACTAAAGTCTGCTGCAGTGAAAGCAAGATCTTTCGAAGGTCCAGTCTCCAAAACTTCCGAAGTTGTCAAAACTTCCGAAGTGTTGAAGGTCAAGTCTAAGCTTTCAAAGGTGGTGTGGAAGACAAAGAAAGACCATATGACTGATAGTTCTTCATCAACAACAGCTGCTGATCCTCAAAGCTTGAACATAGGATCAATTACTGTTGCATTGTCTTCTATTGACATTACTGAGCCCAGGACCAGCAAGGCTTGGGTTTCCAAATGTAACTAATCATATCTTTTTATGCAGGAACAACTAAAGACCAACAGGAATGTGTGGATCATTGACAGTGGCTGTTCCAGGCACATGACAGGCAATGGCTCTCTACTCCAAAATTTTGAAAAGATTGATGGAGGGCCTGTTGCTTTTGGAGGAGATGCAGGAGGTTACATCATAGGAAGGGGATGGTCACAAATGGTAAGCTCTGCATTGAGAAGGTAAACTTTGTCAAGGAGCTTGGGTACAATCTACTGAGTGTATCCCAATTTTTGCATTGTTCTTAAGCCCGGGGTGGTCATTCCTCAAGAGCACATTCTGCTCAAAGCCCCCAGGAAAGAGAACATGTACAAGATGGATTTGCATGAAACTTCTCCCTTAGGAGAAGTGTCCTGCTTTCTATCTAAAGCAAATAGTGATGAGTCTTTTCTCTAGCATAAAAGAATGTGCCATGTAAACTTTAAAAACATGAATAAATTAATTAAGAATGATTTGGTAACTGGAATGCCAAAGAAAGAATTTACAAGTGATGACCATTGTGTTGTATGCCTGAAAGGGAAGCAGCATAAAGTGTCTCACAAGCCAAAGGAAAGAAACTCCATCACTACTCCCCTACACTTGTTACATATGGATCGTTTTAGCCCCACCATTGAAATGAGATTAGGAAGGACCTCATACTGTTTAGTGATCACAGATGATTTCACTAGATTCACTTGGGTCTTCTTTCTTAGAACTAAGGATGAGACTCCTGAGATATTAAAGAATTTCATTCTGAAGATTGAGAATCAATCTGATCACAAGGTCAAGATCATAAGATGTGATCAAGGAACTGAATTTAAGAACCAAATCCTTGATACATTTTGTGATGAAAAGGGTATTTCAAGACAATATAGTGCTGCTAGGACTTCTCAGCATAATAGTGTTGCTGAGAGGACAAACAGGACACTAATTGAAGCTGCAAGAACTATGTTGTCTGACTCTAAACTGCCTATCACCTTATGGGCAGAAGCAGTAAACACTGCTTGCTATGTGCAGAATATAGTTTTAGTAGTTAAGACTCATGGTAAGACTCCTTATGAATTGTGACACAAAAGGAGACCTTTCATTGGTTTCCTCAGATCATTTGAATGTCCTTGCACCATCTTGAATACCAGAGATCAGATAGCCAAATTTGATGAGAAATCAGATGATGGATACTTCATTGGATACTCTTCTCAAGCTAAGGCTTATAGAGTGTACAATCTCAGAACCAAAATTATTGATGAGTCAGCTAATGTGACTTTCAATGAACACACTCCTTGTGTGAGAGGTTCTGGTCCTGATTAGCTGTTTGATCTTGATTTAGTTACTAACTGTTTTAACAAGTCTTGTGAGAATGTTTCAGGATCTACAGGTAACTTATCAAAAGAAGATCCTGATCCAAGATTTGAGCTGAGAAGACCATCAAGTCAATCTACTTCAGCTCTAGTAGTAACTAATTCTGCAAATGGAGCTCCTATCAGCATAACAATGACAAATCCTGCTGATACATCTGAAGTGCCTTCAAATTCCAGCTTAGAGGCATTGAACCACACGGAAGGAGTCCAAATGTAGAAGAAAGTGGAAATGGTGACAGTGATCGAGAATTTCTTGATGCTGACTCCATGGAAGACAGCATCATTGATGTCACACACTCATTGGATCAAGCTTCTCTTGATAAGTGTGCTGATGTGGTGGGTGAATCTGCTTTGCCTGATCAAAATTTCTCAAATTTGGATCTCTCCAATCAACTTGCTGTGATCCCTCAACTAAGGATCCACAAGTCTCACCCTACCACAAACATCATTGGTGAAGTTGACCAAGGGGTAAGAACAAGAATACAAACCCATGACAAAAATGTTTGTCTCTACTCTTATTTTCTATCCCAAGTAGAGCCAAAGAAAGTTGAGGAGGCTCTGAAAGATGGAAGCTGGGTTGAAGCAATACAGGAGGAACTGCTTCAATTCAAAAGACAAAAGGTTTGGAACCTATGTCCTCTTCCTCCTGGGAAGACTACTATAGGAACCAAATAGGTGTTTAGGAACAAGAAGGATGATAGAGGACTTGTCATCAAGAACAAGGCTAGACTAGTTGTTCAAGGGTATACTCAGGAAGAAGGAATTGATTACACTAATGTTTTTACTCCGGTAGCAAGACTTGAAGCTATTAGGATATTCCTAGCCTTTGCTACATCCAAGAATTTCAAGGTCTACCAACTTGATGTCAAGTGTGCTTTCTTATATGGGATGATTGATGAAGAGGTGTATGTCAAACAACCACCTGTTTTTGCAGATCCTGATTATCCTGATTATGTCTGCAAGCTTGATAAAGCTTTATATGGGTTGCACCAAGCTCCAAGGAAGTGGTATGAGACTCTATCTCAGTACGTATGTCAGCATGGTTATAGAATGGGTACTATAGATGGAACTCTCTTCATCAAAGGAACAGGAAATGACTTGATGTTGGTTCAAGTATATGTAGATGACATTATCTTTGGGTCAGCTAATCCAAGGCTCTACAAAGACTTTGAGAAGCTGATGAAGAATAGATTTGAAATGAGTGCCATGGGGGAACTCAATTTCTTTCTAGAAATTCAAATGAAGCAGGTTGACAATGGCATCTTCATAAATTAGTCAAAGTATGTTTAGGACATACTTACAAGATTCAGCATGACTGACTGCAAGGTTGCAAAGACTCCCATAGCAAGAAATCACTCCCTTAGACCTGACCTTAAGGGGGAGTGTGTAGATGAGCATCTCTACAGAGAAATGATTAGGTCTCTCATGTACCTTACTACCAGCAGGCCTGATATCATGTTTGCCACATGTATCTGTGCTAGATATCAAGCCAATCCCAGGATGTCACACCTAGTTGCTGTCAAGAGAATTTTAAGATGCCTCAACGGTGCCCATCACTTGGCCTTTGGTAACCAAAAAATTCTGACTTCAATCTGTATGCATATACAGATAGTGATTATGGTGGCTGCAATATGACTGCAAAGTCTACATCAGGGGGATGTCAATTTCTTGGTGGAAAAATAGTCTCATGGCAATGTAAGAAACAATCCTGTGTATCTGCATCAACTGCTGAAGCTGAATACATTATTGCTGCAAGCTGCTGTGCTCAAGTGCTTTGCATTCAGAATCATATGCTAGACTATGGATTCAACTTCAAGGAGACTACTATCCACATAGACAACAATAGTGCTATCTTTATTACAGAGAATCCTGTGCAGCACTTAAGGACAAAACACATCAACATTAGGTATCATTTGATTAGAGATAACTTTGAAAAGGACATAATCAAACTAATCAAAGTTAACACAAATGAACAATATGCTGATTTGTTCACCAAAGCTTTTGATGAACAGAGATTTAAATATCTTGTATCAGCTATTGGGATGATTAACTTTGAGTAGCTTTTCTTAAACTTAAACTCATTATTATTTCTAAAATCTGTGTGTCCTAAGTTTTATATTTTATCACCTTCATAAGCCCTTGTTTACCTTGGAAGAAAAGTCTTTTAAATTATATTCCTTAGATTTTTGAAAATTTTGAACATCTTTTCTTTCGAAAGATATCAGGTTACTTTCGAAAGAAGATTATGTCTTCAACAACTAAATAACTACTTATGAGAATTCACCTTTGGAAAAAAAATTCTGAAATATCTTCTGAAGCTTAATTTACTCATAAGTACTTATATGCTTTTGAAGAACAATTTTCTTCCAAACGTAATTATGTCTCGGAAGATTTATTCTCTTAAGAATGAAACTTCCAAGTCTTGATCTCTTCCGAAACCAAAGCATGATTCAGAAGTGAAAATTCTTTAAGTATATTCCTTCGGAAGCAAAATTTTCAAAAACTCTTAGAAATATCTTCCAAAGCCAACTTGGCTTCAGAAGCTTTTATCAAAACTTCTGAAGCCAAAATACCTTCGGAAGATTTTCGACTTCCAAGAAAACTACCTTTTTGGGCTCTTTTTCAGAGGTGGGACCGACATCTAGATTTTAAAGTTTATCCTTTCGCATTAACTTTGTCTCAAATCCATTTCATATATATATATATACATACCCAACGGTTTCCCCCTCTTTTACTTTTCTCTTCATCTGCAATTCTTTCTAACCTAAATTCACCCACAAACCGCCTTTGTTCTTATCTTCCTTCACGCTAAAACTCTCTCAAATGGCCAACCTCAATCGCAGAAACCAGCCCGATTTTTCCATGCAACTTCACAGGCAACACAATCAAGTTGCTCTGCTGAACTCTGAGACAGATCCAAGTTTCTCAGAGGTTTGTCGCTTTTTTTCTTTGACAAACTACTTGACCTCCCTCGCCATTGATCCTCCTCTCTGTAAGGATCATCTTTGGACTTTTGGCGGACCTGCCAAGATGTCACCATGGATGGGGAGAATGCACTGTCTGCCAAAGTGCAGGGGAGGACAATCTTCATCACTACGGCCATCATAAACACTCATCTTCAGCTGGATGATGCAGAATGTGATTTGTCCTTCTCCAAATCTGCTGTCAACCACTCCTTTGAGCAGATGGGCTATGAGGGAGATTTCACTGTTAGAACCTTCAGAAAAAGGAAGGTCTCTTCTCAATGGAAATACCTCCTCCATGTGGTCATTCACATTCTATCAAACAAACATGGAGGATGGGACCAGATTCTTAAGGATCTCTCCTTCATAGTTCATGGTATTGTTTAGGGGTTAAGTTCCATTACTCACAATTTGTGTATACTCATTTGCTTGCAAACTTAGACTACTTAGAATATTACATGTTACCTTGAGATGTACAGCACATTCTCAACTGTAAACTGTGCTCATAGTTAAGGAGAACTACGTAAAATTCTTAAATTGGGACAAATGAAGCCCGGCATCTTCAAAATTATGAGAAAGCCAACTGTGGGTTTCTAAGGGGTAGAAACAGCCCTTGTCCCAAAAATGTTAGAGCTTATTGTTCAAGGTGGCAGCCTTGCAGCACCAACTAGTGTTGAACCCACACCTTCTACTTCTCAACAACCCTCTCAGCCTCAAATAACCATCACCTACCAAAGAAAATCCAAACAAACCCCTACACAAGCTATTCAGCTTCTGTAGGCCCCCATATCACCAACCATATAGGAGGAAGTGGACACTTGAGCACCCACTTCTCCTGAGGAGCAAACCACTCCCATCTTACCCATAATCAGTGCTGAGGTTCCTCATGCTCAACGTGACGAGCTCACAAGCCCAACTGCCTTAAGCCTTCACTCAGAGTCTTAAAACTCTAGTGAACAACCTTCAGGGGAAAGTTACCATCCCCAGTTTCTTAATCTCAACCAACCAATCCCCAACCTAGAAATCTATGATGATGAAGACATGGGATTCAGTGAGTACCATTAGTCTCTCTTCTCCACACTTGCTCAAGGAGAGATTAGTACCTCTGCTTCTCCCATGTTTAGCCCACATCATCCACCCCTAACTGAGGTGGATCTCCCTGAACCTGTTCAGGAGGTCCATATGGAAGAGGCTTTCATTACTGCTAGTGATTATACCATTAAGACCTCAACCATCGCAACGCAGCCTACTGACACTTTAGTTGAAGTTATTAGTGAGCAGAGGAAATCCAGTAGCCAAGAACAATATGCTGGTGATGAAGAAGAAGACCTTGGTCCAATTCTCTCATCCCCCCGTGATTCTTCATCTAAAGATGAGGGGAGTCTGCAACTAAAGGTGCAACAACTTCTACAAACATGCACCTATTTAGTTTCCAAGGTTAGTCACTCGGAATCTCAAGTGACTGCCTTACAAAAGAGGGTCAATGACCAGCAACTTGAGATCACCGATCTCAAGGGCAAGCTAACTGAGAGACCATCTAGACAAACTCACCCAGGTCCACAAGAACCTGTGGAAGTAGTGGACTTAACCTCCAACTCACTAATGCAAGTGGGTGATGCTACCAAAAAGGGGGAGAAAGTCAATGCAACCACAGAACCTGGGAGTTTTGTCCAGAGTATGGACAATGAGGACTCACCGCCCTCACTTGCAGTTATCCAGACTCAACAACTTCCTCAGGCTCACACTGATGTGGAGGACATGATACAACAACTTTTTGAGGAAGAAATTTTAATGGCCATGTCCGCCCCATCCTACCCTGCTGAAAATCTAATAGTGGAGTGGTGGTATGATAATGAAATAATGGCATTCGTGCTCTCAAGATCTCAGGGGCAGTAGGAGCTCTTCAATTTTCAGACCTTGAGATTCCATAAGAGTATTAACTTGGTTGATCTGCCACTTGTCAACCCAAGCCAAAACAGACAGGCTGGCAGATTAGGTGAGGCAATACAAGAATGGGTGTTGTAGGAGTTTAGAAGCAGAGCAAAACTATATAGACAGAGGCTAGCAGGGAAAACTATTAGTCAACTGGATACTAAGGCAGACCCTAAGATTAGCTATGAACGAGAATCCTTGGTTGAAGGCCCAGTAGTGGATACTATTAGTCAACTGGATACTAAGGCAGACCCTAAGGTGAATATTAAACCATAAGAGATAGCACAACCTGATCCCGAAGCTACATCTAAGCCAACTTCATCTTCTAACCCACAGCAGGGTTCTGAACCTCCTTCTTCTAAAAAACTGGAGGAAAAGGACCCAACTGAGGAGAACAAAGAAAGATCATCTTGTGCTGCAGGCAACTCTCCTCAGTTAAAGAACAAAAAAAGGAAAAGGATGGCCATCAGAAGGGACAAAAAGAGGAAGAAAAAATCCAAGGCTTCCACCTCTGCACCTTAGGATGAATCAGAACATCCTGAGGAAGTGCAACAAGAGGCTGCTCAACCAACTCCAATTCAAGTAGAGCCTCTTGCATCTGGAAGACCCATCGTGTCCTTGACCTTTGCTACTAATCCAGACAGATGGTATGTCATCAGAGATCAAGGTGGTCAACATGTATATTTCTAGCAGGACATGCTTGATCTACCTCTGCATGACCTCTTTAACATGAGAAGGTGTTATGAAAGTTTAAAGGATCTTGACCAAATGATGAAGAAAGGAATATTCTTGATCCTAATAAGGATTGTCAACTGCTGAAGAACTTTTCTGTTTTGGTAGCAACAGCCTAGGGGGAGTTTGTAAGGCTTATAGAAAGGCTGATGCATCCAAAACAATCAAAGTACTTCCGGCATGCATGCACTTTGTACATAGTAGAAGTTGCTTCGAAAGTTTTACACTCTGCACAGAGAAATATTCTAAGTGTAAAATCTTTCGAAGCCAAAGACCAAATCTTCCGAAGCCAAAGATGAAGTCTTCTGAAGCTTAGAAGCAAAGTCTTCCGAAGCCATCAAGATAGAAGACTGATTTCTTCCAAATATAAAGAAGACATGTTTTCTCTGATCTACTTTCTAGAAAGCTGACCAACTTTCCAATGCCACTCTGAAGACTCACCAACTTGCATAAGTTAGTGAAAAGGTCCATGCTTTTGAAAATTGTAGATTATGATTCTGAGTCTGTACCTTTCTACTTTATGTATTTTTATCCTTTTTGTAATATATTAGGATGTGAACTATGGCATGTCATAGTCACTAGTCAAAAGGCAATCTGCCTTTTGACTTTACATTGATCTTGTTGTTTAGATTAGTGTTTTCAGCTTGCCTTCAAAGTATGGCCGGCTGTAGGATGTAGTATAAAGTATCTCAGGTCCTTGTATCTTATTTTATGCTTTGTAACACTTGTAAAAGAACTTGAGAGCAATATACTTATTCCTTGAAAACCATATTTAGTTGTTGTTGGTTCTGTCTCTTTCTTTTGCTTGTGTTCCTTAGTATCATAATATAGTTCCAGTTCTCTATTTGATCTGTTAAGTGTTCTAACTCTCTCCTCATTGTGAGACTGATTGTATTGACCCCCTTCAACGATCCTGCAACAAGAAAACAAACAAACCATTATTTGTCAACATCTAAACCATGACAAGTGTTAGTAATAATATATAAATAGTTATAATTTTATGTGATATAATGCATCATATATGGATGGTTTTAACAACTAATTAAAAGAATATATACACCCAAGTATAATAGGGTTCACATATATATATATATATATATATATATACACACACACACTACTATATAAAGTATATAGGGAGGATACAATTGTAATTTTATTCAAAGTGTAAGACACCTAAGACAACTTTTTAAGCACAATATACAAGTGTATTATGCAATAGTTCCTAAATTGCCCTTATTAAATATACTTCTTTTAATTAATGTATTATTTAATTCACTAAATTAAGTATTATCTTATTAATAATGTTTTTAAAATAATAATTAAATTTACATTTGCTATTTATATATTTAAAACTATATATTAAAATTAAGTATTATCTGTACTACTATATAATACATATTAGAAGGATAAGATGGCAATTTTCTTTAAAATGTAAGACACCTATACAACATTTTAAGTATACAGTACAAGTGTTTTATGCAATAATTCAACTTTTGCCCCCATTTAATTAACTTCTTCTAATTATTGTTTTTTATTTAATACACATTATTAATACATTATTTAATAATATGATATTATTTGATTCACTTCATTAAGTTTTATTTTATTTATAATAATATAAATTGACATTTAAATTTATAATTACTAATCATACTTTTAAAATTAAAGTTTTATTTTATTTAGAATAATATAAATTCATATTTAAATTTATAATCATTGATCATATTTTTTAACTAAATACTATTTAAATTAAGTATTATTTTATTTAAATACTTATATATCTATACTACTTTATAATAAATATCTCTAGATAGAGATGTAATTTTTGCCAAACATTCAAGTTTTGAATTAACATGTACAAAGGAGTGTAAGACATTTAAGAAGGGTGGAATAGAGAATTCATTAAGATTTTAAGATACTTTACTGGCAATATGGTAAATTTATCAATTAAATTTTATATACCTTGATATTTTTACCTTTGTCTCTTTTATGTATTTAATAAACATTATTGATATATTATTTAATAATATGATATTATTTAATTCACTTCATTAAATTTTATTTTATTTATGATACTATAAATTGATATTTAAATTTATATTTACTAATTATATTTTTATAACTAAATATTATTTAAATTAAGTTTTATTTTATTTATATATTTAAGTATATAACTTATATATATATATATATATATATATATATATATATATCTTCATATTTATAATAACTATAATACTAATATTTTTTAGAGGTGAGTCTAATAATTTTAATATTTATCTATATCTTTTATAATAAAAGTGAAAGCAGGATTGAATGATAATTTTACATATGGATTAAAAACACCCATATGAAAAGTCATGCTTAAATTTCAAAAAGTTAATTATTTTATTTCATTTATACTCTTACAATAAATTATAATATATGATGCTTATAATACAAATACTAAAGCATATACACGTGACCAAACAAAACCGTCATTTACTTTCAATTCCGTTCATCCACTACGATTGAGCGGTAATCCCTCTTTCCCTTTTCCTTGCCGGTTGTTAAAAGCTCAATAACAATAAAGATGATAATTTGTTGTGATAATTTCTCCATTAAATTTCTCCGGTATATACAAATCACCACCGAAAGTTGCCTCCGATGATCATAAAACTTTAACCTATATTAATAAAACGAAACCCTTAAAATCTTGGTAATAAGTGATTTCCGACCACAAATACCACCCATGCTTTCACTAATCTTGTTGGGATAATATAATTGTCTTAAACACTTTTGTAATATACGTAATTGTTTTCTTTCATTCAATTTTTTCAATAATCATATTCTTATTTTTTTAATTTACATCATAACGCACCGAGCCGATACTGACAAAAATCGAATTCCCCAAAAATCACGCAATAGCCGTGCCGCCGCAACGCGCAGGCATTTCTACTAGTATATATATATATATATATATAGGGTTCAAATAAAAACCAGTCTTTTAGTAGAAAACCATTTTCAACCAATCAAATAATTTTCTTATTGTGTTTTATTTAATAACTTTAAAGAGTGTTTTGGTAATTTTATATATAAACTAATTATGGTATTTATATGATGTTGACTCAATTTTATCTCCTTTGATTTTAATTGACTTTGATTTAGTCTTCTTAAATATTAGCGATTATTATTTCAAAATCACTAGATGATCAATCATCAAAAATTCTACAAGTTCTAGGGTTTGCTATTAATCATGAACCAGGAGCTAGGTTGATGAAGAAATCACGAATCAGAATGAGCTGATGAAAGAAGAACGAAACATAAAAACAGATACAGCGAAGAGTTTTCATGAACCAACATTAAGATTGATCATGTATGCAAAAATACAACGGTTCGAGTATCAAGATTTATTAGTCAGAAAGAAGAACGAAGCATCGAGATTTGATCGAGCAAGAAAAGAGAATAGGACGATAGCAGAATGACATGGGTTTGATTGGTTATTTTTGCCACCATGGATGGGTTTATTTTTTCTTACTTGTTATGAGCCTTGAAGCTTGAACATTTGATCTGCAGATGAAACAAATATGAAGACGATGATACCAATAGGAATATATAACCTGGGTTACGTTTACGTAACTTGGCTACATATAAGTAACTTGGGTTACATATATGTAACAATAATCTTCTTCATTCATCTTCTTCTTCTTTTTTGTTGAATGCATACCTTTAAACGTGTGTTTACATGAACATTACACATGGTTACATATATCTAAGCATATATGTAAACATTGTTACATATACGTATCTTATATGATGTTTGATGAGAACATATCATCCATACATGGTACATATACGTAACTCGATAAAATAAAGTCCATATATGTGTACATTTGCAAGTTCAGTAAAATGTATGTACTAGTATATGGGTTATAGTTACATATACGTAAATAGCAACTACTGCATGATAAGTTTTATACTGCTTGTATGCGTTTTATCATCATCTAATGAAAAATATGACCTTGACCAATGTTCTAGTTATAAGTGCTAATGAATTGGGATTTTTATTTCTAGAGATCGATGATTAAGATGAGAGGGACAAGAGATAATTTAGGAATCTTGTCACTTAACGTTGGAAGTTATGAAAGATAAATTATATAATTTACCCATTTTACCCTTAGACACCATAAATGAACCCATAAATTTCAATTATTTTACTAAATAACATTAATCAATCTCAACCATTGATGAAATACATCAAGGGATATAAATTGGTTTTCTTGATTTTCTATTAAAACATGGTTTTCTCCTGAACCCTCCCATATATATATATATATATATATATATATATATATATATATATAGAGAGAGAGAGAGAGAGAGTGGGTGGTTCAAATAAAAAATAAATAAATTCCCTAAAAAGGTTAAGAAGCAATTTGGTAATGACACGTGGCCATATCTAAAATTTGTTAAGGAGGGTAAAATTGTCTTTACACTAACCAACATATCAGCAGCGCCAAATTTGGTTTGTTCATTCTTGTTCCTATTTTTCCTGATCCTAATCGATTTTAAGCTCCTTTTATTTAGGGTTTTGATTTGATTTAATCAAAACTCAATCCAATTTCAATATAAAATCAGTATAATTGTCGATATCTGTGTGCAGTTTGATCAATATCTTCTTGAGTTTCTTCAGCGACTTCATGTTCTTCATCGACTTCATCTTCTTCATCTTCATCATCAAATTAGAACAGAAGGTACTTAATAATGCATTCGTTTTTGCTTGAATGAATTTGAAACCTAGATATATATTGTTTTTCATTCACATCACGTTTAATTTTGTCATATTTCGGTTCTGAAATATTAATATCTTATAACAAAGCTTGTTTTTCTGTAGAATCACATTGATCTGATCAATTTCGTACCTCACCATATATAGTATACCTTCAGACAAGATGACCGTTGTTCCAATTAATGGTAATTCAGTCATTTGATTTCCTAATTGTTTTTGTTTTCTTATTATACTTTTAATATACGAATTTTTATACTATTTGTTTATATTAAAACAACTGAGAGTACTGTTTTCAATGTTGTGCTGTTTTGTTGACTATGCTATTTAATCTTATATGTATGTGAACTATGTGATTTGACTGTGCTATTTAATCTTCTATGTATGTGACCTATGTGATTTGATAATGTGTTTTGTTATGTTTTCTTTTTGTTATTTTTCAGGCTTTTATAATATTGTGTTGTTTTCTTCACTCTCCTACTTAACCTTCTATGTTTATGAGCTATGTAAATTGATATTGTGTTTTGTTTATGTTTTCTTTTTCTTATTTTTAGGCTTTCGTTGTTACCCTAGTATTGGTAAGAAGTATTACACTCCCAATGTTGCTGATTCATTTAAACCTAATGTTGGTATGGTGTTTTCCTTCCTTGATGAAGCGTTCAATTTCTATGGTGCTTATGCTAAGTTAGGAGGTTTTACTATTCGTAAGTTTACACAATATGAAATGGAAGGCGTTATACAAATTAAATTATATGGTTTGTGCAAAGGAGGGTCATAAAACATTTCAGAAAGTTGATACTGTTAATGATAGTGTTGGTTTTAATAAGAAATCAAAAGATCGAAGGAGGCGACCATCAAAGCGTACGGATTGTAATGCTCATATTCGTTTACGTTTAAATGATTCAAAGGTTTATGAAATTTATGGTTTTTATGAAGAACATAATCATCCATTTGTTGATGTTGAGGATTCTCATTTACTATGTGCAAATAGAAATATTACAGTAACTCAAGAACAGCTTTTAGTTGATTTTTCAAATATGAATATTGGTCCAGTGAAGGCATTTAACCTGATGAGAGTTATGTATGGTGGATTTCAGGAGGTTGGTGCGATTGTTACTGATTTTAAGAATTTCAAAAGGGATCTTAATCTTTTTGTTGGTGAATTTGATGCTTAGATGGTTGTACGTCGTCTTATTAGTAAGAAAGAATATTTACCGGATTTTTCATTTGAGTATTATACCGGAGATGGAGGGGTTCTGCTGGCTTATTTTGGGTTGATGAAGATATGAAACGGAATTATTACACATTTGGTGACATTGTATCTTTTGATGCTACATTTCGTACTAACAGGCAAAAAACTTCAGGTGTTGTATGATTTTTGTTTTCTTTTATAGTTTTATATAACTCCTTTTCATGTAAGCTATTCTTTTTACATAAAAGTAAATTTGGTAAAATACTCCGGGCTAAACAGTGTTTGACTATACTAATACATAAAATAGTACATTAATTACAGATTATATTTCTAAAACAGTACAATGGTGTTGTATGTTTTTTTGTTTTCTTCATAGTTTTATGCAACTCATTTTTATGTATGCTATTTTTTTGGTATTAGGTACGACATGGTTTTTGTTCCATTTACTTGAATCGATAATCATCATCTCAATGTCACATTTGGTGCTGCTTTATAAATGGCTACTTTTATCATTTCAAAAATCTTTTGGTATTGATCCTAAGGTTGTTGTAACTAATCAGGATCCCGCAATGAAAATTGTATTTCCAAATACAAGACATAGATTATGTACGTGGCACATAATGAAGAAAGTTTTATAAGGTCAGTTTGTAACTTTATATATTTTATACACTATGTGTTGTTTTCATTAGTTTTATATACTTACTATTTTTTGATAGGTTGGTACAAAATTATCAAAGGATAGGACTTTTAAGCGTACGATATGTGATATTGTTTGGACCGATTCTCTTGAACCTAATGAATTTGAGAGACTTTGGACTGATGTTATGATGGAGTTTAACCTAAACAACAACAAATGGTGGGCTGACATGTTTGAAATGAGATTTGATGGGATACCTGCTTACTATCGCAATGAACCTATGTCTGGTCTTATGCATACGACATCAAGGTCGGGGAGTGAAAACCACTTTTTTGGATAGCTAAGCAACACAAGTTTGTCACTATTAGAGTTTTTGAGTCATTTTGAAACTGCTATGGAGTCTCAGAGGTTCACCCATAGAAAAAATGATCATGATACAAGGTATACAACACCTGTCATGATTACTAACTATGACTTAGAAGGACAGGCTGATAAGATTTATACTAGAGAAATTTTCTACGACATTCAAGGTGAAATCTATTATGCCGTCAATGAGTGTATGTCTATGAGTTTTCAATCAGTTGATGATTATGCCAAATTCCTTATTAAAGAGATAAAACTGGATGTTCCTCGCATATACGAGGTATTACCCTTTTTTTAAATATATTTTAATGTGCTGATTTACATTCAAATGAAACCACTAGTTATGTTTTTTTATGTTGAAATTTAAATTGTTTTTTAGGTGCTTTTCAAAGAAAAAGATATGGAAATTAAATGCAGTTGCAACAGGTATGAGCAATACGGTGTGTTGCGTAGGCATATATTTTATGTCTTACGGCTTTGTGGTGTGAATGAGTTCCCAAAAAACTATATTATGAAAAGATGGACAAGAGATGTTGTTCCTAACAAGTCGATCCAATCTTTAGTTGATCGTGCTGGTCTCGATGGCAATTTTAAGAGTGTTGACAAAATGGTTCATGTTGTCAAATATTGTACCGAGTATATTTTAAATCGACTTGTCACAGACGTAGACCAGTTATCTAAATACTATGATCAACTCAAGGATATCAAGTGTAAGGTCGATTCTTCATTTGTTGCTTCTGAACCAATAAATAGGAATGATAAATTTGCAAATTATGTTGGAAGTCATCAACCATCCTCCATCACTGATCGTGTACTGTTGGAATTAAAAATAAAGGCTCTGGTTCTCATAAACGTTTTAAGTCTTTAGAAGAGCTAGTCACTTCTCGTAGCGGGAAAAAAAATGAGAGCTTGTTCTGGATGTGGAAAGAGAGGACATAATATTCATAATTGTTCCAAGTACAAGGATGGCGGTGCTGCTTGTTCGAACCAGGATGCGGATGGACATGTTTCTGAGTTATAAATACTTATGTTTCTTACTTTTTCTACCTATTGTTCCAACAATATTGTTTTTTATTGGAGATTTCTAGTACATGTATTGTTTTTACTTTTCGCCAATTAGTAAATTCATGTGTTGTTTTCATTTTCATCATTCAATGCATATGTTTTTTAGGTATACCTTTTTATGTCCGATGTTGTGTTGTTACAAGTCATAATACAATTACGAGCATTATTTTTATATGACTTGTGTTTTTTTGAATAAATTCAAAATAATCCTAAAAGAGAATTTTCTACTATAATAGAAAATAACTTATATTCAAACTAACTTCAACAAAGTCATACACTAATTTTACTTTATATTTTTCAAGAGCCACAATAGAATTAAACACTACCTTATATTTTTCTAAAACAATACAACGTACATAAACAGTACTTTGGTAATCATTTTCAAACTACATAATGTTTGACTATATTAATACATTAAATATTGTTTGAATATACAAATACACAAAACAGTACACTAATTAAAACCTAAAACAATACAATTTACCAACAATAATTCATGCAAAACAAACTAACATGTCGAAAGATAGCATATTCTATCACAAAATAAGAAGCTTTCAGTTACATATGTGCTGTTATTAAATCATTTCAAACTAAAAAACATAGTTAACTACATTACAAATTATCCATACATGAAACATGTCCTACTTTAACCTTCACATGAGCAAACACATTTAGTCTATAGATTTCCTTGCTCTTTCCTTTATTCTTTCATGAGCTTTTAGCTTGATAATTTCCTTTTCAACTGGATCTAATGCTTCATACTTTTTGACCTCAGTTATGACTTGAAAATGAAGCATGTTAATGTCCGCCAAAAGTATCTTTGCGAGATATTTTTACATTAGATCAACAAGTTGTTACTTTTGTTCTTTAGATTCATTTGCCAACCCACACTCCCAATCTTTGATTGAAGCCTCATACTATGTTTCCATATGTCTCATAGCAAATATACCACAATCTACAAAATTGTTCTCTGTTCTCCACGGCATTTCTAAGAGTTCAATATTTTGTGATAACATCCAGTCCTTCATTGAAGGATATTCTTTTTCCAAGTTTTCACAAAATATTGTTTTCTGCAAACAAATACTTTCAAATTAGTACAGTACAATATATGAAATATATTTATTTTTTTTATACATCTTACCAATGTTTTTACATGTGTCCCATGCTTAGCTTTTATTTTTCTGCCTTTTTTGTAAAACACGTTGTCAAGGACCACGATGGCTGGTGTCTTAAGATTAAAACACATAACATAGTAGTGTTTGTCTTGTAGCATTGGAATGAACAACATGTTAACTTCCCGAATTGTCTTGTACATTGAGCTGCTCATAACGCTTTGAATGTTTTCAGTTATTCAGCCTTTCTATTTACTCATTTTTGCCTTAAAATTGTTTTCCCCCTTCATAAAATATATTTTAAATAAAAGGTTTGTTAAATGTTAAGACTAAAGCTAATGTAATCTGTTATTTTTAAATTCATTGTTCACATGGCCTTTTAAATTTTAGTTATTAAAACATCACATTAAACCTAAACTGTACTGTATAGTATTCTTTAGACCTCAACCAGCACAAAAGACCTACATAGTACTTTGATAAACATCATAACACTAAAGAGTACAATAACATAACAGTACTTTGGTAAAAATTTTACACTATACATTGTTTGAATAATGCTACTTTGAATAAAATAGTACAGTAATTAAAACCTAGAACAACACAATACTTGTAAGCACTTATATAGATAAAAACAACAGACAAATAAGCATTGTTAGAATAAACATTATTAAATTAGCACATTAAAAAACCAGTACAGTTACTAGTAAGCAGTAAGCACTAAGCACTATTAGAATAAACATCATAACACTTAAAATTTTATGTGTTTTGTGTTTTTGTGTTGTTTTTGTGTTGTTTTGTGTTGTTTTATTGTACAAATACATAAAAGAGTACAATATACATAACAGTACTTTTGTAAATAGTTACATACCAAACATTGGCATGCATATTAAGAACTTATATAAATAAAAACAACACACAAATAAGCATGCATAATAAACATTATACAACTAGCACATTAAAGAAAGCAGTTCAGTTACCAATAAGTACTGTTAGAGTAAACCAGTTCAGTAAACATTTGTGTGTTTGTGTTGTTTTAAGGCTAGTTATCATATCATCATGTTGCATGGACAAAAAAGTCTTCTTGGCTTGTTTTTGTTTCTGTACTGTTCTTGGTTGTTTAGAATGAGTGACCATGCGCTCAGTATATTAGCTTGTATGTATTCCTTGGGATAAAAGGACTCCATGCAAATTCTTGAAAATTTGATTCTGAATGCATTCGAGAATACAAATTCCGTGTGTTATTTGATTATATAAAGTACTTTTAGCATTCAATTGTTATTAAACTAAAACTATTTTAATCAAGTAATAAAAAACATACAATATTCCTCCGTTTCCTGAGAATATCCATTCACCAACATTTTGTTCAAGTTTTGTACTTTTTTCTTCCAGTTGCACAACACGTTGGACAAAAGGAGAGCGACAAGCATCTGCCAAATTTGTTGCACGGGAACATTTTGGCTTTTTCTCTTCATTATCTAATAATGGCTCAACCACCTTCAATGGTACTGCTGTAGCTTTATTTTGTTTTTCACTACCATCATTTATTTTTTCTTGGTATTCTAATACATTATATTATTCTTCTTCCATGCTTGCATGTTCCTTCTCTCCTATCACATCATGTTCTTCTTCTTCCCCTAAACTTTTTATATCATTCACAACATCAGAGATTATGGTGCTGCTTTTATTATAATCATGTTTTTGATCAACTTCATTTGCATTGTATCCTTATTTTTTGTCATTTTCAAGATCTTTACCTTTAGACTCAGTATTTAAACCAGTTATTTGAACTCCTTTCCCTTTTTCTGGTTCTGGTGTTGTGTACTTATCCTTATACATTGTTAGTTTCTCTTCCCAATCCCACAGCTAAAAAGATATCATCATTCGTTTTATGCTTTTGGAAGCATTCTTTTATCAACTCCTCCACACTAGCAGGGAAAACTATTGGTCAACTAGATACTAAGGCAGACCCTAAGATTAGCTATGAACAGGAAACCTTGGTTGAAGGCCCAGTAGTGGACCCTGTGAACTTTGAGGCAGGCTCATCCTTAGCACCCAGTACCCTCAGTGAAACATGTACCGGTGAAGGTGCATCACAACCTCTTCCTAGCCAGAGCTCAATATCAGCATAATCTTTAGAAGGCCAAAGCTCTCTCCATCCTGAGTCATACAGGCCTACAATTGACAAAGGGAAAACTGAGGAGATTAAGGAGGAGAAAAGGGAGATGAAGAGGAAGGCTAGGGGAGAGAGAGGAGGAGAGATCCGAAGCTTCATGCAAGCTACAATCAGGTCTGCCCACAGGCCTGATACTCAAGATGAAGAGTTAAGGGCAGCCGGATTGAATTATATGGGATTAAGGAACTATAATATAGATGAAATCATCTCTCTTCCTGTGGTAGAGATTAATGAACTGGCAGACACTGAGTTGTCTAAAGAGAGAAAGGAGGCTGAGGGTGCAGAGTTGCTCCTCAAGATCAAAGAAGAAAGAAAAAAAAAGAAATTATACAAAGCCCCTACCCTCTCTCCAGTTCAAGAAAGTACTGAGAAAGAGACTATGGCTGTACAACAGGAACAAATTCATATAGGCAGAGAACTAAAAAGACAGAAGATGATAGCCTATCTGAGTGCCATAAGTCTATCAGGCAGTAGCTCTCAACCCTCTCTCATGTGAGTATATTAAGTTTGAGTACCTCAAACAGCTGGAAGAAGAAGCTCAAACCCAAAGAAAAGCTGTAAAGAGGAAAATAAGAGAAGAGGCTGCTTAGTCAAAAGCCACCATCAGAGCACAAGAAAAGAAATCTGCTAACAGGCTAAAGATGGTGAGCTTCTTGAAGCTGTATGGGTTCTCTGGAAGGAGACTTGGTCCTATGTCTCTATCCATAATGGATGTGCATATCGAAAGGATCAAGCAGAAGATAAAGGAAGGTTAGCTGGTTGACTTGCATTTTCTATTAAGTCAAGTTGTACCTGAAGTTAAGGTGAATGTTGAACCACAAGAGATAGCACAACCTGATCCCAAAGCTACATCTAAGCCAACTTCATCTTCTAACCCACAGCAGGGTTCTGAACCTCCTTCTTCTAAACAACTGGAGGAAAAGGACCCAACTGAGGAGAACAAAGAAAGATCATCTTGTGCTGCAGGCAACTCTCCTCAGTTAAAGAACAAAAAGAGGAAAAGGATGGCCATCAGAAGGGACAAAAAGAGGAAGAAAAAATCCAAGGCTTCCACCTCTGCACCTTAGGATGAATCAGAACATCCTGAGGAAGTGCAACAAGAGGCTGCTCAACCAACTCCAATTCAAGTAGAGCCTCTTGCATCTGGAAGACCCATTGTGTCCTGGACCTTTGCTACTAATCCAGACAGATGGTATGTCATCAGAGATCAAGGTGGTCAACATGTATATTTCTAGCAGGACATGCTTGATCTACCTCTGCATGACCTCTTTAACATGAGAAGGTGTTATGAAAGTTTAAAGGATCTTGACCAAATGATGAAGAAAGGAATATTCTTGATCCTAATAAGGATTGTCAACTGCTGAAGAACTTTTTTGTTTTGGTAGCAACAGCCTAGGGGGAGTTTGTAAGGCTTATAGAAAGGCTGATGCATCCAAAACAATCAAAGTACTTCCGGCATGCATGCACTTTGTACATAGTAGAAGTTGCTTCGAAAGTTTTACACTCTGCACAGAGAAATATTCTAAGTGTAAAATCTTTCGAAGCCAAAGACCAAATCTTCCGAAGCCAAAGATGAAGTCTTCTGAAGCTTAGAAGCAAAGTCTTCCGAAGCCATCAAGATAGAAGACTGATTTCTTCCAAATATAGAGAAGACATGTTTTCTCTGATCTACTTTCTAGAAAGCTGACCAACTTTCCAATGCCACTCTGAAGACTCACCAACTTGCATAAGTTGGTGAAAAGGTCCATGCTTTTGAAAATTGTAGATTATGATTCTGAGTCTGTACCTTTCTACTTTATGTATTTTTATCCTTTTTGTAATATATTAGGATGTGAACTATGGCATGTCATAATCACTAGTCAAAAGGCAATCTGCCTTTTGACTTTACATTGATCTTGTTGTTTAGATTAGTGTTTTCAGCTTGCCTTCAAAGTATGGCCGGCTGTAGGATGTAGTATAAAGTATCTCAGGTCCTTGTATCTTATTTTATGCTTTGTAACACTTGTAAAAGAACTTGAGAGCAATATACTTATTCCTTGAAAATCATATTTAGTTGTTGTTGGTTCTGTCTCTTTCTTTTGCTTGTGTTCCTTAGTATCATAATATAGTTCCAGTTCTCTATTTGATCTGTTAAGTGTTCTAACTCTCTCCTCATTGTGAGACTGATTGTATTGACCCCCTTCAACGATCTTGTGACAAGAAAACAAACAAACCATTATTTGTCAACATCTAAACCAGGACAAGTGTTAGTAATAATATATAAATAGTTATAATTTTATGTGATATAATGCATCATATATGGATGGTTTTAACAACTAATTAAAAGAATATATACACCCAAGTATAATAGGGTTCACATATATATATATATATATATATATATACACACACACACACTACTATATAAAGTATATAGGGAGGATACAATTGTAATTTTATTCAAAGTGTAAGACACATAAGACAACTTTTTAAGCACAATATACAAGTGTATTATGCAATAGTTCCTAAATTGCCCTTATTAAATATACTTCTTTTAATTAATGTATTATTTAATTCACTAAATTAAGTATTATCTTATTAATAATGTTTTTAAAATAATAATTAAATTTACATTTGCTATTTATATATTTAAAACTATATATTAAAATTAAGTATTATCTGTACTACTATATAATACATATTAGAAGGATAAGATGGCAATTTTCTTTAAAATATAAGACACCTATACAACATTTTAAGTATAGAGTACAAGTGTTTTATGCAATAATTCCACTTTTGCCCCTATTTAATTAACTTCTTCTAATTATTGTTTTTTATTTAATACACATTATTAATACATTATTTAATAATATGATATTATTTGATTCACTTCATTAAGTTTTATTTTATTTATAATAATATAAATTGACATTTAAATTTATAATTACTAATCATACTTTTAAAACTAAAGTTTTATTTTATTTAGAATAATATAAATTCATATTTAAATTTATAATCATTGATCATATTTTTTAACTAAATACTATTTAAATTAAGTATTATTTTATTTAAATACTTATATATCTATACTACTTTATAATAAATATCTCTAGATAGAGATGTAATTTTTGCCAAACATTCAAGTTTTGAATTAACATGTACAAAGGAGTGTAAGACATTTAAGAAGGGTGGAATAGAGAATTGATTAAGATTTTAAGATACTTTACAGGTAATATGGTAAATTTATCAATTAAATTTTATATACCTTGATATTTTTACCTTTGTCTCTTTTATGTATTTAATAAACATTATTGATACATTATTTAATAATATGATATTATTTAATTCACTTCATTAAATTTTATTTTATTTATGATACTATAAATTGATATTTAAATTGATATTTACTAATTATATTTTTATAACTAAATATTATTTAAATTAAGTTTTATTTTATTTATATATTTAAGTATATAACTTATATATATATATATATATATATATATCTTCATATTTATAATAACTATAATACTAATATTTTTTAGAGGTGAGTCTAATAATTTTAATATTTATCTATATCTTTTATAATAAAAGTGAAAGCAGGATTGAATGATAATTTTACATATGGATTAAAAACACCCATATGAAAAGTCATGCTTAAATTTCAAAAAGTTAATTATTTTATTTCATTTATACTCTTACAATAAATTATAATATATGATGCTTATAATACAAATACTAAAGCATATACACGTGACCAAACAAAACCGTCATTTACTTTCAATTCCGTTCATCCACTACGATTGAGCGGTAATCCCTCTTTCCCTTTTCCTTGCCGGTTGTTAAAAGCTCAATAACAATAAAGATGATAATTTGTTGTGATAATTTCTTCATTAAATTTCTCCGGTATATACAAATCACCACCGAAAGTTGCCTCCGATGATCATAAAACTTTAACCTATATTAATAAAATGAAACCCTTAAAATCTTGGTAATAAGTGATTTCCGACCACAAATACCACCCATGCTTTCACTAATCTTGTTGGGATAATATAATTGTCTTAAACACTTTTGTAATATACGTAATTGTTTTCTTTCATTCAATTTTTTCAATAATCATATTCTTATTTTTTTAATTTACATCATAACGCACCGAGCCGATACTGACAAAAATCGAATTCCCCAAAAATCACGCAATAGCCGTGCCGCCGCAACGCGCAGGCATTTCTACTAGTATATATATATATATATATATATATATATATATATATAGGGTTCAAATAAAAACCAGTCTTTTAGTAGAAAACCAAGAAAATCATTTTCAACCAATCAAATAATTTTCTTATTGTGTTTTATTTAATAACTTTAAAGAGTGTTTTGGTAATTTTATATATAAACTAATTATGGTATTTATATGATGTTGACTCAATTTTATCTCCTTTGATTTTAATTGACTTTGATTTAGTCTTCTTAAATATTAGCGATTATTATTTCAAAATCACTAGATGATCAATCATCAAAAATTCTACAAGTTCTAGGGTTTGCTATTAATCATGAACCAGGAGCTAGGTTGATGAAGAAATCACAAATCAGAATGAGCTGATGAAAAAAGAACGAAACATAAAAATAGATACAGCAAAGAGTTTTCATGAACCAACATTAAGATTGATCATGTATGCAAAAATACAACGGTTCGAGTATCAAGATTTATTAGTCAGAAAGAAGAACGAAGCATCGAGATTTGATCGAGCAAGAAAAGAGAATAGGACGATAGCAGAATGACATGGGTTTGATTGGTTATTTTTGCCACCATGGATGGGTTTATTTTTTCTTACTTGTTATGAGCCTTGAAGCTTGAACATTTGATCTGCAGATGAAACAAATATGAAGACGATGATACCAATAGGAATATATAACCTGGGTTATGTTTACGTAACTTGGCTACATATAAGTAACTTGGGTTACATATATGTAACAATAATCTTCTTCATTCATCTTCTTCTTCTTTTTTGTTGAATGCATACCTTTAAATGTGTGTTTACATGAACATTACACATGGTTACATATATCTAAGCATATATGTAAACATTGTTACATATACGTATCTTATATGATGTTTGATGAGAACATATCATCCATACATGGTACATATACGTAACTCGATAAAATAAAGTCCATATATGTGTACATTTGCAAGTTCAGTAAAATGTATGTACTAGTATATGGGTTACAGTTACATATACGTAAATAGCAACTACTGCATGATAAGTTTTATACTGCTTGTATGCGTTTTATCATCATCTAATGAAAAATATGACCTTGACCAATGTTCTAGTTATAAGTGCTAATGAATTGGGATTTTTATTTCTAGAGATCGATGATTAAGATGAGAGGGACAAGAGATAATTTAGGAATCTTGTCACTTAACGTTGGAAGTTATGAAAGATAAATTATATAATTTACCCATTTTACCCTTAGACACCATAAATGAACCCATAAATTTCAATTATTTTACTAAAATAACATTAATCAATCTCAACCATTGATCAAATACATCAAGGGATATAAATTGGTTTTCTTGATTTTCTATTAAAACATGGTTTTCTCCTGAACCCTCCCATATATATATATATATATATATATATATATATAGAGAGAGAGAGAGAGAGAGAGATAGGGTGGTTCAAATAAAAAAAAAAGAAATTCCCTAAAAAGGTTAAGAAGCAATTTGGTAATGACACGTGGCCATATCTAAAATTTGTTAAGGAGGGTAAAATTGTCTTTACACTAACCAACATATCAGCAGCGCCAAATTTGGTTTGTTCATTCTTGTTCCTATTTTTCCTGATCCTAATCGATTTTAAGCTCCTTTTATTTAGGGTTTTGATTTGATTTAATCAAAACTCAATCCAATTTCAATATAAAATCAGTATAATTGTCGATATCTGTGTGCAGTTTGATCAATATCTTCTTGAGTTTCTTCAGCGACTTCATGTTCTTCATCGACTTCATCTTCTTCATCTTCATCATCAAATTAGAACAGAAGGTACTTAATAATGCATTCGTTTTTGCTTGAATGAATTTGAAACCTAGATATATATTGCTTTTCATTCACATCACGTTTAATTTTGTCATATTTCGGTTCTGAAATATTAATATCTTATAACAAAGCTTGTTTTTCTGTAGAATCACATTGATCTGATCAATTTCGTACCTCACGATATATAGTATACCTTCAGACAAGATGACCGTTGTTCCAATTAATGGTAATTCAGTCATTTGATTTCCTAATTGTTTTTGTTTCCTTATTATACTTTTAATATACGAATTTTTATACTATTTGTTTATATTAAAACAACTGAGAGTACTGTTTTCAATGTTGTGCTGTTTTGTTGACTATGCTAGTTAATCTTATATGTATGTGAACTATGTGATTTGACTGTGCTATTTAATCTTCTATGTATGTGACCTATGTGATTTGATAATGTGTTTTGTTATGTTTTCTTTTTGTTATTTTTCAGGCTTTTATAATATTGTGTTGTTTTCTTCACTCTCCTACTTAACCTTCTATGTTTATGAGCTATGTAAATTGATATTGTGTTTTGTTTATGTTTTCTTTTTCTTATTTTTAGGCTTTCGTTGTTACCCTAGTATTGGTAAGAAGTATTACACTCCCAATGTTGCTGATTCATTTAAACCTAATGTTGGTATGGTGTTTTCCTTCCTTGATGAAGCGTTCAATTTCTATGGTGCTTATGCTAAGTTAGGAGGTTTTACTATTCGTAAGTTTGCACAATATGAAATGGAAGGCGTTATACAAATTAAATTATATGGTTTGTGCAAAGGAGGGTCATAAAACATTTCAGAAAGTTGATACTGTTAATGATAGTGTTGGTTTTAATAAGAAATCAAAAGATCGAAGGAGGCGACCATCAAAGCGTATGGGTTGTAATGCTCATATTCGTTTACGTTTAAATGATTCAAAGGTTTATGAAATTTATGGTTTTTATGAAGAACATAATCATCCATTTGTTGATGTTGAGGATTCTCATTTACTATGTGCAAATAGAAATATTACAGTAACTCAAGAACAGCTTTTAGTTGATTTTTCAAATATGAATATTGGTCCAGTGAAGGCATTTAACCTGATGAGAGTTATGTATGGTGGATTTCAGGAGGTTGGTGCGATTGTTACTGATTTTAAGAATTTCAAAAGGGATCTTAATCTTTTTGTTGGTGAATTTGATGCTTAGATGGTTGTACGTCGTCTTATTAGTAAGAAAGAATATTTACCGGATTTTTCATTTGAGTATTATACCGGAGATGGAGGGGTTCTGCTGGCTTATTTTGGGTTGATGAAGATATGAAACGGAATTATTACACATTTGGTGACATTGTATCTTTTGATGCTACATTTCGTACTAACAGGCAAAAAACTTCAGGTGTTGTATGATTTTTGTTTTCTTTTATAGTTTTATATAACTCCTTTTTATGTAAGTTATTCTTTTTACATAAAAGTACATTTGGTAAAATACTCCAGGCTAAACAGTGTTTGACTATACTAATACATAAAATAGTACATTAATTACAGATTATAGTTCTAAAACAGTACAATGGTGTTGTATGTTTTTTTGTTTTCTTCATAGTTTTATGCAACTCATTTTTATGTATGCTATTTTTTTGGTATTAGGTACAACATGGTTTTTGTTCCATTTACTTGAATCGATAATCATCATCTCAATGTCACATTTGGTGCTGCTTTATAAATGGCTACTTTTATCATTTCAAAAATCTTTTGGTATTGATCCTAAGGTTGTTGTAACTAATCAGGATCCCGCAATGAAAATTGTATTTCCAAATACAAGACATAGATTATGTACGTGGCACATAATGAAGAAAGTTTTATAAGGTCAGTTTGTAACTTTATATATTTTATACACTATGTGTTGTTTTCATTAGTTTTATATACTTACTATTTTTTGATAGGTTGGTACAAAATTGTCAAAGGATAGGACTTTTAAGCGTACGATATGTGATATTGTTTGGACCGATTCTCTTGAACCTAATGAATTTGAGAGACTTTGGACTGATGTTATGATGGAGTTTAACCTAAACAACAACAAATGGTGGGCTGACATGTTTGAAATGAGATTTGATGGGATACCTGCTTACTATCGCAATGAACCTATGTCTGGTCTTATGCATACGACATCAAGGTCAGGGAGTGAAAACCACTTTTTTGGATAGCTAAGCAACACAAGTTTGTCACTATTAGAGTTTTTGAGTCATTTTGAAACTGCTATGGAGTCTCAGAGGTTCACCCATAGAAAAAATGATCATGATACAAGGTATACAACACCTGACATGATTACTAACTATGACTTAGAAGGACAGGCTGATAAGATTTATACTAGAGAAATTTTCTACGACATTCAAGGTGAAATCTATTATGCCGTCAATGAGTGTATGTCTATGAGTTTTCAATCAGTTGATGATTATGCCAAATTCCTTATTAAAGAGATAAAACTGGATGTTCCTCGCATATACGAGGTATTACCCTTTTTTTAAATATATTTTAATGTGCTGATTTACATTCAAATGAAACCACTAGTTATGTTTTTTTATGTTGAAATTTAAATTGTTTTTTAGGTGCTTTTCAAAGAAAAAGATATGGAAATTAAATGCAGTTGCAACAGGTATGAGCAATACGGTGTGTTGCGTAGGCATATATTTTATGTCTTACGGCTTTGTGGTGTGAATGAGTTCCCAAAAAACTATATTATGAAAAGATGGACAAGAGATGTTCCTAACAAGTCGATCCAATCTTTAGTTGATCGTGCTAGTCTCGATGGCAATTTTAAGAGTGTTGACAAAATGGTTCATGTTGTCAAATATTGTACCGAGTATATTTTAAATCGACTTGTCACAGACGTAGACCAGTTATCTAAATACTATGATCAACTCAAGGATATCAAGTGTAAGGTCGATTCTTCATTTGTTGCTTCTGAACCAATAAATAGGAATGATAAATTTGCAAATTATGTTGGAAGTCATCAACCATCCTCCATCACTGATCGTGTACTGTTGGAATTAAAAATAAAGGCTCTGGTTCTCATAAACGTTTTAAGTCTTTAGAAGAGCTAGTCACTTCTCGTAGCGGGAAAAAAAATGAGAGCTTGTTCTGGATGTGGAAAGAGAGGACATAATATTCATAATTGTTCCAAGTACAAGGATGGCGGTGCTGCTTGTTCGAACCAGGATGCGGATGGACATGTTTCTGAGTTATAAATACTTATGTTTCTTACTTTTTCTACCTATTGTTCCAACAATATTGTTTTTTATTGGAGATTTCTAGTACATGTATTGTTTTTACTTTTCGCCAATTAGTAAATTCATGTGTTGTTTTCATTTTCATCATTCAGTGCATATGTTTTTTAGGTATACCTTTTTATGTCCGATGTTGTGTTGTTACAAGTCATAATACAATTACGAGCATTATTTTTATATGACTTGTGTTTTTTTGAATAAATTCAAAATAATCCTAAAAGAGAATTTTCTACTATAATAGAAAATAACTTATATTCAAACTAACTTCAACAAAGTCATACACTAATTTTACTTTATATTTTTCAAGAGCCACAATAGAATTAAACACTACCTTATATTTTTCTAAAACAATACAATGTACATAAAGAGTACTTTGGTAATCATTTTCAAACTACATAATGTTTGACTATATTAATACATTAAATATTGTTTGAATATACAAATACACAAAACAGTACACTAATTAAAACCTAAAACAATACAATTTACCAACAATAATTCATGCAAAACAAACTAACATGTCGAAAGATAGCATATTCTATCACAAAATAAGAAGCTTTTAGTTACATATGTGCTGTTATTAAATCATTTCAAACTAAAAAACATAGTTAACTACATTACAAATTATCCATACATGAAACATGTCCTACTTTAACCTTCACATGAGCAAACACATTTAGTCTATAGATTTCCTTGCTCTTTCCTTTATTCTTTCATGAGCTTTTAGCTTGATAATTTCCTTTTCAACTGGATCTAATGCTTCATACTTTTTGACCTCAGTTATGACTTGAAAATGAAGCATGTTAATGTCCGCCAAAAGTATCTTTGCGAGATATTTTTACATTAGATCAACAAGTTGTTACTTTTGTTCTTTAGATTCATTTGCCAACCCACACTCCCAATCTTTGATTGAAGCCTCATACTATGTTTCCATATGTCTCATAGCAAATATACCACAATCTACAAAATTGTTCTCTGTTCTCCACGGCATTTCTAAGAGTTCAATATTTTGTGATAACATCCAGTCCTTCATTGAAGGATATTCTTTTTCCAAGTTTTCACAAAATATTGTTTTCTGCAAACAAATACTTTCAAATTAGTACAGTACAATATATGAAATATATTTATTTTTTTTATACATCTTACCAATGTTTTTACATGTGTCCCATGCTTAGCTTTTATTTTTCTGCCTTTTTTGTAAAACACGTTGTCAAGGACCACGATGGCTGGTGTCTTAAGATTAAAACACATAACATAGTAGTGTTTGTCTTGTAGCATTGGAATGAACAACATGTTAACTTCCCGAATTGTCTTGTACATTGAGCTGCTCATAACGCTTTGAATGTTTTCAGTTATTCAGCCTTTCTATTTACTCATTTTTGCCTTAAAATTGTTTTCCCCCTTCATAAAATATATTTTAAATAAAAGGTTTGTTAAATGTTAAGACTAAAGCTAATGTAATCTGTTATTTTTAAATTCATTGTTCACATGGCCTTTTAAATTTTAGTTATTAAAACATCACATTAAACCTAAACTGTACTGTATAGTATTCTTTAGACCTCAACCAGCACAAAAGACCTACATAGTACTTTGATAAACATCATAACACTAAAGAGTACAATAACATAACAGTACTTTGGTAAAAATTTTACACTATACATTGTTTGAATAATGCTACTTTGAATAAAATAGTACAGTAATTAAAACCTAGAACAGCACAATACTTGTAAGCACTTATATAGATAAAAACAACAGACAAATAAGCATTGTTAGAATAAACATTATTAAATTAGCACATTAAAAAACCAGTACAGTTACTAGTAAGCAGTAAGCACTGTTAGAATAAACATCATAACACTTAAAATTTTATGTGTTTTGTGTTTTTGTGTTGTTTTTGTGTTGTTTTGTGTTGTTTTATTGTACAAATACATAAAAGAGTACAATATACATAACAGTACTTTTGTAAATAGTTACATACTAAACATTGGCATGCATATTAAGAACTTATATAGATAAAAACAACACACAAATAAGCATGCATAATAAACATTATACAACTAGCACATTAAAGAAAGCAGTTCAGTTACCAATAAGTACTGTTAGAGTAAACCAGTTCAGTAAACATTTGTGTGTTTGTGTTGTTTTAAGGCTAGTTATCATATCATCATGTTGCATGGACAAAAAAGTCTTCTTGGCTTGTTTTTGTTTCTGTACTGTTCTTGGTTGTTTAGAATGAGTGACCATGCGCTCAGTATATTAGCTTGTATGTATTCCTTGGGATAAAAGGACTCCATGCAAATTCTTGAAAATTTGATTCTGAATGCATTCTAGAATACAAATTCCCTGTGTTATTTGATTATATAAAGTACTTTTAGCATTCAATTGTTATTAAACTAAAACTATTTTAATCAAGTAATAAAAAACATACAATATTCCTCCGTTTCCTGAGAATATCCATTCACCAACATTTTGTTCAAGTTTTGTACTTTTTTCTTGAGAATATCCATGCGCTCAGTATATTAGCTTGTATGTATTCCTTGGGATAAAAGGACTCCATGCAAATTCTTGAAAATTTGATTCTGAATGCATTCTAGAATACAAATTCCCTGTGTTATTTGATTATATAAAGTACTTTTAGCATTCAATTGTTATTAAACTAAAACTATTTTAATCAAGTAATAAAAAACATACAATATTCCTCCGTTTCCTGAGAATATCCATTCACCAACATTTTGTTCAAGTTTTGTACTTTTTTCTTCCAGTTGCACAACACGTTGGACAAAAGGAGAGCGACAAGCATCTGCCAAATTTTTGCACGGGAACATTTTGGCTTTTTCTCTTCATTATCTAATAATGGCTCAACCACCTTCAATGGTACTGCTGTAGCTTTATTTTGTTTTTCACTACCATCATTTATTTTTTCTTGGTATTCTAATACATTATATTATTCTTCTTCCGTGCTTGCATGTTCCTTCTTTCCTATCACATCATGTTCTTCTTCTTCCCCTAAACTTTTTATATCATTCACAACATCAGAGATTATGGTGCTGCTTTTATTATAATCATGTTTTTGATCAACTTCCTTTGCATTGTATCCTTATTTTTTGTCATTTTCAAGATCTTTACCTTCAGACTCAGTATTTAAACCAGTTATTTGAACTCTTTTCCCTTTTTCTGGTTCTGGTGTTGTGTACTTATCCTTATACATTGTTAGTTTCTCTTCCCAATCCCACAGCTAAAAAGATATCATCATTCATTTTATGCTTTTGGAAGCATTCTTTTATCAACTCCTCCACACTATCAACAAACTCATCAAGCTCCTTTGTTTTCCTTCTAATCAGATGAACCCACTCCTGAAATTATTAATATCATCTTAACAAATACACATCACATAGGCTTGGTGTTTTATTGTACATAATCAAAATACTTAGTTAACATTCGTACCTATTCATTTCTTGGATGTGCTGGTATTGACAACAACTCAAAAGGTGCATAAGCTGAAAGCCCTTCAAGCCAACCAGTTGTTTCCTTAAAGAAGGATTGGTTTTCCCAATAATCATTTGTTGGTATTATATAATCTTCAACGACATGATTTTCTTCTTCTACAACGTGATCTTCTTCAACGAAATGATTTTCTTCCTTTGAATTACCTTTTCCTTCACCTTCTTCTTTTTCTCTTATGTTGCTTACCTTCTTTGCCATCAATGATAATAATGGTAAATCAAAGTCTGCATCACCTTCACCAAGCTTTATCTCCTCTCCATCATAATTTTCAACAATATGCCGATCATTGTTGTTGGCTTCAACCTTCTCTTCATCTTCCTTTCTTGTTTCTTGTTTCCTTATTAGTTTAACCTTCATACTTAATAGTGATTTTTGTGCTGGTTTTGAAGTCAATGTAGAGTTATTCTTTTTTTCTTCCTTCTTTTTTTTTTACCACTGACTCTCCAATTTCTTTTCCTTCTTTAGCATTTCGCATTCTTTTTTTACTGCTTTTTGTTCTACAAATACCATTTTTAGGTTTTCTTACCAAAATCGTTTCTACTTCAACTTCATTGCATACCATGTTTTCCTCTAGATCAGCAAGTGTTTTGGTTGTATTAAACATGATTGTCGGGATTCTTTTTTCCCTTGGATTTCTTCGATTATAGTCATCATGAGCATAGACCAACTGTGTAAGAGTTTAAAATAGTGTTATTATATTTCATACATCAAAAGACTAACTATTAAATATACTTTTTTGATAACATACTGTAAGAAATGTGAGAGGTCCATTGTAATGTTGTGTTCCATTCCTCTTTTCCACCGTTCTGTTTAAGCATTCGATGACTTAACTGCACCAATTCCACTCTTTTGCTTTTATTTCCTCTTCTTTCAATGATGTAAGGAACTTCATATTTAATTTTGCACCTTGTGTTGTTTCTACCATTATGCTATTAAATATTACCAAAAAGTTCATCTTAAACAACCTTTCCGTACCACAAGATTTTAATATTTCATTAACCTCTATGATCGGCACCAATCCAACTTCCTTACCAAATTGTCTCTTCCATTCTGCAACAGTTTCGTCCGTCTCTTTAGGCTTTAGTAACTCTTTCAGTTCCTTTTTTTCCCATAGGAATTCCAAGAACTTCATGTACTAGTGTTGGTGTTATCTTTATGACATGTGTTCCAAGATTTAATGTGTTGCATGTATGATCATAGTTTGATACTAACTAGTATCCTAAACGTGTTGGTAATCTCTTTATGTTGAACGATCTTATAACTTAAAATCCCATCTCATCGATCACTTTAAGCCATTCTGGTGTTAACATTTTGACGAGCTTGCACATACTTAGAGGTGAGTTTCTTAATCGAATTCTCCCTTCGCTGAATTGTACAAAATCTTTGGTTGATTAAATACTTGGCATTTCTCCTCTTGACGACGTTTCTCTTATTATTACTTTATTACAGACCGGTGGATTTTCAAAATCATCATCTGAGCATTCTTGTTGGAGAGGTTTTCATACTACTATAGCTAAAACAAAACATACATGAAAAAAAATTCAGTTATATGCCATACAAATATATACCCTAAAACAGGTATTTTCAACATACAAATCATTCAATGTTTGAGATAATTAGCACAAATTATATGCATACACTGATTTCATTGTAAAGTAGCACATATCATAAAAACAGTTCTCTTATCATTAATCTATTTGACATTTTAATTAAGAAAATAAGTGTCTTTTCCATTTTATACATATTAGAGGATAGCAGTTCATGCATTTCAGTTTTGGTAAACCAGCACACAATATACAATAGCAGTATACAATAGCAGTACACAATGTGCATTTTCAATTTAAAGAAGAAACTACGATTTCATGAAAATACTAATTCAAAAAAGCAGTACAATGATCGTATGCATAACTCATACAAAAAAATTTCTAGGTTTTTCGCGTTCGTCATCATCAAATTAAACAAATTACGAGACATACCTTTGATGTTCATAACTGATTTCGCTGCTATTTGATAAGTTTTTCTTGAATTACTCCTTGTCTGTACTCGATTTTGCCCTAGAATAAAAAATCAAATCAGTGCCTATGATATATGAAATCAGTACAAAGTAATCACATTAACACAATCATGAACTTACTATTAGAATTCAGTCTTAATTTCTTCATTTTTTCATGAAACTGTTGCTTTTTCTTCCAAAATCGTTACTCTGATCGATCGAGATGAATACGAACCGTCCTCTTCTCCTTCTCTTAGATATTCTTTTGATGCTTTGAAAATAGTGTGTCGAATTACGTAATTGCCCCTCTGTGTTCTATTTGCTGCTTATGTTTAATGAATTCCAATCTTGGCCATTGATCTAATAAATTAAAAGCTATGATTTTTTCTTAGCCTTTTTAGGGAAATCCTTCTTTTTATTTTAATCAACATCTATATATATATATATAGATATATAGGGGCTGGTCAAATAAAAAAAACCATTTGTCTAAAAAGTCTAAGAAGCAATATGGGATCGACACATGGTAATAATTTAAATTGAATAGAAGGGTAATATTATCTTTAACAATCAGCAACATATAAAGAGCACCAAAATCAATTTTTTTTTTAATTTTCTTCAATTTGTTCCTAATCTCAACTGATTTTATTCATCTCTTCTTTAGGTTTTTATTTCATTCAATCAAAACTCAATCCTATTTCAATATAAAATTAATTTCTTCTTCCAGATCTGTGTATTCTATTCAAAAGTCAATTTAATTTTAATATAATATGCGTTATATGTCAAAATACCACATAAACACAACATGTTTTGTGCTTTTTTAAACAGAATATGCTGGTTTACCCTAAATCAGCTAAAAACATCTTGTTTTATGTGAAATAAGCACATCACATATTGTTTTATGTGAAAACATCAGATAATGTGTGTTTTATGTGAAAGTAGCACGAAACATGCTTTTTCGAATGAAAGCAGCTCATAACATCCAGTTTTACATGAAAACAACCCAAAACGCGTTGTTTTACATGAAAGCAACACAGAACGTGAAAACAACACAAAACATGTTATTTTAAATACTACCAACACATGAAAACATCAAAGAATGTGTTGTTTTACATTGAAACCATATAGAGCGTGTTGTTTTATTATAAAACAAAAAACAACACAAGATGTGATGTTTTACCTTGTTATTTTACTGTAAACGGTACATAAATTTATGTTGATTTATATAATATGTTACATAAAACAAAACAAAACATAATCTATTAGCGTAAAACAATATATAACCTAAAACAACATATAAGGTGTTTTCTTATCACGGAACAACACAGAATGCACTCTTATCGTAAAACAACACAAATTTAGAATAATTTCAAGTGACGTTTTAACATTATACAACACAAACATTATGTTGTACCCTAAACCAGAACATAACATGTTTTTTAACTCGTTTTACACTAAAACAGCACATAACGTGTTTTCTTAACGTTAAACAACACAAAACTGTTATATTACGACAAAACAGTATATAATTTGTTGTTTTTATCATAAAACAGCAAATTTTCGTAACGACGATTATTTTATTAAAAAAATATTGCAATACTATACTCAAATTAAAGAGCATAAAACGCTTGATTTTATGGCGCAATTAATTTTAAAAAATAATATCGTAGAAAACAGTTACGAATGTTTACATAAAGTGGGGGAATTTAAGAAAAAGTCAACAAAAGTGGCTTTCTCATACTACCCTTGGGACCACTTTTATGCTCAAAAATTAATATTAACCATTGATTAATGAAATAGAGGACTAAGATCTTTTCTTAGCCTTTTTAGACAAATGAATTTTTTTTATTTTAACTAGCCCCTATATATATATAGAGGGAGGTTCATTTAAAAAATAAATTTTCCCTAAGAATAGTAAGAAGTAATCTTAGCCTTCTAATTATCTAATTAAGGGCTAGGATCAAAGTCTAGAAAAAATAAGCAAGCAAGGTTAATTTGGGTATTTTATAATGTTACCCATAATTGTTGACTTTTTAAAATTTACTCCTATTTTTTTAAATGCTAATAACTTTTTCATACGACATTATTTTTTTAAATAAATTACACCATAAAATCAAGCATTTTTTCCTCTTTAAATTGAGTATAGTATTGCTATACTTTTTTACAAAAAAAATCAAATTATGTGAAATTGTGCTGCCTTTTTAACGTTTTTGTGCTGTATTTCATAAAAAAGCATAAAATTGTGCTGTATTTCATAAAACTGTACAAAATTATGCTGTATTTCATAAAAACAGCACAGTTTTGTGCTGTTTTGTCAAACAGCATAGTTTTGTGCTGTATTTCATCAAAACAGCGCAAAATTGTGTTATATTTCATAAAAACATTATAGTTTTGTGCTGTTTTGCGTTAAACAGCACAATTTTGTGCTGTTTTTGTCAAACAGCACAGTTTTGTGCGGTTTTGCGTAACATGTTCTATGTTGTTTGACGTCAAAACAATAAGGTCTCGTGTATTGTTTTTGTAGTGCATTATGTCAAAATATCAAACAACATAGAAACAACACATCTTTTCTATTTTAATGTTCACTATTTTGCGTTAATATAACACGTTTTGTGTTGTTTTGCGTTAATACAACAATCTATGTGTTGTTTTGTTTCGTTTTTAACAAAAAAGACGTTGTGTGCTGTTTTAACTCAAATATTTTTGTTTACAAACATGTTGTTTTATGACGAAACAACAAGAATTCTGTTTATTTACCGCACAATCTAGCACTTTAAAAAAATTCAACACAATCCAAGATTTTAAGATAACTCAGCACAATCTAGCACGTTAAAAAATATAGCACAATCTAGCATATCAAAAAATCTAGCACATTACATTCGAAATTATGCTGCATTTTGATAAACTACAAAAGGGACTAATAGGTGTGTTTTAGGACCAACATGCCCTCTAACCCTAATTTGAAGAGTGTCACATGTAATCTCCTTGTTTCTTCTTAGCCTACTTAGGCAAAACTTATTCTTTATTTGAACCTCTACCTATATATATGGTTGGTTCAAATAAAAAAAACTATTTGCCTAAAAAGTCTAAGAAAAAATCTTAGCCATCTATTTCATTAATCAATTGTTAAGATCAATTTTTAAGCATAAAAGTGGTCTTAAGGATAGTATGGGAAAACCACTTTTGTTGACTTTTTTTCAAATTCACCCACTTTATTTAAACGTTCGTAACTTTTTTATACGATATTATTTTTTAAAATTAATCGCATCATAAAATCAAGCGTTTTATCCTCTTTAATTTGAGTATACTATTGCAATATTTTTTAAATAAAAAAATCGTTGTTACGAAATTGTGCTGTTTTATGATAAAAACAACACATTATGTACTGTTTTGTCGTAAGATAACACTTTTATGATCTTTAACGTTAAGACAACACATTATGTGCTGTTGTAGGGTAAAACAACACATTATGTGTTGTTTTAGGGTTAAAAAACATGTTACGTTCTGGTTTAGGGTAAAACATAATATTTTGTGTTGTCTAATGTTAAAATTTCACTTGAAATTATTCTAAAATTGTATTGTTTTATGATATGAGTGTGCATTCTGTGTTGTTTCATGATAAGAAAACACCTTATATATTGTTTTAGGTTATATACTGTTTTATGGAAAGAGATCATGTTTTGTTTTGTTTAGTGTAAAAAGATTATCTAAAACAACATAAATTTATGTGTTGTTTACGGTAAAAATAACATAGAATTGTATGTGCTGTATTTCGTCAAAACATGCGTCACACAACGCAGTTGTGTGCTGCTTCGCGTCAAACAGCACAGTTGTGTGCTGCTTCACGTCAAACAGCACAATTCTGTGCTGCTTCGTGTCAAACAGCACAGTTCTGTGCTACTTCACGTCAAACAGCACAGTTTTATGTTGTTTTGCATGGGTTTTGAATAAAAAAATGAATGTAATATTAAACTACCTTTGTTCCAAGTTGATTTTAAATTAGAATTAGATTTACTTTTGATCAGAATACACAGATCTAGAAAGAAATCGATTTTATATTGAAATTGGATTGAGTTTTGATTGAATGAAATCAAAAACCTAAAGAAGAGATGAACAAAATCAATTGAGATTAGGAACATATTGAAGAAAATAAAAGAAACTAATTTTAGTGCTGTTTATATGTTGCTTATTGTTAAATACAATATTACCCTTCCTATTCTATTTAAATTTTGCATGTGTCAATCCCATATTGCTTCTTAGGTTTTTAGACAAATGGTTTTTTTTATTTGAACCAGCCCCTACATATATATATGTGTGTGTGTGTGTGTGTGTGTGCGTGTGTGCGTGCTCGCGCCTGTGTGTTTACGTTTTAATGATAACCCAGAAACAAAACTTTGTTGTAAGACCTTTCAATACACTAAAAATGTGCGAAACAAATATATAATAAGTTTACAGTAAAACGTCATAAATTCGTGCAAAGTGTACGAAGTAACCACAACTAATGATATAAGAGATTAACGGTTCAGATTTAAGATAGAATAATCACATAAAAAATATGGCTGAAGGGGTAGATTTGGAAATTGCCTACAATTGTTGGGAGGTTTCAAATTCTTGTTTTTTAAATGCATATAAATTTTTTACAAAACATTATTATTTTATAAATACACCATAAAATCAAGTATTTTATCCTCTTTAATATTAATAGAGTATTGCTATACTTTTTTTAAAATAACATTTTTTTAAAAACGTCTATGTGATGTGCGTATAATTTGTGTGAATATTTACTTTGTAGTTATGACATAACTTGCATAATTATGATATAACTTGCGTGATAATGAATATAAGTTGTGTAAATATTTTTTAAAACGTGAGTAATTTTACTTTGCGCAATTATATAAATGACTTGTATAATTTTGAACATATCTTGTGTAATTATGCACCTTATGTGCGTAATTATGGCATGGACGAAACTAACCGTCCGCCAAAAACATGTGTCACGCCCTGGTTACTTCGTACGCTTCGCACGAAAATTATTACACTTTGTATAGTAACCGCCCCTATATATATATAATTATTTACATGTGACTGTACATGATCTCATGGACAAATATTGGAATTATATGCTTAAAGGTCTTCACTTTGTGAGTAGTTAAAAGACATACAAAACAAGTGTTAACCCAATATGTATGGACTATTGGACCGATAACCAGTTTATATATATGTATCACTAAAGAAAATATTATTATTTATAAGACTCATGCATATTCATACATTTGCTTTACTTATTTTATTTGATGAAATACTAGTTTTCTTAAAACTTTACTTGCATTTGGTGTGATTCACATACGATAAAATACTTTATAAACCGTTTAAATCGAATTACGACGGTTCTGTTATTATCTCTATTTTGTTGACAAAAAAGTTTGTACTTTAAAACAGAATTTTTAGTTATAATTTAAGTTATATATATATAATATATATATATATATATATATATATATATATATATATATACACTAACTTGAAGAGACATAACCGGGTCATAAATTAACCAATTAAAGTGATTCTTAAGTCTACATTTAAATTCAAGAAGTTTGTTTTGCGACTCAAGTGGTCTCACCCGAATTCATTGAGATTTGATAACCCAAACTGCCAAAACAAATTGAAATGTCAAAATCCCTTTTTCAGCAGATTTTTTATCCCACTTGTTGGAGACGAAACTCGACCTGTACAAATAAAGCGATATCTTTCTCCAAAATGTATCTCTTTGAGTAAGGTTTCAAAATTAAGGGATCTCGTTTCAAAACAAGAAGATTTGTTTGGTCAATCGAAAGAAATTCTAAAAGTTTACCACAAATATTATTATTGTACCATTTTGTGTAAATAAATAGGTCTGGACCACGTAAATGTACTAAAAAAATGAGGAGTTTACATTTATTACAATCTAACATATATAAGCTTATGTGATAAAAGTTGTAGAGCTAAAGGAATTCATTTGATATTTTAAAATAGTGTAACGTAATTGACTAAATATTCTAAAAAAATTAAAGGGTTAGGGTTAATAAAACGAAAGAGAATCAAGTCATCATTCGTTAAAGCTCTATCATAATCTATATAATACGACTTATATAAATGGGTAATGAAAGTATAAAAGATCATGGAATGTTTTTATTTTGAAGAAATTCGCGTACGCATATTCTAAAGACTTAAAACTAGTTACAAGTGTCTTAAACAAAATATACTTGAGGATATAATTTATGCACCAATGAAACCAATTAATTTTGGGGGACTCCATATACGTTCGAAGCATTAGATGGTAAAATATCATGGCCATAACAATTTAGGTCACGCAATTGTGTATATTTTACAATTTTTTTCAAGACACATGGTGAGTTTCACAATGCCCTTTTATATTTTTATGACCCCAATTAGGGGAGTAACATATTTGGTCATATTTATCCAGTGTTCATAAAATAATACTAGACCTTTATATGTTCATGTGTATCTGGTTCGAAGCTCGAAAAGTCCCCTTCCTCATTAATAACCATTAGCTATCATTAAGTAGTGGAAATATTGAATATTATTATTGCATTTGACGCCCACTATCATGGTTAGTCGCGCTAATTGCCGAACCGTATGTTCAAATGATAGCTTATTTTACAACTTGTTACCTACAAGGCAGGTTTGGGCAAAGTGATTAGAAGTCATGGTTTGGTTATGCCTCATGAATATCACATATTATTTGCATACCTTACAAGTTTACAAATTGGTCATATGTATTGGTTTTGTTTATCGTATCATCTATTTTTAGCCAAAAATGGATTTCATTTACTGAGCATTTAATACCTGTGAACTCACTAGCATTATGTTTACTTTTTTAAGTATGTTTTCCACGTAAATAAGGAACAAACCTGAAGAGTATCCATCGTAGGAAAACAACCATACATCTTGATATATTTTTGGTGACATTTTACTTGTATAACCAGTAAGGATTACAGAAGAGGCTAATGCACCCAAAACACTCAAGGTGCTTCCTACATGCATGCACTTTATGCATGGTGGAAGCTACTTCGAAAGTTTTAAAAACTTCAAAGAAAATACTCTAAGTGTAAAATCTTCCGAAGCCAAAGATGAAGTCTTCCGAAGCCATAAAGATAGAAGACTGATTTCTTCCGAAGACTGTGAAGACATGCTTTCTCTGATCTACTTTTCAGAAAGCTGACCAACTTTTCGCTGCGACTCTGAAGACTCACCAACTTACATAAGTTGGTGAAAAGATCCATGCTTTAGGAAACTATAGATTATGGTCTTGAGTCTGTAACTTTCTAGTTTATGTACTTTTATCCTTTTTGTAATATATTACGATGTGAGCTATGGCATGTCATAGTCACTAGTCAAAAGGCAGTCTACCTTTTGACTTTATATTGATCTTGTTGTCTAGATTAGTGTTTCCAGCTGGCCTTCAAAGTAAGGCCGGCTGTAGGATGTAGTATAAAGTATCTCAAGTCCTTGTATTTTATTTCTATGCTTTGTAACACTTGTAGAAGAACTTGAGAGCAATATACTTATTCCTTGAAAACCATTCTGAGTTGTTGTTCTTAGTTTTGTCTCATTTGTTTGCTTGTGTTCCTTAGTATCATACCAAAGGTTCAAGTTCCCTATTTGATCTATTAATTGTTCTAAGTCTCTCCTTATTATGAAGCTGATTGCATTGAACCCCTTCAACAATCCTGCAATTGGTATCAGAGCTTCCTAGGCTATTGATTGTAATATCTCACCATCTTAGATCTCTCAATTTCACAAAACACTTAACATCTCAAATGGCAGCTCTCACAAAGGCTGATATGGAAACTGGCACTACGACAAAGTCCCCACTGATCACTCCTGAGGACTTTGATACTTGGTGTCAAAGAATGGAAGTCTTCATCAAGTCATAAGAATCCAGGATGTGAGAATCTGTTGTCTCTGGACCTTACATTCCATGCACCTCTTCAGCTGCTGCTGGAGGTGGCATGATACCAAAAGAGGTAGCTGACTATTCTGAAAAAAATAGAAAGAAGATTGATATCGACTAGAAAGCCATCACTGCCCTTCAAACTGTTCTTCCAAACTCTATTTACAAGGGCTTCAAGAAGTGTAAAAATGCTAAGCAGTTATGGGATGCACTGAAACTCATGTATGAGAGGTCCTCTGAAGCAAAAGAGAACAAAAAGGACCTCTTGAAGCAGCAGTATGTGAATTTCACCTACAAAACAGGTGAAACCATGACTCAACAATACTTCAGGTACTTTGAGATTGTGGACACTCTAATGGATGTTGGAGTAAATCTTGAAAACAGGGACATTATAAGGAAGTTCATGTCCTTTCTTCCTAGATAATGGACCCATTATTGTGTTGTTATCAAGAGAACTGAGAACCTCAAGACACTTAGGGACCGTTTGAATGTTTTGTATTGACCGGACTGGGTTAGAAGTATCAAAAATCCAAACCGGGTCAGAAGCAAGGGAAAGAGTATGTTAGAAGCAAAAGACTCGGTCAGGGGGTAAGAAAGGAAAATCAAACAGCCTGACCACTTACCCGGTCAGCAGTCAGCTTTGACCGGACCGGGTCAACTCATATCAAACAGCCCCTTACTCTTACAGAGTTGTATGCTATTCTCAGTGGCTACCAGATGGAGATGAACATGCAAAATCCATCTGGTAACTCCAGCAATCAACAGAGTTCAGCCCTTCATTTGGTTGAAAGGGATTGTAGAGAACCATAGCATCATCTAAATTGCTACCCTGACAGCTCACAAAAGGGTATTTCCTTTCATCACCTTTCCTGAGACACCAAGGGAGAGCTACATCCAAGGAAGTCCATTCCAAGAGTCAAGCTCTTCTCATGCTTTTGTGTCTGCTAATGAAAGTTCAGGCAACTTTCTCTTCACCCTTGAAGACCATCCATACAAATGATTTGGACTATATGGAGATAGTTCAGCAGATGGCTCTTCTCACTCACAGAGCCAAGAAGTTCTACAAGAGGACAGGGAGGAAGTTTCCTAGCAATGCAGCCAGTGGAAAGTTTGGACCGGACAAAAGCAAAGTGAAGTGTTACAACTGTAACCAAATGGGACACTTTGCTAGAGAGTGTAAGGCACCAAGAACTAATAGTGGCCAAGCACAAACCAGACCAAACTACACTTAAGGAACCACCCAGGATGAGAAGCCAAAGCAGCAAGCTGTAGTTGCTATTGAAGAAGGAGGCTTTGACTGGAGCTTTTGGGTTGAAGATGCATCTCCAAACCAAGCACTGATGGCAGATCATGATAAAGCCAAGGTATTGGAACATCTTTGTACTCCTAAATGTATTGTTAAATTTAACAGATATAGGTCCTATAACTTAGAGATGAGATCTGATCTTGAGTCTTTAAACATTTTAAAATCTGTTTTCAAAAAAGCTAAAAATGGGTACAAATTAAAAATAGAAGATTTAGAGAAAACCATTTCCACTCTTAAACATGAACATACCAACTACAGGACTCATATCAAAGATCTCATCACTAGGTTAACTGAATGCTAGGCTGAGCGTGTGATCAGCAAAGCCCGGGCAGAAAAAGTGATCATCCTAAGAAGGGTCACTTTCTTCTAGGAGAGAAAAGTTGGGAGACCAAGTCCAAGAGAAAGAACTTGATCAGAAGAGCCAAGAGAAAGTCCAAGAAAGCTCAAAAGATCAAGCCACTTACAACTCTAAGTGGAAACAAGTGTTTATCTCTACAGGATTTGAAGTGGTGAAGACTAAAGACTCAACTATGAATCCTAGTACCAGGGATTCTAGTTCTTGTCAAACTTATCCTAGCAACAAGAAGAAGGCTGATCAGCTGTGTACCACTGCTACACAGCCTGAACCATCCAAATCCAACAGCAAGTCACACCCTAAAAGGCTTACTACCTTATCTGTGAAGATGATAATGGATATGGAAAGTGATCGAGATCAGTCTTACTCTCAGAAGAAGACTCTCAGAAGAAAGCAAATGGATTGTATCATGTGTGGAAGTACTTCTCATCTGGCTAAGGATTGCATTTACAATCCTAAAAGCACTATCCATATGATCAAGAAGAAAACTTCTGAGAAGATCAAGAAGAAGCCAGCTTCTAAAGGGAAATCTTTTCCTTTCGGAAACTCCAAGATCAAGAAGAAGACAAGTGAAAACTTGCCTTTGAAAGAAAAATTGGTCTTGGAAGAAAAGAATGCTTTCGAAGCACTGAAGCCTTTTGCAGTGATAGCAAGATCTTTCGAAGGTCCAGTCTCCAAAACTTCCAAAGTTGTCAAAACTTCTGAAGTGTTGAAGGTCAAGTCTAAGCTTCCAATGGTGGTGTGGAAGACAAATAAAGACCATGTGACTGAAAGTTCTTCATCAACAACAAATCATTTTCCTCAAAGCTTGAACATAGGATCAATTACTGTTGCATTCTCTTTAATTGATGTTAATAAGCCCAAGACCAGCAAGGCTTGGGTTTCCAAATGTAACTAATTATCTCTTTTTATGAAGTAACCGCTAAAAAACAACAAGAATGTAAGGATCATTGACAGTGGCTATTCCAGGCACATGACAGGCAATGGATCTCTACTCCAAAATTTTGAGAAAATTGATGAGGACCAGTTGCTTTTGTAGGAGATGCAGGAGATTACATTACTGGAAGGGGCATTGTCACAAATGGTAAGCTTAGCATTGAGATGGTAAATTTTGTTAAGAAGATTGAATACAATCTACTAAGTGTATCCTAATTTTGTGATCAAAGACACAACATGCTTTTCACTGAGCATGAGTGCATTGTTCTCAAGCCCGGGGTGGTCATTCCTTAGGAGCACATACTGCTCAGAGCCCCCAGGAGAGGAAACATGTACAAGATGGACTTGTAGGAAACTTCTCCTTCAAAAGAAGTGTCTTGCTTTCTATCTAAAGCAAATAGTGATAAGTCTTTTCTTTGGCATAAAATAATGTGCCATGTAAACTTTAAAAACATGAATAAATTAATTAAAAATTATTTGGCAACTGGAATTCCAAAGAAATAGTTTACAAGTGATGATCATTATGTTGCATGCCTGAAAAGGAAGCAGGACAAGGTATCTCACAAGCCAAAAGAAAGAAATTTCATCATTACTCCCCTACACTTGTTACACATGGATCTTTTTGGCCCCACCAGTGTGATGAGTCTGTCTAGGAAGGATCTCATACTGTTTATGTCACACCCTCAAAATCCACGTGCGGAGTTTTACCGCGAGGCGTGTGAACAAACCAGGATCACAGTCACTAGTTACTCGAACGACACTATAGCCACATTTAAAAATAACCAATCAAAGCTCAAGTTTTAAAACCATGCGGAAGCGTTTTGTAAATAAGACAAACCCAAAGTATGTAAATGTAAAATTTGGCAAACACGCGCCAACCATTATTCAAATCTCATAAATAAAATTCAAATGTCATGACTTAAGATGAAGTCTTAGAATGCATGCTGGACCCGTGTTGTGCTCCTAATGGCAACTGAATTACGACCTGAGAATAGCATACTAAAATGTCAACACAATGGTTGTGAGTTCAAGAGTTTACGTTTAACATAAACAGTAATAATTTGCATAACAATAGAAGTGCATTGAAATAGATAGCTAGTCTATATTCACAAGTAATAACAATAGTGATTTCGCGATCGAAGCTGACTGTGTTGCGCTTGTTGCCTCCCATCACAACTTACCAGGTCGTGACGATGTTTGAGTTTAGGACAATATTGCACCCTTTGACCTCGAGTCGCACAGGTGGGGCTTGTCAAACCCAGTATCTACTACCCAGATTTCCCGCTAGTTACCATTATTAACGATCCGAAAGTGTGAGGACTTTCAAGGTATTATACACTATGTTAAAACATAACACAACTTATAATAAAAAGTAAAGCGTTTATAAACCGTATGCTACCTCCCCCAGAAGAGAGTTTATAAAATAGTGGGGCATGAACTCACCTGATGTGCAAAGCCATGACAAGAGAGAACTGATGATGGATGGAAAAACAGCCCTTCAAAGGTTACCTAGAACATGTGAGTACATAAGTACGTGCAACCAGAGAACATAACACCCTAAGTGCTCATCAAAACATCAACCCTAGGGTTTTGAAAAACAAGACTCCTCTAACCTAGTTGACCCTTTGACCCGTTGGACATTATTAATTGAAATCTCGTTTAATCAATGTATCAACTTATCATACATGATTATCAAACAAGTATTCACGCATATCACATCATCAACCCAGTTCAACCTAGATCATCATACAACTTATGCGAATCTCAAACAACAACATGCTCAACACAATCATAATATATCGCAAACTAATAATTCATTCATGAAGTCTAATCATGCACAACATGCCATGTGAAGCCACTCACGACTTCACACCCTAAACCCTGCCAATCCTACTCAGTAGGGGCCTCAGATTCGCACAGCGTGTATGACAATCATAATAACATAAATCAACAAGATTCATTCCAACTAACAAACACAATAATGATCAATTCCAATCCCAAACATGATTTCCTAATCACTAGCCATAATTCATCATGTATAATCACCAAGAACCTACATTCCTTAAATGATCAATCAAGCAACCATACAACCCAAGTAACACATTCCACCACATTAGACATCATCCATAAGCATTTTAACATGACCCTTACAACATAAACATGCTCACATCATCATATCCAATGATCTTCAAAAATAAAGTTTCCCTTTTTAGAAGGTAACACCCAAAGCAATCTAACATCCAATTCCTTCATAGTTTCATCAATTTTATACCTAATCAAGTCCATAACATTCATCCTAACATGATAATCATCACTAATTCATCAAAATTCCCAATCATCATGCATAAAGTTTCCACTTATAGTAAGGTATGAACAACCCTAGATTTCATGACTTTTCTTGCACAATTCATATAACAACATCCAAGCAATGTATCCAACATCATACAATCATCAATCATGAATTCCAAGAACAAAAAGTTTCCTCTTAAGGCAATGTGTGAACAATGTGATCAAACCATGGAATTCTTGCATAATCAACATAATCTAACATTCATACAATCTAACCAACATCAATTAACATCTAACAATCATCAATTTCACTTTTTCTCATCATCAATTTCGAATTAGGGTCATCAAGAATAAAAACCCTGAAAAACTTGATAAACTCACCTTTAAACGTGTAGAGATGATGATTAACACTTGCTAACACTTGGAACTAATCAAAATCGAATTGTTCTTGCTTGTTCTTGATCAAAATCGCAAAGGATGGGATGTTTGGAGAGGGTTACGGCCGCAAATGGGAATGGGGGCTAGGGTTGGGTTAATTTGTTTAAATATGGTAACTTTTTTTTCAATCCAATTACAAAATAAACCCCATTGTTTATATTTTATAAAAACTAATCTTTCAACCTTTTTAATAGGTTTCAACTACAAAAATAAAACATTACTAATCATCAATAATAATCACATACATTTTCAACTAATAGCAAAACATATGAGATCATAGTTACACATTGTCACGTTATCAAGTAAAATTCACAAACAATAACTTAAAATGCATGAATCACATAACCACAACTAATAATCAACATTATTCACTAGGTTATCATTTGTTTACCATAGATAATTGTTATTAAGTCACCAACGTTCAACGACAACTAGTGTGTGCTCACGACACGTGTATGCAAGACCTAACGGAACTAACGGAGTTTGGTAACGGAAAATTACCAGGTGTCACAGTTTAGTGATCACAAATGATTTTACAAGATTTACCTGGGTCTTTTTCCTTAGAACTAAGTATGAGACTTTTGAAATCTTGAAGAATTTCATTCTGAAAATTAACAATCAATTTGATCACAATATCAAGATCATAAGATGTGATCAAGGAACCGAAATTAAAAACTAAATTCTTGATACATTTTGTGATGAAAAGGGTATTACAAGACAACATAGTGCTGCAAGGACTCCTCAGCAAAATGGTGTTGCTGAGAGAAGAAACATGATACTAATTGAAGCTGTAAGAACCATGTTGTCTGACTCTAAACTGCCTATCACCTTTTGGGTAGAAGCAGTGAACACTGCTTGCTATGTGCAGAATAGAGTTTTAGTGGTTAAGACTCATGGTATAACTCCTTATGAACTATGGCACAAAAGGAGACCTTTCATTGGTTTCCTCAAATCATTTGAATGGCCTTGCACAATCTTGAATACTAGAGATCAGGTAGCCGAATTTGATGAAAAATCAAATGATGGATATGTTATTGGATACTTTTCTCAAGCCAAGGCTTATAGAGTATACAATCTTAGAAGTAGAGTAGTTGAGGAGTCAGCCAATGTGACCTTCAATGAACATACTCCTTGTGTGAGAGGTTCTGGTCCAGATTGGCTGTTTGATCTTGATTTTGTTACCAACTGTTTTAACAAGTCTTGTGAGAATGTTTCAGGATCTACAGGTATCTTATCAATAGAAGATCCTGACCTAATATTTGAGCTGAGAAGACCTTCAAATCAAACTACTTCAGCTCCAGTGGTAACAAATTCTGTAGATGGAGTTCCTATCAGCACAACCATGACAAATTCAGCTGATACATCTGAGGTGCCTTCGAATTCCAGCTCAAAGGCACAAAAACTCAAAAGAAGGAGCTTCAAATGTAGAAGGAAGTGGTAGTGGTGACACTGATCAAGAATTTCTTGATGCTGACAATCACTCCATGGAAGACAACATCAATGATGTCACACACTTATTGGATCAAGCTTCTCTTGATAAGTGTGCTGATGTGGTGGGAGAATCTCCACTGCCTGATCAAAAATTTTCAAATTTAGATCTCTCCAATCAACTTGTTATGATGCCTCAGCTTAGGATCCACAAGTCTTACCCCACCACAAACATCATTAGAGATGTTGAAAAGGGGGTAAGAACAAGAGGACAAACCTATGACAAAAATGGAAGTTGGGTTGAAGCTATGCAGGAGGAGCTGCTTCAATTCAAAAGGCAAAAGGTTTGGAACCTATGTCCTTTTCCTTCAAGGAAGACTACCACAGGAACCAAGTGGGTGTTTAGAAACAAGATGGATGATAGAGGACTTGTCATAAAAAACAAGGCAAGACTAGTTGTTCAAGGATATACTTAAGAGGAAGGGATTGATTACACTGATGTCTTTGCTCCGGTAGCAAGACTTGAAGCTGTTAGGATATTCCTAGCTTTTGCTGCTTCCAAGAATTTCAAGGTCTATCAACTTGATGTCAAGTGTGCTTTCTTATATGGGGTGATTGATGAAGATGTGTATGTCAAACAACCACCTATTTTTGCAAACCCAGATCATACTGATTATGTCTACAAGCATGATAAAGCTCTTTATGGGCTGCACTAGGGTCCAAGGAAGTTGTATGAGACTCTATCTCAGTACCTATGTCAACATGGCTACAGAAGGGTACTATAGATGGAACTCTTTTCATCAAAGAAGCAGGAAATGACTTAATGCTGGTTCAAGTTTATGTACATGACATTATCTTTGGGTCAACTAATCCAAAGCTCTACAAGGACTTTGAGAAGTTGATGAAGAATAGATTTGAAATTAGAGCCATGGGAGAACTCAATTTCTTTCTAGGAATTCAAGTAAAGCAGGTTGACAATGGCATCTTCATAAGTCAGTCAAAGTATGTTCTAGAGATACTAACAAGATTCAGCATGACTGACTGTAAGGTTGCAAAGACACCCATAGCAAGAAACCACTCCCTTGGACCTGACCTTAAGGGGGAGTGTGTGGATGAATATCTCTACAGGGCTATGATTGGGTGGACCTGACCTTAAGGGGGAGTGTGTGGATGAATATCTCTACAGGGCTATGATTGGGTCTCTTATGTATCTCACAGCCGGCAGGCCTAATATTATGTTTGCCACATGTATTTGTGCTAGATATCAAGCTAACCCCAGGATGTCACACCTGGTTGTTGTTAAGAGAATTCTAAGATATCTCAAAGGTGTTCCATCTTTAGGCCTTTGGTATCCAAAGAATTCTGACTTCAATCTGTATGCTTATACAGATAGTGACTATGGTGGCTGCAACATGATTGCAAAATCTACATTAGGGGGATGTTAATTTCTTGGTGGAAGGATAGTCTCATGGTAATGCTGGAAACAATCCTGTGTATCTGCATCAACTGCTGAAGTTGAATACATTGCTGCTGCAAGCTGCTGTGCTCAAGTGCTTTGGATTCAGAATCAGATGCTAGACTATGGATTAAACTTCAAAAAGACTCCCATTCACATAGACAACAATAGTGCTATTACAGAGAATCCTATGCAGCACTCAAGGACAAAATACATCAACATCAGGTATCATTTAATTAGAGATAATTTTGAAAAAGTGTTAATCAAACTAGTCAAAGTTAACACAAATAAACAATATGCTGATCTGTTCACCAAAGCTTTTGATAAACAGAGATTTAAGTATCTTATATCAGCTATTATGATGATTAACTTTGAGTAGCTTTTTCTCAAACTTAAATTCAATAGTATTTCTAAAATCTGTGTGTCCTAAGTTGTCTATTTTTATCATCTTCATAAGCCCCTAACTATCTTGGAAGAAGAGTCTTTTAGAAAATATTTCTTAGATTTTTGAAAATTTTGAACATATTTCTTTTCGGAAGATATTCAGTTACCTTCGGAAGAAGATTATGTCTTTAACATCAAATAACTACTTATGTCAATTTACCTTCGGAAGAAATTTTTACAATATCTTTCGAACCAAATTTACTCATAAGTACTTATATGGTATTAAAGAACAATTTTCTTCCGAAAGTAATTATGTCTCAGAAGTAAAAAAAAATTCTCTAAGTATTTTTCTTCCAAAGCAAAATTTTCAAAACTCTTAGAAATATCTTTTTATCAAAAACTTCTAAAGCCAAATTAACTTCGGAAGATTTTCGACTTCCATTAACTTTGTCTTAAATCCATTTCATATAAATATTCAATGGTTTCCCCTTCTTTCATTTTTCTCTCTTCATCTGCATCTTCTTTGTAACCTAAATTCACCCACAAACCGCCTTTGTTCTTATCTTCCTTCACGACGAAGCTCTCTCAAATGGCCAACCAAAATCGCAGAAACCAACCCGATTTCTCCATGCACCTTCACAGGCAACATAATCAGGTTGCTCTGTTGAACTCTGAATAAGATCCTGGTTTCTCAGAGGTTTGCCGTTTTCTTTCTTTGACCAACTACTTCACCTCCCTCACCATTGATCCTCCTCTCTATAAGGAACATCTATTGGATTTTTGGCGGATCTGCCAAGAGGTTACCATGGATGGGGAGAAGGCACTGTCTGCCACAGTGCAGGGGAGGAAAATCTTCAGTACTCCAGCCATCATAAACACTCATCTTCAGCTGGATGATGCAGAAGGTGATTTGTCCTTTCCTAAATCTGTTGTAAACCAAACCTTTGAGTAGAGGGGCTATGAGGGAGATTTCTCTGTCCGAACCTTCAGGAAAGGGAAGGTCTCTTCTCAGTGGAAGTACCTCCTCCATGTTATCATACACAGTTTATCCAACAAGCATGGAGGATGGGACCAGATTCCTGAAGATCTCTCCTTCATAGTTCATGGACTGGTTTGGGGGGTCAAGTTCAGGTATTCACACTTTGTTTACCTAAATCTGCTTGCAAACTTGGACTTCCTGGAATACTACATGTTCCCTAGATATGTCCAGCACATTCTTAACTTTGAACTGGGCTCATAGTTGAGGGGAACAGGTAGGATTCTTAAACTGGGACAAATGAAGCCCGGCATCTTTAAAATCATGAGAAAACCAACTGTGGGATTCTCTGGGGTAGAAACAGCCCTTGTCCCCAAAATGTTAGAGCTCATTGCTCAAGGTGACAACCTAGCAGCTCCAGCTAGTGTTGAACCCACACCTGCTATCTCCCAACAACCATCTCAACCTAAAATAACCATCACCTACTCAAGAAACCACAAACAAACCCCTGCTCAAGCTATTCAGTCTGAGCAGGCCCCTATATCACCACCCATGCAAGAGGAAGTGGACACTCGAGCTCCCACTTCTCTTGAGGAGCAAACCACTCTCATCACTCATATGATCAGTGCTGAAGTTCCTCATGCTCAGCCTGATAAGCTCATCACCCAAACAGCCTTAAGCCTTCACTCAGAGTCTCAAAACTATAGTGAACAACCTTCAGGGGATAGTACCGTCCCCAGCCTCTTGATCTAAACCAGCCAATCCCCAACCTTGAATTCTATGATGATGAAGACATGGGTTTAAGTGAGTACCATGAGTCTTTCTTATCCACCCTTACTCAAGGAGAGATGAGTGCTCCTGCTACTCACATGTCCAGCCCACATCATCCACCCCATACTGAGGTAGATCTCCCTGAACAAGTTCAGGAGGTCCATATGGAAGAGGCTCCCACTATTACTTGTGATTACATCATTAAGACCTCAACCATGGCAACTCAGCCCACTAACACTTCACCTGAAGCTGTCAGTGAGTAGAGAAAATCCAGCAGCCAAAAATACTATGCTGGTGATGAGGAAGAGGACATCAGTCCAATTCTCTCATTCCCCCATGATTCTTCTTCTGAAGATGAGGGGAGTCTAAAACTAAAGGTGCAACAACTTGAACAACTATGCACCTTTTTAGTCTCCACGGTCAGTCACTTGAAATTTCAATTGACTACCATATAGAAGAAGGTCAATGACCAGCAACTTGAGATCACCGATCTCAAGGGCAAGCTAGCTGAAAGACCAATAAGACAAACTCAACTAGGTCCACAAGAACCTGTGGAAGTAGTGGACTTGACCTCCAGCTCACCTATGCAAGTGGGTGATGCTACCAAAAATGGGGAGAAAGTCTCTACAACCACAGAACCTGGGCGTTCTGTCCTAAGTATGGATAATGAGGACTCACCACCCTCACTTGCAGTTGTCCAGACTCAACAACTTCCTCAGGCTCACACTGATGTGGAGGCCATAATTCAACAACTATTTAAGAAAGGAATTCTAATGCCCCATCCTACCCTGCTGAAAATCCAATAGTGGGATGGTGGTATGACAGCTCAAGAATGGCATTGGTGCTCTCAAGATCTCAGGGGCAGCAGGAGCTCTTCAACTTTCAGACCCTGAGATTCCATGAGAGTATTAACTTAGTTAATCTGCCGCTTGTCAACCCAAGCAAAAATAGAAAGGCTGGCAGGTTAGCTGAGGCAATTCAAGATTAGGTGCTGCAGGAATTCAGACAAAAAGCATAATTATATAGACAGAGGCTAGCAGAAAAAACTGTTGGTCAACTGGATACTAAGGCAGACCCTAAGATTAGCTTCGAATGGGAAACCTGAGTTGAAAGCCCAGTAGTAGAACCTATGAACCTTGAGACGGGCTCACCCTCAGCACCCAGCACCCTCAGTGAAACAACTGCACGTGAAGGTGTATCACAACCTCTCTCTGGCCAGAGCTCAAGCTCAGCACAACCATTAGAAGGCCAAAGCTCTCTCCACCCTGAATCATACAGGCTAACAATTAACAAAGGGAAAAGGAAAATGACTCTTGAGGAGATTAAGGAGGAAAAGAGATGGAGAAGAAGAGGAAGGCCAGGGGAGAGAAATCTAGAGAAGTCCTAAGCTTTATGCAAGCTGCAATCAGGGCTGCTCACAGGCCTAACACTTAGGATGATAAGTTAAGAGCAGCCAGATTGAATTATCTAGGACTAAGAAATTACAATATAAATGAAATCATCTCTCTCCTCTTGGCAGAATTAGATGACCCGGCGGACAAAGAGCTGTACAAAGAGAGGAAGGAGGTTGAGGCTGCAGAACTGCTCCTCAAAATCAAGGAAGAAAGAAACTTCAAAAAGCTCTATCCTCTCTCTAGTTCAAGAAAGTCCTAAGAAGGAGTATGTGGTTGTACAAGAGGAACAAACTCAGATAGGCAGAGAACAAGAAAGACAGAAGATGATAGCCTATCTGAGTGCCATAGGTTTCTATCAAGCAGCAGCTCTCAACCCTCTCTCATATGAATACATTGAGTTTGAGTACATCAAACAGCTGGATGAAGAAGCTCAAACTCAAAGGAAAGCTGTTAAGAGGAAAATAAGAGAGGAGGCTACTAAAACAAGAGCCACCATCAGAGCACAAGAAAAGAAGTCTGCTGACAGACTAAATATGGTGTGCTTCTTGAAGCTGTATGGGTTCTTTGGAAGAAGACATGGTCCTATGTATCTATCCACAATGGATGAGCATATGGATCAAGCAGAAGATAAAGGAAGGTCAGCATGTTGACTTGCATTCTCTACCAAGTCTAGCTGTACCTGAAGTTGAGTTGTAGGTTGAACCACAAGAGACAACACAACCTAATCCTAAAGCTACATTCAAGCCAACTCCATCTTCTGATCCATAGCAGGGTTCTGAACCCCCTTCTTCTGAACAAATAGGGGATAAGGACCCAACTGAGGAGAATAAAAAAAGCACAACTAGTACTGCAGGCCACTCTCCTCAGTTGAGGTACAGAAAGAGGAAAAGGATGGCCATCAGAAAAGACAAAAAGAAGAAAAAAAAGTCCAAGGCATCCACCTCAGTACCTCAGGATGAATCAGAACATCCTAAGGAAGTGCAACAAGAGGCTGATCAATCAACTCCAATACAAGTAGAGCCTCTTGCATCAGGAAGACCCATCCTGCCCTGGTCATTTGCTGCTAATCCAGATAGATGGTATGTCATCAGAGATCAAGGTGGTCAAGATGTCTATCTTTGGCAGGACATGCTTGATCTTCCTCTGCATGGTCTCTTTGATATGAGAAGATATTATGAAAGTCTGAAGGATCCAGATCAATTGATGAAGAAAGGAATGCTTTTGATCCTAATGAGGACTGTCAACCACAGAAGAACTTCTCTGTTTTGGTAGTATTAGCCTAGGGGGAGTTTGTAAGGATTACAGAAGAGGCTGATGCACCCAAAACACTCAAGGTGCTTCCTACATGCATGCACTTTGTGCATGGTGGAAGTTACTTAGAAGTTTTACACACTGCAAAGAAAATACTCTAAGTGTAAAATCTTCCGAAGCCAAAGATGAAGTCTTCCGAAGCTTAGAAGACAAAGTCTTCTGAAGCCATGAAGATAGAAAACTGATTTCTTCCGAAGACTGTGAAGACATGCTTTCTCTGATCTACTTTTTAGAAAGCTGACCAACTTTCCGCTGCCACTCTGAATACTCATCAACTTACATAAGTTGGTGAAAAGATCCATGCTTTAGGAAACTGTAGATTATGGTCTTGAGTCCGTAACTTTCCATTTTATGTATTTTTATCCTTTTTGTAATATATTAGGATGTGAGCTATGGCATGTCATATTCACTAGTCAAAAGGCAATCTGCCTTTTGACTTTACATTGATCTTGTTTTCTAGATTAGTGTTTTCAGCTGGCCTTCAAAGTATGGCCGGCTGTATGATGTAGTATAAATCCTTGTATTTTATTTTTATGCTTTGTAACACTTGTAAAAGAACTTGAGAGCAATATACTTATTCCTTGAAAACCATTCTGAGTTGTTGTTCTTAGTTTTGTCTTATTTGTTTGCTTGTGTTCCTTAGTATCACATCAAAGGTTCCAGTTTCTTATTTGATCTGTTAAGTGTTCTAAGTCTCTCCTTATTGTGAAACTGATTGCATTGAACCCCCTTCAACGGTCCTGCATAACCTATTTCGTTTGGGTAATATAGGTGAAATCTTAAAACAATTTATTTTGGTTAGAAATGTGGTAATTAAACTTTGATTTTAGGATATAATACTCTGAATTTGTAAATTTATGTATTTGGTTGTATGTTTGTGTTTGCGAGTACAAGATGACAACCAAATTAGTTCACTCATGACAATAGTCTTGCTACATTTGGCTACATAAACTAAAATCAAACACTAATCACCCGATCAAGTCTGGATCTCTATATGGTTTGTCTCTGAGAGAACCCAAACACAAAGTTGAATCTCTATTTGATTTACTTTGATCCAACAACACAACAAGCAATGACAAAATGATGGTGCCACATGGTCTACAACCGACAACAGCGATGGCGCTTGAGCCTCAAGGGCCTCGATTGTAGCGCATACAACATGCTTGGAGGGAGACAGCTATTGGGTATGTGGGCATCAGGGTTTGTAACGTTGGTGAATAAAGGTATGTCTAATACCTTAAACCCTTATTTATATCACCCACTAACTTAATCCTCAAGTTAGGGTTAAGTATGGTTTAATTAGATATTTTCACATATAATTATCTCTAAAATTAAATTCAAGAAGTTAAATTTGCAACCCAATTGTTCATAACCTAATTTATTGATATTTGATACCCTAAACTACCAAAACAAATTATAGGATTAAAATATCTTTTTCTGTAGATTTTTGGTCTCATTTGTTGGACACAAAACTCAACAATAACTTATCCAAATAAAATGATATCTTTATTCAAAATGTAGCATTTGGATAAAGGTTTCAAAATTGAGGAATCTCGTGTTAAAACAAGAAGATTTGGTCAGTCAACCGAAGAAAAATCTAAAAGTTCACTAGAAATACTACTACTGTATCATTTTGTGTAAATAAATAGGTTTGGACCACTTAAATATACTAAAAAATAAGAAATTTTCATTTATTACAACTAAAATATATAATCTCATGTGGTAAAAATTATAAAACCAAAAGAATTCATTTGATTTATTAAAATAGTGTTACATAATTGATTAAAAATTCTAAAAATAGTAAAGATTGATATAATGAAAGAGAATTAAGTCACCATTTGTTAAAACTCTATCATAATCTATTTAAGTCGAATTATAAAAATGGAAATGAAAGTATAAAAGATTATAGAACGTTTTCGTTTAAAGAAATTCACGTACGCATATTCATGAAGACTTTAAACTTGTTACTAGGGTCTTAACAAATATATATATTTAGAGAATATAACTTATGCACCAATGAAATCAATTAATTTGGATGGACTTCATGTAGTTTAAAACATTATATGGTACCCTATCATGGCCCTAATGTTATTGGAACCATTTAAGTCATAGTAAGGGCACGCGATCCTGTAAATTTATCAAATTTCACAATCTCATTCAAGGCACAATGTGAGTTGTATATATCTTTATTTAACTTAATTAATTATATATGTATAATATATAATTGTAAGTAGCTATGTGTATCTTTAGTTAACTTAATTAGTTATATATCTATAATATATATAATCTCTAATTTGTAATTCTAAACTACAAAATTTCTTAAATTATTACTAATTATTTGTAACTTCAAATTACAAACACTACTTGGCACCCAATTAAGATAATCATTTCACAAGTAATCATTTTTGTCACTTTATTTGTCACTTTAAAACCTTTTTTCAAAAAAAAAATTAAACATTTTGTTTCAAAACAAACTGCATTAAAAAATGTCATTTTTTTCATATTATAATTTTAAATATTTTTGGTTTATAAAGAATTTCCTTTATAAAAACACTAATTTTGAAACCGTTTTGATGTTTTGTAAAAGTTTCTTATTATATAAAAATTTTATTTTTAGCAATAACATTAATAAAAAGATATTTTTCTTAATTTATTACAGAACTATTTTTATACTGAAAAGAGTTAAATTATATTATTGGTAATTAAGATTTAATAAAAGAGAGACTCGAAAAAATTTTGATAAGAATAAATGTGATGCTTTCACATGTCGTCACATAATAGTAACCAAGTTTAAAAAATATTTCAATTTGATCACTCATGCATAATTAACCTAAATTGGATCCCTAAACCATCAAATCGAGCCATTATCAAATTATTTTGGGTCAAAAAATAAATGGAGAAGAAAATATGGGGGTCAAGGTTTTCAATATAGGTAATTATATTAAAAAAATTGAAAACATGTTAATTATATTTAAAAAAAATAAAAGTACCTAAAATTTAACGTCATCACTCCATGTCTGCATCAGATAAAAGAAAAATATATTTCCTAATTGAAACAAAAAAAAAACATGCCAATAAAATATGTTATAAATTTTATATTAAATAAAATATAAAATTGAATAACTTAATTGAAACACTTATTAAACTTGAGTGATCTAGTTGGAACACTTTTAAAACTTGATAATATTCAATAAAGTTACCCCTTTTATTTATTATAAAGTTTATATAGTCAAGACTTGAGTTTAATCGTAAACCAAAATGTCCGTGCGTATGATATGCTTATGGACCAATAATTGATATCGAAGCTTAGATGAACAAGAACCAAGACTAAAAGAGAGATGCTTAAAAGTTAATCTTGGTTTTACAAGTAAAATAGGTGAATCAGTTGAGGCAAGAAGTAATGGATGATCCGTTTAGGTAAATTTATTTTGAATTTGTTTCCGAGTAGTAGTTAAAACAAGACGTTAAAGAGGTGATTTGTTGAAGCAAGAAGTTAAAGGTGAATTAGGTAAACATGTAAAAAGAAATGGGTAAGCATATCTGTATTTAGTTATTTGTTTTCAATTTTTTTTCCTAGATTTTAACATGTTTATTTGGTAAAGTGTATCTTGAGTCACAAAAGGTTGTCTTAGAGGATAAGTTAATTGTTAGTATAGATAAAAGGTTTAAGGTCTTGATAAATTGTGGTTTTTTCATAATAATGTTCAAAATGTCATGACTTGAGTTTAGTCATTAAATTTGTGAGATGTATGATTCTGGGCCAACAGCACACATAGTCTAATAAACCAATTCTGCCAAGCTACAACCAGAGTACTGGTCCGAAGTTGCAGCGTCACCCACCTATTCATCACGTCATGTGGCCACTGCCACGGCTGCCTTCAGAAGTAATCACCTCTCAGTTTTGCCTGCCAATGAAGAAATAATATATCACCCCTGCAACAAAACTTTGAGAATCTTGAATTCATGCAGCAAACTCTATTCTGGCTACAACAAACCATAATAAAGAACGATATATTTGGTTAACCAAAACTGGATAGTGTACAAATTCGGGTACATACAGATTGTTTGCTATATATGTCAAAATGGGGGCACACTACTATAGAGGAAAGTGAACCAAGTGCCTAGATTGATATACCAAAAGAAAAGGGCAGAGCAAAAACGATCGTGATTGCATGATTACATTTACTTTGTCCTTCATTTCTTGAGAAGCAGATGTCCAATGATCTTCACCGTCACCACCTGCTTATTACTGAATTATCCAACAGAACACCTTCAGAAAGGAATATGTTTTTATTTCCATGAGACAAAAAAAAATCCCAAAAGGGTTTATGGTTGCCATTGTTGGATTCTCATGTGAAACCTTGTTTATGACCAGAAGCAGACTGGCGGGCACGTTGTCTATTGTTGTGGGATGGTGCTGGCCCAAGAATTCCCAAACCTGGGTCAGGTAAACTGAAAGATGGTCGTTGTTGTAAATGGGTGGTTGTATTTGGGTCAGATTCAGCCCGTCTCCTCCTTTTCCATGCTTCAAATTTTGCTGTATCAAGGCCACCTTTGTTGTTGTCAAGTAATGCAGATGATTGACTTCTAAAACCTCTTGGATTAATTTGGGAAGTACCCACACCTGCTGTAACCTCGCTTTCTTGTTTCAGTTTGGAATAGATCTGTTGAAGTTTACCTCCCGACAAGTTTGAAAAGGTTGAGACATAGTTCCACAGCCGTGTTGTCATCCCTAACCATTTAGTTATACAACAATAAAAGTCAGTAGGTGCCACAACAAGAAAGACATTATGGGTGCATGTCACACAGAACAGGAGTATGGTTTATAATTGCTGGGAAATGAAGTCGCAAACTAACAAATTCAGAAATCAGATTAATATGAATAAATTTTTAGTGTGCGTCTGCTGACCATCAAACAACTTTTATTCAGTTATATTCATAAATCATGATGTACTAAACATGATAATATAATAATTTATTTTTTAGTAAAGTGAGTTCGAGGTTTCAAATACATTTCAACACGACGTTTCTGCCACCTCAAGATGATAGTGAAGAAAGATACCAACATGAAGAAAGAAAAGGAAGTTACTTACTCTCTTGCTTGTATGTATCCTCCTCATGGTCAGTAACAATCTGGTCAATCTTTCGCCCAAGAAGCTGTAGGTAATTTCTAATTCTAGACAGTCAATCTTTCGCCCAAGAAGCTGTAGGTAATTTCTAATTCTAGACAGAACCTGAAGACATTTAAAAAAAAAAAAAAAAAAAAAAAAAAAAAAAAAAGAGTTAGCTTCCATTCCAAAACCATTACCTTCCATTTTTATTTTTTTTTTTGAAGAAAAATTGGGTGAACCTTTTCTTTAGGAAGATCGGCACTGGTCGTTTGTAACCTGTGAAGACGCTCAAGTGTCTTTTTCTCTTGAACCAAGACATCTTCACACCATTCCATCCATTTCACTTCCTTGAACTGTTCATAAACTTCTTCAGTGTCTGACATCTCACCTTCTTCTTTAACCAAAGCCTCATTCTTTTTCCCACGTGTAATCTTCAGTTTACCATTTGTGACAGGGGATCCACCTGGTTTCAACTGTTTCCCTTTTCCACGAAGAGTTGGATTGTTTGGTGGATGATCCTTCTGCTGCTTTTTAGAACCCTTCCGACCCACTTTGTTCCCAAAACTCTTACCTCCAACAGCCGCAAGTTCCTACAAAGACTCACAGGTGTCAGTCAATAAATAGGACATGTTTGTAAAAACAAAGAATACGCATAACTAGTCAGAATCATTACACAGCTTCAAATTTTTACTTATTGCACTGAAGTCTACTAAAGGGTTGCAACTGACGTTCTCATGTAGTAATTGTCAACCAAAATCGAGAACAAGATAACAAAGGTGGCTGGAATAAATTAAGACATAAAATACAAAGCAAGCCTAAAGAAAACCCAAGGCTGAAATAATTTATTAAGGTGCAGTATATTATCATTATGAAAGCAGGCCAGGTAAAGAAAAAGGAACAAGATGACATGACTTACCATTTCAAGAAGTTGAGAAGCTCTTTCTTTCAACTGGGGAGCTCGTGGTAGGAATGTTTCATGATGCTGAAGTTCCACAGGAGCAATCTTCTTCAAAAGACCAAGCTTTTCATCCAACCTTATCTTTTCCCAATTCCCAAATCCATGATAATGGATCCCTAGTAGCAACCTTGCATCATCCTCTGAAGATATAAACAGGAAAAAGTATAATTCATCTACATATTCTAGCAGAAGCACTGATTCAAGAATCTAGAGGTGGTAATTTTCACCCGCTTGCTTATGAAGGGCTCAATTCAGGTTATGTTAATATCTCTACGAGTCTTCAAGCAAAAATCAAAAAGACAGCTAAAGATGAAGGTCATGAAATAGAAATAGGTAAAACAAGCCAAAGTGTATATATAATAACAAGACCTTTGAAATCATTGAAATAATGAAAAGGTAAAACATTTTTAATAACAGCACAATATGATTTATAAAAGATGGGTAAAAGTGTTCCAGGGCAACCAAACCCAACACATGTTTTGACCAAACTTAATTTAAATTGTTACTCAATATACCCATTTTGCCACCTCTACAGGATTCACTAAGCCAGATAGACAATGAAGAAAGTAAACTTACTCTGGTTCCACCCACAACCTTTAGACCAAGTTGCAGGTTTGAGGTACATCAAAGCTTGAAACTGTGAGATTGGATCATTGTAGCGATTAATGCGCTTTCCAAGGAGTTGGAGTTCTTCAACACGGCTTAGTAGATCATCAGCCTTTACAGGAACACCAAAAAAATCCAATAATGGCCCCTACAGAAGGTGAAATCATCTTCAAAGTTAATCAAAACAATATCTACAACTATTAAAATAGATAAATCACAAAACATATCACTGGTGAAGCCATCTGAAAATTCCAGCTCAATGACAACCTTTGCATCCAGAATTCCTCCATTAACCGCTTCTCTGCATCCATCTAATAATGCATCAAAAAGCTCAATCTGTGCCTCTACCGGAGCAGCTTCAACACAACCACCAACCTCATTTGCTATTAAGCTAATTTGGCTGTCGTTTCCAAACTTCTTAACCTGGTTTTAGAACAAAATATCAGAAACAGCCCTGAAACTACTGGTAACTGTGAATATATGACAAACAAAAGGAAACATGCACTTAAAATAGAAGTCAACATAATCAAATATCATCAAATGCTAACTAATGTGAAACTAATAGTCATCAGTGAAATATTTTCCAAGAAATAATCACAAGCTGATATCAGATATTAGTAAATAGAGAATCTGAAAGGTCACGCTCATGACAGGTTGAGGAGTGAATCTTTGAGTCAACAAAAGCTAGAAGTTCCTGGCACATAATTAAGCATGATGTAAAGATGCTTATCTACTGACTGAAGAAACTTAAGGAAGTGAGGCCCCTACTATGCAAACAAGGTAAAGGATGATCACTCTACTGAGCAGGGAAAGAAAACCACTTTTCAGTTATGATAAGATAAAAGTATTTAGATGGTGCTAAGAATGTATATACTAACAAAATATTTAATCTTTAGACTTATTAGACAGAAACGATAACCTAACAAATCTGATTCAAATTAAATAGGCAGTAGCTAATAGAGCCTACGTTCAGTTATATTTAAATTTACTAATGAATAATTCTATCAAAACACAACGTAATGTCATCAAAATAGTTTCAACTTGTTAGCGCATTAGGGCATTAAATTCAAGAACTACTTTTGGAAGAGAAAAAAAAAGCATATAAGAAAGAATCTCACCGCACGAAAAAAACGTGTAGCATCTCTCTTAGGCAAGGTACCATAGGACCAGCCTCTTACTTGTGCAGAAGCTCCCTCAATTGTTGGAGTTTGGAAACTTGAATAATCAGCCTTTCGACGCTTTATACCCCGGTCTTGAAATTCAACACTCTTCTTTTTCCTTTTGTTATTTCTTTCAGGTGGGACGACCTCAGCATAACTCTTGCTGTTCCTTGCAGCTCGTGGAGCTAAAGCTTCCTACATTTGGTTTATACAAAATACATAATATTGAATGTACAAATATTGTTGGCTTCATGAAAACAATAAGCCTACGAAATGACATCTTTGTAAAATAATGATATGTACACACGTCAGCCTGTGCAATGGCATCAGGTTTTATCCAGCGACTCCAGAAAGTTCCATCATCTTCAGCAGAGCAAAAATTTGCAACCTGCAGATGAGGTAACGCATTAAAAAAATAGATTCACTGTACATTATCACATAGTTCACATACAACCTACAAAAGAATAGAAATTTGATAAAATCTGCAAATGCTTGCCTTAAATGCACTCAGCAATTCATTTCCTGCTTCTCCTTCAGTTCCTTTCTGTTCAACCTTCTCTGCTCTTTCAAGAATCTCATCAATATCCATGCTTAAAAGGCGCTTTTTGTTTTCTTCGTCATTTCTATCTTCTTTAAATAATTCCTCTGCTCCAAACCTCAAAATAGCTGACAACTCATTCTGGAACCATGAAATATTGAATTAAATGATACTTTCACTCGTTGAAATTAAAACAACTTAGATCCAAAGATGCATCAGAAGAGAGAGTTGAATGGCATTTTGATAATGGCTTTGATATTCTCCAATATCAAAAACACAGTTTCAATCAATACCTTGTCAAATCCACTCCCTTTTTTTGCTTCTTTCCTCTCCAACCTTCCCTCAGCATTTAGTTTCTGTATAACCAGATGGTCAAGTACCTAAAAGAAAAAAAATTCCAAACATAAGCAAGCATATTTATGATGATATTCAAATAGTACATAGAGCCTGGAAGCACAAGTGCATGTTGACACCATCATCCTTGTCAAAGATATACATATATCTATAGTTCAACTTATCAATATGACTAAAAAATAATGTATTAGTTTATAGTTGACACAGAAACATTGTCCACATGCAGCATGATAAGTCTTTATTAATTTACGGAAGACATCAATTATTACCAAATAAAATATAATAACTAGTAATTATACCATCTTTTTTTTTGCACGTTCCAGGATGTCTTCCTCAACACTCTTGCTCGTCACAAACCTATATATATTGACAACCTCTTGCTGTCCAATTCTATGAGCTCTGCTCATTGCCTACACAAGAGAGAGAAAGAGAGATATATAGTAAAAATTGGTTAATCAGAGTATAAAGATGCATGCACATTGTGGCCCAAACCTGCAGATCATTTTGAGGATTCCAGTCAGAGTCAAATATTATGACTGTATCGGCAGTTGCAAGGTTGATACCTAAGCCACCAGCACGAGTAGAAAGAAGGAAGCAGAAATCATCACTGCCTGGTGCATTAAAATGCTCCATAGCTTGGTGGCGTACCTCAGACTTTGTGCTTCCATCAAGTCTCTGATACTTGAATCCCTTAATTGACAAGTATTCTGCTAAGATATCCAACATCTTAACCATCTGCATAACGAAAGTTCAATTAGCTAGTCAACTACAATGGATGTCCAACTAATACAAGAGCATTTACTCCAAACTCACAGGAACCAAAGAATGAATAAACCATTGAATTATTATAGTCAGTATCTAGAAGTGATTATGGTATGTGATTTATAAAACTAGACTTGTAAAAAAAAGTTCTACAACGTAAAACCGTAACCTAGTTATCCATCGCATACTCGTTATGGACCGGACGTCCGGTGCTCTCCATTTGCCATCCAATCCAACACCGTTTTTTTTTTTTTTTTTTACCGTAATGATATTTAGAGAGAATTTAAGCTTAAATCGTTAAGCCAAAATTTAATTTGAAGTACAGTTCACAGTCCGGGTTTGGGACCAAAACAAGATTATATGGTTCAATTCTTAATTTCAATGTTTTCAAACACTGGGTTATGGTCCAGCCTGATTTTGGACCCTTCCACATCATTTATACAACCTATCAGCCCAACATAGGTTTCTAATTCCAAATCCCTTCACTATTTCCTCATATTGTCAGGAATCTAGCTTTGTGTGCGTGATGGCACAAGTTGAGTGACAGATTTGCTTCATGTCGAATTAATCAGTCTGCTTCATGTCCAATTAATCAGAGTCTATTTAGCCTACCTTCGGAGGTAGAAGCAGCTAAAAGTCAGGAACCAAAAACAGCATCCGTTTGGGGATTTCTTCAAACTTCGGGAAGTAAAAAAGAAAACAGCTTAAATCATTCAGGTTACATACCTGTGAAAATATTAGAACACGGTGATTGGTCTCATGCAGTCTGTCAAGAAGCTTATCCAGAATAACTAGCTTCCCACTGCTAAGAATTACCCTCTCTAGTTTACTGCTGCCAGTGCTTCCAGAGTCCCCACCATAACCATGATCAGCACTCTCAAATAGGAATGGATGATTACAACATTTCTTCAACTCGACCACAATGTTTAAAAGGGAAACCTGCCAATTTGCAAATGCAATTCAATAATCAGTACAACGACCAACAAAGAAAATAGCGAACAAAAGAGACTGCTTATTATGAAGGTCACTTGAAGTGTGCTTACTTGAAGTCCAGCCAACAGAGGCATTATCTCAATAATTAATATTGAAATATCTCAGTTACGCCAAATTCAGCCAAAATCATAAAATGAAAAAAAAAAAAGGATAGAAAAAGAAAAAATTACGACTGATTTATGTTTGTTTGGTGTCAAACATAATCAAATAAGTGCTTAACTTAAAGCGTTTGTTGGTAAAAAAGACACAAATTTCAAAATAGAAAAGCAACAGGGTAAGAAACAGTGGGAAAAAGATGGTGAAGTTCTATGGAACAAGTCATCATTGCCTACAAGAACTTGTGCAATAGTCTAGTGGCCTCTATTGGCATTTTCCCATATACAAAAAGTTGAGCACGTAATATTTTTTGACATATACAAAAGGATTTGAAGATAGAATAGTCGGACAAAAAATCCACAACTCAACTTTGATGATTATGAACTAGTACCAAGATCAGGCACTTGATGAAATTAGGTTATCATAAACAAGTTTTTTCAGTTTCGGCAACTTCGACGATATAATAATTTTATTCAAATTTTAACAGAATGCATGCAACCATGCTTTCCTCTGGCATATAAAAAATTAGAATACGCAAAAATATGAAAAGTGGCATCAACATTGACACAGAACAAAGAATGTAGTCATAAAATGAATTTAACAATAGCATGCATGGCTGCATGCATATATGACAGGGTAGGAGCCTAAATGCTAACCTGATTTCCACGAACACCTTTGTTCAAGTCATGAAAATTGCGTTCCAGAATCCACTTGTAATACCTGAGAAATAAACCATCAGTTAAGTGGCATATGTAATAAAGCTTCAGAGCCGAATGAAAAAAAAGGGTGCAAACTTACTGCTTCTGTAGAGGGGACATCTCGACCCGAAGAACACGCTCAATCTTTGGGGGCAATGACTTCTCCACATCCTTTATAACTCTTCGCAGGATGTGGGGCCGTAACTCCATATGAAGATTAGCAAGCTATAGATAGTAAAAATAATCTCACATACAGCCGTCCCATTTACTAGATGCAGAAAGAATATGGAAGACAGACATGCTAATACCTCAATTTCATTAAATGAACTAAGATTCTTGTAATTCTGAACAAATTCATCCTTGCTATTAAATTTATCTGAGTCAAGAAAGTGAAGCAAAGCCCTGCCATAACATGAACAAGTAAAATCTAAAATCATTGATAAATTCTACATAAAAAAAAAAAAAAGAACTGATAACTAAATTTAAAACTTAAAAAACATGTGTACAGAACGACAGATTAAAAATACCATAGTTCTTCCACACTGTTTTGCAAGGGAGTGCCAGTAATGAGAAGCTTGTTTTTCGTTCTGAATTCCTACGGAACAAGTCATGATGAAATAACCACGACATCTACACAACAAAACCATATAAAAGATAACATGCACATACCTTGAGTGTTGTATATAATGATGCTTCACTGTTTTTTAACCTATGTGCTTCATCAACCATAAGATAGTTCCACTTAATTGTTGATAGCACCATCTTATCCTTCAGTAAAACTTCATAAGTAGTCAATAGTGCATCAAACTTTGTCATGCGACCAGTGCTCTTATCAGAGAAGAATTCATATTGCTGACAAACCTATAGCCACATTGGCCAATTATATGAATTTAAACTACATCAGGACCTTATAAATATGAGTTTAAATTATAATATTAAGCAGAAGAAAACTTTAGTCATGTCCAACGTCTTAGCTGTAAGCTACAAAACTAACGCTAGCCTACCTCTCGACTTGCTCGAGTCCCAACATAAACAATCACGTTCATATCAGGAAGCCACTTTCTGAACTCTTTAGCCCAATTTGACAGGGTTGATAAAGGAACAACAACAAGAAAGGGCCCATGAATTTGTTGTGAATTCTGTGGGAGCAGTTAAAAAAAATAAAATCAACTCGAGAGCAAATTTACAAAAATAAGTGTGAAAATAAAAGTAAGAGTACCTGGAGAAAACCAAGCATAGAAACCGACTGAACAGTTTTCCCAAGACCCATTTCATCAGCTAATATGACATTTGTATCATTTCTCCAACTGCACCATGAATATTGTTAATAAGTACAGTTTCAATGAAACCAACTTCTAAAGAAAAATAACCAGATTTAACTCCAATGAAGGTAATTGTATTACATACCTATTAACAAGAAAATTCAAGCCCTCAAGCTGATAGTCTCTCAATTTCCCGCCTTTTAACCAATCAGGTTGTTCATCAAGTTTTCTCAAACTTGCTATAAGAATTAGAAATAATAATTCAAAATTATCAAGACTGCGTATCTGATAGGTAAGAGACAAGAATCACAATGAAAAAAAAAAAGAACAAAAGTAATAACAGAAAATTCTCATGTTGGATAATAAAACATGATAGACGATCATTGGATTAGTGATACCACCAGGGTGCCCACAATGCTGTAATTTTCATAAGGGTGACAATTGTGTTTGGTTGACGGATTGAAATTCATAAACCTCAATAAAACGTCTATATATATGTGTCAAAGGCATTAATCCTAACCCAAATACACTTAAAACCATGTGACCCAAACATGGCCCCTTTAACCCGTTTATCTAAACAAGTCAAACCGGCAGGCAAGTCGAAACTGGTTGATGGATTGTAAATGGATTGTAATAAAGTTGTAGATGGATTGAAAAATGACTTGCCATTAAGTTGAAAATACGTCATACAGACCATAAACGGATTGGCAGGTTACACAAATATACATTTTTTTTTATTTTGTATTTTTAACTTAAACGGGTTAACCCATTTAATTCAACTACAACCCAAGCACGGCCCTATATTAAATGAGTTAGACAAGCCAAGCTAAAATTTGACACACTTATTAACTGGGTTACGCTAGCAAACCGATCAACCCAAAACTTTAATATTTTCTTCCCCTGTTTGCGTAATGTCAAGAATTGGCATCTCTATTTCCTATTTGATTTCCATCATACCAAGAACAACATTCAGAACTACAAATCTGGTGTCTTATTCACCACGCTTTCTTCATTTCGTCCCATGAAAACTTAGGATAAGATAGTATTTAGATGGTGCTAAATCATGGACATCTTTTTGATTAAGTATTGAGTGAAACTCTGTGGCTTCATTTGCTTATCTAAAGGTTAACAACAAACATACAGATACTTGAAATACTCTTAATCACATGTTAAATAGTGCCCTTTGATTTAATATAATTGCATATCTTGTAGAAGAAAACCAATTGTCATATCAACAACTTAGCACTCCTTAGTAATTTTCCTGTAGAGCCTTCTATGTTCTTTTGATTATCATTATAATCAGATCTGTAATGAAATAAAAACTGTAACTTCATATATAAAAGATGGCAAACCTTTACTCTGTCTTCGCTGGAAATCTACCATATTTCCTTGTACAGCTGCGAGAGCAGCTTCTCGAGCCTGCATCCAAATTGAAAAATCAAAAACCATAAACTACTAGACAATAGTCATTTGTCTTTTCCAGAAAAATGCCCAATGCGATATCGAGACACAGAAGGTCAAGTGACAGACAATACATAACAAGAAAATACCCCATCAGAAAGTGATTCTGACAGCAAACGCCTATACTAATATATCACTACAGCAAATGACAATTCATTATTTATACATGTAATCTAGCATGTAAATAGTTAAAAGATAAAGTTGCATGTCAATATAACTCTGGCAATGTTTCACAGTGCCCAAATACACGTCGAAATCAGAATGTTACCTTATATTCATCAATTGCTGTTTGCGCAAAAGCAATATCATCAATCTTCTCCCTGTAAAAATATATCAACATAAGCATTCAAGAAATGAGAAATTCAATGCAGGGGGGGTGTAACACAAATTTTCATTGCTTAGAAATATAATTACATAAGGGACAACACTTAGAGTCTTAAAACAGATGGGAACAAAAGTGATAATACTCATAACAACCAACGTAAATTGAAACTAAAAGTGCTATAATTCAGAGCGAAGTATTTTAAAGCAACCATGGGTTTTTAAAAGAAATTATAGCATCTAGTTTATTATTAATATATTAAAAAAAAAAAACTTGTAATTACAATACGCAGGAACATGTGATTTAGCTCCAAATCTCCCAAAAAGAAATGTAATTATGAATCAGAAATTGTTGCAGTTTTCATACTTCAGGGGCACTTAAAATACAAACAGATGCTGTTATTGTTATAAAGTAAACATACAACATTTTGTATAAATACAAGATAAAACCTGTGTTGTCAAAAGCGCCAAAGGCGCGCTCCTACACGCCATTTTGAGGCGAGGCGCAAGAAAACCGCCTTGCGTGAGTCCAGGCGCTCTGGTCAAGTCTCCGGAGACATTCCGGCCGGATTCCGGCGAGTTTTTCTTTCTTTACTATTTGAAGAGTCTACTTGTAAGAAGAAAGAGAGAGGAAAGAGAGGTTTGGTGTTTTATTAATTATTGCGTATATTGTGAGTATAAAAGATGATAAAAAGAGAAAAAAAAAAAAGAAACTTGTTGCAGAAATAGTACACAAGTACTGAAAATATGCAGAGAAAAAGACAAAGTAAAGTAAAAAGTTCATAATTTTTAATTTTTAAAATTGTTAATTACTAAATTATTAAGGTTTTTCCTGTTAAATTATATACTTTATATTTCTATGCCTATTATAAATTTTTTTATTGTTTTCTAATGGTGCGCTTTTTTGTTTCGGGCATGCGCCTTGCGCCTAGGCGACAGGCGAGGCCTTTGCGCCTTGAGTGTGCCTTGCGCCTTTGACAACACAGGATAAAACAAATTCATGTTGCCTTTTTAAGTTTTGCTCATTTGAGAACGAATAAAACTAGATTACTAACAAAAACCTTTATGGTATAATAAGGTGTTTCTCTGATACCAATTGGGATGGATGAATAGCATATGCAAGTCACAAAATAATATATTTATTTACTAATTCAGCAATGGAATTAGAAGAAAACTGATAAAATAAGGAGCAGCCTATCAAACAGCTGAGAGACATAAAGTCAAGATTTATAAATGTTAATTGTTTCTAAATACCATGTTGCTTCAGCATAAGAGAGTCCTTGCCACTTCACCAAATACTCTGGCATATCCAAACCTTTGCTAAGTCTATCAGCAATTATTCTCTCAACCTAAAATAGAAAAACCTAGCATTATATACGACAATGCTGAAAGAGCGCAAGAGATTACCCAAATTGCATAAGATATAAAACCTGACAATTCTGCTTGATAAGATCCAAATCCATCTCCTTGCTCACATCAATGACCTCAATCTAACAAATAAAGATGCATGATGAGAGAATTTAAGTATGTCTTCAACAAAAATAAATAAAGCAACAACATACGTTAATGATAGCTAAAAATTAACAATATATAATAATAAAACTGATATCACCGCAAACCTTGTTTATTAAGCACTTACATCAATGACCTTGCAGATATTAGTTACTAATGATTTTGTGCTCCTATGTAAAAAATGCTAGAAGTTGAAAAAGTCCTTTTAGTAATTTCTTATGTGAGATGCTCATATATTATTTCTTTAATTTGAATTGTAGGAACCTAATGAAGTGAGAGAAAAAATTAACCTTAATAGAACAAAGATTGGGACCATAGCACCTACAACTAGAACCTAGCCTCATCAATTACTCAAGCATATTTACCAAATATATGAACAATATCACAAGCCAAAAGTCAATTGCATCATAAAATCACATATACAGAGAAAATTCTCATTTGCACGAGTATTGTATCCAACAACTAGAATCTAGCCTCATCAATTTCATTTCCCTAAATAGAAATCATTTCCTTTCTCACATATTAAACATTGCCAGCCTACTAAAATGATTTCTTTTTTGTAAATGACCAATTGAAAATATCAACTTTAAATTTGTCAACTAGCAGATAAACACTTGACATACCTTCCACGAGGAAAGGTGTTCCTACGAAGTAAAAAAGAAGAATTAAGAAAAAAGATGCCCAATTTACTTTTCCATTCTAAATATGAAACCAAGACCAATCTATAAGAAGTCATACAAACGTAAATCAGCCTTGTTTAACTTGTCCCAATTGACCATCTAGAGATAGTAGGCTTGTTTGGATCGGCAACTTTGTATTGCAAATACGGATCAACTATGTACTTCCTTAATCCAACTACAGAACCTTCTATCTCCTTGTGAATTCCATCTAGATTAACATCAAATAATGAAAGCTAATGAAAGAGAAAACTAGAACAGAACAGCGCTCATTAAAGATGATCAGCACTCCTTGCACTTAGCCAATCGCTACAAATATTTGCAACTATCAATTACTTGCTTCATAAGTGATATGGGATGTATTTCTTATAAACCTACCACTAAAAGAACATATAAGTTTCATCTTGACCATAACTTACATCTATAAGACATGTGGTAGACTAGATGCAGGTTAGGGACAAAAGAAGATGGAACATAAGCTGACTGTGAGTCTGTGACATAAACATGAAGGCTGTACTTCTTTATCAAACAAAAAAATAACCACATTATGAAAACAGGGGAAATAGCAGAGAATAATAAAATCCATGGCTGAACCATTACCTCTTCGCGAGATACTGCTCTCCTATGCTTTATTTCCTCCGCAACTTTTTTAGTGTAGTTTATAACTTTTTTAAAGCCACTCAGCTGACCACAAACATAAACAAGAAAGAAAAATAAAAAAGGGAATGAGTGACATATCAAAACGTTCTTAATTAATAACATGAGGGTGTAAACATAGAAAGTGAAAACTTACATTTTGAAGTTCAGAAAATGATTTCCATTGACAATGCAAATGTGATTGGCCTTTCCATTTGATAAAGAATTCGGTATCATACCAATCTGGCTCTGAATCAAATAAATGGTTCAACAATACGGGTTCCGTAGACTTGTTGTTCCGCATAGCTTCTTCGGCCATGCCTTTTGGTTGATGCCAAAGCACCTTCTCAATGGAGTCACCATCTTCCTCTTCCATCTCATCCTAACTCACAAATTAATATACATAATTAATAATATAAACATATGATATTAGCAGACAAACACAAATAAATATCAATAGAAGACTCTTCAAAAGATAATAATAAATGTCAAAAAAGAAAACCAAGATCAATGGCTCAATTTCTCTTGGTTTTCATATGATCCATTGATCTTCATAAATCAAAGGTGGAGATTTGGTTTATTGGTTTATACAATTTCAAGTGGTTTACATATGATCTCTTCCCTATAGAGATATATGTGTATATACACGTACATATGTACGCAAAGATATGTACGTAAGAATATATGTGTGTATGTGTGTTTATGTATATACATATGTCCAATATGTGTTTATGGATGATGCACACCTTGTGGCTCTTTCTCTTGGCATCTTCATCATGCTCTTCACTTTCTTCACTTTCAGCATATGATACTTTGCGCACGGATCTTGTTGAAGTTCTAACTTCATTGGTCCTCCCATAAGCTTTTGTAGGGTCCTTACGAGGATTGCTACTTCTCCTTGTACTTTTTAAGTCAACCTCCAAATCATCATCTGAATCATTTGGTTCTTCATCATCAAATGATGGTCTACCTCTTTTCCTCCGATTCAAAGATGTTGATGGTTTAGGTTCTCTATTAGACTTTGCACCACGCTTTCGTCTTTGCATGCCTCTTGTTTTCTTATAAATGTCATCATCTGAGATATCTAATTCATCATCCTCAAAGTTATTATCTTCATCCAAATCCTCACCGTCCCAGTCTTCATCATGTACCTACATATACAATACAACAAGTGTGGTGTGTACGAAAGCTCAATTCATGAATCAAGCATATTCTAATAAAGACAAACACTTAAAAAAAGAAGCATAGCTAGCACGGTTCAAAAGCACGATTAGCAACATTTGAAAGCTGCAAACAGTTGTATGCCATAATTTCTATTCATATTTCAAGTGAAGAGACATAAACAAGTGCTTAATCATCAACGCTTACCGATGAAGTTTTCTCAAAATGACTTACAATGAACCAATGGTTAGATGTGCAAAATATTCAGATGGTAGTCTCTTAATATAATCTATATGTAAAAGGTTGCCTACGGATTACAATACACAGGTCAAGCTTTCTTAAGAGTTAAAGAATCTATACCAGCTCAAGCTTTCTTAAAAGTTCAACTTTCATTGGACGAGAAAATGAATAATAAATTCATGTGACCATGTGCGTGAAAATTAATGCATATTATAAAATATTATTAGGATAAACTACATGCACATACAGCCCGAATCAAGCTACAAAAACTTATTCTTTCATATATTACAATTATATGCGTAAATTCAAATTTGGGGCATACTATTTATAATAATACACTTGTTCCAGTGAAGAAGGTTTAAGTAAAATGCAAGCAGCAAATTATTACATCAACTGGTATTCTTAAAGTAGTAATATAATCTGCTCCTTAACCAGCAGATAAGATCTGGCACTAAATCCATCTACAGTTCAACAACCACCATACCAATAAACCATAATTACAAGATAAAGCAATGCATGGGAGAATAATATAGAAGGAACAACCTTTTTCCCTCTTCCAACACTTGTTGTGATTAAGTCAGGATCAAAATCTGCATCTGCAGGGTCATCTTCTGCAGCAAATAAATGAACTAATGTTTAAGAAAAGCGCATACAGTATGAAAACAGATACAATTCCAATGTCATCCACGTAATTTCACAAACATGTATATATGATCAAACAATATCAGGTTACCATCTTCTTCCTCTTCGTCATCTTCAAAATCAGCATCTTGGACATATTCAATCCCAGAAGAAGCTTTTGACTTGTTTCTAGACATAAAGTTACGGGCAGCAACGTGCGGCTGGGGTATTGAATTATAACCAGCTGCACTATTTACCAGCTTGTGGTGCACTGAATCATTTTGGTCATCTGCATCCAGCTCGTAGTAATCATCAGACAACATCTCATCCACGTTTTGACCTTTATTTACTTCTGAGAAATCATTGCCTGATCCATCTTCAATGTTATACCCAGAACTGCTTTTCGATTCTTGCCCTGACTCCGACCCATGTCTGTGATGCATGGGTTGACAGTCCTTCCAAAACGTAGAGCCCCATTTCCCGGTTGGTTTCCTTGTAGTAGTAGTAGTATTAGCATCCGTTAAATTCAATAAGTTATCATCGTCCTCGGCCACCGACTCATTTAGTGACTTAATCTTTGCTGTGAACCCTTTATCCACACTCGAAGTTGCTTCCAAGTCATCGTTTCCTACAACGCTCTCAAGTCTTTCTATAGTTCCACCTGGCCTCTTGTCATTGAAATCGCCATCTGAAACTGTTGCATTGGTATAGTTCCTAAAAAAGGCCATTCTGACAGTAACCTGAAACCAAAGTCTTCAGCAATCAAAAACACGAACAAAAAGACCAAAAGTAGACTTCATCGTCCAGAACAAAACGAAGAAAATCAAATCTTCACGTTAATTACGTAACAAAAAAGGAAAAACCACAACAATAAAAAGGCGATCCAGACCCAAAAGGACGAAATTCAATCGGATCGGTCACTCTACGCACACCACAACATCAAAACCACAACAAAACACTTGTAATTCCTAAATCTACAACACAAAACCCTAGACTAACAGTAGGAAAACACAATCGACCGATGGTTGAGTGAGCGACTGCTACAACACACGGTTATTCATTCAAATCAATCAAATTCGAGATGACTCACATTTGTTAGGAACAACTCTCCATACAAACACGCATATATAGATAGATTACGTCGGTATGTGCGTATACAGATTGAGAAACACTCGGCGCACGTTAGCAATCGGAGTGACGTCGGAAAAGGGGGCCGTCGTAGGTAAGAAAGACGCCGGTGGCAAGAGAACCGATTGAAGAAGAAATAAAATGTAAAGAGGAAAAGGATTGAAAGAAGGAGGTTTGATGTGTGTATCGGAAAGTGCAGAGGGAGGGGTGGCGGTGCGACGGCGGTCACCGGCGATGCGACGGAGAGAGGGAGAGAGACGATTTGGGAAATTTTTGACGAAGGGTTATTTTTGTTTAATTCAATTCATGTTGCTTCTAATCGATTTTATTTGTTTCCAACTTATTATTATGTAATGTAATTGGGGAGTATCTGCGACTAGGGGATGTGGACATGTGGCGCTGGTTATTTGAATCCACGGTCGAGATTAGTTGGTTGCTTGTTGACTTCCCTGAAAAAAGTATGTAAATTCGCTTTTGGTGTTTTTCTATAACTCGTTTATAGGTAAACAAGTTATTAGCAAATAATTATTAACCGTTGTTATTAACTACTAATCATTAATCCGGTAACGATTCAAATACAAATTAAAATAAATTGAGAAAATTTTTAAATTAAATCTACTTTGTTGTTTGGTTAACATCCATGATTCTAGTTTTTTGAATTAAAAATTATAGATATGTACGTTGCTGGAAACCTTTTTAATATCATCTAAAACTATTGATCTTAATTAACTAATGGTTTAGATTTGGTTTAAAATTTTTATCAATTTCTATTTATTTGCATTTGATCAATTGTTTAAAAAATCATAATCAGTTTTATAAACTTGTGTATTACACAACTAAATAATAAATATTAAATTAAATAGTCATTAATTAAGATTTAGCAATTACGTAATAATATTACTTATTGATAAGTATTTTAAATAAGGAAATAATAAAATAATAATATTAAAAATAAGAGTTACTTACATGATTGGTCCCTATGGTATATCATATTGAAGGATTGGTTCAAATTTTAAAAAATTACATTATTGGTAATAATTATATACAAAATCGTAACACTGGTGCTTGGAGTGAATGATCATTAATTTTTTATGATAAAATTTTATAAATAGCAATTGTGCCCTTATTATTATTACTATTATTATACATCTAACTCCTAAGCACCACCATCACCATAGCACCATCATCACCCACCACCATCACCATTGCCTAACCAACGCCGACCACCACCATCGCTTGTCCAGAACCAACCAACATTATTCCACCATGACACAACAACCATTTCCATCACCTTAAACCACTTAAAACCTAAAATCAAAGGTTACCTGAGACCTCAAACCACCATGCTCCCACTGCCAATAACATCGCCTGACCACCGCTAGGCACCATCATACTACCACAACACCACTACCAAAACGATTTTATCGGCTGACCTACGGTGTGGGAGCGCATTGCTCGCTAGATGTAATACCTTAGAATCTAAATGTAAAAGTTAAAGATATGTGAAATTTGAAACATGTATTTTACATATTGTCAAACGATTAGAAATATAAATATCTAGACGTGTATTTATTATTTTAGGAACCGTTTAATAACAAAAAATAAAATATATTCGACATTACTTCGTTTTTAATGAAACGTAGGTCGACTCGTAGAAAAAAATGAGCTCGTCTCAATGTGATATTTGAAAATTTTATAAAACGTTATATTTTAAAAGTTATAAGAAAAAAAAATAAAGCAACTGAATTAATTATACAAGTAAGCACGCGGCTGCTCAATTTCATCCCACATTGTCGCCAGACATTTTGAGGTTTCCTTACACTTATAACTATAAGCTTATGAGTTTCTTTTAAATTGTAAGTTTTTTTAAAGTACTATAGTATAAAGAAAATCTCGAATACTTGATATCCTTTTGGATATTCTTATTAGTCATTTCTAGAGCTCGATTAGGAGCATAAGCAAGGAGACTCTAAATCAACTTGTCGTAGATAGTTTTAAGATATGTTCTTGTTTAAGTTTATGTCAAGTTAATTATTATTTGTATTATTATTATTATTATTATTATTATTATTATTATTATTATTATTATTATTATTAGCGTAGTATTATTATTTTTAGAAATTAGGGTTATTGTTAGAAATGGAGTTAGTTGAGCAACCTCTTCTTGAGCAACCTCAGTATGTTCTGACTCATTCTAAGGTGCAGAGGTGTATGCTTTGGACTTTTTCTTCTTCTTCTTGTCCTTTCTGATGGCCATCATTTTTCTCTTTCTGTACTTTAACTGAGAAGAGTGGCCTGCAGCACCAGTTTATCTTTCTGTATTTTCCTTAATTGGGTTCTTTTACTCCACATGTTCAAAAGCAGGAGGTTCAGAACCCTGCTATGGGTCAGAAGATGAAGTTGGCTTAGATGTAGCTTCAGGATCAGGTTGTATTGTCTCTTGTGGTTCAACCTTCACCTCAACTTCAGGTATAGCTTGATTTGGTGGAGAATGCAAGCCAACCAGCTAACCTTCCTTTATCTTCTGCCTAACATTTTGAGGTTGCCTTACACTTACAACTATAAACTTATAAGTTTCTTCTAAATTATAAGTTTTTTTAGAGTACTATAGTATAAAGAGAAACTCGAATACTCGATATCCTTTTGGATATTTTTGTTTAAGATATATTCTTGTTTAAGTTTATGTCAAGTTAATTATTATTTGTATTAGTATTATTATTATTATTATGAGTATTATTAGCGTAGTATTATTATTTTTAGAAATTAGGGTTATTGTTAGAAATGGGTATTAGGTAGCTTGACATTAATTACACGTGGACTTACCACTCATGTGTTAAAAAAGGCAACGTTAATTAATATTCAAAATGATAATAACTAGTTAGTTATACTATTACCTAACTTAGGATTACTTAAAGTGTATCAGAACTTTGAGATATTACCATATCGTACTAGCAACTGTTAATAATTATTAAGCCAAATAGCTAAGTTATTATGACTATTTTCAAAGCTATGATAATATACATGTTGAGTCTGTACTAGTAATAATTATAATGCTTACAAATATGCACTGGTTGGTAGGGGTGTACATGTTCCTAATATATTTAATGGGGTGTGTCAAACTGGCTCAAAAGGGACTATGGTGTCTCGTATGCATCAGACACATACTAATACCTATTTGACAGTGGGGAGGGTTTGACAAACCTATTGTCAATGGTTGTGGTAAACCTAGGGAATGCACTATACCTATGGACTCAAATATCATAACACATATTATATACACATCAAAATTAATTTTGTAAATTTTTAGCATGAGCTCACTAGCATTAACTAACGTCAATTTGAGTATGTGTATCATAGGTAATTAGTGAGACAACCCTAGGAACAATGTGGATATAGTGGAACCTATATCCATAGAAGTTACTAGTTGTTTGATATTATAAATAAATAATGTATTGTATTGAGAATGTTGTAAGTTTTAAATGAAAGCTTGGTTTGCTTCCGTTATAAGTTATATCAATTATGCATGCCTGCTTGGGTTAGTTGGTGTTACAATTAGTATCAGAGCCCGAGGTCCTAGCGAACTAGGTACCTTTAGAACCTAGGCTTTAGCCAAGATATCATAAGGACCAAAATAACTAACTCTAAAACAAAGACTTAATTTCATAAGTCATCCTAAGAATACTTAAGTATGGGAAATAGAACCTTTAGGTATGCTTGATAGGATTTCATACAATTACAGATCTTTATAATAGGGGCTACCTAATAAGGGCATATATTGTGGTGTAAGATGGGATCGTGCACTTAAGTTGTGGGCAAAATAAAAACATACTATTGAATATGACGCGACCATGTATATGAAACATGGTGGCTAAACTAAAAGCATACGAATGTGACTGAAATGGCTGAACCATGATGGCTAAACTCATAGCACATGTTACGTTATGTATTTAGGTGCATCCTTGAGCCATAATAACCAAACTTAGAGCATACGCAATTATGTATGACGCGGTCTTCTAGTTAAGAAGAAAACCATACATTCTGATATATCATAAAAGAAAAAAAACAACTAATGTTCTAACTTATATAAAGTATTAATAAGAGTAAATATCATAAAAAATTAACATACTTTCAATTTTTTCTCACAAAAGTCCTTGTATAATTTTTTGCACGTAAAATACAACATACTTTCTGTTTTGTGTCCTAAAAGTCCCTCAACACTTTTTGCACATAAAAAACCAACATACTTTCTGTTTTTCACATAAAGACCACTCAATAATTATTTACACATTTAAGTCATTTCACTTTTCAATTCGATCAAATTCTAAAAAGAAACTAAAACAACTTTTGCACCAATTTTTTTATTTGCGTGTATTTTCCGCCCCTACATGGCTCGTTTAAGTTATAGGATCCCGAGTTTGTATTGTTTAAGTTGTGGGAGCTCAAGCTCGACTCATTTAAGTTATAACAAATGAAGTGAATTTAATGTGTAAATAATTGTTGAGTGGCTTTTATATGAAAAAATAGAATGTATGTTGGTTTTTTATGTGCAAAAATTGTTGAGTGACTTTTATGAGACAAAACAGAAAGTATGTTGGTCTTTTACATGCAAAAAATTGTATAAGGACTTTTATGAGAAAAAACTAAAAGTATGTTGGTTTTTTATTGTATTTGCCCCATTAATAAATAATAGCTCTATTAACAATCAAAGTAAGGTTCTTCAAAAAACTAAAACTCTAACCCAAAATATAAATACTTATGGAACAGTAAAAGTACAACTAGAGAACAAGACAAATATAGAAATCATCCCTCAAGGTAGTCAATATTATCAATGCTACTCAACCAAAACACTAATCTAGAGAAAATAGGAAACAAACTACTATAAAGTTTTATGAATTCCGTTACGAATGCTTAAACAAATGTTTTATGCTATGAATGACCAACTATGGGTGTTCCGAGGTTCGGGGCCTCACAAGTTTGTATCAAAGGCAAAGTTTGAAAGAATTGGATAAAATAATTTTCAAAACCTAAACTTAAACTGAAAATGGGATAAAAAGAAAAGGGATGCAGTCCGGGTAGCTATATGCTTGCTGGTAAATGTTTTTATGTAATACAATGAAATTGGAAATATTTGCGTGTGCTATGTAAATTATGTGCTTATAGTAGGTTTAAATACAGTATAATCAAGATAGGAAATGCCTAGGAGATGAACAATAAGGTAAGTAGCTAATCACAACTACCCACTATAATTAGGAACTTATCATACTTGTCATAATCTAGGCTGTTAAATTGAATGATCATGTTGTTGTTTAAATCTTATAGAAGTTAAGTATGCCTGGTAGGAAATCTGCGAAAGTTTCTTGAGGTGGAGGTGGTGGGGTCGTGATGTTGAACCACGTGTCACTCGGAGCAGCGCAAAAAGCACTGAAACAACTCATGAGGAGCCTAAGACGCCATTTAAGATCCATAGTTTCTTGGGTTTGATGGGTTATTACAGGAGATTTATCAAAGATTTTTCTAAAAATAGCTTCTCCACTACCAAGTTGACCCGTAAGGATGTGAAGTTCAAATAAGGTCCGAATCAGGAGAGTGTCTTTCAAGAACTAAAGACAAGGCTAACTAAAGCTCTTGTTTTGACACTACCAAAAGGAAACGACAACTTAGTAGTTTATTCGGATGACTCTTATTCAGGCTTAGGTTGCGTGTTAATGCAAACAGGAAAAGTTACAGCCTATGTTTCTAGGTAGTTGAAGATCCATGAATTCAACTATCCTACTCATGATTTGGAGTTGGCGATCGTGGTTTTTGCATTAAAAATCTGGAGGCATTACTTATATGTAACCAAGTGCACCATCTTTATAGATTATAAGAGTTTGAAGTAATTCTTCGATAGAAGGATCTTAACATGAGGAAAAGAAGATGGGTAGAGTTGATCAAGGACTATGATTGCAAGATTTATTGCCACTCGGGTAAAGTAAACGTGGTTGCTGATGCCCTTAATCGAAAAGAACAGTCTGAACCGATTCAAGTAAAGGCACAACATTTGATAGTAACGCTGGATGTCATGAGACAGATAAGGGAGATGCAAGATGAAGTGTTGAAGGATGCATAATTAATTTTGAAAGAATGAAGGGACATGTTGAGGAATTGAGAGAAGACACTCTTGGTGTTAGAATCCAATTTAAGCCGATATGGATTCCCAGTCATGGGTATCTAAGAGGAAGGATTATGGATGAAGCTCATAAAACTAGGTATTTCTTCATCCCGGTGCTATTAAGATGCATCACGATTTGAAAAAAAGATTACTAGTGGCCGGGTATGAAGCGTGACGTGACGGAGTATGTGAGTAAGTGCCTAACATGTTTACAAGTGAAGGCATAATAGCAGAAGCTATACGAGAATATTCAACCTTTGGACATTCCTGAATAGAAGTGGGAGCACATTACAATGGATTTCATTACGAAGTTACCTCACACGACTAGAGGATTTGATGCCATTTGGGTGATTGTAGACTGCTTGATGAAGAGTGCTTACTTTTTACCAATTTATTAGATGTACTCTGAAAGGTTGGCAAACCTCTTTATCAAGGAAATTATAACTTGTCATGGTATACCTGTGTCTGATGTTTCTGAAAGGGACATTCGGTTTAGGTCCAAGTTTTGGAAAAGAGTTCATGATGCAATGATGATGAGGTTACACATTAGTACGACAAATCATCCTCAAACTGATGGGCGTAGTTTGAAAGGACCATTTAGACATTGGAGGATACTCTCAGAGAATGCGTAATTAATTTTGGAAGAAGTTGGGATGAACACTTACCGTTAGCAGAATTTTCATATACAACAGTTATTATGCCAGCATTGGTATGCCCCCTTACGAAATGTTATATGGTATAAAGTGTAGGACCCCCGTGTATTGGGGTGATATTGGACTGAAGGAATTGGGAAGCATAGAGGTAATTGAGGCCACGACACAAGGAATTGGAAAGCGGCTAAAGATAGACATAAATCTTATGCTGATAAGAGGCAAAGGCCGATAGAGTTTCGGATAGGGGATAAGGTCATGTTGAAGGTGTCTCCTTGGAAAGGTATTATCAAATTTTATAAGTGAGGGAAATTGAGCTCGAGGTACATAGGGTCATTTCGAATTGTTGCACGGGTAGGAGAGGTGGCCTACAGATTAGAGTTACTTGATGAGTTAAGTCGAATTCATCCTATATTCCATGTATCTCATATGAGGAAGTGTCTGGTTGACGATGACATGATCATGCCACTTGAGGATATCGAGGTGGATGAACGACTGAATTAGGTGGAACAGCATGTGGCCATCGTTGATAGGAAAGTGAAGCAGATAAGAAATAAAGTGGTTCTTTTTGTACGAGTACAGTGGAGATACCTGAAGGGGCAGACTCTACATGGGTGACCGAAGAAGAGTTGAGGCATCACTATTCGTAATTGTTTAACGATTGAAAGGTTTCGAGGACGAAACCTAAATAAGCGGGTGGACTTGTAACACCCCTAAATTTCCAAAGAATTGAAAGAAAACAAAAGTTCTCGCATAACTAAAAGTTTTTTATGTGACAAGAAGTTCTTGCGTAAGAACTCTATGAAAAGTCAGATAATCCTATAATAGGTGAGAGTACCTATTTGTCTCAGTTACCACGTGTGAACAGCTACTGTTGTAGAGAAAGAGGCAAGAAGTTAGAGTGAGAATATAAGAAGAAGTGTTATTTGTGGTATATACTTCGAGTCTTTGCTTCGTTTATGTATCAAGGAATGATTAATGATGATGGTAATTCGTAAATAAGTAGTGTTTAATTAAGAAGCTCTTTCGAAAGTGTATTATGGGTTAGATATTCAAAAAGGTGAGTTCTAGCCCCTTTTTTTATAAGTTTTTATACATTTTGGGGCTTTTATGCATAATATTACGTTTGCTTATGCTTTGTATGATGATTTTGATGGAAATGGTTAAGCTTTAGATGCATTAGCGGAGATTATGTTGATGTGTAGCATGAACCCTGAGGTTTTCGTGTGGAAACTTGTAAGTTATAACGGAGGAGATGTTCTTAGCATGAACCCTGAGGTTTTCGTGTGGAAACTTGTAAGTTATAACGTGATAGGAGGTTCTTGCATGAGTTAGGTAACTTGGGTTGCAAGGGTTTAAAATTTGAATATGTTTTCGCATGACAAGTATGTTCTCATACGATATGGAGGTTCTCGCGTGACATGTAGTTCTCGCGTAGTATAGTTCTTGCGTGGTGACGTTCTCACGCATATGGTCTCGCCCGAATAGAAGTTCTTGCATGGCCTAATTTAATTAAGTTAGTTCCTGTTTAGCTAAGTGTTATGCAATAGCTTATCTTGTTATGTTTTGTCTGTTTTTTAATGATGAAAGTTTATGATGAATCTTTGATTGGTATGTTTATATACTACTATAAGTAAAGTATTACGTAATGAAAGTGAAAGATAACGATAATGAAAAGCGAAACTTAAGAAATGAACGAAAGTCTTGTAAGCAAAATGTATGGAGGTGCATAACCTACGTTGTTGTTAGCTCAACTGACGTGCGGCTTAGCTAGCCTAGAAGGATGCACATAGGGGTCTAATCCATGAGAATGACCATGTATGAATATAGGTGCACAATCCTATGTGGTTGTTAGCTCAACTGTGGGTGGCTTTAATAGCACAGAAGGATACTCATAAGGGTCTGATCCTTGTGATCGACCATGTACAGAGTGGGATCTTTGTTTTTAGGTCTTGAGATTGTGATAAGTCTCATAACTTACGTAGGGGACCTAGCATATGAGAGTGATTCGTTATAGTGAATGTTAATAAATGAATGAAACCATAATGGAAGGTAATGAAATGAACATGCTAATGGGTACATATTAGTGTGCGCTCATGTTCGGAAGGGTAAACGTTTTAAAGGATGAAAAATATATTTTATTATAAACTAGAACTTACTCAGCATCGTTGACTTTGTATGCATAATTGATGCATGTAGTTGGTGGTGCTGAGGAGGTGGAGGCATGAACCTTAAAACTACCGGGACAGTTCAAGTCTGGCATCCAAAGAGTTTTTGAAAGGATGTGATTATAGTATATTTTTTATGATTGAATGAAATAGAATGATGTTTGAGACAAGTATTATTCTTTTATATGCAGAGAAATTATGAATTCAGCTGAGAATGCTATATAAAAAATGTTTTATGCTAATTGTGAGTGTTTTTAGTTTTAGGGCCCCACACTCGAATATATGCTATTGTAATTGATGAACATCAATAGGTGCTAGTTGTGTAGGATCAATTGGTCTCTTACCCTTAGAGCTTTCAAGCTTGTAATCTAAAAGAGTAACAATACACTTACTAAAGAATAATTAAATAGTTGGTGTGGATGGAGGAGTCTTCCTACAACCCAAAGCGCCATATGATGATTCTAGAATAATGATGCATGGTTCAAGATGTGTTTGATGTGGTTGTTGTGCTTACTACTATGATTGTAGTTGTGGTTGCGGTTGTGGATTGGGCTATGGTTGCGGTTCAATAATGGGTTCAGCCTCAGTCTCGAATACGCGTACCCTTAATCGTGAATTTCTCGTGTTTCTCTTTCTGGGAGCTAGTCCTTACTTAGCTTATAATAAACATCATCAATTGTTGGATCGGGGTCGGTTAGGACAAACAAGAACTCTTTCTAAGATCAGTAACTAATGAATGCGAAATCTAAGTTAGCTGCTTACTATCACAACACAAATACCTTGAGTAAAGATAAGCACAATAAGTTCTTTCAAAGTATTCACTTGATTAATCTGTTTTGTACGAAGATTATAATTCGGCAGATACAAGAGTGAGGGCTTTTATACTAAACAATATGAATAAACCATTGTATGTTTAGTTGCTACAGTTGACCAGGTAATCTGTGTATCGGAGTTGTTAGCTTCAGTACTATGCTTGTTCGCAGCAGCAGTCGATCAGCAGATAATTGAGTTATCAGGTGATCGGTAGTTGAACTGTATGCGCTAATTTGTAGACTTTCAGCACATGTAGTTCGGCAGTTGCCTAGCATATGCTGATCAGTAGTCATTAAGTATATGCCATTTGGAACATGATTCAGCACTTGGCCTGAATCGATAGTTGAGGCCAATGCTAAAATCCAGAGATTTTGGTAGATTCATCCTTCATGAATCAACAAATTCCCCCAGGATGATGCTACCAAAACTCTATCTTCATCCTTCAAGCATCCTGATTAGTAGAAGCTCGTACATATATCCTCTTCTATCTCTTGAGAGGTTGTCAAGAGGTAGATTTACCACATCCTTCATATTGTGCAGAGAGAGTCTTAACATGTCATACTCTTTTACTTCAACTTTTCCGGCACTAGCATATGTCAGAGTGAAGGAGTTGGTTGAGGAACTGTAACTCCAATTAGTGATTGGGTCATGAATGTTTAGAGGAGTCACATTGAGAGCTTCTTTTTCTTCCCTTTGCTCAGCTCTGACTTCAAACTTTATCTTCAAAATAGCAGCCATTGATTTGTACTTATTTGGCATGTCCTCATTTTTTGAGATCAGTTTGTGCATTTTTGTAAGTATTCAAGGCCTAGCTTTAGAACATCCAACTCAGATACAAAGAAGGTTTTTGTCTGATTCTTTCTTTCAATGAAGAACCTCTCAGTCTTGAAGGCATAATCCCATTTGATTATGATATCTTCATTTTCTAAGTCTTCCTCTTACTTAGATTCTGAGAGGTTTTCTTCTTCTTCAAGATGCTCCAACCCATGTCTAATTCTGTCAACAACATTAGTGATGATCACTTCATCTGCTGACTCTTTAGATTGATTTTAAGTAGGGGATTTTTCTATATCAGTGGCTTGTTGGACTTGTGAAGAATCCTGCTCAAAGGTTTGAGCAGGTGGTGAAATATGAGGAGGTAAAGTTGGTTGGTTGTTGGGTTCGGCAGATAGAATGGTTTTAGCTTGCTTTGATCTTTCAAGATAGGAGTTGTAGATCTTCATCAAAACCTTTTTCACTTCTCTTGCCTCGGAGTCTTTAATTGGGTTCCTTAGTCTCAGACTAGTTAAGTCAGCTATCTCAAACCGGTTGAAGCAAACTAATTGGTTCCTTAAGTAAGCTACACTTCTGGCTGCTGATCTGGTGATAAAATATTTGTTTTTTTTTTCTAATCATATTCCCACTCTACTATGAGATCATGTGCTGATAGTGGAGTTTTAGGGACTTCTTTACCAGCATCGGGCTTCTCAGCTTTTAGAGCTCCTTTAGTGTAGTTTGGTCTATATTGTGCCTGGCCACTATTTGTTCTTGGTGCCTTACACTCCCTAGGAAAATGTCCCATTTGGTTACAGTTGTAACACTTCACTTTGCTTTTATCCAGCCCAAACTTGCCACTGGATACACTTCTAGGAAGCTTCCTCCTTATGCTCTAGTAAAACTTCTTGGCTCTATGAGTAAGGAGAGCTATCTGCTACACAATCTCCATGAATTCCAGATCATTTGGATGAATGTAGCCCAAGTCTTCTAGAGTAAAGAAAAAGTTGCCTGAACTTTCATCAGAAGACACAAAGCTTGAGAAGAGCTTGTCTCTTGGAATGGGCTTCCTTGGATGTAGCTCTCCCTTAGTGTCATCGGGAAGGTGATGAAAAGGCACTTTTGTGAGTTGTCAGGGTAGCTGAGAAGATGATGCTAAGGTTCTGTGCTGTCCCTTTCAACCACATGGAGGGTAGAACTCTTGTGGGTACTGGATGAGCTGTAAGATGTATTTTCCATGTTCATCTCCATCTGGATACCGCTCAAGATACCATACAGCTCAGTAAGGGTAAGAGTTGAGAGGTTTTCAGTTCTCTTAATGACCACATAGTAATGAGTCCATTCTCTGGGAAGAGAGAACATGAACTTCCTCATAATGTCCCTATTCTCTAGTTTGACACGAGTATCCACCAGAGTGTCCACAATCTCAACATATCTAAAATACTGCTGAGTCATGGTTTCACCAGTCTTGAAGGTGAAGTTCTTAAACTGCTGCTTCATGAGGTCTTTCTTGTTCTCCTTGGCTTCCTCGGACCCCTCATACATCAGGTTTAGTGCCTTCCATGCCCGAGTCATACTCATAACCGCATCAGGTCTCCAAGGTGAACGGCCTCTGGTCGATGGAACAATGTAGGCAAAGGAAGTCGGCAAAATGGATCCGTAACCTCGGGAAAAGGATTGGCTCTGAGGGCTGGGCACGGGGTCCTGTCCCGAACCCGTCGGCTGTTGGTGGACTGCTCGAGCTGCTTTCGCGGCCTTTCAAGTATAACCTTACATCATGAATTCTTATATATCTATCAGGTTCATGCCAATCTTTAATTCTTCTGTAGATGCTACATATAACAGTCGATTTGTGAATCCTCTTAGGTTCAGGTTCAATAACTCCTTTTGATTGATTATTTAGCTTGTGATTCAGTTACGGGTGTTTTTAGAATTTCCTCTAAATTTGCATAATTATCTCTAACCCCACATACAAGGATTTTCTTCACCAATAGAATTTTTTTTTAAAATAGGGTATTTAGAGAGGGATGATTGACAAAAAGGGTTTTTCTCTCTGAATTTTAACATTAGAGGTACCCGCCCCTGATATGGGCGGGTTCTTAGTCTCAGTCAACGCATCAGTGGTGGTGTCAGATCCAACTCAGAACTCACCCCTGCCACGGGCGAGTTCTTAAAAACCCAAAATTATTTTTAATTTTTTTTTATTTTCTGGTAAGTGGCTTTGGAGATTGAAAAAGCATAAGTGTCAAATGGTACTAATACCTAGAACTCGCCTCTACCATGGGCGACTTGAAAAATAAAATTTAATTTTTCTCGTGTGGTGCATGTGTGGGTGATGTATGTGATATCTCAAATCCTAGAGATGTCAAGTCAAACTAGAAAATTAAAAAAAATTAAAAAATAATTTTGGTTTTTGAGAACTCGCCCATGACAGGGGCGAGTTCTGAGTTGGATGTGACACCACCACTAATGCATTGACTGAGACTAAGAACCCGCCCATATCAGGGGTGGGTACCCCTAATGTTAAAAGTCAAAGAGAAAAACCCCTCTTGTCAATCATCTCTCTCTAAATATTTTTTTAAAAAAATATCTCCAATAATGTAGCTCCATGTTTTATGAAGACCTAGTTTTTAGTGGGATTGTAGACATAGTAAGCGATTATTTTAGGGTATCCAACTAAAACATATATATCGCCACTAGAATCTAGTTTATCTGAAGATTCATGGGTAACATAAGCATTACAACCCCATACCTTAAGGCAGGACACTTCGGGTTTGTTCTGATGCCATATTTCAAAAGGCGTTTTCTCTATCTTTTTAGTCGAAGATAGATTAATTATTTTAGTGGTGGTCCTTAGAGTTAAACTCTAAAAGGAGAAAGGAAGGTTTATACGACACATCATTAATCGACCTATATCTAATAGTGCTCGATTCCTCTTTTTAGACACACTTTTAAATCGGGCTATTTTAGGTGGAGGGAGTTGTGAGATAACCCGATATTTACTTAGATGTTTGTCAAACTCTTAACTAAGATATTCTCCACCTCAATTCGATAGAAGTATCTTAATCGTCTTGCCTACTTGATCTTGCATTTCGTTATATTATTCTTTGGACATATCAAAAGCTTCATGTTTATGCTTTATAAGATAAGCATAAACCTTCTACTAAAATCTTTAGTAAAGGTAACAAAGTACATTTCTCCATTCATGGCTATTGTTCTAACAAGTCCACATACATCAGTATGTTTCCTAACATTTCCTTAGCTCTTTGACCAACACCTGCAAAAGGAAGTTTTGGTCAACTTTCCATTCAAACATGATTCACATTCATCAAAGAACTCTTAACCAGTGGAATCTAGTATTCTTGTAGTCTGGAGTTTCTTAATGTCATTCTTGTTTATGTATCCGGGTCAAAAATGCCATAGATGCTTATTGTTAAAATCGAATTTCATATGTTTGTTGGAGGAGTTGTATATAGCGTTATTGTTATAATGTTTTATCTCGTAGATTACATTATGTTGTTTTGCATCAATATAAAATACTTTATTCAAAAATACAATTATTAAAGACATTTAAATCCTTTTCATGCAAAACCTAAAATGGAAACAATATTCATAATCAAACTAGGTATGTAGCAAACATTGTTAAAATTAATTATAAACCATTAGGATGTTAAAGAACATATTCTCTCATTGCCTTCGCTACAACCTTCTGTCCATACTAGCATAGAGTTCCAAGTCACTTTGCTTGAGTTTCTCAACCTTTCTTATTCCCTACAAATCATTACAAACTTCAGAACCACGTCTAGTATCAAACACCCAAGATTTTGTAGAGAATGAGAAGATTTAATTAACAAATATAGCTGAGGTTTCACCAGAAGCACTCTTCTGTTGCCACGTAATTTGGGCAATGCCTCTTCCAGTGTCCGACTCATCACAATAAAAGCATTTGAAATCTTTTACAGGCTTTTTCTTTGTGGCAATCTCTTTGTCCTTCCCCTTACCTTTCATGCTCTTTTTGCCCTTTCCCTTGATATTAGGGTTCCTAACTTCACCCTCCTTGATTATTAACACTAAATCATGTTTACTTGAACTTGGTATGTTTATCTTAGTAGTTTTAAGCATTAAATACAACTCTATGATGGTCTTGTCCCATGCATTTATATTATAGTTCATGATAAACTGTTCATATAATTTAAACACTGATTTGAGGATTATATTCCTAACTAGCTCATTTCTTAATGGTCCTCAAAACAAGCTAGGTGATCAATGTAACCTTTTCTCTTTTACGCATGAGTGCTAACGGAAGAACCCTCTTGCATAGAAGTAGTGATAAATGATTGCATCATTTTAGAATGCTTATGTCAAGACTACTATTTAAACATTTCCTTTAGTTACTCGACCATGTAGAAAGCAAACATGTTAGATTCTGAAGCTTTGGTATCATGATAGCTAGCATGATACAAAAGACTTTTATGGAGTCATTCACATGCTTTTCTCAGTTTCTATAGGCAGCATCCATTTAGGTAGTGGGTTTTTTAGGTTCGGACCTTAAAGAACATTCAATTTGTTTTCTGCCTAAAGAATAATTTTTAGGTTCCTTAACCAATTAATGAAGTTGGAATTGTTGAGTTTTTTTATTTTTAATGATTGACTTAAGAGAATAAATGGAGGTGGGATTTAATTCGAGAGACATCTATAAATTCAAAAGAAAATCATAGTATTTTCATGTTTGCATTCTAATTAGATGTATGACCCATTGCAAAATATATAATTAAGAATGAGATCTTGTTTCACCATAACTCAGTGAATGGCTTAAACACTCTTCACTAGCATGATTATGCAAATGGGTAGTGATTACCAATTATGTCAACTCCATAACTCTCGGTGTGGGTTTGCATGACGAGTGTTGTCAAGCATTGGTACATTTAACCCTAACTATGCCCACTTAAAATATTCAAATGATATTAGTCTTAATCAGTAACTATAAAACTGACCTAAGTAACTTAGGAAATATGGTTGTACTTACCACCAAAACTGTAGGCTCAAATGCAGGTAATCTCTAACATCAGGGGTTTGGATAGATTGGGTGAAGTGTCACTAATTTAGAGTGACGCAAAATATCGATTTTCTCTTGAGATTCCTATTATGTGTTTAATTATCGTTCCAGTAAAAGAAATATTGGACGACTTGTAACATGAGGCAAGTTGTACAATATTAGTAAAATCTGACTTTACATTTGTTCTTGATAATTGCTTGAAACTCTTTTCAACACTTAATACAATCTTGAAACTCTTTTCAACTTATTTAAACTGATCCCATCGCAAACCGTTTATCGCAAACCGAAACTAATAAATAAACCTTAAAAATTTAATGTTTAAAATAAACACCATCTTAAACTTGTTTTTATGTTTAAAATAAAAAAATTATATTAAATTACCTTTCCGAGTATTGTTAAACCATTTAATTACTCGTCGTCTTTTGATTTGTGTCAAAATTAATTTTGTAAACACTTTGCGGTTTTTAATTATTTCCCTAAATAATATATTCAACCAAAACATAATATAATATAATCAAATCGAGTAGCTAGTTAAAAATTGTTTAGTTTCGTTTGAGCCATCAAATGACACCGAACTAGTCTAAGGGTTGCAATATGATCACTCATCTTGCATGTTCCTAATTAATCCAAGATCTCTATCTTGAATCTCGTTTGTCTTCACTTTCGGCCTTTGAATCTTTGTCTTTGGTTCATAATAATTCAATAAACATTTTTTACAACAAAATTTAAATAAACCTTTTTGGATTGATTAGAGTTAAGCTAACCAACAAGTTTTATGGAATCACACTTAACAAATAATATAAAATCTCCATTATGTTTTAATTATCAAACACTATGAATACAATAAAAATATAGATTACTTAGTGAGAACACAAGAATACTTTCAAAGTATATTTCACCTAATATACTTTGCATAATACAATAGGAATACAAGTTATTGTTGGGAAATAAGGGTGTGAAAGGGAGTCTTTCTAACACCCTTGTCCCACATTGGTGTGACAAAGGAAATATTATGTGTTTATATGTGGAAACAAGGTGAAAGGTATTGAATGTCTTTATGATACCTTTTACACCATGACCTACCCGCGCGCAGGGGGGGGGTGCAAAAATGGGTTTCTGGATGGAAATTTTGGGTCGCCCACGCATGACCTGCTTGGCACTTCGCTTTCCACGAGATTAATTGCTGTTATTGCAGCAGTTTTATGTGCATAAATAACACATTCTCTTTCATTGCTAGACACACTGCACAACACAAAATCCTTGCTCAGAACACTGCTGCATTCCGAGAATATTTCAGGCAAGTGGCAATTTCGGCAGCGCACCGTCGCTGTTGCGAACCGGTGTACCCTGGGAACAGACGGTGAATCTGTTTAAGGGAATTGTGTCAAACACAAGCCCGGTTCATTCCTTCTGCTTTGCGGTTTCTGTTCATTTATTTTGCTAATTTCTAACAAACTTAAACAGATTTTTCCTAATTTTCTTCTCTAATATTTCAGTGATGTCTTCCACTGTTTCTCATACCCCGTCCAGTGCGCCGATTGCAACTTCCAGAGTCTCTGGACTCTCTACTATTATGACTTCATCGGTTGCTGTTACCACTGCTTTAGTGGCCCCTTTGCCTGCCACGGTTGCAGCACATGCTGAGAAACCCGAGAAGTTTACCGAGGTGAATTTCAAGCGCCGGCAACAGAAGAAGTTCTTCTATTTGTCCACACTGAACCTAGCGAGGTTCTTAACTGAAACGGTTCCTCATATACCTGAAGAGGAAATGGATGCTCAAAATGTGAGTGCGGTTCATGCTTGGAACCATTCGGATTTCTTACGCCGAAACTATGTTCTCAATGGTTTGGCAGATTCACTTTACAATGTGTATTGTAAAGCTACTACTGCCAAAGATTTGTGGGAATCCTTGGAAAGGAAATATAAAACTGAGGATGCGGGAACCAAGAAATTCGTGGTTGCAAAGTTCTTGGAGTTTGCTATGGTAGACTCAAAAACTGTTATGAGTCAAGTCCAAGAATTACAAGTGATTCTTCATGACATCCATGCTGAAGGAATGGCACTTGCTGAGGCATTCCAAGTTGCTGTGATCATTGAGAAATTACCATCGGGGTGGATTGATTTCAAGAATTACTTAAAACATAAGTGAAAGGAAATGACAATTGAAGATTTGGTTTTGCGTCTTCGTACTGAAGAAGACAACAAAATGGCTTTAAAGAAAAATGTCGTTCCTAAAACCGCTAAGGCCAATGTTTTTGAACATGGCCAATCATCATACAAGGGTAACAAGAGAAACAAACGGGGTGGGTTTAAGAAAACCAATGGGAAAAATCAGCACCTTGGAGTTAAAGGTGGTATTGGGAAGAAAAAGTTCCAGGGAACTTGCTATAATTGTGACAAACCAGGGCACAAAGCTAGTGATTGCAAGCTTCCCAAGAAAGAAACTGCTCGGTAAGCAAACATGGTTGACAAGCTGGTTGCAATGATTTCTGATCTCTCAGTGATGTTCACTGAGGTTAACTTGGTTGGGACGGATGCCAAGGATTGGTGGATTGATACCGGGGCGACCCGTCATGTGTGTTCTGATAAAAGTCTCTTTAGTTCTTTCAAGGAGGTTACCAATGGTGAGAAATTGTTCATGGGAAATTCTGCAACTGCTGAAATCAAGGGGGAAGGCGATGTGGTGTTAAAGATGACGTCTGGGAAGGAACAAATGTTGACTAATGTGTTGTATGTTCCTGAGATTCGTAAGAATCTCGTGTCTGGTTGGCAAAAGTAAGAATGAGGCAATTGATAAGTTTGTCTTATTCAAAGCCGAAGCTGAAAATCAATTAAACCGAAAGATTAAAACGGTAAGGAGTGATCGAGGTGGTGAGTGTGTTTCACCTTTTGCAGAACTTTGTGCAAAAAGTGGAATCATACATGAGTTCACTGCACCTTACTCCCCTCAATCAAATGGCATGGCGGAACGCAAAAACCGTACTCTTTAAGAAATGATGAATGCCATGTTGATAAGTTCTGGGATAAGTAAAGACGTGGGGGGACGCTCTCTTATCAGCAAATTTTGTCCTTAATTTGATTCCCCGAAAAGAAAAGGACATAACATCGTATGAATTGTGGACGGGAATTAAGCCGTCTTATAAATACTTACGAGTTTGGGGGTGCCTAGCTAAGGTGGTAGTAACACCACCAAAGCATCTTGTGATAGGACCGAAAACGGTAGATTGTGTGTTCATTGGATACACTCGATTGGGCGGTCCACTTTGATTTCTTGTATATAACTCCAAGAATCCAGGAGTATGTGATGGGACCATCTTGGAAGCAAAAGATGCATCATGGTTTGAGCACATATTTCCATGTTTGGAGAGACACAAATCTGGTTCAGCAAACCCATTTGACGAAAGTGTTCTACTTGATGAACCGAGGCCATCAAAACGCGCGGGGGAAAATATTTCAAAAGAAGAGGTTGAAATTAATGAAGGTGAAGTCCGAAGAAGTAAGAGACAAAGGACTGAAATATCCTTTGGTCCTGATTTCCTCACCTACATGGTTGAGGAGGAACCACAGACGTACCAACAAGCGATCACTTCATCGGATGGGCCTCAATGGAGGGAGGCGATTTAATGTGAAATAGACTTTATTTTACAGAACCATACGTGGGAGTTAGTGGATCTTCCTCCAGGATGCAAACCACTAGGATATCGATGGATCTTTAAGAAGAAGAAGAAGCCAGATGACACCATTGATAAATACAAGGCAAGGCTGGTAATCAAAGGATACAAACAGCGAGAAGGCTTGGATTATTTTGACACATATTCGCTGGTGACGCGAATAACCTCCATTAGGTTGGTACTTGCCATTGCAGCAATTAGAAATTTAGAAGTTCATCAAATGGATGTGAAAACAGCTTTCTTGAATGAAAATCTGGAGGAAGAAATCTACATGGAACAACCTGAAGGTTTTACAGCCAAAGGGCAAGAAAAGAAAGTGTGTAAGCTTGTTAAATCCCTGTATGGATTGAAACAAGCTCCCAAACAATGGCATCAAAAGTTTGACCATGTCATGATTGATTCTGGGTTCAAGATCAACGAGTGTGACAAGTGTGTGTATGTGAAGGACACCCCAGCAGGATATGTTATCCTATGTCTATATGTGGATGACATGCTCATTGCTGGAAGTAATGAGAAGGTGATAAAGTCTACTAAAGACATCTTGAGAGCAAGGTTTGACATGAAGCATATGGGATTAGCAGATGTGATTTTGGGAGTACAAATCACACGAACCCAAAATAGACTTGTTATAAGTCAATCCCACTATGTAGACAAACTTCTTGAGAAATTTAATGCGAATGACTCTAATGTGGCTAAAACTCCCATTGACACGAGTCAACACTTAGCCAAGAATCAAAGTGAACCTGCTAATCAATTAGAGTACTCAAGAATTATAGGCAGTTTGATGTATCTAATAAGTTGTACCAGACCAGACTTAGCATATACGGTAACCAGGCTAAGCAGATACACGAGCAACCCAAACTCAACCCATTGGAACTGTGTGACTCGGTTGCTTCGGTACTTGAGGTACACTCGGGACTACGGACTACATTACATGAGATATCCAGTAATTATTGAAGGTTACAGTGATGCAAACTGGATATCTGATACGAACGATTCCAGGGCAACAAGTGGGTATGTGTTCACACTTGGTGGTGCAGCGATATCGTGGAAATCGGCTAAACAAACGATCATTGCCATATCCACGATGGAATCAAAATTCATCGCTTTAGATAAAGTGGGTGAAGAAGCAGAATGGCTACGTCAATTTGTAGAAGACATACCAAGATGGCCGAAGCCGGCATCGGCCATATGCATACATTGTGATAGCCAATCGGCAATTGGCAGAGCTCATAACACAATGTATAATGGTAAGAACAGGCACATAAGACGTAGGCATAACACGGTACGACAACTAATCTCTACGGGAGTTATCACTGTTGACTATGTGAGATCAAAGGATAATATTACGGATCCACTAACAAAAGGCCTAAATAGAGAGTTAGTCTACAAGTCGTCCATGGGAATGGGACTGAAGCCCTTGAGAGGTCAAGTTCATGCGAAGGAAACCTAACTCAGCTGACTGGAAATCCCAAGATCTGAGTTTAATAGGACAACCTACTTGTATGAACAGGTGAGGTCACTGTGGGGGAGAGTCGGTTACCACTCCACGTTTTTTAAGAGGGAGATTACTATAGGATTTTGTATTCTTCCTAGTCCATTCCTGAAAGTGACAAGATCAAGGTTAAGTCTATGACTTTTAATGATTCGACTAAGGTAAACTTTCCTAGTGAATCACCTATGTGAGAGAGAAGTGGGGTCGCTTCAAAGGGTATTGTTTGGGGCACCATACCTAATAGCTCTCGCAGAACCAGGCACATGTCCAGGACCATAACGGACACAACTATGAGGACTTGACGTCGTCAGGAAGAGTCTTGTGTGAAACGTATTGTTGTCCACACAAACAGCAGACGAGTTCAAAGACATCAATGTCTACTCAGAGCCAGTGGGCTAAGTGCGTTTCATGAGCGAAGGTTCAAAGGGTTACACCTACCTATCGTATGCAAAACTCAACCGTTGAAATGAAATCGGAATGCGATTGATTCTGAGAATGACTCCCATTCATGTGGGGGTTTGTTGGGAAATAAGGGTGTGAAAGAGAGTCTTTCTAACACCCTTGTCCCACATTGGTGTGACAAAGGAAATATTATGTGTTTATATGTGGAAGCAAGGTGAAAGGTATTGAATGTCTTTATGATACCTTTTACACCATGACCTACCCGTGCACAGGGGGGGTTGCAAATGGGTTTCTAGCTTGAAAATTTGGGTCGCCCACGCACGACCTGCGGACACAAATGCCGCTCCGAAAATCCGCGTCCGCGTGAATCTGGTTTTTTGCTCCAACCCGTTATGGTTTACTTTTGCTCTAGAAACTGTTGACGTGCCAAACTCTTGGCTTTCTCACAACAGTTTTTTGGCTCTTGGCACTTCATTTTCCACGAGATTAATTACTGTCATTGCAGCAGTTTTCGGTGCGCACCGGTGTGCCCTGGGAACAGACGGCGAATCTGTTTAAGGGAATTGTGTCAAATACAAGCCTGGTTAATTCCTTCTGCTTTGCGGTTTCTGTTCATTTATTTTGCTGATTTCTAACAGTTATCAACTCCACAGCCAAACCTTCTTAAATTGTATAAGTATAAAGTATTTATACTAGACAAGAGATCACTAAAAAATAAATCTACATCGTCAATTCTAGAATCTAGATCAAGGTGAACTACAACCATTTAATCTTTGTGTTGTGGCATACCATGAATACATGCTCTAGCTAGATAGAAAATACTTAAACAAACAAACAAAAATAATACATATACAAATAAGAAGCAAATATTCAATAATTGTAAAGTTAGAGTTGTTCCATTACTTATCAACACTTACACGAAATTATACACCAGCTCATAAAGTGTTTTTTGGTAGGAGTCTATGCTCAACAAATTATGTCTTTCAACATGCTTTCAGCAGACTTGACCATTAGCAAATTGAGAAATCAGTAGATTGTATTAGCTGCAGTAGAGATAATTTTTACTTATGAATAGCTTCATCTGGTAATATCCCAACAAACCTATCTTTTACAAAATGGTTCCAAAACATCCAAAAATACAAAAGATTACAAAGAAATAAATACAACCAAAATAACCATGGGTCGCTAGTGTTTAATTTTTCAGACGATCAACCATAAAACAAATAAAAGTACAAACTTTAATAATAATATTAATATAAATTCAATCTTTTTGTCAAAGCTTCTAGCTTTTTATCAAAAGATCCAATCTTTTTGTCAAAACTTTGATATTTTGGCAAACGATTTAGTCTTTTAATCAAAACTCCGATCTTTTCGTCAAAAGACAATCTTATTGACAAATAAAAACGCAAGATCGTGTAAATAATGTTTAAGCACGCATAAACATGGCTCTAATAACACTCTTAGGTATCGTGTATCACTTTTAACTATTAAAGTTATGACTTTATTATCAAAGTTGTAAACTTTTTTGTATTTTAGAGTGAAAGGGAGTTCGCAGGATTAGTTAATTCAAAATTAACACCCAAACCAAGAATCCAATTACATGCGATTTAAATAAAATCAAATACGCAACTATATGGTGTATAAAGTTTATACCTTTAACGAGCAAACCAAAACTTCACACGTTGGATGCAATAGCGGTCTAGCTAGTTGACCTCTTGACGATAAACCAAACAATATACGCACCGATTGCGCCGAAGGACAAAAACCGGTGGTAGTGGCAACAGTTTAAGGCGGTAATGACGACGGATGGTGTTGTTGGTCGAACTTGCGACCGTAAGGAGGGCGTAGATATATGTGACAACCAAGGGTTGGGAACTAGAGTTCCCCCCTAATATTATATTTATGATCTAATTATTTACCTTTAAAGTTCCCGGTTAATTAACGTTCAATAAACTTGATAATTAACAATTAGTTTCTAGCAACCCTTGTGGTTTATTAATTAACATTTAATTAAATAAATCTCATAAACGTTTAAATGTTTAACTTTTAAACTTTAAACAGTTTAACCTTTCTATTAATTAATTATTTTAATAAACAGTTAAATAATGATTATTTATGTAAATAACCAAACACCATTTATTCAATGCACGTTTCATGAACTATAACGCGCAACAATTAGACGCTAATCTTTTTTTGTTGTCAAAAGTGTAATTCTTTGAAATGTATCTCGATAGTAACGTTGATATTATCGATAATCTAACATCTAATATCCAATAGAATCATCTGATGGTGAAGAGTTGTTCATTAGTAAGGTGCAAGCGTTGGGCCGACTTATTTCTCATCTCCACGAGGCCAAAACTTCACGTTCAATACGAAGATGGATAGGTTTTTCTTTTTTAATTTTTAATTTTTTTAGTTTTTGAACATTTTAAATGTTTTATATTTCAAGTTCAAGATTATGAATGTTTTTTATACAATTTTTAATGTTTTTGGTATCTTAGTTCGTAGGTATTCAAGAATCACATAAAAACTTATTTTCTAGCAAAAAAAAAAAAAAGAAAGAAACACCAAAGCGGTACCAAATCGATAAAGTACAAAAACTGGGTATTGAAAATGGTATCGAACTGATAGATTCGGTACGGCATATGGTACCCGCTTTTACTCAAATGCGGTATCGGTATTTTTGAAGAACGGTACGCATCTTATCCCTAGTCATAGAAGAATTTTGATAGCATCAAAATTAGGATAGATTGTAAGATTATAAAAGATTAATGCTTACCAAAATGCTAAAGTGTACACATAGGAATGAGTTCTAAACACATGTTTGAACTCACTTGATTTGATGTGTTTTATATTAACATGGCTACGCATGTTAGCATGCATGAGATGATGTAATATAGCTAGGCATGACAGACGATGTGCATAGCTACACTTAAGTCGATACTATGCATTAGAACAAGAGGCAAACGATTGCTACGCATACAACAAATGCTTAAGTCAATGATGCTAAATAAGTGCTACGCATCAGATAGCAATGCAGATGTTTAATGAGTTGACATTGATAGGTTTGTTTAGAGCTACATATAAAGAGATTAGAAGCTTGTATTTGTAACACTTTGATGAACAAATTTTGTATCAAAGAAGCATATTCTAAAAATAAATAAATAAAAACTAAAATTATTTACGAATTGTATTCTTCGTTATAGTAATATCAGTTCGTGTTCTTGAGATAGTAATATCAGTTCGTGTTCTTGAGATAGTAATAGCATTCGTGTTCTTGAGATAGTAATAGCAATTCGACAGTGATCATTGATTGAATCTTGAGAATCCACATCACAGTTGCGGATTCTTTCAAGTTTCAATCCTGACATTTTAAAATACTTTAATTGAAGAGATTCGATAGTTCTAACTTAAATTAGAATTCAAATTCATTTCTCAACCACAAACCAGAAATGCAATTCAATATCCAAATCCAACAAATTTTACGAATTAAACAAATTTAATAATGAAATTCAAATTCTATTTCCATTGAATTCTACAAACCGAACCGACCCAACCCCAAAGGGCTAGGGTTTGCTGTGAGATTAGGCATTCACGCCTATAGCTACAGGTCATCTTGTCAAAAGAAGCAAGTCCAAGCAATAACAGAACCCACCCATACTCAGATTCACATTTATCAAGTCACGCATCAAATAGAAGTCTATTGTGCACTTTGTGAAAAAAGTCTACCTACCAAACATGATTTTTTTTATAGTGTTGACTTGTACAAACAAAGCTTTGTTTTATTTAAAAAATAAACAAATATAACTCATTCTCCTTTCCAGTCTTTTAATTCACTGCGTGGCGCATATAGCTTGGCCATTTGTACCTCAGCATCAGTGTCGTTTACTACACCACGGCAACTTGGGAAACCACAATAACAAGGAAGCTGTTCATCAATCGAAAAGAATCTGCAATATCAAATAACACGATGCCATCAAACAAAGATAAAAGCAGATACCGAAGAAACCAAGTAAATAGAATAAAACCTGTAGTCATATGTCAGTTCTTCCCACTCTGCAATATCTCTCTTGGCAAAAATGATTATGTGTTCATCACCATTTACACTTATAACTCTTGAATAACAATTTGGCTGAAAACAAACAAGATTTAATATATACACTGTCACGGACATCCATTGTGTAAAATGTGGCCGAATATGAAGTGAACTCATTTTAGCTCATCTACTAACACAAATTCTCAAGTTTTGTAATGGACTGCCAGATATTTTGTAGCAGCAAATCATAAGAAAATATTGAACAATTCTTCGTTTCTTTCATGATTTTCTAGAGTCGCTAAAAACATTTCATTTACTGAAAAACATAATGTTTCATGTCAAAGAACAAAATCTTTTTAAAGGATAAGCCTACTTAGACCAAACAAAACTAAGAAAATAGGCGTGAAATACATCCCAGCTTCATCAGTTTCTTAAAACCCATTGATTTGATTGTTACATATTAGTTATTTCTAGAAAAACAGATAAGTTTCAGCTTATAAAATTTTTTATTACTCTCACCTACAATTACACAAAGAAAAGGATCATAAAGAACAAGAAATATAATAAAGCACAGAGCTTAACATACTTCACAAGAGTGGTTTATTAAATGTGCAATGCTTCCTGCTCTGGTGGCATCAATTACACGTTCATCATCGATCCGAAACATGTATGTCCCTGCACCCTGCAAACAGATGTATGCCAAACAATATTCACGTGTCTAGCAATTTCATAATGTCCTTACAGAAACATAAACAATTGCAAACCTCTTTGTTATGATTAAATCAGTACTATACTGCAGTTAGAAATAATGGTATAGAAGCATGAGCATGTAAAAAATAGAATAAATGTTATATGGAAAAAAGGATGTGCACTGCCCAAGCAAAAAGAAAAACAGATAATGGAACAGCCATCAACCACAACAGACAGCCACAAATCACAATGCAAACTGAGTGCTACAAAACAAGGAACCATGAACTATGCAGTTTTATGTTGGTCTGCTTTGAAGTTTCATCTGTTATAGTATCTACTAAACTTTGAGCTAATGTCAAAATGCCACTTTGACTTTCAGACGATGATAACTTACCATTGGATCAAAGGACCTTACTAGACAGCCTTTGAATATGAGACAAGCAGTGAAAAGAAATGGTTAAGTCAATTCATTCCTGGGCCATGCAATCAAGCTCGTAATATGTAACTGCTGAATAACATTATCTCCTTGTTTAAATAGCTACATCAATTTGTCATACAAATATATCAATGGGTGTGTATTTGAAAGAGACTAACACCAGTCTGTAAATATATAAATGGGTTGTGTAACTATTTCATTCGTTAAATACCAAGTACCTAATGTACTTCCTATCTAAATAAGAATTAGCAGCCAGTGGTTTTATTTCTTATTTGAACTACACTTTTCCATAGAGGGGTCCTAATGTTGTACAGACAAAGAAAGGTCGTTGATCACGGTTTCAAAAGCGTGAGGCACACTGAAGCATTTAGGTCCCGAGAGCACAAGGAGAGAGCTTCACGTACATGAGATGTTGCTCTGTGTTCAACCAAGAAACTTAATCTACAACCAAAAGCCACATCTCTATTCATACCACCTCTTCATCAAGTAAGCCATTCATAATCTCCTCATCCTTTTGGTTGTTATTACATACTAGCCTCATCGAGACCCTAATTTGACCCATATGTAATGAAGTGCCACCTGAAGGCCTGAGGTGTTTTTCAGATCGCCTTGATAACCTCACATCTTTGTGCTATTTTTAAAACCAAGCCACTGATTTTTCTAAAATGCTATAATTGAATAGGCCAGAATGTGAAAGATCTTGAAGAGGCTTTCTATTTTTACAATCATCGTATCACATGTTATAATTGCCTATAAGTCCCCAATTTGCCTCAATGTTTTTCTATAACTCAAATGGTTAGCTGCTTCTCATGATCAGATTAGTGCTTTTTGTATGCAATCTTAATGATCACCATGATTGAAAAAAATACCATTTGAGAAATGGAGTCTCCAAATGAAGCAGCTTCAGAGCTTCAGAATGAAATTGCCAACCTAGCATATGCAGTTTCTAGGTTGTATGCTTCAATTAATCACAAATCATTAGAAGCAACACCTAAATGATTAGTATATCTATACTTGGTTATTATTTATACTTTGAGTAGACAAATTAATAGGTTTCGCGAGGTTGGGTCACCTTAAGTCAGCCAGCCAGTTTGGGATTTTTCTAAACCATCATACAAGGTGCCTATGGGATTTGGTATGCGGTTGGAGCTATAAACCAACTACTTAGGCCAAACCGGATCGTGTATAAGTTTATATTATATATGTATATAAATAAACATACATATGTTCAGTGCAGTCAAGTCCAATTGGTTGACCATTTACTTTTAAGAAATAACAAAGGTTCAAAACCCATGTCTTTGTTTTTAAATCTTATCCGAGTCCCTTCTATATTTTATTAAAACTTCCCAGCCTTTTAGTCTTATAGTCCTTTGGTTTTTCAATTGAAGATGTCAAGAATTTTATAGCTTTAAATTTTGGCAGTTGCTTCTGTGTGTTTTCTGCTTTATACAATTAATATTTTTTTTCTGAAGGATGAACTTGCTTGTTAACTTTAGGTTATAAAAATTTTAACATTTAGACTTATTGACAGAATTTGTTATTTGTCACAACCTCAATAATTAGATTTTATTTTAGAACATAAATGGCTACATAATTATTTATTAAAAAGAAGCAAGAAAAATAGGCTCAAGCTGCTAAACCAGCCAAACCAAACCTTTTACGTTGTTAAGAGAGAGAGCATGATCATTGTTGTGGTTTTCTACATTTCATCCTTTTTCCTTCCAACTACGACACTTGTGATAAGCAAACCGTTACCAATTTATAAGAGAGGAATTGTCATATTGGGAAAAGAAATTGTAAAAATCAAGGTCACTGGAAAACCAGTAGTTTATATGAAGGTCATGTCCAGGAAGGACAAGTGTAGTCCAAGATCAAGAGTTTTAAGAGTTTTAATATGCCTGGATAATTATAATATCAACTCCAATCAAGCCATGAGCCATTTTACACTTACAAAAACAGAACAAAATCAATGAGAGTAAAGCCAAAATGGAAACAGAAACCAAAAGATTGACAATTAAAGATCAAACAAAATTGGGATTTTGTAAACATAACTTACTAATGTGTCAGGTTATTAAAATATACGACAAAGGGGGTGGGGGAGAATATGATGAAAGCACTATGCATCAATTGCACAACACTATCTAATATCTATAGTTCTCATATAGTAATCAAATTTTTCAAGAATAGTAAAGCTTATGGTAACATAATATTAAAAAATCTACTTACCACCAATGAGTTGTATATCAAATGCTCTCTTCTGTCAGCTATAGAAGGTCTAACAATTTCACCAGTATATTCAATTACCTGTGATATATCATATCAGCTGTAATAAGTGTTGAGAACCTCAATGGAAAAATTATTATAAGGACATCAAACAATAATAGAAAATTATTTCTAGAAAATAGATGTCTTACCATATCACCCGCTTTGTGTGGTTGTTTTGCAAAGATGCCAAAACCATGTATTGCAGATTTCCCTGTGCCGAATAACAGCTCAAAAAGAAAGAAGGGAAAAATGACAAAAAAAGTATGTCCTTTACTGTAGGAAAGAAAGAGGGGAGGGAGGACTCATTATATTCAATATAAAGCAACAGATTAATTTCACATTGTGCTTAAGAACATGTGCTAATTGCAAGAGGAGATCTAGTGAGATAGAACAGCAGAAAACTCAGCCTTAGTTCAATAGTCACAAGTTACCTATCTCAAAAAGATATTGATATTCTCACAAAGATCAGAATGATAATATTCTAAATCCCAAGTTCCACATGCATTGATTTACATGGTACACAAACAGATGATAATCAACAATATTTAGTTGTTAGTTATTATAGCCTGTTAAAGTGATATCCACCAATTGATATCAATAGAATACCAAAAAGGAATAATGGATCCTATATACATACGCTTACAACATGTCATGCATCTAATTGTCTTCATAACCAAAATCACTGGTCAAGTAAATATGGATGTATTTCATAGAACCTAAGAAATAAATCTAAGAAAGAGTGAACAGACGTAATACGCAAAAGGATTAAGAGAACTATGTTTACCAAATGCTAGTCTCTTTCTGAATGTTGTCCTCATGTATATATACTTCTCAGACATAGAAAATATGCTTGTATAAGATTCGAACAATGAGTTTTTAAGTTTGCCGATATCAGAATATGGAACTTTGCCTGAAGACTCGTGATTACGGAAACCACCCACCAAATAAGGTATGTTTTCAACATATGTTCGTTTCAATGATGCAGCAGCAAGGGCTTCAGGTTCTTTTCTTCCTCTTCTCCCAAAATAATCATAGGGCTCTGCTCATATTTATTTTATTTTAAAGAAAAAGACGTCAGATGCTAATATACCATTTTGCATAGGCATATCAAATCAAAGTTACGTCAGAATTTAAAATAAAATGATTTAAATCAAATGACCTAACAAAAGTGATCAGCGGTTAAATGGAGAAAAGGAAAGAAGAAATGACACACCAGTACGAGCACAGCCAGAAGGATTCACATGATGAGCATCATCTGCATGTTGACTTGATATTTGAACCATGCGTTCATCAGGAACAAAACGTTCAATCATAGGATTAGGGCTATGCCTTTTACAAAATGATAAAAGACGAATGCATTGATTCTCCTCATCTTCGTCAATAGGGACAAGCTGCAGTCTATCTGCATCTGCAAGCTATGCAGACATATAATAGTATACAAAATATAGATTAAGAACTGGCTTCATTAAAACAATGTATTTAATAATAAAAAGGCTTTTTATCCACTTCTTAAACATCTAAGGTTGATATTTAATTTAAGATATAGAAGAACTCATTACCTCGGCACAAAATCCAGCAGCACGAGCACAAAGCGGATGATACGCAACATAGCATGCATTGTTTGAACACTGCATTAGCAACTCAAAGTAGGTAACAAGGTAATGCTAGTGACATTCACTCAACATAGGTATACAATGATGCTTCTAATTTAAGAAAGAGCATGCTTCTTAAACAATTAGATTAGCAAGAAAAGCTGCATAACCAGTCAATAAATGACACCACTTCGATCATTGCTGATATTCCCATCCCACCATCAACATTATATAAAAAAGTTAAAACAAATACTTATTTTGAACAGAAAGAATGTAAAAGACACATGATATATGAATAAAAAATGGTTATATTAGTTTGACGATGTTTATCTATATCCAACATGCAGGATTATAATTACAAAAGGCAAGTACAACAGCATAGATTGCATAGAGTCCAGAACATCAACATATAAGAAAGTTGAAGCATATATACAAGTACTGTTACCTAGTGCAAACAATGATAAGAAGCAATTACCTGGATACAAGCCCCATAAGGAACACCACAGATGCTACATAAAAGCTTCCAACGATCCTGAATAAAAAAAAATCAATATAAATTAAATAAAATTATAATTTTTCTTTGAGCAATACAAATTGATTTTTTGACGTGAATGAGAACTCTTTTAACAGATTACAGATCTATTATTCAAGAAAGAGGCAGATGAATAACTGGAAAGAAGGAACTACCTTGCTAACTCTATTTAGACCATCAATTGGCTCCATTTTCTTTATATCAGATAAGCATGTTTCTGAAAGAGAGAGACGTTAAAGGATCTGAAATTAATATGCAAGAAAGATGACATGCATGACAGGAACCTGGTATCCACATAGCACATGCAAGATGAGCCCAGCGTCCATCTGTTGTAGGTTTCATTGCACCTCCTAGAAAAAGGGTGAGTTGATACAATTGCTGTTATTTGAGTCTGTTATAACCCACCCACCCCCAACTAGTTTACAATTAGAGACTGCTTTTATGTTGTATACATTATGCGACAGCAGTTTGCTAATTTCAAGATCTGAATAAACAAGTACCTGTAACTGGACAAAGGCAGCAAGGTGGAGAAATATCAGGTGCCCCTGGGCGACATAAGTTGCATAACCAAAGCACACCATCAACAGGTTCCAGTTCTCCATAACATCTTGCATGAACCTGCCAATAGAAGACAAAATAACATTGGCATCTTACGAGATTAATTGCATGTAACATGAGAAAAACAAAAGAACAAGCAGAGATAAATAAGGTTCAGTGATAAAACCATGTGCTGAAATAAAAAGGATAGTAAATGAATCTTATAGGCAATTGAATTTTTGAGTTGTAGATTGTAATGAGACAAAAACAAGGATGCTGCTTACCATCATTCTGCACTTATCACACTGCAGGAACAAATTATTGGCATATTCCTGAAAAACAATCATTTATGTTAGGAAATTATGTATTATTAATGTTGGCATATGGCAAAATGCATAAGAACATTAAAAATAAAAGATAGACGCGGGTATAGCGTCTCTGTATACGAATTGTAAGATAGCCACAGTTGTACTCTTGATAGAAACTAAAAATGAAATGGTTACCATCAAATCAAAGCATTATTTGGTATATTCAGCTTAAATAGAAATAAGTTTCACCTCATCCATGTGACAAACATTGCACTTGTCCAGGTCCTTCCATTTAACATGGACGGGTCTGTAACCAATTGGCATGCTGTGTGCTCTCCCTGATGTCAACTTCAAACTTGATGTCCCCTAAAAATAACAACAACTGTAATACAAGACTAGGTAACCAAAAAAACTGATATTTTCTAGTAAAACTGTAAAAAGCTTTGTCTAATTGAGTGAACCTAACTCAATGAAAATCATACATAGAGTAAAGCCATCATAGAATAGAGTGAGGATTGTAGCATCTTTTGATGGACAAATTGAGTAAGCCTAGCTCAATGAAAACCATACACAGGTATCGCAGCATCTTTTGATGGACAAAGTAGGAATGTTCATCAAGATTCGGATCAAACCAGAACGAGAAGATCAAAAATGGAATCCAGAACCAGTTTAGAACCAGTACAGTCTCAAAGTGGACCATAAAGGCATAGAATGAACACAATGTTGGCGTCTGATAGTTTCCGTAATATAATGAAGGTAGCAAAGAATGTATAATATTTATGAAAAGAGAGGGGACAGGACTTGAAAAAGACTAATAAGATAAAATATTTGTGTTTGACTGTTGAATACTTGTATGGTAGTACAGTTGTAGATGTACCTGTATAAGTTTCAACACATGAGGCTCAGAAAAACCAAACATATCAGCACCCGATTTGAAGAAGCTCTCGGGTGCATCTTCAGCATGGGAATTATCAGAACTGCTTGAATGCATCTTTCTTAATCTTTGGTAAATACTGTTCCAACAAGCCGAAGGATCCGGCCCATCGAACTGCATCACAAAACTTCACATTAATGCAATGCGAATTAAAATGGAAGCACGCATAACAAAGAAGAATACAAAAATCAACAAGGATTACAATTGCAGTGAAATAGTTAAGCAGTACCTGATCTCCATCATCTGTTGTAACTCTAAACACAGGCCGGGATTTTGTGCCAGCATCTCGCAGCACTTCCATCTTATATACAGAACATATGCTTGGATCTGAACCCCCACAAAAACAAACAGTTAATAATCCAAACAAGTAGAAACATTAAATGCATCAAACAGAAATGGTGCGATTATGGTAACTATATAAATAGTAGTCAACTAAATAAAAGATGCTACCTGCTAGTGAAGGAAACTTCCTTGTAGCTGTATAACCTAGAGGACAGATAGATTCCTCATCATCGCAACAATCCATGTCTTTAACAATCTTACCTACAGAAGATCACAGATAAATGAGTAAAGATACAATGAGGACAAAAAAGTTATTCCCAATTAATTAAAATTATTACCAAGCTTTAATACTTCCAGATCCCCTACAATAAAAGGGCAACTTTTAGGTTCCTTGAATTTTGTCTCTCCTATTTCAGTGCGTAAACTCTTCTTTGGGCTGCCATTACCTTCATCCTCTTCGCTGTCACCTCCGATATCTGTGCCAAAGCCTTTCCTCAGCTGTAACATACTCTTTGGAAGTTTTTGTCTGCTAAGATACCTGATCAATGGGTCCATAACATGTATATCATTATAAATATGCAATGAAACACAATTGGAAAATTCACAACAGCAAAACTATCGAGGGAAACTACAATGTTTTCTTATTACATTTTTGCTTCCTCCAAGCTTCGAATAAAATCCAGTTTCTTGCATTTCAGGTGGAAAGAAGATAGAAGCCCTTTAAGAAACGAAATAACTTGCTTTGTTCTAACCCTGGATATCACAAAATTTTACCTAGTGTTAAGCTTGAAACAGTATATTCTGGAAATAGTTAGTATCTTTAAGATATAAATGTAGACACCTGGCAAAATCATGGGTGCCAAAAAATTGTACAAGCACAGATTTTTTGCCTGAAATCTTGTTTAGACCTCGACGAATGCTAACAAATGACTCATCCAACACTATTGCTGGCCACACAGCATGACCTGAATAAACAACAAACACGGTAAGCCTAATCAAATAAGAACTCTGCAAAGAACTTACAACTACACAAAATAGAGAGTCTGCACTAATACTATGCATAGCAAGGGAAAAAGGTCATTCCTGGGCACAAATGTTCAAAGTACTGTCTGAGCACAAAGGTCCTGGACCATGTTTGCTATTCTCATAAAAGAAAATGCCAATATACTTAGTCACAAATTGAAGTGAAAGCAGCTTATTGACTAAATAGTACTGACATATGATCTTATTTGCAAGACATGAATTGAGACAATTAACTTAGTCATACACCGCCTGAAACAGCACATAAGCTCTGATGTGCACCTTTGAAAAGTTATTTTTCATGTCATAAGTTTAGTACCGGAATGGTGTGGCGACAACGCAACAAAACAAAGCAACAATTTTTAATGTCTCCCGTTGTTGATGGACCGCATTAACTAAGTAACACCCAAGTCAGGAAGCCGAGGTGCTATATTTGGCAACAACCACAAAAGCTATGTGTTATAAATGTTCATGCAAGTGGTTCTGCCACATGATAGAGGCATAAAAGCCAAAGAATGAAAAACAATGACGGATCCAAAAGTGTAAAGCCAGCTCCTGAAAGTTAATATCACATTTAATTTCACTAGCGTAAGCCAGATCTTGATGTCCTTACCAGTGAGTTTGGCCCATATTATGTCCCCAGGCTCAATATCATGACAATCATCCAGATTCGCAGCCAGTATAATCATCTCATTGACATCAAGGTCATCTGTTTCTGAACAATGAAGATCGCAAGTCAACTTTAGACACTTTATCTCCTCTGGAGACACATGGAACTTGATCCGTTCTTTAGACAGAACCACCAGCTCTTCATCACCGTCTTCATATTCAACCTATTTTTGTTGCGACAACCTTAAGAGAACCACATAATTGTGCAGGAAAACTGCTTCAAAGACTTATTGATATACTAAATAAAGGTAAAAGAAACATTACATGATGACGGTGGCTCTCCAAGTCATACTTTGCAATACGACCAAAGTACCAATCAGCATCCAACGGCCAGTAAACCTTTATAAATTAGCATCCAAAAATGTAAGTTGAGCAAACAAATAACGAATAACACGAAAGAGGTATAAAATCACTACTCGCCTTGCATTCTAGTCCCACAAATTTCTGGGGATCCACGCCATCAAATTTTAACCTGTTATCCAACATCAAAAGCTCGTATATACCATAACTCTACGCAAGTATGCAACAAATAAAACAAAGAAATAGAATTATCTCCCATTAGAACATACCGCACCCATCTCTTGGTACGACTTGCAGCAGTATTAGATTTATTCGGGTTATCAATCTCAGTTACTTCAACTTCATCACCATTTGTCTGACAATCATTTTTGCTATTGTTTTTACGTCTTCTTCTGCTACTGCTAGCGCTAGTATCATTAGCTCTGTTAACAGGCTTCTGACATGATCCTCTTAATCTTGGAGCATCAACAGAAACTAAATCCATCCCTAAGCTAACAAGCTCCTGACTCGTCTTCCTCTTCTTGTTATTATTACTATCATTGACCAAAACCCCAAGGGAACCCACCACCCCATCGTCTCCTTCAAATTCAACATCCTCAACTTTGACTTCCACAACAGAAGCCGCCTTCAAATTCGAAAGAAAAGTATCATAACCGCAATAGCCATCAGTCCTCTTGCGACGGCGACTGCGAGTGTAGAAATGAACCACCGGCGGTTTCGGTGGCTTCGGATCGACTGAAAGGTCCTCCGATAGGGAAAATTTCCTAGCTTTCACCTTCTTAGACATGACATTCGAGTATCCACTACAGGGGGAGGTAGCTGAGTACACGATGTCAAGGGGAACGTACCTCGCTTCACGATGAGGATGATGATGATTATGATGATCTTGCGATTGAACCACTGCGTTCAATTGTGATTGTTGTTCGTCGTCTTGTCGATGCTTGTTAGGGGTTAGCAGTTGTGAGGAAAATGCCATTCGATTTGTGAAATTTGGGGGTTTTGAGAGGCTAGTGCCACATTGTTGTTACTAGGGTTTCGAAATTGTAGTGGCACTAAGGTTTTTAGATGAAGTGATGGACGGATGAAAAAGCTTTATTTCCCCCACAATCACCGGTTTCCCGCCCCTTGCCTTCAGCAAAAGAAGCCATCACCATTCACACCACACCAAGGAATAATAAGAATTTAAAGTTAAAGTTTAATTTTACTTATTGAGATTTGTTAAAAATAATAATTTTTTTTTAAAAGATTAAAAACATCAATTTACCTCCAAAAGTTTCATAAATTATTTTAATTTTAATCCAAATATTTCATTAGTTGTTTTAATTTTATCCAAAATAATAAAACTTTTGGAGTGAAATTGAAACAACATATGAAACTTTTGAAGGTAAATTGTTGTTTTTAATCTTTTGGAGAAAAATAGTTACTTTACTTAAACCTTAGGGAGTAAAACTAAAATTAACTCAAGAATTTATTAGGGAGCTTCTTTGTTTTTATAAAGTTGCTTGATCATGATATTCTATAGTCATGTTAGATATAAATGACCACTATTGTCAACATACATGCTTGACTTTGCTCGCGCGTTACATGAAAAGACTACTTCAATTTTTTATGTACGCAAAGCTACCCACGTGTATCATGTTTTTTTATCATTTATCATTTATCATTGATAAAACGTACGTTTGGATGATAAAATTCAATTCATGCACGAATCTGACTCATGTATTCCTCATAACATTTGTATATTTTGATGACATTTATGTGTCTTGCTAGTAGCATTCATGTTTAATATGTGAAAGTTAACATATTTATAAACCAAATTCAAAATTCATCAAAACAATTAGGATAGAGAGATCACTATTAGTAGGTAGAATTTATCGATTATAAATGTTCCCATGGCTTCTTTTATAGTGATAACATCTGCTTCTTTATTCTTAATCTTATAATTAAACTAAAAAACACTGTTTTTTTTATTTTTTTAAATAAATAATATTTTTATATGTTTATTATTACATTTTTTTTCTTCTTCACTCACAACCAATTTCAAAAAAATATTAAAAAGTTAATAAGGATAAATAGTGTAATACCAAATATATAAATGAATAGAAACATTTTCGCTTTAATCCACTCGCAACCATATCATAACATATGAAACAAACTTATAAATATATAAAAAACCTACTACGAATGCTCTAAGTGATTAATAACTATCTGCTGATGTCAAAAAAAGGATGACACCAGGCATACTTCATAAGAGGTGAATGGGGCGTAAATTCTCCTCTCACATAATTTGTTGAGAACATATGATTTCATACACGACCTAAACACATTAAAATTATGTATCATTCCAATAGAGATTGTTATGAAAAAGATGTGAGATTGGGCTCTTTCATATTCATTATCTACCGGATCTTCTTACATAGGCATTTGTTTTCCAAAGTTTAAATTTCCACTATTATCAAATGAGTAATCATGATGAGAAATTTATCAAATGTTGCAATAATGGCAACTTTGCTTGCCACTTGATAGTAACATTTGTCTTCTATACATTAGTAAGAACTTGTTTGATAAATTTATGGAATAAAAGAACAATTATAATTGTTGATGAAATCAAGAAAACAACAACAAATGAAAGTTGTTGATGATTTCCCCAAGGATCTTTCCAAATCTCTCAAATCAACAAACAATAAACGTAGTGCGGAAACCCATGATTAATGCTATGATATCAGTGTATGAATGTGTATGATTGTGTGATTGCTAGTGCTTGAATGATAATAACTGCTTGTTTGTATTGATTGTTCAAAAGCTTACAAAAGATTAGGGTAGTATGCTATTTATAGCCTATACACAAAGCTATATACAATTACTAAACTACCCATATGTAAACGAAAATTACATAAAATCCTAAGTCTATAAGTCGTCCGCTGTGGATGATAGACTGTCCGTTGTGGAGTCTAAGTCATCCGCTGTGGAGAGAAATAAGTTGTCCGCTGTGTCTTGGATGTTGTCCGCTGTGTACACTTTGTATGTTTGTTTTGATAGTCGTCCGCTATGGACTGTTCATCCGTTGTGGATTGAACATCCGCTGTGGAGTTGATCATCAGTTGTGGACTTTTGTACATCCACTATGTATGCTTGTTCATACGCTGTGGACACTTTGAGCTTTTCTTCATCCGCTGCAGACACTTAGTCATCCGCTGTGGGCATGTCTTCATCCGCTGCCGACACTTAGCAAAAATTGTCTTTTATCTACAAACCGGAAATAGAAATTTAAGCTCTATTAGTGTATGATTTGAATATTAATGATACTAATGTGTTAGTTAATGATTGTTTGAATGTTAGAACACATTATGTTTGATTATGGCAAGCATTATCCTTTTAATGCACTTGTTGAGTCCAACAATACTCCCTCTAAGGATGATGTTGCCATCTCTTTAGTGTTTGCTTGTTTAATATTTTGATTGTTAGTAACAATGTGTGTTTGTGTTTATATGTGTGATTGTCATGGTTGTCTGATATTATGAATGAATGATTGAATGTTATTCTGATTACACATGTGTAATCAGCTTATGATGGTTGTTCTGAATTTTGTATGTTTGTTTGAATGCAGTGTTGTTTGACTGATTGGTTTACAGCGGGTGACTTTTGTTCATCCGCTGTAAAAACTTGATTGTTTTAATTTACATGTCGGATGATCATTTGTTCATGCGCTGTGAAATGGTATTGTATTCATAGCGGATGTATGTTTGCATGTCCACTGTGTGAACAGTTGTCTAAAACTTAAAACTTTTGTTTGTTTTGAAAATTTCTTCCGAGAATAAATGTTATTTGTTTTTCTTCCAAATCATATTTTGTTTGATTTTCTTCCAAAGCAAATTTTGTTTGTTTTTCTTCCGAAGCAAATGTTTGATAAATTTTCTTCCAAGGCAAATGTTGTTTGTTTTTATTCTGAAGCAAATGTTTGATAAATTTTCTTCCGAAGCAAATGTTGTTTATTAAAATGATAATTGATTGATCATTAAAATGTTTGTTAAAATGTTAAATTTTAACATGATCAATATATGGATGTTAAAATATCACTCACAAGTAATATTGTATAATGAAAAACATATGTATATGTGTCAACCTGCTATGTTTGAGTGCTGGCTTGACTTGGCTTTCTTTAAACTCAATATTTTAATATTTTGTATGTTCTTGCACTTATTCTGCTGCTTTTGATATTTTCAAGTTCAATTCTCCCCCTAAATTTTTGCATATTTATAAATTTTTTATAAAATGACAAAAAATTGATATTGACTTATTGGAAATTATCAAAGCCCAAAATGAGTGATTGTATGAAATCTTTTTGTTAGGGAAATCTGACTCCAACTAACACAAAGATTGTGTTTTGAATGCTTGATAATTGAATTAATTTTACATGACATGAGATCATACTAGTCATAATTTCTCATAGAGTTGCTTGTATGATTTTGAGAACAGACATAGACTAATACAATGTTGATTGTGGATATTATGGTCCACTTAAACTCATGCATGGTATTATTGATTGATTAAAACAGTGAGTGATTTATCATGTTGTGTGTATTTATATGATATGTATGTACCCCACATATGATTGTATGTTGATATCAATCTTCCTCAAAATATACTAGAAAGTATTTGCAATATTATAATCTAGTTACTTAGGAGTATAAATGCTCAATTTGATCTATGATAATTGATCCACATTGGGATTCTTTTCTTTTCACTTTGGAAGGTAGTCTAAAAGACTTTATTGAGTGTTCATCTAAATAGGATGTGTTCCCTGTGGGAATCTTTTGGGATCATAATGTAGGTCATTCAGGACTGTGCTTAGCACAACAGAGAATGCCTGAGTGAACTCCAGGTCTATGATAATCATAACAAAGGAGACATTTGAATGATTGAGCAATTTATAAACTGTTTCACTTGGTGTATAGCAATTACTTTACAAGCAATTTATCTTGGAGAGATCAATACTTACCATAAACCAAGATGGGTGTTTGAATACCACACAATCATAAGAATTTAGTTCTTCACTATTGTATGTGATGTTATGTGTCCCATGCTGAGCCTATCCACACATCAAACAAAGTAAGTCAGTCTTTGTTGGTGGAAAATGACTCAAGTGAAAAACTAACCAGTGTACTATCATATCTCATGTAGTATCATGTATGATTCGAAAAACTTGAATGTTTGTTTGGAAAGACATTTGGACTTTGAAAAAGTCATGTATGTTGTATGTTAATGTTGAAAACATTATTTGTTTGATTCATAGTTGATCATACCAAGTGACTGAACCAGAAATTCAAATCTTGTTGTATCAAATGGTTTTGTAAACAGGTCAGCCAATTGATTGTCTGTGTGATCTTTGATCAACTTTATCAGACCCTTTTCTGAGCAATCTCTCAGAAAGTGATATCTGATGTCAATGTTTTTTGTTTTGGAGTGTTGAATAGGATTGTCAGTTATAAACATAGCAGCAGAATTGTCTATGTGTATGGGTGTTTTAAGAAAGTTAAATCCATAATCAAGCATTTGGTTTTGAATCTAAAGCACTTGAGAACAGCATGTAGAAGTAGCTATATATTTTGCTTTAGGTATTGACACAGACACATTTGTTTGTTTCTTGCACTGCCTGGAGATCAATCTTGATCCAAGAAACTAACAACCTCCTGTTGTTGATTTTCTGTTTTGATTGCATCCACCATAATCACTGTCTGTGTATGCAAATAAAGAGAAGTCTCCATCTTTAGGATACCATAAACCAAGTGCTAGTTTGCCTTTTAGGTATCTAAAGATTCTTTTTACTACATTAATGTGTGATTCCTTTTGATCTGCTTGGTATCTTGCACACATGCAAACTACATACATGATGTCTGGTCTGCTAGCTGTTAGGTAAATCAGTGAGCCAATCATGGATCTGTATAGCTTTTGATCAATGGATGTTCCTTCTAGATATGGTCCAAACTTCAGGTCAGTTGAGAATGGTGTCTTGCTGGATGTGCAATCAGACATATTGTATTTCTTCAATATCTGGTTGACATACTTGCTTTGATTGATAAAAATTCCTTCATCTGATTGTTGAACTTGTAGACCAAGGAAGAAGGTGAGTTCTCCTATTGAGCTCATTTGGAATTTTGATAGCAAAAGAATTTCAAATTCTTTGCAAAGTTGAATGTTGGTGGAGCCAAAGATAATGTCATCCACATAGACTTGAACTACTAACAAGTCTTGTTCTTTTCTCTTTAAGAACAATGTTTGATCTATCTTTCCTCTTGTGTACCCATTCTGCAGTAGAAACTTTGACAAAGTTTCATACCACTTCATAGGTGCTTGATGAAGACCATACAGAGCTTTATCTAACTTGTAGACTCTGTGAGGAAAGTCTGGGTCTTCAACACCTGGTGGTTGAGCAACATATACTTCTTCATCTATCATTCCATAGAGGAATGCACATTTGATATCCATCTGGAAAACTGTGAAGTTCTTGGAGGAAGCATATGCAAGGAACACTCGGATTGCTTCTAGTCTTGCTACAGGAGCAAAGACATCATCATAATCAATTCCTTCCTCTTGAGTGTAACCTTGGGCAATAAGCCTTGCTTTGTTTCTAATGACAATCCCTCTGTCATCTGCTTTGTTCCTGAAAAGCCATCGTGTGCCAATGGCATATTGACCTTCAGGTAGGTCAACCAATTTCCACGCTTCTTGCTTTTTAAATTGTTGTAATTCCTCTTGCATGGCCTCTATCCAACTGTTGTCTTTCAAGGCTTCGGTGATGTTTTTAGGTACAGTTAGGGATAAGAAGAAGGAATACAAACAAATGTTTGGTGTATCAGATTGACTGCGTGTCAATCTGACATTGAGGTCACCTATGATATTCTTTAATGGATGATATTTGTGAGCTCTGGTTGTTTCAATTTGATCAACAGGAATAGTTGAATCAAGATTGGTAATTGTTTGATCTGGTGTGGATGGTTTAGCAAGGGTATTGGAGATGGTGGGATTTTCTATTTGTGAATGATCATTGAATGATTGGGGTGAATCATGAAAGAAATCTAGGATTTCATCATCATGATGTGTGTCTGGTAATGAATGATAATCATCTTCTTCAGCCGTGTCTAGCTATTTTGACCTTGTTTGCTTATCTTGCTGAGGGTCACTATTTGTTTGTGGTTGATTGATTACCGGTGAAGACGATGATGGACTTGATGTTGAAGTTCCTCTTGATGTGTTTGGTTGATCTTGAGGTGGTGTAACTATTGTACTGGAAGGAGTGACGTTTGGTCTCCTTGGAGGATCAACAGTTAAAGGTGTCTCCTGCATGCATGCACATTATGCATGGTAGAAGTTACTTTGGAAGTTTTACACACTACAAGAAAAATTACACAAGTGTAAAATCTTCCGAAGCCAAAAGACCAATTCTTCCGAAGCCAAAGATGAAGTCTTCCGAAGCTTAGAAGACAAAGTCTTCCGAAGCCTCAAAGATAGAAGACTGATTTCTTTCGAAGACAGAGAAGACATGCTCTCTGTGATCAACAACTTTTCAGAAAAGCTGACCAACTTTCTGCTGCCACTCTGCAGGCTCACCAACTTTACACAAGTTGGTGAAAAGGTCCATGCTTTAGGAAGCTGTAGATTAAGGTCTTGAGTCTGTAACTTTCTACTTTATGTAATTTTATCCTTTTTGTATTACAATAGGATGTGAGCTATGGCATGTCATAGTCACATGTCAAAAGGCAATCTGTCTTTTGACTTTACATTGATCTTGTTGTCTAGATTAGTGTTTCCATCTGGCTTTCAAAGTATGGCCGGCTGTAGGATGTAGTATAAAGTATCTCAGGTTCTTGTATTTTATTTCTATGCTTTGTAACACTTGTAATAGAACTTGAGAGCAATATACATCTTCCTTGAAAACCAATTATCTTGTTCTTAAGCTTTCTGTCTTTTGTTTACTTGTGTTATCTTAGTATCATATTAACCTGCCAGTTCCCTATTTGATCTGTTAAGTGTTCTAAGTCTCTCCTCATTGTGAAAACTGACTTGCACCCTTTCAAACGGTCCTACAATAGGTATCAGAGCATTCCAGGCTCTTGATTGAAAGATCTCACCATCTTAGATCTCTTAGTTTTTCACAAAATACTTAACAACTCAAATGGCAGCTCTTTCAAAGGCTGATATGGAAACTGGCACTATGACAAAGTCCTCACTGATCACTCCTGAAGACTTTGATACTTGGTGTCAAAGAATGGAAGGCTTCATCAAGTCTCAAGACTCCAGGATGTGGTAATCTGTTGTCTCTGGATCTTACATTCCATGCACCTCTTCAGCTGCTGCTGGAGGTGGCATGATCCCAAAGGAGGTGGCTGACTATTCTGAAGAAGATAGAAAGAAGATAGATATCGATCAGAAGGCCATGACTGCCCTCCAAACTACTCTTCCCAACTCTATCTACAGGGGCTTCAAGAAGTGCAAAACTGCCAAGCAGTTATGGGATGCACTAAAGCTCATGTATGAGGGATCCTCTGAAGCCAAGGAAAACAAAAAAAAACCTCTTGAAGCAGCAGTTTGAGAATTTCACCTACAAGACAGGTGAAACCATGACTCAGCAATACTTCAGGTATGTTGAGATTGTGGATACTCTAATTAATGTTGGAGTAACTCTTGAGAACAGGGATATTGTGAGGAAGTTCATGTCCTCTCTTCCATGACAGTGGACTCACTACTATGTTGTCATCAAGAGGACTGAGAACCTTAAGACTCTCACTCTTACAGAGTTGTATGGTATCCTCAGTGGCTACTAGATGGAGATGAACATGCAAAATCCATCTGGTAACTCCAGCAATCAGAGGGTTCAGCCCTTCATGTGGTTGAAAGGGATTGCAGAGAACCACAACATCATCTTATCTGCTACCCTGACAACTCACAAAAGGGTCCTTTCATTACCTTCTCTGAGACACCAAGGGAGAGCTACATCCAAGGAAGTCCATTCTAAGAGACAAGCTCTTCCCATGCTTTTGTGTCTGCTGATGAGAGTTCAGGCAGCTTTCTCTTCGCCCTTGAAGACCTGGACTCTATCCATCTAGATGATCTAGAGTACAAAGAGATAGTCCAGCAGATGGCTCTTCTCACTCACAGAGCCAAGAAGTTCTACAAGCGGACAGGGAGGAAGTTTTCTAGCAATGCATCCAGTGAAAGGTTTGGACTAGACAAAATTAAGGTGAAGTGTTTCAACTACAACCAAATGGGACACTTTGCAAGGGAGTGCAAGGCACCTAGAACAAATGGTGGCTAAGCACAAGCCAGACCAAACTACACTGAAGGAGTCAACCAGAATAAGAAGCCAAAGCAGCAAGCTTCAGTTGCTATTGAAGAAGGAGGCTTTGACTGGAGCTTTCAAGTTGAAGATGCATCTCCAAACCAAGCACTGATGGCTGATCATGATGAAGCCAAGGTATTGGAACATCTCTGTACTCCTGAATGTATTGCTAAAGTTAATAGATACAAGTCCTATAACTTAGAAATGAGATCTGATCTTGAGTCCTTAAATATCTTAAAATCTGATTTCAAAAGAGCTGAAAATGGATATAAACTTAAAATAGAAGATTTAGAGAAAACCATTTCAACTCTTAAACATGAACACACCAACTACAGGACTCAGATTAAAGATCTCATTACTAAGTTAACTGAATACCAGGTTGAGCTTGTGATCAGCAGAGCCAGGGCAGAAAAGCGTGTTCTTGAAGAAGAGACCTTCAAGAACATGATATCCTCATCTCTGCATGCCAAAGTGTGTTATCAAAATAAGCAGGGACTAGGATCTACTGAGATAGCTCCTCCACACTCCTTACTATCAGTAAGATCTCCAAGGTGTGAAACTTGTGAAGATGAGCTTCCCCTCATAGACCCTATGAGTAAAGAGGATGAAGAGGAGATAGTGAAGGATGGATCTGAAAAGAGTGAAGAAGATCATCCTAAGAAGGGTCATTATTCTCTAGAGGAGAGGAATTCTATTGGGTTGTCAAAGTCCAAGAGGAAGAACTTGATCAGAAGAGGAAAGAGAAAGTCCAAGAAAGCTCAAGAGATCAAAGCCACTTTCAACTCTAAGCAGAAACAAGTATTCATCTCTACAGGTTTTGAAGTGGTAAAAGCTGAAGACTCAACTATGAATCCTAGTACCAGGGGTTTTAGTTCTTGTCAACCTCAACCCAACAACAACAAGAAGAAGGCTGATTTGTTGTGTACCACTGCTGCACAATCTGAACCATCCACATCCAGCAGCAAGTCTCTCCCTAAAAGACTTGCTACTTCATCTATGAAGAAGAAGAAAGAAGTGGAAAGTGATCAAGATCAGTCTTGCTCTCAAAAGAAGGCTTCCAGAAGAATGCAGTTTGACTGTGTCATGTGTGGCAGTACTTCTCATTTAGCTAAGGATTGCATCTACAATCCTAAAAGCACTGTCTACATGATAAAGAAGTGTTGGGTTTTGGCCAACAAGAATAAATTGAAGATTTTCAAGTCAACATTCAAGTCAACAAGAAGATGAAGAATTGAAGCTTGAAGTCAAGAAGTCAACAAGAGTCAACATTATTTGTCTAGGGTTTATTTTGTAATTATTGTAAATGCTAAATTAGTATAAATAGCAATACTTATCATCATTTGTGTATGGATGGTTCACCACCAAGGGTGGGAATCATATTCCATCACCAACATCATCATATCATCATCCTTCATGGATGATGAATTCATCATCAAATCAATAAACAACAACCATTAAACACTTTTGTGTTCATCATTATTAAATTTTAGCATCTAATCATCAAATTTTGTTCTTATCAATTTGAATCCTAAGATCCGAGCTCATCAATCCCATTCGAATCGAGAACACACAATTGGTATCATAGCTGGAGTTGTTGGATTCATATTGCTTTTGATCATATTTCATGGTTAGATTGCTAAAATTGGTGGAGATGTGAAGAAAACTTGGAGAAAAAGTCAAGTGTGTTCTTCACTAGATCTATGGATTTGAAGGTGAATCTGATGAAATCAACATTAAATTGATGTTATCTAATCGTTTCAATGACAGATTCATCAATTGGAAGGCAAATCAATCAAGTTTGAATCAATTTGGTTAGATTTTGGGTTTCTAGTAGCATATGAACACTTACACTAGTGTGTGTGTTCTTGGTGTTTTCAACAAATTTTCAGATCTGGAGCATGGAATTGGATCAATAAGTGTTTTGGATTCTCATCTAAGCTATTGCTACACCAATTCAACAAACAACTCAATAATACAAGAATGTTAGCAACAACAACACAACAAAAGGGGTCGATTTGGATCTGCACAAAGGAGCTGGGTTTTAGCACACTTGGTGCGCCCCCTTTGGGCTGCACTTGTGCAGAATGTACAGCAGCAAATCAGGGTGTCAAAAGCATGTTTTGGGTAGTGTTTTAGCATCAAAACAACAACAAATGAACATGAAAGGAGCTGCATTCAATCATCAAAGAAGTAGCAGCCCCTGCAGCTCAAAACATCACCTAATGCGCCCATTGTAATGGTTTGGTGCGCCCCTTATGTGGGCTGCATCTTTTGGGTAGCTTCTGCATGGTTCTAACAGCAGCAAACAACATCAACGAACCATCAAGAACATTATCAACAACATGAAATGTAGTAGCAACATAAAAAACATCAAGATCATGATCAACAACAACAACAAGAACACTCTCAACATCATTCAAGCATCAAGAACAACACTCTCTTCATCATTGCCTCACCAACAACAACAACATCACCTAATGCATCAAGAACAGAAAACAAAAACCTCAAACCTCCCCAAAATAGTTGATTCAAGAACACGCTTCCGCAACAACAACAAAAACAACAACATGGATCAACTATTCAACAAAATGGCATCAACAAGGAACATCAATATCAAGTTTCAATTTTTATCATCGGAAATCTACAATTTAGGGGGAGTATTGTTGGGTTTTGGCCAAAAAGAATAAATTGAAGATTTTCAAGTCAATAAGAAGATGAAGAATTGAAGCTTGAAGTCAAGAAGTCAACAAGAGTCAACATTATTAGTCTGGGGTTTATTTTGTAATTATTGTAAATGCTAGATTAGTATAAATAGCAATACTTATCATCATTTGTGTATGGATGGTTCACCACCAAGGGTGGGAATCATATTCCATCACCAACATCATCAAATCATCATCCTTCATGGATGATGAATTCATCATCAAATCAATAAACAACAACCATTAAACACTTTTGTGTTCATCATTATTAAATTTTAGCATCTAATCATCAAATTTTGTTCATATCAATTTGAATCCTAAGATCCGAGCTCATCGATCCCGCTCGAATCGGGAACACACAATGAGAAATCTTCTGAAAAGATCAAGAAGAAGCCAACTTCTGAAGGAAAAGCTTTTCCTCTCGGAAGTTCCAAGGTGAAGAAGAAGACAAGTGAAAACTTGCCTTCGGAAGAAAAATTGGTCTCGAAAGAAAGGAATGCTTCCGAAGTACTGAAGCCTGCTGCAGTGAAAGCAAGATCTTTCGAAGGTCTAGTCTCCAAAACTTCCGAAGTTGTCAAAGCTTCCAAAGTGTTGAAGGTCAAGTCTAAGCTTCCAAAGGTGGTGTGAAAGACAAAGAAAGACCATGTGACTGAAAGTTCTTCATCAAAAACAGCTGCTGATCCTCAAAGCTTGAACATAGGATCAATTACTGTTGCATTGTCTTCTGTTGATATTACTGAGCCCAAGACCAGCAAGGCTTGGGTTTCCAAATGTAACTAATCATCTCTTTTGTGCAGGAACAGCTAAAGACCAACAGGAATGTGTGGATCATTGACAGTGGCTGTTCTAGGCACATGACAGGCAATGGCTCTCTACTCCAAATTTTTTAAAAGATTGATGGAGGGCCTGCTGCTTTTGGAGGAGATGCAGGAGGTTACATTACAGGAAGGGGCATGGTCACAAATGGTAAGCTCTGCATTGAGAAGGTAAACTTTGTCAAGGAGCTGAGTGTATCCCAATTTTGTGATCAAAAGCATAACATGCTCTTTACTAAGCATGAGTGCATTGTTCTCAAGCCCGGGGTGGTCATTCCTCAAGAGCACATTCTGCTCAGAGCCCCTAGGAAAGGGAACATGTACAAGATGGGCTTGCATGAAACTTCTCCCTCTGGAGAAGTGTCTTGCTTTCTGTCTAAAGCAAATAGTGATGAGTCTTTTCTCTAGCATAAAAGAATATGCCATGTAAACTTTAAAAACATGAATAAATTAATTAAGAATGATTTGGTAATTGGAATGCCAAAGAAAGAGTTTACAAGTGATGACCATTGTGTTGCATGCCTGAAAGGGAAGCAACATAAAGTGTCTCACAAGCCAAAGGAAAGAAACTCCATCACTACTCCCCTACACTTGTTACATATGGATCTTTTTGGCCCCACCAGTGTAATGAGTTTAGGAAGGACCTTATATTGTTTTGTGATCACAGATGATTTCACTAGATTCACTTGGGTCTTCTTCCTTAGAACTAAGGATGAGACTCCTAAGATATTAAAGAATTTCATTCTGAAAATTGAGAATCAATCTGATCACAAGGTCAAGATCATAAGATGTGATCAAGGAACTGAATTTAAGAACCAAATCCGTGATACATTTTGTGATGAAAAGGGTATTTCAAGACAATATAATGCTGTCAGGACTCCTCAGCAAAATAGTGTTGCTGAGAGGAGAAACAGGACACTAATTGAAGCTGCAAGAACTATGTTGTCTGACTCTAAACTGGCCTATCACCTTTTGGGCAGAAGCTAAAAACAATGCTTGCTATGTGCAGAACAGAGTTTTAGTAGTTAAGACTCATGATAAGACTCTTTATGAACTGTGGCACAAAATGAGACCTTTCATTGGTTTCCTCAGATCATTTGGATGTCCTTGCACAATCTTGAATACGAGAGATCAGATAGCCAAATTTGATGAGAAATCAGATGATGGATACTTCATTGGATACTCTTCTCAAGCTAAGGCTTATAGAGTGTACAATCTCAGAACCAAAATTGTTGATGAGTCAGCCAATGTGACTTTCAATGAACACACTCCTTGTGTGAGAGGTTCTGGTCCTGATTGGCTGTTTGATCTTGATTTAGTTACTAACTGTTTTAACAAGTCTTATGAGAATGTTTCAGGATCTACAGGTAACCCATGAACAGAAGATCCTGATCCAAGATTTGAGCTGAGAAGACCTTCAAGTCAATCTACTTCAGCTCCATGGGTAACTAATTCTGCAGATGGAGCTCCTATCAGCACAACCATAACGAATCCTGCTGATACTCTGAAGTGCCTTCAAATTACAGATCAGAGGCACAGAACCAAAGGGAAGGAGTTCCAAATGTAGAAGAAAGTGGAAATGGTGACAGTGATCAAGAATTTCTTGATGCTGACTCCATGGAAGGCAACATCATTGATGTCACACACTCATTGGATCAAGCTTCTCTTGATAAGTGTGCTAATGTGGTGGGTGAATCTGCTTTGCCTGATCAAAAATTTTCAAATTTGGATCTCTCCAACCAACTTGCTGTGATCCCTCAACTAAGGATCCACAAGTCTCACCCTATCACAAACATCATTGGTGAAGTTGACAGGTGGGTAAGAACAAGAGGACAAACCCATGACAAAAATGTTTGTCTCTACTCTTGTTTTCTATCCCAGGTAGAGCCAAAGAAAGTTGAGGAGGCTCTGAAAGATGAAAGTTGGATTGAAGCAATGCAGGAGGAACTGCTTTAATTCAAAAGACAGAAGGTTTGGAACCTATGTCCTCTTCCTCCTGGGAAGACTACTATAGGAACCAAATGGGTGTTCAGGAACAAGAAAGATGATAGAGGACTTGTCATCAAGAACAAGGCAAGACTAGTTGTTCAAGGGTATGCTCAGGAAGAAGGAATTGATTACACTGATGTCTTTGCTCTAGTAGCAAGACTTGAAGCTGTTAGGATATTCCTAGCCTTTGCTGCATGCAAGAATTTTAAGGTCTACCAACTTGATGTCAAGTGTGCTTTCTTACATAGGGTGATTGATGAAGAGGTGTATGTCAAACAACCACCTGGTTTTGCAGATCCTGATCATCCTGATTATGTCTGCAAGCTTGATGAAGCTCTATATGGGTTGCACCAAGCTACAAGGAAGTGGTATGAGACTCTATCTCAGTACCTATGTCAGCATGGTTACCGAAGGGGTACTATAGATGGAACTCTCTTCATCAAAGGAACAGGAAATGACTTGATGCTGGCTCAAGTGTATGTAGATGACATTATCTTTGGGTCAACTAATCTAAGGCTCTGCAAAGACTTTGAGAAGCTGATGAAGAATAGATTTGAAATGAGTGCCATGGGGGAACTCAATTTCTTTCTAGAAATTCAAGTGAAGCAGGTTGACAATGGCATCTTCATAAGTCAGTCAAAGTATGTTCAGGACATACTTACAAGATTCAGCATGACTGACTGCAAGGTTGCAAAGACTCCCATAGCAAGAAACCACTCCTTTGGACCTGATCTTAAGGGGGAGTGTGTAGATGAGCATCTCTACAGAGCTATGATTGGGTCTCTCATGTACCTTAGTACCAGCAGGCCTGATATCATGTTTGCCACATGTATCTGTGATAGATATCAAGCCAACCCCAGGATGTCACACCTGGTTGCTGTCAAGAGAATTTTAAGATACCTCAAACGTGCTCCATCATTTGGCCTTTGGTATCTAAAGAATTCTGACTTCAATTTGTATGCGTATACAGATAGTGACTATGGTGGCTGTAATATAATTGCAAAGTCTACATTAGGGGGATGTCAATTTCTTGGTGGAAGGATAGTCTCATGGGAATGCAAGAAACAATCCTGTGTATCTGCATCAACTGCTGAGGCTGAGTACATTGCTGCTATAAGCTGCTGTGCTCAAGTGTTTTAGATTCAGAATCAGATGCTAGACTATGGATTCAACTTCAAAGAGACTCCTATCCACACAGACAACAATAGTGCTATCTCTATTACGGAGAATCCTGTACAGCACTCAAGGACCAAGCATATCAACATCAGGTATCATTTAATTAGAGATAATTTTGAAAAAGGGTTAATCAAACTAGTCAAAGTTCACACAAATGAACAATATGCTGATCTGTTCACCAAACCTTTTGATGAACTGAGATTTAAGTATCTTATATCAGCTATTGGGATGATCAACTTTGAGTAGCTTTTTCTTAAACTTAAATTCAATATTATTTCTAAAAATCTGTGTGTCCTTAGTTGTCTATTTTATCACCTTCATAATCCCTAACTAACTTGGATGAAGATTGTTTTAGAAAATATTTCTTAGATTTTAGAGAATTTTGAACTTCTTTTTCTTCGGAAGAAACTAAGTTACCTTGGGAAGAAAATTATGTCTTTAATATCAACTGACTACTTATGACAATTTACCTTTGGAAGAAATTTTCTGAATATCTTCCGAAGCCAAATTTTTCTTAAGTACTTAAATGAAATTGAGGGATAATTATCTTCCGAAAGTACTTTTCTCTGAAAAGAGAAAAATACTCTAAGTATTTTTTCTTCCGAAGCAAAATTCTCAAAACTCTTAGAAATATTTTCCGAAGCCAAATTGGCTTCGGAAGCTTTTATCAAAACTTCCGAAGCCAAATTACCTTCGGAAGATTTCGACTTCCAAGAGAACTACTTTTGGGCACTTTTTCAGAGGTAGTTACGACATCTGGATTTCAAAGTTTATCCTTTCGCATTAACTTTGTCTCAAATCCATTTCATATATATACCCAATGGTTTCCCCCTCTTTCATTTTTCTCTCATCATCTGAAACACTTTTCTAACCTAAATTCATCCAGAAACCGACCTTGTTCTTACTTTCCTTCTTGACGAAGCTCTCTCAAATGGCCAATCTTAACCGCAGAAACCAACCCGATTTCTCCATGCAACTCCACAGGCAACACAATCAGGTTGCTCTTTTGAACTCTGAGAAAGATCCTGCTTTCTCAGAGATTTGCCGTTTTCTTTCTTTGAAAAACTACTTCACCTCCTCACCATTGATCCTCCTCTCTATGAGGATCAGTTGTTGGACTTCTGGCGGACCTGCCAAGAGATCACCATGGACGGGGATGATGTAGAAGGTGATGTGTCCTTTGCCAAATCTGATGTTAATCAGTCCTTTGCGCAGATGGGATATGAAGGAGACTTCTCAGTCAGAACCTTCAGGAAAGGGAAGGTCTCTTCCCAGTGGAAGTACCTCCTCCATGTCATCATACACAGCTTGTCCAACAAGCATGGATGATGGGACCAGATTCCTAGGGATCTGTCCTTTATAGTCCATGGACTGGTTCAGGGGGTCAAGTTCAGGTATTCTCATTTTGTTTACCTTAATTTACCGTCAAACTTGGACTCCTTGGAGTATTACTTGTTCCCTAGATATGTCTAGCACATTCTCAATTGTGAACTAGGCTCACAGTTGAGGGGAACAGGTAAAACTCTTAAATTGGGACAGATGAAGCCCGACGTATTTAAAATAATGAGAAAACCAACTGTGGGATTCTCTGAGGTAGAAACAGCCCTTGTCCCAAAAATGTTAGAGCTCATTGCTCAAGGTGACAGCCTAGCAGTACCAGCTAATGTTGAACCCACACATGCTGTTTCTCATCCACCCCCTCAACCTACAATAACCACACCTACTATAGAAAACACAAACGAACCCCTGCTCAAGCTATTCAGTCTAAGCAGGCCCCCATATCACTACCCATGCAAGAAGAAGTGGACATTGGAGCTCCCACTTCTCTTGAGGAGCAAACCACTCCCATCTCTCATACTATCAGTGCTGAGGTTCCTCATGCTCAGCCTGATGAGCTCATAACCCAAACAACCTTAAGCCTTCACTCAGAGTCTCAAAACTCTAGTGATCAACCTTCAGGGGACAGTTACCATCCCCAGCCTCTAGATCTCAACCAACCAATCCCAAACCTTGAATTCTATGATGATGAAGATATGGGATTCAGTGAGTACCATGAGTCTCTCTTCTCCACCCTTGCTCAAGGAGAGATGAGTTCTCCTGCCACCCCCATATCTAGCCCACATCATCCACCCCAATCTGAGGTGGATCTCCCTGAACAAGTTCAGGAGGTCCATATGGAAGAGGCTCTCACTACTGTTAGTGATTACATCATTAAGACCTTAACCATGGCAACTCAGCCCACTGACACTTCACTTGAAGTTATTAGTGAGCAGAAGAAATCCAGCAGCCAAGAATACTATGCTGGTGATGAGGGAGAAGACATCAGTCCAACTCTCTCATCCCCCCATGATTCTTCATCTGAAGATGAGGGGAGTTTGAAACTAAAGGTGCAACACTAGAAAACATGTGCACCTCTTTGGTCTCCAAGGTAAGTCACTTGGAATCTCAAATGACTGCCTTACAGAAGAAGGTCAATGACCAGCAACTTGAGATCACCGATCTCAAGGGCAAGCTAGCTGAGAGACCATTAAGACAAACTCAACCAGGTCCACAAGAACCTGTGGAAGTAGTGGATTTGACCTCCAGGTCACCAATGTAAGTGGGTGATGCTACCAAAAGGGGAAGAAAGTCCCTACAACCATAGAACCTGGGAGTTCTGTCATGAGTATGGATAATGAGGACTCACCACCCTCACTTGCAGTTGTCTAGACTCAACAACTTCCTCAAGCTCACACTGATGTGGAGGCCTTGCTTCAACAACTATTTGAGGAAGGAATTCCAATGTCCATGCCTGCCCCATCCCATCTAGCTGAAAATCCAATAATGGGATGGTGGTATGACTCTTCAAGAATGGCATTGGTGCTATCAAGGGCTCAAGGGCAGCAGGAACTCTTCAACTTTCAGACCCTGAGTTTCCATGATGGTATGAACTTGGTTAACCTGCCTTTTATCAATCCAAGCCAAAACAGACTGGCTGGCAGGCTAGCCGAGGTGATCCAAGAATGGGTTATGTGGGAATTTAGACAAAGAGTAATTTTATATAGATAGAGGCTAGCAGGGAAAAGTATTGGTCAACTGGATATTGAGGCAGACCCTAAGATTAGCTTCGAAGGGGAAACCTCAGTTGAAGGCCCAGCAGAAGAACCTGTGAACCTTGAGACAGGCTCACCCTCTACAGTCCCATAATTGACAAAGGGAAAAGGAAGATGACTCCAGAGGAGATTGAGGAGGAGAAGAGAGAGAGGAAGAGGAATGCCAGGGGAGAAAGATCAGGAGAAGTCCCAAGCTTCATGCAAGTTGCAATCCCATAGGCCTGATACTCAGAATGATGAGTTAAGGGCAGCCAGATTGAATTATCTGGTGTAAGGCCCCGTTCCCGGAACACTCACAGTTGGACATTCATCGCACTTGATATTTAAAAACTCATAATCATTTACTAAAATAATGCAGCGGAATAATTTAACAAAAACCATTTCATATATTAATAATTGCTTTTGCCAAATAATACAACATTGTTAACATTACAAAACATCGTTTGGTTGCATTACAATGCAAAAACATCATTGCTACACCAAATGGATGCCATTCCTGAATTGCCAAGTAACTCCACCCCGTGCCATGCTCAGCAACAATTACCTGCCAACTGAAAATACATAAAAGTCAGCGTTGCTGAGTGAGTTCTAGTTTTATAAAAAATATATATTACCTTCCATTCGTTAAAACGTTTACTTACTTTCGCACATGATCATACATCGTACATACATCAAGGTAATATTTAGTATCTTCCGCCATCGTTCATTTCGTTCATATCGCACGTTTCGTACATTTCGCACTTTACATTATCTTTCACTTCTATCCAGATCCTGTCATATGCTAAACCCCCCTCTTGGGCACCAAGCCAACTTATCTAGGGTTAAGCGACAAGGATCCCATATCGCACGTATGGAGCAGTCACCAAGACTGACTCCCGTGTGTGTGAACCCTCATGTGTTAGCCAAAATCGCATGCTGTATGACACACAGTTGAGCTAACAACTCTCAATGAGTTGTGAACCTCCTTACATTTTGCTTGCAAGACTTTCATTCGTTCATTCATTATGTTCCATTTTCATTATCTTAGATCTTTCACTTCGTTAAGATAATACTTTACGTTCATTAACATAATCACACCACGTAAATCCACGTAATAATACGAAATAAGGAACATAAGGAAACAGATCATAAACATGCATAACATCATCATACATCACCCCCGGAAACATTCCAAGTCATAGCCTAAATATCCCTTTTTCCCAAAAATTTAGAATATTTTCTAAGTCTTTAGGCGCATGGGAACACTTAGGCACATGGGGAAAAACTTAGGCGCATGGGCACTATTTGGGCGCATGGCCAACACTTAGGCGTCTGGGCAACTTTCTAGGCGCATGGGTACTATGCAGGCGCATGGGCCTGACTTTGACGCATGGGCACTTGGGCGTTTGGGCAATTTAGGCGCATGGGAACACTTAGGTGCCTGGGCATAATTCTAGGCGCATGGGCACTATTGGGGCGCATGAACCTTAGGCGCATGAGCACTTGGGCGCATGGCCAACTGCTTTCTAACTAACATTATTTTCAGTCCCCCAAATCATCATTCTAACCTGTTCCAAGCCTCGTTCTAACATACTAAGCATCAAAACAAGCATACAACCTGAACATAATCAAAATCTTCCCAAATCATAAACCCACCCAACAGGGCATACACATACATATACGGGTACACACCCAACATTTATAAAGTGTTATAACGTGCATCTCCAGCCCCAAAACAAGTTAAAACATTTAGAAACGGGGATCTAGAACTCACCTCTTGCAACCCTACGAGTAAGACTTCTTCAAACCCGAGAGCTTATGAGTTCAAACACCTAGACATACCAAAAACACACAACCGAACATACAAAAGCACATAAGCACATACCCGAGGCTGAAAATTAGCCAAGAACAACTCAAAACACCAAAAACTAACCTGAAAATCGACTTCTTTTCTTCCTCTCTCTAAAACCGAGAGAATTCTACTTCTTTCTCTCTCTAAAATCCGATGGAAAGTTGATGGAAAATGGGTGTGGGCGGCCACACCCACTTTTATACAAAATATTATAAACTTTGTCTCATGTACAACTTTTGTTAGATCTAGGAATAATAGGTCTAGATCTTTTGTATAGGCTTAGCACTTTAATCAATCTCTTGTATTAAGTTCTTTTGAAATAATCATTTTTGTAAGCATTATATATATATATAGGTTAACCCATAACTGTGTTGATTTATATATGTGATTGCAGGATCAACATCATACTTAGTCAAATTTCATGAAATTTGACTAAGTGTAAGAAACATCTACAGATGAACATTTGTGTTCTTCCGTAGATAATCTTCTTACACAAAGTGCATCCGAGGATCTTCTGCGGAAGAACACTTCAGTGTGGATGAAGTCAAGGGATTGTTGAAAGACCAAAGATCTTCGGATGAACAACTTGCATTCCAATGAAGTCCAAGTGAAGACTCCTACGGAAGGCAAAGCTCCTATGGAAGGCAAAGCTCCTACGGAAGGCAAAACTTCTACCGAAGACCAACACTTTCATGTACTTCACCAAGTACGTCAAGTCAAGAAGTCAATCAATGAGTGATGTCATAAAGTCAACTTCTACGGATGACTTTAACTCAGTTAGAAAATGTCAAATCATAACATTCCCTGAGTAACTTTCTTACCACGAATAAGAAAGTTACTGATTCCAAGAGATTTACTATAACCATAGCAGTAAATCCTTAAGCCTACATATACAACGTATAGGCTCACACTTTCATACGGCTGAATACCTAACAATATACATCAATCAATACAATCAATCATTCACGAAAACCCTTGCAGCCGCCACATCAGTTACACAAAAATCATCAACAGAATCATAGCAAACATCATTATTAGCAATTACTGTTTGATCTTTTGTAACCATTAATCAGTGTTTTTTTAATGAAATACATTTGAATCAAATCGTGTTCATTCACTTATTGCAATTTATTGTTTTGTTCTTCATTAATATGTTCTATTGCGTTTGTTATTACATATTCAATCAATCAAACAACGAATAGTGATAATTCCGCGATCGTTATTCGAACTCATTCTAATACTGATAATTCCTGATTGCGATCCTTGGATTGACAGGTGGTATCAGAGCCAAGTGCTCATTGATTTAGATCGATTGATCTATCAGTGTTAGAATTGTTTGATTGATTGTCTATATCATTAGATCTATCAGCTTGCTGTTTAGATCTATTGATTTTAAGTAAAATTGCTTTTGGGTGTTCATAACAACTTGAGAGGTTATAATTCTGATTCAAGGCTGTTATAGATTAATCAATAGATAACGAAGGAATTATAATCAATGATTTGGTGTAAATCATTCCTAAAACAATCAAACCGTGATTCATCGTTCAATGAGTAGTGTTACATTGCTCGATTAACATTGACCTACATTCACGATTAATTGATACGTAGATCCGTGTTATTGATTGATAATCAACAAGTGTTCAATTCATTTGAACAAAACATATCAACAAACATTCTCGATTTGGTATCACTTTTGATAATCATTAAGAGGATTGACTGATTTGTGACTTCAACTACTTAATTATTCAATAATCAAGTATTTGTCATTAATTAGTTCATTCACAAACAGGAATTTGTTTTAGTTGAATATTAACATTTGACTAAAATGAGTAGCTCTTTCGGTGGATCATCATACCAACCTCCGAAGTTGGAAACCAAGGCAGATTTCAAATCCTTGAAGATCAAATTCAGAAATCATGTGAATTACACAGATTCTGATTTATGGGTGTCAATAACTGAAGATCCTTATATTCCACCAGCTCTTGGGGCGGATTATAAAGACCATAATCAACCCATAAACACAAAAGATCTATCACCTAAGGATGTTAAACGAGTCAAAGTTGATATTAGAGCCTATAGTTTGCTAAGTATGGCTTTACCTGAAGATATACTAATCAGGTGTGAGAACTACAAAACAGCAAATTCCTTATGGAAAATTCTTCACACTCTCTGTGAAGGAAGTGATGAAATCAGGAGCATAAGGAAGGATACTCTTTGCTCCTAATATGAAACATTTTATCATATTAAGGGTGAATCAGTACCATAACAACTCCATAGGTTTATGCAATTGGTAACCGAGATGAACATCTTGGAATTAAAGTATACCAATGAGGAGTTAAACAAAAAGATGCTCCACACTTTGCCTGAGAGTTGGAAGCAAACTGTCTTCACGTTCAAGAACACCCTTGATCTCAAAACCATTGGTTTAGATACTTTGGTGGCTAAAGTAAAAGCTCTTGAAATGGATGAAAAGTGAAGAAACAAGAGTGTGCGAACACATGTCACCCCTTATCAGTTTAAAGAAACTAAAAGTACTGGAAGTGTTTTATTTCTAACAATGACAATGACAACTCTTGTACTTTGAGTGAAGATGAGGAAGAAGTTAGTTCTATGCATCAAAGCATGCAAAAACATCCACTCAGAGTAAGTCAGCAAAAGAAAAAGGGAGATCTGATGAAAAGAAAGATTCATCTGCATCATCAGCAAAGTCTTCCTCCAACAACAATCAAGCAGAGCCAATCACTGTGATTCTGGATTCTGAAGAACAAAAAGCAGCATTTGCAGCTTTCAGCTCAAGTTTTCAAGCTTATCTGGGAAGCACTCTAACTCCTACTAACATCTGCCAGCAAGATTTGGAAGAACTTCATCCAAATAAAGTAGAGGAAATGGATCTTTAGTGGCAAATGGCAATGATAGCATACAGAGCCAAACAGTACCTGAGAAGAAACAAAAACTTAGCTGTAGCTGGTAAGACAACCAAAATTGGTGTTGATAAGTCAAAAGTAAGATGTTTCAAATGCAATCTCTATGGACATTTCTCAAGAGAGTGCAATCAACAAGCATCTTCTGACATAAGACAGAATCACCAACATCAGCAGCATCAGTCTCATCAACATCAAACTCATTAATCAACAACATCTCAAAGATCCTTCAGACAACCTCAGATAACCAACTCATCCCCACCAGCCACAAGCTCATCAGCAGGGCCTAGTAATTCAAAAGAAACTAGGCTGATAATTTTACAAGATGGAACATGTGACTGGAGCATGTATGAGAAGGAAGTATTGGAAGAGAATCAAGCTTTAATGGCAAACATGGAAAACAAAGTTCCACTTATGGCTAGAGAGGTAAGAGATAGACTGTGTTCATCATCATGTGTTGAGGAAGTTGAAAGATACAGAGTCCATGCTCAACAACTGGCAAATAAAGTGAAAGAAACAATGGTTTTAAATGAATCTCATGTAAGAGAACATAAACTATATCAAATCAAAATCAACTCTTTGAAAAAAGATTTAGATAAACTTGTTTCTGAAAACTATAACTTAAAAGCCCAAGTTGAGCATCTGACCACTTCCTTAACAAAATCAATGTCTGATCATGCATCTACTGAAGTGAAACTTCAGAAGTTTCAACTGTCATCTCAGCAATATGAAAAATTATTAAATTCTCATATTGAATCAAAGAACAGGTATGGGTTGGGATACAATGCTGTTGCACCCCCTCTAAATGATAATTACACACCTTTACCTGAAACAATGATAAATTGTTTGTCAAATCATTTTGTGCCATGCACCAAATTTGCAACAAAAATTAATCAATTGGCAAATAAAGATGATTTTGAGGTGAGTGAAACTGAGTCTTCTGAATCAGAACAAGTCAAACAATATGACTTAGAATTTGACTATGATGAATGTGATGACATGGATGATTTTGATGAACATGTTGAGAAAAGTGTGAATGAAATGGATATTGGTAAGAATGTCTCATTCGAACCAATCATTCCTAAAGTTCTTGAAGAAACCAAGCTGCCTTATCCTCCTAAGCAAAGAAACATGTTGAAAACAATCTGCAAGAGGATAGCTAAGCTGAATGAAGGGCTTCATGAACTTAACAAACAACAAAATTCATCAACTAAAGATGGTGTGCAGTTCACATCTACGAAAGAAATAAAAGTTTCTTCCGTAGAAGGAAAGAAAAATGTTGGTCAATCATCCGTTGCAGATCTGCGGAAGAAAAAGAAAAATGCTGATCATTCTACTTTCGTAGCAGAACTCCGGAAGAAGAAAATTAATGACCAATCTCCATCTGCAGTAGATCTCCGGAAGAAGAAATCTGCTGAATCAGTGAACGATTAGCGAAAGCAAAATGCATCAGTCATGAAGAAAGCCAATCAACAAAAGATTGTTAATCCTAAGCAACAAAAGTCAGTTACGGCCAAACAAGAACCCTTTGATATCATGTCAGGGAATGGCAAGGATTCATCAGCTGCCAAGTTTGAAAGAGAATTGGCAGAACAGAAAAAGAAGAAGAAAGTGATTGTTCATGAAAATGATGAAGAAGAAAAGTATTGTAAATGGTGTGATATGAAAAATCACAACACTAAAAATTGTTACTTCAGCAGCTATTGTTCCATTTGCAATATGAACAATCACATGACTTCTGATTGTTATTTCAACAAACACTATGCAATTTGTAACAAAAATAACCATTTCACTCAGGAATGTTATTTCAACAAAAGGAACAAAACAAAGAGCACAAAGAAGCAACAATCTGAGAAAGCTGAATCAGACTCTCAATCAAGTGATAGTCTAGCAGATTCAAAGCCAAAGAGGCAGCAGTCAAAACAAAAGTTTCCAAAATCAAAGAAAAAATAATTTGCTGATGGTGAACCTTTAAAGAAGAAAGAAAAACCACTGTATCAACTCAAAACACCTCACAAAAAGGTGGATTTGACAGAAAAGAAAGACAATACTGATGACACCTTCTTTGATCACTTTGAAAAGGGTACACAAACATCACAATCAAAGTCAAAGGATGGTGAAACCTTCTTCAATCAAGGATCATTATCAAAATCAAAGCATCAACCAAACAAAGAAAAGGTGAAAGAAGAAGGGCCAGAGAAACAAGAACAAAGTTCCACAAGCTCATCTTCAACAGAATCATCCTCACCACAAACCAAACATAATGAGTCAATTGAGTCTAAAATCAACACTGAAACATCAAGACTTATTCATGAGGGAGTAACAATTCTAGATACTAGTGGTAAACCCAAGATCATTAAAGATTGGGTCCTTCATTCTAATTGATTTTTTTATGTATGCAGGAACAAGCATGGAGGACTGACAACAAGTGGTATGTTGACAATGGCTGTTCCAGGCATATGACAGGAAACTGTTCTCTACTCCATGATTTTAAACATAAAAATGCCTCCTATGTGGCATTTGGTGGGGATAAGAAAGGAGGAAAAATTGTTGGTGAAGGAATGGTAACTAATGGTGTGCTCAAGTTTGAGAAAGTAAATTATTGTGAAAATTTACAATACAATTTACTGAGTGTGTCTCAAATTTGTGACCAAAATTATACCACTTTATTTGATAACACTAACTGTTACATTCTTAAGCCAGGTTTTCTCATTCCAGAAGACTGGATTCTTCTTAAAGCATCAAGAAAATTAAACACATATGTTTTGGATATGAACAATACTGCACTCACAAGTAATGAAACTTGCCTGCTGTCAAAGTCATCAGAAGATGAATCTCAGTTGTGGCATAGAAGGCTTGTTCATTCCAACATGAAGAACTTGAACAAATTGGTGAAAAATGACATTGTCATTGGTCTACCAAAAAGAGAATTTTACTGCTCAAATCATTGTTCTTCATGCTATAAAGGAAACAACATAGAGTGTCAAATAAATCCAAAATAATCAACACAAACACAACACCTCTCAAATTGCTTCACATGGATCTTTTTGGTCCAACCAATGTCATGAGCATTAGGAAAAGGCAATATTGTTTGGTGATTGTGGATGATTTCACTAGATTCACATGGGTTTTCTTTTTAAAACATAAAAGTGAAACATCAGAAACATTAATGAAGTTTATCACTAAGATTGAAAATCAACTTGACTCAAAAGTCAAAAATTTAAGAAGTGATAATGGGTCTGAATTTGTTAATCATGTTTTACACTCCTTTTGCAGGATTAAAAGCATTGCTAGACAATTCAGTGCACCAAGAACTCCACAACAAAATGGAGTTGCTGAAAGAAGAAACAGAACTCTGATTGAAGCAGCAAGGACAATGCTAGCTGATTCACATTTGTCAATCACCTTTTGGGCTGAAACAGTGAACACTGCATGCAATGTCCAAAACAGAACATTAATTGTCAAGGAACATAACAAAACACCATATGAGCTCTTATTTAAAAGAAAACCTTTTATAGGATATCTTAGAGCTTTTGGGTGTCATGTGTCTGTTTTAAACACAAAAAAACAATTGGGAAAGTTTTCTGAGAAAGCCTATGATGGTTTCTTTGTTGGGTACTCCTCAACATCTAAATCATATAGAGTTTACATTCCACAACAAAACATTATGGAAGAAACACCCAATGTATCATTTGATGAATCCTTATTTCCAAAATCTGTTAAAGGATCATCATGGTTGTTTGATATAGATGCATTAACAAATTCATTTAACTATGGTTATTTGAATATTACAGGTTCTACGGATACATGTTATCCTTATGTTCCTCCAAACATGAATGAAGTGTCATTATCTGCTGATCCTCCAAGACCATTAGTTCACTCTCCAAGCGTTTCTGATCCTGGCACTTCATATCATCCAAGAAATGCAGATCATGATTAAACAGACACATCAGCATCCTCAGATGACACCATAGCATCAGCAGCAGCTAACTCTACATCCGCAGATGTTTTTCCTGCATCCGGAGATATGGATATTGCATCAGCAGATGTTCCATCCATACCAGTAGATATTCCATGCTCTAGAGAAGCTTCAATACATTCCAAAGAAATTATGTCAGCAGATAAACAAACATCATCCGTAGATGTTCCTGTAACTCCTTCTGATGTTCAAAACACATCCGTAGATGTTCCTGCGGAAGCTGTTCACAATGCTGCTGATACACAAACTTATGAGGAGGGATATCATTCAGCTTCAGAGGATCAAAATAATGAAGATCTTGACTACATTGTTGATTCTCCAACTCAGCTGAATCCCTCTCCATCAATGAATATGACTAACTTGGAATCATCAATTCTAGTTGCATCTATATCAACATCAAGAATTCATAAGAATCATCCAATAGACAATATTATTGGTGATCTTAACGAAAGAACCACAAGAAGCCAAGGGGGAGCTGCCAACATCTGTCTCTTCACTTGTTTTCTTTCACAAGTGGTTCCTCCCAATATCACAGCTGCATTGAAAGATAACAGCTGTATTGAAGCTATGCAAGAAGAGCTTCAGCAATTCAGAAAGCAGAAAGTGTGGAATCTAGTTGATCTTCCTGAAGGTCAATATCCAATTGGCACAAGGTGGCTGTTCAAGAACAAACTAGATGACAGAGGTATTATTGTGAGAAACAAAGCAAGGCTGATAGCCCAAGGATATATCCAAGAAGAAGGAATAGATTATGATGAAGTCTTTGCACCAGTTGCAAGGATTGAAGCCATAAGAGTATTCCTAGCCTATGCTTCATATAAGAAGTTCACAGTTTACCAAATGGATGTAAAATGTGCTTTCTTATATGGAAAAATTGATGAAGAGGTCTATGTAGCTCAACCTCCAGGCTTTGAGGATCCTGATTACCCACACAGGGTATACAAGCTTGACAAAGCTTTGTATGGTCTTCATCAGGCTCCAAGAAAATGGTATGAAACATTATCATCTTTCTTACTCAAGCATGGATATAAAAGGGGAACAATAGATCAGACTCTTTTTCTCAAACAAGAACATCAAGACCTCTTGGTTGTCTAAGTTTATGTAGATGACATTATATTTGGATCAACAAACAAGAGATTATGTGAAAACTTTGAAGAGTTGATGAAATCTGAATTTCAGATGAGTTCAATGGGAGAATTAACTTTCTTCCTTGGTCTTCAAGTACATCAGAAAGAAGATGGTATCTTCATTAATCAACAGAAGTATATTCATCAAATCCTGAAGAAGTACAATCTTGCTGATTCTTCTTCATGCAAAACACCAGCATCAATAATTGACAAGATTGTACCTGATCCTACAGGGAAATCAATTGATCAAAGATTGTATAGATCAATGATAGGGTCTCTAATGTATTTAACTGCCAGTAGACCTGACATAATGTTTGCTGTGTGTGTTTGTGCTAGGTACCAATCAGATCCTAAAGAGTCTCATCTGAATGTTGTTAAGAGGATCTTTAGATATCTCAAAGGCAAACCAGCCCTTGGTCTATGGTATCCCAAAGATGGAGATTTCAACCTCTACTCATACTCAGATAGTGACTTTGGTGGATGCAACAACAACAGAAAATCCACAACTGGTGGATGCCAATTCATAGGACCAAGGCTTGACTCTTGGCAGTGCAAGAAGCAAACAAATGTATCTATATCCACAGCTGAGGCTGAATACATAGCTGCTTCAGCTGGCTGCTCTTAGGTTCTTTGGTTGCAAAACCAATTACTTGATTATGGTTACAATTTCCTTCACACACCAATTCATATTGAAAATTCAGCTGCTATGTTCATCACTGCAAATCCAGTGCAACATAGTAAAACAAAACACATAGAAATCAGATACCATTTTTTGAGAGATTGCTCAGAAAAAGGTTTAATCAAGTTAATCAAAGTGGATACAACAAATCAGCTTGCTGAGATATTCGCTAAAGCCTTTGATTCAGTTAGATTTACTTTTTTGATTGAATCTTTAGGCATGATTAACTTAGATTAATTATCTACCAACTGAAAAGCATGAGTCTGTACTTATATATATTCTCAATTATTAAAAAAAATATAAAAATACAAAAATATTATCTTAGTTATGTTGACTTCTTGTTTCAGCATATCATATTTGGAAAATGATAGTACACTATGTTTTTGCTGCCTGCCTGAGTATTTAACTCTTACTACAGACGGATCAAAAGTGCTTTGATATGTGGGTAGGTTTAGCTTGATTGGAAACTACACTAAGTGCATGCATAACATAATGAAAAGATGACTGTCTGTGGGAAATTCCATTTTGAGGATCAAGCAAGTAAGTCTTATCCTGATGTGATGAAAACACTCATCCAAGCACACTATGTAACCACACTTTATAACGTCTATCTTTGCAAATCATATTCCCTTTGTTTTGTGTAAACAAAGACCTGGGATTATGATCACCTTGGTATACATCTGTAACCGGTGAATAGATTATGATCCTCATCATCCCTCTGTTTTGTGTAAACAAAGACCTGGGTTGAAGGCACCTCTGTTTTATAAAAGTAAAGATCTGATGATGATCATATCTCAGCTCTCAAAAGAATCCATTGTGATCAACTGTATATTAACTTCAGAGCTTTTGCATCAATGCATTAATGAGATGTAAAATACATCTCAAGATAGAACTTATAACATAAAGTACATAGTTTCAAAGTGTGAAAAAGTGATGATTTGACTCACAAACGGAGGACAAACTCTAATGTGACTTGAATGTGGAACTCATAATTGTCTATCTTTAATCAACATCAAAACATGATAATCAGCATGCCTAGTTGACAACATACTTTTGTTTGAATTTGTGTGGAACATCATACTTACAATCAGCACTAGATTCAGGTCTCATTTCATCAAACAAATTAACACAGGAAGGTGCTTAGTGTCATAGTATGATTCCATTATATGTATATATATGCTGTACATAAGTTTGTTTTTAATTCTTTTTGTTCATAAATGTAGTTAAGTTATTTCCAGTTATGTTGAACAGACTAGTGTCTTTCATGCTATTTCCCAAATAAATTTTTGATAAATGCATCAGTTCATCATTAATCACAAATTTAGGGGGAGTAGTTGTTAATGCATGAAATCTGAATTATCTAAAAATCAAATGAAGGGATTGGGACTTGAGCACTAACTTGGCTATAGGATACATGAGGTTTTTCAAGTCAAATCATGTCTTGCACATTTGCCATGTAAACAAAGTCAACAAGGTCCTTAGGCAACAAATGGTTCTAACATGTTGATAGAATCATACAAATCAACAAATTTCAAACCTTGTACTTTAGCAGAAGCTACAGTGCAAAATTGTACTTCAGCAGATGCTACAGTACGAAACTTGATACGATTAAAATATAACCATCCGTAGATTGGTATCCTATGGACGTGCTGATATTTTAAAAGTATATCTTATTTCCATGGATTGGTATTCTATGGAAAATCATCCTTAGGCATCCGTAGATGACCTACGGAAGAATTAAAATCTGCGGAACAATAAATTCCACGGAAGGGTAATAAGGAAAGAGGGACCCACTTCATTTAATAAATGAAACTAATAAGTCCGAGGCAGTATAAATGATGTTTTTGAACTAAGAATTCATTATTCACTTTTATGGAGAACTGTTTCAACAAACTTCTCCTTTCTTTCAACAAACATTCAAAATACCGAATCAAAACATCAAACAAAATCATAAACTTGATTTCAGATCTTTGTTTTGAAGGTAAAACATATCATAATCATCAATAATGAACTGATTGTTTCATTATTATCTTCAAAACTCTTCACATTCTTATGTCTGATAACTGTATTCTAACCTAATCTTCTTCATTCTTATGTACAGATGGCTAATCGGTTTGCTAGAGAGCACAACGTATGTGCTTTTCTAAATGCTAACGGCCCTGTATCGGAAGGATGTCGAGACATCATCCATTACTTAAGAAGATCAAGGTTGTTCTATGCACTGACGGCAGAGCCTGTGATTCACCAACAACACATTATCGACTTCTGGAACACCGCAGTGATAGAAGAAGAAGGAGATAATGAAGTGATAGTTGCTGCGATTAAGAATGAGCGGATGAGGGTTACTGAACAAACCATTAGGAGAGTTCTTGAGCTGGGAGAACAAGAGGCAGGTCACCCAGATGTGTTTGAAAATGAATAGATTGAGAAAATCTTCTATTTGATGGGTTATGATGGTGATTTCAAGAAGGGTGAAATTAAGAAAGGAAGACTATGCAAGCCATATAGATTCCTATGTCACACTTATCTGAAATGCATGTCAAATAGGAAATCAGGGCTAGACAGGTTTTCAAGGCATATTCCATCTGGAATCATTGGAATTTTTGAAGGAAGGACCTATAATTACTCGAAGTACATCTTTGGTTGTTTTTGTGACCAAATAAGAGTACATAAAGATGATAAGATGTTCATGTTTCCGAGGTTCCTTCAACTGATCATTAATTCTGAGCTGCCTGGTATAGAAAGAGTAGGAGATGTGTTTGTACAAGCTCACTTAGGAAGATCTGTTTTGAACAAGATCAGTGGGAAGTATGAAGGTGAAGATATGCCCATGTTTGCACATGTGGCTGATCTTAATGCTAACATTCCATAAGAGTTATTGTATGAAGATCAACAGGATATTTCTCCTGCTACTACTAAGCAAGCTTCTCACTCTTTTCCTTAATCACCCTTACACCCCCATGAACAATCTCCACAAGCTCAAACGCCTGCAAGTGAAAATACACTGCCAATCTCTCCCATTCACCCTCAATCACCAATTCATCAACAACCTCCATCACCACAAATTCAATCACCTGCAAGTGATCACACATTGCCCATTTCTCCTATTCTCTCTGAATCATCAATGAAGTCTGGTGATACTGAACTAGTGTCATTAGCAAGCACCCAACCACTCTCAAATACTCAACCACAAACACCTGTAAACTCAAACAACACTGAACCATTTTCACCCACCTCTGATCATAAACTCCATCAACAATCTCATCAAGAGCCAGTATCTCTAGCAGCTAAATCCAACTCAAGTACTGCAAGTGCTGTCCCAACTGAAGTGATAAATATTGAGGAAGATGATGATGCTGAACAAGCAGAGAAAACTGAAGAAGTATGTATGGAATTGAGTAATGAAAAAGATCAAGAAATTAATTAAGAAGGTGAAGGTGAAACTAACCATGTTGATGTTATTGCATACAATGAAGAAGATCTGAGTGATGATGACATTAATGTGAGTAAGAGTTACCTGGTGGCTGAGTACAACAAATTGATAATCAAGTCTAACAAAAGGTTGGAAAGAATAAGGGAACTAAAGAGGATGTTAAGGGAGAAGGAGGAGATGTTGACTAAACAAGAAACATCAATTAAAAGACTGAGAGAAGATGCTGTAACTGATCATTAGGTTATAGATGCTCTGCATCAGTTGGTGGCTGAATTAAAAGAATCTTCTGAACAAGAGAAGTCTGAAAGGGAGCAGCTTATGATAGAGGTCAACAAAGCAAACAACAATATCTCTGATCAAGCTGTTCTACTAAAAAGGAAAGATCAAGAAATTGATGAGCTAAAGATGAGACTGTGTGCGCTTGAATCAAGTACTCTAACAACAAAAACAACAAGAGAATATGCTGAAGCCTCAAAGTCAATCATACTATACAGCAGGAAAAGAAAGTATTTGGGAACATTCAAGAAAGAAGTGATAGATCTTGAGGATTCTCCCAAAAGAACAAAAACAATGTCTCCTGAACACACTCCTTCAGTAGATTTATCTACTGTGAAGGCTAAGTCACATGCTGAAGAAGAGAGTGATGATGAGTGGGATGAACTAACCAAGATGGAATCTCCCAAAGAACAAAAAGAATCAAAAGGTGAAGATCTGTTGACTACAAAAGATATCTTGGAAGAGAGGCTAGAATCTGCTATGTTCATGACTCTAATCAACCATGGCTTTCCGTATGACTTGGTAGAAAGAATGAGTATGAATGAGATGAAGGATGTACTTAAAGAGTTTGAGATTGTAAGATTCATAATCCCCAACTGCAATTATGAAACCTTCACAGCCTTTCAGTCCATTCAGAAAACAAAGAAGGAGCTGGGTCATTGTGATACAGCTAAACTCAGCAAATACAATATGACTTGTTGGTTACAAGGTCACAACTACAAGATGCATGAGTTGAAAGGAAGGTCAGTGGGAGAACTAAGAAGAATGATGGAACATGTTATGAAAGTGGAGTTAGAAACTAGAGTGAAATTCAGGACTGAAGCTCCAAATCCTGCTTATGAACATCAAGTCAAACTTCCTGCTGAACCTGTGACTGTTGAGAGCAAAGATCAGCATAAAGGAAAAGAACAGCTCATTAGAGAACCAAGAGAAGTAATTCCTGGCAAGGTATGGCCACTGGGCACTACGGTGAGAGAGATTACTGAGCAAAAGTCAACTCTGATTGAACTGTTTGATCAACTCACAACTCCTAGCTCTGTTGAAGAAAACAGGATCATGGCCAGGAAATATGATCCAGACTGGGATTGTGCTGTTATTAAAAGAACATCGGGAAGGATTGAATACTACCATGCAGTAGAAACAATACTGTGTCTCCCTGAATGTGACATCAAGGATCTTCAAAGCTTAATCATTACCAACTATCCTATTAACCCAAAAGGAAGAGATTTCTCAGTGGCAGTGGGTAAGTTGAAGAACAAATTCAAGGATGATGTATTGAAAGAAGCTAGAAGAGATGATGTTGAGCAAAATTGAAGTTAAAAGAATCAAAGAAGATCCAACTCCAACCCCTCCTCATTGGTTGATGATGAATTCTTAAGGAGAGTTGGATACACAAACAGAAAAACAGCTTTTGTGAGGAACATTAAAGGAAACCAATATACATTTCCCATAACAGAATGGGGATATGTAGAGAAAACAAAGGAGATGGTTCTATTAAGGAATGAAGACAAAAAGAAAGCTAAAAGTATTAGAATTTTTGATCCTGTGGAACTCAAGCTTCTCCACCCAAGCTACACATCATATTTGCATGATAAATTCTTTCCTAAGCTAAATGATGAGCAAGCACAAAATGATCTATGCTTATATGTGCATCTCATTCAAGTGATTGACAAATTACATGCAAAGGCCTATAAGAGAAGGAAGTATGAAGCAGGCCAACTGATTGGAGCTCAAATCAAAGAAGTGTCCGAACTTAGAATCTGAGAACAAGATGAACTAGAGATAGTTCACAATAACAGTGTTTTGGAAACCCTTACTACTGAAGAAGATGTTTTGGGATTGAGTTTTGAAACATTAAAGATGATCTGCAAGATGGAGATTAAATACAAGTATGATGATCAGAAGGCTGCAGTCTCATACTTCTACAACAAGATGATTTCAAGAGTTAAAGAACTTTCAAGCCTGAAGAGCTGATCTCAAGTTGCTAAGCCTAAGGGGGAGTATTGTTAGATCTAGGAATAATAGGTCTAGATCTTTTATATAGGCTTAGCACTTTAATCAATCTCTTGTAATAAGTTCTTTTGAAATAATCATTTTTGTAAGCATTATATATATATATATATAGGTTAATCCATAACTGTGTTGATTTATATATGTGATTGCAGGATCAACATCATACTTAGTCAAATTTCATGAAAATTTAAATAAGTGTGAGAAACAATCACGGATGAACATTTGTGTTCTTCCGTAGATAATCTTCTTACACAAAGTGCATCTGAGGATATTCTGCGGAAGAACACTTCAGTGTGGATGAAGTCAAGGGATTGTTGAAAGACCAAAGATCTTCGGATGAACAACTTGCATTCCAATGAAGTCCAAGTGAAGACTCCTACGGAAGGCAAAGCTCCTACGGAAGGCAAAACTTCTACGGAAGACCAACACTTGCAAGTACTTCACCAAGTACATCAAGTCAACAAGTCAATCACTGAGTGATGTCATAAAGTCAACTTCTACGGATGACTTTAACTTAGTCAGAGAATGTCACATCATAACATTCTCTGAGTAACTTTCTTACCACGAATAAGAAAGTTACTGATTCCAAGAGATTTACTGTAACCCTAGCAGTAAATCCTTGAGCCTATAAATACGACGTATAGGCTCACACTTTCATACGGCTGAATACCTAACAATATACATCAATCAATACGATCAATCAATTACGAAAACCCTAGCAGCCGCCATATCAATTACACCAAAATCATCAACAGAATCATAGCAAACATCATTATTAGCAATTTATGTTTGATCTTTTGTAACCATTAATCAGTGTTTTTAATGAAATACATTTGAATCAAATCGTGTTCATTCACTTATTGCAATTTATTGTTCTGTTCTTCATTAATATGTTCTATTGCGTTTGTTATTACATATTCAATCAATCAAACAACGAATAGTGATAATTCCTCGTTATTCGAACTCAATCTAATACTGATAATTCCTGATTGCGATCCTTGGATTGACAAATTTAACCCCTCAACTTGGGTTATTTACTTTTCTTTCTTTTTTTTGTCACTTTTTATCTTCTTTTAAAATTTCCGGGTGTTACAAGTCCACCCCCTTATATAGGTTTCGTCCCCGAAACCTGTCATTCCTCGAACAGCCGTGGGTAATGCTGTCTCATCTCTTCCTCAGTCTCTCACGTAGACTCGGATCCCTTTCTATGTTTCCACTATACTCCTACCAAGGGAACCACTTTATTCCTTAGCCTTTTCTCTTTCCTGTCGATGATAGCCACCGGTTGCTCCACATAATTGAGTCGCTCGTCTACCTCAATGTCTTCCAGTGGTACAACCATATCTTCATCGGCTATGCATTTTCTCAGATGAGATATATGGAATGTTGGATGAATCTCGCTTAACTCATTGGGCAGCCCCAACCTATAGGCCACCTCTCCTACTCGAGTAATGATTCGGAAAGGCCCTATGTACCTCGGGCTCAACTTGCCCCCCTTTCTAAACCGAATGATACCCTTCCAAGGTGAAACCTTCAACATAACCTTATCGCCCACCTTGAATTCAATCGGTCTACGTCTCTTGTCAGCATACGACTTCTGTCTATCTTTGGCTGCCTTCATAAAGGCCTTGATCTTTTCTAGTTTCTCAGTCGTAGCCTCGATCACTTCAATGCTCCCTGATTCCTTCTGACCAATATCACCCCAACATACGGGCGGTCTACACCTCCTACCGTATAGCATCTCATATGGCGGCATACCAATGCTGGCATGATAACTGTTTTTGTATGAGAATTCAGCTAACGGTAAGTGTTCGTCACAACTTCCTCCGAAGTCAATAACGCATGCCCGAAGCATATCTTCTAGCGTCTGTATAGTTCTCTTTGACTGACCATCCGTCTGAGGATGATAAGCCGTACTGATATGTAACCTCGTCCCCATTGCATCATGAAATCTCTTCCAAAACTTGGATGTAAACCGGGTGTCACGGTCAGACACAATAGACACCGGCACACCATGACGAGTTACAATCTCCTTGATGAACAGATCTGCTAACCTCTCGGATGAATGCGTTTCACGGATCGGTAGTAAGTGAGCACTCTTCGTCAGGCGGTCGACTATCACCCATATGGCATCATACCCCCTTGCCGTTCGCGGCAGCTTCGTAATAAAATCCATGGTGATATTCTCTCACTTCCACTCGGGTATATACAAAGGTTGGATCTTCCCGTATGGCTTCTGATGCTCCGCCTTCACTTGTAAGCAAGTAAGGCACTTACTCACATACTCTGCTACCTCACGCTTCATACCTGGCCACCAATAATCTTTCTTCATATCATGGCACATCTTTGTAGCACCGGGATGAATGGAGTATCGAGTCTTATGAGCCTCATCCATGATCTTTCCACGTAAATCTCCATAACGGGGAATCCACATTCGTCCAAATCGGGTACTAACACCGAGAGTGTTTTCACCCAATTCCGTGACTAGACCTTTCATCCTTTCCGAGTTAAGCGATCTTCTTTCAACGCCTCGTCTTGAAACTCCTTGACCTGCTTCATCACGCCGGAGGTCATAACTAATTGATAAGTCTTCACCCGGATTGGTTCAGGTCTCTCCTTTCCGCTAAAGGCATCCGCCACTACGTTGGCCTTGCCCGGATGGTAATGGATCTCGCAATCATAATCCTTTATAAGTTCCAACCATCTCCTCTACCTCATATTCAAATCCTTCTACTCGAAGAAGTACTTCAAGCTCTTGTGGTCGGTGGAGATAGTGCACTTCGTCCCATACAAGTAGTGCCTCCAAATCTTCAATGCAAAGACCACGGCAACTAACTCCAAGTCATGAGTAGGGTAATTAACCTCACGAACCTTCAACTGCCGGGATGCGTAGGCTATAACCTTCCCTCTTTGCATCAACACGCAACCCAATCCTAAATAAGAAGCATCTGAGTAAACCACTAAATCTTCGCTTCCTTCGGGTAAGGACAAGACTAGAGCTTGCGTCAACCTCGCCTTTAGCTCCTCAAAAGCCTTCTCTTGTTCTTGACCCCATACAAATTTCACGTCCTTACGGGTCAGCTTTGTCAACGGAGAAGCTATCTTTGAGAAGTCTTGGATGAATCTCCTATAATACCCCGCCAATCCCAAGAAACTACGAATCTCGGATGGTGTCTTCGGAGACTTCCATTGCATCACCACATCCACTTTAGCCGGGTCAACCATAATCCCTTCAGGATTCACCACGTGACCCAAAAACTGAACTTCGTGCAACTAGAACGCTCACTTGGAGAACTTGGCATTCAACTTCTCCTTTTTATGCGTCTCTAAACTTCCCGAATGTGACCGACATACTCCTCCTCGCTCTTCGAATAAATCAGTATGTCGTCAATAAACACAATCACTGATTTATCCAACATCGGCCGACACACTCGATTCATCAAATCCATAAAAGCAGCTGGCGCGTTGGTTAAACCAAAAGACATAACGAGAAACTCGTAGTGTCCATAACGCGTGCGAAAAGCTGTTTTAGGAATATCCTGCTCCTTCACCTTTAGCTGATGGTAACCCGATCGAAGATCTATTCTCGAAAACCAACTAGCACCTTGGAGCTGATCAAACAAGTCGTCGATTCGGGGTAGTGGGTAACGGTTCTTCACCATCAACTTGTTTAACTCGCGGTAGTCGATGCACATCCTCATACTACCGTCCCTCTTCTTGACAAACAAGACCGGAGCACCCCAGGGAGAGATACTCGGTTGAATAAACCCTTTGTCCAATAATTCTTGCAATTGAACCATCAGTTCCTTCATCTCAGACAGAGCCAAACGATAAGGTGCCTTAGCGACGGGCTGAGCACCTGGTATCAAATCAATCTGGAACTCGATCTCACGGTCCGGTGGCACACCTGGTAAATCTTCTGGAAACATGTCGGGAAAGTCACACACAACTGGTACGTCGGATAATTGTGGTGTTGACGTGTCCACATCCTTCACGTAAGCCAGGTAGGCGCTACATCCACGTTTCATGCATTTTCCCGCCACCGCCATCGAAATCATTTTCGGGATCGTAGTAACTCGATCACCGTAGATCGTAACCGAACTCCCGTCGGGCGCTGTCAGTCGGATCATCTTCTTACGGCACACAATATTTGCCTCATAGGCTGCTAGCCAGTCCATCCCTAGGACTACATCAAACCCGCCTAAGGTCATCACAAACAATCTAGCAGGAAACCTATGACCTTCTAGTTCTATGTCACAACCTTCTATCAGATCAGAAATCCTGGTAGACTTACCTATGGCAGTTTCTACATCGAAGGGCTCATCAATACTTCTACTTCTAACAGTTAAATTAGCACAGAAAGCAACAGAAATGAAACTCCTACCAGCACCAGAATCAAACAACACAAAGGCAAGAGTTTGGTTTACTAGAAACGTACCTGACACAACATCAGGGTCCGTCCTAGCCTCCTCCCGGGTCATCGTGAAAGCTCTGGCGCTCGCCTTCTGCCCTTCATTCTCGGCCTTCTTCTTTGCCCCAGAATTCTCAGCCCTCGGCTTCTTGCAATCCCTACTCAGATGGCCCTCTTCACCGCAGTTATAACACCTAACAGCCCCACACTCTCTCGTCACGTGACCGGGCTTCCCACACTTGAAGCAGACATTAAATCCCCGCCTACATTCCCCCGAATGCTCCCTTCCACATTTACCACACCTCTTCGCCCCCGCACCAGGTGTAGCTACACGCCGGTCATCCACCCTTGCAACCTTGTTGTTGGAGTGACACCATCGCGTCCAAACCGCTTCCCATTCCAGTTTCCATCACCACCACCACCTTTCTTGCTCACTTCAACTAGTCACCTCCCGCTCGTCATACAGCCTTCCCGCCAGATCAACCACCGACCTAAACGTGCTTGGCCGGGCGGCAATCATATGCCTGCGAATATCCGCCGGCAAACCCTGGATATACCTCTTTATCTTTCGTGACATAGGTGTCACCTGATCTGGCACCAGTCGCACCATCTCATTGAACTTGGTGGTGTACTGCTGGTGTGTCATAGTTCCCACCTCCAGCAGCAGGAACTCCCTCTTAATCTTATCAAGTTTCATGTGAGGACAAAACTCCTCGATCACCATCTTTCTCAACTCACTCCAATAGTCCTGCTGCCCTCGGCCTTGACAATATTGTCCCACCAACATAAAGCCGAGTCCACAAATGAGTGAGTGGCAAACTTCACCTTTTGGTCCTCTCTACACTCGCTGACATCTAACACTGCCTCCATCTCCCTCACCCACCAGTGAGTGGCAGCAGCGTTGCCATTGCCATCAAAACTCGGGGGCTTGCACCTCTCGAGCGCCCCATAATTATAGCCTCGTGCTGATTCTTGTACAGGCTCTTCCTCCTCCTCATCACTAAAGACAACCGTTTCAGTCTCCCGCTGCTCCCTTTCTCCTCTCTCAGAGGTCTTCTTCTTTTCCTTTCTTTCATCCCCCTAGACAGCTCTAATCACTTCGGTCACCACAGACGGTAGAATCGCCTGCATGACCTGGTGAACTTCTTTGACAACAGCCTCCTTCACTGAGGCCCTCAGATTGGCGCTTTCCTCGCCACCTTCCTGGTGATGGGTCTCGGGCTCCTTATGAGCCGTCTCACCAGTCTTGGCTCTGCTCCTAGTGACCCGTGGTCCATCACCACGTCCACCACGACCTCCACCTCGAGAAGCCTTCGAAAATCTACCTCCCGCCATCCTCTAAACACACTATAAGATTCAAACACCAACACGGTCATTCAAGGTAATAGCTCAGTTTATGTCCAGTATAGTAAGTCCCTAATTACAGTCGCCAGTTTTGATTAGCCACTTACTTTACTCTTCATAGCCCAAGCATTTCCTATCATGACTACATCAGTATCCAAATCTACTAAAAGCACATAAATCAGATAGCACGCGCACATAATACCGGTTAACATTAAAGAAAATACCTGATGGCACGTAGCTACTTGGGCTGGCATCCTTTCATTTCGTCCCATTCTCAGTTTAAGTTTAGGTTTCCTTTTTTTGAAAATATTTACCCATTTCTCTTAAACTTTGGCTCTGATACCAACTTGTAAGGCCCCACTCCCGGAACACTCACAGTTGGACATTCATCGCACATGATATTTAAAAACTCACAATCATTTACTAAAATAATGCAGCGGAATAATTTAACAAAAACCACTTCATATATTAATAATTGTTTTTGCCAAATAATACAACATTGTTAACATTACAAAACATCGTTTGGTTGCATTACAATGCAAAAACATCATTGCTACACAAAATGGATGCCATTCCTAAATTGCCAAGTAACTCCACCCCATGCCATACTCAGCAACAATTACCTGGCAACTGAAAATGCATAAAAGTTAGTGTTGCTGAGTGAGTTCTAGTTTTATAAAAAATATATATTACCTACCATTCGTTAAAACATTTACTTACTTTCGCACATGATCATACATCGTACATACATCAAGGTAATATTTATTATCTTCCGCCATCATTCATTTCGTTCATATCGCACGTTTCGTACATTTCGCACTTTACATTATCTTTCACTTCTATCCAGATCCTGTCATATGCTAAACCCACCTCTTGGGCACCAAGCCAACTTGTCTAGGGTTAAGCGACAAGGATCCCATGTCGCACGTATGGAGCAGTCACCAAGACTGACTCCTCTGTGTGTGAACCCTCATGGGTTAGCCAAAATCGCACATACCCGAGAGCTTATGAGTTCAAACACCTAGACATACCAAAAACACACAACCAAACATACAAAAGCACATAAGCATATACCCGAGGCTAAAAATCAGCCAAGAACAACTCAAAACACCAAAAACTAACCTAAAAATCGGCTTCTCTTCTTCCTCTCTCTAAAACCAAGAGAATTATGCTTCTTTCTCTCTCTAAAATCCGATGGAAAGTTGATGGAACATGGGTGTGGGCGGCCATACCCACTTTTGTACAAAATATTATAAAACTTTGTCCCATGTACAACTTTAACCCCTCAACTTGGGTTATTTACTTTTCTTTCTTTTTTTTGTCACTTTTTCTCTTCTTTTAAAATTTCCGGGTGTTACATCTGGGACTTAGAAACTACAATATTGATGAAATCATTTCTCTCCCCTTTGCAGAACTGGATGAACTCGCAGATAGAGAGCTGTATAAAAAGAGGAAGGAGGCTGAGGCAGCAGAACTGCTCCTCAAAATCAAAAAAGAGAGAAAAAGAAAAAGACAACAAAAAGCTCCTGTCCTCTTTCCGGTTTATGAAAGTCCTGAGAAAGAGTCTGTGGCTGTTGAAGAGGAAGAAACTCAGATAAGCAAGGAACAAGAAAGACAAAAGATGATTGCTTATCTGAGTGCCACGGGATTCTATCAGACAGCAGCCCTCAATCCCCTCTTATTTTAATACATTGAGTTTGAGTACTTAAAACAGCTTGATGAAGGGGCTCAAACTCAAAAAAAGGCAGTTAAAAGAAAAATGAGAGAGGAAGCTGCTAAAACAAGAGCCACCATCAGAGCCAAAAAGAAGAAGTCTGCTGACAGACTGAAGATGGTGAGCTTCTTGAAGCTGTATGGGTTCTCCGGAAGAAGACTTGGTCCTATGTCTCTATCCACAATGGATGCGCACATCAGGAGGATCAAGCAGAAGATCAAAGAAGGTCAGCTTATGGACTTGCATTCTCCACCAAGTCCAGCTGCACCTGAAGTTGAGGTGAAGGTTGAAGAGACAACACAATCTGAACCTGAAGCTACAATTAAGCCAACTTCATCTTCTGACCCACAGTAGGGTTTTAAGTCCCCTCCTACTGATCAAATGGGGAATAAGGACCTAACTGAGGAGAGCACAAAAAATCACTGGTGCTGCAGGCCAAGCTCCTCAGTTGAAGTATAGAGTGAGGAAGAGGATGGCCATCAGAAGGGATAAAAGAAAGAAGAAGAAGAAGTCCAAGGCATCCACCTCATCACCTCAGGATGAGTCAAAACATCCTGAGGATGTGCAACAAGAGGAAAACTAATCAACTTCAATTCAGGTTGAGCCTCTTGCATCAGGAAGACCCATTCTGCCCTGGACTTTTGCTGCAAATCCAGATAGATGGTATGTAGTCAGAGATCAAGGTGGTCAAGATGTCTATCTTTGGCAGGACATACTTGATCAACCTCTGCATGATCTGTAAGGCCCCGTTCCCGGGACACTCACAGTTGGACAATCATCGCACATATTACCTCAAAATCACATCAAAATTTATTAAAAACACTGCAGCGGAATAATTTAATGAAACCATTTCATATGTTAACAATTACTGTTTACATCATCATTACATTACAAATCATCATCTGGTTTCACTTCTACACAAATGGATGCCAACCAAAAATCTTTGCCAAGTAGCTTCACCCCGTGCCATCCTCAGCAACCACTACCTGCCAACTGAAAATGCATAAAAGTCAGCGTTGCTGAGTGAGTTCTAGTTTTATAAAAATATATGTTACCTTTCATTCGTTAAAACATTTTCATACTTTCGCACGTGATCATACATAGATAATAGCATTATTATCTTCCGTCATCGTTCTTTTCGCACTTATCGCACGTTTCGTACATTTCGCATGTTAAATTATCTTTCACTTCTATCTAGGTCCTGTCATATACTACACCCCCCCTCTTGGGCACGAAGCCAACTAATCTAGGGTTTAGTGACAAGGACCCCGTTTTGCACGTATGGAACAGTTACCAAGACTGATCCCCTGTGTGTGAATCCCTCATGGGGCAGCCAAGATCGCACACTGTATGACACACAGTTGAGCTGACAACTCTCAAGGAGTTGTGAACCTCCTTACATTTTGCTTGCAAGACTTTCATTCGTTCATTCATTATGTTCCACTTTCATTATCTTAGATCTTTCACTTCGTTAAGATAATACTTTTCATTCATTATCATAATCACACCACGCAAAGTCACGGGGTAATATATAATAGGAACATAAAGAAAACAGGCCATAAACATGCATAACATCATCATACAATCATCACATACCATTCCCGGGAACACCCCAAGTCATAGCGTAAAAGTCCTTTCCAGAAAATTTCAGAAAATTTTTTAAGTCTTAGGCGCATGAGCACTATGCAGGGGCACGAGCACTATGCAGGGGCACGAGCACTATGCGGGCGCATGAATACTTAGGCGCATGGGCGACTCAGGCGCATGGGCACTATTTGGGCGCACGACCAACACTTAGGCGTCTAGACAACTTTCTAGGCGCATGGGTACTATGTAGGCGCACGGCCTGGTTTAGTCGCATGGGCGTTTAGGCGTTTTAGCAGACTTAGACGCATGGCATACTTAGACTCCTGGGCATAATTCTAGGCGCATGGGCACTATTTGTGTGCATGGACCTTGGGCGTTTGGGTACTGTTTGGGCACATGATCTCAGGCGCATGGGCACTTAGGCGCATGGCCAACTACTTTTCTAACTACCATCATTTTCAGACCTCAAATCATCAATCTAAGCTGTTCTAGCCTAGTTTCTAGCATACTAAGCATCAAACAAGCATAAAACATGCACATAATCATAAATCATCCCGAACATACACCCACCCACAACAGGGCACACACATACATACGGGTACACACTCAAATTTTATAAAAACGTTAAAACATGCATTTCCAGCCCCAAATCAGTTAAAAGATGCAAAAACGGGGATCTAGAACTCACCTCTTGCAACTTTCGAGTAAGACTTACTTCAAACCCGAATGCTTATGAGTTCAAATACCTAAAACACCAAAACCGAACACACATACATGCACATAAGCACATCCCGAAGCTAAAAATCAGCCAAGAACACCCTGAAATCAGGAAACTAACTTGAATTCAGCCTCTTCTTCTTCTTCTCTATAAAACCGTAAAGAATTCCCTGCTTTCTCTCTCTAGAAAATGGACAGGAAGATGATGTGCAATAGGGGTGGGCGGCCATGCCACCTTTTTGAACAACTTAATAATAACGTTTGCCCCTTGCACAACTTTAACCCCTCAACTTGGGTTATTTTGCTTTTCTTTCTTTTTCTTTACTTTTCTCTTCCTTTTTTAAAATTTCCGGGTGTTACAAGTCCACCACTTTATATAGGTTTCGTCCCCGAAACCTGTCACTCCTCGAACAGCTGAGGATAATGCTGTCTCATCTCCTCCTCAGATTCCCATGTAGACTCGGATCCCTTTCTATGCTTCCACTATACCCGCACCAAGGGAATCACTTTATTCCTTAGCCTTTTCTCTTTCCTATCAATGATAGCCACTGGTTGCTCCACATAATTGAGCCGTTCGTCAACCTCAATGTCTTCCAGTGGTACCACCATATCCTCATCAGTTAAGCACTTCCTCAGATGAGATACATGGAATGTCGGAAGAATTCCACTTAACTCATCGGGTAACTCCAATCTATAGGCCACCTCTCCTACTCGAGCAATGATTCGGAAAGGCCCTATATACCTCGGACTCAACTTGCCCCGCTTTCTGAACCGAATGATACCCTTCCAAGGTGAAACCTTTAACATAACTCTATCACCCACCTTGAATTCAATCGGTCTACGTCTCTTATCGGCATACGACTTCTGCCTATCTTTGGCTGCCTTCATATAGACTTTGATCTTTTCCAGTTTCTCAGTCGTAGTCTCGATCGCCTCAATGCTTCCTAACTCCTTCTGACCGATGTCACCCCAACATACAGGTGTCCTACACCTTCTACCGTATAGCATCTCATAGGGTGGCATACCAATGCTGGCATGATAACTGTTGTTGTATGAGAATTCAGCTAACGGTAAGTGTTCGTCCCAACTTCGTCCAAAGTCAATGACGCATGCCCGAAGCATATCCTCAAGCGTCTGAATAGTTCTTTCTGATTGACCATCCGTTTGAGGATGATAAGCCGTACTGATATGTAACCTCGTCCCCATCGCATCATGAAATCTCTTCCAAAACTTGGATGTAAACCGAGTGTCACGGTCAGACACAATAGACACCAGTACACCATGACGAGACACAATCTCCTTGATGAACAGATCCGCTAACCTCTCGGATGAATATGTTTCACGGATCGGTAAGAAATGAGCACTCTTCGTCAGACGGTCGACTATCACCCATATGGCGTCATACCCTCTTGCCGTTCGCGGCAGCTTCGTAATAAAATCCATGGTGATATGCTCCCACTTCCACTCGGGTATATCCAAAGGTTGGATCTTCCCGTATGGCTTCTGATGCTCCGCCTTCACTTGCAAGCAAGTAAGACACTTACTTACGTACTCCGCTACGTCGCGATTCATACCGGGCCACCAATAATCTTTCTACATATCATGATACATCTTTGTAGCACCGGGATGAATGGAGTATCAAGTCTTATGAGCTTCATCCATGATCTTTCCACGTAGATCTCCATAATGAGGAATCCACGTTCTCCCAAATCGGGTTCTAACACCGAGAGTGTTCTCACCCAATTCCATGACTAAACCTCTCATCCTTTCGGAGTGAAGGCGATCTTCTTTCAACGCCTCGTCTTGAAACTCCTTGACCTGCTTCATAACATCGGAGGTCATAACCAATTGATAAGCCTTCACCCGGATCGGTTCAGGCCTCTCCTTTCGGCTAAGGGCATCTGCCACTACGTTGGCTTTGCCTGGATGGTAATGGATCTCACAATCATAATCCTTAATGAGCTCCAACCATCGCCTTTGCCTCATATTCTAATCTTTCTGCTCGAAGAAATACTTCAAGCTCTTATGGTCGGTGAAGATAGTGCACTTCGTCCCATATAAATAGTGCCTCCAAATCTTCAATGCGAAGACCACAGCTGCTAACTCCAAGTCATGAGTAGGGTAATTAACCTCATGAACTTTCAGCTGTCGGGATGCGTAGGCTATAACCTTCCCTCGCTGCATCAACATGCAACCCAACCCAAAATAAGAAGCATCTGAATAAACCACCAAATCTTCGCTTCCTTTGGGTAACGACAAGACTGGAGCTTCCGTCAACCTCGCTTTCAACTCCTCAAAAGCCTTTTCTTGCTTTTGACCCCATACAAATTTCACGTCCTTACGGGTCAACTTAGTCAACAGAGAAGCTATCTTCGAGAAGTCTTGGATTAATCTCCTATAATATCCCGCCAAACCCAGGAAACTACGAATCTCGGATGGCGTTTTTGGAGACTTCCATTGCATCCCACCTTCTACCTTTGCTGGGTCGACCATGATCCCTTCGGAATTTACCACATGACCCAAAAACTGAACTTCACGCAACCAGAACATGCACTTGGAGAACTTGGCATACAACTTCTCCCTTCTAAGCGTCCCCAACACTTCCCGAATGTGACCGGCATGCTCCTCCTCGCTCCTCGAATAAATCAGGATATCATCGATAAACACAATCACTGATTTATCCAACATCGGCCGGCACACTCGATTCATCAAATCCATAAAAGCAGCTGGCGCGTTGGTTAAACCAAAAGACATAACGAGAAACTCGTAGTGTCCGTAACGCGTACGAAAAGCTGTTTTAGGAATATCCTGCTCTTTCACCTTCAGCTGATGATAACCCGATCGAAGATCGATTCTCGAAAACCAACTGGCACCTTGCAGCTGATTAAACAAGTCGTCGATTCTTGGTAAAGGATACCGATTCTTCACCGTCAACTTGTTTAACTTGCGGTGGTCGATGCACATCCTCATGCTACCGTCTTTCTTCTTTACAAATAAAACCAGAGCACCCCCCAGGGAGAGATACTCGATCGAATAAATCCTTTATCCAACAGTTCTTGCAATTGAACCATCAGTTCCTTCATCTCCGTTGGAGCCAATCGATACGGTGCCTTAGCGACAGGCTGAGCACCGGGTATCAAATCAATCTGGAACTCGATCTCGCGGTCTGGTGGCACACCTGGTAAATCTTCTAGAAACACATCGGGAAAGTCACACACAACCGGTACGTCGGACAATTGTGGTGTTGACGTGTCCACATCCTTCACATAAGCCAGGTAGGCACTACATCCACGTCTCATACACTTCCCCGCCACCGCCATCGAAATTACCTTCGGAATCGTAGTAACTCGATCACCGAATACCGTCACCGAACTCCCGTCAGGCGCTATCAGTCGGATAATCTTCTTGCGACACATGATATTCCCTTCATAGGCCGCTAACCAGTCCATCTATAGGACTACATCAAACCCGCCTAAGGTCATCACAAACAGTCTAGCAGGAAACCTATGACCTTCTAGCTCTATGTCACAGTCTTCTATTATATTAGAAATCCTGGTAGACTTACCTATGGCAGTTTCTACATCGAAGGGCTCATCAATACTTCTACTTCTAACGGGCAAATTAGCACAGAAAGCAGCAGAAATGAAACTCCTACTAGCACCAGAATCAAATAACACAGAAGCAAGAGTTTGATTTACTAGAAACATACCTGACACAACATCGGGGTCCGTCCTAGCCTCCTCCCTGGTCATCGTGAAAGCTCTGGTGCTCGCCTTCTGCCCTTCACTCCCAGCCTTCTTTTTTGCCCCTGAACTCTCAGCCCTCAGTTTCTTGCAGTCCCTACTCAGATGGCCATCTTCTCCACAGTTGTAGCATCTCACGGCTCCGCACTCTCGAGCCATGTGACTGGGCTTCCCACACTTGAAGCAGATGTTCGATCCCCATCTGCACTCCCCCGTTTGCTCCCTTCCACATTTACCACACCTCCTTGTCCCCGCACCAGAGGCGGTCACTCGCCGATCATCCACCTTTACAACCTTGTTGTTTGGAGCGACGCCACGGCGTCCAAACCGCTACCCATTCTAGTTTCGATCACCAGCACCACTTTTCTTGCTTACTTCAACCACAGCCACCTCCCGTTCATCGTACAACCTTCCCGCCAGATCGACCACTGACCTAAACGTGCTCGGCCGGGCGGCGATCATGTGCCTGCTAATATCCGCCGGCAAACCTTGGATGTACCTCTTTATCTTTCGTGACACCGGTGTCACCTGATCTGGCACCAGTCGTGCCATCTCATTAAACTTTGTGGTGTACTGCTGGTACGTCATGGTTCCCGCCTCTAACTGTAGGAACTCCCTCTCAATCTTATCGAGTTCCCTGTGAGGACAGAACTCCTCAATCATCAGCTTCTTCAGCTCATCCCACCTCATCTTTCCAATTGCTCTGCTACCCTTGGCCTGGACAATATTGTCCCACCAGCATAAAGCCGAGTCCACAAATAAGTGGGTAGCAAACTTCACCTTCTGGTCTTCCCTACACTCTCTGATATCAAGTACAGCTTCCATTTCTCTCACCCATCGATGGGCAGCAGCAGCGTTGCCATTGCCATCAAAAGTCGGGGGCTTGCATCTCTGGAATGCCCCGTAAGTACAGCCCCGAGCTGTCCCTGGCACCGCTTATTCCTCCTCTTCGTCACTTGGGACAACCGTCTCAGTCTCCCGTTGCCCTGCTTCTCCCGCGGTCTTCTCTTTCTCCTTCTTCTCGTCCTCCCTTACCGCTCTAATCACTTCGACCACCACAGACGGTAGGATCGTCTGCATGACCTGATGGACTTCTTTAACAACAGCCTCTTTCACCGAGGCCCTTAAATTAGCACTCTCATCACCACCTTCCTGGTGATGAGTCTCGGGCTCTTCAGGCGCCATTTCCACAGCCTTAGCACCACCTCTTGTGGCACCCGGTCCAGCACCACGTCCACCACGACCTCCTCCTCTTAAAGCTTTCAAAGATCTACCACCCGCCATCCTCTAACACACTATAAGATTCAAACACCAACACGATCATTCAAGGTAATAGCTCAGTTTATGTCAAGTATAGTAAGTCACTAATTACAGTGGCCAGTTGTGATTAGCCATTTACTTTACTCTTCATACCCCAAGCATTCCCTATCCTGACTACATCAGTATCCAAATCTACTAAAGGCACATAAATCAGATAACATGCGCACATAATACTGGTTAACATTAAAGAAAATACCTGATGGCACGTAGCTACTTGGGCTGGCATCCTTCTCTTTGTCCCATTTTCAGTTTAAGTTTAGGTTTATTGGAAAATATTTACCCATTTCTCTTAAACTTTGGCTCTGATACCAACTTGTAAGGCCCCGTTCCCGGGACACTCACAGTTGGACAATCATCGCACATATTACCTCAAAATCACATCAAAATTTATTAAAAACACTGCAGCGGAATAATTTAATAAAACCATTTCATATGTTAACAATTACTGTTTACATCATCATTACATTACAAATCATCATCTGGTTTCACTTCTACACAAATGGATGCCAACCAAAAATCTTTGCCAAGTAGCTTCACCCCGTGCCATCCTCAGCAACCATTACCTGCCAACTGAAAATGCATAAAAGTCAGCGTTGCTGAGTGAGTTCTAGTTTTATAAAAATATATGTTACCTTTCATTCGTTAAAACATTTTCATACTTTCGCACGTGATCATATATTATACATACACATAGATAATAGCATTATTATCTTCCGTCATCGTTCTTTTCGCACTTATCGCACGTTTCGTACATTTCGCACATTACATTATCTTTCACTTCTATCTAGGTCCTGTCATATACTAAACCCTCCCCTCTTGGGCACGAAGCCAACTAATCTAGGGTTTAGTGACAAGGACCCCATTTCGCACGTATGGAACATTCACCAAGACTGATCCCCCTGTGTGTGAATCCCTCATGGGGCAGCCAAGATCGTATGCTGTATGACACACAGTTGAGCTGACAACTCTCAAGGAGTTGTGAACCTCCTTACATTTTGCTTACAAGACTTTTATTCATTCATTCATTATGTTCCACTTTCATTATCTTAGATCTTTCACTTCGTTAAGATAATACTTTTCATTCATTATCATAATCACACCATGTAAAGTCACGGGGTAATACATAATAGGAACATAAAGAAAACAGGCCATAAACATGCATAACATCATCATACAATCATCACATACCATCCCCGGGAACACCCCAAGTCATAGCCTAAAAGTCCTTATTTCCCGAAAATTTCAGAAAATTTTCTAAGTCTTAGGCGTATGAGCACTATGCAGGCGCACGAGCACTATGCGGGCACATGAATACTTAGGCGCATGGGCGACTCAGGCGCATGGGCACTATTTGGGCGCACGGCCAACACTTAGGCGTCTAGACAACTTTCTAGGCGCATGGGTACTATGCAGGCGCACGGGCCTGGTTTAGGCGCATGGGCGCTTAGGCGTTTTAGCAGACTTAGACGCATGGCATACTTAGACTCCTGGGCATAATTCTAGGCGCATGGGCACTATTTGTGCGCATGGACCTTGGGCGTTTGGGTACTGTTTGGGCGCATGATCTCAGGCGCATGGGCACTTAGGCGCATGGCCAACTACTTTTCTAACTACCATCATTTTCAGACCTCAAATCATCAATCTAAGCTGTTCTAGCCTAGTTTCTAGCATACTAAGCATCCAACAAGCATAAAACATGCACATAATCATAAATCATCCTGAACATACACCCACCCACAATAGGGCACACACATACATACGAGTACACACTCAAATTTTATAAAAACATTAAAACATGCATTTCCAGCCCCAAATCAGTTAAAACATGCAAAAACGGGGATCTAGAACTCACCTCTTGCAACTTTCGAGTAAGACTTCCTTCAAACCCGAATGCTTATGAGTTCAAATACCTAAAACACCAAAACCGAACACACATACAAGCACATAAGCACATACCCGAAGCTGAAAATCAGCCAAGAACACCCTGAAATCAGGAAACTACCCTGAATTCAGCCTCTTCTTCTTCTTCTCTCTAAAACCGAAGAGAATTCCCTGCTTTCTCTCTCTAGAAAATCGACAGGAAGATGATGTGCAATAGAGGTGGGCGGCCATGCCACCTTTTTGAACAACTTAATAATAAAGTTTGCCCCTTGCATAACTTTAACCCCTCAACTTGGGTTATTTTGCTTTTCTTTCTTTTTCTTCACTTTTCTCTTCCTTTTTTAAAATTTCCGGGTGTTACATGATCTCTTTGACATGAGAAGGTTCTATGAGAGTCTGAAGGATCCAGATCAGCTGATGAAGAAGGAAATGCTCCTGATCCTAATGAGGAGTATCAACTGCTGAAGAACTTCTTTATTTAGGTAGCATCAGCCTAGGGGGAGTTTGTAAGGATTATAGAAGAGGCTGATGCACTCAAAACAGTCAAGGTGTCTCTTGCATGCATGCACATTATGCATGGTAGAAGTTACTTCGGAAGTTTTACACTCTACAAGAAAAATTACACAAGTGTAAAATCTTCCGAAGCCAAAAGACCAATTCTTCTGAAGCCAAAGTTGAATTCTTCCGAAGCTTAGAAGACAAAGTCTTCTGAAGCCTCAAAGATAATAGACTGATTTCTTCCGAAGACAAAGAAGACATGCTCTCTGTGATCAACAACTTTTCAAAAAAGCTGACCAACTTTCCGCTGCCACTCTGCAGGCTCACCAGCTTTACACAAGTTGGTGAAAAGGTCAATGCTTTAGGAAGCTGTAGATTAAGGTCTTAAGTCTATAACTTTCTACTTTATGTACTTTTATCCTTTTTGTATTACAATAGGATGTGAGCTATGGTATGTCATAGTCGCATGTCAAAAGGCAATCTGCCTTTTGACTTTACATTGATCTTGTTGTCTAGATTAGTGTTTCCAGCTGGCTTTCAAAGTATGGCCGGCTGTAGGATGTAGTATAAAGTATATCAGGTTCTTGTATTTTATTTCTATGCTTTGTAACACTTGTAATAGAACTTGAGAGCAATATACATCTTCCTTGAAAACCAATTATCTTGTTCTTAAGCTTTCTGTCTCTTGTTTACTTGTGTTATCTTAGTATCATCTTAACCTGCCAATTCCTTATTTGATCTGTTAAGTGTTCTAAGTCTCTCCTCATTGTGAAAACTGACTTGCACCCCTTCAAACAGTCCTGCAAGGTACCATTGGACATTCAATGTCTTCTTTTGTACCTGTAACATCAAAATAAGATGTGTCAAATGATTTTGTTTGTGAATCGATGTCAAACAACCAGTCTGATCCAATGACTTTCGTTGTTAATGAATGTTCATTAAAAACAACATCAGTTGATTCTTCCACAATGTTTAGCCTTGGATTATATACCCTGTAAGCTTTTGAGTTTCTAGAGTATCCAACAAAAAAACCTTCGTCTGCTTTTGGAGCAAACTTGGATAGATGTTCTCTGATGTTTAAAATTGATACAGAACATCCAAATGCCTTAAGGAAGCCTATAAATGGTTTTCTTTTATATATTAGCTCATAAGGAGTTTTGTTTTGTTCTTTGATGATTAATGTTCTGTTTTGAATGTAGCAAACTGTGTTGATTGCTTCAGCCCAGAAGGATATGGACAATAAAGAGTCAGCAAGCATAGATCTGGCTGCTTCTATCAATGTTCTGTTTCTCCATTAAGCTACTCCATTTTGCTGGGGAGTTCTTGCTATGCTGAATTGATGACTGATTCCTTTTTCTGCACAAAAAGAAGAAATAAAGTCATTTTTAAATTCAGTCCCATTATCACTACTTAAAGATTTAACGTTAAGATCCAATTGATTCTTAATTTTAGTGATAAATGATTTGATGATTTCTACTGATTCTGACTTGTGTAAGAAGAAGAAGACCCAGGTGAATCTGGAGTAATAATCTACTATGACAAGATAGTATTGCTTCTTTCCTATGCTTAGGATGTTTGTTGGACCAAATAAGTTCATATGAAGCAATTTGAGTGTTGTATTGTTTGAGTTTACCAATTTTGACTTATGAGACACTCTATGTTGTTTGCCTTTCAGACATGCAGTGTAGTGGTCTGTACAGAAAAATTCTTTTTGAGGTAAACCTATTACTAAGTCACATTTGACCAGTTGATTCATTCTGTTATAATTAGAGTGATGCAAACGTCTATGCCATAATTGGGAAACATCTTCTGATGCTTTTGATAATAAACATGTTTCAGGGGTTGAAGCTGAAACAGAATTCATATCAACAATGTATGTGTTGTTATGACGGGGAGTTTTCAAAAGGATATATTCTTTAGGGATTTGAAAACCTGTCTTGAGGAAGTAGCAATTGTTGGAGTCAAATAGTGCTGCATATCCCTTATCACAGATTTGGGATAAACTCAGGAGATTGAACTGGAGGTTTGAACAGTAGTTGACATTTCAAAGCTGATCAACCCATTTGTGACTATTCCTTCATAAGTTATCTTTCCTCCTGTTTTATCATCTCCGAATGCTACATTTCCTCCATGTTTGCTTTTAAAATCCTGAAGGAGGGAACAATTGCCAATCATATGTGGAGAGCATCCACTGTCAACATAATAGATGTTGTCAGGCCTTCGATGATGTCCCTGCAAGAAGAAAGAAATTAATTAGAAGGTGCAACCCAAGCCAAGATGGTCTTGGGCTTTCCATCCTTTCCCATTACGCAAATTTCTTCAAGTGTGGCATTGTCTGCTGGTTTAGGAGGTCTAGACATACTAGATTTCCTATGATTGTTTTTGGCTCTATCGGGAAAAGTACTTTGAGCTCTTCTCCTAAGAGTGCCAATGTCTGATTGATCTTTATTTTGAGACTTATGTCTACTGTGTGCTTGTTTAAAGTTGTCATAAAATGATTTGTCATTATTTAATGCAACTTTTGTGTGAGGAGTTTGTCTTGCAACTCTTACTTTGTTCTTGTTAGGAACAAATGATTGTTTTTCACTTTGATTTTCAACTGGAATTTGTTTATTTTTTTTCTTATTTTTCTTATTGAAAAAGCAATTTGTTGTGCTGTGATTGTTTCTTTCACAAAATGAACAGTAATTGTGAAAATGGCATGTTTCAGCACTGTGATTGTTCATGTTATAGTACTTGCAATATTTACCATATTTGCACTTGTCAGTGGTATGAGTATATTGATCACACCACTCGCAGTATGGTAAATTTGCAGTGCCTTGTTTGTTTACAACTTTTGATTTTAAGTTAGACTTTAAAGGAATGTCAAAAGTTACAGTGGATTGTTTGGATTGTGCAGTGATTTTATCTTTCCCTTTTTGCACTTGTTTGTTTACTTGAGTGGAAGAGTCAGATTTTCTTTCACTAGAGCAGATGTCAAAACCTTTAGTCTGCTTTGTTTGTTTGATTTGAGTATCAATCACACTTGAAACTTTAATGATTTTAGTAATTGGTTGATCTGACTCATCATTCAGTAGATCAACATCATCTTCATCATCACTTGTTTGTTGATCAAACTTATTACTTTCACCTTGATAAAAGTCTGTTGGTTTAATGTGAGGGGGTGCTTGACTTTTAACAAATTTGATCACTGGTGTTTTTGAAATCAAAGCTGATTTTGATGATGATGATGATGATGATGGTGATTGCTTTGAATCATCAGTTCGGTCATGTGGATCAAGAGACTCACCTTTTTTGTTTGTCATTGATTTAGGTAAAGGAATATAATTATCATTGTTTGGAGGATTAACTTTATTATATGCTAAACCTGAAGGGTCTTTGAATGCCCTTTGCTGAGCAAGAAGTTCTTCAAACTTCTTGTTGCTGACTTGAAATTTTTGAAGTTTCACTTTAGTTTCAGCCTGTAGTGTTTTTGACCGAGTCAAAGATGTAGAGAGTTGCTCAACTTGAGCTGCAAGTGATAGTTTTTCAGACATCAAATTGTCCAAATCATTTTGTAATAAAAGAATTTTGATTTCATATTATTTTTGTTCTGTTTTTAAACTTTCATTTAAAATGTTTGTTTCAATAACTTTCTTGGAAATTTTGTCTGCATGTTCTCTGTATCTATTGACTTCGTCAATGCTTGTTTGTGAACAAAGATTTTCTTTCACCTCTTTCGGGATTTTTGTGATCTTATCTTTAATGTTTGCCATAAGGGCATGATCTGGAGATTGGATCTCAGCTTCATACATGCTCCAATCACACTCACTATCTTGTTTGATGATCATGGCTGAGGATTTAGAGTGTTGATTAGGGCTGTACTGTGTGATTTGAGGTGGAATTGGTGCTGCTGGAATGCTAATGCGTGGTGGAATTTGTCTATTTGTTTGATAGCTGCTAGATGCTTGTGTTTGGTTGTTGTTTCTATCAACTCTTGGTTGTTGGCATTCTCTTGAAAAATGCCCATGAAGTTGACAATTGTAGCATCTTACTTTTGTTTTGTCAAAACCAATCTTGGTTTTCTTGTCCATGTTCAATCCCCTGTTTCTTTGTAGAAACCTTTTTGATCTGTAGGCAATCATTGCCATAGACCATTGAAGATCTATTTCTTCAACCATGTCTGGTGGTAGCTCATCCAAATCTTGTTGGATAATTTGTGATGGTGTAAGGTTTGCTCCCAAATAAGCTTCAAAGCTTGTGGAGAAGGCTGCATAAGCTGCTTTTTGTTCTTCATTTTGCAAGATAATTCTGAGAGCATCCATAGGTTTCTCAAACTTATGAATGTTTTGGGTCTTTGTCTGTTGTTGTTTATTTGAGTTTGAGACATGTGGATGATGTTTACTTTGAGGTGTAGCTTCATGAGAAGCATGAACACCAGTCTTTTTAGACTTTTGTTTGGTGTTTGATGGCTGAGAAGAAAGAGGTTTCACTTGAATCTAAAAATTCTTCATCTTCATCTTCTCTAGTGCATGTCAAGAATGTACTGTCTGTTTGTTGAATTTCTTTAAACTTGTATGATTCCACATGTCTGATAGTGCTGTTGTTTCTAGGTCTTTCATCAACTTTTAGTGCTTCAACTTTAGCAACTAGAGCATCTAAAGTTAAGGCTTCAAGATCCAATGTTGCTTTCATTAGTGAGAGTGATTGAGTCCAACTTTCTGGAAGAGTGTGCAACATCTTTTTGTTAATCTCCACAGATTCATACTTTAGTCCATACACTATCATTTCATTTACAAGTTGGACAAATCTGTGGAGTTGCTGTGGAATTGATTCTCCTTGTATGTGGTGGAAGGTTTCATATTGGGTTCTTAATTTTTATTTCTTAATCTCCCTGATCTCTTCACTTCCTTCACACATAGTGTGAAGTACTTTCCATAATTCATGTGCTGTTTTGAAATTTTCAACCCGTGTTAAAATTTCAAATGGCAAAGTCATTGCCAATATGCTGTATGCTTTCATGTTTGTTTTGACCCTTTTTAGGTCATCGCAAGCCACACTTTTCAAGCTTACTGGTTTTTGTATGTTGTAATCTGGACCTAGAGTCAATGGTAGATGTCCATAGATCCGGGTCTTGAAAGATAATCTAGTTTCTTAACATAATCGTCCATTGTTTGAAGTTAGCTTTTTTCTTTAGTCTTGATGGTTTAAGACCACTGTTGGATCCTAAAATTTCATCAGACATGTTTGTTAAATTTTAACTTAACGATTTAAGTCAAATTTGATTGATTATTTAGCACGGTGCTAAATTTGTCTTTAGCCTAAGGTCACTAGGATTTGTTTGATATTTTTGTTCCTTTTTAACCTTTACCGAATAAAGAGAATTAATTAATGTCCAAGGAAATGTTACTGTTATGTCTCGGTTAAATAAAGGGAATATTCTGTTAAGGATGTCAAATCTCACAGAAAAGTCAAAACCCTTTAAATGAATCCGGTCAACTAGGTCAAAACCCTAAAAAACAAATGTTATGTTTTAAAAGTTAACTTTTGCGGATCAAAAGTAACTTTTTCAAAAACTCAAAAGAAAATTTTGTTTCTTCTTTGATTTTGATGATAAAACAACACAATCACCGGAGATTGTGAAGTTTTTGTGAATGATCAAACACTAGGGTTTTCCATGGGTTTGTTGGCGACTGTATTGTTCTTCACAAAATCAACAATCGGTTTGTTGATTGAAGAACAAAAACCTGATTCAAGTGTGTATCTACTTGAATATGATGAGTTTAATCACTTTGAATGATTAAAATTGTTTAAAACAATGTTTGTATGATGAAAACTTGATGAAACAGTGTTCGAATACTGTTTTATCAAAAACCATTTAAAACCGATGAGGTTTTGGGATGATTCTGTTTTGAAAAATAGTGTTTGAATGTTGTTTAAAGCTTTAATAATCACAAGAACTTCTACAAAATGCACAAGAACAGATTAAGAAATCATGTTTTTCAGCATTTGATGAATGTTTAGAGTAGTTGATGTATTTGTTATGATTTTTAGCTCAATATGTATGTTATGAAGCTAATGAACCACGGATATCCTGTTGTTGAAAGAGAGTATCGAAAATCAGTGATTGATTTGAGCCAAGGCTCTGAGATACCACCTGATGAAATCAAGAAAACAACAACAACAAGAAGAACCAACAACAAGAGATGGAAGGTTGTTTAATGATTTCTCCAAGGACCTTTTCAAACCTCTCAAATTAACAAACAATAATCATGGTACGGAAACCCATGATTAAAGCTATAATATCAGTGTATGAATGTGTATGATTGTGTGATTGTTAGTGATTGTATGCTTGAATGATAATAACTGCTTGTTTGTATTGATTGTTCAAAAGCTTACAAAGGATTAGGGTAGTATGCTATTTATAGCCTATACACAAAGCTATATACAATTACTAAACTACCCTTATGTAAACGAAAATTACATAAAATCCTAAGTCTATAAGTCGTCCACTCTGTATGATAGACTGTCCGCTGTGGAGTTTAAGTCATCCGCTGTGGAAAGGAATAAGCTGTCCGCTGTGTCTTGGATGTTGTCCGCTGTGTACACTTTGTATGTTTGTCTTGATAGTCGTCCGCTGTGGAATGTTCATCCATTGTGGATTGAACATCCGCTGTGGAGTTGATCATCAGCTGTGGACTTTTGTTCATCCACTGTGTATGCTTGTTCATCCGTTGTAGACATTTGGAGCTTTTCTTCATCTGCTGCAGACACTTAGTCATCTGCTGTGGGCATGTCTTCATCTACTACCGACATTTAGCAAAAATTGTCTTTCATCTACAAACCTGAAAAAGAAATTTAAGCTCTATTAGTGTATGATTTGAATGTTATTGATACTAATGTGTTAGTTAATGATTGTTTGAATGTTAGAACACATTATGTTTGATTGTGGCAAGCATTATCCTTTTAATGCATTTGTTGAGTCCAATATATATATATATATATACATATATATATATATATATATATTAGAGTATATGTCTTTGTTATTTACATACTATTATAATCTTTATATGATCACAAACTAAATACCAACCTCAACTTATTGAACTAAGTGATCAACGTGTCCAAGCCTATATTTCGTACATAAAAAGAAGGAAAGTCTAATATGAGTCACAAAAGACTAGATTGGGCTTTCACTCCTTTGTTAATTAGACTTATCCATCAATTCACTTGAATTTGTTTCAGCCACCATACCTAATATTAGTTTTTCCATATATAATTAAATTACACCACCCGTACATATGAAGATGAGTTTAATTATAATGTTACTTTAGTTATATAAGCAAACATCTAGTAGTTGATTAGACAAAAGAAGGTTGAATATATGTCCCAAAAGAATACATTTGTGGGTGCACTATGTTCTCATATTACATGTGGGCTAATACCCATATCTCCAATTAGCCAATATGATCATACAAAAAAGAACCTAGTTGCTAAATTGTATGAAAAATATACTTAGTCATTCTAGTGTATCAGTTGGCCAAAATCGTTGCCATAAAGAGATCTCATCTTGGTCATCTAGTTTTTTAATTCCTCCATAAAAACCATCAGACTCATTTCCTTCTTCACGATGGTCTTTCCGGTTGATCGTCATATGCCTCCAACGTGAACCGGGAGCAAATTGTTTGAACTCCAGCACCACCGTATCTATCACATTATCACTATACTATTAGTGTTATGTACTTTTTTCAATTATTACTTAAAGAACTAGTATATAACTTAGGACCTCCATTTTCATTTCTTCACTTTTTAACAAAATTGTAAATTTGATCGACTTGGGATATGGTGCCCATATAAAGTATATTTACACTATGGTCTTTCAGTAGGATAATGAAAGATATACTCACCACTTTCGTGGCACCTACAGTAAGTGTCATTACCGTCACATGACTCCAAGTGCCCTATAACACCATACCACCAACCTACAAATGTTTTTTTACAATCATAAAGATAAGATAAATACAATAAGTTAATATAATTTCTTTTGAATAATGTGTGTACTAGGAACATACCGTAAGGAAACTGGTTGTTTCTTCTCCATTGAATCTCAATGTGATCTTTTGGTCGTAAATCATTCAAGCAATTTGAAATGTGAAGATCATGGGGTGAATTATCAATAGGTGTTTCCCGTAGTCTATCCCATGTCACCCCACTCTCTACAGCTACTGACCTTTGCCCATGTGGTGAATATCTGCTCCATATTGAAAGATATTCAAATCTTACTACCTTGTGTTCCTTTACGTAGATATTTAAAAATAAACTGATATTATTTAAATGAATTCTACCTTGCCTCGAAAGTGTTGGAATGGGAATCGTAACTATGTTGCGCATCATAGCATGACATGACAAACCCAACATGTCCATTCTGTAAATCCAAGAGATTTAACAAATCCCAAACATTAATACAATTAAATGACATAAATATTTTCAATAATTAAAGTCTGTAAAATAGAAGGATGGTGATATAGGAAGGCGATAGCTTGTGTAGTTGCACCCTTTAATAATTTAGTTTCGAGATATGTTAAAAATTTTCGCTATAAAATTATAAGAGGATTTACTCCTGGTAAGTTAAGACAAATAAACAATTACTTATCTTCAAATTCTAACAATGGATGACTATATATTGCATTTCTTTAGAGCAGGAGAAAGCTTTTAATTTAAAGTTTTATATATTAGTTTTTAAAAACAAAGAAGATGATACCTGACGGTTAAAAACTTGAGCAGGAAACCAGAAGTTTCCAGTCTCAAGAGCTTTATAGCATGACACAATTGAACAAGTGTCATGTTGAGTGTGCTTTCTTTCATCATTAACTTTAATGCCAGGCCAAAGTTTAGATAAAAATCCTCTTCTTGTCTCCCCATGAAGAAGGTCTTTTTGAGAAGCAATGTGCAACAACCACTCCTTCTGGGCAGCAAAACCAAAAATTCTACCCCATTTCTTTTGCATATGTTGTTTCCAAAGGTGATCACTTAAACAAATGTCCCTTAGATGAGTAGAAACACAAGCAACTTTGCAAAGGTCAGTAGGCTCAAGCTTCTCAAGAATGGTTTCCAATGCCAAGTCAGGCAAATCTAATAGACTTGGCTCTGTTGTTGTAGTGGTTTCATTTTTCTCCATTGTGTTCAACTTGCTACAACGTTTTCTTTTGGTATTGGACACCATCGTTGAGCTGAAGAGTGCACTCCTTAAAGTCTTTACCGAGGGAAATATGATTGATAATTCTTCCAAGAAATAGGAAGAGAGCTCTCTCATTTCATTAGACCATGGTTGAAGATGCTTGATGGGAAGGGAGTATATATAAAAGATGATGAAAGAGAAGAAAGTAACAAAGTAGATTAGCATTTTCACAAGCTTCAATTTTATGTAAGATTGAAACTTTATAGGAGAAAGAAGGATTTTTAAATTTTTGGGTTTTATTCTTCTTTCTCAGACGAAGCCCACCAAACCCGAGGTGGGCTTCGCCTTCTCAAATAAAAATGTTTTAAACCAACTTTTGTATCACCTTTTAAACAATGCTTCAATGGAGAAGCAAAGTGCTCATATAACACAAATGGAGAGAGTCAGATAACACAAATTTTAGAGGGTATGTGGATTAGATTTAAAATAATGATCTAACAAATATTCGAAAATCTTATTCTTTTCCAAATCCACATATATGAACAAGAAGCGAAGTAATACGGAATGGGATGAACGAGATTGTACCAAAACTTAGGTATATATGAACAACTAAAGCATATAAGTAGGAAATAGAGAAATATTAATTGGTGGGTTGAACGAGGTGAAAAATGGTGATGATGAGGGAAAAAAAGGAAAGGAGAAGACAAAACTGAAGATTTCCTCCTTTTTTGTCTTCTCCTCTCTTTGCTCTCTTTCTACGAACACCACAAGGGAAAAAAATATATAGATAGAAAAAAACAAAGAAAATAAGTCATTTTAGATAAAAGTGTGTATGGATTGTTCTTTATTTTTAGTATTTGATTGTGTGGATATGATGTCTCCTCTTTCCCTCTCTCTTTATACACCATTGGAGGTCAAATTAAATAAGATGTCGGATAACCAATAAATGTATGCATGTTATTATTAGAAATGGTGTGTGTTTGTGATTAATGTTAGCAAGTAATTGAACCCAAGGTCGAATACCTCTTTATTTTTATAATAAACATTAGTTAATGATAACATTATTAAAGTAATATTTTTTCTACTTTGGTGTATATGTTTTCACCGATGTAAAAAAGGTTATCAACATAGTGTTGTAAAAAAACTTTTTATTTATTGAAACATGAAATACATATTTTAACATAATAGAATTGCATACCCGTAATGTTATATTTCATATAAATGTTCTTTATCAGTGAAATGGATGAAAACATTTGAGCCGGAGAACAATGACTTTTAGGATGTAGACAACAAGAAAGATATGCGTCGGACTAGAGAAAAATCTTTAAACATAGAATAATCCTTCATAACCTTATTACTCATAAGATTATGGATGATTTACCCATATATGATTGGTTTGATTATAGGCTCTAAAATAGGTTGTTTTGCATAACCACAAAAGTTACATGATTACAAATCTTGAGTTGTTTGTGTCTAAATAGATTTCTTGAGTTGTTTGTGATCCCTCCCCCAGCATGTTCATTGATAAAAGAGACAACATAGTTTAGAAAACATTTTTAGCTATGGAATAGAGTTGAACAAAAATAACTAGTACATGAATAGGATTTGGTTTAAACCCAACTTAAAACCAATATAGACACCAGGATGGTCTAGGTTAGTTCAACACAAACCAGCCCTATAGAGTTAAACTTGAAATGGGATGATACTATTATAAACTATGTTTTAGTAGGTTATGTATAATTATGTTTAAACAGAGTTCAAGCTGGTTGGAGCAATTGTATCTTTTGCGTATTATATAATGACTATAAAAGTAATTTGAAATTGTTGTAAAACAACGACCTACTAGCAAATATTTAGAACAAAGATTACAGAATTTTTTTATAAAGAGAAAGATAGAATGTAGAATGATAATTATATTCATCTCTACATATTAACAAACAACTAGACCTATATATATAGGTCTTTAGTAACAATACATTGAATACAAATTAATGAGAAAAAGCATAACATTTTAGGAGTTTCAATCTACACTTAATTATATTGATAACCATCATAAATATTATTTACAACACTCCCCCTTGGTTATTAATATATCATACTTAATAAGCTTGGAGATGCTAAAAAAACTTTGCTAAGGAAAACCGAGTGGGACAAAACCATAGTTAAGGGAGTAAGAGGGCAACGCGTATTACTCCCCCTAATTTATATTACCTCAAATGATGGGTTTCAATCTGCTATGAGTTGTTCAAAAATTTTCTAGTCAATGATTTACCACTTGATCTTTAACTCTTCTTATCTTCATATAATACTCTTAGCACCTCCTCCCATAAACAAATACCACAAGATTCATGATTGTGTTGTGTTACATTCCCTACATATACAAAACTAACCAAACTTGTTATGATAGGTTAGTTAAATACAATCCCATACCTTTCATAACTTAGTGATATCTAAATACAAGTTTTACAAATTTTCAATGTCTCAGTTCTATACACAAACTAGCATAAAATATAGTGTACCAATTACGCATAGGTATGGTACTTTTGGACCAAGTTTTTCTCATTATTTGATCTTTGTTAGAGACAATGAGTGTATAATCTTTACCATACTTAATTGAAAGCTGGTCTAAATAAAATGTTTCAACATCTTCTCAATGTAAATCAATTGATACATCATTATACAAATGCTCGACATGCTTGCCGAAACATATATTTGTTATACCATCTTTTCTTTCAAATTTGTTCTTCAATAGTTTAATTTATTTTTTTATTCAAAAGGTACACTAATATCATCAACATATATTATAATATTTGTAAACATGATATTGGTGTTTAATAAAGACACATAAACCAATTGCTTCTATCTTTCTTTTTTAAGATAAGAAGTGAGTCGATTATAGCACATTCGATTTGTCTTTAAATATTTCTCAACTTTATTGCTTTAAGCATTTATAAACTATCATATACTTCTTTCCATCTTGATAACTTATTTATGTTCATGCACACTTGAGAAGTTTTGACATATAACTTCTTTATTTAGCATATCGATTCTGTATCATATGTAAAAAAACTTCAGTGCTAATCATTTTGTGGCATTTTTAGTACAATTTCATAGCTTACATCATAATCACCAAGAATCATGTACAATTTCTTTGACATGCCTTTGTTTATGTACACGGATTACATCCTTAAAATGTTTAATATGTAACTCAAGACAAAACTTAGTTCTATCAAAGTTTTAAATGAATCATCTTTTAAGAATACAACTATCTTAGAAACTCATAAAGAGTTTAAGTTACGCACAAGTCATCAATGTATACATATAGTCATAATAACATATCCAGATATGTATTTGTATAAACAATCATATTGTTCTCGAGAACTTTCTTTACATGATTTGTAAATTTGTATCCTTCATGGATTTCATGTAAAACTCATTATTATATGAGTCACAACATTCACAAGACTTATATCAATTATCTCTTACCAAACTAATGAGATGTTGCAATAATATAGCATCCACCACTTGAGAATATATCTTCTCATAACCAATTATAGGTCTTTTCGAAATCCTTGTGCCATAAATTTTGCTTCGACTTTCTTTCATTATTTCACATAATCATCACATATCATCCCCGGAAACATCCCAAGTCATAACCTAAAAGTCCCTCTTTCCCGAAAATTTCAGAAAATTTTCTAAGTCTTTAGGCGCATGGGCACAGGCGCTTGGGCACTATGCGGGCCCGTGAATACTTAGGCGCATGGGCATTATTTGGGCGCACGAGTCTTACTTAGGCGCATGGGCAGGTTTCTGGGCGCATGGGTACTATGCAGGCGCATGAGCCTGACTTAGGCGCATGGGAACTTAGTCGTTTTAGCAGTTGGGCGTACGGGCACACTTAGGCTCCTGGGCATAATCCTAGGCACGTGGGCACTATTTGTGCGCATGAACCTTGGGCGTTTGGGTACTGTTTGGGCGCATGATCTTAGGCGCATGAGCACTTAGGCGCATGGCCAACTGTTTTCTAACTAACCTCGTTTTCAGGCCCAAAATCATCAATCTAACCTGTTCTAGCCTAGATTCTAGCATACTAAGCATCAAACAAGCATAAAATCATGAACAAAATCATAAATCATCCCGAACATCACCCTCCCAATAGAGCACACACACATACATACGGGTACACACCCAAATTTTACAAAAAACGTTAAAACATGCATTTCCAGCCCCAAAATCGGTTAAAACATTTAAAAACGGGGATCTAGAACTCACCTCTTGCAACTTCCGCGTAAGACTTCCTTCTAACCCTAATGCTTATGAGTTCAAACACCTAAAAACACCAAAACACACAACCGAACACACATACAAGCACATAAGCACATACCCCAACCTGAAATGTAGCCAAGAACACTCCAAAAACCGAAAACTAACCTGAATTCAGCCTCTTCTTCTTCTTCTCTCTAAAACCCGAGAGAATTCTCTGCTTTCTGTCTCTAGAAAATCGACAGAAAGATGGTATAGGAGATGATGTGGGCGGCCATACCACCTTTTAAACAAAGTAATATAAAACTTTGTCCCTTGTACCATTTGAACCCCTCGACTTAGGTTGGTTTGCTTTTCTTTCCTTTTCTTCACTTTTCTTTTAAAATTTCCGGGTGTTACAAGTCCACCCCCCATATATAGGTTTCGTCCCCGAAACCTGTCACTCCTCGAACAGCTGAGGATAATGCTGCCTCATCTCCTCCTCAGGTTCCCACGTAGACTCGGATCCCTTTCTATGTTTCCACTGTACTCGCACCAAGGGAACCACTTTATTCCTTAGCCTCTTCTCTTTTCTGTCAATGATAGCCACTGGTTGCTCGACATAATTGAGCCGTTCGTCTATCTTAATGTCTTCCAGTGGTACCACCATGTCTTCATCAGCTAAGCACTTCCTTAGATGAGATACATGAAATGATGGATGAATTCCAATTAACTCATCGGGCAACTCCAATCTATAAGCCACCTCTCCTACTCGAGCAATGATTCGGAAAGGCCCTATGTACCTCGGGCTCAACTTGCCCCGCTTTCTAAACCGAATGATACCCTTCCAAGGTGAAACCATCAACATAACTCTATCACCCACCTTGAACTCAATCGGTCTACGTCTCTTATCGGCATACGACTTTTGTCTATCTTTGGCTGCCTTCATAAAGGCTTTGATCTTCTCCAACTTCTCAGTCGTAGCCTCAATCACTTCAATGCTCCCTAACTCCTTCTGACCAATATCACCCCAACATACGGGTGTCCTACACCTCCTACTATATAGCATCTCATAGGGTGGCATGCCAATGCTGGCATGATAACTGTTGTTGTATGAGAATTCAGCTAACGGTAAGTGTTCGTCCCAACTTCCTCCGAAGTCAATGACGCATGCCCGAAGCGTATCTTCTAGCGTCTGAATAGTTTTTTCCGATTGACCATCCGTTTGAGGATGATAAGCCGTACTGATATGTAACCTCGTCCCCATAGCATCGTGAAATCTCTTCCAGAACTTGGATGTAAACCGAGGGTCATGGTCAGACACAATAGACACCGGTACACCATGACGAGTCACAATCTCCTTGATGAAAAGATCCGCTAACCTCTTAGATGAATACGTTTCATAGATCGGTAGGAAGTGAGCACTCTTCGTCAGACGGTCGAATATCACCCATATCGCATCATACCCCCTTGCCGTTCGCGGCAGCTTCGTAATAAAATCCATGGTGATATGCTCCCACTTCCATTCGGGTATATCCAAAGGTTGGATCTTCCTGTATGGCTTCTGATGCTCCGCCTTTACTTGCAAGCAAGTAAGGCACTTACTCACGTACTCCGCCACCTCACGCTTCATACTCGACCACCAATAATCTTTCTTCATATCATGATACATCTTTGTGGCACCGGGATGAATGGAGTATCAAGTCTTGTGAGTTTCATCCATGATCTTTCCACGTAAATCTCCATAACGAGGAATCCACATTCGCCCAAAACGGGTTCTAACACCGAGAGTGTTTTCACCCAATTCCGTGACTAGACCTCTCATCCTTTCTGAGTTAAGACGATCTTCTTTCAACGCCTCATCTTGAAACTCCTTGACTTGCTTCATAACATCGGAGGTCATAACCAATTAGTAAGCCTTCACCCGGATCGGTTCAGGTCTCTCCTTTCGGCTAAGGGCATCAGCCACTACGTTGGCTTTGCCTGGATGGTAATGGATCTCGCAATCATAATCCTTAATGAGCTCCAACCATCGCCTCTGCCTCATATTCAAATCCTTCTGCTCGAAGAAGTACTTCAAGCTCTTGTGGTCGGTGAAGATAGTGCACTTCGTCCCATACAAGTAGTGCCTCCAAATTTTTAATGCAAAGACCACAGCCGCCAACTCCAGATCATGAGTAAGGTAATTAACCTCATGAACTTTCAGCTGTCGGGATGCGCCCTCGCTGCATCAACACGCAACCCAACCCCAAATAAGAAGCATCTGAATAAACCACCAAATCTTCGCTTCATTCGGGTAATAACAAGACTGGAGCTTGAGTCAACCTCGCTTTCAGCTCCTCAAAACCCTTTTCTTGCTCTTGACCCCATACAAATTTCACGTCCTTACGGGTCAATTTGGTCAACGGAGAAGCTACCTTCGAGAAGTCTTGGATGAATCTTCTATAATACCCTGCCAAACCCAGGAAACTACGAATCTCGGACGGCGTCTTTGGAGACTTCCATTGCATCACAGCTTCTACTTTAGCTGGGTCGACCATGATTCCTTCGGGATTCACCACGTGACCCAAAAACTGAACTTCGAGCAACCAAAACGCGCACTTGGAGAATTTGGCGTACAATTTCTCCCTCCTAAGCGTCTCCAACACCTCCCGAATGTGACCGGCATGCTCCTCCTCACTCCTCGAATAAATCAGGATATCATCGATAAACACAATCATCGATTTATCCAACATCGGCTGGCACACTCGATTCATCAAATCCATAAAAGCAGCTGGCGCGTTGGTTAAACCAAAAGACATAACGAGAAACTCGTAGTGTCCATAAAGCGTGTGAAAAGCTGTTTTAGGAATATCCTGCTCCTTCACCTGCAGCTGATGATAACCCGATCGAAGATCTATCCTCGAGAACCAACTGGCACCGTGGAGCTGATCAAACAAGTCGTCGATTCTGGGTAGAGGATATCGGTTCTTCACCGTCAACTTGTTTAACTCACGATAGTCGATGCACATTCTCATGCTACCATCCTTCTTCTTTACAAACAAGACCGGAGCACCCTAGGGAGAGATACTTGGTCGAATAAACCCTTTATCCAACAATTCTTGCAATTGAACCATCAGTTCCTTCATCTTTGTTGGAGCCAATCGATACGGTGCCTTAGCGACAGGCTGAGCACCGGGTATCAAATCAATCTGGAACTCGATCTCACGGTCCGGTGGCACACTTGGTAAATCTTCTCGAAACACATCGGGAAAGTCACACATAACCGGTACGTCAGACAATTATGGTGTTGATGTGTCCACATCCTTCACGTAAGCCAGGTAGGTGCAACATCCATACTTCATGCATTTTCCTGCCACCGCCATCGAAATTACCTTCGGAATCGTAGCAACTCGATCATCGTAGATCGTCACCGAACTCCCGTCAGGCGCGGTCAGTAGGATCATCGTTTTGCGGCACACAATATTCGCTCCATAGGCCGCCAACCAGTCCATCCCTAGGACTACATCAAACCCGCCTAAGGTCATCACAAACAGTCTAGCAGGAAACCTATGATCTTCTGATTCTATGTCACAGCCTTCTATCAGATTAGAAATCCTGGTAGACTTACCTATGACAGTTTTTACATCGAAGGGCTCATCAACACTTCTACTTTTAACAGGCAAATTAGCAAAGAAAGCAGCAGAATTAAAACTCCTACTAGCACTAGAATCGAATAACACAGAAGTAAGAGTTTGGTTTACTAGAAACGTACCTGACACAACATCGGGGTCCGTCCTAGCCTACTCCCTGGTCATCGTGAAAGCTCTGGCGCTCGCCTTCTGCCCTTCACTCCCAGCCTTCTTCTTTGCCCCGGAACTCACAGCCCTCGGCTTCTTGCAGTCCCTGCTCAGATGGCCCTCTTCACCACAGTTATAACATCTTGCAACCCCACACTCCCTTGCCATGTGACCGGACTTCCCACACTTGAAGCAGACGTTCGATCCCTATCTGCACTCCCCTGTATGCTCCCTTCTGCATTTACCACACCTCCTTACCCCCGCACCGGGTGCGGCTACACCCCGGTCATCCACCCTTGCAACCTTGTTGTTTGGAGCGACACCACCACGTCCAAACCGCTTCCCATTCCAGTTTCGATCACCACCACCACTTTTCTTGCTTACTTCAACCACTGCCACCTCCGCTCATCATATAGCCTTCCCGCCAGATCAACCACCGACCTAAGCGTGCTTGGCCGGGCGGCGATCATGTGCCTGCGGATATCCGCCGGCAAACCCTGGATGTACCTCTTTATCTTTCGTGACACGGGTGTCACCTGATCTGGCACCAGTTGCGCCATCTCATTGAATTTAGTGGTGTACTGTTGGTGCGTCATGGTTCCCGCCTCCAGCTGCAGGAACTCCCTCTCAATCTTATCTAGTTCCCTGTGAGGACAGAACTCTTCAATCACCATTAATACCAAGTCAAAGTCAAAGAGTCAAAATCAAAAAGTCAAAGTCAAAAAGTCAAAGTCAATGGTCAATGCACCTATTTAGGTGACGAATGTCACAATATTGATATCAAGTATCACTTTATTAGAGAAATGGTGGTGAAGTTGCAAGTTAGTTTGAAGTTTTGCTTCATAAATGATCAAGTTGTTGTTGTTCTTAAAAAATCGTTACCCCATGAGAAGTTTGTTCACTTTCGTTATGAGTCAGGTGTCATGGAGTTTGAATCAGGGGAAGATAACGAAGAACGATTTAACCTTGGAATATTCTCAGGAATCTCTTGTATATTATCTACATGCATACGTGGTGCTTCTCATGCACATGTTATTGAGGAGTTCGAGTCTTTAGAATACTACATGTTCCTTAGATATGTCCAGCATATTTTTAACTGTGAACTAGGCTCACAGTTGAGGGAACAGGTAGAATTCTTAAATTGGGACAGATGAAGCCCAGCATCTTTAAAATCATGAGAAAACCAACTATGGGATTCTCCGGGGAAGAAACAGCCCTTGTCCCCAAAATGTTAGAGCTCATTGCTCAAGGTGACAACCTAGCAACACCAGCTGGTGTTGAACCCACACCTGCTGTCTCGCAACCATCATCTAAACCTACAATAACCATCACCTACTCAAGAACACACAAACGAACCCCTGCTCAAGCTATTCAGCCTGAGCAGGCTCTTTTATCACTACCCATGCAAGAGGAAGTGGACACTGGAGCTCCCACTTCCTTTGAGGAGTAAACCACTTCCATCTCTCATATTATCAGTGCTGAGGTTTCTCATGCTCAGCTTGATGAGCTCATAACCCAAACAGCCTTAAGCCTTCACTCAGAGTCTCAAAACTCTAATGAACAACCTTCATGGGACAGTTACCATCCCTAGCCTCTTGATCTAAACCAGCCAATCCCTAACCTTGAATTCTATGATGATTAAGACATGGGATTCAGTGAGTACCATGAGTCTCTCTTCTCCACCCTTGCTCAAGTAGAGATGAGTGCTCCTGCCACTCCCATGTCTAGCCCACATCATCCACCCCATACTGAGGTGGATCTCCTTGAACATGTTCAGGCGGTCCATATGAAAGAGGCTCTCACTATTGCTAGTGATTACATCATTCAGACCTCAACCATGGCAACTCAGCCCATTGACACTTCACCTGAAGTTGTTAGTGAGCAGTGGAAATCTAGCAGCCAAGAATACTATGCTGGTGATGAGGAAAAGGACATCAGTCCAATACTCTCATCCCCCCATAATTCTTCATCTAAAGATGAGGGGAGTCTGAAACTAAAGGTGCACAAACTTGAACAACTATGCACCTATTTAGTCTCCAAGGTCAGTCACTTGGAATCTCAAGTGACTACCTTACAGAAGAGGGTCAACGACCAGCAACTTGAGATCACCGATCTCAAGGGCAAGCTAGCTGAGAGACCATCAAGGCAAACTCAACCAGGTCCATAAGAACCTGTGGAAGCAGTGGACTTGACCTCCAGCTCACCTATGCAAGTGGGTGATGCTACCACAAAAGGGGAGAAAGTCTCTACAACCACGAAACCTAGGAGTTCTGTCCTGAGTATGGACAATGAGGACTCACTACCCTCACTTGCAGTTGTCCAGACTCAACAACTTCCTCAGGCTCACACTAATATGGAGGCCATAAATCAACAGCTATTAGAGGAAAGAATTCCAATGGCTATGTCTGCCCCATCCTACCCAGCTGAAAATCCAATAGTGGGATGGTGGTATGACAGCTCAAGAATGGCATTGGTGCTATCAAGATCTCAGGGGCAGCAGGAGCTCTTCAACTTTCAGACCCTAAGATTCCATGATGGTATGAAATTAGTTAACCTGCCCCTTGTCAACCCAAGCCAAAACAGACAGGCTGGCAGGTTAGTTGAGGAAATTCAAAATAGGGTGTTGCAGAAATTCAGACAAAGAGCAAAATAATATAGACAGAGGCTAGCAGGGAAAACTGTTGGTCAACTGGATACTGAGGCAGACCCTAAGATTAGCTTCGAAGGGGAAACCTTAGTTGAAGGCCAGTAGTAGAACCTGTGAACCTTGAGACAGGCTCACCCTCAACACCTAGTACCCTTAGTGAAACACCTACAGGTGAAGGTGTATTACAACCTCTCTCTGGCCGGAGCTCAAGCTCATCACAACCATTAGAAGGCCAAAGCTCTATCCACGCTGAGTCATACAGGCCAACAATTAAAAAAGGGAAAATGAAAATGACTCCTGAGGAGATTGAGGAGGAGAAGAGAGAGAGAGGAAGAGGAAGGCCAGGGGAGAGAAATCCAGAGAAGTCCCAAGCTTTATGCAAGCTGCAATCAGGGCTGCTTATAGGCCTGACACTCAGAATGATGAGTTAAGAACAGGTAGATTGAACTATCTGGGACTAAGAAAATACAATATAGATGAAATCATCTCTCTCCCCTTAGCAGAATTAGATAAACTGGCAGACGGAGAGCTGTATAAAGAGAGGAACGAGGCTGAGGCTGCAGAACTGCTCCTCAAAATTAAGGAAGAAAGAAGAAGAAAGAAACTTCAGAAAGCTCCTGTCCTCACTCCAGTTCAAGAAAGTCCTGAGAAGGAGTCTGTGGCTGTTCAAGAGGAACAAACTCAGATAGGGAATGAATAAGAAAGACAAAAGATGATAGCCTATCTGAGTGCCACAGGTCTCTATCAGGCAGCAGCACTCAACCCTCTCTTATATGAGTATATTGAGTTTGAGTACCTCAAACAGCTGGATGAAGAAGCTCAAACTCAAAGGAAAGCTATTAAGAGGAAAATGAGAGAGGAGTCTGCTAAAACAATAGCCACCATCAGAGCACAAAAAAAGAAGTCTGCTAACAGACTAAAGATGGTGAGCTTTTTGAAGCTGTATGGGTTCTCCGGAAGGAGACTTGGTCCTATGTCTCTATCCATAATGGATGATCACATCAGAAGGATCAAGCAGAAGATAAGGGAATGTCAGCTTGTTGACTTGCATTCTCCACCAAGTCCAGCTGTACTTGAAGTTGAGGTGAAGGTTAAACCACAAGAGACAACACAACCTGATCCTAAAGCTACATCCAAGCCAACTTCTTCTTCTAACCCACAGCAGGGTTCTGAACCCCCTTCTTCTAAACAAATAGGGGATAAGGACCCAACTAAGGGGGATAAGGACCCAACTAAGGGGAATACATAAAGCTCAACTAGTGCTGCAGGCCATACTCCTCAGTTGAAATATAGAGTGAGGAAAAGGATGGCCATCAGAAGGGACAAACGAAAGAAAAGGAAGTCCAAGGCATCCTCCTCAACACCTCAGGATGAGTAATAACAACCCGAGGAAGTGCACTAAGAGGCTGCTCAATCAACTCCATTCAAAGTAGAGCTTCTTGCATCAGGAAGACCAACTATGTCCTGAATCTATACTGCTGATCAAGACATCAGGACTGCAAACTGTTAAGCATCCTCTCTGTTTTGGTAGCATCAGCCTAGGGGGAGTTTGTAAGGTATATGAAAGAGGCTGATGCACCCAAAATAGTCAAGGTGCTTCCTGCATGCATGCACTTTGTGCATGGTGAAAGTTACTTCGGAAGTTTTACACACTGGAAAGAAATTTCTCTAAGTGTAAAATCTTCCGAAGCCAAAGATGAAGTCTTGTGAACCTTAGAAGACAAAGTCTTCCGAAGCCATGAAGATAGAAGACTGATTTCTTCCGAAGATAGAGAAGACATGCTTTCTCTGATCAGCTTTTTCAGAAAGCTGATCAACTTTCCGCTGCGACTCTAAAGACTCACCAACTTACACAATTTGGTGAAAAGGTCCATGCTTTAGGAAACTATAGATTATGGTCTTGAGTCTGTAACTTTTTACTTTATGTACTTTTATCCTTTTTGTAATATATTAGGATATGAGCTATGGCAAGTCATAGTCACTAGTCAAAAGACAATCTGCCTTTTGACTTTACATTGATCTTGTTGTCTAGATTAGTGTTTCCAGCTGGCCTTCAAAGTATGGCCGGCTGTAGGATGTAGTATAAAGTATATCAGGTCCTTGTATTTTATCTCTATGCTTTGTAACACTTGTAAAAGAACTTGAGAGTAATATACTTAATCCTTGAAAACCATTCTGTTGTTGTTCTTAGTTCTATCTCACTTGTTTGCTTGTGTTCCTTAGTATCATACTAAGGTTCTAGTTCCCTATTTGATCTGTTAAGTGTTCTAAGTCTCTCCTCATTGTGAAACTGATTGCATTGAACCCCTTCAACGGTCCTGCATATTTCATTTACCGTTTGTGTGATTTATAGTTCTAATACCAACACACTCAACCATCGGTCGATTGTGTTTTCCTACTGTTAGTTTAGGGTTTTGTGTTGTAGATTTAGGAATTAGAAGTGTTTTGTTGTAGTTTTGATGTTGTGGTGTACGTAGAGTGACCGATCTTGAGCAATTAATAAAGAAAGGAATGGTCTTGATCCTAATAAGGACTGTCAACATCTGAGAATTCTCTCTGTTTTGGTAGCATCAGCATAGGGAGGAGTTTGTAAGGCTAAAATTGAAAGGCTGGTGCGACCAATGTAACCAAAGAGCTTCCAGCTTGCATGCATGTACTCAGCAGAAGTTACTTCAGATGTTTTACACTCCTCTCATCAGAAATATTCTAAGTCTAAAATCTTCCGAATCCAGGACCAAAATCTTCCAAAGCCAAAAAATGAAGTCTTCCGAAGCTTAGAAGAGAAAGTCTTCCGAAGCCTAGAGACTAAAGACTGATTTCTTCTAAAAACAGAGAAGACATGCTTTTGATCAACTTTTTTAGAAAGCTGACAAACTTTACGCTGCCACTCTGAAGACTCACCAACTTATACAAGTTGGTGAAAAGTTCCATGCTTTAGTAAACTGCAGATTATAGTCTGTTGTTTGTAACGTTCTACTTTGCACCTTTTATCCTTTTTGTAATACAGTAGGATGTGAGCTATGGCATGTCATAGTCACAAGTCAAAAGGCAATCTGCCTTTTGACTTTACATTGATCTTGTTGTCTAGATTAGTGTATTCAGCTGGCTTTCAAAGTATGGCCGGCTTTAGGATGTAGCATAAAGTATCTCAGGTCTTGTATTCTTCTGTATCCTTTGTAACTTTTGTAAAAGAACTTGAGAGGAATATACAGCATTTTTGAAAACCATATTTGTTGTTCTTTGTGTTCTTTGCTTTAAGTTCTTAGTTTTTAAATAGCCAGATCCCAATTTGATCCTGTAAGTGTTTAGCCAAGTTCGCTCTCCAAAAAATCTGTGAAACTGCTGCATTAACCTCCCCAACCAGTCTTACATCATACATAGATAAACAAATGTAAATTATAGTTATTGATGGACAAAAGAATGTATCACAATCAATAGAGTTAATGACTTTGATCTTGTTCGGGAACAAGATCAGAAACTTATGTAACCATAAATAAATTTTAAATAGTATGCATTTCACCCAAATTGTTTTAAGTAACATATGGGTTCATAAGACTCACCTGGTGTTGTCCTCATGGCTAAACTGCATCATTTTATGATACAAGGATGGGTGTATCTGTGTGAATCAAAGAACAAAGAGATGGATAATGCATAATGTTATGATTTCATTGATGTTGATGAAGAAATTACAATGAGATTCATAGATGAAAGATGGAAATCAAACCCACCCAAAGGAGGAATTCTCCTTGGGTGGTGATTCACACCATAAGACACACACACAAGAACCACACTTGCAAAAATGCACTAGTGGGTCTATTTATACAATTGTTACGTCATTACCTAATTTTGACTTTTCTTTTTGTCTTGATTTTGACTTTGTCATTTTGAACTGCTTTGTATTGTTGTTTTTGTTGTGATCAACTTGGTCTCTAAACTTTTACTATGAGATCTTCAGTCGACTATGATTATCATTTGGTAAGCTTCAGTTTATTCTTTTGTTGAACCCCAATAATACTCCTCTTAAACTGATGCTTGCCAAACTTTGAACTTGAAGATCTTCTCTGTCACATGTCTTCTTGATTAAAGTCTGTCATCTGTTCCGTTTTAGTAGTCAGACACGGGTGCAAAAGATCATCTTTGATAGTAGTATCATGAACTTCAGAGAGAGTTTATGAAAGTTGTACAAATCCCTGAATGACGCAGCGGTTTGTGACCAAAGTTTATTTCTGTTGTCGCTTTTCTTTGAGTTGAATGCACAAAATGGACGTGCCTTTTGGTTGCATATATCCGCATTCATGATATTGTCTTTTCTTGTTTGTTGTTGTCATCTGCTTATCTTCATTTGATATTGATCAAAATCTTTTTCTTGTTATTGCCATCTGTTCATGTGGATTTCTTTTAATTTCCTTCGTATTTGAATGATGACTCAATCGCATTTAATCGATTACACATCCGCCGTGAATGGTAACAATTGTATCCGTGTTTGTTTCATGCAGAAATAACCCATAAGCATTGGTTTCACATTTCATTTGAAACAAAAGCTAGTCATTCGCATTGCTTTGTCAAGATCAGCCGCATTTGTTATTAACAATAACATCCGCATTTGTTCTAAAAGCATCCGCATTTGTATCACATGGCAAGGAAGTCATTCGCATTTAAATTATGCATACATCCGCATAAAGTAGCCGCATTTCTTTTAGATGATGAATCCACATCTGTTTATTTAAACAACAACATTTGTTTATTACATGATCACATGGGCATTTCATGCATAACATGTTGTAGCCGTATTTGTTAACTGCACATGCATATCATCCAAAGCCGCAATACTTATCCACTCATTGGCATTTCTTTAAAATAATGAATCAGTTGGATCAGTAGCATTTATATTAACGTGAATGACATATTAAATCAACCATGTGCAACCGCAATTCTTGTTCATTTCGGTTTCTTCTGTGATAATTAACATCAGCCATAACATTATCCACTCAACAATGAGTATTAAATGTGTAACATCCTTGATTTTTCATTCTTAACCTACTTGCTTAACTCTTTTAATGACTATGGTTTTTTCATATGTAAACAGTTATTGAATTCAAGAACCTATTTGTGGAAACTATCTTATATTCCATACATTGTGATTTACTGTAATACTATTTTATGCTAGTGTGAAATCATAACAACACGTGTGTAAATACTAGATCTTGCTATAAACAATAACTTGGAAGTGCCCTAACATTAACTAAATTCTATAACAATGCAAAATTACAACATATGTGAAACATATATAACTATAACGGTGAAAATTTTACATATGTGTAATTTAGGGTTACATATGTAACTTTTATGCAAAGAATAAATATTTAAATAAATTAAGTCCTATAATTATCTAGACATAATATTTATATATATATATATATATATGGATAATTACAAAATTATATATATATATATATATATATATATATTATTTTATTATTTTAATCATTTAAGTGATATATATCACATATATTATTAAATATTTAATTAGTAATTATCCTAAATCTAATAACTAACAAATTAAACTAATCCTAACCTATAATTATCTATAAATTTTCATTCACCCACCTTTATCCCTTAAAAATTATGAGTTTCATTAATAAAATATTAAGAAAGCCTATTCAAATTGAAACCCAAAACCCTAATTTTTCAATTATAAATAGGAGGTCTTATTCTCATTATTATTTTTACACCAAACACTAAATCTAGAGCTCTCATAGAATCAAATATCAACTCATAGAATCTCTCTTGAAGATCCAAGAAATTTTCCCTATCGAGTAAGTGTTAATGCTTTTTGTGTTCTTCGTATTCTTCGTGTTCATAAATTTTCAATTTTGTTTTATCAAGATTCAACCATAACTAGATTGGATCTATGATTACATAATATATTTTTATAGTAATCATAGATTTAAGATGGATCAAAGTATTAAATAAACAAAAAATCATCAAAACTTTGCTTAAACATATCAAACTTGAATTTTAGGATTTTGATAGATTCGTAGGGTTAACTTTGCACAGTCATATCTCCCTCATAATATATGCTTTTTCGATGATTCTTTTTTTCAAAATTTAATTCAAAGTCTTATCTTTCTAACCATATAAAGAACGTCTTCTAATTCATGGATTTGACCCTTTAAACCGTCCGTGCAAGTTCAGTGCGCGAATCTGTCCAAAGCTGTCAAAACCCTAAATTATGCAACTTTTCAATATTTTCATAAATATGATGTAAAGAAACGATTTTTATTATAAAATAAATAATATAAACATGGTTCAAACAATAAAAATTCAAACTTTAATAATTCTTATGATTATCTATCAACTTAAATCATGTTTCTAGTAAAATCCTTTATATTTTCAATTGTAACCCTATCCTATACAAATTGTTTATTCCCATCTTTGCTAACCTTATATTTAAACTTGTTGCATATACTTTATAACCATACTAAACACACCTTTGACTTGGTCTAGTATACATCTAGAATTGTTTCACCCGGTATGTAGTTATATGGCAAACAAAAGGTTTTGGCTAAGGAAAGACGGGGTACTTAAGTGATGAAAATCCACTAACTCTTTCCTGGGAATCCTTTTGTTGGATGTAATACTTTGGGATGACACATATCTAATATACGACAACCATTCTGGAACTTTTTACAATAACAACCCTAACTATCCACAAAGTACAATAAACTAACTAAATAAACTTACTTAGGGCAATACTCACTCCAAGTTACTACAAGTTGCAAGATCAACCCACCTACTTTACAAGGTGTGTTCATAGCCCCTCAACGATAAACTTTCTTATACTAGTAAAACTAAACTGATTATATGTGTTGCTATATTCTATGACACTTTTTACTACAAAGTCCCTTTACTTTTCTAAAATCTACACAACCATTAACTTCAGGGAAGCCACGGGAGTACGTAGATAGATCTATTGGCCTGACAAACCCATTTGGTACTCGGGTTGATGCATGCCAATCAATATCGAGCGTCCTTTGAGTTAACGTATTCTTTTTGACTTGAAAGGAGCCGGATGTTCAGAAACTGCATACTAGACAAATATACTATTAGTCCGACCTCTTGTGTCAAGGGGTTAGACAGGAGGGCATTCGATCAATAGGGTTGGTTGTGGACTCATGTGTAATAGTTTAACTACTTGTATTGGAAAATTGTTTATTGGTTTGTACATGTTTGCCTATTATATGCATACTTCTAACCTATGTTCTCACAAACTTTTTAGTTGACATATTTTAGCATGTTTTCAGGTAATGGAAACTAAGTTCGTTGTTTTGCTCACGCTAGGATTCAAGGATAAGCTTTAGTTGGACCTAGTTAGACTTTGATTAAAATAAAAACTTATTTATTTGTTTGGTTTATTTACTTTTAGAATTGGATGTAATCAACTATTTGGTTTTAAATAAGCAATTTCCTTTAGTACTCTTTATCCTTGTGTTATGATTCAATTTCATCGCGTCTCGGTGTTTCCGCTTTAGCCGGGGTGCGATAAAATGTTGTCGGTTGAATGTCTTGTATTGAATTTTGGGCAGCCACATTTCTTTCTAATGTATATCCACAATCACAAGAAACATCCGCATTTGTGTTTTGTCTTGAATCAACAAAGCAGCTTTCATTATATGATTCACATGGATACATATGGCAGCCGCATTAGTTGGATCCCCAAGCACAACACATGCGCATTTGTAACATGTTATCCGTATTTCTTTAAGAAAGCAGTCGCATTCATGGATATTGAACAAATGCGAATACTAGTATGCTGATGTTTTTTGACGTTTCTGAATTCCATCTGACACACAATTTAGCTATACTCTTCATGAAAAACATAAATTATTGATAAATCATCATCAATTTTGAGTCACAAAGTTGATTTTAACCCTGATTTGCTTGAAACCCATTAGATTTTATTGATAAATTTTGATGAACAGCAGCATTGACTTCTATTTCTTCATGTTTTCTTCGTTTTTGATGATAAACTTGTTAAATTTTATTAAGTTTTGAAGGAATAATCAGAACCATGATTAATCATCTTCAAATCATACCAATTTGAAAGATTTGTTAATTTTTTTTATTTTGTGGATGAACAAATGGGTTTTGATGAACAGATGCTTTTGTTCTTCATTGTTCTTGTTTTCTTGATTGTTCTTGACATCATTAAAATTGAAATCGGATCTAAAACTAGATGAATCCAGCAACCAATAGCTCTAATACCATTTTGCTAAAACAATATTTCAGATTCAATGAGCTTGGAAATCGAAATTAAGATGGGTGTCTGTGTGTGATCAAAGAACAAATAGATGGATAATGCATAATGTTATGATTTCATTGATGTTGATGAACAAATTACAATAAGAATCATAAATGAAAGATGGAAATCAAACCCACCCAAAGGAGGAATTCTCCTTGCGTGGTGATTCACACCATAAGAAACACACACACAAGAACCACACTTGCAAAAATACACTAGTGGTGTATTTATACTATTGTTACATCATAACCTAATTTTGACTTTTTTTGTTTTGATTTTGACTTTGTCATGTTGAATTGTCTTGTATTGTTGTTTTTGTTGTGATCAACTTGGTCTCTAAAGTTGTACAATGAAATCTTCAGTTGATTGTGATGATTATTTGGTAAGCTTCAGTTTATTCTATTGTTGAACCCTAATAGTTAAACTGCATCATTTTATGATACAAGGATTGTTGAATCTTAATAGGGGTTTCCCTATCATAAGAGCACATTGTATGTAGAGGATTTTCAAAATCATACTATCCACAAATCAGATGGCTCCTAATGGAGTTAATAACTATGATCTTGTTTGGGAATAAGATCAGAAACTTATTTAACCATAAATAAGTTTTAAATAGTATGCATTTCACCCAAAATGTTTTAAGTAAAATGTGGGTTCATAAGACTCACCTGGTGTTGTCCTCATGGTGTTGTTCTCGTGTTTATCAAGTAGATGCTTAAGTGTTTCGTGTGCTACTAGATAGAATGCCTCCTATGTTCATGTTATATGTATTTTAATCCTATAAAATAGTTATCTATGTTCACTCCATATGTGTTAAGTTTACTTTACTTGTTTTGTTGGATCTTGTTACACATGCGTAAATAAGCTTCATTCCTTGAGTTTTGGAGTCTTATCTTGGGTTTTATCTAAGTATGAGTTCATATATTATAATTTCAAATTAAAACTTTCATTATAATTGTATTTTAGTTTTAAAACAACAAGGTTTTATTTATTGGCAATTTTGGCCCCTAACCTTCATTGAGTTGATACTATTAACCCTGATATTTGGATTTTTACGTTCTATAGGACCGGGTTAGGGAGGTCAATGCAAAAGTTTCACAGTTGTTAGAGAGTTAACACACTAACACTTACAAGATCAAATAGGGAACCAGCTATTGGAAACAAAGAACTTAAAGAAAGAACACAAACAAGAACAAAGTAGTTGCTTTTCAAGGATGTTGTATATTGCTCTCAAGTGATCAAACTAAAGTTACAAGGCTTAGTCCCTAAGTACTGATACATGAGATACATTATACTACAACCTACAGCTGGCCATACTTTGACAGTCAACTGAAACACTAATCTAGATAACAAGATCAATGTAAAATCAAAAGGCAGATTGCTATTTGACATGTGACTATAACATGCCACAGATGACATCTTTATCTAATACAAAAAGATAAAATAGTACAAAGTAGGAAAGTTACAGACAAAGACCATAATCTACAGTTTGACAAAAGTATGGAATTATCACCAACTTGTATAAGTTGGTGAGCCTTTAGAGATGGCATGAAATGTGGTTCAGCTTTGTCAAAGTTATGTTAGAGAAAGCATGTCTTCTCTATCTTCAGAAGAAATCTGTCTTATGGCTTCGGAAGACTTTGTCTATGACGCTTCGGAAGACTTTGTCTATGACACTTCGGAAGACTTCATCTTTGACACTTAGAGAATTTCTTAGTGACTTTGTCAAATCTTCTGAAGTAACTTCCTTGTAATTCAGATTGCATGCTAAGAGCTCTTTGGTGAGCATCGGCCTCTTAGATAACTCCTACAAACTCCTTTTAGGTTGGTGCTACCAACTTTGGAGAAGCTTTAAGTTTTGATCTTCATTTGCTTACAGTCCTCATTAGAATCAGGAACATTCCTTTTTCAAGTAGTTGATCCAGATTCTTCAAACTCTCAACGTATCTTTTCATGTGCAAGAGATCATGCAGGGGAAGAGTAAGCATGTTCTCTAGAAAGTATATGTTTTGACTTTCTTGATCTCTCATGACATACCATGTGTCTGGATTTGTTGAGAATGTCCAGGACACAATGGATCTCTCAACAGCAAGAGGCTCTACATGAAGTGAAATTAGTTGAATAGCCCTCTTCTTGTTCACCCTCAGAATGTTTTGACTCATCATGAGGTGCAGAGGTGGATGCCTTGGACTTCTTGTTTTTTCTCTTGTCCCTTCTGATGGCCATCCTTTTCCTCTTTCTGAATTTTAACTGAGGAGGGTGGTGTGTAGCACTAGATGTTCTTTCTGTATCTTCCTTAGTTGGGTCCCTTTCCTCCACATGTTCAGAAAGGGGAGGTTCAAAACCCTGTAATGGATCAGAAGATGAAGTTGGCTTATATGTAGCTTTAGGATCAAGTAGTGTTGTCTCTTGGCGTTCAACCTTCACCACAATTTCAGGTGCAGCCTGGCTTGGTGGAGAATGCAAGTCAACCAGTGGACATTCTTTGATCTTCTGCTTGATCCTTTTGATATGCTTGTCCATGGTGGATGGGGACATAGGACCAAGTCTCATTCTAAAGAACCCATACAGCTTCAAAAAGCTCACCATCTTCTGTCTGTCACCGGACTTCTTTTTTATTGCTCTGATGGTGGCTCTTGATTTAGCAGCCTCTTCTCTCATTTTCCTCTTTGCAGTTTTTCTTTTGGTTTGAGCTTCCTGTTCCAACTGCTTTAGGTACTCAAACTGCATATATTCATATGAGAGTGGTTTAAGAGCTGCTGCCTGATAGAGAATTGTGGCACTTAGATAGACTGTCATCTTTTATCTTTTTTGTTCTCTGCCTACCTGAGTTTGTTCTTTTTCCACAGCCACAGTCTCTTTCTCAGGACTTTCTTGAACTGGAGAGAGGACAAGAGCTTTGTAGAGGTTCTTTCTCTTTCTTTCTTCTTTAATTTTGAGGAGCAATTCTGCTGCCTCAGCTTCCTTTCTCTCTTTAAACAGCTCTATGTCAGCCAGTTCATTTAATTATGCTAAGGGGAGTGAGATGAGTTCATCAATATTGTAGTTTCTTAATCTCAGATAATTCAATCTAGCTGCCTTTAACTCATTATCTTGAGTATTTTGCGTGTGGGTAGCTCTGATTGTAGCTTGTATGAAACTGGGGATTTCTCCTGTTTTCTCTCCCCTAGTCTTCCTCTTCCTCTCCCTTTTCTCCTCCTTAATCTCCTCAGGAGTCATTTTACTTTTCCCTTTGTTAATGGTTGGCCCGTATGACTCAGGGTGGAGAGATCTTTGGCCATCTAATACTTGTACTAAGCTTGAGCTCTAGCCAGAGAGAGGCTATGATACACTTTCACCGGCAGGTGTTTCACTGATGGTACTGGGTGCTAAAGTTGATTCTTTCTCAAGGTTCACACAGTCCACCACTATGCCTTCAACCAAGGTTTCCCCTTCAAAGCTAATCTTAGGGTCTGTCTCAGTATCCAGTTGACCAACAGTTTTCCTTACTAACCTCTGTCTATATAATTTTGATCTTCTTTTGAATTCCTCCAGCACCTATTCTTGAATTTTTTCAGCTATTCTGCCAGCCTGTCTGTTTTGGCTTGGATTGACAAGAGGTAGATCAACTAAAAAGAACCCTCATAGAATCTTAGGGTCTAATAATTGAAGACTTCTTGCTACCCGTGAGACCTAGAGAGTACCAACGCCTTTCTTGCAGCATCATACCACCATTCCACTATTAGATTTTCAGCAGGGTATGATGGGGCAGACATGGACCTTGGGATTCCTTCCACAAATAGCTCTTTCAGTATGGCCTCCACATCAGTGTGAGCCTGAGGAAGTTGTTGAGTCTGGACAATCGCAAGTGAGGATGGTGAGTCCTCAATGTCCATACTTTGGACAGAACTCCCAGGTTTAGTGGTTGTAGTGACTTTCTGCCCCTTTTTGATAGAATCAGCCACTTGCATAGGTGAGCTGGAGGTTAGGTCCACCACTTCCACACGTTGTTGTGGACCTGGTTGAGTTTGTCTTGCAAGTATCTTAGCCAACTTGCTATTGAGATCGGTGATCTCAAGTTGCTGATTAAACATTTGCTTTTGAAGGATTGTCACCTGAGTTTCCAGGTGACTCAGTTTTGAAACTAAATAGGTGCGTAGGTCTGATAATTTGTGCACCTTTAGTTGCAGACTCCCCTCATCTTCAGATGAAGAATCATGGGGGATGAGAGAATTGGACCAAAGTCTTCTTCCTCATCACCAGCATGTAGTTATTGGCTACTGGATTTCCTCTGCTCCAAGAAGAGCTTCAGGAGAAGAGTCAAGGGGTTGAGTTGCCATGGTTGTGGTCTTAAGGATGTCATCACTTACAAAAATGAGAGCCTCATCCATATGGACCTCCTGAACTTCTTTAGAAGATTCCACCTCAGTAGGGGTTGAATGATGTGGGCTAGAAATGGGCGTTTCAGGAGCACTCATCTCTCTTTGAGTAGGGGAGGAGAAGAGAGACTCATGGTACTTACTGAAATCCAGATCCTCATCATTATAGAAAGCAAGGTCAGAAATTGGTTGGTTTAGATCTTAAGGCTGGGATGGTAACTTTCCCTAGAAGGTTGTTCACTAGAGTTTTGAGACTCTGAGTGAAGGCTTTCAGCTTGGGCAGTGAGCTCATTAGGCTAAGTATGAGGAACCTCAGCACTGATCAAAGAAGTAATGGGAGTGGTTTGCTCCTTAGGAGAAGTGGGAGCTCTTGTTTCCACTTCCTCCTGTATGGGTGACTATATGGGAGCTTGCTCAACCTGAATAGATTGAATATGGGTTCATTTGTATTTTCTTTTGTAGGTGATGGTGATTTGAGGCTGTGAGAGTGAGGCAGAGGTTTTAGGTGTGGGTACAACCCTGACTGGTGTTTTTAGGTTGTTACCTGGAGCAGTAAGCGCTAACATTTTTGAGACTAGGGCTGTTTCTACCCCTAAGAAACAAACAGTGGTTTTTCTTATGATTTTAAAGATGGCCGGCTTCATCTATCCCAGTTTAAGAGTGGTACCCATTCTCCTCAACTGTGAGCCTAGTTAACAGTTGAGAATTTGCTGGACATATCTAGGAAACATGTAATACTCTAGGGAGTCCAAGTTTGCAAGCAGATTTGTATATACAAACTAAGAATATTTGAACTTGACCCCCTGTACCATCCCATGGACTATATATAACAAGTCCTCAGAGATTTGGTTTCATCCTTCATTTTTGTTTGATAAACAATGAATAATAACATGGAGGAGGTACTTGCACTGGTAAGAGACCTTACCCTTCCTGAAGGTTCTTATAGAGTAGTCACCTTCGTAGCCCCTCTGTCTGAATGAGTGGTTGACAGATTCTTTAGGGAAGGATGTTTCACCTTCAACATCATCTAGCCTCAAATGATTGTTGATGGAGGCTAGGGTGATCAAAACAGTCATCCCCTACACTTCGGCTTTAAGTTCCTTCTCACCGTCCAAGATGACCTCTTGGAAGGTTCTCCAGGAGTCAAGCAGTTGATTTTCATAGAGATGAGGGTTTATATTAAGGGCGGTGAGATATGAAGAGTGAGTAAGAAAGCGGCATACGTTTGAGAAACCAGGATCTTTCTCAGACGTTAACGGAGCAACCTAATTGTGCTGCCTGTGAAGTTGCATGGCAAAGTTTGGTTTATTTCTCGGTTCAGGGTAGGCCATTATAAAGAGCTTAGTCATGAAGGAAGTTAAGAACAGTAAGGGTTTTGTGAGATTTTAGGGCTTGAGGATTTACAGAGGAGTAGTAGGAAGAGAGAGACCCGTTGAAAAAGGTATATATATCCTTGGATTTGAGACAAAGTTATTGCAAGAGATAAACTTTGAAATCCAGAAATGTCAGTCCCACCTTTGAAAAAGTGCTCAAAAAGGTAATTTTGTTGAAACTGGAAAAATCTTCCGAATGTAATTTTTCTTCAGAAGTTTTTGAAAAACTTGTTAAGCCAATTTTGGCTTCGGAAGATATTTCTTAGATTTGCAAAAATTTGCTTCGAAAGAAATTTACTTAGAGTAAAATTTCTTCTAAAATATAGTTTGTTTTGAAGAAGCTAAACACCAGAAATTTTATTCAAGGAATAAATCTTCCGAGACTAAATTGCTTTCGGTAGAAAATTGTTCTTCAAGACATATAGGTGTTTTAAGCTTTGGAAGATATTCTTGAATATCTTCCGAACGTAGCCCACTTATTAGTATTGAAGACATAAATTCCTTTCGAAGTCAATTTTAATGTCATTAGAAAGAAACTATATATTTCAGATTCTTATAAGTTTAAGGAATATCAGTTAAAAAAATTTTCTTTCAAGATAACTAGGCTTATATGAGTGATAAAATATACAACATTAAAGACACACATTTTAGAAAACAATTCTAAAATTAATTTAAGAAAATCTAGTTAAAGTTAATCATCCTAATAGCTGATATAAGATACTTAAATCTTTGTTCATCAAAAGCTTTAGTGAACAGATCAGAATATTGTTCATTTGTGTTAACTTTGACCAGTTTTATCAAGTCTTTTTCAAAATTATCTCTTATAAAATGATACCTGATATTGATGTGCTTTGTCTTTTAGTGCTGCACAGGATAATCTGTAATAGAGATAGCACTATTGTTGTCTATGTGGATGGCAGTCTCTTTGAAGTTGAATCCATACTCCAATATCTTATTCTGAATCCAAAGCACTTGAGCATAGCAGCTTGCAGCAGCAATGTATTCAGTTTCAGCAGTTGATGCAGACACACAACATTGTTTCTTGCATTGCCATGAGACTATCCTTCCCCCAAGGAACTGACAACCCCCTAATGTAGACTTTGCAGTCATGCTGCAGCCACCATAGTCACTATTTATATATGCATACAGATTGAAGTCAAAACACTCTGGATACCAAAGTCCCAACTTTGGAGCACCTTAGAGATATCTAAGTATTCTTTTGACACCAACTAGGTGTGACATCTTGGGGTTGGCTTGATATCTTGCATAAACGCATGTGGCAAACATGATATCAAGCCCACTGGCTGTGAGGTACATAAGAGAGCCAATATTGGCATTGTAGAGGTGTTCATCCACACACTCCCCCACAAGGTCAGGACCTAGAGAGTGGTTTCTTGCTATGGGAGTCTTAGCAACCTTACCCAGTCAGTTAGATGAAATCTGGTTAGTATGTATTGCACATACATTTTTTAGGTTTATGAAGATACCACTGTCCACCTACTTCACTTGAATTGCTAGAAAGAAATTTGAGTTCCCCCATGGCACTTAATTCAAATCTATTCTTCGTCAGCTTCTCAAACTCTTTATAGAGACTTGGATTAGGTGACCCAACGATGATGTCATCTACATAAACTTGAACTAGCATCAAGTTATTCCCTGTTCCTTTGAGGAAAAGTGTGCTGTCAATGGTACCTCTCTTGTAACCATGTTGGACAAGGTACTATGACAGTGTCTCATACCACTTTCTTGAAGCCTGATATAACCCATAGAGAGCTTTATCAAGCTTGCAGACATAATCAGGATGATCTGGGTCTGTAAAGACAGGTGGTTGTTTGACATATACTTCATTTTCAATCACTCCATACAAAAATGCGCACTTGACATCAGGTTGGTAGAGTTTGGAATCCTTGGATGCAACCAGAGAAAGGAATATCCTAACAGCTTCAAATCTTGCTACAGGAGCAAAAACATCAGTACAGTCAATCCCTTCTTTTTGAGTGTACCCTTAAACAACTAATCTAGCCTTGTTTTTTATGACACGTCCTCTATTATCCTTCTTGTTTCTAAAAACCCATTTGGTTCCTATAGTAGTCTTCCCATAAGGAAGGGGACATAGGTTCCAAACCTTTTGTCTTTTTAAATAAAGCAATTCGTCTTGCATTACTTCAACCCAACTTCCATACTTCAAAGCCTCATCAACTTTCTTTGGCTCAATCTAGGATAAAAAGCAAGAATGTAGACAAATATTTGCAGTATGATATTGTCCTCTTGTTCTTACTCCTGTCTCAACAACTCCAATGTTGTTTGTGGTGGGAAGAGACTTATGGATTCTCAACTGAGGAATCACAGCAAGTTGATTTGACAGATCTAAATTTGTGAAATTCAGATCTGGTGATGTAGAATTACCCACCACATTAGCACACTTATCAAGAGGGACTTGATCTAATGTGTGTGTGACATCATTGATGTTATCTTCATTAGAGAGGTCTTTAGTATCATGAAATTCTTGGTCAGAATCACCATCTCCATTTCCTCCTACATTTGAAGCTCCTTCATTTGAGTTTTGTGCCTCTAGGCTGGAATTTGAAGGCACCTCAGATGTATCAACTGAATTTGTCATGGTTGTGCTGATATGATTTCCGCTTACAGGGTTAGTTACCATTAGAGTTGAAGTAGATTTCATGCTTAGTCTTCTCAGCTCAAATCTTGGGTCAGGATCTCCTGTTGATAAGTTACGTGTAGATCTTGAAACATCTTCTCAAGATTTGTTAAAACAATTGGTAACTAAATCAAGATCAAATAGTCAATCAGGACCAAAACCTTTCACAGTGGGTGTGTGTTCATTGAAAGTCACATTGGCTGACTCCTCAACTACTCTAGTTCTGAGATTGTATACTCTATAAGCCTAAGATTGAGAAGAGTATCCAATGAAGTGTCCATCATCTGATTTCTCAGCAAACTTGGCTAGATGATCTTTGGTATTCAAGATTGTGCAAGAACAACCAAATGATCTGAGGAATCAAATAAAAGGTCTCCTTTTGCGCCACAACTCATAAGGAGTCTTACCATGAGTCTTATTACAAGTTGTTAACAAAGTGAAGAAAATTGGTAATATAAAATCAAACCTAAATTGGTTAATCAAGTAAAACCAAAAGTGGAAGTGAAACGTTACATAAACTCTCAAAAATTATTGAAAGAAAAGGTTCCATGTTCAGCACTTGCACAAAATGGGGATACAATGTTTGATGATAAACGTGATATGATCTTAACAACAATCACATACGTGGATCAAGATTATCTACACAAGTCTATATTGGCTTATATCCCCAAACATTGATTAATTTATATGTGCAAGGACAACCAAAGACGACTATCAACAGCTTATGGCACGTTGATAGTAGTTGTTCTAGGCACATGATGGGAAACATTTCACTATTGCACAATCATGAGTCATATAATGGTGGATATGTCATTTTTGCATGGGATAAAGGCGGAAAGATTACAATAAAAGGCACGTTGATGAATGGGTTATTTAGTTTTGAAGATGTAAGCAATGTGGAGGAGCTAAAGCATAATCTGTTGAGAGTTGCACAGATGTGTTACAAAAACTATTCTAATTACTTCACTACTAAGTAATGTTTGATTCTTAAGTCGGGATTTGTAATACCCTCAACGGATTAGACCTAGATGCTTAGGAAATCAAATGAAGACATTGAAGATCAAGAGGAAGTCACGTAAGAACTTTTGAGCTGCGCGAGAAGTTAGTTCTTGTGCGAGACCTTTTGTGTTTAGTATAAATAGTTTGCTTTTGTTATGTTTGTAATTAAGATAGAAATTTCCTGATTTCGTGCAAACATTGTAAACCTTGAATCAGAGAACAATAGATATTGAAGTTTATTTACATTTGTTGCTTGAATCTTCTTCATATTATCTTTTAATCTTTCAATTACAATACCGTGAGCGATTACATTCCGCATTCTCCTCACGAGATCGATCTATATTGTCTTTGGTGATCCTTACAATTGGTATCAAAGCCATGAGGGCTCTAGATCTAGTGGATTGAAGATCAAAGAGGTTTGAAGTGTTTTTCAGCGACAAATTTGATTTCCTTTTGAATATTGCTTTGATTTCTACATTTTGAGACCACTCTAAAAATGTCAAGATCAAAAACAAGTTAATAAAGTGAAGGTGTTTACATGGTTAATTGAACTTAATTGAATCATATAGAGACAATTTGGATAAAATTTGAATCTGAATCATTAATTTGAAGCGTAATCACTTAATTTTGGAAAAATTGGAGATAAGATTGAGGTTGGAAACTTCAAAATTGCACAGAATTAAGTGTGCGAAACTTCAGTATTTGCACGTGAAGAGTTTATATTCGCGTGAGTTCTTTAGTAATTCGCAAAGGTTTGATACATAAATATTCCATTCGTGCGAGAACTTCAACAATTTGCAAAAGTCAGTTACAAATCCTTCCACGCAAAAAGTTTCTATGAACAATTCACGTGAAAAGTTTTTAAAGGCATTGTTTGCGCGAGAACTTCAATTTTCAAAATTTCTAAAAAGTTTGACTTTTGAGATTCAATTTTCACAAAATCTTGATAATGAGATTGGTACAAGCACCAAACCTCTGAGACTTTTTAGTAAAGATGATTATCAGGACTGGGTGTACATGTTTGAGAACCATGTCATATACACCAAACCAAGCATGCCATGGTCAATCAAATACGGACCATACACTCCTGTGTATACCAATGACAAAGGAGAGCTGGATCCTAAACCTGAACATATGTGGGATGAAGAGGATATGAAAAAGCTTGAACTTGATGATAAAGCTTATGCAGCAATCACTATGGTACTCACTATTGAGATATCATAGAAATTCAAATAGTTCAGAGGACCTAAAGTTTGATAGGATGCTATGGAGGAACAAATCATGGGAAACAAATACATGAGGGAAAGTCAAAAAGATATGTTGAATCAAGAGTTTAATATGTTCAATCATGTGTTGGGTGAGATACTAGAAGCTTAAATGTCAAGATTTGTAAAACAGATCGCTAAGATGAAGAGTGTAGGAATATTTTTGGAGAATATAACTGTTAACAAGAAGCTATTAAATTCATTACCTTACAGTTCATTACCTTACAGTTCGAATAACAATTGTACTACTTTGAAGAGAACCAAAGATTTATTTACATTGTCTCTCATGATCTAATTTCTACAATCAAATCATATGAGATGGATGACAAACAAAGAGTTGCAAGTCACTTAAACACAATGGGAGCTGAAGCAACTACACTATATGTTAGCATGGCAAGTAATCTTAATTACCATGTCAACTACTCACATATGTGTCAACAACAGCAATCAACGAACCCTATCATTCCTAATGTCAAAGAGACTTCTATCCCTCAATTCCAAGTTCCTAATGCAAACCAATTCTCCTCCATGTAGTCTCAAAACATATCCTCTTAGCCACAAACTTATTCTTATCCACACACTCAACCTTCACAACCCACTCAACAAGCATTTGTTTTCAACTCCAACCCATCGAAGCCAACAATCCAAATTGTTGAAGAACACCTAGCTCTATTGACAACATTCATCTCAGCTATGAAGCTTTCATGGCTGGCAGACTAAGTGCGCCAAATATACTAGTTGATGACTTGCAGCAAGCCAACCCAGATGATGTCAAAGAAAATGATATAAAATACCAAATGGCCGTGGTGGTGTACAGGGCTAAAAACTTTACAAGGAGAATGAGGAGAAAAATGGTTGGAGTAAACAACTCTAGGAAAATCAAGTTTGATAAGACAAATTTGAGGTTTTATAATTGTAATAAACTAGGTCACTTTGCAAAGGAATGCATTGAGGCAAGGACAAATCAAGCTGGTAGTGGCAAGAAAATGGTGACAGTTGAGGTTCAAACAAAAGGTGATGAAGAAAGTTCTTCAAACAATAAAGCGTTAGTTTCTTAGACTAATGGAGAGTATGATTGGTTAGACCAAATGGAGATATTAGATATCCAGCTATCCATAACTTTGTTGGCAGATATAAAAATTGGTGAAGAAAGTGTTGAAGTAAATTTGTTTGTTGAATTTGTATCTAGAGATTTGCTTGATGGTGTATTTGCTGAAGAAAAATTAATTAAGAATGATGAGAATGTGCTTACTGAATCTGCTATTGAGACTAGTCCGGTACAAGAAATGAAAACTGAAGATGATAAAGAAGAAAGCAAAGAAGAAAGCAAAGAAGAAGCTGTTGAGAACACTCCAATAAAAAATGAAGTGAAAGCCATTGCTGCCGAGAAAACTCCAGCACATGGTCATTTTGATGTAATTAATGCTGTCGAGATCACTACAACAACTGAAGTAGAGAAAAAAGAAGTTCTTAAGGCATTTATGGTGAAAGAAATAGCAGGAGAATCTACAAAGACTGAAGAAACAAATGAGGTATACATCAATCTTTGCAGTAATTCATGTATTGAAAAGGTTCAAAGATATAAAATTCACAATGAACACTTGATTTTAGAAGTTAAAAAACTTCGACATCAAGCTCAAAAATATAAAATAGATGAAAAGAGTTTTAAAGTGAAACTAGAAAGTTTAAACAAATCAATTAATCAATCAAAATTAAATCATCATGATAAACAATGTAAAATCAATGATTTGACTTCTTGAAATAATGATCTAACTTTGGAAATTAACAAACTTAACAGTGAACTCTTATCTGTGAAGCCAACAGTTGAAAAGTTTGACTTATCTTCAAACATGATTGAAGATATTATCAATTCACAAATGACTCATAAGATTAATGATGGTAAAATTAGAGTTGGATATTCCAGTATTGCACCACAAATTAATCATGATTATGCATGCTTACTTTCATCTATTACAAAAACAAATGAAGAATTGAACTATGGATTGGGTTTTCAACAAATTTCTGACTTAAAACCTCCGATCAACATTTCATTGACTGTTGATCCAATCACAAAAAATGAAATTAATCTTAATGTTGATTATTCTTTTGCAAAAAGTGTGAAGATAGATGGTTTCGTTGAAGAATGGGAAAGTGATGATGAGATAGTTTTTCAAGATAATAATAATAAAACTTGTAATGAATAATCATCTTGTAAATCATCACAAGTTATTAATGAGAAGTTTGATATTTCTATTTCTAAAAATACTTGTTCTAAAATGTCAAACAAACAACAAAAATAAAAAAAAATCATTCATAAAAATAACGAAAGAAAACAGTTTACAACATCAGCATCTGACTAGAAAACTGATTTCAAAAAAAGATTTGTTCTAAAGGCAATATAGATAACGAAGATTAAATTTTCAAAGAAACGAATGCTTGTTTCTTTAAAAATAAAACTTCTATCTGCTAACCCTATGAAACATGGTGTGTGTAGTTTAGGTGATAAAAAAATTGGTCCAATTCCACTAAAAGTATCTCAAAAGGTTAAAGTTACTATTCATGCCTCAACGGCCTCAGTTCATAATCAATTGTTGAAGAAAGATACCTCAATTGTTTTTGGAATCAGCTAGAAATGGTTATAATGAAAGAAAGAAACGAGAGAATGTCAAAGAATCATAATACCAAAGAAATACTAAAGCAGGATTCTATGATAACTTTGATGGTTATCATAAACAGTTTGTGAAAAATCACACGAGTGTATAATGCGTATCATAAACTGTGTTGTTATGTTTGTGGAAAGCCAAATCATAAGGCTAGAAATTGCATTCATGAAAATCAATCAACAAGCAAACAAAGATTTCAAAATTCCATTTCACATAATAGAAAACAATTCTTATTAAATGCCATATTTAATAATAATAAAAATCATTAAAAAAATTTTGCTAATAAACAAAATGCTCAGATAAAATCTGATTTGATGAAAACAATTTCACTCTAGTGCAAAATAATTTGAAGAAAATTGTTAAAACATTAATTACACCAATTCAAAAATGGAAGGTCAAGGAAAAACAATTAGAACCTGATATTGTTGAAGATTATGTCTTCAATGATAAAAGAGATATGATTTTTAAAGTTTGTATCATATTCGGATGCCAATAACATGCTCAAGTCAACAATGGCTTGGGTTCCTAAAATTGACTAAATTCATTAATATGTGTAGGAACAACCAAGGCCTGTCATCAACAGTGTATGGCACGTTGATAGCAGTTGTTCTAGACACATGACGGGTAACTTTTCACTGTTAAACAATGTTCAACATTACAATGGTGGTTAGGTTATTTTTGCTGGCAATAAAGGAGGAAAAATAACACAAAAAGGTACAGTGTCAAATGGTTTGTTAAGCTTTAAAAATGTAAGTGTTGTCGAAGAATTAAAACACAATTTGCTAAGTGTTTCTCCAATATGTGACAAACAATATTCAACACACTTTATAAATACATAATGTCTGATTTTAAAACCCGTTTTCGTAATACCAGATGAATGGGTTTTGTTGAGAACTGCGAGAGACAAAGACATTTGTTAAATATGAATGGTTCACATTCATTTGTAACAGTGTCTTGTTTATCATCAAAAGCCTCGGAGAGTAATTCAATGCTATGGTATCGTCATCTTGCACATGTAAACATGAAGAATATGAATAAGTTGGTTAGTGGAAATCACGTTGTAGGCCTACCATTGAAAGAATTTCATCTTTTTGAACATTGTCTGTCATATTCGAAAGGCAAACAACAAAAACTTCCTCATAAACCAGTTATTCATACCAAAATCGAATCAATTTTTCAATTGTTACACATGCATTTGTTTGGTCCTACAAATGTTTTGAGTTTTGGATGTTGTGCATATTGTTTGGTTATTACTGATGGTTTTTTCAGATTTACTTGCGTTTTCTTTTTAGCAACAAAGGATTAAACGCCTCATTTGTTGATAAGGTTCATGACTCTAGTGGAAAATCAGACTGATAAAACCATCAAGTGTATCAAAGTGATAATTTGTTATCATATTCTGATTGAATTTTGTGATTCAAAAAGGATAGCGAGACAATTCAGTTCTACAGGAATTCCACAACAAAATGGAGTTGCCGAAAGACAAAACAAAACATTGATTGAAGCAGCTCGAACAGTGCTATCAGCAACCAAATTACCTTCATTGTTTTGGGCTGAAGCAGTAAATACTGCATGTTATGTTCAAACTCATGTCTTAATAAATAAAAGACAAAATATGACTTCTTATAAAATATTCTTCAAACATAAACCCAAAGTCAAATATTTCAAAACATTTGGTTGTTGTTGTAGCATGTTACACACATTTGATTCCAAATCTAAGTTTGATGAAAAAGCTAATGATTGTTTTTTTGTTGGTTATTTAGCTAACAAAGTAGCATACAAGGTTTATAATAAAAGAACAAAATAGATTATTGAGTCATATGATATAGATTGGCATGAATCTAACAAAACAGATGCATGATTTGCTCCTTCTTGGGTATATGATTATGCATCATTGTTTGAAATTTTTAATCGTTCTTCTGTTGTGTCTCCACCTACTCAACCTTTGAAAGTAAATTTTTAATCGTTCTTCCATTCAAGATGCATTGTCTGATGAAGTTGGATCTATTTCATCTTCAACAATAGGAAAATCTTTAGACATAATTTCTTCTTCCATACTATCAGTTGTTCAACCATCTTATTCTAATCTGAATCATGTTTCTAAACCTGAATTGACTTAGGTTGATCTAGTAGTTGAACATGCTCCACAGGATTCTGGTCGAAGTTCTTCTTCTACACAAGATGTTCCAATTAATACAATTCAAGTTCCATTTGAAGATTTTTCTATTGACAATGATTTCACTCAAAAGGAATAGATTGTTTATAAACGAAAAAGTGGGAATATTGTTGAAGAACCTGTTGGTCACACGTCTAATCTAGACGAAGTTATTTTTGAAGATATCATTCCTTAATTGAGAATACATAAGGATCATCCGATTGAAGCAATCATTGGTCCCTTATCACAAGGCGTTCACACTCGAAGTCAATCAGGAGCAATCAATACATGCTTGTATACTTGCTTTATTTCTCAAATTGAAAGTTGAAATGGCATTGAAAAAGAATAGCTGGGTTGAAGCCATGCAAGATGAGCTGATGCAATTTAAGAAATTAAATGTTTGGCATCTCTGTGATCTTCTAAAAGATAAGCTGCCAATCAAAACAAAATTAATATTTCGTAATAAAAAAGATGAGAAAGGTGTTATTGTTCGCAACAAGGCCAGACTTGTACAAGGATTCTATCAAGTTGTAGGTCTTGATTATGAAGAGGTTTATGCTCCTGTTGCAAGACTTGAAGCAATACATATCTTTCTAGCTTTTGCTTCATATATGAACTTCAAAGTTTATCAGATGGATGTTAAAACTGTATTTTTGTATGGTGTAATGAAAGAGGAGACCTATATTTGTCAATTGCTTGGTTTTGAGGATCTAGATCATCCGAACTATGTTTACATGTTAGACAAAGCGCTCTATGGATTACGTCAAGCACCTCGTGCTTGGTATATCACGTTAGCTGAACATTTGCTTGCAAATGGTTATACAAGGGGTGCTATTGATCAAACTCTGTTTTTAACGAAGAGTGATGAAGATCTAATTTATGTCCAAATTTATGTTGATGACATTATTTTTGGATCTACAAATGAAGAATTGTGCAAGGAGTTTGAAGTCGTAATGAAGAACAACTTTGATATGAGCTCTCTTGGAGAAATTTCGTTTTTAATGGCTATTCAGGTTAAACACGATGACAAGGGTATTTTGATACATCAAGAAAAGTATGTACATAGTATTCTAGACAAATACAATTTCAAGATTCCAATATTGCGCAAACTCCGATGTCTTCTTGTCCAACTCTATCTCCTGATCTCACGGGTGCATATGTTGATCAACATTTGTATCAATCAATGATTGGATCCCTGATGTATCTCACTGCCAATAGGCCTGACATTAGGTTTTCTATCTATCAATGTGCACAATACTAGAGTATTCCAAAATAGTCTCACATAAAAGCTGTCAAGAGAGTTGTCAAGTATCTCAAAGGTCAACCAGCACTAGGGCTTTGGTATCCTAAAAATTTTGAATTTAACTTATATGCTTATACTGACAGTGATTATGGTGGTTGTAATTTGGATAGGAAGTTAACAACAGGTGGATGTCAATTTCTTGGAAATAGGTTGATTTTGTGGCAATGCAAAAAGCAGCATACTATTTCCACATCCACTGTAGAAGCTGAATACGTGGCTACATCATGCTGTTGTTCCCAAATTGTTTGGATTCAACAACAACTCTTTGATTATGGTCTTAACAATTACAACACCATAATTTGGTGTGACAATTTTGTAGTGCTAAACATCATGAAGAATCCTATTGAACACTGAAAAACAAAAAACACTGACAGCCAAATGCATTTTATACGTGATTGTTTGGATTGAAAGCTTATTTATCTTGAACAAGTCATTCAGATTAAAACATTGCTAATTTGTTTACTAAGGCATTTGATCATTCTTGAATCGACTTTCTTGTCAAATCATTAAGAATGATTAAGTTTACTTAATTTCATTAGTATTTTCACCAAAAATATTATGCATTTTCTTAATTAGTTAAAATTGTAATTTCTTTAAAATAATCATAATTTTAGTGGGAGAAAATTTGAAAATGCATTGAAAAAGATTTTTGGGTCTAGGGGGAGAAAACTTGAAAATATAACGAAAAAGATGTTGATTTATAGCAAGTAAATTTTGCACATAATAAAAAATTGAATTTTCTATATTAGTTATGATTCACTTAAAATATATCAATCATGATTGGAGAGTGTAACACTTCACGAGTTTATGGCAACAGTGACTTCATAGTAAAACAAATTAAGAGACAAAATCTTGTCATGCTCAAGCTAGTCATTTTCTGATCAAGTGATTGTCATAATATATATATATATATATATATATACACACACACACACACATGCATACTAATATAATATGAAAATGTCAAAAAGAGAAAATTGTCAAAAAGAGCAAAAAGAAGCCAAAAGGCCATATAGGACTAAAAGATGCAAATGTGCATAAAATAAAAGATATGTCAAATACATAAATGCTATATGATAAATATTTTTTAATTTTGAGAATATGTTTGGACACAGGAGGCAAATTCAAAAGATGGGCATGTAAGTCCGAATTAGCATACGAGTCCTAAGTATCTTGCGAGGGCAAACATAAGTCCGGATGATAGTTATAGTCCTAAAACATGTTAATATTCTATGTTTAGAAATGTTTCTCAGGCTAGTTATGCTCTTTTAGATGTAATAAAAAATATATGCTTTTATTTGTCACTAATTAGAAATGAAAGGTTTAAGTCAAATTGGGGTGACTTGAATATCTCAAAAGTTTTGAAGTATGGATAAATGTTATATAAAATTTGTGAGTGTGTAATTCTTTAATTTAATAAAATTATATAAAACATAATAAAATCACAATTTATATGTTTCATAATTTTTGAAGTACGAATTTTATATTGATAAATAAACTCATAAAAGTTATGTTGTGATTAACGTCTAGATATGTAAATAATCAATTTCTTAAGAAATATGATTCTACAACTGAAAATTCATAAATTCTTTTAAGTTATATTTAGTTAAATTTGTTAGAATTTGGTTAGATTTGTAGAAATTAAAATAAAAAAATTTCAAAATGATTTGTTTGTTTGTTTTGATTCATAAATGAAAATGAATTTAACTGGTGAAAATTGATCCCTTGGTTAAACATATAAGTCAAAAATGAATCAATCAAAGAATAATTAAATAAAATTGAAGAAAATTTTGAAAAAGTATGAAAGATTTAATAAAAATGAACTTCTCACATGCGAAAAATTCATATCAAACGAATGGTCATTCCATGCGAAAGTCTAACTTTTCACGCGAGAAGCCAGAAAGTTATAAAAAGCACAGTTGTGCAAATAGTTGACCATTCGCATCACACAATTGATTTTTCATTCACCAAAATTTTTCTAGCAAATAGTTGATCATTCGCATCGCATAACTGATTTTTAATTCACCAAAGTTTTTCTAAGTTAAAACACTCTAAAATGGCTTGAATTGAAATATGAAAATTTGAAGTTATCACATGCGAAAAGTACCAAAAACATGAATAGACGCGAAAACTTTCAAAATCAAATGTAATTCTCGCATTAGAATCTTTGACCAGTCGCGCGAATAGTTGATTGTTGGTCAAAATCTATTCATGCAAAATGTCACTTGTCACACGAGAAGTCATTTTTAAATAAAAACAATTCGCATGTGAAATGTACACTTATAGCGCGAAAAGTTTAAAATTTCTAAGTTTTTTGGAATTTTCTAAGTCTGACATTTTTAACTTTGATGTATTGATACTGATCAATGTTTGTTCATTTTGACTTAAGATGCCGAGACAAATAGTTTTTAACAAAAACCATAATGTTGTGGCTTATCTTGGTGATATACCAAATGATAAGGCGTTGTTTAGATATATTATAGACGGGGCTAAAGACTTCAAGCATATTTCATTCTATTACAGCCAACCCAATGATTTACACTGATGTTCTCAAACAATTCTGGCTATCTGTAGCCAATAAGAGAGATGCTTAAGGAGAACCGTGTATTTCTGCTATAATGAAAGGCAATGCTCTACTCAACAAGTGCATTAAAGGATAATGCCTACCATTATAAATCAAAATATGTTCTAACATTCAAACAATCATTTACTAAAATACAAGCAATCTTTACATACATATCAAGCACTTATTATTGTATAAATTCTTTTTTTTAGATTTTGTAGAAAAAAGAAATTTTGCTAAGTGTTAACAGCGGATGCAGTAGCAGTCACAGCACATGAAGAGTGAAGTCCAAGTGCTGACAGCGGATGAACAAACATATAGCGGATAACCAATTCCACAGCTGATGAACAGTTTACAGCGGATGTACATCCACAGCGGATGAACAATCCACAACAGACAACAACACATCAAACAATACAAGTGTTCACAGTGGACGGCATCCATGCACATTAGACAAGTAACTCAACACTCACAGCGGACAACTTATAGACTAAAGATTATTATGTATTTTGTTTTTAAATAAGGGTATCTTTGTAGCCATATACCTTAATTCTTTGTAAGCTTTTGAATTATCAATCATTCAAACGAGCATTTTCAATTCACCTGAGCATACAATCACTAGCAAACACATAATCACATAATCATGCACACACATAGAGATCATATCAATAATCATGGGTTTTCGCGCTATGATTATTTCAGTATTGATTTATACACGCTTGGTGTTATTATTGAGAGATTGAAAAGATCCTTGGGGGATTCATCCTTTTGTTCTTTCAAAAGCTCAAAGCCCTAATCAATCAGGAACAATGGTTGATTGCATCAAGTGGTATTAGAGCCTTGGCTCAAATCATACAACTGATTTTTGATCCTATCAATCAATACAATGATCTCTATGGTTCATTAGCTTCATAACATCCATTTTGAGCTTGAAATCGACACAAAAAACTTATTCTACATCATATATTCAACAAATGTTGAAAAACATGATTTAATCATTTGTTTTAGTTAATTTTGAGGAAGATTCTTTATTTTTGTTGTTAACAAAGCTCTCAAAATCATCCATACACTGTTTTCAAACTTAAACATCACAAAAATCACTAAAATCTCATCGGTTTCAAGTGTTTTTGGATAAAACAGTACACGAGTACTATTCTATCAATTTATCATCAAACAAACACTGTTTTGGGTGCTTTGAATTTATTCATTGTTTTTAAACATCATATTTGAGTTATTACATACTCAAATCAGGCAATTAAACATCTTCAAACAGCAAATCGATTGTTGTTCTTTCTTTGAAGTTGTCACATCCGCAACTATTTTAGGATAAACCCCAATTCAATACTTGCACAAATCTTTAAAATCTACTGTAATTTTGTTGATCTTCATCAAAAACAAGTGAATACACCATACTTCATTTGTATTTTTGAAAAAGTTACTTTTTGATTCATAAAGCTGACACTTTAAAACATATTAATTGTTTTTTAGGGTTTTGACTTTGTTGACCAAATTCATTAAAGAGTTGTTGACTGGTTGACTTTCATTTGATAGAATATTCCCTTAACATTAATTGTTCCGTGATTGACATTTCATTAGAATTAATTAATTAAGTTAATTAAATTCCTTTATTTGGTAAATTTAAAAGTTATCAACAAATAAAACAAATCCTAGTGACGTTAGGATAAATCAAATTTAGCACCGAGCTAAATAATCAAACAAATTTGACTTAAACCGTTAAGTTAACAATTTAAGAATCATGTCCGACGAAGTTTCAAGTTCTAATAGTGGTCTTAAACCACCCATACTAAACAACAAGGATGACTTCAAGCAATGGAAAATCATGTTTAGAAACTAGATTATTTTTGAAGACCCAGATTTGTAGACTTCCATAACCGAAGGACCATACATTCCTGTGACTTTAGGTCCAGATTATAACATACAGAAACCAGCGAGTTTAAAGAGTGTAGTTGGAGATGACTTGAAAAAGTCAAAACAGACATGAAAGCATACAAGTATTCTAGCAATGACTCTTTCTTTTGAGATATTAACCAGAGTAGAAAACTTCAAGACAGCTCATGAACTGTGGAAAGTTCTTCACACAATATGTGAAGGTAGTGAAGAAATCAGGGAGATCAAGAAAGAGAATTTAAGAGCCTAATATGAAACTTTCCATCATGTTCAAGGAGAATCAATAGCATAGCAGCATCACAAATTTGTCTAACTGGTAAATAAGATGATAGTTTATGGTCTCAAATTTGAATCTATGGAGATTAATAAAAAGATGTTGGACACTCTACCAGAGAGTTGGACTCGGTCTGTCTCTCTGATGAAAACAACATTGTATCTTGAAGTATTGTCATTAGATGCACTAGTTGCCAAGGTAGAGGCACTAGAGCATGATGAAAGATCCAAAAACATCAGCACATCATACAAATTGAAGGAAATGCAAACAACAGACAGTGCATTTTTGACGTGCACTGAAGAAGATGAAGAAGAAGAGTTCCTTGATTCCAGTGACACTTCACATTTTTGTGCTCCCAAATCTCAACAAAACAAACAAAACTCTAAAAAGACGGGTGTTCATGCTTCACATGAAGCAACACCCCAGAGCAAACAACACCAACATGCTTCAAGTTTAAGCAAACAACATCACTCACAAAAGCAAAACATACAGAAATTTGAGAAACATATGGATGCACTCATAATCATTCTACAGAGTGAGGAGCAGAAGGCAACCTTCGCAGCCTTCTCCACTAGTTTTGAGGCATATCTAAGTGCCAATCTCACAGCATCACAAATTTTCCAATAGGATTTGGATGAGTTGCCACCAAACATGGTTGAAGAGATGGATCTTCAATGGTCAATGGAAATGATTGCTTACATATCAAAGAAGTTTCTTCAAAGAAACAAGGGCTTAAGAGAATGTCATCAACCAAGGGCTGATAAAAACAATAAACAACCACAAACATCAAGTGGATATCAAACAATTAGAAAAGTTCCACCACCTATGAGCATTCCATTTGCTTCAACACTACTAATCACATAGTACAGCCCCGATCAACACTCCAAATCTTCATCAAAGATAACAAACAAGATAGAGAGTGTGACTGGAGTATGTATGAGGCAGAGATAAAGTCTCCAGACCGTGCCCTTATGGCACAGGTTGATGAGAAACTATCTGAAACCCCAAAAGAGGTAAAAGACAATCTCCATACTCAAGTATGCATAGATGAGGTCACCAAACACAGAGAGCATGCAAACCAATTCTCAAAGAAAGTTATTGAAACAAACATTTTGAATGACAGATTAAAATCTAAGCAAAAACAATATGAGATCAAAATCTTGTCGCTTAAAAATGATTTAGACAAACTTTTGTCTGAAAAATTAACACTAACAGGATAGGTTGAGTAGCTCTCTGAATCATTGACTCAATCTAAAACATTACAGGCTGAAACTGAAGTGAAACTTCAAAATATTTGGGCGAGCAACAAGAAGTGTGAGGAACTTCTTGCTTAACAGAGGGCCTTTATAGAACCCTTAGGCCTTGGGTATAACAAGGTTAACCAACCATAAAATGATAATTATATCTCATTTCCTGAATCAATGACCAGCAAACATGGGGAATCACTTGATCCTCAGGATAGAACAGATGACTCAAAGCCATCATCATCATCATAAAAATCACCAATATCACTAAAGTCATCATCTTTTTCAAAGTATTCATTGATTAAATTTGTCAAAAGTAAAACACCACCACAAATTAAATAAACTGATTTTTATCAAGGGGAAAACTATGAGTTTGATATTCATACCTCTGATGAAGATGATGAAGATCTGTTATATGATGAGTCTGATCAACCATAAACTGAAACTGTAAAAGTTTCAAGTGTGGTTGATCAATCACCTAAACAAACAAAGCATAAGCAAATATTTGACATTTGCTCAGGTGGAAGAAAGGTTGAATCTCCACTGACCCTCTTAAAAGATCCATCAAAGAAAAGGGCAAAACCCCCCATTCAAACAAAACAACAAATAGTAACTTTTGATATTCCATCAAATTTAAATTTAAAATCAAAAGTTTTCAACAAACAAACAATTTCAAATTTGCCTTACTGTGAATGGTGTGAACAATACACACACAGCACTGAAAAGTGTAAATATGGAAAGTATTGCAAATACTATGACATGAACAATCATAGTATAAAAACATGTCATTTTCAAAATTACTATTCAATTTGTAACAGAGACAATCACAACACGGTAAATTGCTTTTTCAATAAAAAGAATAAAAAGAAAAATAAACAAGCTCAGTCTAAGAAATCAACTAAGAAACAAATAGTTGTTCCTAATAAGAACAAGAGTGGAGTACCAAGATAGACTCCCTATAACAAAGTTGTTTTGAATAATGACAAATCATTTTATGACAACTTTAAACAAACAATCAGGAGATATAAGTCTCAAGACAGAAAACAAACAAAGCTTAGCCCTGAAAGGATAAGAGCTCAAAGAACCTCTCCTGATAAAGCTAAAACCAATCAAAAGAAGTTTAGTGTACCTAGAGTTCCTAGACGAGTAGACAATGCCTCCCTAGAGAAAATTTATGTACTTGGAAAAGACGGGAAACCCAATACCATATTGTCTTGGGTTGCACCCTCTAATTAATTTCTTTATCTTTGTAGGGACATCATAGATGGCCTGATAATATCTGGTATGTTGACAGTGGGTGTTCCCACCACATGATCGGCAACTGTTCCCTTCTTTGGAATTTAAAAAGAAAATATGGAGGAAATGTAGCATTTGGAGGTGACAAGACAGGAGGAAAGATTACGGGCGAAGGAATAGCATCAAATGGGTTGGTTAGCTTTGAGAATGTCAACTACTGTTCCAATCGCAAGTTTAATCTTCTAAGTGTATCACAAATCTATGATAAAGGGTATGCCATCCTTTTCGACTCCAACAATTGCTACATCCTCATGATGGGTTTTCAAATACGTGAAGACTATATCCTTTCGAAAATTCCCCGTCAAAACAACATATACATTGTGATATGAATACATTTTTAACATCAACCCTTGAAACCTGTTTATTATCAAAAACATAAGAAGATGTTTCCCAATTATGGCATAGATGATTGGGACACTAACTTTAATAGAATGAATCAATTAGTTAAAGGTGACCTAGTAATAATTCTACCACAAAAAGAATTTTTCTGTAAAGACCACACAATGCATGTTTGAAAGGCAAACAACTAGAGTGTCTCATAAGTCTAAATTGGTAAACTCTAATCACACCCACTCAAATAGCTTCATATGGACCTTTTTGGCCCTACAAACATATTAAGCAGAGGAAAGAAGCAATACTGCCTTGTGATAGTAGATGATTACTCTAGATTCACCGGGGTTTTCTTTCTATTGCACAAGTTAGAAACAACAGAAATCATCAAATCATTTATCACTAAAATTGAAGATCAATTAAATCTTAAAGTTAAAACTCTAAGAAGTGATAATGGTACTGAATTTAAGAATGACATTATTTCTTCTTTTTTTGCAAACAAAGGAATAAGTCAGCAATTCAATGTGGCAAGGACTCCTCAGCAGAATAGAGTTGCTGAACGGAGAAACAGAACATTAATAGAAGCTACTAGATTTATGCTAGATGTCTTTCTAATGCCCATATCCTTTTGGGCAGAAGCAATCAACACAACTTGCTACACACAAAACTAAACACTAATAATCAAAGAACACACTAAAACTCCATATGAATTAATGTTTAAAAGAAAACCTTTTATTGGATTTCTTAAAGCATTCAAGTGTTTTGTATCTATATTAAACAGTAGAGAACATTTATCTAAGTTTTCTCTAAAAGCAGATGATGGGTTCTTTGTCGGATACTCTAGAAGCTCTAAAGCATACAGAGTATACAACCCAAGACTGAACATTGTGGAAAAAACAATTGATGTTTTTAATGAACACTCTTTCACTAAGAAAGTCATTAGATCTTACTAATTGTTTGATATAGATTCACTAACAAAATCCTTTGACACATCTTATTTTGATGTCTCAGGTATCGAGGATGATATTGAATATCCCATGGTTCCACCAACAAAAATTGATGTTCAACTAACTACTGATCCTCCAAGGTGAGCAAACACTACTTGTTCTAGTACAACAGTCAACACTCCTCCAGATCAAAAAAACACTTCAAGAGCAACATCAACAAACAATCCTTCATCATCAACTCCTGTGACCAATCCACCATAAGCTTCAGCTGACCCTCAACCAAGCAAGCAATCAAGGTCATATCATCAAGACATAGCTGAAGAAGGTGATGATTATCATTCATTACCAGACACACATCATAATGATGAAGTCTTAGATTTCTTTCATGATTCCCCTTAAACATTCCATAACAATCCATAGCTAGATGACCCAACCACATCTAACACTTTTGCTCAACCATCAACACCTGACCTAACCATCAACAATCTTGATTCAACAATCCATGTTGATCAGAGTGAAACAAAAGGAGTTCACAAGTATCATCCATTAGAAAATATCATAAGTGACCTAAATGTTAGTTGACAAGAAGTCAACCTGATACAGCATACATTTGCTTGTTCTCCTGCTTTTTATCTCTTATTGTACCTAAGAACATCACAAAAGCTCTTAAAGACTAGAGTTGTATAGAATCCATGCAAGAAGAACTTCAACAACTCAGAAAGTAAGAGGTGTGGGAGTTGGTTGATCTTCTTCCAGGTCAATATGCCATTGGCATAAGATGGCTTTATAGAAACAAAGCAGATGATAGAGGAATTGTCATTAGAAACAAAGCAAGGGTCATTGCCCAAGGTTACACTTAAGAGGAAGGCATGATTATGACAATGTCTTTGCTCTGTAGCTAGATTGGAAGCCATCAGAGTGTTCCATGCTTACACCTCATCAAAGAAATTCACTATCTTTCGAATGGATATTAAATATGCATTCTTATATGGCATGATAGATGAAGAGGTATATGTTGCACAACCACCAGGGTTTGAAGACCCAGACTTCCCTCATAGAGTTTATAAGCTAGATAAAGCTCTGTATGATCTTCATCAAGCTCCTAGAAAGTGGTACGAAACTTTATCAAATTTTCTACTACAGAATGGATACACACAGGGGAAGATTGATCAAACATTGTTCTTGAAGAGAAAAGGACAACACTTGTTCGTTGTCCAAGTCTACGTGGATGACATCATATTTGGCTCCACCAACAGACAGCTATGTAGAGAGGTTGAAACTCTTATGCAATCAAAAATCCAAATTTGCTCAATGGGAGAACTTACATTCTTTATTGGACTTCAAGTACAAAAATCAGAAGAAGGGATTTTCATCAATCAAAGCAAATATGTGAATCAGATCCGAAAGAAGTATAACATGGCTGATTGCACATCAAGCAAAACACCATTTGCAACTGGATTGAAGTTTGGATTAGATCCAGAAGGAACATTAGTAGATCAAAAGATGTGTAGTTCAATGATTGGCTCCCTGATGTACCTTACTACTAGCCGACCAGACATCATTATGTATTTTGCATGTGTGCAAGATTTCAGGCAGATCCAAAAGCATCACACATCAATGCTGTGAAGAGAATTTTCAGATACTTGAAAGGCAAACTAGCTTTTGGCCTTTGGAATCCTAAAGATGGAGATTTCTCTTTATTTGCATACACCAACAATGATTATGGTGAAAGCAATAATAAAAGAAAATGAACAACAGGAGGATGTTAGTTTCTTGGATCAAGATTGATCTCCTGGCAGTGCAAGAAACAAACAAATATGTTTGTGTCAACAGCTGAAGCATAATACATAGCTGATTCCGCATGCTGTTCTCAAGTGATTTGGATTCAAAACCAAATGCTTGACTATGTCTTTAATTTTCAAAAAACACCTATACACATAGACAATTCTACTGCCATGTTCATAACTAATAATCCAGTTCAACATTCCAAAAAAAAAACATATAGACATCAGAAATAAAGGGTCTGATTAAATTGATCAAAGTTCATAGTAATAATCCATTGTCTGACCTATTTACCAAACAATTTGGTTTAACAAGATTTGAATTTTTGGTTTAGTCATTTGCTATGATCAACTTTGAATCATACAAGTAATGTTTTTCTAAACATTAACATCATACAAGCTTGTTTTGTTAAAGTCCAAGTTTAACACCCAACACTCATATTTTCAAAATCAAGATGTCAGACAAACATACATGTTTTCAGAATAACAAACAAGTTTGAAGCACATATAGCGCCAAAATGAGAAATGATAGTACACTAGATTATTTCTTCACTTGAGTCATTTTCCACCAATAAAGACTGACATACTTTGTTTGATATATGAATAGACTCAGCATGAGACACCTAACATCACATACAACAGTGAAGAAATAAATTCTCATGATTGTATGGTAAGAAACACCCATCTTGGTGTATGGTAAGTTTTTGATCTATCTGATATGGATTGGTTGTAAAGTAACTAATATACACTAAGTGAAACAGTTTATAAACTGCTCAATCAAACACAAGTGTCTCCTTTATTATGATTATCATAGACCTAGAGTACACTAAGGTATTCTTTGTTGTGCTAAGCACAGACTTGGGTGACCTACATCATGATCCATAAAGATTCCCAATCAGGAACACATCCATCCTGGATGAATCATTAATAAAGTCTTTCATTCACTACATTCCTTGTGAATGAATCAAAAGAATCCCAAAGAGTATCACCCTTAAAAGTGAAGTGTAAAAGAGTCCCATGTGGATCAATCAATAAGGATCAATTGAGCATTTATACTCCTAAGTAGCTAGGTTATAAGTATTGAAAGTGCTTTCTGGCATATCTTGATGAGGTTGATCTTAACATACAATCAGGTGTGAGGGTACATACAAATCATCTAAATACATCCAAAACATGATAATCACTCACTGTTTAAATCAATCATTAATACCATGCATTAGTTTAAGTGGATAACATTATCTACAATAAACATTGTATTAGTCTATGTCTATTCTTAAAATCATCAAGTCAACTCAAAAAGGATTTAAGACTAATATGATCTCATAGCATGTGAAAATGATTTATGTCCAAGCATAACAACCACACATTTCTTAATTAGATGACATGCCATCTCTTTAAATGTTAATCAATTATCATGCAAGCAACCACATTGGACTTTATAAAAGTTTTTATAAATATGCAAAAATTTAGGGGTTGAAAAATGAACATAAAATTATCAAAAGCATCAGAATATGTGCAAAATCAAACATTTAAAATTTTGAAATGTTAAACAGTCAAGCCAAGAAAGCACTCAAAAATAGCATGTGACACATATAAATGCACATTATTGCTTGTGAGTGATATCTTAACATCCATATATTAATCATGTTAGAATTGTAAAATTTTAACAAACAACAAAATTTTTGAAAATATTTCAAATTTTTTAAAACATTTCACAAATTTTCAAGCAAAAACAGAAAACCATGTGTTCACAGCATATGTATTAAGTTTAGTAGCTGATGAGCAAAATTTTCAAAACAAACAATTTTTTTTTAAATTTTGTCAAGTGTAGACACAACGGACATACAAACATTCATGCGCTGTAGATACAACTAACCATTAAACATGCAAAATACACCAAGTGTATATAGCAGACAAACAAACATGCATCCATTATGCATCAATGAACATACAAGTGTTCACAGCGCATGATTTCAGGCAAAACATCCGCTGTGAATACAGTGGCATTTCATAGTGCATGACTAACATTAGTCATCCATTGTAGGAACAGTGTAAGTGTACACAACGTATGTACAAAGGTAAGCATACGCTGTACACAATCATTCAAGTGTTCACAGAGCATGACAATAAGTCATCCGATGTGAATATTTCTTAAACAATCAAAGTGTACATAGTGCATGACAAATCAGTCATCTGTTGTGAACAACCAAAACAATCATTCAATTATGCACAGCACATGAACAAATGTTTATCTGCTTTGTGCATAGTGTACAAGTACACAGCGTATGACTTTTAGTTATAAGTTATGAACATTCATTAAATATACAAGTGTACATAGCGCACGACCAAAGAGTCATCCGCTGTAAACACAGTGAAAAATCATACAAGTATCCATAACATGCAACTTCAAAATTGTACAGCAAACACACTGTTCACAAAGTGCATGTCATATTCACAACGGACGACTTAAAATTCAATTTTAAGTTAACTATTTGTACAGCGTACATTCATACTGTATACACAACAGACACTTGATTTATTCGTTGTATATATAGTTCAACACTTGTTAGTTTTACATTCATCACGAGTGTGCGAGGCAAAAATTCAAATATCTAAACGTTGCTACAGTTCAAACATCTAGTGATCATCTAAACCAATATCTATTTGATTTCATCACTGATTTTCGATCGAATAGGTATAACAACAAGTTTATAATCATCAAACGATCATCAAAACAAACGGTTAATCAATTTTGATTCAAGCATTGTTAAACCCTAGTAAAATAATGAACCGAGACCTAAAATGAAATCATTTAGTGTTATAAATGATATCAAAGATTAAATACATGTTAAATGATCATAGTCGCATGTATTAAGTCTGTTGATTTGCTTAATTTTGATTAGATGTTCATCGGTTAAATGAACAGTCAAGAAGTTCAAGTCACAATTTATCAAAATTAACTGTTTGATCTTTAAAAATGTTGAAAATGTCTTCAAATATGATATAACTTATCAAAGATGTTAAAATTTCATTAACAAACCTATGTAGATAGTTGATTTAGCATGGCATTAAACACAAGAACATTCAATGCACACATTCAATGTGTATTAAATAAACTATTTTGACTTTAAAAGTCAACTGAAATTCATTGAGTAAGTTGTTATGACATATAATCATTGAATGATTTGAACAAATTAACTCTTTGTCATAAATCAAACATGATCAAAATGAATTGTGATCTAAACAACATTAAATCAGTGAAATGTACAAGTGAAAAATTGACCTAAATTGACTTTTGATCAATTTCTTGAAAATCAAACTGCTAACTTCAACAAATAAACAATTTGGCAGAAGTAAATGCCCAACAAACATGATTTATTATTTCATAACATTTACAATGGCCAATGAACACACTATTAGAGTTTTATCAGATCAACTTCTATCATTACAATCACCCAAGTTCTAACATATTCTTCTTATTTGCAGATATGGCAAACCTCTTTTTTGTCATAGATCACAATCTATGTGCTTATCTCAATCATGATTCTCGTAAGACTGAGAATTATATAGATATGATCCAAACCATAAGAAAAACAAGGGTGGTGCATGCAATGACTGCCAGGCCAGAGATTATTAAAGATCATATAGTCCAGTTTTAGAACAATGTTCATCTAGAGCAAGTGCAAAATCAACTAGTTCTAATTTCTTCTATTTATGATCAACAGATCACTATTTCTGAAGAAGTGATCAGAAAAGTACTGCAATTAGGAGATAAAGATGCTCAAGGACCTATAGAGTTTGATGAGAACTATGTTCTCCATGTCTTTAGATAGATTGGTTACACTGGCACTATAGACAGGAAGTAAAGGAAGAAATCATACATGTGTGCCCAATTTAGATTCCTTATGCACTCTTATTAGAAGACTATGACTAATAGGAAGACTAGATGGGATGCTACTTCACTGAGGAGTTCTCCTATTATTGCAAGTATAATGGCTAGAAGACCATTCAATTTTGCTGCTCAAGTTCTGAATGGAATATCTACAATCTAATAGAAGTAAGGAACAAGTTTCAATCCTGCAAATGATTATTGATGATCTATTGCCAAAAATCCCAAGAGAAGGAGTTGTATCTGAACCTGTTCATTTCAATGAACATAGTCTACATCATGTTGAGGAAGTTGTTGTTCCACCTCAAATGATCAATCATGATCTTCCTGTTCCAGAAGTTTTTTTCTGAGGATACCAGGTCAAGGTGAACCTCACATGTTGTTTCAAACTATGATTCATCAAGATCCAATCATTCAACCTGCCCCAGCTGTTCAACAAGAAGTACCAATTATGGAAGAACCAGAACAAGAACAACAAGAAGCACAAGAAGAAGAATAGCTCCATTTTGATCAAAACATACCATCTCCAGCACACAGCCCTCATCTATCTGATCAACAAACATTCCCATCTCTTTTAAGAGATATAGATGCAACTATGGGTGAACATGCATCTTAGCAAGAGGAAATAGGAACATTCTCTATGCATGAGACAGAACAAGAAGAACAAAGTGTTCATGTTGAGCAGACATAAACTGATGAACAAGCAACCGGTATGCCTACTGAAGAAGAGATAGAGTACTCAAAAGTATTTTTATTTCCTAAGTACAATAAGCTTATTGAAAAATCAAACAACTGGGTGAAGAAATTGAAAGATAAACTTAAAAGTAAAGATGAAGAAATAGAAAAGCTAATGGCTGATCAAAAGACATAGCAGTTGATTGTTCAATTTTTTGAACAACAACTTGAGCAAACAAAGGCTGAAGTTAAAGTTAAAAATCAAGACTTGAGTAGTGCAATGCTAGATATTGCTTACTTGACTGAACAATCAGATGCAAAGGATAATGAGATTGACGATTTGAAAAAGATAATCTCTAAGCAAAATGAAGAAATTAAGAGATTAAACTGAGAGTTTGAAGATGTAGACAAACAGCAACTGAATGAGGAAGAGCATTTAGATGATCAAGAACAAGAGTTAAATGAAAAGTTCTTTGATCAGCCAATTTCACCTGCTAGTGAAACAAGCACATAAGAACAAGAGCAAGCAATCATTATTCCAGAAGAATCATACTCAATGTATCAGTTATTTGGGATTGATCAGCCAATTTCACCTACTGGTTGATATCCATTACTCACCCATCTTGAGGCAACATTTCCATTCCCCTGACATACACCAAGCTCAATCAAGCTCAATTGCTATGAATCCTTTGTTTGAGAAACAAAAAGAGCTTATCAAACACTTTGCTGCATCATTAAAAAAGTAGACTGAACCTACAAAGCATCAAGCATCACCATCATCTCAACAACCCCTAAAAACATATGAAAGAATGAGTAAAAGGTTACATCTTGTTGCTCTAAAGAAAGGAAAAGAAAAAGTGCAAGAGCAAGATAAACCAAATTCTACACCATTAAAGTTGCTGAAAGTGAAAGCATAACCTTTAGATGAAGATGAATTCAAGAAAAAGGAAGAAGTGGTTGTAAACCTAGAAGAAGGAGAAATTGATCAAACACTTGATCAACAACAAGATCCTATCATCACTCTCACTAGTTTTGAAGATGAAAAAGATAAAGATGAAGAAGAGACTGAGAACATACAAGATTTGTCGCTTGATGATCTAGAAACCATCATGGGTATAGAGCTTGCAACTAGAGGTTTCCCATATGACGCATTCCTTCATCTTAACCTATCTGAGGTTAAAGACTTGCTCAAAGACTTTCAAGAAGTCATTAAAAATGAAAATTAGCAAACATACAGGAGATACAAAGAGATTAAAGATCAGCAAGAATTTCAGAAGAACTTGCCAAAGGATCCTCAAATTGAAAAGATGAAATACTCCTAGGTGAAAAGCTGGTTGAGTCACACAAGGATGCCTTACAGATCTTATGCTGGTAAATCTCTATCTCAAATGAAAAAGCTCGCTAGAGGTATTTATAAGAACATGCTGGCAAATACCTTAAAGGCTTAGATTGTTAGACCTCACCCAACAACATCTTTATCTACATATGATCAAGCTCCTCCTGAACTTCACCCTATAAAGGAACCCAGATAGTGTATGCCACACAGGCTATGGCCTGAAGGGAATGAAGTGAGAGAGATGATCAATGCAAACACCAACTTTGTCAAGCTTTATGATAAAATCATAGTAACTGCTTCACCAAATGAGAGAAAAATTATTTCATGGAAATATGATGAAGTGTGGGATGTAGTTCATATCAAAAGAGTATTTGGTCTTGTCTAGTACTTATCATACATATCCCAACTTGGATCACTATCTTATGAAGACAGATTGGATTTAATGCAGTTGAGGATGGTGAACTATACCAACAATCCAAGAGGTGTTGATTTCTAGCACATCATGAGATTATACATGAACAAACAACACTATGAGATGAATTCAGGAGCAGACATAGAAGACAAACTCCACATAGTAAAACTAAGAAGAGAACAAAAATCATATGGAAAACAAACACAACAAGGTAAAAGAAAAGGTAGAACACCTTGGCAGTGAGCTTCTGAATAGTGTGGGATATCCTCTCAGACCAACAGACCTAAAGCTCATAATGAAGAAGATAGATGAAACCAATACAACCATCCAATCACCGGATGGTATTATGACAAAAACCATTTTAAGTTTGTATTGGATTGGATGTTAGAAGGAAAAGAAGCTTCAGATATAAGATTATTTGATCCTGTTGAGATCAAACTCTTACATCCATCTTATGTATCATTTTTGAAGACAAAGTCATTCCATGTTATTGAAGATGTCTTGTGCAAAGGACACTGTTGTTACTTCACACATATGTTGAGGATTCTAGGCATAGTGTATGTGAATGCTACTCTAAAGCAAAGACTAGAGACCAATCAGCAATCACTAACACACAATGATGGTATTACAAGTCTAAAGATATCTAAAAACACTAATTTGGATGTGTTTAAGGGTTATCATGTTGTAACCACTCTTGTTAACAACATTGAAGTTCAAAGCCTAGATCAAACCACCCTTGACCAGATGGTGTAGCTTCCAATCACTTACAAATATGATGATCAGATCAATGCAGTTCAATACTTCACAAAACATATCATGAACATCTTAATGCATTAAGAGTTGTAACTCTTCTTGATCAAGTGAAATAAGCTGAAAAGGATTAGATAACAGTGAAAGATGTAGAAGAGTCAATCAAGGCTACATCTGAAGAGTAGAAGAGTGCAGATAAAGCTCGTCCTTCTCATTCATAAAGGTTCACTAACAATCAAACAGACAAAACCAATACCAAACATACATCTCTAACCATTAATAACATTCAAAACATCAATCATTCATTAATTACATCATTTTTAATCAAGTATAACAATATTCATACAAGTGACAAGTCCATAGAAGCAAACATATGATCCGTAACAAATAAAGCAATCTCATTACACGTGTAAGCAGTAGATCATGCAATCAATCAATCATACATTAGAAATAAAAACATGCAATCATTCATTATAAATAAAAACATGCAATTACACATTAACATGCACTCATTCATTATGAGTAAAAAACATGCAATCATACATTATAAGTAAAAACATGCAATCATTCATTATAAGTAAAAAATTGCAATTATTAAAAATCAAACATAAACAAACACATTATTGCTAACAAACAAAATCACTAACTAGCAGACATAAAGATTGGTAGCATCATCCTTATGGGAAGTATTGCTGAACTCAATAAGTGCATTAAAGTATAATGCCTGCCATTATCAATCAAAATGTGTTCTAACATTCAAACAATCATTTACTAACATGCAAATAATATTAACATACATATCAAGCATTAATTATTGTTTAAATTTCTTTTTCAGATTTTGTAGATAACAAAAATTTTGCTAAGTGTCCACAACGGATGAAGTAATGTCCAAAGCGGATGCAGTAGCACTCATAGTGGATGAAGAGTGAAATCTAAGTACTAACAGCGGATGAACAAACATATAGCAGATAACCAATTCTACATCTGATGAACAGTCCATAGCGAATGTACATCCACAGCGGATGAACATTCCGCAACTGACAATGACACATCAAACAATACAAGTGTTCACAGCAGATACCATCCATGCATAGCGGACAAGTAACTCAACACTCACAGCAGACAGCTTATCATCCACAGCGGACAAGACATCATCCACAGCAGATAGCTTGTAGACTTAGGATTATTATGTATTTTGTTTTTACATAAGGGTATTTTTGTAAATGTACATAGTATGTACATAGGCAATAAATAGACATATACCATAATCCTTTGTAAGCTTCTGAACAATCAATCAATCAAACAACTATTTTCAATTCATCTGAGCATACAATCCCTAGCAAACACACAATCACATAATCATACACACACATAGAGATCATATCAATAATCATGGGTTTTCGCGCTATGATTATTTGACTATTGATTCATAACACACTTGGTGTTATTATTGAGAGATTGTAAAGATCCTAGGGGGATTCATCATTTTGTTCTTTCAAAAGCTCAAAACCCTAATCCATCAGGAAAAAAGGTTAATTCCATTAGGCAAGAAGATTATTACTGATGTAGAGGTGGTCAACAGTGTCTTACTATTGGAAGATCAACCTAATCCTCCTGTGAAGCTGGATGACGATGTTGCACGAGACAGTTATCCATCACTGGAGAAGAAACATTTACCTCCATCCTGGAAGTATCTGTTTCATGTTGTTGTATACTGTCTAAGTAATCTAAAGGCGGGATTAGATAGCCTAAGTGCTATATTCGAATCACTGCTGATTTCACTAGTCGATGACCTACCTTATAGCATATCCAAGGCTATTTTCTCTTAGATGCAAAAGAATGTGATTGCATCAGCCAGGAAAAAGTTCATTACGTATCCCCGGTTCATTTATATGATAGTGAATGCTGCTCATCTTGAGTTAGAAGTTTCTGATACTCCTACTTATTCTGTCATGATGATGAAGAAGGATATTTTGACTTATCTGATGGGCTCAAGAGGAAATGCATGGAAGGTGATCACTTTGCCAAACTTGGCCGATTTATGGATGGTTTTCAGCCTAATGAACAATAAACATAGCAACGAACACAATATCAAGCAACATCTGAAGCTCAACCTACTAAACCAGTTGGTACTTCCTCAAGAACTCCTAATGACACTCCAGCAAGTTCATCTCAGTCGGCTGGAAGATCTTTGGATAAGAAGATTGTGTTCTAGTTAGAGAGAAGTTCAAGAGAAACTGATAGTTATCATATTGGACATGTTCCCTATGTATTACAGGAAAGACCTAGAGTGCAAGTTACACCGACAAAGCGCACTACTAAGGATTTAGATACAGAGGATTCACCATCTACTCAAAGGAGGAAGAAGAAGATGGATAGAAAGAAAGCTGATTCTAGCTTAAGTACACGTGGTAGGGGAAGAGGTCATGGTGTTGTGATTAGAAAACCAAGGACCCCGATGACAACTGTGTCACCAAGCAGGTAGATACTAGTGTCAGAGCCTTCTTTTACTGTTAGTGAGGCTATTCCTGAGGATACTACATTGATTATTACAGAATCAACTACTGTAACATCATCTCTTTTGCCCACTTCATATGATATTTTACGTACTCCTCCGAGGAGTTAAGGAGATGATGATACTCTTGGTATGGAGGATTTTATCAACACGCCTCCTGAGCATAGGCAAACTTCTGGTACTTATTCGAGCTCACCTACACCAGTTACACTTGAGCAAAGAGTACATAATCTTGAGAGAGGGATGTTGTAGAAAACCCAACAAATTTATGATTTACATACTCTAAATCAACGCAATTATTAGAGAATAAATAATCATGAACATCAATAACAATTCCTATTCAGCTATGTTTAGATTCTAGAAAATAACATCTGAGACCTCACTTCCAGAGTTCCTTTCATATTTTCTCAGCAGCAAACTACTGAAGTTGGAGAGTCTACGGGATAGCAATCTGCTGGTCCTAATGTTGATGTTGATCATGCTGCTACTACTGATCCTGTTGTTCCTGAAAAAGAAACATAGACTATTGATGTTGATCAAGAACCAGCTACCACCGCTCAAAGTGAGGTTACTGAAGATCAACTAGTAGTTCATCCGATTGAAGAGGCGTTTGTGGAGCCTAAACATGCCACTATTCCAAGAGAGGCTAGAGAGGATGATGATCTTGATAGACTTGACTTTGATTTTTCTAATAAAGAAGATGAAGATGATGATGATGATGACGATGATGGTGGTGATGAAGGTAAAGATGATAAGGGAATGAAGAAAGGAGATGATGATGATGATCAGGGTGGTGATATGGGTTCAACTACTTGTCCTTCTGGTTTTTCAGGTTCTTCCAATCCAGCAGCCAAGAATTCTATGCTAGTGATGAGGGAGAAGACATTAGTCCAACTCTCTCATCCCCCCATGATTCTTCATCTGAAGATGAGGGGAGTCTGAAACTAAAGGTGCAATAACTAGAAAATATGTGCACATCTTTGGTCTCAAAGGTTAGTCACTTGGAATCTCAAGTGACTGCCTTACAGATGAAGGTCAATGACCAGCAACTTGAGATCACCGATCTCAAGGGCAAGCTAGATGAGAGACCATTAAGACAAGCTCAATCAAGTCCACAAGAACCTGTGCAAGTAGTGGACTTGATCTCCAGCTCACCTATGCAAGTGGGTGATGCTACCAAATAGGGAGAGAAAGTCCTACAACCACAGAACCTGGGAGTTCTGTCATGAGTATGGACAATAAGGATTCACCACCCTCACTTGCAGTTGTCCAGGCTCAACAACTTCCTCAGGCTCACACTGATGCGGAGGCCTTACTTCAACAATTATTTAAGGAAGGAATTCCAATGTCCATGCCTGCCCCATCCCATCTAGCTGAAAATCCAATAATGGGATGGTGGTATGACTCTTCAAGAATGGCATTGGTGCTATAAAGGGCTCAGGGGCAGCAGAAACTTTTTAACTTTTAGACCCTGAGTTTCCATGATGGTATGAACTTGGTTGGTCTGCCTTTCATCAATCCAAGCCAAAACAGACAGGCTGGCAGACTAGCTGAGGTGATCCAAGAATGGGTTATGAGGGAATTCAGACAAAGTGCAATTTTATATAGACAGAGGCTAGAAGGAAAAGCTGTTGGTCAACTGGATATTGAGGCAGACCCTAAGATTAGCTTTGAAGGGAAAACCTCAGTTGAAGGCCCAGCAGAAGAACCTGTGAACCTTGAGACAGGCTCACTCTCTACACCCAGTACCCTCAGTGACACACCTGCTGGTGAAGGTATCTCGCAACCTCTCCCTGGCCAGAGCTCAAGCTCATTACAACAATCTGCAGGCCAAAGCTCTCTCCACCCTGAGTCATACAGGCCCACAATTGACAAAGGGAAAAGGAAGATGACTCCTGAGGAGATTGAGGAGGAGAAGAGAGAGAGGAAGAGGAAGGCCAGGGGAGAAAGATCAGGAGAAGTCCCAAGCTTTATGCAAGCTGCAATCAGGACTGCCCATAGGCCTGATACTCATAATGATGAGTTAAGGGCAGCCAGATTGAATTATCTAGGACTTAGGAACTACAACATTGATAAAATCATTTCTCTCCCACTGGCACAACTTGATGAACTGGCAGATAGGGAGCTGTACAAAGAGAGGAAGGAGGCTTAGTCAGTAGAACAACTCCTCAAAATCAAAGAAGAGAAAAAAAGAAAAAGACAACAAAGAGCTCCTGTGTGACATCCGTCACTTAAATAGGTGCATTGACCATTGACTTTGACTTTTTGACTTTGACTTTTTGATTTTGACTTGGTATTAATGTGATCTTTGACTTGAAAGTTGACCTAATATGGGCTTGATCTAAGTATAATGCATTGGACGCATGTAGACACGCTAAGTTCTAGAACAGTGCATTATGCACTCAATATGTTCTAGTGGGCCTTTGGCATGGTGACAGTGTATGTTCACCGTTTTGGACTTGGCATGATGGGTGCGTGCTTAAGATTGGACTAAAGACTTAAAAATGTAAGAATATAAATCTTAAGTTGAGAACACAAACAAAAATTGAACATGTGGGCTTTGTCTAAAGCCTACTAAATACACATAATTTAATTTAAAAATATATAAATTAAATAATTTATATAGCATATAATAGTCCGTTGGAATTGTAATAACGCATAGAATTTAAAAACGCGAAAGTTGGACGACACGCATTTCGGGACAAGACGAAATTGGACAAATCGGGCAAAGGGCCCGGGAGGCCCATCTAAGGCCCCCCTTGGCCGAATCCATCTAAAAAGGAGGGTTTCCCCTTGTTTTCCTTTCATTTGTTGCAAAACTTTTTCTACAAGTTTCTCTCAAAGTGAAACCCTAGCCGTCACAACTCAATTCTTCTTGTTCTTGATCCCATCCATCGAAAATCAGCATCAAGACATCATCTCTTTTATTTTTGGAACAATCAAGACGTTCAAGATCGTGTTCTAAACAAGTCTTGTTCATCTCCTTGTCTACCGGTAAGAAAAATAGTTTCTTAATGATTCTATTCTTCGTTCTATCTTGATAATGATGATGTTCATCATCTAATCACAAAATCACCATCTAATATTCTTATATTCTTGGTTTTGGATGTTGTATCGTGAAGATCTAAACGCTACGGGTGCTAGACTCTCTATCCGGTAAAACCCTAATCCTTGATCTTTGAATATCCTTGAATCTATTGAAAATGGGGTTGTAATCTTGTATGACCTGATCCAAATAGTCATCTTGGCTTCTTAAATTGTTTTAAAATTTATTAATTTGGTTCCTGATTGAATGGACGAGTTGAACAATCAAAACTTTGTAACGATTAAGTAATGTTGTGAACCGGAAGACTAGCTTTCAACTAACTGTTTATGACTGAAAATTTTGATAATTTAAGTGTCTAATTTAAGTTTTGGTAAAGTGTAATATGTAATAAACATTCTCTAGGAACTCGAGTCAATATGGGTCAAATATAGAGATTTGTAATGCCAAGGAGCAAGACTAATAAACTTGACAGATTGCTGTCAGAAAAATAGGGCAGTTTTTACAGGCCATAACTTTGTCATAATAAGTTTAAATGCGTCAAGGTTTTTGTCTAAAATATAGTTCAATGAGTCCTCTAACTAACCCAAGTGGTCTCGTGTCGTTTCGATATCGTTTGGGCCTCCAAAAGTAGCAAACAAGATTGAAGGTCAAAACTGACGAATTTGGGCAGAATGTTGGTCTGTGCTTGTCGAGCCATATCTATCTCATATATTATCTATTCGAGATGATTCTTTTTCTGAGAGTTATTTTATAGTCTTATCTTTCAAATGGTTTTGATCACAAGTCGATTCGTGACCGTTTCGACCTCCAACTCGCTTATTCAAAACTGGTGCGCAATCAGCTCTTCATGCTGAAATATTTTATGAGACTTAAAAATAAGGGTTTGAAACCAAATAATCTAATGAAGGCAAGTCTTATACTTAAAAGTGATTAAGTGACTTTTAAAAGAGACGAATAATAATATCTTTAATTCAATTTCAATAGACTAATTAACGTGCATCAACGGACATTTATAAAGTAGTAATGACAGCTAAAACTCTAAACGTGACGAGATTTAAAGTTTAAATCTGACTTTGGACTTGTTCTATTAGAAAACCATGTTTTCATAAAACAGAACCTTGATGGGCATTAAGGACTGGACTACAAGGATTACACCCATATTGGTCATCTTGATCTTTAGCAATTTTTTTATGCTTATTGTATCTATAGTTACTTGATATACTTGTCGTGGACTTTGGATTGTGCTAGCATCGAGGTGAGTTTCACGGCTTCTTTTTTATTATGTTTTACTTGAGGGAAAAGCATGCTCATGATTTTGGCTATGTCGTGTCTTTTAGACTAATTTGGGACAATGTATGTTGTTTGGGTCATGGGATAAGTCTAGATGTTCATTCATGAATGTATACTTGGACTTGGCTTGTTATTATGACTTGGACATGGCCTTATTATTGTGACTTGGACGTCATGGAGAGGTATTGTTAGTACTAACGGGTTGACACCCCCACCCCTGTCGTCAGTATACTAGTCGAGACTGACTTGGCTTGGGCTTGCCCTTGGGTGAATATAATCCGGGCAATTGGACTTGGACTGACTTAGACTTGAGTTGATATCTATGACTGCTATGTTCTCTTATCCACATACAACTTTGGTACATGTTATACACGGCAAACTCTTTGTTCTTTAAACCTGTGAACTCATCAACGTTTGTTGAATTTTTAGAGCATGTCTTTTCAGGTAATGAGGCTTAGGGCTTGGCTTGGGACTCTAGACAAGACCGCTCCCTTGGGAGCAATAGACTTTTCATGAGACCATTCGACTTGTTTTGAGTTTTTTGTTTGTTGAATTGTAATTGTTCGTTTTGTATTTGGGATTGTCTTGTACTTGTGTTTGTTAGTTCCGAATGGAACTTTGGACTATTTATGCATTTATGGAATAACGTTATGGTATTAATTGTTCTTGACACTTGTTCTTTTGTGTCGGGTGACGTCATGATCCATTGACGGAGAATCCATTTAGGATCATGACGGAGAATCCATTTAGAGATTCTCTTAGACCCCCAATGTGTTATGACAATCCCGTCCGTCGCATCCTCGTGTTTCCGTTTCTAGCGGGGGTGTGGCATCCTGTCCTCTCTCCGGTTCATGAAAATCCTGAGAAAGAGTCTATGGCTGTTGAAGAAGAAGAAACTCAGATAAGCAGGGAACAAGAAAGACAAAAGATGATTGCTTATCTGAGTGCCACAGGACTCTATCAGGCAGCAGCTCTCAATCCCCTCTCATTTGAATGTATTGAGTTTGAGTACCTAAAACAGCTTGATGAAAAGGCTCAAACTCAAAGAAAGACAGTTAAAAGGAAAATGAGAGAGGAAGCTGCTAAAGCAAGAGCCACCATCAGAGCCCAAGAGAAGAAGTCTGTTGACAGACTAAAGATGGTGAGTTTCTTGAAGCTGTATGGGTTCTCCGGAAGGAGACTTGGTCCTATGTCTCTATCCACAATGGATGAGCACATCAAGAGGATCAAGCAGAAGATCAAAGAAGGTCAGCTCGTGGACTTGCATTCTCCACCAAGTTCAGCTGCACCTGAAGTTGAGGTCAAGGTTGAAGAGACAACACAGCCTGAACCTGAAGCTACAACTGAGCCAACTTCATCTTCTGACCCACAGTAGGGTTCTAAGTCCCTTCCTACTGATCAAATGGGGAACAAGGACCCAACTGAGGAAAGCACAAAAAGTCAATCTGGTGCTGCAGGCCAAGCTCCTCAGTTGAAGTATAGAGTGAGGAAGAGGATGGCCATCAGAAGGGACAGAAAAAAGAAGAGGAAGTACAAGGCATCCACCTCACCACCTCAGGATGAGTCAAAAAATCATGAGGATGTGCAACAAGAGGCTGACCAATCAACTCCAATTCAGGTTGAGCCTCTTGCATCAGGAAGACCCATTCTGTCCTTAGACTTTTGCTGCAAATCCAGACAGATGGTATGTAGTCAGAGATCAAGGTGGTCAAGATGTCTATCTCTGGCAAGACATGCTTGATCTACCTCTGCATGATCTTTTTGACATGAGAAGGTTCTAGGAGAGTCTGAAGGATCCATATCAACTGATGAAGAAAGGAATGCTTCTGATCCTAATGAGGACTATCAACTGCTGAAGAACTTCTCTGTTTTGGTAGCATCAGCCTAGGGGGAGTTTGTAAGGATTATAGAAGAGGCTGATGCACTCAAAATAGTTAGGGTGTCTCTTGCATGCATGCACCTTGTGTATGGTAGAAGTTACTTCGAAAGTTTTACACTCTATAAGAAAATTACACAAGTGTAAAATCTTCCGAAGCCAAAAGACCATTTCTTCCGAAGCCAAAGATGAAGTCTTCCGAAGCTTAGAAGACAAAGTCTTCCGAAGCCTCAAAGATAGAAGACTGATTTCTTCCGAAGACATATAGGACATGCTCTCTGTGATCAACAACTTTTCAGAAAAGCTGACTAACTTTTCGCTGCCACTCTGCAGGCTCACCAACTTTACACAAGTTGGTGAAAATGTCCATGCTTTAAGAAGCTGTAGATTAAGGTCTTGAGTCTGTAACTTTCTACTTTATGTACTTTTATCCTTTTTGTATTACAATAGGATGTGAGCTATGGCATGTCATAGTCAATGTCAAAAGGCAATCTACCTTTTGACTTTACATTGATCTTGTTGTCTAGATTAGTGTTTCCAGCTGGCTTTCAAAGTATGGTCGGCTGTAGGATGTAGTATAAAGTATCTCAGGTTCTTGTATTTTATTTCTATGCTTTGTAACAATTGTAATAGAACTTGAGAGCAATATACATCTTCCTTGAAAACCAATTACCTTGTTCTTAAGCTTTCTGTCTCTTGCTTACTTGTGTTATCCTAGTATCAAACTATCCTGTCAGTTCCTTATTTGATCTGTTAAGTGTTCTAAGTCTCTCCTCATTGTGAAAACTGAGTTGCTCACCCTTCAAACGGTCCTGCAGATCTCTTTGGCCCCACTAGTGTAATAAGTCTAGGAAGAACTTCATACTACCTTGTGATCACAGATCATTTCACAAGATATACTTGGGTCTTCTTTCTAAGAAAAAGGATGAGACCCCTAAAATCTTGAAGTCAATCATTTTGAAAATTGAGAATCAATTTGATCACAAGGTCAAGACCAAAATATATGATCAAGTTACTATTTAAAAACCAAATCCTTGATTCATTTTGTAATGAAAAGGGTATTTCAAGACAATATAGTGCTCCTAGAACTCCTCAATAGAATGGTGTTGTTGAAAAACAAATAAGACACTTATTGAGATTGCAAGAACCATGCTCTCTGACTTTGAACTACCTATCACCTTCTAGGCAGAGATAGTCAACATTACCTGCTATATGCATAATAGAGTTTTAGTAGTCAAGACTTATGGTAAGACTCCTTATGAACTATGGCACAAAAAGGAGACCTTTTATTGGTTTTCTCAGATCATTTTGATGTCCATGCACCATATTAAATACCAAAAATCATATAGCCAAGTTTGATGAGAAATCAAATGATGGATATTTTGTTGGATACTCTTCCCAAGCTAAGGCTTATAGGGTATACAATCTTAAAACTATAGTTGTTGAGGAGTCAGCCAATGTGACCTTTAATGAACACATTTCTTGTGTGAAAGTTTCTGGTCCTGATTGGCTATTTGATCTTGATTTAGTAACCAACTATTTTAACAAATCTTGTGAGGATGTTTCAGGATCTATAGGTAACTCATCAACAGAATATCCAGACCCAAGATTTGAGCTAAGAAGACTGACTGATAAAATTTCTTCAACTCTTGTGGTAAAAAACCCTATAGATGGAAATCCAGCCAGCACAACCATGACAGACTCATTAACTGACACATCTGAAGTGCCTACCAATTCTAGTTATCAGTCACAACATTTAAACGAAGTGATTTCTAATGTAGAAGGAGATGGAGATGGTGAAAGTGATCAAGAATTTCATAATGCTGGCAACCTCACCTCTGAAGACAACATCAATGATGTCACACACTCATTGAATCAAGTTTCTCTTGATAAGTGTGCTGATGTGGTGGGTGATACTCAATCACCAAATCTAAATATTCACTAATTTGGATCAGTCAAACCAACTTGTTGTGATTACTCAACCGAGAATCCATAAGTCTCATCCTACCACAAACATCATTGGATATGTTGAGACTGGGTGAGAACAAGAGGACAAACCCATGCTACAAATGTTTGTCTGGACTCTTGCTTCTTGTACCAGATTGAGCCAAAGAAAGTTGATGATGCTCTAAAAGATGGAAGCTTGGTTGAAGCAATGTAGGAGGAGCTACTTCAATTCAAAATACAAAAGGTTTGGAACCTATGTTCTCTTCCTCTCAGGAAGACACCTATACGTACCAAGTGGGTTTTTAGGAACAAGAAAGATGATAGAGGACTTGTCATCAAAAACAAGAAAAGACTAGTTGTTAAGGGTACACTCTAAAAGAAAAGATTGACTACACAGATGCTTTTGCTCTTGAGGCAATACTTGAAGCTGTTAGGATATTCCTTGCTTTTGCTGCATCCAAGATTTCAAGGTCTACCAACTTCATGCCAAATGTGCATTTTTATATGGAGTGATAGATGAGGAAGTGTATGTCAAGCAACCACGTGGCTTTGCAGCCGTAGATCATTTTGATTATGTCTACAAGCTTGACAAAGCTTTGTATGGGCTGCATCAAGCTCCAAAGAAGTGGTACGAGACACTCTCACAGTATCTAGTTCAACATGGTTATAAGAGAGGTACTATTGATAGCATACTCTTCATCAAAGGAACAGAAAATGACTTGATGCTTATTCAAGTTTATGTAGATGACATCATCTTTGGGTCAACTAATTAAAAGCTCTGCAAAGAGTTTGAAAAGCTAATAAAAAATATATTTGAAATGAGTGCCATGAGGGAAGTCAATTTCTTTCTAGGAATTAAAGTAAAGTAGGTAGACAATGGCATCTTCATAAACCAGTCAAAGTATGTGCAAGACATACATACCAGATTTCATTTGACTGAGTGTAAGGTTGCTAAGACTCCCAAGTGTCAATGGGCTGAGTTGCCATGGTTTAGGTCTGAATGATATAATCACTAGCAATAGTTAGAGCCTCTTTCATATGGACCTCTTGAACTTGTTCAGAGAGATCCACCTCAGTTTGGGGTGGATGATGTGGGCTAGACATAGGAGTGGCAGGAGCACTCATCTCTCCTTGAGCAAGGGTGGAGAAGAGACTCATGGTACTCACTGAATCCCATGTCTTCATCATCATAGAATTCAAGGTTAGGGATTGGTTGGTTGATATCAAGAGGCTGAGGATGGCAACTGTCCCCTAATGGTTGTTCACTAGAGTTTTAAGACTCTGAGTGAAGGCTTAAGGTAGTTAGGGTTGTGAGCTCATCAGGCTGAGCATGAGTAACCTCAGCACTTATAATATGAGAGATGGGAGGGGTTTTCTCCTCAAGGGAAGTGGGAGCTTTAGTGTCCACTTCCTCTTGCATGGGTGATAATAGTCTGAGCAGGGGTTCGTTTGTGTTTTCTTGAGTAGGTGATGGTTATTGTAGGTTGAGATGGTGGTTGAGAGACAACAGGTGTGGGTTCAACACTAGCTGGTGCTGCTAGGTTGTCACCTTGAACAATGAGCTCTTACATTTTAGGGACAAAGGCTGTTTCTACCCTAGAGAATCCCATAGTTGGTTTTCTCATAATTTTAAAGATTTCAGGCTTCATCTGTCCCAATTTTAGAATTTTACCTGTTCCCCTCAACTATGAGCCCACTTCACAGTTAAGAATGTGCTGGACATATCTAAGGAACATGTAATACTCTAGGGAGTCCAAGTTTGAAAACAAATTAAGGTAAACAAAGTGAGAATACCTGAACTTGACCCCGTGAACCAGTCCATGGACTATGAAGGACAGATCCTCAGGAATTTGGTCCCATCCTCCATGCTTGTTTGACAAGCTGTGTATGATGACATGGAATAGGTACTTCCACTGGGACGAGACCTTCCCTTTCCTGAAGGTTCTGACTGAAAAGTCTCCTTCATACCCCATCTGCTCAAAAGACTGATTAACAGCAGATTTAGGAAAGGACAAATCACCTTCTGCATCATCCAGCTGAAGATGGGTGTTGATGATGGCCGGAGTGATGAAGATTGTCCTCCCCTGCACTATGGCAGACAGTGCCTTCTCCCCATCCATGGTGACCTCTTGACAGGTCCGCTAGAAGTCCAGAAGATAATCCTCATAGATAGGAGGATCAATGGTGAGGGAGGTGTAGTAGTTTGTCAAAGAAAGAAAACAACAAACCTCTGAGAAACTAGGATCTTTCTCAGAGTTCAACAGAGCAACCTGATTGTGTTGCGTGTGAAGTTGCATGGAGAAATCGGGTTGGTTTCTGCGATTTTGGTTGGCCATTTTAGTAAGCTTCGTCGTGAAGAAAGATAAGAACAAAGACGGTTTCTGGGTGAATTTAAGTTATCAAGATGTTCCAGATGAAGAGAGAAAAGTGAAAGAGGGGGAAACTGTTGAATATATATATATATGAAATGGATTTGAGACAAAGTTAATGCGAAATGATAAACTTTGAAATTCGGATGTCGGTCCCACCTCTGAAAAAGTGCCCAAAAGTAGTTTTCTTGAAAGTCAAAATTCTTCCGAAGGTAATTTGGCTTCGGAAGTTTTGATAAAAGCTTCCGAAGCCAATTTGGCTTCTGAAGATATTTCTAGAGTTTTGAAAATTTTGCTTCGGAAGAAAAATACTTAGAGTATTTCTTACTTCATAGAGATAAGTACTTTCGGAAGAAAATTGTTCTTTAATAGCATGTGAGTACTTATGAAAAATTTGGCTTCGAAGATATTTAGAGAATTTCTTACGAAGGCAAATTGTCATAAGTAGTTATTTGATATTAAAATCATAATTTGTTTCCGAAGATAACTTAGTTTCTTCCGAAAGAAATGACATTCAAAATTTTCAAAAATTTAAGAAATATTTTCTTAAAAGACTCTTCTTCTAAGATAGTTATGGGATTATGAAGGTGATAAAATAGACAACTAAGGACACACAGATTTTAGAAATAATATTGAATTTAAGTTTAAGAAAAAGCTACTCAAAGTTAATCATCCCAATAGCCGATATGAGATACTTAAATCTCTATTCATTAAAAGCCTTGGTGAACAGATCAACATATTATTCATTTGTGTGAACTTTGACTAGTTTGATTAACCCTTTTTCAAAATTATCTCTAATTAAATGATACCTAATGTTGATATGCTTGGTCCTTGAGTGCTGCATAGGATTCTCTGTAATAGAGATAGCACTATTGTTGTCTATGTGGATGGGAATCTCCTTGAAGTTGAATCCATAGTCTAGCATCTGATTCTGAATCCGAAGCACTTGAGCACAGCAGCTAGCAGCAGCAATGTATTCAGCTTCAGCAGTTGATGCAGATACACAGGATTGTTTCTTGCATTGCCATAAGACTATCCTTCCACCAAGAAATTGACATCCCCCTGATGTAGACTTTGCAGTCATGTTGCAGCCACCATAGTCACTATCTGTATATGCATACAGATTAAAGTCAGAATTCTTTGGATACCAAAAGCCTAGTGATGGAGCACCTTTGAGGTATCTTAAAATTCTCTTGACAGTAACCAGGTGTGACATCCTGGGGTTGGCTTAATATCTAGCACAAATACATGTGGGAAACATGATATCAGGCCTGCTGGCAGTGAGATACATAAGAGACCCAATCATAGCCCTGTAGAGATGCTCATTCACACACTCCCCTTTAAGCTCAGGTCCAAAGGAGTGGTTTGTTGCTATGGGAGTCTTTGCAACCTTGCAGTCAGTCATGCTGAATCTAGTTAGTATGTCTTGAACATACTTTGACTGACTTATGAAGATGACATTGTCAACCTGCTTCACTTGAATTCCTAATAAGAAATTGAGTTCCCTCGTGGCACTCATTTCAAATCTATTCTTCATCAGCTTCTCAAAGTCTTTGAAGAGCTTTGGATTAGTTGACCCAAAAATAATGTCATCAACATAAACTTAAACCAGCATCAAGTCATTTCCTATTCCTTTGATGAAGAGAGTTCCATCTATAGTACCCCTTCTGTAACCATGTTGACATAGGTACTGAGATTGAGTCTCATACCACTTCCTTGGAGCTTGGTGCAACCCATATAGAGCTTCATCAAGCTTGCAGACATAATCAGGACAATCAGGATCTACAAAACTGGGTGATTGTTTGACATACACCTCTTCATCAATCACCCCATATAAGAAAGCACACTTGACATCAAGTTGGTAGACCTTGAAATTCTTGAATGCAGCAAAGGCTAGGAATATCTTAATAGCTTCAAGTCTTCCTACTGGAGCAAAGACATCAGTGTAATCAATCCCTTCCTCTTGAGTGTACCCTTGAACAACTAGTCTTGCCTTTTTATTGATGACAAGTCCTCTATCATCTTTCTTGTTCCTGAACACCCACTTGGTTCCTATGGTAGTCTTCCCTAGAGGAAGAGTACATAAGTTCCAAACCTTTTGCCTTTTGAATTGAAGCAGCTCCTCCTACATTGCTTCAACCTAACTTCCATCCTTTAGAGCCTCCTCTACTTTCTTTGGCTCTACTTGGGATAGGAAACAAGAGTAGAGACAAACATTTTTGTTATGGGTTTGTCCTCTTGTTCTTACCCCCTTATTTACTTCACCAATGATGTTTGTGGTGGGGTGAGACTTGTGGATCCTTAGTTGAGGGATCACAGCAAGTTGGTTAGAGAGATCTAAATTTGAAAAATTTTGATCAAGCAGAGTAGATTCACCCACCACATCAGCACACTTATCAAGAGAAACTTGATCCAATGAGTGTGTGATATCAATGATGTTGTCTTCCATGGAATGATTATCAGCATCAAGGAATTCTTGATCACTGTCACCATTACCATTTTCTTCTACATTTGAAGCTCCTTCCCTTTGGTTTTGTGTCTCTAAGCTGGAATTTGAAGGCACTACAAATGTATCAGCAGGATTCGTCATAGTTGTGCTGATAGGAGCTCCATTTGTAGAATTTGTTACCACAATAGCTAAAGAAGATTGATTTGAGGGTCTTCTCAGCTCAAATCTTGGGTCAGGATCTTCTGTTGATTGGGTCTTCTCAGCTAATCTTGGGTCAGGATCTTCTGTTGATAGGTTACCTATAGATCCTGAAACATTCTCACAAGACTTGTTAAAACAGTTGGTAACTAAATCAAGATGAAACAGCCAATCTAGACCAAAACCTCTCACACAAGGAGTGTGTTCATTGAAAGTCACATTGGCTGACTCATCAACTATTTTAGTTTTAAGATTGTATACTCTATAAGCCTTGGCTTGAGAAGAGTATCCAAGAAAGTATCCATCATCTAATTTGTCATCAAATTTGGCTATCTGATCTCTGGTATTCAAGATTGTGCAAGGACATCCAAATGATCTAAGGAAACCAATGAAAGGTCTCCTTTTGTGCCACAGTTCATAAGAAGAAGTCTTAACTACTACAACTCTGTTTTGCACATACAAGTAGTGTTCACTGCTTCTGAAGATCAGTTTTACATGGTTCTTGTAGCTTCTGATCTGTTTCTCCTCTCAGCAACACCATTTTGCTGAGGAGTCCTGGCAGCACTATATTGTCTTGAAATACCCTTTTCATCACAAAATGTATCAAGGATTTGGTTCTTAAAATCAGTTTCTTGATCACATCTTATGATCTTGACCTTGTGATCAGATTGATTCTCAATCTTCTGAATGAAATTCTTCAAGATCTCAGTAGTCTCATCCTTAGTTCTAAGGAAAAAGACCCAAGTGAATCTAGTAAACTCATCTGTGATCACTAAACAGTATGAGGTCCTTCCTAGACTCATTACACTGGTGGGGCCAAAAAGATACATATGTAACAAGTGTAGGAGAGTAGTAATGGAGTTTCTTTCCTTTGGCTTGTAAGATACCTTATGCTGCTTCCCTTTCAGGCATGCAACACAATGATCATCACTTGTAAACTCTTTCTTTGGCATTCTAGTTACCAAATCATTCTTAATTAATTTATTCATGTTTTTAAAGTTTACATGGCACATTCTTTTATGCCAGAGAAAAGACTCATCACTATTTGCTTTAGACAGAAAGCAAGACACTTCTCCTGAAGGAGAAGTTTCATGCAAGTCCATCTTGTACATGTTCTGTTTCCTGGGGGCTCTGAGCAGTATATGCTCCTGAGGAATGACCACCTCGGGCTTGAGAGCAATGCACTCATGCTCAGTAAAAACCATGTTATGCTTTTGATCATAAAATTGGGATACACTCAGTAGATTGTATCCAAGCTCCTTGACAAAGTTTACCTTCTCAATGCAGAGCTTACCATTTGTGACCATGCCCCTTCCAGTAATGTAACCTCCTGCATCTCCTCCAAAAGCAACAGGCCCTCCATCAATTTTCTCAAAATTTTGGAGTAGAGAGCCATTGCCTGTCATGTGCCTGGAACAGCCACTATCAATGATCCACACATTCCTGTTGGTCTTTAGCTATTCCTGCACAAAAAAAGATGATTAGTTACATTTGGAAACCCAAGCCTTGCTGGTCTTGGGCTCATTAACATCAATAGAAGACAATGCAACAGTAATTGATCCTATGTTCAAGCTTCGAGGATCAGCAGCTGTTTTTGATGAAGAACTTTCAGTCACATGGTCATTCTTTGTCTTCCACACCACCTTTGAAAGCTTAGACTTGACCTTCAATACTTTGGAAGTTTTGACAACTTCGGAAGATCTTGCTTTCACTGCAGCAGGCTTCAGTACTTCAGAAGCATTCCTTTCTTCCGTGACCAACTTTTCTTCCGAAGGCAAGTTTTCACTTGTCTTCTTCTTCACTTTGGAACTTCCAAGAGGAAAAGCTTTTCCTTCAAAAGTTGACTTCTTCTTGATCTTCTCAGAAGTTTTCATCTTGATCATGTGGACAGTGCTTTTAGGATTGTAAATGCAATCCTTAGCCAAATAAGAAGTACTGCCACACGTGAAACAATCCATCTGCATACTTCTGGAAGTCTTCCTTTGAGAGCAAGACTAATCTTGATCACTCTCCATTTCCTTCTTCTTCTTCACAGATGAAGTAGCAAGCCTTTTAGGGAGTGACTTGCTACTGGATATGGATGGTTCAGGTTGTGCAGCAGTGGTACATAGCAAATCAGCCTTCTTCTTATTGTTGGGATGAGTTTGACAAGAACTAGAACCCCTGGTACTAGGATTCATAGTTGAGTCTTCAGCCTTCACCACTTCAAATCCTACAGAGATAAACACTTGTTTCTGCTTTGAGTTGAAAGTGGCCTTGATCTCTTGAGCTTTCTTGGACTTTCTTTTGGCTCTTCTGATCAAGTTCTTTCTCTTGGACTTTGTCAACCCAACAGGATTCCTCTCCTCAGGAGAATAGTGACCCTTCTTAGGATAATCTTCTTCACTCTTCTCAGATCCATCCTTCACTATCTACTCTTCATCCTCTTCACTCATAGGGTCTATGAGTGGAAGCTCATCTTCACAAGTTCCACACCTTGGAGATCTTACAGATAGTAAGGAGTGTGGAGGAGCTATCTCAGTAGATCCCAGTCCCTGCTTATTCTGGTAACAAACTTTGGCATGCAGAGATGAGGATATCATGTTCTTAAAGGTCTCTTCCTCAAGAACACATTTTTCTGCCCTGGCTTTGCTGATCACAAGCTCAGCCTGGCATTCAGTTAACTTGGTGATGAGATCTTTGATCTGAGTCCTGTAGTTGGTGTGTTAATTTATAAGAGTTGAAATGGTTTTCTCTAAATCTTCTATTTTTAGTTTATATCCATTTTCAGCTCTTTTGAAATTAGATTTTAAGATATTTAAAGACTCAAGATCATATCTCATCTCTAAGTTATAGGACCTGTGTCTATTTACTTTAGCAATACATTCAGGAGTAAAAAGATGTTCCAATACCTTTCATCATGATCTGCCATCAATGCTTGGTTTGGAGATGCATCTTCAAGCTGAAAGCTCCAGTCAAAGCCTCCTTCTTCAACAGCAACTGCAACTTGCTGCTTTGGCTTCTCATTATGGTTGGCTCCTTCAGTGTAGTTTGGTCTGGTTTGTGCTTGGCCACCATTTGTTCTAAGTGCCTTGCACTCCCTAGCAAAGTTTCCCATTTGGTTGCAGTTGAAACACTTTACCTTGCTTTTGTCCAGTCCAAACTTTCCACTAGCTGCATTGTTAAGAAACTTCCTCTCTGTTCTCTTGTAGAACTTCTTGGCTCTGTGAGTGAGAAGAGCCATCTGTTGGACTATGTTGGACCCTGAAAGGATTATACTTGCCAATTCAAGTGGTGGTTGATGGTTGCTCTGTTGGAATTCTCCCTAAGTCCAAGAAGTAATGCGGATGAAGAATCTGCTCAAATAGAAGACAAGTGTCGGCTATCCGTATTTGTTTATGCGGATGACCATGGAACAAATGCTGACAAGTATTTGTTCTTCCGCATTAACAAATGCGGACAGCCGAAAAAATGCTGCCAAGTATTTGTACATCCACATTTACTAATGCGGATGTTCAGCAACAAATGCGACTAAGTGTTTGTTCATCCGCATTTCTCAATGCTGATGACCAAACACCAATGCGAAAGAAGAAAAAGGAATGCTGATCAACACATCCGCATTAGTTAATGCGGATGAACAGAAGAAAATGCTGATGAAGACTTTTGTACTTAGACTAGTTTCCTGATGTATAGTACAGGGGTAGTTTAGTCATTTTGTAAAGGCCTTTTGTCAGCCTATAAATAGAATAGAAAACCCTACTTTTGAAAACGCCCAGACAACTAGAATATTAGAATCTTCGATAGTTATATGTTTCAGAGGTGTCTTGTTACTGTTTTATGCTAAAACCCTAGCATTCATTGTAACTTTACACCACCATTAATACAAAGCATTTATGAGTATTTCAAGCATTCAATGATCTGTGTTTATATCATTCCACAATATAACCACTGACTCAATTATCATATTCGGTCCTAGTTGATTCACATCAACTGAGAATATCATTTTCAACACCCAGTCAATTGGTATCAGAGCTTTGGCTCTCGGATTCGTCTTAAATCTGCCCAGATCTGAGCGAAACTTGATTGAACTGGTGATTGAGTTACTATTAGTGAGTTCATCAACATCTAACATGTATTCATGCTGAAATCCTCCTGAAACATCATCTGATTCACTGTTCATCTGTACCGAACCAAGAACATATCATTGAACAGCCTATTCTACCCGAAAATCAGAACAACAATATCATCAACATCTTAATCTTCAACCATTAAATCGAACAGAATAGTTACAGATGGTTCTCTTAACAAAATAACTGTCACTGTTCATCAGATCTGTTAAAACTTTCAAAAAGTAGACTGTTTGGACCACTTGGACTTAAAAATTAATCTAATTCTTATTCCAACAATCTAAAACAAGTTTATTATAATGGATTCAATTAACTTTTCTGAACTTGGTCATGCTCCTAAACCTCCTATGTTTAGACACAAATCTGAGTTTAAGCAATGGAAAATCAGGTTTATGAATTACATTATAGGTGTAGATCCGGATTATTGGATTTCCATATGCAAAGGACCTTACATCCTTGTGTCACTCTCGGCTGACCAAGCTGCTTTATACAAAACATCAAGAATACCCATTGAAGATCTAACTCTTGATGATGATGAGTATAAAAAGATAAAGATTGACCTTAAAGCATACTCCATTCTCACACAAGCTTTGAAAATGGATGTACTCAAAAGACTTGAGAAATATGGAACAACAAAGGCTGTGTGGTTTGCACTGCTCATCATGTGCGAAGGTAGCAGTGAGGTCGCTAAAATCAACAAAGACAAGCTGGTCAATCAATATGAAACCTTGCATCACCCCAAAGGGGAGTCAATCTCAAAACAACTGCATAGGTTTGTGCAGTTGGTTAATGATCTTGAGATTATGGGGGTTACATATAAAGAAAAGAAGCTGAACAAGAAGATGTTGCACAGTCTTCCTGAGAGTTGGAAGCAAAATGTAACCATGCTGAAAAACACACTTGATCCGGAAAGCACCACTCTGGATATAATGATTGCAAAAATTGAAGCTCTTGAACTTGATGAAAGGAGCAGAAACCTTGGTGGACCACAAGTCATTGAAGCATACAAATTTCCATCAGAAACTCATTCTGTGGAAAATGCATTCATTACTGAAGAAGATGATTTCCTCTCATCCAGAGATCAAGTAAAATCAACTGGATTTATTGCTGCTCCATCAACCAACAAGCCATCAACCTCATCTCAATCAACTGGATTTACTGCCACTCCCTTAAGTATGCCTGAAGACCAGAGATCTGAAGAGCAAAAGGCTACCTACAATGCCTTTGTTGCAAGTTTTGAAGCTTACTTGGGAGGAAGACTCACTTCTGCTCATTTAATCCAAGAAGACCTAGAAGAAATGGATCCTGATGATATAAAAGAAATGGATCTACAGTAGCAGATGGCTATGATAGCCATGAGGGCTAAAAAGTTTTTCAGGAAGGGTAGGAAGCTAAGTCTGAATGAGAATACCAAACTTCGATATGACAAATCCAAAGTTAAATGCTTCAACTGTGGTATGACTGGCCACTTCTCAAGAGAATGCAATGCTCCAAGAAGAAACATCAACAGCTTTCAGAGGAGTTCTCAGGGCCAATCATCATCACAACCGAGCTCAAGCTTTCAATCCAAGAATCAACATCAATATCATCATCAAAGCCAACATCAACAACCATACCAAAGTCAGCCACAACTGACCAATCAAGCCCATGGAAGCAGCCAACCTACTTCTAATGCTCTTGTCATCAGACAAGATAGAGTATGTGATTGGAGCCTGTATGCTAATGAAGTGAAGCTTCAATTTCAAAATCATGCTCTTATGGCTCACATAATTGATGGCCCAACGCCTATGCCATCCGAGGTAAAATCTAATCTTTGCAGTGATAAATGCATTGCTGAACTGCAGGGATATCATGAGCACAATCACAAATTAGCTGCTAAGATTAAAGAAGAAAAGGTAAAATCAGAGATGCTTAAAAAAGAACTGAAAAGCTTTGAAATTAAAATCAAATCACTCATCTCAGATATTGAAAAACTGCACGGAGAAAAGTATACTCTTGCAGCTGAAAATGAAAAGTTAACTGAAATGTTGGCTCAATCCAAAGCCAAGCAATCAGCTACTGAAGTGAAACTTGAAAAGTTTCAACTGTCTTTAGCCAAGCTGCAAGAGATGCTTGATTCACAAAAGGATCCTAATGATATGACTGGAATTGGATACAATTCATGTCCCCCACCATACAATGATAATTACACTATCATGCCTGAGTCAATCACCATACAAAGAGTGTTCAGACAAGTCAGTAAATGTCATTAAACCAAGAAGCCCAGTCAAAGCCATAGTGCCATTTGTGAAATTCATCCCTGCAATTTCCAAAGAAAAGAAGAAATCTGATACAACTGTGAAACCATCTGCTGAAAGCAGATCTGATTGTGAGATCAAATCTCCAAAGAATTCAACCATATCAGACAAAGTTTCACTGAAAAGCAAAGGGAAAACCCCTCTGATTCAAAAGACTAAAAGCAAAACAGATTCACCATCAATAAAACTTAAGCAAGGAGTTGGTTTTGACATCTTCAATAAAGATCATGTAAGCCAACAAGAAAAGAAGGATAGAAAAGGATTAAGGAAACAACATCAGCCCAAAAGAGCGAAAAACAGTAGTATTGTGAAACAAACTGCTAGCAAGGCTGATATTGCTTCCTCTTCAAAATCAAAGATTGATGCTCAGTTGAAAGCTGGTAAATCTACTGAGGCATCACGTTTAACCACAAAAGACAAACTCATGTATTGTGAAATTTGTGAAATGTCAAATCATAGAACAGATGAGTGCTATTTTAATCAATACTACTCAATCTGTGACATGAACAATCATTCTACAAAAAATTGCTACTTCAACAAATATTGTTCTGTCTGTGATATGACCAACCACAATACATCAGATTGTTTCTTCAAACAAGAAGGCCTAAGAATTCCACAAAACAAGCCCATCTCACCAATCTCATATGTGAAACATAAAATCAGAAGTCATTTTTATAATAAACAATCCAGGATTTCAAATTTTGATGATGACTTAGGTAATCAGAAAGAGTTGAAGAATGTTCAAAGAAATATAAACCAGAACATCAAAAAAACTCATGATTTTCATAAATCAAAAATGAAGTTTAACAATCAAAAATATGTCCAATTTCTTAAAAGAAATAGGGACCAAAGGTTTGAATACTCTTTTGACTCTTCAGATGAAGTTAATGAGATGAAATCAGCAAGATATCAAAAATCAAACAAAACTTCATCCTCTAAGTCACAATTTAGAGGAAAATATCAAGAAGTTACTGTGATGGATAAGAACGGGAAACCCAAGACCATCATGGCTTGGGTTCCACATTCTAATTAGTTCTTTTTAAGCTTGCAGGGTCGTCCATACAGGTCCAATAGCCTATGGTATGTGGACAGTGGGTGCTCCCGACACATGACTGGAGACAGTTCCCTCCTATGAACAATTGGTCCAAGCATATTCAAGGAACTACTGTGGCATTTGGTGGAGATTCACAAGGTGGCAGAATCACTGGTGAAGGATCTATGACAAATGGGATGTTGAGTTTTGATAGTGTGAACTACTATGAACAATTGAACTTCAATATGCTCAGCGTGTCTCAGATCTGCGACAAGAAATATTCCACTCACTTCACTGACACTCATTGTTACATTCTGAAACCAGGATTTTAAATTCCTGAAGAATGGGTTGTCTTGAAGACCCCGAGGAAGAATAATACATATGTCTTAAACCTCAATTCTGCTCTACCAAAAGAAGAAACATGTCTTCTGTCAAAATCATCTTTTGATGAGTCATAGCTTTGGCATAGACGTTTGGGACACACAAATTTCAAAAACATGAATAGATTGGTCAAGGGAAACCATGTAATTGGTTTACCTCAAAAAGAATTTCACTTTATCGACCACTGTTCAGCGTGTCTCAAAGGGAAACAACACAAGTCTTCCCACAAGCCAAAACTTGTAAACACAAACAATTCTCCATTGAAGTTACTTCATATGGATCTTTTCGGACCAACTCATGTTATAAGCATTGTAAAGAAACAATATTGTTTAGTGATCATAGATGACTTTTCCAGATTTACATGGGTGTTCTTCTTAGTTCATAAAAACGAAGCGTCCCAATTAATAAAAGATTTCATCACTAAAATTGAAAATCAAATTGATCATAAAGTCAAATCAATTAGAAGTGATAATGGGACTGAATTTAAAAATGAAGATATGAGTTCTTTTTGTGCAACCAAAGGCATTGCTCATCAATTCAGTGCATCTAGAACTCCTCAACAAAATGGGGTAGCTGAAAGGCGAAATAGAACACTAATTGAAGCAGCACGAACTATGCTAGCTGATGCTAAACTGCCAATTACCTTTTGGGTAGAAGCAGTTAACACATCGTGCTTTGTACAAAACAGAACTTTGATTGTAAAAGAAAGCAACAAGACTCCTTATGAACTTCTTTTTCACAGAAAACCATTCATTGGATTTTTTAAGTCATTTGGTAGTCCTGTATCAATATTAAACACCCGAGACCATTTGGGAAAGTTTTCTCCAAAGTCTGACGAAGGATTCTTTGTAGGTTATTCCTCTGTCTCAAAGGCTTATAGAGTGTTTAATCCTCGATTAAACATTATAGATGAATCAACCAATGTTCAATTCAATGAGCATTCTTTTCCCAAATCAATAAATGGTCCTGACTGGCTATTTGATATTGACTCCTTTACAAGATCATTTGATAAATTCCACTTGTCTGCTACAGGAAACCTACAATCAGCTAAATCTTCTGCATTAGTAGAAAGAAGAAATGATTTTCCAATGATTCCTCCTACTTCTACTGAGCAACTGAATGAAGATGTCCCACTACAAGCTGATCCTGTCAGACAATCATCTCAAAATAAGAGTGTTTCAACTGAGGCTGGTCCTAGTACACTTCCATCTCCTTCAGAAGAATCATCGACTGAAGTAAGAAACCAAGATCCAGCTACACTACCGATTGAAACTTAGAGAACTTCAAATGATGAAAGTCATCAAAGTGCTGCTGATGTTGAAGCAGGAACTGGAAAAGGCTTTGATTACTTTCACAACTCTCCTACATCACAAGATGAAGGTGCTACTCACCAAGATGATCTGAATGTCTCCAATCTTGATGTATCCATTGCTAGTGACCTAATACCAACCACCAGAATACACAAGAATCATCCAGTAAAAAGCATCATTAGTGAACTTAATGAACGGGTGACTAGAAGCAAGTCAAGCATTGCAAACATCTGTTTGTTCTCTTGCTTTTTGTGTCAAACAGTACCCAAAAATATCAAAGAGGCTCTTCAAGACAATAGCTGGATTGAGGTAATGCCAGAAGAGTTGCAACAATTCAAGAAACAAGAAGTATGGCAACTGGTAGATCTTCCCGAAGGACAATACCCTATCGGTACCAGGTGGCTATATAGGAACAAAACTGATGACCGGGGAATCGTCATCAGAAATAAAGCAAGATTGGTGGCACAGGGATACACACAAGAAGAAGGAATTGATTATGATGAAGTGTTTGCTCCTGTTGCTCGATTAGAAGCCATAAGACTCTTTCTTGCATACTCAGCATCCATGAAATTCACTGTTTATCAAATGGATATGAAGTGTGCTTTTCTATATGGAAAGATTGCTGAAGAAGTCTACGTGAGTCAACCACCTGGCTTTGAAGACCTAGATTTCCCACATAGGGTGTACAAGCTTTACAAAGCCTTGTATGGTCTTCATCAAGCCCCACGTAAGTGGTATGAGACTCTATCATCTTTTCTGCTTGAATACGGGTATGAAAGAGGAAAGATTGATCAGACTCTATTCAGAAAAAGAAAAGGAAATGACATGTTACTGGTCTAGATTTATGTGGATGATATCATTTTCGGCTCTACAAACAAGCTTCTCTGCAAGGAATTTGAAGACCTTATGCATTCTAAATTCCAAATGAGTGTTATGGGGAAACTCATATTCTTCTTAGAAGTACAAGTCCAACAAACAGCAGATGTAATCTTCATCAATCAATCAAAATACGTGGAAACAATGTTAAAGAAATTCCACTTTGCTGATTGTCAATCCATCAGAACTCCTGTTGATACTAAACTAAAGATCGGTCCAGATCCTGAAGGCAAATCAGTGGATCAGACTCACTATCGATCTATGATAGGTTCACTTATGTATCTAACAGCCAGTAGGCCTGACATTATGTTTGGTGTTTGTGTGTGTGCCAGATATCAAGCTGATCCCAAGAAATCTCATGTTAATACTGTCAAGAGGATATTCAGATATCTTAAGGGTAAACCTGCTCTCGGCTTATAGTATCCAAAGGAAGGAGACTTCAATCTCTATGCCTACACTGACAATGACTACGGGGGATGCAACTTCTATAGGAAATCCACTTCTAGCGGTTGTCAATTTCTTGGTCCCAGACTGGTCTCCTTGCAGTGCAAGAAGCAGACAAAAGTGTCTATTTCAACAACAAAAGCTGAGTATATAGCAGCATCAGCTTGTTGCTCTTAAGTTCTCTAAATTCAAAACCAGATGCTTAACTATGGTTTTAACTTCTTGCACACTCCAATTCATATTGACAACACAGCAGCAATGTTTATCACAAATAATCATGTTCAGCACTAAAAAACAAAACATATTGAAATCAGATATCACTTTTTGAGAGATTGTGCTGAAAAAGGGTTAATCAAATTGATTCAAGTTCACACTGATAATTAATTGGCTGATTTATTTACCAAGGCATTTGAACCTAATCGGTTTGAATTCTCTAGTTCAATCAATTGGCATGATTAACCTTGAATAAAAATAAAAAAAATAAAAAAAAATTTAAAAAAAAATCAAAAAAATAAAAAGAAATATTAAGAACATCAAAAACAATTCAAAAGTTACAAAAAAAACACAAAAAGAAGTCATTTGGTTGAAGAATATGATATATACTTCAATAGGGAAATGATATAATTACAGTCATTATATCATTCACTGTGCTTATCTTAAAATTTCAAAAGACTGACATGACTTACCTGATATGCTGGTAGGCTCAACTTGGAAAAGAAGATACATGCTGTGATGAACTAAAATCCATATTCAACTGTGAAGCACGCATCTCAGAGTATTGGTACGTATTGGCTTATCCAAGTGTATGTGTGTGTAGTAACCTAAACACACCGGGTAGTGATGCCGTATGAATCTCTTTCACCTAAATCAGTTTCTTCTCTGTTTTGCTGAGCAAAGATCTGAAGAAACAAGCACATAGTGCTGATGTCATGATCCAAAAGATTCCCAATGTGGAACACATCCACCTTGGATGAATCAACAAAATATTACATTCCTTGTGAATGAACAAAAAGAATCCCATCATGGATCACCTTCCAAAGTGAAGTGAAAAAGAATCCCAATGTGGATCAAATTATGAAAAGGATCAAAGTAAAAGAATCCCAATGAGGATCAGTAAAAATGAGATCTTATACTGTAAATAACCTGGTCAAGTAAGTTGTGAAAAAGTTCTACCATGCATGTCATGCGGGTGGTTGATCATGCCATGCTTTTGAGTGTGGGGTACATGTTGAATACTCAAATTATTCAAAAACATGATAAATATCACATGCATCACAATATTAACCAAGCATGAGTTTAAGAGGACAAACATACCTTTAATCAATAAGCTCATAACCATGTCTATTTTACTAACAAAAGCTTGCATTTGTGTAATGTAAAATTGATATGATCCCAAGAAAAGTATACTTCCTCTTCATGAACAGAAAAAAAAACAAAATCATTACAAAAATATTTCATTTTCAAAAGTTTTAAATCCTTAGAGTTTCTATCACATATGGATATAAACTTTAGGGGGAGTAATTTAAAATTTTGATTAGCTTGTACAAGTATTTCCTTTATTAACAATATCATTACAAAATAAAAAAGGAATTGATTGTGTTGGTGCAGAAGTTATACTATAGTATCTCAGTTTATGCAGATATCTGGAAGCATAAAAGTCCAAGATCAGTCAAACACTAGGAAACTTGTATCACATCTGATATACAAGTCAATCCAAGCAAAAATTGACAATCCCATCAACAGTCAAAACTTGTACAGTTTATGTAGATATTTGAAAGCATAAAAGTCCAAGATCAGTCAAACACTGAGAAACTTGTATCACATCTGATATACAAGTCAATCCAAGCAAAAATTGACAATCCCATCAATAGTCAAAACTTCAAAAGAATCAAGTCAAAAGCAAAGACAGTTCTTCATAACAGTCAATGAATCAGCAGAAAAACAGCAAAAATTTTACTCTGCAGAAACATTAATTTTGATTAAATTCAAAAATTAATGCGGGTAAGTGCATTGGTTAATGCGGGTGAAGATAACCCAGACATATAACCAATGCGGGTAACTGGCTTAATTCATTGAAAAACCAAGTGAAACTAATGCGGACAAGTTAACTCTACTGCATTTGTTTCAACAACAAATGCACATACAAATTTTGAAGTGTTGAAAACTTATGCAGACAAAGTTGTTCAACCGCATTTCTTTATGTGGTTAACTTTTTGTTCTGCCGCATTTCATTATGCAGATAAGTTTATTCAGCCACATTTCCTAAATGTGGTTGACATCAATACTGAAATTTTGTCGTATGTGTATCAAAAATGAATAAAAATGTGCTTAATCTCTTCTGTCATGATGATGTTTGAAAGTCAAGAAATGCGGACAAACTTATAGCTCTACCGCATTTGTTGAAATAAATGTGGACAAGGAAGTTGTTCTATCGCATTTGCTACAGTACACAAATGTTGATGAACTTTGTTCTATCACATTTGCTACAGTGTACAAATGCTGATGAACTTTGTTTAACCGTATTTGCTAAAGTGTACAAATGCTGGCAATGTATTAAAACATCTGCATTTGTCACGGTACACGAATGCTGTGAAGTGTTTGCACTTTCGCATTTGTAACAGTAACCAAATGCTGATAAACAATTCCTTACCGAATTTGCTACAGTGAAAATCAAAAATCAACCGCATTTGTTTGGAAACTTGTAACATTTGTAAAAGCCATTAAATTGACTATTTAAACCAACTTCAAAAGGTCATTTAATACTTTTCAAATTTGAGAGACTTATAGTGCGACGAGCGTTCATCACTGTTCTTCATCCATCATCATCATCATTATCACATACCTGTGATTCTCAAGTTCATACACCAAATTTCACCTCGATTTCGATTCTTAACCACAGTAGTATCGAACTAAGGTGATTATTTGAAATCTTCATGACCCAATTCGACGGACATATGATGAACTTAGAACCCTAGGTTAACAATAATCATCAAAATTAAACTCAGTCTAAGAAATGATTGACATTTTCGAGAGCAATGAACTTCACGGTTATGAACATAACAACAAACAAGTGATTTGCAAAAACCTAGTTCACCGCATGAACAGGGTACAAAAAGAATCGACAATGTTGAAATCAAAACTTAAGCTAAGTGTTAAAAGATGTTAAAATCAGAATAGATCATCTCAACAAACATAAAAAACACAATCAAAGTGGTCATTGATTACCAAAATCAAGTTAGGTCTAATTCTTATGGAACAGTACCTATGAATCCTCAATTTTCACCAACCAAAGTCAAACTGAGAAAATTCAACTTGATTCCTACTTTACAATCTGATAATTATTGTTCAATGTTCTAATTCATATGCATCTAATGCAGGGTACAATAGCTAATCTCACGTGGAGCAAGCTCCACAATGTCAGTGGTTATCTTGACCCTGATGTACCTGAGGCTGAAGGACTTAGAGATATGAGACAATTCATCTCTACCACCAGAGTTGCTCATGCTATCACAGTTAGACCTGTCATTTATGAAAACTTCATAAGGTCTTTCCGGAGCACAGCTGTAGTTGCTGAAGTGGATGGTGTTAGAACCCTGACTGGAAGAATCACTAATGATCATTCTTTGTCCATCACTGAACAAACTGTGAGACAGTGTCTATAGTTTGGTGATGATGCAAACACACCTATGGAACTTGAAGATGATGAGATCATGACCTTCTTTGCCAACATTTTGTATGAAGGAGGTTATTAAGGCAAACAAATAGTTAAAGGACTGGTTGATTTACAATGGAGGTTCCTCATTCATATATTCCAACATTGTTTATCAAAGAGGAAGACAGGATGGAATGATATACCAGTGACTACTTCATCTGCTATTTGTGCTTTATGCATAAACAGGCAATTCAACATGTCAGCCTATGTGTTCAATGGCCTGGTATCCAACATTCAAGAAGGGAGGAAGCATATGTTTCTAATGTATTCAAGATTTTTGCAATGTCCGATCAATGAGGCATTTCCTCAGATTGTGCCTGAAGGACCAGTGATGGATATTCCTCACTATAATGCAAAGTCCTACAAGTATATCAAGAAGAGAGATCCAAGGAACTTCTACAGTGGAACTTTCTTTCCTCTGCTACCTTGGATGTTACAGCAGATTAACCAAGAGGAAGAAGCTCCTGTTGATGAGCAAGATCAAGAAGAACAACAAGCTGCTCCTGATCAACACAATGTTGATGAGAATGCTGGCATGGCTGAAGAAGGAAAAAGGCCAGTGTCACCACATGTGGATGTAGGTGGTGATCTTCACACTGGGCCTTCTGTTCGAGAAGCTGAGATTGCATCACCTTTTATGCCAACACCCATTCCATCACCACCCATATCACCCATTCCATCACCACACATATCACCCATTTCATCACCTCACATATCTCCCATTATCTCACCCCATATTTCTCCTGTTCCATCATCTCCTACTACTACAAAACCTATTGAGTTTGGTGAATCTACCAGCTCTTCAGAGGATTCCAAATCATCTCATGATGAAAAGGATGAAATGATCTCAGAACTTTTACAGAAGGTAGCAAGAATGGAAAAACTCCTAGATAGAAGATCTGGTATTATCAAAGACAGACTTCTGGAGTTAGATGAAAAAGAGAAGGAAATGAAAGATCTCAAGGAGAAATATGAAGCAGAAAAGAAGGAAAAAGACAATGAGATCAAGGAATTAAAGACTGCTCTTCAACATTCAAGGGATGAAGTCAGTGGACATGTAGACACTTTGACCATCCAATCTATTGCAATGGCAGAACAATAAGGCCTGTTGGAAGAACAAACTAATATAATCATTGATCTGCAAAAACAGATAGAAACTTTGAACAAGAGAGTTTTTTAGTTGGAGCTACTGATCATGATTAAACAAGAAATAGAGAAAGAAAAAGAAGATAAGGATGATAAAGATGAGGGGGAGAAGAAAAATGATAGTGATAAGGATGTGGAAGGTGATAGTTCTTCTGGAGAGAGAAATGATGACTCTCCTCCTGCTAAGAAAATGAGATCCACTGAGTCTGTGAAAAAGGCTGAATCCAGTGGAACTAAACATGAAGAACAAAGCCTAGCTATGGTGATGTACACAAGTAAACCACTTGAAGAAACTCAAACTAAAGAATCTGAGTTTAGTGACATGATTAAAGAACTTGACAGCTATTCAGCAGAAGAATTCATTATTGATGATGAATTTTGGGATTTCATCAGAGATCAAAGACAGCCTGATGAACCTATTGTTGTCATTCCTCCATCTCCTGTGCCATTGGAAAAGGAATTGAGCTTACAAATTGTATCAGCTGTCACATTGACTAATGAACAAAAGATTTGATTAGAAGAATGTGTGAAGAACAACAGAAACAAGAAGAATCAACTGAAAAGAACAAAGAAAAAGAACAAGTTGAATCTAAAAATAAAGATACTGAATCAGGAAGTAAAGAAGCTGAAATAGCAGAATCCTCTTCTGGTTCTACTATGCAAAAATATACCAGAAAGAGGAAGTATCTATCTGAAAAGGCTAAAGGCAAAAGACCCATTGAGGAAGATGAACCGATTAAAAAGAAGCAAAAAGATGATCCTCGAAGCCTTGCAGCTATTGCTGAGTTCCTTGATGAACATGAGAAGGCTGAGGAACAATTAAAGAAAAGGGCTGAGTTTGTAGACCTGGAGGAAGGAGAAATTGAAGGAGGCTATGTGGTTGATGAACCAATAGCAAAAGAAAGTCCTGTGAAGGCTGAAACTTCAGTACAAGAGATGGTTGAGAAAGCTCAAACCGATGATCTGATGGAAAAAGCAATGTTTCTGATCAATCACGGTTATGATGCTGATGAAGTGTTTGGGATGACCTATGAGGGAATGGTTGAAGAGGAAGAAAAACTAAACAAGTTGTTGGATCCTACTTTTGTGACAGAGTATGAAAAATCACAAACAACCAAGTCACCTGTGTATCCCTCCACTACCAAATCTAAAAAGGCTGAAGCTCCACAATCACTGTATCCTGATCCCTACAACATGACTGACAGGGAGATGAAGGATTATCTCTCTGAGAAAGGCTACACAAAGAGAAAGCTTGGTAATATGAAAACAAACTCACTGAGGGCTGTAATGCTAAGATTGATTAATGAAAAGAAAGAAAGATTAAAGAAGCTTGAAGAAGAGATTGTGAGCAAGAAACCAAGATCAAGGGTCTCAGCCCAAGACATCCAACTCACCCATAAAAATCATGATTCTTTGGCACCCATACTTTATAGAAATCCTGAGTGGTTTGCTAAGCCTTCTCAAATGAAGCTACAAGAAGGGCTAACCACTGCAGAGATGATTAAGGGTGTATCTACTCCCCAGGGCGAAGTACATGTGAAAATCATTGCCTGGAAGTATGATAGTGATTGGAATATGTTTAAGATCAAGAGAATCTCAGGGTTGTCTTCACAGAGTACTCTGCTCTGGTGAACTCCCTGCAGATATATGACTTGAAGGAACTAGCTAATCTGGAATTGATCAACCATAAAGCTATGTTCAGAGGGTATGAATTTGAAGATATTCTGAAGATGTTTAAAAGGACTGACAACTTCAAATCATTGAAAGCCATCTGTATGAGGAAAGACAGATCTTTTCAAAACCCTCTAGAAAAGAAGAAGAAGACAAAAGAGGCTGAAGATGTAGTGTTCCCTGAGATGAAGGTGAAGCCTACAGAGTCTCTAAAAAGGAAGATGGTAGCAGGTACTCATACCTCAAAACCAATCTCTAATGTCTTCTATGATGAGAAGACTTATGAGTTGGTGATTGAAAAGAGGTGGGGAGGAAAGGAGGGTGCAGAGATTCGGTTATTCAGTGGATATGAAGTGAGACTACTTGATGAATCTTACATTGATTACATATACACCAAGCACTTAAGGGAAATCAACAACAAACTTGGAGAGGCTGATATGCTCTTCTTCCTTAAGTGCATCATAATCCTGAAGATGGCATATGATCGATCAATGCCAAAAGAGAGAAAAGAAAGAAGAAAAAGACTCCTCTGCAGTTGGGGAACATTGTGAAATTAGAGGTTGATGTGGAAGGAGCTCTTTTGATTCATAGGGACGGGTTGTCCACAGTGTCCATATGGGAACCCATTTCTTTGAAAAAGCTGCCTATTGAAGCCATCTACACAATAAGTCAGATGATGTGCTGAACAGAGACAAAATGTCTGATGCTAATGATTTTGTCAACATGATCAAGGCTATTTTGGATCCTCCTCTGGCAGGACCAATGACTGCTCCTCCTGCTGCTCAAGACCTAGCAGAATCTTTACAACCTCATCCACCATCAAACCCTTGAAGTACCAGGGGGAGTATTGTTGGACCCTGAAAGGATCATACATGCCAATTCAAGTGGTGGTTGATGGTTGCTCTGCTGGAATTCTCCCTAAGTCCAAGAAGTAATGCGGATGAAGAATCTACTCAAATAGAAGACAAGTGTCGACTATCCGTATTTGTTTATGCGGATGACCATGGAACAAATGCTGTCAAGTATTTGTTCTTCCGCATTAACAAATGCGGACAACCGAGCAAATGCTGCCAAGTATTTGTACATTCGCATTTACTAATGCAGATGTTCAGCAACAAATGCGACTAAGTGTTTGTTCATCCACGTTTCTCAATGCTGATGATCAAACACCAATGCGAAAAAAGAAAAAGGAATGCTGGTCAACACATCCGCATTAGTTAATGCGGATAAACAGAAGAAAATGCTGATGAAGACTTTTGTGCTTAGACTAGTTTCCTGATGTATAGTACAGGGGTAGTTTAGTCATTTTGTAAAGGCCTTTTGTCAGCCTATAAATAGAATAGAAAACCCTACTTTTGAAAACGCCCAGACAACTAGAATATTAGAATCTTCGATAGTCATATGTTTCAGAGGTGTCTTGTTACTATTTCATACTAAAACCCTAGCATTTATTGTAACTTTACACCACCATTAATACAAATCATTTATCAGTATTTCAAGCATTCAATGATCTGTGTTTATATCATTCCGCAATATAACCACTGACTCAATCATCATATTCGGTCTAGTTGATTCACATCAACTGAGAATATCATTCTCAACACCCAGTCAGACTATCTCCATATACTCCAGATCATCTGGATGGATACAGTGCAGGTCTTCAAGGGTGAAGAGAAAGTTGCCTGAACTCTCATCAACAGACACAAAGGCATGTGAAAAGCTTGTCTCTTGGAATGGACTTCCTTGTATGTAGCTCTCCCTTGGTGTCTCAGGGAAGGTGATGAAAGGACCCTTTTGTGAGTTATCAGGGTAGCAGATAAGATGATGTTGTGGTTTTCTGCAATCCCTTTCAACCACATGGAGGGCTGAACTCTGCTGATTGCTGGAGTTACCAGATGGATTTTGTGTTTTCATCTCCATCTTGTAGCCACTAAGGATACCAAACAACTCTGTAAGAGTGAGAGTCTTGAGGTTCTCAGTCGTCTTGATAACAACACAGTAATGGGTCCACTATCTGGGAAGAGGGGACGTGAATTTCCTCACAATGTCCCTGTTCTCAAGAGTTACTCCAACATCCATTAGAGTATCCATAATCTCAACATACCTGAAGTATTGTTGAGTCATGGTTTCACTTGTCTTGTAGGTGAAGTTCTCAAACTGCTGCTTCAAGAGGTCCTTTTTGTTCTCTTTTGCTTCAGATGACCCCTCATACATGAGCTTTAGTGCATCCCATAACTGCTTGGCAGTTTTGCACTTTTTGAAGCCTTGTAGATGGAGTTAGGAAGAGAAGTTTAAAGGGCAGTCATGGCCTTCTGATCTATATCAATCTTCTTTCTATCTTCTTCAGAATAGTCAGCCACCTTTTTTGGAATCATGCCACCTCCAGCAGCAACTAAAGAGGTGCATGGAATGTAAGGACCGGAGACAATAGATTCCCACATCCTGGAGTCTTGAACTTGATGAAGCCTTCCATTCTTTGACACCAAGTATCAAAGTCTTTAGAAGTGATCAGTGGGGACTTTGTCATAGTGCCAGTTTCCATATCAGCCTTTGAGAGAACTGCCATTTGAGTTGTTAAGTGTTTTGTGAAAACTGAGAGATCTAAGATGGTGAGATCTTACAATCAAGAGCCTGGAATGCTTTGATACCAATTGTAGGACCGATGAAGGTGTTCAATGCAAATCAATTTCACAATGAGTAGGGACTTAGAACACTTAACAGATCAAATAGGGAACTGGAACCTTTATAGTGATACTAAGAAACACAAGTAAACAAAGAGAGACAAAAACTTAAGAACAACCAGATTGGTTTTCAAGGATAAAGCATATTGCTCTCAAGTTCTTTTACAAGCGTTACAAAGCATAGAAATAAAATACAAGGACCTTAGATACTTTATACTACATCCTACAGCCGGCCATACTTTGAAGGCCAGCTGGAAACATTAATCTAGACATCAAGATCAATGTAAAGTCAAAAGGCAGATTGCCTTTCGACTAGTGACTATGACATGCCATAGCTCACATCCTAATGTAATACAAAAAGGATAAAAGGACATAAAGTAGAAAGTTACAGACTCAAGACCATAATCTACAGCTTCCTAAAGCATGGACCTTTTCACCAACTTGTATAATTTGGTGAGTCTGTAGTGTGGCAGCGGAAAGTTGGTCAGCTTTTCTGAAAAGTTGTTGATCAGAGAAAGCATGTCTTCTCTGTCTTCGGAAGAAATCAGTCTTCCATCTTTGAGGCTTCGAAAGACTTTGTCTTCTAAGCTTCGAAAGACTTCATCTTTAGCTTCGGAAGATTTGGCCTTTGGCTTCGGAAGATTTTACACTTAGTGTAATTTCTTTGCAATGTGTAAAACTTCCGAAGTAACTTCTACCATGCACAAAGTGCATGCATGCAGAAAACACCTTGACTGTTTTGAGTGCATCAGCCTCTTTCAAATACCTTACACCAGTGTTTCCCCTGCCTGATGATCCTCCCATCAACCACAACCTATGCAACATCAACCTCAGGGGCCGATCCCAGTAAATCAAGGGGTGCAACACCATCCTCCTCCCATAAATTTTCAACCAATGCCAAATTTTTGGGTCCGTAATCCAATTTTTCAGCGTGACGGGGAAGTTAGTCAGCGTAGTAATGTGGAACGGTTTTCAGTGGAAGGAAGTCATCACACTAATTATGTGGAGGATTGGATTGAATATCAAGTCAATATTGTCTGACCAAACCAACATGTTTTTGAGGATTATGGGAACCAACCAGGCTATCGAAACCATCAACCAAATCAGGATCAGGGTGGTTATGCTCAACCACCCATTCGCAACAACGTTGGAGGCCAACCATTTAATGGTATACAAGCCAATGTGGGAGGTCAACACTATGTACCCATACATGGTGTAGATAGTCACTTTCGATCCGCTATTGCCATCAACTCATCTCCTATAGTTCCACCAACACAACGAGGAAGAGCATTTGAAGTTCGACCACAATGTTTGATAATTCTTCCTCACTTTCATGGTCTATCAACTGAAGAACCCTATTTGCATATATCCGAATTTGAGGCATCATGTAGCACCATTGGTGGCCAAGGTTTTTCACTGGATGAAGTTAAATTGGTCCTATTCCAATTCACTCTTAAAGACAAGGCCAAACAACGGTTCCTATCTCTACATCAGCAAGTATTTACACATGGGTACAAATGCAACAACAATTCTTGGATGAATACTATACTTCGCAAAGGACAAGTGATGCAAGGTGAGCCATTCGAGAATTTACACAACAATCAGGGGAACAATTCCATGAAGCTTTCCACCAGTTTAAGGAAATGCTAAGAACTTGTCCACATCATGGCATAGCTAAATGGGAGTTGATTTCAGCTTTCTATGATGGATTATCACCAAAGGATGCAAGAGATGTAAACTCCACAAGTGCAGGAACGTTTACATTAAACCATGAGATGATGATTGGGATATTCTCGAAATGATGCGTGTAATATCTAAGAAGCGTGCACAATCAAGCCGAAGGTCGAGGGGGTCAAGTGTGAAGATGGTGAATGATCATGTGGCTATGGATAGAATTGCAGCCTTAGAACGAGAACTTGCAAGTCTTAAAGTTGGAAAGAGTGGTGTGGCGCATATATCTAGTGAATATGAAGTATGTGAAACATGTCATGACATAGGCAACACTTCGGTTACATGTTACATGAATTTGGGAAAGGGTGAAGAAGTACATCAAGTACAAGGCCAAGGAGAAAGGAAGATATACGATGTGAACTCTAATACCTATCATCCCGGTCTTAGAAATCACCCAAATCTTAGATATGGTAACAATAATAACCAATTGAATCCTCCTTTTCAGGTACCAAATCAAGGAAGCAACCAATATCAAGGCCGACAACAAAGTTACAACCAAGGCGGATACCAAAGAAATAATTACAATCCAGGGAATCACCAACAAGGAGGTCAATACCAACAAATAAATCAACAACATCAACAAGGTGCTTCTACTAACAATGGCAATGACAATGCAATTTTATCAGTAATTCAAGATCTTGCAAAGGAGATGAAGGATTTCAAGCAATTTAAAGAGGTACAAGAAAAGACTAATGAGGCTATTGCTAAACAATTAGGGCAATTATTGGAACAATTGTCCGAAAGAGAACCGGGGAAGCTCCCAAGTGACACAACCACAGTGGCGGAGCTTAAACTATTTCGTAGGGGGGCGGGGCGAATTTAAATTTTTTTAGGGGGGGCGAACTCGATCTTTATATAAAAATTTACACTACATGGACAAAATTTTACACTACCGGACTAAAATTTAACACTACTGGCGAAAAAAACAAGGCGGGCGGCGCGGGCGGCGCCCCCCCCCCCCCCCCCCCCCCCCCCCGTTGGCCCTACTTAAGCTCCGCCCTTGCACAACCAAGAACCCTTAACATCAAGCCTCAAGTTCAAAGAATGTGCACATAAACTCGGTTAGTATATCATTCCTAAATCTGAATTTATTGATTATGATTTAACATCTACTCCTCAAGTAGTTGCACGTAACGATAAGGAAGTTGATGAACAAGAAGGAAGTGACCCGGGAGAACCAATTATTCACATTCAAATTGGGAAATTTAAAATCAAACGGGCACTTTTGGATTATGGAGCCGGTGTAAGCATCCTTCCAGGGAGTTTATATGACCAATATGACTTTGGTCCATTACATGAAACCGATAAAACAGTGGTGCTTGCTGATTCGTCATGGAAACAACCTCGGGGAATGGTTAAGGATGTAATAATCAAGCTAGGAGAGTTCTACTACCCGGTGGACTTTATGGTGCTTGATTATGCACCGGTAAGGATGAATGAGCAACCAAAGGTAATTTTAGGTCGACCATTCTTGGCAACAACCAAAACTCAAATTAATTGCCGGGATGGAATCATCGACATGACATTTGAAAATCTTAAATTGTTCTTTAATGTGTTTTTAAAATCAATTGAATATCTAGTTAATAATGATTATTCTATAATAGATACTACTAACGGGTGTGCTCCTCCTTACATTTCACATGTAAGCGAGGACAACACCAAAGAGAATGGTTTTGATCCTTATAGGTTTGAGCTCAAAAATGTGGAGAAGAAGGAGGATGGGAAGGTGGAGACATTAAGGAATGAAAAACCAAGACGCAAGTTAAAGATGGGTAAACCATCGGATCAAGTGAATCCAAAGGTCAAAGAAGAGATATTTGACTTATGGGAGCAAACAAGAGAATCCATCAAGCCGAGAGAAGCATTTATGTGAAAATAAATTTGGAGAAAAGCATTCGATACGACCACCATAAGTGGTCTCAGGTAAGGTCTGGCTGAAGACCTGAAACTTAGCGCTTTCGGGAGGCAACCCGTGAACTTTATGGGTGTGTTCACTAAAAACCCTCACGAGACTATAACTCTTCCACTCGGGTCTACCGAGGGGTTTAAAGGGCTTGTTGCATAAGCTAAATGCAACCGTGATTCCTACAAAAGTTAGTTTTATTTCTTCAAATTGTGTGTTTTTTTTTTTGTTTTGATAAGTAATCACGAGACGCAAACACTCAAGTGTGGGGAGGCACAAGGAGATTGATAAAGGCTTTCAATAATGATTGTGATTAGGTTCATGTGCTATTTCCATTACTTTGGTTGTGAACAATATTCCTTTCATGCTTTCATAGAAAGTGATTGATAATATGTTAGGATATGGCAATGAATAGTCTTGTTTAGCATTAAATGGGATGAAATTAAAAATCAACTTCTCTATGTTATGAAAATGCTAATTGTGACCATCATACATTGGGGACAATGTATCTCAAGTGTGGGGATAAGGGAAGAATTGAAAAAACTAAACATTTTTGAAAAAATTAAACATTTTTTAAAAAAATAAATAAATCTTCAAATAAGCTTAATTGTGCATGAGACCCAAAAAATTTTCATACATGGCTAATTATCACTTGTTTGTGCATGTATAGATTCCTTGGCATGCTTTTTTTGAAGTGTAGAAAAATATTCTGATCATGAGCTTTTATAAAATTAGGTAGAATTCTTAGGAGGCATAACAAATCGGTTGTGGATGACATACGTGCTTCACATTTTTAACCGTTTCCCACCATTTCCGTGAGAGTTTGAGCCTAATGGAGCAATTCATAGTATATTTTTATTTCCTTTATATTTTTGCATAATGAGGGAAACCATAATGTGCATATAAGTTAGAACTCATGTAATTGATGCATGTCAAGATCATGAACCAATATGTGCATAAATGTGATAGAGGCATTAGGAATGAACCATTTGCTTAAACCTTTTTCCTTTGAATTCCATACCTTGATAATCTTCATTTAGAAACCATGTTGAGCCCCAACTTTTTATTTGAATAAACCCGAAACATAAGCCTACAAAGCTTTAGCCTTTTTATGAAACCTCGGGTGATGAAATCCAATCCATGATAGACTTAGAAGTGTTATTGTAATTATAGTTCAATAAGAGTGTGATTGGTTATGAATATGTAAAACAAAGAGAGAAAAAGCTAAATATGAGGTCAAAATGACCAAAATATGAAGCAACAAGAAAAAATATTGTGTGAGAAATCGATGATGTTATTGAAATTGGAGGATAGAGATTGATAAATAAGACGTCTAGCATGACAAATTGGATTTCATTCACCGTTAGCCACTTTAAAATCCCTTTTTATCCCACCTTAAACCTTAGCCTAACATTACAACCCATAAAAGACCTCTTGATTTATGTATCTTATTTTGTTAGTTGATGACGATATGATTAATATACGAGCTTATGATAAGAATGTGCATTCTTGGGTTGAGAGTTCCAGATATACTAGTATATAATCACTAGTCCACAAAATAAACCGAGAGGAGCGTTCATTGTGAGGAATATGAATTCATGAATATTTGAAATAATAGGTAAGTTATGCCAACTAAATATTCTAAGTTTAAAACATAAGTGTTAGTACATGTTAGGTTGTGAATCTTACATGATGAAAGTTTAAAACTAAGTATGCCTTGGTACCTTAACTTATTCAAAGTTGTGATAATTTGGCATGTTTGGTTAATTAGGGTGAAGTGTTGCAAGTAAGTTTGTTTGAGGACAAACAACAGGTTAAGTGTGGGGATGTGATCGCGTGCCAAGAATTTAGTGTTTAAGTAACTTAAATATGTGATTTTACATCATGATTGTGGTGGAATAGGTTCAAGTTATTTGTGTTTTGAATTATAGGTTTTGGAGCTAAATGAGGCTTATTTTGGATGCAAAAGAAGAAAAATACATAACTACAAGGACTGAAGATGTAAATATCAAAAGTTACGCAAAAGGCATAAAATTCAGGGTACCGGCGTATGATACGCCGTTTTTGGGCGTATGATACCCCGGGTGGCGTATGAGGCGGCGTATCAGTGGGGGTATTTGGAAAAAATTACAGAAAGTTGGGTGTATGAGGGGGCGTATGATACTCCGGTTGGGCGTATGATACGCCGGTGGCCTAACAGCATCCGGATTTTGTGGATTTTCAAGTTCATTTAAACCAAATCAACCCCAATTCGATCTAGAACTTCTTGGGAACGAAAATTGATGAACTTTAGGTGATTTTTGGTCTTCCAAGACTCCTGAAATCGTCCACAAACATTCTCCAATTCAAGATTGAAGGCATAATGAAGAGGATGTTCGGCTAGTTCTTTCGTGATTGCTTCTGGTAGAATCGATTATGTTAAGTAAGACTTTTTATGTGTTTTCATTAAGGTTTTGTTAAACAATAGTTTTTGAATGTAAATCTACTTTTTGTTTAAGTTAAGAGGTTTGTTTATAAATAAAATTGCTTGTTAAGATTATCAGTTTTTCGGTTTTCTTGCATCGTGAACTCATTAAGATTGAGAAGTAATTTGATATTGACGAATTAATAACATTGTGAATGAACGAGTCTTAAAAGATTGTTCCTTTGTTATTACTTTAATCAAAAGTTGAAATCTTGATAATTAAGTTTTACAAACCCTAGTTAGGCATATAAATTGTTGATCTTGAATAATTGATGATACGGAAGTGATTGTCTTTAATTATTTAAGTAAATTAATTCTAAAGTTTATTGCTTTACACATGTGTGTTCATTAATTCATCCAAAGTTCTAATTTTTAAGTTCAAAGTTTGTGTCTTTTAGTTAATATAGTCATATTGATTAAACACTTTCCACATAATCCCTGTGGAGACGACCTTACTTACCCTTGCACAATAAAGGTAGCTAGGACCGATATATTAACTTGTTTTTGATCGAGTCTCGACAATCAAATCACCGATGTACCAAGTGTTGAGCAGATCAGGAAAATGACCGACACATCTAAGTTTCCCTTCATTCACAAGGCATCAGGAGCAGAGCAGATGGTAGTGGTGTTGGAACATCAGGAGCAGGACTGGTACAGGTAGTGGTGAAGGAGTTGTTGTAGAAGAAAACGTGGATAAGGTGGTTAAGGTTGGGTTTATTGATATGGGGTTTGATTTAGATACGGATCTTACAGGAAATGAGGTTATAAGGGATGAGAGACAAGGAGATGAGAAAGGGAATTTTGAGCTAAATTTAATAGATGTGGAGGAAGAAGTGGAAGAGCAACTAGTGGACTATGATTTTGAGCCGGAATTCTACGTAGTTGATGAAAGGCCAATGACTTATATGGATTAGAGGAGTTCAGCTGAAGGTGATGTTGTTGAGATGGATAGAGAGGAATGGTTCTATAAGGAGGAAGAGCCAGAGAAACTAACCCCACTCTTCCAAAACATTCAAGAATCAGGGAGGAAGGAGACGGATAAGAGGATTATAAGCTGGAAGTACAACTCAAAGCTGAAGATGTTCATCAAAAGGCAAGGAGGTGGAATCTCATACTTGCATAAAAGGAAGGCATTTGAAACCCTTCCTAAGTGGGATCTAAGAAGACTGGCAGAGATTCCCCTACTGGATTCGACTTTGAGCGAACGTGACATGATGTTAGAGCATGAGATCCGTCAGGGCGTTCAGGAAAACTTTGAAGCTTTTGGATTCATGAGGCCTGAGAGAAGAAGGTCGAAGAAGGATCTGGATTGGGTGAATGGTAAAAGGAAGATTGTACTAAAGTTAAAGCCTGCTAAGACCGTCAACAGGGTGAGGATACAAGATCAACAGCCTTCAAGACTACGAAAGTTCGAAAAGTGTTTCTATGATAATGAGACAGGAGAAGTAGTGGTGAGGGTGAAGGATGGAGATGAAATAAGGCTGTTTGATCCAATAGAGGTATTCTCATTCAGTGATGAAGATCTGAAGGTGCTGTGTGAGAACCAGATTAAATTTCGGGCTGGAGAAGTGATGAAGACTAAGGCCAGCCTGTTTGAGGGGGTAGCAAACAAGGCTCATGGCTTGAGATCGGAGATTAAGTAGCTCAAAAAGAGAGTGCAGGAACTTGACGATCTGGAGGCAGAAGTTAGAGATTTGGCTAGACTGATGGAGCAAGTAAAGGCTAGAGCTAATCCTAAAGACCCGACAGGTGAATACCCCCCTAGGGGGAGTATTGTAGATCAAGAATAGGGTGACATTCACCTTGCCATTTGTTTTTGTTTAGTTATAGTTTATTATAGCTTAGATATTAATGTAAAAGGATCTAGTTTAGTTTTGTCTTGTTTTGTATCCTTTGGCATGCGAAACTACAGTTTCGCCAGGTGTTTCTCATGTCATAGTGAATACAGTTTCGTAGTATGCGAAACTAGGTTCTGTATATATATATATATATATATATATATATATATATATATATATATATATATATATATATGTGTGTGTGTGTGTGTGTGTGTGTGTGTGTGTGTGTGTGTGTGTTTCTTTGTTCTTCATTTTGTAATTCTTGAAACTTTATTGATATTACAGATTTGAGTTCATTCTTTGTTTGTGTATTGTTAGGAGCTTATATTTCATATATTTGAGCATTATTCTTCTTAATCTTCACAAATCCTTTTACAAATGGGTATTATGCTTTGATTTGTGTTCATTTACCATTATTACTTGGTCCATAAGCTATTAGATATAATGATATCTTATGGATTCCAGTGTTAAACCTTCATGAAAAGCACGTTCAAATGATCAGTTGGACCAACAGTTTCTCATGGGTAAAAACCGCCCTGGTCCCAAAAATGTTAGAGCGTATTACTCAAGGTGACAACTTGACAGCACAAGTCAATGTTGAACCCACACCTTCTACATCTGCACCACCCTCACAGCCTCAAATAAACATCACCTACCACAGAAAATCCAAGCGAACCCCTGCTTAGTCTATTCAGATTGAGCAAGCCTCTATATACTTACCCTGAGGAGCAAACCACTCCCATTACTTCATTAATCAGTTCTAAGGTTCCTCATGCTTAGCCTGATGAGCTCACTAACCAAGCTGTAAGCCTTCACTCTAAGTCTCAAAATTCAAGTGAATAACCTTTAGGGGACAGTTACCATCCCCAGCCTTTAGACTTAAACCAACTAATCCCAGACCTCCAATTCTATTATGATAAGGATATGGGTTTTAGTGAGTACAATGAGTTTCTCTTCACCTCCCCTGCTAAAGGAGAAATGAGTACTCCTTCTACACCCATATCTAGCTCACATCATCCAACCCAAACTAAGGTGGACTCTCGTAAACATGTTCAGTTAATCCATATGGAAGAGGCTCTCACTTTGGAAAGTGATTACATCATTAAGACCTTAACGATGGCAACCCATACCATTGACACTTCTCTTGGAGATATCATGGTGTAGGGGAAATCCAGAAGCCAAGAACTAATATTTGATGGTGAGGGAACTGACTTTGGTTATGTTCTCTCATCTCCCCCATGATTCTTCTGATTAAGATGAGGGGAGTCTGCAACTAAGGGTGCAACAATTGTCTAATATTTTCACCCACTTGGTCTCTAAGGTTAGTCACGTGGAATCACAGATGACTACCTTACAAAGGTAGGTCCTTGCTCAGCAACTTGAGATCACCGATCTCAAGAGCAAGTTAGCTGAGAGGTCTGCCAGGCATGCTGAACCAAGACCACAATAACCTATGGATGTGGTGGACCTAACTTCTAGCTCATTTATGCAAGTGCGTGATGCTACCAAAAAAGGGGAGAATGTCTTAACTACAATCATAGAACCTAGGAGTACTGCCTAGAGTATGGACATTAAGGAATCACCAACCTCACTTGCAGTTATCCATACTTAACAACCTCCTTAGGCCCACATCAATGTGGATGCCTTAATTCAAACCTTATTTGAGAAGGTAATACCAAGGGCTATGCCTACCCCATCCTACCCTGTTGACAACCCAATAATAAGATGATGGTATGATACTAATACAAGAGCCCTGGTACTCTCTAGATCTCAAGGGCAACATGAAGTATTTAATTTTCAAACCTTGAGATACTATGAGAGTTTCACTCTAATTGACGTGCCACTTGCCAACCCAAGTCATAAAAAGCAAGCTAATAGGTTGGCTAAGAAGATCCAGCAAAGGGTGCTTGGAGAGTTCAAAAGAAGATCAAAGATATATAGACAGAGGCTAGCAGGGAAAATTGTAACTGAATATTGAGCCAGGCCCTAAGATTAGCTTCGAAGGAGAAACCTCAGTTGAAGGCCTAGTAGTAGAACCTATGAACCTTGAGAATGAAACTACTTGAGCACCAAGTACCCTCAGTGAGACACCAGCTGGTGAAGGTGTCTCACAGCCTCTCCCTGACCAGAGCTCAAGTGCAACAAGTGAAGAAGGCCAAAGCTCTCTCCACCTTGAGTCACACAAGCCAGTGATTGACAAAGGGAAGAAGATTTTGACACCTGAGGAGATTGAGGAGGAGAAAAGGGAGAGGAAGAGGAAGGCAAGAGGAGAGAGGACAAGAGAGATCCTCAAACTTCATGCAAGCTGCAATCAGGGCTACCCATAGGCCAAGCACTCAAAAGGATGAGTTAAGGGCAGCCAGATTGAATTATCTTGGGTCTAGGATCTACAACATTGATGAAATCATCTCGCTTCCCTTGGATGAATTAAATGAACTAGCTGACACTAAAGTGTCAAAAGAGAGGAAGGAGGCCAAGCCTGCGCAATTGCTCCTTAAGATCAAGGAAGAAAGAAAAAGAAAAAGAATGTATAAAGCCCCTTTCCTCTCTCCAGTTCAAGAAAGTCCTAAAGTAAAGACTGTGGTTATTGAACAAGAAACTAAGATAGGTAGGGAACAAGATAGACAAAACTTGATAACCTACCTGAGTCCCACAAGTCTCTATCAAGTAGCAGCTCTACTCCCTCTCTCATATGAATACATAGAGTTTGAGTACCTCAAGCAGCTAACGCAAGAAGTCCAAAAAGAAAGAAAAGCTGCTAAGAGGAAGATGAGAGAGGAGGCTACTAAGTCAAGAGCCACCATCAAAGCCAATCAGAAGAAGTCACAGAATGAAGATGGTGAGCTTCTTGAAGCTGTGTGGCAACCGGAAGGAGACTCGGTCCAATGTCTCTATCCACCATGGATGAGCACATTAGAGTGATTAAGCAGAAGATTAAGAAGGGTGAGTTGGTGGACTTGCATTCTCTATCAAGTCAGGCTGCACATGAAGCTGAGGTCAAGATTGAACCATAAGAGACACACAACTTGGACCTAGTGTTGCATCACAGCCAGCTTCATCTTCTAACCCATAGAAGGGTCCTGAGCTTTCTTCTTCTCAGTTGAAATATAGAAAGACGAAGAGGATGGCCATCAGAAGGGACAAGAAGAAGAAGAAGAAGAAGTCCAAGGCATCCACTTCTGCATCTCAGGAAGTCAGAACATTTTGAGGGTGAACAAGAAGAGGCTGCTCAACCATCTCCAATTCAAGTAGAGACTCTTGTGTCTAAGAGACCCATCGTGTCCTAGGCTTTCTCTACAAATCCAGACAGATGGTATGTCACTAGAGATCAAGGAGGTCAAGATGTATACTTCTGGCAAAATATGCTTGACCTTCCTCTACATGATATTTTTGTCATGAGGAAGTACTTTGAGAGTCTGAAGAATCTAGATCAATTGATGAAGAAGGGAATGGTCCTAATTCTAATAATGATTTTCAACATATGAAGATCAAGACTCAAAGTCATTATCATGTTTTTGTAGCATCAGCCTAGGGGAGTTTGTAAGAGTTAACTTAGAGGCTGATGCAAACCAAAGAGCTCTCAACATGCATTCTGAAATACAAAGGAAGTTACTTCAAAAGATTTGACAAAAACACTAAGAACTTCTCTAAGGGTAAAATCTTTCGAAGCCAAATACCATTTCTTTTGAAGCAAAAGATAAAGTCTTTTGAAGTTTCAAGACAAAATCTTCCGAAGCCAAGAGACTGATTTCTTTCGAAGAAATAGAAGACATGCTTTCTCTGATATGCTTTTGACAAATGTTGAACCATTTTTTGTTGCCATCTCTGAATACTCACCAACTTATATAAGTTGGTGATATCTCCTTACTTTTGTCAAAAATAGATTAAGGTCTTAGAGTCTGTAACTTTCTATTTTGTACTTTTATCCTTTTTGTAATAGATAAGGATGTGAGCTATGGCATGTCATAGTCACTAGTCAAAAGGTAATCTACCTTTTGACTTTACATTGGTCTTGTTATGTAGATTAGTGTTCCAGCTGGACTTCAAAGTATGGCCGACTGTATAATGTAGTATAAAGTATCTAAGGTACCAGTCCTTAGGACTAAGCCTTGTAACAAATGAAAAACAATTAAAAGCAATATACATCATTCTTGAAAACCAATATCTTTGTTCTGCTTATGTTCTTTACTTTTGTTTTTTGTTTCATTTGTTGGTTTCCTATTTCATCTATTAAGTGTTGTTTGTTCTCTCTAACCTTGTGAAACTGTTGCATTACTCTTTAACCGGTCCTACAAAAGTATCTTACGAAAACAAAAAAGTAACCAAATCTAAAATTTTAGGATTTTTTGCAAAACTTTTGTTTTTGATCTTTTTGATAGGTTCAAATGGATCGATCTGTGTTGATGTTATGATGCAATTGTCAATTTTATGAACAATGTAATCAAACAAATGCAAATACTTCAAAAATTCATAGAGTTTTCATTGAAAGTAATGCAAACGAATACAATGTACAATGAGTGACTTTTAACAGTATTCTCTCGAAAAGTCTACCTGCACAAAATACATAATATCCTATTTATACTAACAATGAAAACTAAGAAACATATATTTACAAATAAGTCCCTATACTATGACAAAACAAAATATAAAGACTAAATGCTAATCTTCAAGAGCTCCAACAATACTCCCCCTAAGATTTGCATGTCGTCATCAGTCAAAATAATCTTCTGGTTCTTCCTTTATCTTGAACATCAGTTTCTCTTTATACATCTCTAGCTCTCTTAATGCTTTCTTTATCGCAGACTTGAACTTTCCTGCCGAAATACCTTGTTCATGCTTTGATTCATTTGTTTTTATCTCCATAGCATCCATCACCAGCAATGTTTCCTTTGAAAGACCAGCTATGTCGATGTTGGCATAAAATTCTATTGGACTTGAATAAAGAGTGTATCTCCAAAACTCCTTTACTAGAGATCCTCATAAACTCTATATTCTTTAAGTCTTTCTTGACTATGTTTGCATATGCAAGAGCTTTTCTCAAAGAAATACGCTCCATGGCAGCATTCATCACTTTGATTATAGACATAAAATATTTTCTATCATTCTCTGCCACTTCAGACGATACTTTCTCAAACTTCTGATTTGATAAAAATGAGATGTAACTTGGATGTAGCAATTTCAATTCAAAAACTCCAAAAAGACTTATCATATCTTTATCCTAGTCATCTTCATTTCTTACAAGCATTAACTGAAATGTTTCTGAGTCATAAAACCATCTCAGGATCGGTTTAGACATTTGAGTACCATCAATTACTTTCAATCCTGGATTTGTAACTTTATCAAAGTACTTATCACCATATGCCTCCAAATAGCTTTCTTCTTCAGTTGAACTCGATTCTCCTTTCTTCTTTCTCTTTAATGATTGAAAATACATATTGTCTTCTTGATCACAATGTGTTTTAAGAAAAGATGTCATTCTCGAGATTCCATGATCTAGTAGTTTCACAAAGTTCTCTCCTCTTGATGCCTTAGTAGGATTAATCAGAGGTAACTTGTGTAATTCTTTCAAGTCTTGGACCGGTAATGCAATGATACTAGAGTAGAAGTGATAAACATCACATATGGCATTTACTCTCTTTATCAAAAATGTATCAAACACCTCATCATACTTCCATGCAACTATCTTTACTTCTTTTGTATTATCAGGCACAATCATAGCATTCAAAAGCTTTGAAATTGATTGTCCTATTTGTAGCACATTTCTTACTATGTCCCCAGCTGATCTAGCTTTGTTCCATAACTGTTTTTGATCAATGGACACTTTGTAAGCTTGCTTCTCCTTCTCAGGAAACATCTTCATCAATTCTTTTCTTTGTTCATGACTTTTCTTTACTAATTCCATGGACTTTATCTCTTGAGGTTTCAAAATTTTTGATCTTTTTGTAATCTCTAAGTATTGTGGATTATCTGTGTCAAGTACAATCATCTTGTTATTTTGTTTCTCGGTTTCTTGAAAGCTTCTTACTAAGTTTCTCAATGAAGTACCTTGCAATCTGTTTAATCTGTTTCTCGGATAATTTCTTGATTGCAACCACATCCTTAAAGCTGGTATGCTCATATCCTCAGGATTAGGATGGTGCAATTCAGATACAGGAATATCATCAATATTATTGCTTTCACTCATCGGTGTCCATTCTCCATGTTCTAAGCAAATCTCATTTGGATCCACCGGAGCTGATGATTCTACTAACATACACTTCTCATATTCTTCATTAATCTGAGACACAGTCAATCCATCCAAAAATACACGATTATACTTATTCTTAACAAGATAGTTATATCTGTCTTCAAAATCATAAGGAATATCTTCTTGAATATTTTGCAGTGGAGAATCAACAATCTCACATACATCTTCATCCTCAATCACTTTGCTATACCAATCATCAGAAAATTCAGTATCTAGATCATCTAATGCTTCAATTTGTTTCTGAACATCTCCTTCATCAAAATGCACTTATTCATCTACAGTTTTCTGAATCTTTGATGGTGCAGTAGATAATTCTATCTCAACTTCATCTATTTTTCTCTTCCCTTTATCTGCTTCAGAAACCTTTTCTATCACATTCACTTGAGATTCTGATTCTGTCTCCTTTTCTGTAATTATCAGATTCTTTCTCCTTTTCTTTTAAACTATCTCTCAACTTTTCAACTTCTTCATTTAATCTTTGTACTTTTTCTTCAAGTAAAGTCATGATCAAATCTTTCTTTTCAGCCTCAGCTTTCAACAAAGCATTTTCTTCTTGTAATTTCTTAATAACTTCTTCTTGTTCAGCATTCTTTACTTGCAACTCATCAATCAATACTTCATCATTATCATCTTCCGTTTGCACACATGCATCTTGATTTTGTTTCATCACAGTTTCATCCACAATCACAATCTATTGATCTTGAATAGGAGATTGTACACCAGAAGGTACATTCTGTGTAATAGGTTCTGATAAGATTACATCAATATCATCAAAATCAAATGACTGATGTTGCTCTAATCTTTCATCAACATTTTCATCCACATCATTATCAACATCATTGTCTTCTTCTCCTAATTGATCATTTACATCATCTCTAGTTTCATCATTTTCAACATTTTCATCTTTATTCTCAGACATAGTCTCTTCACTGTCAACCTCTTGTTCAGTTTCTTCAATATTTCCTCCAACATTAGTATCAGGATCATCATTATCACCATCATCATCACTACTTGAAGAACTTTCATCATCCTCATGTTCATCTTCATCATCGTCATCATCATTCACATCTTGAATCACATCCTCAATCAAGTCATTTGGATCTATTGGTTCATCTTCAAGCAAATGAAAATGATCTTGATTGATATCCACTTCATCTCTTGCTACAGCCCTCATATAATCAAACATAGGAATATTCTGGGCTCCAGTAATTACAGCAAGTCTCTTATATACATTCTTAGACATGTGTTCAAGATCTAATCTCTCACCATTTACACCATAGACATGAAAGTCTGGGTATTCTTCATTAATTATCATCTGCAGGAATCTAGGATACATCAAGTATTTGTTCCTTTTCCCTTTCTCCAAGTTGAAAATGAATCCATTCATGATCCCTTTGGCCATATTGAATCTTTTGTTGGTGGCTAATGTAACTATTGGAGAAGCAATATCAACTGGAAATGAATTCCAACCCGCACTTCTCTTCGACATACAGTGTTGAAAAATGTAGCATAGAAGCTTCCAGTGATTAAATACTCTTACTCTGAAAAATTGCTTTTTAGGCAAATTGTCTGGATGACCCATCATCACGAATGTCTCTCTACATTCATTGAAAGTAAACTCAGATAAGTCTTGGGCCTCATTATCACCAAGTCTAAGCGCATCTCTAATTGACTGCTCAGACACTTCAATCATCCTATCTCTAGTTACAAACTCTCTCAATACTTTCTTCCCATCCTCATCTATCTCTATCTCAGTAGTTCTCCAGAATTTCTTAATCAGTCGTGCATATATGGCTTGACGTGCACACATGGCATACACATATCTTGTTCTCAAAAGAAATCTAATCATCTCTTCATAGCCAGCTGCATCTCTTACATCTTCATCAAGAAAAGCTGCTACGTTATGCATTGGTTCAAACTTGAGCTCAGCCATCTGTCATTTACAAAGAAACAAAGTATAAGAATGAATGTATTACATTGATGTAAATCTCATAATAATTTATCAATTTTTATCCAATAACACTTAGAAATATTTCTAAGTATTTTATACACTCAATTACTCAAATGTATTGGATATAAAATCAATTAATATTTTTAGATTAATATCAAGTAACATATGACAAATTCTGCACACTAATTAATTTTCAATTTTTCTTAATAGATTTTAAATTTTTAAAACTTGATCAATTTTATTCAAAATTTTCTAAGTGTTTAAACACTTACTGGTATAGACAAAATCAAGTTTTAGAAATTTATAAACACTAAGTCATTTGCATCTTTTAGATTTATGAAAATTAAGAGAATTTTGATGATTAAACAATTGAAATTTTGTTGAAAACTTCAATTTGTCGATTCAGTTCATATCTTAATTTTTTTATTATTTTATTTGACTGATGAACACCATGATCATCAAGAAATTTTTTATGATGAAATTGAGTTTTGATGATGTCAATCTGGTCGAAAACATGTGTTATCAACAAATTCAGATTCAATTTTGAATATTTTAACACATTTAAGCTGAAAATTTCAAATTTCCCAAACCCTTAGGGTTCGAACGTCCGAATAGCTTTCAAACGCCCAATCAAATGTGTGTTTAATGTTCTGTGGTTTGATGATTTGCACTTAACATGATGTTTAGAATCAGAGATTATACCTAAATATCATAAGAAATTCAGAAAATCAGACTAAACAATAACAATGAAGATTATCAAGTGCGTATGAATAAGAACAGAGAGTTTTAGTGTGTGAATGAATGAGTGAAATGAAATTATGTCAAGTGTTGAATTTATATAAGTGTAAAAGCTCTTAGGCGCATGACCACTATGAAGGCGCATGACCCCTGTTGAGACGCATGAGACTTAGGTGCATGACTACTATACAGGCGTATGACTCCTGTTGAGACGCATGATACCTAGGCGCATGAACTCACTTGGTCAGATTTCATCAGAAAGGACTTAGGCGCATGAGCACTGTTCAGGCGCATGAGCACTGTTTTAGATGCATGAGCACTGTTCAGGCGCATGACCTTGCCTGAAACACCTAACACTTGGACAATTTCATGAACCATCAGTTCGTATGAGAACTGTTTAGGCGCATGGACTTTCAAAGCGTCTACACTTGGAATATTTTCAACATGGAAAGTCTGGTACTGTTCAGGCGCATGAGCTTGGTTGAAACGCCCAACACTTAACCAATTTTTCAGACTTATGACAACTGTTTAGGCACATGAGTTGGAATCAAAACGCCCAACACTTGAACGAAAATCTGAAAATTCATCATACTCCTAAAATGAACTTATGACCACTGTTTAGGATTATGAGGACCTTTCCATACGTCTAACACTTAGAATTTTCTCACCAACTTCATCCAAACCATAATTTTGAAAATTGTCACTGTTCATCATGAAATTTCAACCTTTGGTCAAAGTTTGACTTTTTGACTATAAAAATTCTTTGACTTTATGACTTTTAACATTTAAAAATCTATTTCTCACTCAAACTTTTACCTTTTATTTCTCAAATTATTTCCGGTCATTTTAGTCTCAAATTTTGAAATTTTTTCAAAAGTTACAAATAATCTCAATTCTTCATTTTTTATTGCAAGAAACTTTTCCACATTTCAACTTAATGTGAAATCTTTTCAGGTTCATTTTTGTATCATATCAAACACACACATACTTGTAAACTTTTAGCATCATCCTTTTCATCCAAACATTTATTTTGATTTTCTTTTTCAATCTTTACTCCCCCTAAACTTTTAAGTTCACAAACTTAGAAGTTTATTTGATTGATGAAAAATAAAGACAAACCAATCATTATCAACATGCCTGCACACAGAAAATCATGCAAAAATCAAAATAAAGCATAATAAAACTCTACTATATACTAAATGAATCACATGCCTGCAGTGAGATCATATCAGTTAACAATCAGCACATTAACCAAAACAAATTATGGATAGTCATAGACAGTGATTAAATACTACTCAGGTGTGTTCCAGGTCAGCGATCCAGCAGCAGAGGAGACACTAGATCTAAGTACAGACAATTGTTGGATTTCGACCAACAAGAATAAATTGAAGATTTCCAAGTCAATAAAAAAGTCAACATAGAAGATAAAGAATTGAAGCTTGAAGTCAACAAGAGTCAACATTATTAGTCTAGGGTTTATTTTATAATTATTATAAATGCTAGATTAGTATAAATATCAATACTTATCATCATTTGTATGTGGATGGTTCACCACCAAGTATGGGAATCACATTCCATCACCAACATCATATCATCATCCTTCATGGATGATGAATTCATCATCAAATCAATAAACAACAAGCATTAAACACTTTTGTGTTCATCATTATTGAATTTTAGCATCTAATCATCAAATTTTGTTCATATCAATTTGAATCCTAAGATCCAAGCTCAACGATCCTGTTCAAATCGGGAACACACAATCGGTATCAGAGCTGGAGTTGATGGATTCATATTGATTTTGATCAGATTTCAGGGTTAGATTGCTAAAATTGGTGGAGATTTGAAGAAAACTTGGAGAAAAAGTTAGTGTGTTCTTCATGAGAAATCCAAGGATTTAAGGTGAATCTGATGGATTCAGCTCGAATCTGATGTTGTTTAATCATCCTCTATGATCAAATCAACAATTGGAAGCAAGAAATCGAAGTTTAGAGCAGAATCCATGAGATTTGGGATTTTCATATTCATGTTCGTCATTTTCACACACTAGTGTGTGTGTTCTTGGTGTTCTTCAGAAATTCTCAGATCTGGATCATGGAAATGGAGTTTGGATTGATTTGGATTCATCAACATGATGCTACAATAGCTATTTCATCAACAAATCAGCATCAACATCATGTTTGGATCAAAATCAACATCACTAGTAAGTGGGTTTTTGAATGTTCTTCATGTTCTTCATTAATCCCTAGATTTGGATGTGGATTTGAGCTCTAATTTAATGTTTAATTGATGAACAATGATTTATCACATCAATTAAACATGAGAACATCATCATAATCAGCAAGTTAGAGCCAAAACAAAAAGATTTGGGGGTATGAGAACTGTTAAGGAGCATGAGCACTGTTCAGGAGCATGAGAACTGTTCAGGAGCCTGAGCACTGTTCAGGCGCATAAGCACTATTTAGGCAAATGAGCACTGTTTAGGAGCATGAGAACTGTTCAGGAGCATGAGAACTGTTCAGGTGCATGAGGTTGACTTGAAACGCCCACACTTAACCATTTTCAGGCACATGACAACTGTTCAGGCACATGACAACTGTTCAGGCACATGAGAACTATTCAGGTGCATGAGGTTGACTTGAAACTCCCACACTTAACCATTTTCAGCAACAATGCTGAATTTCAGCAGCATGTCAGCTGAAAATCAGCAACCAAACTTTGTTATTTCGTAGATGATCTACAAAAACAGAACATTAACTTTTTGTTCTTCCGTAGAAGATCTACGGATAGAGCATACAGAACACTTTCTTGTTCCGTAGATGAGATACGGATAGAAACTTAACTTTGTTCTTCCGTAGATGATCTACGGACAAAGAAAAGTTTTGTTCTTCCGTAGAAGATCTGCAGATAGAGAACATGTGCAGACTGTTTACCTTAGTCAAATTTCATGGAGCTCACTACTGCGGATGTTTAATATCTACGGATGTACATTAGTTTATCAATTCTACATCTACGGATCAAAACAAAACAAAACACAATTAGTTGTTCCAAAGTTTTGAAGACCTCGCTTCCGCAACAACAAATATTCTCAGCTTTGGACAACTATTCAACAGATCAAGTTTCATTTTCACATCGAAAATCTACAATTTAGGGGGAGTATTGTTGGGTTTCAACCAACAAGAATAAATTGAAGATTTCCAAGTCAATAGAAAAGTCAACATAGAAGATGAAGAATTGAAGCTTGAAGTCAACAAGAGTCAACATTATTAGTCTAGGGTTTATTTTGTAATTATTATAAATGCTATATTAGTATAAATAGCAATACTTATCATCATTTCTATGTGGATGGTTCACCACCAAGTATGGGAATCACATTCCATCACCAACATCATATCATCATCCTTCATGGATGATGAATTCATCATCAAATCAATAAACAACAAGCTTTAAACACTTTTGTGTTCATCATTATTGAATTTTAGCATCTAATCATCAAATTTTGTTCATATCAATTTGAATCCTAAGATCCAAGCTCAACGATCCTGTTCAAATCGTGAACACACAATTGGTATCAGAGCTGAAGTTGATGGATTCATATTGATTTTGATCAGATTTCATGGTTAGATTGCTAAAATTGGTGGAGATTTGAAGAAAACTTGGAGAAAAAGTTAGTGTGTTCTTCACTAGATCTATGGATTTGAAGGTCAATCTGATGAAATCAATATTAATTTGATGTTATCTAATCATTTCTATGATAGATTCATCAATTGGAAGGCAAATCAATCAAGTTTGAATCAATTTGATTAGATTTTGGGTTTCTAGTAGCATATGAACACTTACACACACTAGTGTGTGTGTTCTTGGTGTTTTCAACAAATTTTCAGATCTAGAGCATGGAATTAGATCAATAAGTGTTTTGGATTCTGATCTAAGTTGTTGCTACACCAATTCAATAATCAATTCAACAATAGGAGGTGAATTCGAAGCTAATCATTGCATTAGTTTTTGGGTTTTTGATGTTCCTGAGGTGCTTATTATGATTCTAATTTAGATCTGATTTGGAATCAAAATTTGTATTATATTGATGTACAAAAAAGTTACAAATCAATTTGATACAAAAATTTCAACAATATGCAACAATTGGTTCATGTTCTACATGGTTCTAAGGGGGGGTTTTCATGGGTTTATTTGCTGAAATTTCAGTTCAGCAAATATACAAGTTGCATAGCATTTTGTACAAATCCTTTCTGCAGCAAAAAGATCCCTTTAGCATCTTCAGACAGCTTGTTGTTCGAGTTCCTTGATGAGGCTAACACAAGATCTACGGATAACTTGTTGTTTCTTATCCGTTGATGAGCACAACAACATCAAACAACATCTTAGTGCAGCCCAAATTAGCCTAATAACATCATTCCAACACCCAAATGAGCATATGAACCTCTCAAATCCGTAGCACAAACCAAACTTTAGTGCAGCCCCTGCACTTAGCCAAAACTAGAAACCACCAAATTACCTTCAAACAACATCCAAAAAACACCCAAACTGACCCAAAACCACATCAAAAATGCAGTCCTTGCAGCCCCTGCACTAAGCACTTTAGTGCAGCCCCAAACAAACCATAATCAGCCCGTAAATACACATCAAACAGCCTCTATGCAGCCTGCACTCAACCTCATCAAAACCAAGCAAAATCAGCCTCCAAATCACCTTTGAATCACATCAATACCGAGCCAAAACAGCAGCCCTGCAAACCATCATATTCCAAACCAAAGCAACCCCTTAATCCTCATCAAAACATCATCAAAACAGCAACAAAATAGCAGCTATTTAAGGTGCAAAACAGCAGCTAAAAGGCTGCGTTTCGGCACCAATTTAAACAACATTTTTGCTGTGTTTCAGCAGCTAAATCAGCAACCTTCTAACAGCTTGAACAGCAGCATTTTAACAGCAAATTGAGCAGCTTAACAGCAGCAAAATGGGTGGAATTTTAGCAACAGATTCTGCAGCAAATTGACATTACAAAGTGCTTCATTTGTGCAGAATGTTAGCAACAACAACACAACAAAAGGGGTCGATTTGGATCTGCACAAAGGAGCTGGGTTTTAGCACACTTGGTGCGCCCCCTTTGGGCTGCACTTGTGCAGAATGTGCAGCAGCAAATCAGGGTGTCAAAAGCATGTTTTGGGCAGTGTTTTAGCATCAAAATAACAACAAATGAACATGAAAGGAGCTGCATTCATTCATCAAAGAAGCAGCAGCCCGTGCAGCTCAAAACATCACCTGATGCGCCCATTGTAATGGTTTGGTGCGCCCCTTATGTGGGCTGCATCTTCTGGGTAGCTTCTGCATGGTTCTAACAGCAGCAAACAACATCACCTAATGCATCAAGAACAGAAAACAAAAACCTCAAACCTCACCAAAATAGTTGCTTCAAGAACACGCTTCCGCAACAACAACAACAAAAAAAACAACATGGATCAACTATTCAACAAAATGGCATCAACAAGGAACATCAATATCAAGTTTCAATTTTTAGGATCGGAAATCTACAATTTAGGGGGAGTATTGTTGGGTTTCGACCAACAAGAATAAATTGAAGATTTCCAAGTCAATAGAAAAGTCAACATAGAAGATGAAGAATTGAAGCTTGAATTCAACAAGAGTCAACATTATTAGTCTAGGGTGTATTTTGTAATTATTATAAATGCTAGATTAGTATAAATAGCAATACTTATCATCATTTGTATGTAGATGGTTTACCACCAAGTATGGGAATCACATTCCATCACCAACATCTTATCATCATCCTTCATGGATGATGAATTCATCATCAAATCAATAAACAACAAGCATTAAACACTTTTGTGTTCATCATTATTGAATTTTAGCATCTAATCATCAAATTTTGTTCATATCAATTTGAATCCTAAGATCCAAGCTCAACGATCCTGTTTAAACCGGGAACACACAATTGGTATCAGAGCTGGAGTTGATGGATTCATATTGATTTTGATCAGATTTCATGGTTAGATTGCTAAAATTGGTGGAGATTTGAAGAAAACTTGGAGAAAAAGTTAGTGTGTTCTTCACTAGATCTATGGATTTGAAGGTCAATCTGATGAAATCAATATTAATTTGATGTTATCTAATCATTTCTATGATAGATTCATCAATTGGAAGGCAAATCAATCAAGTTTGAATCAATTTGATTAGATTTTGGGTTTCTAGTAGCATATGAACACTTACACACACTAGTGTGTGTGTTCTTGGTGTTTTCAACAAATTTTCAGATCTAGAGCATGGAATTAGATCAATAAGTGTTTTGGATTCTGATCTAAGTTGTTGCTACACCAATTCAATAATCAATTCAACAATAGGAGGTGAATTCGAAGCTAATCATTGCATTAGTTTTTGGGTTTGTTCCTGAGATGCTTATTATGATTCTAATTTAGATCTGATTTGGAATCAAAATTTGTATTATATTGATGTACAAAAAAGTTACAAATCAATTTGATACAAAAATTTCAACAATATGCAACAATTGGTTCATGTTCTACATGGTTCTAAGGGGGGGTTTTCATGGGTTTATTTGCTGAAATTTCAGTTCAGCAAATATACAAGTTGCATAGCATTTTGTACAAATCCTTTCTGCAGCAAAAAGATCCCTTTAGCATCTTCGGACAGCTTGTTGTTCGAGTTCCTTGATGAGGCTAACACAAGATCTATGGATAACTTGTTGTTTCTTATCCGTTGATGAGCACAACAACATCAAACAACATCTTAGTGCAGCCCAAATTAGCCTAATAACATCATTCCAACACCCAAATGAGCATATGAATCTCTCAAATCCGTAGCACAAACCAAACTTTAGTGCAGCCCCTGCACTTAGCCAAAACTAGAAACCACCAAATTACCTTCAAACAACATCCAAAAAACACCCAAACTGACCCAAAACCACATCAAAAATGCAGTCCTTGCAGCCCCTGCACTAAGCACTTTAGTGCAGCCCCAAACAAACCATAATCAGCCCGTAAATACACATCAAACAGCCTCTATGCAGCCTGCACTCAACCTCATCAAAACCAAGCAAAATCAGCCTCCAAATCACCTTTGAATCACATCAATACCGAGCCAAAACAGCAGCCCTGCAAACCATCATATTCCAAACCAAAGCAACCCCTTAATCCTCATCAAAACATCATCAAAACAGCAACAAAATAGCAGCTATTTAAGGTGCAAAACAGCAGCTAAAAGGCTGCGTTTCGGCACCAATTTAAACAACATTTTTGCTGTGTTTCAGCAGCTAAATCAGCAACCTTCTAACAGCTTGAACAGCAGCATTTTAACAGCAAATTGAGCAGCTTAACAGCAGCAAAATGGGTGGAATTTTAGCAACAGATTCTGCAGCAAATTGACATTACAAAGTGCTTCATTTGTGCAGAATGTTAGCAACAACAACACAACAAAAGGGGTCGATTTGGATCTGCACAAAGGAGCTGGGTTTTAGCACACTTGGTGCGCCCCCTTTGGGCTGCACTTGTGCAGAATGTGCAGCAGCAAATCAGGGTGTCAAAAGCATGTTTTGGGCAGTGTTTTAGCATCAAAATAACAACAAATGAACATGAAAGGAGCTGCATTCATTCATCAAAGAAGCAGCAGCCCGTGCAGCTCAAAACATCACCTGATGCGCCCATTGTAATGGTTTGGTGCGCCCCTTATGTGGGCTGCATCTTCTGGGTAGCTTCTGCATGGTTCTAACAGCAGCAAACAACATCACCTAATGCATCAAGAACAGAAAACAAAAACCTCAAACCTCACCAAAATAGTTGCTCAAGAACACGCTTCCGCAACAACAACAACAAAAAAAACAACATGGATCAACTATTCAACAAAATGGCATCAACAAGGAACATCAATATCAAGTTTCAATTTTTAGGATCGGAAATCTACAATTTAGGGGGAGTATTGTTGGGTTTCGACCAACAAGAATAAATTGAAGATTTCCAAGTCAATAGAAAAGTCAACATAGAAGATGAAGAATTGAAGCTTGAATTCAACAAGAGTCAACATTATTAGTCTAGGGTGTATTTTGTAATTATTATAAATGCTAGATTAGTATAAATAGCAATACTTATCATCATTTGTATGTAGATGGTTTAACACCAAGTATGGGAATCACATTCCATCACCAACATCTTATTATCATCCTTCATGGATGATGAATTCATCATCAAATCAATAAACAACAAGCATTAAACACTTTTGTGTTCATCATTATTGAATTTTAGCATCTAATCATCAAATTTTGTTCATATCAATTTGAATCCTAAGATCCAAGCTGAACGATCATGTTCAAATCGGGAACACACAACGATGAGTACTTTGGCAAAAGTATCAGCACACTTACTTTTTCAATTCTTGTATTGATTAAGGTTCGATTAGATATGACATTATGTAACCCACACTTAGACTTAGAGAGTCTGACCCTCGTCAAGATATGCAAGCAAGCACTTTTACTCAACTTAAAAACCTGACATATATGTATAACCAGATCTCATGTTTAGGGCAATGATAGAATCATCATAGTAAAACCATTTGATAATCTTCGAGAAAACCACCATGGATGAACCATTAGGTAATCTCCGAATCCGTTTTATAAAGAAATAGATAGAGATGATTCATAAAAATCATAGGACATCCATTTTGGACTTTTGAAAGGACTGTGCACATTGGCATCTTTTGCATCAGGTGAGAATATCCAGGTCTGTAATGACTTACAACAGAGGATACCTCATCACTTCAGGTCTATGATGACTCATAACAAAGAAGTGAACAGATGCGGTAAACAGATCTCACGGTTATTCATATCACCACCAGGTGTGAGTTTGTGAATTGACAAGCAATCAATTAGAAAGGTCAACACCACTCATTAGTACTAAGATGGATACACACAAATGCATAATGATTTAGTTAAATCACAAGAATCTACTTTTTCAGTATAATTGCTTGAGTTTACCCGCACATCAAATCTGATCACGTCAGACTTTATTAACGAGTGAAGTATGCAACTAATTAAAACTAATGTACTATCATTTCTCACATATTGCAATAGCAGATTCAATCCTAAAATAAGAAATGAACAACGAACTATATTTTTGTATTTTCATTTTATATTTTACTTTTGATTTTGCAATTTTCAGTTTTGTATTTGCTTTTTCTTTTAGCACACACACACAATATGTATATCAGGCAGTCAACTTTGACAGTTTCGCTTTTAATTTTCTTATTAAAAAGAAGGGTGGGTTTTTTTTTTTCATTTTGAGGAGTCAAAATTAGTTTTCAACATAGTTAATAAGACCAATAGACTCAACCAATTACTTAAACCTTCCTGGTAAAAATGCTTTTGTAAAGAGGTCAGCCAATTGTTTCTCAGTTGATATTTGAATCAAAATGATTAAACCTTTATCAGAGTTATCTCTGAGAAAATGATATCGAATTTCGATATGCTTTGTTTTTGAATGTTGGACAGGATTAGCTGTTATAAACATAGCAGCTGTGTTATCAATGTAAATAGGGATTTTAAAAAAATTGAACCCGTAATCCAGCAGTTGGTTTTGTAACCAAAGGATTTGAGAACATCCTACTGATGTAGCTATGTACTCAGCTTCTGCAGTTGAGACTGAGACATTTGTTTGTTTCTTACACTGCCATGAGACTAATCTGGGACCCAAAAACTAACAACCACCCGTTGTAGATTTACGATCTTGGCAACATCCCCCATAATCACTATTAGTATATCCATGTAATTCAAAGTTTCCTTCATAAGGATACCATAACCCTAGAGCCGGTTTTCCTTTGAGATATCTGAATATACGTTTGACAGCGATAAGATGAGATTCCTTTGGGTCTGATTGATACCTGGCACAGACACAAACAACATACATGATATCAGGTCTAGATGCAGTAAGATACATCAAAGATCCAATCATAGATCTGTATAGAGTTTGGTCAATTGATCTTCCTTTCGGATAAGGATCAATCTTGGTGTTAACGTTAGTTGAAGTTCTGATTGATTGACAATCTTGCAGTTTAAATTTTTTTAAGAGCTTGTCAATAAATTTCTCTTGATTGATAAAAATTCCATCTGCAGACTGTTTCACTTGTAATCCAAGGAAAAAGTTTATTTCTCCCATAGAACTCATTTGGAAATGAGATTTCATGATCTCTTCAAATTCTGAGCACAATTTCTAACTTGTAGAACCAAATATGATATCGTCCACATACACTTGAACACATAAGAGATCATCCGCATCCTTCTTTATGAATAAAGTCGGATCAATTTTCCCTCTTGTGTATCCATGTTGGATCAAATGCTGTGACAATGTATCATACCGGATTCTAGGAGCTTGATGTAGACCATATAAAGCTTTGCTTAGCTTCTACACACGATGAGGGAATTCAGCATCTTCAAAACCTTGAGGTTGCTTGACATACACGTCATCTGAGATTGGTCCATACAAGAAGGCACCTTTGACATCCATTTGGTACACCTTGAATTTCATATATGAAGCATATGCTAGGAAGACACGAATTGCTTCAAGTCTTGCAACTAGAGCAAACACTTCATCATAATCAACTCCTTCCTCTTGGGTGTAACCTTGTGCTACTAGCCTTGCTTTGTTTCGAACAACAATTCCTCGATCATCTGATTTGTTTCTGAACAACCATTTTGTGCCAATGGCATTTTCTCCTTCAAGCAAATCCACAAGCTTCCACACTTCCTGTTTGCGGAACTGTAGTAACTCTTCTTGCATAGCCTCAATCCAACTATTGTCCTGTGGCGCATCAGAGATGTTTTTAAGAACAATTTGAGATAGAAAACACGAGTATAAGCAAATGTTTGCTTGCTTGGAATGACTTCTCGTTGTTCTCTCATTCAAAGGACCAATAATCTGTGATATAGGATGTTTCTTGTGAATACGAGATGTTGGGATCTCATCTTCTTGAACATTCACATCAAGATTAGTCTGGTTCAAGTTGGAAAGCTGATGCAACAGGTTTGAAGAATGTGGAGTAAAATTCGAAACTTGAGTCGGTGAGTTGATAAAATAATCAAGCTTGTCATTAACATCTACATCTCTAGATACAGATGAAGCTTTAGATACAGATGAAGTTCCAGACTCAGGTAGTAGAATTTCTGGTCCATCATTAGGAATAGGTTGAGAAACATTTGAATTTTGAGAAACATGATGTTGTTCTTGAGCTTGTTGATCATGAGATTCTAAACTGAATACAGGATCTTTAACAAATGAGAAGAATGGATAGTCTGGGCTTGAATCATCCATATCATCAGAATCTAAATCATCACTGAAAGATCCAAGATCTCCTACTTGTTTCCTATTGATACAAGAAGATTCAAACAGGTTAGAATTGAATGAGTTTGACAGAGAATCTAAATCAAATAACCAAGCTGGACCATTTACAACTGATGGAAATGAATTTTCAACTAATTTAACGTTAAAAGTTTCAATGATAACATTCTTCCTAGAGTTATAAACTCTAAATGCTTTTGAAACTGACGAATATCCAAGAAAAAATATATCATCAGATTTTGCTTCAAATTTTCCAAGCTGATCATTTGAGTTTAAAATCAAAACCGAACAACCAAAAGATTTAAGAAAATCTATGTTTGGTTTCCTGCCAAACATCAACTCATAAGGAGTTTTCTGTTTATCTTTCACCAATCGTGTACGATTCTGAACAAAACACGCAGTTGATATGGCTTCATCCCAGAAAGTGATTGGAATCATTGCATCTGCTAACATTGCACGAGCTGCCTCAATCAAAGTTCTGTTCTTCCTTTCTGCAATTCCATTTTGTTGTGGATTTCTAGGAGCACTGAAGTGATGAGCGATCCCTTTTTCCTGCACAGAACATGTCAACATTAGCGTTTTTAAATTCTGTTCCATTATCACTTCGAATGATTTTTACTTTTTGATCAAGTTGATTTTCTACTTTAATGATAAACTCTTTTAATAATTCAGCCGTTTCAGATTTAGCATGCAAAAAGAAAACCCAATAAAATCTTGTAAAGTCATCAATGATAACTAAACAATAAAATTTCTTTCCAATACTTTGCACGTTTACTAGACCGAATAGATCCATGTGCAACATCTGTAGATGCTTAGAATTTGAGTTTATCAGCTTGGACTTATAAGTGGCTCTGTGTTGCTTCCCTTTCAAACATGCTTTACAGAGATCTGATGTAGCAAACTTCTTTGTTGGAATGCCTACTACATGATTTCTTGCAGCAAGCTTGTTCATGTTTTTGAAGTTGGAATGCCCGAGACGTCTATGCCAAAGCTGGCTTTCATCATTTGATGCTTGAGCAAATAGGCAAGTTGTTTCTGTTGAAGGATCTACTTGAGACATATCTAGCTTGTAAACATCTCGATCACGAACAGCTTTAACAACCACCCATTCCTTGCTAATCTGAAAACCTAGCTTTAAAATATAACAGTAAGAGTCATCAAATAAAGAAGAATATGATTTATCACAAATTTGGGAAACGCTTAAAAGATTAAAGTTCAACTGAGCACAGTAGTTGACTTTATCAAAGCTAATAATCCCATTTGATACCGTTCCTTCTCCGGTAATCTTTCCACCTGCATCATCTCCAAAAGCTACATGCATACCATCTTTTGTCTTAAAGTCTTGAAGTAAGGCATGATTGCCTGTCATATGCCGGCTACACCCACTATCAACATACCACGTGTTTATTGGTCTTCTTAGGCGTACCTGCATTTCAAAGACATTTAAGTTGAGTTATCAACCCAAGCCTAGATGGTCTTGGCTTGCCATACTTATCAACAATGGTAAATTGCTTAAAATGGAGTTTATTCACGTCAGGTTTCGTTTGATATTTAGGATTATCAATTCCTCTTCTAACAAATTTTTGATTATCTTTACTTTGTTTAATCCTCAAAGCATTGAAACGATTTTCAAGATCCTCATCAAGAAATTTTGAACCATCAACTGAAATATTCTTAGAAAAATTTTGCTTGTTAAATGTTCCATTGTTCATTCTCATAGGTCATGGAATGAAATTTCCTTGTGTGTACTGCTTTGTTCTCACAGTATAATGATCATCATAATCAGAATTGATTCTTCTGAGAGATCTCAAGCCTAAGAAAGGTTGTTGTGATAAACCTTGAAAACCATTATTTTGATTTCTTTGAAATCTTGGATTAACATATCCGTTCCTTGGCGAGTTCTTTCTGAAGTAACAATCTTTAGTATTATGATTCCTTTCATCACACAAGGCACAATATTTGTTGAAATAACAATCAGCAGTTGAGTGATTTGTCATATCACAAATGTGACAGTACTTATTAAAGTAACATTCAGATGTGTTATGATTATACATATCACATATGTCACAGTACCTTTGTGGAGATTTAAACAACCGATGATTAACCCTAGATGTGGATGCCACATTTGATCCTTGTTTAGATTTAGGAATAGGCATGTTAATCTGTTGTTTTTTATTTGAGAGTTTGTGCTTTTGATTTTTAGGTTTTGGTTTTTGAACATTTTCACAATTCTTTGACTCCTTAGACACAAATCTTTTATGAACAGCAGAAGACTTAGGACCTGAACCTATTTTTAGATCAGAGTTAGATTTGATCTTTGGTTTTGATGTCATTTCAGGGATTGTGTTCATGTCAAAAGTTCCTGCTGACACAAACTGCATAGGTTTAAATTGATTTGATTGATCGGTTCTTTGAGTTTGAGAATTTTTTGCTTTAGCATTTGTTTTTCTCCTTCTTTGATTTCTTGTTCTTGATGATATTTTGTTGCTTTAGGATGGAATTGAATCTTGAGAAGATTCTTTTTCAGATTCTTTAAGTTTTTGATCATTTTGGTTTGATTCATAAGAACTTGAATTATCGGAACATGAAGTATCTGATTTTAATTTCTCTTCTTTAGTTTTCCATTTCTTTTTATCATTGATTTCAATGACTTCTTCAACACTTTTCCATAACACACTCATTTGATCCTTTGGGAACAAACAACTTCTTGTTCTTTGGTCGAGGCTCATAAGATTTAACTTTTATCGGATGACCATTTTTGTTCTTTTCTGAGTCTTGTTCCTCAAAGATTTCAATATTTATCCTTTCAATTTCGTTCTCTTCATTAGATTGAACATTCATTTTCTTTTCATGAAAGGCTTTGAGCTTTGCTTTATTTTCAGGTGAGTGATCATGAGTATTAAAGTTCTCTGGCAAGGTGTTTGAGATTGATTCAGGCATAGGTTCATGTGTGAAACCTAGACCCGTTTTATCTTTGTCCTTTCTACCATTTATCAATTGTTCAACAATAGTTTTTGAACTTTTTACTTTTGCAAGATCAACCTGAGTTGCAGCATGTGCCAATTTCTCTTGTTCTAGAGTTTTAGTCATCTCTTCAAGTTGCCTTTTTACTTGTTCAAGTTCTTTTAGAGTTTTGTTCCATGATGTTTGAAGAGATATGATTTTGTCATCAGAGATTTTATAATCAGCTTTGAGTTTGTTGTACATTAACTCTTCTTGTTTGAGTTTATCACATATTTTGAACGAGTATGTTCTGTAGTGTTCTACTTGCTCAAAACATGCTTTAGTGCATATTTTTTCTCTTACTTCCAATGGGATTTCAGGATACGAATATGAAGTCTCAGTATCAGATGATGAATGTTCAACCTTAGGTTGTTCTGACTGTGCCATGAGAGCAACTTCTTCTGAATCTTCCTTTGGATCAGATTTGTCACTCCAGTCATAGCCTTCATCATTGTCTGAATCATCATTTGCCTTTGGATCATTGTCTTCTGACCAGTCTTCATTATTAATCTCAGCAATAAGTGCTAAACAAGAAGTGAGATCAGCGGTAAACTGTTCTGCATAAGCACTCCAGTCATAACCATCCTTAATGCTAACAACTAGAGCTTTATTTGGCTCTTCAGTTGTCTTTAATTCTTCTTTTAGTTCTGGCATTGGAAGACTTTGATATGGCTTCTGAAATGTCTTCTGAGACTGTTGATGATATCTTTGACTGTTAGAGCTAGTTTGACCATTGCCTCCTTGAGTTCTTGAAGCTTTGCATTCTCTTGAAAAGTGGCCATAGCTATTATAGTTGAAACACCTTGACTTTGACTTATCAAAGCCAACTTTTTTGTTTGCACTTGGCTTATAGTTTCTGTTCACATAAGAATGTTTTTTAGTCCTATAAGCTATCATTACCATTTGCTAGCTCAAATCCATCTCTTCTACATCATCAGGATCCATCTCAAATAAATCCTACAAAATCAAATCAACTTGAGTTAAGTGACTACCTTGATAAGCTTGAAAGCTTGCCATAAAAGTAGTAAAAACAGATTTTGACTCTTCATCTTGTAACAGGATATTTATGACATCTTTAACTTTGCTAGGTTTAACAGAGTTAGAAGATTGAGTCTCAGTTTGAGATTTAGGCATTTGAGTTTTAGGAGGAGACTGAGGTTGATTTGTATAGACAGGAGCACTTGTGTAGGTCGAGCCAGTAAAGAAGCCGGCTCCAACAAACAAATCACCCTCATCTTTTGGAGAGCTGTCATCTTTAGCCACAAATGCATTCTCCACTGTGTTAGCTGGAGATGCAACATACTTATACTGAGATGTTGATGTAGATCTATCATTGTTTCTTGAACTCTCATCAATTTCAACTGATTCTATTTTGGCAATCAGAAGATCAAGATCCATAGGAAACTTTTATGTATGCTTCAACAAAGTGACTGTTTGCTTCCATGAAGATGGAAGAGCATTGAGAAGTCTGTCATTTAGATCTTTGAGATCATTCTTCACACCAACAGTTGACATTTCAATAATAAGTTGTACAAATCTGTTCATCATTTGATTTATAGTTTCTCCAGAAAGATGCTCAAACAATTCCAATTGTCTTTTGAGTTTCTGCCTTTTAAGATCTTGTATTTCTTTACCACCTTCACAAATTATCTTTAAAGCTTTGTACATGGTATACCCGGTTTGATAACTATCAAGTCTTGTCAGCACCTCCAAAGGTAAACCCTTGCACATCAGTGAATAAGCTTTAATATCATTCTTTACTTTCTTCAGATCATCACCATGTAAACCATCTTCAGGATAAGGTTCTTGAGAGTCTTTGGTGTAAACAAATCCTCTGTCAGAACCATCTAATGTAACAGGAATATGTGGTCCTTTCTCTATTGACTTCCATAGATCAGTATCAATAGAGTTTAGATGATGTTTCAATCTGAGAGACCAGTTCTTGAAATCAGCTCTGTTCTTCAACTTAGGAACTCTTTTCTCAGAATCTTCAGACTTAGCCATTTTAAGTTTTGAATTTAAGAAAATAAACTATTTTTGTTGTTTTTAAAGTTTGAAATAAAACAAAGAAATGACAGTATTTTTGGATTTTAGTTTTTAAGAAAATTTTCTAAGTGTTGAATGAAAAGTCTGAATTCTGATGCGCCTGAATAGTTGTGAAATGCCCATTTTGAACTTGAACACCTAAGGGAATGCCTTAGTAGAATTCTGAAACGCCCAACTGAAGATGCGCCTGAACAGTTGTCAAACGCCTGAACAGTTGTCAAACGCCTGGGTACTTAGTCAAATTTTCTAAATTTTCAACTGAAGCGCCCAAACAGTCTTCAAACGCCTAGAATTCTTAGGTTTCAAAAACGTCCACACAGTGGTAAAACGTCCAACTCTGAAACGCCCAAACAGTGTTGATGCGCGTAAACACTTGAGCAATTTTCAGATGATTTTAACACTCCAAGCGTCTAATTCATCATATTCATAACAACCTGATCTTATCAAATTCTTCAAAACTTGATTAATTGATCTGAAAACTTTCAATCAGGTAGTATATACACCGATAATCAATCCTCAATCATCAATTCTCTCAATTAACAACAATAAATCTGAATTTCTGTTTGAATTTGAGTTCGAATACGAAGAACAGTTTCGCACACAAATCTGATGAAAATTCAGATCTGAATGTGTGAAATCACTCAATTGTGATTCAATTCATATTTCTAATGATGAAACACAACTGAAATCAACAATTAATTGATCAATTGCTATCAAACACAGATTCAAGTGATTCACAGAGCTTAAAAGTTGATTTTAAGCTTCAAATCACTGAACCGAAAGCTCTGATACCATTTGATAGGTTCAAATGGATCGATCTGTGTTGATGTTATGATGCAATTATCAATTTTATGAACAATGTAATCAAACAAATGCAAATACTTCAAAAATTCATAGAGTTTTCATTGAAAGTAATGCAAACGAATACAATATACAATGAGTGAGTTCTAACAGTATTCTCTCGAAAAGTCAACTTGCACAAAATACATAATATCTTATTTATACTAACAATGAAAACTAAGGAACATATATTTACAAATAAGTCCCTATACTATGACAAAACAAAATATAAAGACTAAATGCTAATCTTCAAGAGCTCCAACATTTTTTTAAGTCTTACACATCAAAACATTAAATTAAAGCCTTTCATAGTATCATAAAATAATTAATACCTTAATTAATAGGATATCCTATATATGGTTGATCGTTTCAATTCGATACTCAAACATTTTAAGGTAAGGTTCTTTTGGATAAAACTTGTATCATATCATACTCAAACTCGTTTTTACAATTCAAATCATTACAAACTCATTTTATTTGAAAATTTAGAACATAGAACACAAGTTTTTTATTCATTCATTATAAAAGCCCTCTCATTTTGTCATACACAACCATTAAATTAGTTTAAGACAATAGTAGTACGGTAGTGGATGCATTGATGTACAAACCCGTTCAAGTCCGGTTATGGATTTAGGCGATCGAAATCCAACTCATTCATGGGGGTAGACGTCTTTATTGTTGGTTGTGGACTCTTGTATTGTTTATCTTTTCCATAAATTGTTTACTTTTGAATTATACATCTCTACTTATACTTATATGCTTTAAAAATCTATGTTTCTCACCAATGTTATGTTGACTCGTTTTCTTTACATGTTTTCAAGTAACTAGACTAGGGTTTCAAAACTTGCTCACTTAGGATGCTTGGACATAATTTCAATAAAAAATTTATCTTTTTTGTTTATTTGTGGTTTTTGAACAATGACATAATCTTGATATTTGAAAACTATAATTAATGCCTTAGTATTTTTATCATAGCGTGTGTAATGACAATATTCGATTTCGTTGCACCCGAGCATTTCCGCTTTAGCCGGGGTGTGACATATAATCTTTGGGCGAAATACATGCTTGTATTTGCTTTAATGTACAAATTACAAATTCAATATCATGCTTACTTTATGCAATGCATTTATTACAGTGTGTAGATTACATGTGGCATGTTATTATCATATAATACTCTAATTTTCATTCTCACAGCCATCTAACTCATGGATTTACTTAAAAAAATGAATAAATATAGATTGTCCTATTGGATTATGCAAACTCTACTTGCTATCAACTATATCGTTAAATGAATGCTTATATTCAATCAAGTACCATTCCGATGTGATAAGGCTTTGGCTTTGGGGCAAATTCATGTGAGTAGTCTTGGTTGTGGACGTGTATAGATTGCATTTATTTTACTTGTTGCACTTGCTTAGTAAACGTTTTTATAATATTCGTTTAATTGAGTCTCAAACCTACTAACTCACCAACCTATTTGGTTGACCCTTTTATGCATTATACTTTAAGAAACAACTAAGTAGCCAAAAAATAATATCTAGCCGGGACTACTCACAATGTGCGACAATGGCACAGTAAGACGCTGGCAATAACTTTAGGGTTTAAAATTTTTACTTCAAATAATACTAGATGACATAAACTAGTAAAGAAATTGATTTGTAGTTATTCTAACCGTAACCAATGAACACTAAATCAATTAGTTTGGGAGTAGTCAACCTATGGCTTTTCAAAATGAAGATCATGACTTCGAATCTCACTTGATTCAATATGTTTCAAGTGGACCATGATACCATAGTGGGTTTTTGGGTAGTGTGTTTTCCCTGAAATGATGGATGGGTCGGGTCACCAACGATCTATGTATCTGCAGACGTGAGTGTGTTTCACCAATGAGTTTATCCTGGTAATCAGGCTTAAAAAATATTCTTTATGCGTTACAAAGAAATTTATTCTAACCGTACTTTTTGGTGTTAAGTAGAGTTAATGTAGTTGGGTGTGATGCATGTTTTGAGTTCCCAATCATCTTTTTGGAATGGAGAAAGAAGCATAAGATTGTGGAAACTGAAATGAATATCTTTGTGGCGCCATGACTTTGTCCCGCGCTCTTCTAAGCAAATAGGATACTCCGACCACAGCCACCGCCGCCGCCACCATCACCACCACCACCACCACCATCACCACCGTCATCCACTTCGTTTTGATGGGATCCCTCCATTTTCATCATCATCAGCACCAAAGCTTCTTCATGACCCCAATTCCATTTCCCAGAGCATCCACCACAACTACGCGTTGTCTACGCTCCATCTTCTACAAGTGTTTCTCCACCTCTTCCTCTAAACTCCGCACCACTGCCAAACTCAAGGCCATAGATAGGGTTTCTGCTGATGAACTCAAACAGCAGTGGTTGAATTCTCTCAATTGCCCCCCTCTTCTCCAACCCCAAAATCACGATGAGATTAGTTCGAATAGTGACGATTCACCCTGGGTTATTGGGATTGACCCTGATGTTTCAGGTGCATTGGCAGTCTTGAAGACGTATGATTTGGGTGCCTCTGCACAGGTACTTTTCATTGCTTGATAGTTTACCTATGCAACTTTACATCTTTTGAGAAATATACACATATAGCATCTTGTTAAATTGACATATTTTCATGCTTACTCGTTGATGCCATAGAGGAATCATCTTCATTATGTCATGGACATGGACCTGGCGATTTTACGGCACAAACAACTAAAGCAACGGTTTTAGGCCTTTTAACTTTTAGGTTCCCGAAATGAAGAAAAAAAGGCTTTTATAATATTTTAAGCTGCAAATATATATAGAAACCATCAATTTTAGTGTTTTTAGGGAAAATGAAAAAAGATAACAAATTGAAGGTTAACTTATGGGATTCTTGTGCTTCTTTCTCTTTTTTTTTTTTTTGATGTATGAGAGTGTTGTGAAGAAGAAGAATGTGTTGATGGAAAGCATAATATGGTTACACATACCAATTTGTGTTTGAGATAATTTTTTTATAATTTTTTATATGATAGAATAGGTATGTTTTTTCTTTTACAAAAAGGGCCCGATTTCATAGTTTGCTTTAGGCCCCAAAATATGTTTAGTTGCCCCTGGTTACTGAGTGTAACCATTGCAATGTTATTATATGAGCAATAAATATGGGGTTTATAGACCAGATGGGCTCACTCATCCACTAGGCTAGTCTTTGGGGAACGAGTTCTCTTGCTAGTCCATAACATATTGATTATGCTTTATGCGCCCCTACCTGGCTACCTGTTCCGTAACTGTAACAAGCTTTGAAATCAAGGGTCAAATTATAATTACTTCGTTCCAAACTTTTCTTTTGAACAGTATGGCTTTATAAGTTCTTTAATGTTATGATTGCTGCAGTTAAGTATAGATGCCACATTCTTGATTTATAAGTGAATTATACTTGAAGTGGATTCAGGTCCAGGTTTGGTGGTTTATATTGGTTTGTATGTTTCAGGTATATGATTCTCCTAACGTGAAAGTGTTGATAGGCAACCGTATACGTCGTCGTATGGACGCTAAGGCTATGGTTGAGTTACTTCAGAGTCTTAGTATTCCACTTGGTATGTTCATGAAAATATTCATTTAATATGAATTTAGACTTTATTTAATTGTGGTTAACATTGATAGTTGCATCAACAGTTTATCCTAAACATGGGAAATTGGGAATTTCCTAACCAATTTACTTATGGATGGGTTGACTTTTGTTATTTTATTTGGACAGCAAACTGCTAAAACATAAACTTAGCTTAAGGGGAAATTGGGTGGAACTAGTAGAAAAAATACCTTTTAATGCAAGAAACTGCTAAATTATTTAAATAAGAAGTTTGATTAATATAAAAATAATAGAATGAATCTTTGTAATTATCTTTGACAAACTTTACTTGTAAGAACTATATATTCTGGACAAATAATATTTCGGGTCCAATCCAACCCGTGCAAAAGGTCCCGAAACCTGACTATTGCGTCACATCTAGTTTATAGTTATGCTAACATTCAGTTATGTGTAGTTATGTATGTTGTATATAGTTAGTATTAAGATATGTTTCGTGCTCTTCTTAGAGCATAATTATATGTTTTGTTGCATAATAGTGTATAAGGGAACTCTAACAGAATGTTAATCTTGCTAGAATTTTATGGAGATTACCACTTTATATAGTTTCCTTTTCTAAAACTTATTTTTTCATATATATAGCCATAACCTCTCAAGCTGATATGATGATTATATTAAATGTTTGATGCGACTTCGTTAACTTTGCATCAGGAACAACTGCATATATAGAACAATCACTTCCATATCCAGGAGACGGGAAACAAGTTAGTTTTTCAGCATTGTCCTTTAGTTATTAATTGCTCTGCCAAGGCAAAATGATATTAGGCTTCTCTTCTTATTTCCATAAGGAGATGTTTGGATGTGCCCTTTTAAACTGATTATTGTAATTTGCAGTCATGATAATCAGAGTTTATCGTTGAATGCAATTCTGCTTTTGTTTATGTGATTATTTGGGGTTCAATACGAGTTTTGGATAGTTAGCTTTATACCTGGTTCGATAAAACTGTTTATCTGTTGGCAAAATGAATATATCTATTCACCTCTACTTTTAACCCAACTTAATAGGATTTTAGACCTGCCTCGCAGAATGTCATTCTTTCACTACTATGTCAAATTTGGTCATTTTATCTATTAATTCCTATAATAGTAAGAAGTTTTAAATACTCAGGTCTGCTTATATTATTATCAAAACTTCAAAGTTCAAACAATAGAAGAACATCCAAACACTATCTTCAACAAGGCGTCTATGAAAACACAAATCCAAACACCCTCCTAATTCCCAAAAACTTGTTTTTATGAGGTTTGAAATCTTTAGGGATGGTGGAGTGGTGGATTTAATTATGGGCTATGGATCGGGGTCCTCGTTGCGTCTGGAGTTTCTGTTGTCCCTGTGCCATCTGTGCGTTGGAAGCAGGAATTCAAACTGTCTGGAAATGGCAAAACGAAGGTTAGTCTGCTTCTAAACATTTACAAAAATATCTGAACACATAATTGAAACAATTTTCAAAAGAAGGAATCCAGAGCATCAAGAAACCACATCTGGTGATGAGGGTGCTAAGGCCAGGCTTATGACCCCGTCTCAACCCAAAGAACTAGACCAAGTGCTTCTTCAGCCATTCTTAAAAAATATTTTTACTAAAGATCGTTGTTCCATTGTAACATTGTGATGTTGGCAGGACGATAGCAGAGCAGTTGCATGCTCCCTATTTCCAGCATTAAGTTCATCACTAAAGAGGAAAAAGGATCATGGTACTTTCCTCGTCATGATTACCAAACTATGTTATTAGAAGGCTTGTGCGTTTCAATATATATTGGATGATTTTATTTGCAGGCCGGGCTGAAGCTTTGCTGATTGCTGCATACGGAAAAGGCATAAGATGGAACTCTGATTCTGAGTCGTTAATGACAATTGACACGGACAACAGTGCATCGATATTGGGTGATTGATGTACATTAACAGAAGTTGGTTAAGGAATGCTTTCATGGTAAGCAGATGCTATGTAGATGTGGCATGGGTGAGAAGGATTTTATTAAGCACATTGGTTAGTTAACATAGAGCCTTGAAAATATACTTTGAATTTGTTGTAATTTGAGGATTTACGTTTGGCGGGGTGTGCATACATTAGTTCCCATTTAGGCTGGAAGATTAAATCTTATATCTTTTTCTCAAGTAAATATTAAATCATATTTATTTATCTTATAGTTAATTATTCTATATAGGGTAAGGTTAAAACGAGAACATTTTTATTATTATATGAACTAAAACTTGTTATAATCAATCAAAATTATTACTTTTTAGTTGGTATAACGTTACTACACATATAAAAGATATTGTGGTCTTTTATGTGTATAAGTAAATTTACATATGTAAAAAAGTTAACATTTCGCAAAAAAAATATTTGTAGGAGTATTTTAAACTTGCATTAGTGTTAATTTTTTTACACTTGTAAATTTATATATATATATTAAAGATTGTAATTTCTATGTGTAATAATGTTATTTCAATAAAAAAAAATAATGAGTTTGATTGATCGTAAAGGTTTTTTTGGAAGTTCTCACAATGAAATAAGGTTTTTGATTGTACTTTTTCCTTTATAATTACTCTAGTTAATAATATCTTTTCTAATTAATTTACTAAATACTTTTGTGGTTTGTATGACTCTAGTATCCATGAGTCCGTGAGGTTTAGTAGATATGGTTGTGTATGCCTTATTTTTAGTAGTTATAATTGTGGTGCAAATAATGTTTTATTGAAATACAAAAGAATTAGAGCTAATTATGGTTTATCTATGTTTTTCGGCTAAAATATTAGATTTAGTTCATTAGTTTCGTTTTTGAATGAAAGACATTATGGTTTCAAATTTTTTATCATTTCAACCCACATGTTTAACGTCATTCATTTTTGTTGTTAATATTCTTTATGAATTGGCCAAACTACTCTTTTTTTAAAAAGAAAAAAAGAAAACTAAAAACACAAAATAAGAAAATGGTATTATTAAGCATGCTTGCCTAAAATACCTTTTTACATCTCTCCCTACTCCCATGACCTATCTATCCCTCCATTCATTCTTCCAGCACCACTGTCATTGTCAGATTCATTGCCGCAATCGAAGATCCATTGCTATGGTGATTCTCAAGAAACGCCATCCTCGCCTTCAATCACCTCCACCTCTATCTCTCTTCTAGCGAACTCTAAAAAACAACCAAGCTTATAAAGATAGTTGAAGCAACATCCATAAAGCCATTTCTCGTTTCGTTTCTTGATACCACTGTTGTCCAATTTTCATGGCTTTCATTCTTATTTTGATCAAGCACTAAAACCCCATCATCATCATTAGAATCCTGATTGCGATTATGAAGTTGATGTTGGGTGAAGGTTTGATGGAGAACGGGTGGAGAGTGGTTGATTCATTGTCAGAAGATGTTGCAATTGAAGTCAAACCACACAATTTTTTTTTTTTTTTTTGTATAAACCCAATGAACTCTCAACCTCATCATAAGGCCAAATAAAATCGACGCAGACTTCACTAGAAGTACTTAGAAGGTATTTCTTCATAAAATCAACAAAGACAGGATGAAGTTGTGGTTTTGAGTTTAGTTTCTTACAAGGGGAACTTTAGTGTTGGATTTAACAGTCCTTTACGACTCCAAAAAGAACGATCAAATTGCTTCTTTTTTTCTTTAAACACCTTTTGTAAATATCATCCCTTACATTAGGTTGAATCTGGTAACGATTCTAATGTTTTCTTTTTACAGCTATATAACAATTCTAATGTTTTCAACTCCAAAAAGGGAGTTCAATAGTTCCATTAGGTTGTAGTAAGTACTTCGACGATTTCCTTCATTTAAGATGTTGAAATCATTATAATTGAGAGCCATGGTATATAGTTATAAGACCAACCCAGAACCGTAACAATCCAGATTCATTACTGATGATGGCCGATGAGGATATTATTAACAGAAATTTTCTCCAGTTGTCCAAACCTTTAAAATCTTTCCAGTATGGTAAAAGAAATTACAACAATTACAAAAGTAAAACAAAATCGCTACATCTTTTGGTTAATAACCATTAAAAAAACCAGCAGTCATCCTTTAAGGACTGTATAAAAACATTATTTTTAGTATAATTTTCTTCTACACTGATGACTATTTCAAGAATTTCATAAAAAGTTGTTTAATTTCCCTTAAATCATACAGGCCATGGATTTAAGAATTACAAGACACTAAATAATAGATGCTTCTAAAGGGTTATATCATATATAACTCCCTGAAGATTCGAGATCACTGATTGACTCCCATCAATTTCATGGATTTGCAGTCCATGCCCAATAGCTTCTTTTGTAACCATCACATCCATCCTGCATCAACAAATTGATTATCATCCACCATCACTTTCACCAATACAACCAAACCTCCTACCGACCCGTTAGTTATAGACTATTGATTATGCTCCATGAGTTGGTCGTATTAGACATCTGAATAACACTCAAGCCCTTTTTCACTAAAGTCGATTACGGTGTTTATTTTGTAACAAACCAAGCGTTGTTTTCCAACGTGCATTTCCCAAAGCTGGACAAAAAACATATCTGCAGCCTCAACTTTTTTCATCTTTTGGTTTTTACTACTTATTTTCTCTATATACTCGACCTTACTTCGTCTGATTGCGCCTAAAAAACCAAACATTTTGTACTGAAAACCTTAGTGATAAAGACAGCAAGAAATTATAACCAAACACGTGTGACAATGACCAATTCCTCCTCTAAGTCAAGTGGCAGACAAATGGACTATGCAAAGTGTCAAGTACTAAAGTGTACAAATCCAACTAGCCATAGAAAAGTTTATGTAAAAGGTTAACCTTTAAGAGGGGTGAAGTACAATTTAATTACAATTTTTTTCACGTAGCTTATTTCATCATAGTATATATTCATCTATCATACGCATTTAAACAGCTCCGTCTTACAACTATTAGTCAAGGGATCTTCCAACTGGACAAATGATGGTCAAAGGAAAACCGTTTGAAATGAATCGGAATGGACTTCTGCCAAAAGTTAAATGTAAGCTTAGGGACCAACTTTGTAATATTAAAATATCATAAAAAAATACTAAATAACATGTCACGATATGGAGAAACTGAAGCAAAATCATATGTTGGCAGCCAAGTAAATTCTAAGGAATGTAAAAGGAACGATGCAATATGGTGTGCGATACTAGAGAAATAGTGAAAAAGTGTTAACAGGCTATAGTGATAATAGCCACACGACTAACCGTAGTAATGGGAAGGACACAACGCTGATGGTGTTTTACTTGAGCGGTGGCCCCATTGCTTGGTATAGTCAAAAACATTACACAGTATCAATTTAGAGAAGAACTTGGTGGTAATAGAACATGTAAGTAGCAAGGAACAACATGCTATTCTAACCAAAGCATCAGCAGGAATCAAGTTCATTGAAATGAGGGAACTCCTTGATGTTGAAGAGCTAAAAAAAGTGGTCAAAATTACAGGGAAGATTGTTGGGATGCATACGATCCAAGGCAAACAAGGAAACCGAATATCAGATAATGTTTAAGTTGTTTAAAGTTATCTCCTAGTTTTTCAAGTTTTAATATTCGAGCCCAATTGTGTTTCTTCTTTCCCAAATAATTTGTTTAGTATAAAAAGGAGCTAGGGTTTGATCGTTCTCCATTAATATAAACCCAAAAGAGTCGTCATCAAGTTGATCACAAAATCCCACAAGATCCAATTGTTTGTTAGCAACTTTGTATCTTACAAAATTATATGGAAGAAAAAGCCCTTGAAGAACGAGTTACTTACATTTTTGAACGAGAAATATAAGCCAATATGAATCTGCATTTCTCCTTTCCTTGTTGAGAGAGGAGTTGTTTCACTGTGTCAAAAAGTTGAGGAAGACTATTTTGCTGAAAGCTTACAAGTTGTCAAGGGCAATTTCATTAGATGTTACAAATAAAATGCAATGCACTTATATCGTACTGTCTGTTAATTCATACCATCATCTAATCTTTTAACTGAAAATATGACAAAACATGATAGCAGGATTGTCCACACTTTTACATGTTCTTGTCTTTAAAGTTTAAACAGCCAACAGTGCATTGTATGCATGCACACAAAGAAGCAGTCATATTATGTAATATTTCTTAAATAATATAATGACTAGGATATAGATGTCAGCTCCAAGAACCAGATCAAATCCCTCTGGGTGTTTTTGTAGAATATGGTTTAGCTGATCAGAGTTTCCCCAATCTAGCTTCTCTGCACTTAAGGCTGTTGACAACAATCTCAACATTAGACAACAAGTACCAAAATTACTCAAATGTAATGATCTTACCAGCACATGAATTGGGATTCTCAGAAGATTCATGAAGCTTTATATTTTTCTTCAAGATCTGAAAAAGAAAAGTTATATAAGCAGTTACAACCCAGACAAACAAGACCTACCATAATTTTGTGGCTTTGTCCATGATAATATAGTCTTGCAATCATGCCTCTAGGACTTCATCATTATGGTCAGTAAGCACTACTTCACGGCAAAATCTGCTGCAAAGTATACCAGTAACACCTGCATATGTAGCAGGCATACTGACCCATTATACTTACAAACATATAAAAGAACAAAGGGAGACAATTTCATATTCTTACAACAATAATGTGCAGACAGGCATTCTGCACAACCAAGCACAAACTACATGCAGAGTATTATAAAAAGAATTTTTTAGTAGTCGAAAAAGAAATTATTTAAAAGTCCAAGAAGAAGGTCACCTTATAAAATGCCTCTTCGAGAACATTTAATAGTGATAGATTACTATGATTAAGAATTATCTCTCTTAACCCCGACAGATTCCATCATGCTTAACTCATGTATCATATACACACACATTACCGTATTTAAGACATACATATTCATAAGAAAACCATTCTTGTTAGTTGTTCCACACTGCCATATCCTAACTTACAGACACTGCTTTGGATAGTTTAGTAATTATCCATTAATGTCATAGTGCAGACCATATACCTTAAACAGGCTCATTTTATTAATTTGAATAATAAAAGCAAAAGCAAAACACTTTGAAGAAAGAATTTCAAACATAAAACGAACAACAGAGTGTAGTCTCTGCAAAGAACTAACCTACACCAGATCCTAATTCGATCGCAGAACATCCTTGCAGAAGCTCAGCATTACTGGAAATGTATTCATTTAACAGTCTTGCACCAGGCCATACCAACTGCCCCGTCAAATCGAAATCAGCTGGCCACAAAAATTAACAGCGCACACACGATTAACGCCAGCTAGAGTATATGCTACTGAGACCTTAACAAGAAATCATGACAGTAAACAAATATGCCTATTGATGATCACGAATATGCTCTACAGCAGAGAAATAACACAGTAATGTTCACCACGTTATAGCTTCAGTGTCTAAGATCAATCTAATAATAGCATGTAAGAGGACATCAAAACGAAGCTTACTCGAAGCTGATTGGAGGCAGAGAAGCTGAAGAACATGAGACCCAAACGTAAAGGTAGCCAGCTCATAACTGCACATTAACATACGGATAAGAACAATGAATCGAAGTCAAATAATCGTTTGCTGTTTACTGTATGTATATTTAGGTGTAACAGATGGATGAATACTTGTTATTTATGAAGAAGGATTCACCCAAGCAAACAGTATCGTCATCATCATCATCGTGAGTGTCGACTGCATTTGGTTGAATCAATTCGTTTTGCTGTTGAGCGTTTACAAACATGGTGTGGTGTTGTATGATAATCAAGGTCTACGTAATTCGCGATTCCAGGCTCCTGCTGCTCGGTTTCAAAACTCAAAACAGTGGAGAACTTAAACCCTAAACATTTGCTGCGGAAGGGATTTCATATTAAATTATACTCTACTACCTTTAGTTACTCGCTTATTACAAGAGAGAGAATAACATAAAAACATAATAAAATCAAATACTTTCTATCACATAATAACTTTCGATCATAAGGTCACAAATAAATAAAAACTTTTTTATAAATTACATTTATAGTAACATTAGTAAGTTTATCATTATTATTTAAATCTAAGAGTTTCAATCCATCTATACTATTGATTTGTGACAAAACAACATAAAACTGACCATGCGTAAAAATACGCTCTTTAAGTACAAACCGACTCTTAACAGAGATTCACCTTGACTTTTGTTTATTGTTATAGTGAAATATACAGCCAAAGAAAATTGTCTTTTTTTAAACTTGAAAAGAATCCTTTTATCAAAAAGTGTTAGACTCAAACTTAGAATGAATGTACGAGTGCTAACATTGCTACCTTATATAATCTCAGCTTCTATAACATAATTGCAAAGTGATATATTCTTAAGTTTACTTTCATTACATAAACCATTTTTTTTATCAATGTTTCTTAGAAGCATGATGGGAATACCAACCTTTAATACTAAAAAGTGGTTTGTTAATGCAGAAACCTTTATTCCATTTAGAAAACCCAGATAGCATAAATTCTTATCGAATGTATGGTTAATATACTTTTCCTAGCTTATAGAATTGGAATTGAGGTGCTCTTTTTCGTTTCGTGGAAACAACGAAAGTAAACCATCATTGATTTCTTGAGAAACTTTGTTTTTTGAAGCAAGAATTGTCCACTCTTGAAAGAAAGTTGGGTTTTTAGAATTACTAATGATAGAAGGATACACAAACTCAATTAAATCTAAGATAGGATCGACCGAATTAGTAATAAGAAGATTGTGTGTTATATCTATCATAGCCTCCCCATCATTCGATCTACCAAGGTCACCATCACCTAATTTTAATAGCCAATTTGCAAAGTTGTTTGTTTCTTCTATATTGCATCGACCGACACCAACGGTTAATCTCATGTTTTTTGTGAGAGCATGTACCTTGCACTTTTGCCAAAATGTATGAAAAACTTAATGATACGTTTACAATTACTTGTCTATTACTATTCGCAATCATCAATGAACTTAATTTTCAAAATTTTTAATCACTAAAAAGACTTACGAGAGAAAGAATCACAGCTCAAATTTCTAAGAATTTGATGAAAATACTCAATTTTCTACCATTTATCAGGAATCACAAACACCAACTAAAAGCAACAAAATTTACATAAACTAATCAAAATAAAAGTAACTTGGAATGAAAACCCTATACATCGAAGGTCGACGGGAGATCACTACATATAAAGATCATAAAGTGATACAAAATTGTAAGATTACTAAAAATCGATACTTTTGAAAAAATGATCGAGTATTAGATAATTTTGAATAAGTTATTGACGGGTCAAATCGTGAGCTAGATATTGGGTGGGTGTGAGAATATAATTAAAAAAAATTGATATTTAAATAATATATACCGAAACGTTAAGTGCAATAATGAGATCAATTTCGTATTCTTTTTACCCTCTAATCGGATATTAGGATATAATATTGAATCCGGTCGGATCGGGCTATGAATGCTCATAATATCTCTGATTAGTTGTTGATTGTTATTTATTTAATACTAAATTTAGTAAACTCGTTTATTACACGGATTGAAAAAATAAAATATAAAATATAATAAAAATTTATGAAGTATAAAATTATATTTTAAAATAAGATATGATTAAAATTACATATGTGTAATAACTATAAGTAATAAAATAATGATATCAATTTTTTAAACTTTTGTTTTTAAACCTTTTTCCCAAAAAAAATTAAACATTTTTTTCAAAACAAGCCTTATTAAAAAAGTCATTTTAAAAAGTTCTTAATATAACTCCTAATTAATTTTAGTTTATAAAAAAATTTACTTTTTAAATACACCAATTTTAAAATATTTTATATTTTAAAAAAGGTTTAATGTTTTAGAAAAATTTTTTATTTTATAACATATGTTTTCTAAAAATAACATTAATTAAAATACATCATTCTTAATTTATTAAAATATTATTTGTAATTTTAAAAGAAATTAAAATTATTTAATCTTTCTTAATTTAGATAATTATTTAATAGAAAAGAAAGACAGAAAAACAAACTCAAGGGTTTTAGGAATGCGCCAAGTGAACCCCAAGTTACTCTTATATTATTATATATAAATATAGATATAGATATAAATATAGATATTGTGACAACCCGAGTTTTCAGGTTAACCTCGTTTCCATAACCAACCTCTCCCCGTTATATTTTTTTTATTTCTTTTTCTTTTTATTATTAATTAATCAAATTTCTATTATTAAATGATAATTGTTGTTATTATAATTATTATTAATAATTAACTATAAATTAGCTACATTATATTAACTTGTAATGCAAATCTTGTAATCTTTTGGGTCTAAGGTGCAACTTCAAACCTTTGAGCCTTGTATAACACCTGTAACCGACCCTATTCACTATTGTTCTCTTCTCGGTAACCCTAATTCACCTATGAAGTCTCCATCTCCGCTGCCGCCAAACTTTCCCACCTGCAGCACTCCGGCAACCTCTTCGTGACCGAGGATCTCCATTAAACGCGCTTCCTCCGGCAGCCCACTTCGCTATCAATACCTTCGACATCTCATTCGCTTGAAACCGTGAGTCATTCGGCAACCGACGCCACTCCGGCAGGCACAAAAACCGATCGAAACAACCCCGAATAGTAGGTACTTCTTCATTACGTTGTTCACGTTAGATTCGGTACGGTTTCCCACTTCGTGACCGAGGATCTCCATTAAACGTGCTTCCTCCAGCAGCCCACTTCGCTATCAATACCTTCGACATCTCATTCGCTATCACCCTTCAAACGGTCTTGCAATCAAGAGCCTGGTGTGTTCATGTTTGAGAGTTGAAATGGTTTTCCCTCTTCATGACCGAGGATCTCCATTAAACATGCTTCCTCCGGCAGCCCACTTCATTGTCAATACCTTCGACATCTCATTCGCTATCACCCTTCAAACGGTCTTGCAATCAAGAGCTAGGTGTGTTCATGTTTGAGAGTTGAAATGGTTTTCTCTAAATCTTCTATTTTTAGTTTATATCCACTTTCAACTCTTTTGAAATCAGATTTTAAGATATTTAAGGACTCAAGATCAGATCTCATTTCTAAGTTATAGGACCTGTATCTATTAACTTTAGCAATACATTCAGGAGTACAAAGATGTTCCAATATCTTGGCTTCATCATGATCAGCCATTAGTGCTTGGTTTGGAGATGCATCCTCAACTTGAAGCTCCAGTCAAAGCCTTCTTCTTCAACAGCAACTGCAGCTTGCTGTTTTGGCTTCTCATTCTGGTTAACTCCGTCAGTGTAGTTTGGTCTGGCTTGTGCTTGGCCACCATTTATTCTAGGTGCCTTGCACTCCCTGGCAAAGTGTCCTATTTTATTGTAGTTGAAACACTTCACCTTACTTTTGTCCAGTCCAAACTTTCCACTGGCTGCATTGCTAGGAAACTTCCTCCCTGTTCGCTTGTAGAACTTATTGGCTCTGTGAGTGAGAAGAGCCATCTGCTAGACTATCTCCATGTACTCCAGATCATCTGGATGGATACAGTCCAGGTCTTCAAGGGTGAAAAGGAAGCTCCTTGAACTCTCATCAGCAGACAGAGAAGCATGGGAAGAGCTTGTCTCTTGGAATGGACTTCCTTGGATGTAGCTTTCCCTTGGTGTCTTAGGGAAGGTGATGAAAGGACCCTTTTGTGAGTTGTCAAGGTAGCAGATAAGATGATGTTGTGGTTCTCTGCAATCCCTTTCAACCACATAAAATGCTAAACCCTGCTGATTGATGGAGTTACCAGATGGATTTTGCAAGCTCATCTCCATCTAGTAGCCACTTAGGATACCATACAACTCTGTAAGAGTGAGAGTCTGAAGGTTCTCAGTCCTCTTAATGACAACACAGTAGTGAGTCCACTGTCTGGGAAGAGAGGACAAGAACTTCCTCACAATGTCCCTGTTCTCAAGAGTTACTCCAACATCCATTAGAGTATCCACAATCTCAATATACTTGAAGTATTGCTGAGTCATGGTTTCACGAGTCTTGTAGGTAAAGTTCTCAAACTGCTGCTTCAAGAGGTCCTTTTGTTCTCCTTTGCTTCAGGACCCCTCGTACATGAGCTTTAGTGCATCCCATAACTGCTTGGCAGTTTTGCACTTCTTGAAGCCTCTGTAGATAGAGTTGGGAAGAGCAGTTTGGAGGGCAGTCATGGCCTTCTGATCGATATCTATCTTCTTTCTATCTTTTTCAAAAAAGTCAGCCACCTCTTTTGGGATCATGCCACCTCAAGCAGCAGCTGAAAAGGTGCATGGAATGTAAGGTCCAGAGACAATAGATTCCCACATCCTAGAGTCTTGAGACTTGATGAAGCCTTCCATTCTTTGACACCAAGTATCAAAGTCTTCAGGAGTGATCAGTGGGGACTTTGTCATAGTGCCAGATTTCATATCAGCCTTTGAAAGAGCTGCCATTTGAGTTGTTAAGTATTTTGTGAAAAACTAAGAGATCTAAGATGGTGAGATCTTACAATCAAGAGCCTGGAACGCTCTGATACCAATTGCAGGACCTTTTGAAGGGTGCAAGTCAGTTTTCATAATGAGGAGAGACTTAGAACACTTAACAGATCAAATAGGGAACTGGATAGCTTATGATGATACTAAGATAAACACAAGTAAACAAGAAACAGAAAGCTTAAGAACAAGATAATTGGTTTTCAAGGAAGATGTATATTGCTCTCAAATTCTATTACAAGTGTTACAAAGCATACATAAAAATACAAGAACATGAGATACTTTATACTACATCCTATAGCCGGCCATACTTTTAAAGCCAGCTGGAAACACTAATCTAGACAACAAGATCAATGTAAAGTCAAAAGGCAGATTGCCTTTTGACATGTGACTATGACATGCCATAGCTCACATCCTATTGTAATACAAAAAGGATAAAAGTACATAAAGTAGAAAGTTACAGACTCAAGAACTTAATCTACAGCTTCCTAAAGCATGGACCTTTTCACCAACTTGTGTAAAGTTGGTGAGCCCGCAGAGTGGTAGCGGAAAGTTGGTCAGCTTTTCTGAAAAGTTGTTGATCACAGAGAGCATGTCTTCTCTGTCTTCGAAAGAAATCAGTCTTCTATCTTTGAGGCTTCGGAAGACTTTGTCTTCTAAGCTTCAGAAGACTTCATCTTTGGCTTTGGAAGAATTGGTCTTTTGGCTTCGGAAGATTTTACACTTGTGTAATTTTCTTGTAGAGTGTAAAACTTTCGAAGTAATTTCTACCATGCATAGAGTGCATGCATGCAGGAGACACCTTGACTGTTTTGAATGCATCAGCCTTTTCTATAATCCTTACAATTCACTATTGTTCTCTTCTCGGTAACCCTAATTCACCTGTGAAGTCTCCATCTCCGCTACCGCCAAACTTTCCCACCTGCAACACTCCCCAACCTCTTCGTGACCGAGGATCTCCATTAAACGTGCTTCCTCTGGTAGCCCACTTCGCTATCAATACCTTCGACATCTCATTTGCTTGAAACCGTGAGTCATTCGGCAACCGACGCCACTCCGGCAGGAGCAAAAACCGATCGAAACAACCCCGAAGAGTAGGTACTTCTTCATTACGTTGTTCGTGTTAGATTCAGTATGGTTTCGGGTTTCGGGTGTGGGAATGTCATGACTTCATTTATGTTGTGTGTGTATACATGCGTATATATATATGTGTGTGCGTTGTGGTGAGTGTTGATGGTATATATATATGTTCGGTTGTTCGTATACCATGGCAGTAGGGTTGTGATTTAGAGTATATATATATATATATATATATATATATATATATATATATATATATATATATATGCATATGCAATCTCATGTATTGGTGGAGATGTGGGAATTGGGTTCGAGCATGTGTGCATGTTTTATAACAGTAGGTTCGTGGGTATATATATATAGATACATGCAATTCAATGTGATGTGTTCTTGGTGTTTAAGATTGTGGGTCACGCATGTGTTGTGAAGTTACCATTGTGCATGGACGAAGTGAATGGGATTACATAAATTATAATATTAATGTCAATATGTATGTTGTATGCATGGCAGTATGTATGATTGTAGATTTGGGGGTTGGGTGGTGATTAAAATCATGTGATTGAGGGGGTGTTGTGTACTATACATATTATATGTGTTTGTTATATTATATATATAGTATAAATATTGTATACTTGTGTTTGATCATATTATATATAGTTATTGTGTATGTGTATTATATATACATATACATATATATATTGTATATATGTGTATATATTATATATAAATATTGTATATGTGTGTTATATGTATGATGTTTTATGGGGGAAATGTCATTGACTTGCATTTTAATCGAGTTGGGAACGCGAAACCGTATAGCTCAACTGTTAATATTTTATATTAATAAGATATTAAATGTGAATCCAAGTCATTCGGAAACCTGAGCGTTTGTGCTCGTATTTATCGATTTGCTGTGCATTTAAGGTGAGTTCTCAGCCCCACTTTACCTACTTTCCATGGGGTGAAAGAAACATGTGTTCTAACATATTTTCATTGATCTATATTACTGTAATGTCACTTGTTTACTAGTGTTATACCATACTTAAGTCCTCAAACTCGAACCGTTAATGTACGTATTATAGCGAGGTAATTCTAAGTAGATCTACTAGGTTTGACAAACCCCACCCGTGCTAGTCGCGCTAGCACGGCTGCATGTTAAACGAGTGTTTAATTGACCTAAATTATGTTGCTGTGACCTGGTATTCACATCCAATGCCTTCATTTACATTGTCAGCTTCGGTTGCGAACTTCATACACTTAGAAACTTGTTAAGTAGACTAGCTATCTACTAATATTACTTTGTTTACTGTATCTGCTTACATTATGTTCTGTTTATCAAAACCAGTGAACTCACCAACCTTGTGTTGACACTTTAGCATGTTTCTTTCAGGTTCTTAAGGTATGCACGATAGGTGTAAGGTTTATAGAAAGGCTGATGCAGCCAAAACAATCAAAGTGCTTCCTGCATGCACGCACCTTGTACATAGTAGAAGTTTCTTCGAAAGTTTTACACTCTGTACAGAAGATTATTCTAAGTGTAAAATCTTCCGAAGCCAAAGACCAAATCTTCCGAAGCCAAAGATGAAGTCTTTCGAAGCTTAGAAGACAAAGTCTTCCGAAGCCCTCAAGACAGAAAACTGATTTCTTTCGAGGACAGAGAAGACATGCTTTCTCTGATCTACTTTTTCAGAAAGCTGACCATCCTTCCGCTGCCATTCTGAAGACTCACCTACTTGCATAAGTTGGTGAAAAGGTCCATGCTTTTGCATACTATAGATTATGGTTCTGAGTTTGTAACTTTCTACTTTATGTACTTTTATCCTTTATGTAATATATTAGGATGTGATCTATGGCATGTCATAGTCACTAGTCAAAAGGCAATCTGCCTTTTGACTTTAAATTGATCTTGTTGTCTAGATTAGTGTTTCCAGCTGGCATTCAAAGTATGGCCGGTTGTAGGATGTAGTATAAAGTATCTTAGGTCCTTGTATCTTTCCTTATACTTTTTTCTTTTTACCCTTGTAAAAGAACTTGAGAGCAATATACTTATTCCTTGAAAACCATGCTCAGTTGTTCTTAGTTCTGTCTCATTGTTTTGCTTGTGTTTCTTAGTATCATAATATAGTTCCAGTTCCCTATTTGATCTGTTAAGTGTTCTAACTCTCTACTTATTGTGAAACTGATTGTATTGACCCTTCAACGCTCCTGCAATAGGATCATCTCACGCTGCATTCATCATTTGTTGGGTCAACCGAATAAAATTACATATTCTATCAACGTATACATTATTTGGGTTGCGCGTGTTTGCGCCGTTTGAAATTAAAAACTATATGCTTCCGCATTTACTTTCATGTTTTTGTATTTAACTCTGTTTTGGGAAACTTTAATATTAATGGGCAATTATGTTTTGTAACTGTTGTGTCGTTTGGTGTAACTAGTGGCTGAGATCCTGTTATGTCACACGCCTAACGGTAATACCCCGTTTGTGGAAATTGAGGGTGTGACAGATATAGATATAGATATAGATATAGATATAGATATAGATATAGATATATAGGAATATACTAATGTGAAATCGCGCGGCAAGTGCGTTTATATTTGTTGGGTTCGGTTGCGATGATTTGTATATTAGTATTTGTCTTATGGTTTTTGAAAGTTCGTATACATGATTTTCATCTGTAATAGATTATAGATAAGGAGAAGGATAATTTGATATGCTGAGAGAGGTGGTTAAAAAAAGATATTGATATTTAGGATTTATCAATATAAGGGTATTTTAGTCTTCTACAACACCCAAATTATCCAATTAAAACAAATTAATCAATTAATATTCAATTAAAACTAAAAAAACACATGAAACGACTAGTGAGACCAGACGCTTCGATTTAAAAGCTTCGATTAAGTCTAACCCATGTGTTTCGATTGTGGACTTACGTGGGATTTCAATTAATCTTCAAGTTTTGTTTGAACGTGTACCATTACTTGATTGAGGGTTGTTGTGGGATTGAGGTTTGTTGTTGACATGCTTTATTTGATTAAGGTCTGTTAGCTCAATCAAACAAAACGTGATAACAATAGTGCAGGACCGTTTGAAGGTGTTCAATGCAAAACAGTTTCACAATGAGGAGAGACTTATGTCACACCCTTAAAATCCACGTGCGGAGTTTTACCGCGAGGCGTGTGAACAAACCAGGATCACAGTCACTAGTTACTCAGAACGACACTATATGCCACATTTAAAAATAAACCAATCGAAGTTCAAGTTTTAAAACCATGCGGAAGCGTTTTTTAAATAAGACAAACCCAAAGTATGTAAATGTAAAATTTGGCAAAACACGTGCCAACCCATTATTTAAATCTCATAAATAAAATTCAAATGTCGTGACTTAAGATGAAGTCTTAGAATGCATGCTGGACCCGTGTTGTGCTCCTAATGGCAACCTGAATTAACGACCTGAGAATAACATACTAAAAAATGTCAACACAATGGTTGGTGAGTTCAAGAGTTTGCATTTAACATAAACAATAATAATTTGCATAACATAAGAAGTGCATTGAAATAGATAGCTAGTCTATATTCATAAGTAATAGCAATAGTGATTTCGCGATCGAAGCTGACTGTATTGCGTTTGTTGCCTCCCGTCACGACTTACCAGTTACGTCGTAACAATGTTTGTGTTTAGGACAATATTACACCCGTTTGACCTCGAGTCGCACAGGTGGGGCTTGTCAAACCCAGTAGTACTACCCAAGATTTCCCGCTAGTTACCATTATTAACGATCCAAAAGTGTGAGGACTTTCAAGGTATTATACACCATGTTAAAACATACACAACTTATAATAATAATATAGCGTTTGTGAACAAGTATGCTACCTCCCCCATAAGAGAGTTTATAAAATAGTGGGGCATGAACTCACCTGATGTGCAAGGATAATGACAAGAGAGAACTGATGATGGATGGAAAGACAACCCTTCAAAGGTTACCTAGAACAAAAACACATTGACCCAAGGCTTTGGAAAACAAGACTCATCTAACCTAGTTGACCCGTTTGACCCGTTGGTGACATATTAATTGAAATCTCGTTTAATCAAGCGTATCAACTTATCATACATGATTATCAAACAAAGTATTCACGTATATCACATCATCAACCCAAGTTCAACCTAGATCATCATACAACTTATGCGAATCTCAAACAATCAACATGCTCAACACAATTATAAATATATCACAACTAATAATTCATGCATGAAGTCCAATCATGCACAACATGCCATGTGAAGTCACTCACGACTTCACACCCTAAACCCTGCCAATCGCGTGTATGACAATCATAATCATATAAATCAACAAGATTCATTCCAACTAACAAACACAATAATGATTAATTCCAATCCCAAACATGATTTCCTAATCACTAGCCATAATTCATCATCATGTATAATCACCAAGAACCTACATTCTTTAAATGATCAATCAAGCAACCATACCACCCAAGTAACACATTCCACCACATTAGACATCATCCATAAGCATTCTAACATGACCCTTACAACATAAACATGCTCACATCATCATATCCAATGATCTTCAAAAATAAAGTTTCCCTTTTTAGAAGGTAACACCCAAAAGCAATCTAACATCCAATTCCTTCATAGTTTCATCAATTTTATACCTAATCAAGTCCATAACATTCATCCTAACATGATAATCATCACTAATTCATCAAAATTCCAATCATCATGCATAAAAGTTTCCACTTATAGTAAGGTATGAACAAACCCTAGATTTCATGACTTTTCTTGCACAATTCATATAAACCAACATCCAAGCAATGTATCCAACATCATACAATCATCAAATCATGAATTCCAAGAACAAAAAGTTTCCTCTTAAGGCAATGTGTGAACAATGTGATCAAACCATGGAATTCTTGCATAATCAACATAATCTAACATTCATACAATCTAACCAACATCAAATTAACATCTAACAATCATCAATTTCAATTTTTCATCATCAATTTTGAATTAGGGTTCTTCAAGAACAAAAACCATGAAAAACTAATCAAAACTAACCTTTAGATGTGCTTAGATGATGATTAACACTTGAAAACAACTTGTAATACTTGAAACCAATTCAAATTCGACTTGTACGCTTGTTCTTGGATCAAAATCGAATGGATGAAGGTGTTGGGAGGGGGTTACGGCCGCAAATGGGGAATGGGGGCTAGGGTTGGGTTAAATTTGTTTAAATATGGTAACTTTTTATTTCAATCCAATTACAAAATAAACCCCATTGTTTATATTTTATAAAAACTAATCTTTTTAACACTTTTTAAAAGGTTTTAACTACAAAATATAAACATTACTAATCAACAATAATAATCATATACATTTACAACTAACGGCAAAACATATGAGATCATAGTTACACGTTGTCACGTTATCAAGTAAAATTCACAAACAATAACTTAAAATGCATGAATCACATAACCACAACTAATAATCAACATTATTCATTAGGTTATCATTTGTTTACCATATATAATTGTTATTAAGTCACCAACGTTCAACGACAACTAGTGTGTGCTCACGACACGTGTATGCAAGACCTAACGGAACTAACGGAGTTTGGTAACGGAAAATTACCAGATGTCACATTATCCCCATGTTGAAAGAATTTTCGTCCCGAAAATTGCGTTACATGGTTGTGTTACATCACTGGTTTACTGCATTGGCATCACGAAATCGAGTGAGTTGTCACATCATCCCCATGTTGAAAGAAATTTCGTCACGAAATTTAATCAGTACCTTCCCCGGCTGTGACCGTCGTTTCAAACAGATGAGGATACTTGAGCTTCATCTGATCCTCGCGTTCCCACGTGAATTCCGGTCCACGTCTTGAGTTCCAACGAACTTTGACTATAGGTATTTTGCTTTGCTTAAGAGTTTTGACCTCACAGTCCATTACTTCAACAGGCTCCTCAACAAAGCGTAATTGCTCATCCACTTGTACTTCCTCGAGTGGTACAACCAAAGTCTCATCAGATAAGCACTTTTTCAAATTTGAGGTGTGAAATATGTTGCGAACGCCATTTAATGACTCAGGCAGGTCTAACCAATACGCCACTGGACCTATTCTTTCAAGAATCTCAAATGGTCCAACGTATCTCGGGTTAAGCTTGCCTCTTTTGCCAAATCGAATGACGCCTTTCCATGGTGAGACCTTCAACAACACTTTGTCACCGACCTGAAACTCCAAAGGTTTCCGTCACTTGTCTGCATAGCTCTTTTGTCTGTCTCGCGCTGCAGCCATACGGTTCCTTATCTGCATAATATTTTCGGTAGTCTCGTGCACCAATTCAGGGCCAGTGAGCTGACTATCACCAACTTCAGCCCAACAAACTGGTGATCTACACTTTCGGCCATACAACGCCTCAAATGGTGCTGCCTGAATACTAGTATGGTAACTATTGTTGTACGAGAATTCGACCAACGGTAGATGAACTTCCCAATTATTTCCAAAATCAATTACGCAAGCACGTAACATGTCCTCCAAAGTTTGAATAGTACGCTCGCTTTTTCCATCGGTCTGCGGATGATATGCAGTACTCATATCCAATCGCGTTCCCAGAGATTTCCGTAACGACTGCCAGAAATGAGATGTAAAACGAGCATCACGATCAAAAATTATCGAGATCGGCATGCCATGTCTTGAGACTACCTCCTTCAGGTAAATTCTGGTTAACTTGTCCATTTTGTCAGTCTCCTTGATCGCCAAGAAGTGAGCGGACTTAGTCAGTTGATCCACAATCACCCATATCGTGTCACAACCATTAGAAGTTCTGGGTAATTTAGTAATAAAGTCCATAGAGATCTGTTCCCACTTCCACAAAGGAATCTCAGGTTGTTGCAGTAACCCAGATGGCTTTTGATATTCCACTTTAACCTTGGAATAGGTTAGACACTTGCTCACATACGTTGCTACGTCCGCCTTCATATTAGGCCACCAATAGTGCGCTTTCAAGTCATGATACATTTTGTCAGAACCAGGGTGTATGGAATATTTAGACTTATGTGCTTCACTCATGACTAAATCTCTCAAATCTCCATACATGGGTACCCAAAGTCTATCCATGAAATACCGGATTCCATCGGATTTGACTTCCAACTGTTTGTCCATCCCACGTAAGGATTCCGAACCAATGTTTTCTGTTTTCAAAGCTTCTGTCTGAGCTTCCTTGATTTGTTCAGGCAAATGAGTGCTAATCGTAAGCTGCAAAGCACGCACTCGCCGGGGCTTAGCAGTCTCCTTCCTACTCAAAGCATCAGCGACTACATTCGCCTTACCTGGGTGATATTTGATAGCACAATCGTAATCGTTTAACAGTTCCACCCAGCGTCGCTGCCTCATGTTTAGCTCTTTCTGCTCAAAGATATGCTGAAGACTCTTGTGATCGGTGTAAATGGTGCATTTGGTACCGTACAAGTAATGTCTCCAGATCTTCAAGGCAAAAATCACTGCACCTAACTCCAAATCATGAGTAGTATAGTTCTTTTCATGCACCTTCAGTTGTCTCGAGGCATAGGCTATTACCTTGCCACGTTGCATCAGGACACAACCAAGTCCTTGGATAGAAGCATCACAGTAAACAACAAAATCATCACTTCCGGTAATGCTAATATCGGCGCGCTACAGAGTTTCTGTTTCAACAACTGAAAAGCGGCTTCTTGACTCTCACCCCATTCATACGTTGCTCCTTTATGGGTCAAGGCTGTGAGAGGTGAGCGATTTTTGAAAATCCCTCGATGAAACGTCGATAGTACCCTACCAGTCCAAGAAATTGCCTTATCTCACTAGGCGTCTTGGGTACCGACCAGTTCTTTATAGCCTCAATCTTTGTAGGATCCACATGTATTCCTTTCTCGTTAACAATGTGACCCAAGAATTGCACCTCACGAATCCAGAAATCACACTTAGAAAACTTGGCATACAAATGTTCCTTCTTAAGCAATTCCAAGATTAGACGTAGATGCTCCTCATGCTCCTCCTTGGTCTTAGAATAGATCAATATGTCATCAATAAACACGATAACAAACTGATCGAGGTAGGGTTTGCACACACGATTCATGAGATCCATGAATACCGCTGGTGCATTAGTCAACCCAAAGGGCATGACCAAGAATTCATAATGACCATAACGAGTACGAAATGCGATTTTAGAGATGTCTTCCTCCCAAACTATCAGTTGATGATAACCGGACCTCAAATCAATTTTTGAGTAATAGCTTGATCCCTGAAGTTGATCAAATAAATCATCAATACGAGGCAAAGGGTATCGGTTCTTGACTGTGACCTTGTTCAACTCTCTATAGTCAATGCACATTCAAAAGGTACCATCTTTCTTCTTAACAAAAAGTACAGGTGCTCCCCACGGTGATGAGCTCGGTCGAATAAATCCTTTATCCAATAGCTCCTGAAGTTGTGTAGATAGTTCCTACAGTTCGTTTGGTGCTAACCGATAAGGTGCTCTCGCAATTGGAGCTGCTCCGGGAGTCAAATCGATGTGAAATTCAACCTGACGATGAGGTGGTAGTCCAGGCAGATCCTCTGGAAACACCTCTGGAAAGTCGCGAACTACCGGGATATTCTCTATCTTCTTCTCTTCTTGTTGTTTATCGGTCACAAGGGCTAATATGGCTAAGTGACCCTTGCGTAGCCACTTCTGCGCTTTCATAAAAGATATGATGCCTATCACTGCACCACTCTTCTCGCCCTTAACTGAGAGAATCTCTCCCTCCTTTAGAGGAATGCGAATAACCTTCTCATGGCATATGACTTCTGCCTGCTTCTCAGACAGCCAATCCATACCCACAACCACGTCAAAACTCCCAAGTGTAATAGGCATGAGATCGATATCAAAGGTATGACCAGCGAGTTCTATCTTACAACCCTTAAGGATATGCGTAACGGAGATTTGCTTACCATCAGGTAATTCTACAGTATACTTAGAGTCCAACGCAGAAGGCATATCACTTAGGAGACTACAGAATTTAGTAGAAATAAAACTCCTATCGGCTCCAGTATCAAACAGTACAGAAGCAAAACGACCATTAATAGGAAATTTACCAGTAACCGTAGTAGGATCATTTAGAGCCTCACCTGATCCCATGACAAAGGCTCTCCCTTTTGCTCCACCATTGTCGCCACCATTATTATCACCATTGCCCCCATTATTGTTATTACCACCATTTCCATTGCCATTACCATTTCTTTTTAATTGAGGGCAATTTCTCTTGTAATGCCCCTCTTTTCCACATTCAAAGCAACCCTTTGGCTTTTCATGGGGCCGCTGGGACTGCTGAGGCTGCTGGGGCTTCTTCATCAACTCCCCACGACAATCCTTTGCCGCGTGTCCAACCTTTCCACAACGCTGGCATCGAAAGCTATCACACCTGCCAGTGTGGTGATAGTTGCATTGGTTGCATTTGGGGCTTTTCCCCGCATAACCACTAGGTCCTTGAGTTGGGGCAGATGATTGGTTGAAATTGCGGTTGTTATCAAACCTCCTTTATTGCTGTTGTTGTTGAGGCTGTTGTTGCTGAGGTTGACTACCAGACGTCGATCCCTTGCTGGCATTACTTTCCCACTTGCGTTTATTGTCGGGCATGCTTGTCACAACGCCCCGCTTAGGTAACTTCCCTTGCTCCACTACTTGATCGGTGAGTTTATGAGCCAATCGAATGACCTGTTGAATAGTAGGGAGATTTGCAGCGGTCACCATACTTTGAATTTCCGGCACCAACCCACGTAAGTAGAGCTCAATTCGTCGGCTCGGCGGCTCAACCATGCTAGGACAGAGTGTAGCCAGCTCATGAGACCTAGTAGTGTAAGCTTCAATGTCAGATCCTTCCATATTTAATTGCCAGAACTCGGCTTCTAGCTTCTAAACTTCATTACGAGGGCAGTATTCCTCTGTCATCATCGTTTTGAATTCATCCCATGCACTTGCGCGTTTGCCATCGCCTGACCAAGCATCTGCACTAACGGAGTTTGGTAACGGAAAATTATCAGATGTCACAACTTAGAACACTTAACAGATCAAATAGGGAACTAGAACCTTTAAGATGATACTAAGATAAACACAAGTAAGCAAGAGACAGAAACTTAAGAACAACAAGATTGGTTTTCAAGGATAAGTATATTGCTCTCAAGTTCTATTTCAAGTGTTACAAAGCATAAAAAATAAAATACAAGAACCTGAGATACTTTATACTACATCCTACAGCCAGCCATACTTTGAAGGCCAGCTGGAAACACTAATCTAGACAACAAGATCAATGTTAAGTCAAAATTTGACATGTGACTATGACATGCCATAGCTCACATCCTATTGTAATACAAAAAGGATAAAAGTACATAAAGTAGAAAGTTACAGACACAAGACCTTAATCTATAGCTTCCTAAAGCATGGACCTTTTCACCAACTTGTATAAGTTGGTGAGTCTGCAGAGTGGCAGAGGAAAGTTGGTAAGCTTTTCTGAAAAGTTGTTGATCACAGAGAGCATGTCTTCTTTGTCTTCGGAAGAAATCAGTCTTCTATCTTTGAGGCTTCGGAAGACTTTGTCTTCTAAGCTTCGGAAGACTTCATCTTAGGCTTTGGAAGAATTAGTCTTTTGCTTCGGAAGATTTTACAATTAGAGTAATTTCCTTGCAGTGTGTAAAACTTCCGAAGTAACTTCTACCATGCACAAAGTACATGCATGCAGAAGACTTCTTGACTATTTTGTGTGCATCAGCCTCTTTGAAATACCTTACAAACTCCCCCTAGGCTGATGCTACCAAAACAGATAGGATGCTTAGCAGTTTGCAGTCCTCATGTCTTGATCAGCAGTGTACAATCAGAACATGCGTGGTCTTCCACACGCAAGAGGCTCTTCTTCTGAATGGAATTGGTTGAGCAGTCTCTTAAAGCACTTTCTCAGGATTTTATTACTTATCTTAAGATGTTAAGAAGGATGCCTTTGACTTCTTTTTCTTCCTTTTGTCCCTTCTGATGGCCATCCTTTTCCTCACTCTATACTTCAACTGAGAAGTTTGGCCTGCAGCACCAGATTGACTTTTTGTGCTCTCCTCAATTAGGTCCTTATTCTCTATTTGATCAGTAGGAGGGGATTTAGAACCCTGCTATGGGTCAGAAGATGAAGTTGGCTTAGGTGTAGCTTCAAGTTCAGGTTGTGTTGTTTCTTCAACCTTCATCTCAACTTCAGGTGCAGCTAGACTTGGTGGAGAATGCAAGTCAACAAGTTGACTTTCTTTGATCTTCTGCTTGATCATCCTGATGTGCTCATCCATTGTGGATAGAGACATAGGACCAAGTCTCCTTCCAGAGAACCCATACAGCTTCAAGAAGCTCACCATCTTTAGTCTGTCAGTAGACTTCTTCTCTTAAGCTTTGATGGTGGCTCTTGTTTTAGTAGCTTACCCTCTCATTTTTCTTTTAACAGCTTTTCTTTGAGTTTGAGCCTCTTCATCAAGCTGTTTTAGGTACTCAAACTCAATATATTCAAATGAGTGGGGATTGAGGGCTGCTGCTTGATAGAGACCTATGGCACTCAGTTAAGCAATCATCTTCTGTCTTTCTTATTCCCTGCTTATCTGAGTTTCTTCTTCTTCAACTGCCACAGACTCTTTCTCAGGACTTTCATGAACTGGAGAGAGGACAGGAGCTTTTTGTTGTTTCTTTCTTTTTCTTTCTTCTTTGATTTTGAGGAGCAGTTCTGCTGCCTTAGCCTCGTTCCTCTCTTTCTACAGCTCCTTGTCTGCCAGTTCATCTAACTCTGCCAAGGGGAGAGAAATTATTTCATCAATGTTGTAATTTCTGAGTCCCAGATAGTTCAATCTAGCTGCTCGTAACTCATCATTCTGAGTATTAGGCCTATGAGCAGCCCTGATTGCAGCTTGCATGAAGCTTGGGACTTCACCAGATCTTTCTCCCCGAGCCTTCCTCTTCCTCTCTCTCTTCTCCTTCTCAATCTCCTCAGGAGTCATTTTCCTTTTCCTTTTGTCAATTGTGGGCCTATATGACTCAGGGTGGAGAGAGCTTTGGCCTGTAGATGGTTGTGATGAGCTTGAGCTCTGGCCAGAGAGAGGTTGTGATACACCTTTACCTGCAGGTGTGTCACTGAGGGTACTGAGTGTTGAGGGTGAGCCTGTTTCAAGGTTCACAGGTTCTTCTGCTGGGCCTTCAACTGAGGTTTCCCCTTCGAAGCTAATCTTAGGGTCTGCCTTAGTATCCAGTTGAGCAATAGTTTTCCATGCTAGCCTCTGTCTATATAGTATTGCTCTTTGTCTGAATTCTCTCAGCACCCATTCTTGGATCACATCAGCTAACCTGCCAGCCTGTCTATTTTGGCTTGGGTTGATGAAGGGCAAGTTAACCAAGTTCATACCATCATGGAAACTCAGGGTCTGAAAGTTGAAGAGTTCCTGCTACCCCTGAGCCCTTGATAGCACCAATACCATTCTTGAGTTATCATACCACCATCCCATAATTGGATTTTTAGCTAAGTGGGATGGGGCAGGCATGGACATTGGAATTCCTTCCTCAAACAATTGTTGAAATAAGGCCTCCACATTAGTGTGAGCCTGAGGAAGTTGTTGAGTCTGGACAACTGCAAGTGAGGGTGGTGAGTCCTCATTGTCCATACTCATGATAGACCTCCCAGGTTCTGTGGTTGTAGAGACTTTCTCCCCCTTTTTTGTAGCATCACCCACTTGCATAGGTGAGCTGGAGGTCAAATCCACTACTTCCACAGGTTCTTGTGGACCTGGTTGAGTTTGTCTTAATGGACTCTCACCTAGCTTGCCCTTGAGATCGGTGATCTCAAGTTGCTGGTCATTAACCTTCTTTTGTAAGGTAGTCACTTGAGATTCCAAGTGACTCACCTTGGAGACCAAAGAGGTGCATAGGTCTTCTAATTGTTGCACCTTTAGTTTCAGACTCCCCTCATCTTCAGATGAAGAATCATGGGGGGATGGGAGAATTGGACTGATGTCTTCTTTCTCATCACCAGCATAGTATTCTTGGCTGTTGGATTTCCTCTACTCACTGACAGCTTCAAGTGAAGTGTCAATGGGCCGAGTTGCCATGGTTGAGGTCTTAATGATGTAATGACTAGCAGTAGTGAGAGCCTATTCCATATGGACCTCCTGAACTTATTCAGAGAGATCCAGCTCAGTTTGAGGTGGATGATGTGGGCTAGACATGGGAGTGGCAGGAGCACTCATCTCTCCTTGAGCAAGGGTGGAGAAGAGAGACTCATGGTACTCACTGAATCCCATGTCTTCATCATCATAAAATTTAAGGTTTGGGTTGGTTGGTTGAGATCTAGAGGCTGGGGATGGTAACTGTCCCCTGAAGGTTGTTCACTAGAGTTTTAAGACTCTGAGTGAAGGCTTAAAACAGTTGGGGCTGTGAGCTCATTAGGCTGAGCATGAGGAACCTCAGCACTGATAGTATGAGAGATAGGAGTGGTTTGCTCCTCAAGAGAAGTGGGAGCTCCAGTGTCCACTTCTTCTTGCATGGGTGATAAAATGGGGGTCTGCTCAGACTGAATAGCTTGAGCAGGGGTTCGTTTGTATTTTCTGGAGTTGGTGATGGTTATTTTAGGTTGAGATGGTGGTTGAGAAACAACAGGTGTGGGTTCAACACTAGCTGGTGCTGCTAGGTTGTCACATTGAGCGATGAGCTCTAACATTTTTGGGACAAGGGGTGTTTCTACCCCAGAGAATCCCACAGTTGGTTTTCTTATTATTTTAAAGATGCCGGGCTTCATCTGTCCCAATTTAAGAGTTTTAGCCGTTCCCCTCAACTGTGAGCCCACTTCATAGTTGAAAATGTGCTGGACATATCTAGGGAACATGTAATATTCTAAGGAGTCCAAGTTTGAAAGTAAATTAAGATAAACAAAGTGAGAATACCTGAACTTGACCCCTTGAACCAGTCCATGGACTATGAAGGACAGATCCTCAGGAATCTGGTCCCATCCTCCATGCTTGTTAGACAAGCTGTGTATGATGACATGCAGGAGGTACTTCCACTGGGAAGAGACCTTCTTTTTCCTGAAGGTTCTGACTGAGAAGTCTCCTTCATATCCCATCTGCGCAAAGGACTGATTAACAGCAGATTTAGGAAAGGACACATCACCTTCTGCATCATCTAGCTGAAGATGGGTGTTGATGATGGCTGGGGTGATAAAGATTGTCCTCCCCTACACTATGGCAGACAGTGCCTTCTCCCCGTCCATGGTGACCTCTTGGCAGGTCCGCCAGAAGTTCGGAAGATGATCCTCATAAAGAGGAGGATCAATGGTGAGGGAGGTGAAGTAGTTAGTCAGAGAAAGGAAACGACAGACCTCTGAGAAACCGTGATCGTTCTCAGAGTTCAACAGAGCAACCTGATTATGTTGCCTGTGAAGTTGCATGGAGAAATCGGGTTGGTTTCTTCGGTTTAGGCTGGACATTTTAGAGAGATTCGTCAAGAAGGAAGATAAGAACACGGGCGGTTTCTGGGTGAATTTAGGTTAGAAGGATATTACAGATGAAGAGAGAAAAATGAAATAGGGGGAAACTGTTGAGTATATATATGAAATGGATTTGAGACAAAGTTAATGCGAAAGGATAAACTTTGAAATCCGGATGTCGGTCCCACCTTTGAAAACGTGCCAAAAAGTAGTTTTCTTGAAAGTCGAAATCTTCCGAAGGTAATTTGGCTTCGGAATTTTTTTGATAAAAGCTTCCGAGGCCAATTTGGCTTCGGAAGATATTTCTAAGAGTTTTGAAAATTTTGCTTCGGAAGAAAAATACTTAGAGTATTTCTTTTCTCTTTTCAGATATAAGTACTTTCGAAAGAAAATTGTCCTTTAATATCATTTAAGTACTTAGGAAAAATTTGGCTTCGGAAGTAAATTGTCATAAGTAGTTAGTTGATATTAAAGACATAATTTGCTTCCGAAGGTAACTTAGTTTCTTCCGAAGAGAATTATATTCAATATTTTCAAAAATCTACGGAATATTTTCTAAAAGAATCTTCTTCCAAGTCAGTTAGAGGCTTACGAAGATGACAAAATAGACAACTAAGGACACACAGATTTTAGAAATAATATTGAATTTAAGTTTAGAAAAACCTACTCAAAGTTAATCATCCCAATAGCTGATATGAGATACTTAAATCTCTGTTCATCTAAAGCTTTGGTGAACAGATCAGCATATTGTTCATTTATGTGAACTTTGACTAGTTTGATTAACCCTTTTTCAAAATTATCTCTAATTAAATGATACCTGATGTTGATATGCTTGGTCCTTGAGTGCTGCACAGGATTCTCTGTAATAGAGATAGCACTATTGTTGTCTATGTTGATGGGAGTCTCCTTGAAGTTGAATCCATAGTCTAGCATCTAATTCTGAATCCAAAGCACTTGAGCACAACAGCTAGCAGCAGCAATGTATTCAGCTTCAGCAGTTGATGCAGATACATAGGATTTTTTCTTGCATTGCCATGAAACTGTCCTTCCACCATGAAATTGGCATCCCCCAGATGTAGACTTTGTAGTCATGTTGCAGCCACCATAGTCACTATCTGTATATGCATACAGATTGAAGTCAGAATTCTTTGGATACCAAAGGCCTAGTGATGGAGCACTTTTGAGATATCTTAAAATACTCTTGACAGCAACCAGGTGTGACATCCTGGGATTGGCTTGATATCTAGCATAAATACATGTAGCAAACATAATATCAGGCTTGCTAGCAGTAAGGTGCATGAGAGACCCAATCATAGCTCTGTAGAGATGCTCATCTACACACTCCCTCTTAAGGTCAGGTCTAAGGGAGTGGTTTCTTGCTATGGGAGTCTTTGCAACCTTGCAATCAGTCATGCTGAATCTTGTAAGTATGTCCTAAACATACTTTGACTGACTTATGAAGATGCCATTGTCAACCTGCTTCACTTGAATTCCTAGAAAGAAATTGAGTTCCCCCATGGCACTCATTTCAAATCTATTCTACATCAGCTTCTTAAAGTCTTTACAGAGCTTTGGATTAGTTGACCCAAAGATAATGTCATCAACATAACCTTGAACCAGCATCAAGTCATTTCCTGTTCCTTTGATGAAGAGAGTTCCATCTATAGTACCCCTTCTGTAACCATGCTGACATAGGTACTGAGATAGAGTCTCATACTACTTTCTTGGAGCTTGGTGCAACCCATATAGAGCTTTATCAAGCTTGCAGACATACTCTGGATGATCTGGATCTGCAAAACCAGGTGGTTGTTTGACATACACCTCTTCATCAATCACCCCATATAAGAAAGCACACTTGACATCAAGTTGGTAGACCTTGAAATTCTTGGATGCAGCAAAGGCTAGGAATATCCTAACAGCTTCAAGTCTTGCTACTGGAGCGAAGACATCAGTGTAATCAATCCCTTCTTCCTGAGTATACCCTTGAACAACTAGTATTGCCTTGTTCTTGATGACAAGTCCTCTATCATCTTTCTTGCTCCTGAATACCCATTTGGTTCCTATAGTAGTCTTCCCTAGAGGAAGAGGACATAGATTCCAAACCTTCTACCTTTTGAATTGAAGCAGTTCCTCCTGCATAGCTCCAACCCAACTTCCATCTTTCAGAGCCTCCTCAACTTTCTTTGGCTCTACTTGGGATAGGAAACAAGAGTAGAGACAACATTTTTGTCATGGGTTTGTCCTCTTGTTCTTACCCCTTTATCAACTTCACCAATGATGTTTGTGATGGGGTGAGACTTGTGGATCCTTAGTTGAGGGATCATAGCAAGTTGGTTGGAGAGATCTAAATTTGAAAAATTTTGATCAGGCAAAGTAGATTCACCCACCACATCAGCACACTTATCAAGAGAAACTTGATCCAATGAGTGTGTGACATCAATGATGTTGTCTTCCATGGAATGATTATTAGCATCAAGGAATTCTTGATCACTGCCATCATTACCAATTTCTTCTACATTTTGAACTCCTTCCCTTTGGTTCTATGCCTCTGAGCTGGAATTTGAAGGCACTTCAGATGTATCAGCAGGATTTGTCATTATTATGCTGATAGGAGCTTCATCTACAGAATTTGTTACCACTGGAGCTGAAGTAGATTGATTTGTCATTGTTGTGCTGATAGGAGCTCCATCAGCTCAAATCTTGGGTCAGGATCTTCTATTGATATGTCACCTGTAGATCCTAAAACATTCTCACAAGACTTGTTAAAACAATTGGTAACTAAATCGAGATCAAATAGCCAATCAGGACCAGAACCTCTCACACAAGGAGTGTGTTTATTGAAAGTCACATTGGCTGACTCATCAATAATTTTAGTTCTGAGATTGTATACTCTATAAGCTTTGGCTTGAGAAGGGTATCCAATAAAGTATCCATCATCTGATTTCTCATCAAATTTGGCTATCTGATCTCTGGTATTCAAGATTGTGCAAGGACATCCAAATGATTTGAGGAAACCAATAAAAGGTCTCCTTTTGTGCCATAGTTCATAAGGAGTCTTACCATGAGTCTTAACTACTAAAACTCTGTTCCGCACATAGCAAGCAGTGTTCACTGCTTCTGCCCAGAAGGTGACAGGCAGTTTAGAGTCAGACAACATAGTTCTTGCAGCTTCAATTAGTGTCTTGTTTCTTCTTTCAGCAACACCATTCTATTGAGGAGTCCTGGCAGCACTATATTGTCTTGAAATACCCTTTTCATCACAAAATGTATCAAGGATTTGATTCTTAAATTCAGTTCCTTGATCACATCTTATGATCTTGACCTTGTGATCAGATTGATTCTCAATCTTCAGAATGAAATTCTTTAATATCTCAGGAGTCTCATCCTTAGTTCTAAGGAAAAAGACCCAAGTGAATCTAGTAAAGTCATCTGTGATCACTAAACACTATGAGGTCCTTCCTAAACTCAATACACTGGTGCGGGCAAAAAGATCCATATGTAACAAGTGTAGGGGAGTAGTGATGGAGTTTCTTTCCTTTGGCTTGTGAGATACCTTATGCTGCTTTCCTTTCAGGCATGGAACACAATGATCATCACTTGTAAACTCTTTTTTTGGCATTCCAGTTACTAAATCATTCTTTATTAATTTATTCATGTTTTTAAAGTTTACATGGCACATTCTTTTATGCCAGAGAAAAGACTCAACATTATTTGCTTTAGACAGAAAGCAAGACACTTCTCCTGAAGGAGAAGTTTCATGCAAGTCCATCTTATACATGTTCCCTTTCTTGGGGGCTCTGAGCAGGATATGCTCTTGAGGAATGACCACCCCGGGCTTGAGAACAATGCACTCATGCTCAGTAAAGAGCATGTTACGCTTTTGATCACAAAATTAGGATACACTCAGTAGATTGTACCCAAGCTCCTTGAGAAAGTTTACCTTCTCAATGCAGAGCTTACCATTTGTGACTATGCCCCTTCCAGTAATGTAACCTCCTGCATCTTCTCCAAAAGCAACAGGCCCTCCATCAATTTTCTCAAAATTTTGGAGTAGAGAGCCATTGCCTATCATGTGCCTGGAACAGCCACTGTCAATGATCCATACATTCCTGTTGGTCTTTAGCTGTTCCTGCACAAAAAGAGATGTTTAGTTACATTTGGAAACCCAAGCCTTACCGGTCTTGGGCTCATTAATATCAGCAGAAGAAAATGCAACAGTAATTGATCCTATGTTCAAGCTTTGAGGACCAGTAGTTGTTGTTGATGAAGAACTTTCAGTCACATGGTCTTTCTTTGTCTTCGACACCACCTTTAGAAGCTTAGACTTGATCTTCAATACTTCGAAAGTTTTGACAACTTCGGAAGTTTTGGAGACTGGACCTTTGGAAGATCTTGCTTTCACTGCCGCAGGCTTCAGTACTTCAGAAGCATTCCTTTCTTCCGAGACCAATTTTTCTTCTGAAGGCAAGTTTTCACTTGTCTTCTTCACTTTAGTACTTTTGAAAGGAAAAGGTTTTCCTTCAGAAGTTGGCTTCTTCTTGATCTTTTCAGAAGATCTCTTCTTGATCATGTGGACAGTGCTTTTAGGATTGTAGATGCAATCCTTAGCCAGATGAGAAGTACTGCCACACATGACACAGTCAATTTGCATTCTTCTGGAAGCCTTCTTTTGAGAGCAAGACTGATCTTGATCATTTTCCACTTCCTTCTTCTTTTTCACAGATGAAGTAGCAAGCCTTTTAGGGAGAGACTTGCTGCTGGATGTGGATGGTTCAGGTTGTGCAGCAGTGGTACACAACAAATAAGCCTTCTTCTTGTTGTTGTTGGGATGAGGTTGGCAAGAACTAGAACCCCTGGTACTAGGATTCATAGTTGAGTCTTCAGCCTTTACCACTTCAAATCCTGCAGAGATGAACACTTGTTTCTGCTTTGAGTTGAAAGTGGCCTTGATCTCTTGAGCTTTCTTGGACTTTCTCTTTGCTCTTCTGATCAAGTTCTTCCTCGTGGACTTTGTCAACCCAACAGGATTCCTCTCCTCAGGAGAATAGTGACCCTTTTTAGGATGATCTTCTTCACTCTTCTTAGATCCATCCTTCACTATCTCCCCTTCATCCTCTTTACTCATAGGGTCTATGAGGGGAAGCGCATCTTCACAAGTTCCACACCTTGGAGATCTTACAGATAGTAAAGAGTGTGGAGGAAGTATCTCAGTAGATCCCAGTCCCTGCTTATTCTGATAACAAACTTTTGCATGCAGAGATGAGGATATCATGTTCTTGAAGGTCTCTTCTTCAAGAACACATTTTTTGCCTTGGCTTTGCTGTTCACAAGCTCAGCCTGGCATTCAGTTAACTTAATGATGAGATCTTTGATTTGAGTCCTGTAGTTGGTGTGTTCATGTTTAAGAGTTGAAATGGTTTTCTCTAAATCTTCTATTTTTAGTTTATATCCATTTTCAGCTCTTTTGAAATCAGATTTTAAGATATTTAAGGACTCAAGATCAGATCTCATTTCTAAGTTATAGAACCTGTATCTATTAACTTTAGCAATACATTCAGGAGTACAAAGATGTTCTAATACCTTGGCTTCATCATGATTTTCCATCAGTGCTTGGTTTGGAGATACTTCCTCAACTTGAAAGCTCTAGTCAAAGCCTTCTTCTTCAATAGCAACTGCTAGGGGTGTTCAAAAAATTCTATATCCGAAAATATCCGAAATCCGATCCGTATCCAAATCCGAATAAACTGATCCGAATTCTTATTCGGATATTCGGATCGGATCTCATCCGAATCCGAATTCCTTATTCGGATTTCGGATTTCATAATTTTTTTATTCGGATTGTTCGGATTTTTCGGATATCCGATTAATCCGAATAAGAATTCAACTATGTTTTTAGCCTAATACTCATTAGCCAACTACCTATTATATTTTTAACTCAATATTAAAGAATATTAACACATTTTAGTCATCTAATCCTAAATAATTATACAATAATCGATTGTTCTTCTAAATTAGAGATTATAATCTTCGGGATTTATATAATTAGCTATTAAGTTTTAATTTGGGTTCACATCAAATTTGTATTTTCATATTTTATATATTTTGTTATGATTTTAAACTTATAAAATGTTAAGAATAAAAAATTAGCAAAAAAAAATTAAGAATAAAAAAATAAAAAATTTTGTTATTTAGTTTATTTGGATTATTCGAATATATTCGGATTATTCGGATATATATCTGAATCCGATCCGAATTGAATTCGGATAGATTCGGATCGGATAGAGATATCCTTATTCGGATCGGATCGGATTTCGGATGGGGTCCTGAAATTTTCATATCCGAATAATCCGATCCGAATAATCCGAATAATCCGTTATCCGATCCGATGAACACCCCTAGCAACTGCAGCTTGTTGCTTTGGCTTCTCATTCTGGTTGACTCCTTTAGTGTAGTTTGTTCTGGTTTGTGCTTGGCCACCATTTGTTCTAGGTGCCTTGCACTCTCCGGCAAAATGTCCCATTTGGTTGTAGTTGAAACACTTTACCTTGCTTTTGTCCAGTCCAAACTTTCCACTCGCTGCATTGCTAGGAAACTTCCTCCCTGTCCTCTTGTAGAACTTCTTGGCTCTGTGAGTGAGAAGAGCCATCTGCTGGACTATCTCCATGTACTCCAAATCATCTGGATGGATATAGTCCAGGTCTTCAAGGGTGAAGAGAAGGTTGCCTGAACTCTCATCAGTAGACACAAAGGCATGAGAAGAGCTTGTCTCTTGGAATGGACTTTCTTGGATGTAGCTTTCCCTTGGTGTCTCATGGAAGGTGATGAAAGAACCCTTTTATGAGTTGTCAGGGTAGCAGATGAGATGATGCTGTGGTTCTCTGCAATCCCTTTCAACCACATGGAAGGCTAAACTCTGTTGATTGCTGGAGTTACAAGATGGATTTTGCATGTTCATCTCCATCCGGTAGCCACTGAGGAAACCATACAACTCTGTAAGAGTGAGAGTCTTAAGGTTCTCAGTTCTCTTGATTACAACACAGTAATGTGTCCATTGTCTGGGAAGGGAGGACATGAACTTCCTTACAATGTCCCTGTTCTCAAGAGTTACTCCAACATCCATTAGAGTATCCACAATCTCAACATACCTGAAGTATTGCTGAGTCATGGTTTCACCTGTCTTGTAGGTAAAGTTCTCAAACTGCTGCTTCAAGAGGTCCTTTTTGTTCTTTTTTGCTTCAGAGGACCCCTCATACATGAGCTTTATGCATCTCATAACTGCTTGACAGTTTTGCACTTCTTGAAGCCCTGTAGATGGAGTTGGGAAGAGCAGTTTGGAGGCAGTCATGGCCTTCTGATCGATATCTATCTTCTTTCTATCTTCTTCAGAATGTCACCCACCTCTTTTGGGATCATGCCACCTCCAGCGGCAGCAGAAGAGGTGCATGGAATTTAAGGTCCGGAGACAACAGATTCCTACAAACTAGAGTCTTGAGACTTGATGAAGCCTTCCATTCTTTGACACCAAGTATCAAAATCTTCAGGAGTGATCAGTGGGGACTTTGTCATAGTGCCAGTTTCAATATCAGCCTTTGAGAGAGCTGCCACTTGAGTTGTTAAGTGTTTTGTGAAAAACTGAGAGATCTAAGATGGTGAGATCTTTTAATCAAGAGCTTGGAAAGCTTTTATACCAATTGTAGGACCGTTTGAAGGTGTTCAATGCAAATCAGTTTCATAATGAAGAGAGACTTAGAACACTTAACAGATCAAATAGGGAACTGGAACCTTTAAGATGATGCTAAGATAAACACAAGTAAACAAGAGAAAGGAACTTAAGAACAACAAGATTGGTTTTCAAGGATAAAGTATATTGCTCTCAAATTCTATTACAAGTGTTACAAAGCATAAAAAATAAAATACAAGGACCTGAGATACTTTATACTACATCATACAGCCAGCCATACTTTGAAGGCCAGCTGGAAACACTAATCTAGACAACAAGATCAACGCAAAGTCACAAGGCAGATTGCCTTTTGACATGTGACTATGACGTGCCATAGCTCACATCCTATTGTAATACAAAGAGGATAAAAGTATATAAAGTAGAAAGTTACAGACACAAGACCTTAATCTACAGCTTCCTCAAGCATGGACCTTTTCACCAACTTGTATAAGTTATACAAGTTGGTGAGTCTGCAGAGTGGGAGTGGAAAGTTGGTCAGCTTTTTTGAAAAGTTGTTGATCACAGAGAGCATGTCTTCTCTGTCTTTGGAAGAAATCAGTCTTCTATCTTTGAGGCTTCGGAAGACTTTGTCTTCTAAGCTTCGGAAGACTTCATCTTTGGCTTCGGAAGATTGGTCTTTTGATTCGAAAGATTTTACACTTAGAGTAATTTACTTGCAGTGTGTAAAACTTCCGAAGTAACTTCTACCATACACAAAGTGCATGCATGCAGAAGATTTCTTGACTGTTTTGTGTGCATCAGCCTCTTTGAAATACCTTACAAATAGATCTCAATTGAATAACAGTACACGTTTAAACAACACGTGAAAATTTTTTTAAATCTCACAGCAGACCTTAATCGAACAACATGTGTTAGAATTAATCGAAGCGACTGGTCTCACGAGTTGCTTCATGTGTTTTTTAGTTTTAATTAAATATTAATTGATTAATTTGTTTAAATTGGATAATTAGGGTGTTGAAAAAGACTAAAATATCCTCATATTTAATGGAGTTTTAACGGTGTTAGTGGAGTGGATGAAAAAGACAACATTTAGTAAACTACAGTGACTGAAATGGGAAAACAAGTTTTTGGATTGAAATTGAAAATTCAACAAAACGTCAGGGACGAAAATGACATTTACTCTATATTATTTATACATATGTAGTTAAACATATACAAATTATAAAAACATATGCAAACATTAGTTTGATGACTTTTTAAATTATTTTTATGATTTTTTATGTAAATAAACATACAAAATTTTGTGCAAAAAATATAAAAGTTAAAAAAATATAACCTATTAATATTAGTTCTGGCGGTTCTTAAAATATATTAGTTCTCAAATGATCCCAACCCTATCAATATATATGATTAGAATACTTTTACATCATGCTGAGAAGGCAATTTGAGTATTATAAAAAAGTTTATAAAGTAATTAAATGCTAAAGTGTTTTAAAATATGTTTAGAATGAAAAATTTTTGTCCTCCAAAATATACATACATATACACACATTCTAAAAAACCAAACAAAAGGAATAGTTAACTTTTGTCATTTTTGAATTTGGCCATGAGACCTTCGGGTGTTTTGGGTTTTTATCCCATGTTTGGTGTTTAAGTTTATGGGTAGAGAGAGAAAGAGCTGGGCTACTTTCACTCTTATCCCTTTGTTGGCGGGCAAAGTTGTCACCTCCTTTTTCCTATTGTGAGCTAGGTGTTCATCTTCTCACTATGATGTAGTGATAATGGCCATGTTCTGTTTTATGTTTTATGTTTCATCTGTGAAAGGAGGAATTGAGTCTGCTATGAGAAACGAGGGGGATGGCCGATGGAACCATTCCTTCCTAATTTCAACTTGACAATCCTAAACGCTAGTGGTAGGCTTTTTTTGTGCCATTGAGGATGGGATGATGTCTGTTGGAACCTTTTGTTGCCAATTACGACTAAGATTGGCATCTAAGGGTAGGCGTCCCACCTCTTGTTTCTCGGAAAGGCACTCCACAGCCAGTAATTTGTTAGTTTCTTTTCGATGTTTTGTGTTTTTGCCATCCATGATGTATAGAGGGAAGCACACTAATGGACGTCATTGGTGACCTTTTCCTGTCACCTTTTGTGGTGTCTGTCTTCTAGGAATAGTGTATATTTTGATTTATGTTACTCTCTTTTTGTGAGTGACCTTGAACCCTCATCTTGGTATTTCTAATTCATCTTTTAAGGCTCTTTTTTTGGTTTGTGACATTGGGTTGTTATTGAATCCTTGTCGTAGTTGTTTTCTATGTACTTATAATGGTGGGGGTGTGATGTTCTTAGGTTGATGAAGATATTGATGACTAGTTCATCCGAGAACCCCTGAAACAATTTGGTAGCTATTGAGCCTTACATTTTCACATTTGGTATGAAATCATTTGATGATGATGGGTTACACCTCATTTGAAACCTTTAGTTAAGGTATTTGACCTTGAGCCATCATCTTGATTGGTTTGTGACTATGGGAGTTGTGTTGTTTAATGACATGTTGTCTCCGACATCTTGCTGTGTCATCTGTGACGCCTTGCCATGAATCTGATCTTGACTCTGAATGCTTTAGGTATCAGTGACAATTGTAAATGCTAAGGCATTTCAAGCCCTTAAGACAGTGGTACCGAGCCATGGCTCATTTAAGCCAAGATCTACTTTAAAGGTGTTTATTGTGGCTCATTTCGCATGGCGATCATGTAGATTGCAACTGCAAAGGCGTTACATTTCCGAGCCTCCAAACATCTAAATCGTCTGTTGTTTGACCTCTGTGTTGGTGTTCTATTTTGGTGGTGCTGTTATAATGGCTACATAGGAATTTTGTTTGGCCCTTGTTGGATTAATTAGAACAATAACTTTTGTAGATTAATTAATGGATGTGAAATCTCTATTAATTGCTAAAAAAATACACACAAATACTTGAAATATAAATGAACAGCTAAAGTTCTTTAAAAGTATTCTTCATTTAATATATTACATAATTAACACACACAAATTAATAGATATGAAAGATTTATTAAGTACTATAGTCCAATACACACAAATACTTGAAATATAAATGAGCAGTTAAAGGTTTTTAAAAGTATTCTTCACTTAATATATTACAAAATTACAAATACGTAACAACAAATCAAAAAGGCAAAACCATCAACCTCTAAACTATACAAGTCTGAAGTATTTATACTACAAAAACTAAATACTAGAATAAATCATGATAGTCTATTTTATATTTAGGATCAATGACAAGCTACAACCATTGATCTACACATTATAACATACCACGAATGTGTGGTGTGTGCTGAGTATATATAATTTTTAAATATATTTTTCACACAGATTTAGTTTTAATTGGTTTTCACTGATATTAAACTACACACAAAAAAGGCAAATGTATTCGTCATGCGGTAATATAGTGTTGGTAAGAACCGAGTATCAATCCATGGACACACTTAGGTTACTCAACAACCTTAATAATTGGACTATCAGATTGGGTTTTAGGAAAATGATTAGTTGCTTTGAGGTAACCAAATTCTTAGTTTTTTGAAGAAATAATTTAAAGAAATAAAAGTAAACAAAGTTTCAGACTTTTGGGGGTAATTTAAGAAATTAAGGCTATCATCCTATTTTAGATTATACATATGTAACTATAATGAATTTTGTGGTGTGGTTAAATATATAAATTAAATTAGTTATGTTAATGTTTATAAACGCGAGCCAACGCTGAGTTATCATAAACAAGTTCCGTAGTAACAAGGAAAGTTGCATTGAGTCACTTACAACACAACCATCGAACCCCTAAGGATGTAGGTAATGTTTGTGCATCCTTTTAACATATGATTTATAAAAACAGAACTTCGTGATACAAAAAGAGTTGCTTAAGTTTCTTTTAAACATACCATTAATTTTAAAAAACCATAATAATTATTGTAGATTTCTCAAACTAATTAAAAGGAACCCACAAATGATCAAAATATTTAAGTGATATGATTTTTAATAACCATTTTTAGTTCATTAGACATAAGTTTTTTTATGAAGATTGGTTTTGGATATTATAGTTAGTTCATATGTTTTTCAATCTTGTATGCCATTCGTAATTACAAATCATAAGTTTATAACTTACTGTTCAAATGTATATGCTACCCATCAAAAGTTTACTTAAATTTTTCATAACATTAACATAGCATAAACCACACCTTTAGTTTTTCACAAATTGCATAAGTTTCATCCAGTTAGTATGATAAATAAATTTTAGATCATAATGAACTTGAACATAATAACATATATAGTAGATAGATATGAAATTATCAGTAAACTGGAACAATCAAACCGGAACAATCAAACCGATGATCCACAATAGATGATGTTTAGGCAATCTTGAGCTTCTTTTAAGTGTTGAATGCACCTTCCTATCCTTCCAAGGACACCTTCAAAACTATATTCTCGAGAGAAACCAACATAGTTTCACTCCTTCAAAAGCTCTCCTTAAAGTTGAAAATGAGCTACTATTTATAGGCCTTATGGAGTGCCACGCACGACCCCGTGCTAGTATGATGTACATGAAAGTTGGTTAGCACGTACGAATAGACTTGGTCGAGCACGACCCCATGTCTAATGGGGCACGATCCTTTTTTATGGGTAGAGCATGCCCCCGTGCCTCTTGTGGCACACCCCTATGCTCCATGTTAGGGTACAATTTTTTGTCCTGTTAGACTGATGAACACGAGGCTGTGCTAGTTCTAGCATAGGGTTGTGTTTCAGGCTTGGCATGGGGGCATGTCTTATGAAGCATGGATCCATGCTTATATTTGGAGCTCAATTTTCTTCAATTTCTTCTTCCTTATGCTTCTTTTGTCGATCTTGGTCTTTTTCAATCCTAGAAACACAATTTAACTATTTTAAGTATATTTTTATAATTTTAAGCAAGATTTTTGTGAATAATTGATGTGCTTTTGATGTGTTTTATATTTATAACTTAAAGCACATTAATGTGTATTCTAATTCGTTACATGAATTGTATAAATACAGACAAACAAATCAAAATAGTATATCTTCAGTAGTTGCACAGTCATGATGACATCACTACTCCTCAGCAATTACATTGTTTTTACAAATGGCGTGTGTTAACAGATACAACTATTAACTGTAGATGTAGTTTATCAACTAATACATAGTTCTTTAGTAAGTATAGTCTTTAGTAAGTAAATTATACTTTTAGCACTTGGACTGTTTTGGTAGGAGCTTAATTGCATTCTTCATTAACTGTCTTTGGTAGCTTTATCCTTTCAATATCCTAACAAGTTAACTTTATGTTTGTTGTTTCTATTCCACAAGTTTGTTATTTGTTTGTTTGATAATGGGTTACCAAACCAACTATGATGATTAAGATTTATATCCAACTTTAGCACGACAACAATTCTTGTAGCCAAAGTGAACAACGATTTATGAGCCTCTCATTGCTAGATTGAACACGAATTGCCCATCGATTAGCTGAAATAGAAAAACTAAAAACCTCAAAATGAAAACCAACTGAGAAAATTCACAACGACGAACAACGTGAAAGCAACTAGTTATGAGTTGATTATTCGAGTGGTTTCAGTAAAATAAGTATTAAAAAAAACAAGGTAATTGTTTTGGGTTATCATTTTAATTTTATTACAAGCTTGGTATTAACACTAACTTTTGTTATATTTTTGTTAAGTTTAGATAAAGTTACTAAGTTATACTTTTTTAATTCAAGGGACGATTTATGTCATTAATCTTAGGGGTGTGTTTTTTACCCAAACCTGAGTATTTAACCCGAACCAAATCGACCCAAACACGATTAAGGACTAACTTGTGCAACCCAATCCGATTATTATATTTAACCAAACCTGATATTTTTGTAAATGGTTTGGTATTTGGGTTGCATATATAGGATCAACCCAATTAACTCAAATTTTAATTTTATGTTTGTTGATATTTATTATTTGATACGACAATTCTTAAGTATTTGACTAATAAAAAATAGGTTGTTTATCGTTTCATCTTTATTCTATATTAAACAATTGATTTGGGTGGTCTGTTACAAGCACCACCTAAATCCTACACCACTTATGAATTAACCGTAAACGGTCTTTTAGTAAGAAGTAAGCGGTCATTTATTTTTTGAGTAGTAAGGGATCGATTATGTATAACAAAACTGTGATTTATAGCCAGGAGTCAGCCTTTGTCAAAATATCCCGTGAACAACTGTTTACCAACTCATAAACGATCATTTGCCTCACTACCCATTGACCAACAACCCACATTTACTCTCGGCATTATTTAGCCTACTTACCCCTATATCTTTTTTTAACAGCATCCTACCTTTTATCTGCCTCATATGTTTACCATTTTAATCTACCATATATCCCATTTGAACAAAGCTTTTTCTACTCCAACTAAACACCCCCATTTATTATATATTATCTTTTATCTTTAAGATATTTTTCTATTAATATTTCTTTCTTTTTCTATCTTTGAATCACAACATCACTTAAAGTAAGGTAAAATGTTAGTTTGATAGTCTTTTTAAGAGTAAATATTAGGTTTTTAGTCTTTTTAAGTGTTTAAGTTTTATATTTATGATTAATATTTTATATTAGTGGGGTTATTTTTAGCCTTCTTCTATCTTTTGAATGAACATTATATATATATATATATATTTCAGATAATGGCTAGTCTATGGGCGTCTCTTGCTATTGAAACTATATTTGGCTTAAATTTCAACCATGTTGGAAGAATGAGAAGAGCTAAATATTATGTTGGAAGAATGAGAAGAGCTAAATGTTTAATAAATAAGGGGTGTGAGCCTTCCCCGTACGATCTGTTAGAGTGTATAATAGGACGTCAGAGAGTGTAGACGTATGCGTAGAATGATGACGCCTCATTGGATTTATTTTTTGAGAATAAGCAAACTAAACTAGTATTTTATTTTATTTCATTTTAATTTTATTATTTTATATGTTATTTTAGCTAATTTATGTCTTTTTAATTTTTTTTTATTTAGATAAGTGATCATCGACGCTTGATGACTCACCATTGTTATCTGTAGGAGTTGTTTTAGCAGTTGGTGATTTAGGATAGGTGATCATCAGCACTTGATGACTCACCATTAGTATCTGATAGGATTGGTGGGATTATAAAAGTTCATGGATAGGGGCCATAAGTGCTCATGGCCTTGAAGTGCTGGATAATCAGCCGAGAGATTCTTTATGAGCATCCATCTCCATCTAATAGGCACTGAAGATGCCATACAATTCTTTAAGTGTCATGTTCTTCAAATTTTTAGTTCTTCTTATGGTCCCTATTTAAACTATCCATGACTTGAGCAATGATCTTAAGAACTTCTTAAGAATATTATTATTCTCCTCTGATGAAACTAAAGTTTTCAAATTTTTGTTTCAGGACATCTCTTTTGTTCTTCTTCATGTTCTTAGTTTCTTCATATCTTACTCTAAGAGCTTCCCAAAGTTGCTTAGCAATGGGCCATTTCTTAAAGCCATGGATGGTGTTATTTGTAATGTTCATTCTGACAAGCCATAGTGCCTTAGATTCCGCATCCATCTTCTTCATATCTTCTTCATAATGCTTTGTGGGATCTTTTAGAATCATCCCACATCCTTCATAAACAACTTGAACCATGGGAATAAGTGGTCCATTCAAAATAGATAGCCATAGTTTCTGATCCTGATTTCTCAAAAAGTCTTCCATCCTGATTTCTCAAAAAGTCTTCCATCCTGATCATCATCATAGTTATTTAGGGTGAACATTGGGGGATTGATTTGAGTTTCATTTTCCAAGTCCTGCTGGGTAGACATAGCAAGAACAACCATGATGGGATTGAGTGTTTGGAAGGATTATATATTTGAAAGAACGATCTAATAGAAAAACAAGTGATTTATTGAAAGATGTTTCAGACAAATCAAGAGCAAAAGCTCTAACACCACTTGTTTGATCGGTTGAACAAGAACTTTCAATAGATCAAAGAATAATAGATGCGAAATCTCTATTAACTATTTACTAACAAACACACAAAAAATAATTGAATGAAAGAACACAAAGAAATTCTTTCACCGTTTCACTTTATATGCAATAACATGAATACAAGTGGGTAAAAGAAACTAACTTTATAGCTATACAAGAGTTAGGTAATTTTACTATGAAAGCTAAACAATAAAACAAATCTTGACCATCTATTTTATATTCAGGATCAATGGCTTGTTACAACCATTGATCTACACACTATGGCATACCATAAATGTTTATTATGATTTGTTTCAATACAATGTACAATACTACAATCTAGACAAAAATCAACACATCAGGGTTTTAGTAGTTGTAGTGTAATGGTATCACCACTACTTTTCAGCACTGATATTTTTGTCTACAAAAACTGTGGATCAGCAACACATCATTTACATTCACCGGAAAGGCAATGTGCTGATTCACATTTACTCAGTAGTTGGTTTGAACAATGAAAACGTAACTAGGTAGACTTATCATTCGACACTTGGATATCTTCGGCACTTGGTTTACGATAGCATCGTCCTTATTAGATATCCCAAAAAAGTGAATAATATTTAATTTTCTAATATAAATACGAATGATGTGTGAGCAATATCAAAGGATGTGTAGACCAGTCACACCCTTTACACCGGCAATGGTGTCCACATCAGCAGGACCTTCCACTAGACCCTTATCTATAGTCATTTATTCGGGTAATGTTTATTTTGTTTTAATTAACATAGTTTATTTGTGTATTTTAATTTTGTTTTAGTTAAGAGATTTTATGTGTGTATTTCTATTTTGTTTTATTTGTAATCTTTTATTTGTGTACTTTTATCTTGCTCCAATTGTAATCTCTTATTAGTGTATCTTTATTTTGTTTTATTTTGTACGTTCACGTATATAAACTACCATTTTTGATTGTTGGATTTGATATAATTTTGTTAAAGGTGAAGTAAAGTTTACAAAATTTTAAACTGTTATATATAAACAATCAACTGTTTGATTGAAAATATATATTTTGTAAAGTAACTTGTGGTTTAAGTCTTAGTAAATTGTCATTTACACCAATTGGATTTGATATAAAGATTCTACAAAAAAGCCTACAACTTCACCTTTTATTTGCAATTATGCAATTCATTTACAATTCAAAATCAAAAGAATTTTTTCATTCAATTTGTAAATTTAACTCTACAATGTCATAATTACACAACCATTAGGTGTACTAAACAATGAAGGAGTTGATGGACAGGATGCTAAATACTACATGCACTTTTGGATACGTTATTGTCACACAAAAAAACAAAGAAGACTATATACGACTTTGTCAACAAGGCAATTATTATGTGCGATTATGGTGGTGTGTACAAGTCAACATCATACTCAACCATACATTCAGGCATGAGAGAGACATGTGCCCATATCAACTTATAGCAAAATATCATGTACAAGATAAACGTTCTAAAATACAAGTTGTATGATGAACCCACTAACTTTTGGAGGGGCATGCATATGTAAAAAGGTTATCTAAAGAAGAGTACACAATGGTGAAAGACCATACAAGAAAGAGTATGCAGCCACGTGATATTGTTACTACATTAAAAGAACATACTGATAAATGTCTCCATAATTGAAACCATGTATGATGCACGAAAGAGCATATGAAAGGCGAATAATGTTAGAAGCACCCCTATGCAAGCATTTGCCCAATCCTCGCACACATGTGGATATGTCTATGATTTTACCATAGATGATATGTCAAATCAACTAAATAATTTATTTTCCATCAATCCAACTTCATTAATAATATGACGTGTGTTCTTGCATGAGGTTATTTTAGATTGCATGTACAAGTTGAATAGGTTTCGCCTCCTTTTTTTCAAATTGTTGACTTTACTTTAACAAACAAGACATTTTATATAGCTTTTGCCTTCATACGAAATAAGAATAAAAAAAGGAAAACATTAAGTGTGCTTCAAACCGTTTGAGAAAGATACTAGATGGCTATATGTTAGCACGTGTCATATTTATAGATAGAGAGTTAGCTCTGATGGATGCATGCCAAGTTATTTTCCTAGAGGCAACCTAGTTACTATGCACATTCAACATATAGTAGAATATTAAAAAGCATTATAGACTAGGAGGAATTTATGTATCGTTGAATTTTCTGCTCAGTCTCCAACTATTGAAGCTTATTACGAATATAAAACGTGGTTATAGTCAAAGTTGATGAACAAGGATCAATGTATTTTCCTAATCTCTTTAATTTATTTCTTAAGCTTATAGAATTATAAACCTATTGAAACTAACCTATTTGATTTAACTTTTTAGATTCATTTAATTACTTGGATGTAAAGTGGTTAAAAACTTTAAAGAGATGTTTATGTCTGTTCATGGATTGATCAATTTCTAAATTTTTGTAAAAAGACAATAAACATGGTAAAGAGCCAATATGCTTTGTTAAAAACATTTGAATTCGGACAAGGCAAATTTAGAGAATTTTACAGGAATTATAAATACTATAGTTTGTTTATAGAAAATAAAAATAAAGACAAGCTTCGAAGAAAGTCGGATTATAACAAAACATCTACACAACAATATTATATTTCTTTCATTAATAATTAATGTTTCTCTTGAAGTTCAAGATATATTAACTAGAGAGCTGAGGTGAATCAATAAGTTTCAAAACCAATCACAAGCTATTCGTACTAGCTGCAGTTTACCATATGCTTCTAAAATCTCACACTATTTTAACGAAGTTGAACCCATTCCACTACGTTCGATAGATATCTTTTGGAGGAGGCTTGACCCTTCAACGATATTTTTGAATCAAGTTGAAGAGGATATTCAATGCGGTGATGAACTTAACATGTATAAAAAGCTTACTTGAAGCAAGAAAACTCAATGGTGAAAAAGACTAGTTACAAAGGCTAAAAGGCATAAGGAATCCTTAAGCACAAATCTTAATAAAGCTGTTGTGCAAAAAAAAAAAAGACTCATGGAAGGCCAACAGTAAAATCTCAAAAACAAAACAAACCATACCCTCCACCTACTCAACCTACCTTACGCTCTAGCTACACTATCACAAATGATTTTGCCAATTGTGATTTTATTGGATTGAGTTGACGATACACGGTTCATACATATATAACACAACTCAATCATCTTTGTATCACCACCATTTACTAATATAGATTCCAAAAACTTTCCATTCGTACGTTACACACATAGAGAACGTACGCAGTGATGGTAACTATGGGTATCATGTGGTTTCCTCTTTCTTGGGATTTGGTAAGGAATATTGGCTAAACACAAGGTATGAGCTTCTAAATGAGTTAAACAACTATTCCGGTTTGCATAGAACTGTTTTCACTAACTCATATGATGAGTCAGAACGTGTGTTATCCTAGCAACAACTGGGTGTGATGCCTAATCAACACTAAATGCTCATGCCTTACACATGAATCTTGATCAGTAACAGGTTTAATGTAACTCTTCATTGCTTATCTCTCAATGCAAATGCGACTTACTTTTCACTCTGGAAAGGTCCACACGAACTCATGTAACAAAAATGTGTTACTTTTACACCTGTATGGTTCCAATACGTCTTTGTGCCCTAGAGGGTGAATATCCGATGACTGTAATTACGCCGTTATGGAATTTTTATAGAAATATTAATGCAGCCGGTTAGGAAAAAAATGTATGGGGAGAGAATTCAAAGATTTCATATATGCCTACTAAAAATAGAACTATTATTTGTTTCAACCTACATTAGACACATTTGTATTTTTTAGTATGGTATTGAAAATCATTTATTGATTTATTTATTTGGTTATTTAATGGTTTTATTATTCTTTTTTATAAATAAAAAATATAAAATCAAGTGTTGGTAAATGGTAATGCTTTCCTAGGTGAAATTCATGTATTGGTTCATATTTGAAAAAAGATAGATGTAATTTTTTAATTGGTTGCTTAAATAGTTGGATGTACAATTATTTATTTATTATTTAATTGTTTATTGTTTCTATTTTTACAACTAAAAAATATAAAATCAGGTGTGCATAATGCTTTCCAAGTTACCATTAATTTATTGATTTACATTCTAAAAAATAAGATTCAATTTTTAAATTTGGTTGCTTAAATATTCGAGGTGTACAACTTTTAAAATATAAACTCTAGTTTATTCCCCAAAGTTAACTACGTTTGTATTCTCTTACTTCAACAACAACAAAAAACCGTTTAGACCTTAATAAACGCTCGTGTTAGTAATGGTGTATGAAACAAGGGTCCAATCGATCATTCGGAATTCAATACCATACAATCCGCATTCAAAAGATTTAATCGATAGGTTTTGACATTTAGTTTCAAGTTTTAATCGATATTCAATTATTCCATTACTTCATCATCTTCATCCCTACTATAATGACAAAATTAAAGACCATGATCATTAGTTCATATATTAGTATTATATATATATATATATATTTGTTATTGTGTGTAATTGCTGTTGAAGGTTTATATATAAATATTTACAAATATATGAGTAACTTACACTAATCGTAATTTTTGTACGCTTATGAATTTACACATGTACGTAAAAGAACATATTTTTGTATATGTGTAATGATATTATTCCAACAAAAAAATAATGATTTTGATTGATATTTAATAGTTAACACAATTATCATTATATATATATGTATGTATGTAAATATGTGTGTATATAGATACATATAGGGGGAGGTTCAAAAGGGAACACCAAAAAAAAAAAGAAACTAAGGAAACAATTCTACCACACATTAGTACTAAAAGTTTCAAAAAAAGGCAAAAAAAAAAAAATAAATAAATAAATAAAAAAACCCTTATTTAATCGCAATTAAGAAAAAAACAAAAAATAAACGTCAAGTTGATTTCACTTGTGAAATGCGATGTTTTTTTTGTTTTTGAAACTTAATGTTAGCAGATGGTTTTGATTAGTTATGTTAAGGAAACTTCTTGCATTAGACTTCAAATTGCGTTATATAAACCTAAAATAATGAAAGTAAATAGAACTAATTGGAATTTGATCATATGAATGCTAATATATTTTAATAGTTAAACACAAATTTGTTCATATTTTGCACAAAATAACTTTTTTTTTTAACTTTCATTTAAGGATATTTCTGATTTTTTTCCATGATAACAAAAACAGTAAGATTTAAAGTAGACTTTGTAACTTGTAAACAATGTCTAGTGGCACATACATAGAACAAAATATGATTATGGTAGTTAGATACACCTCGTATTGGAAGCTTGTATCAACCACAATCATTTTTGCAAACCTCAGTCCAAATCACAATAACGTTCGTATGTGAGATTAAAATATATGTGATTGATTTGAATATTATTAAGGAGTAGAGGGATAACACCAAGCAAGTTTATCAAATTACAAAACTACAAATGTAATACATAATACCTTTTCATTGAGATCAGAAATTGACATTTCCACCTTAAATTCAAACAGGAAGAGAAATAAATGATAATTTAGTTCAGAACAATTAAATATTTATTAAATAGAAATACATTCTAAATAAAATCATAACTACAATTAAAAATCATATTGCTTGATACTAATAATTCTTAATATACGCTCACATGTGTATTAGTTTCAGTTAAGAAATTTTAAATGAGAACAAGCAGCTTATAGTTCAAATGATGATTAGATAATATAGACATAGAGTTGTCGTAAAACAATAATGATATACACATGATTATTATTTATTTAGAAAAAATAGAGTTGTACATGAAGTGGAAAACAAAGAGTTTAAGATCAGAAGTTAAATGAGTTTAAGATCAGAAGTTAAATTAGTGTTGAATACAACAAAAGATTAAAATATAAATGCATGATTAAACATTGTTTAGAAAACAATATGCATGAATGGAGAATAAGAGCTTTAGATGAAAACTCAAATAAGTTAAACCAAGATGTAGGTATCATGAGTCACGGCAGCAACACATCCATCAGTCCCTTCGGTTTGCAATTACCACACTTCATTTTTTCATCCATTATAATCTACTTCTTCTCCCTCGACATAATTTTTGTTGACTTGCATTCATCCAACAAATATATTCTCCTTTCACAATAATTGAAATCAATAAGTTGTTTTATTTATCAAAAGAAGATAACAAACTGAGGAGGGATTAAAACATATAAACCATAATTGATCAGACTAATCTCAAACCGTGTTTCAATGACGTATAAGAACTTGCCATTTTAAATGAATTAAAACTAATATGATACAAGACAGTGTAGAAACAATAAGGAGATATAATAAACAATCAAGTAAAAATATGAAGTCAAAATATTACTATGAAGATGAAGAATTATGATCCCGTGCTCAAAAGCAATGATGCCATTTGTGGATTCTTCTTGTGATGAATATGGCTATATAAAATTTAAAAATAATTTGATTAGATTAGATTTAATTTTAACCAAATTAAAGAAATAAACATAATTTAAAGAATCAATTAACAATGAGAAAATGAATTTTTATATCCCCAAAGTACCTTTTTATAGTTAATAAAATGTCTCCCAGATAAATTTATTTACAATATTACCACTGTTGTTTTGTAACCATTGATTAGATGGTCAAAGGGTTGTGGTGAGTTCTGTAGTTTTGAAAATATTTAAAAGTTCTAAAATGATCTCATTCCTATATATATATACACATATATACACACATATATATTCATACATATACATATAAATACATATATATACATATATATTAGGTTCTTTACAAGACTTAGTATTATTAACCATTGATTAATTTGATCAATAGTTATGATTAAAAATGGTAGATAAGTTAAATATCAATTTAATGAAATGAATTTAAATTAATAAAAAGGGTGTAATAGTAAATATATATATTTTTCTCTTTTTTAGTTAGTTGTTAATTCAGTAATTTATTCTCTTTCCTCTCTCCTCTTGCATCTCCCATCTTTAGGAAATTTACATATATGTAAAGTATAGTTTGCAAGATATATGCTAATACTTTGCATATTACATATATGTAAGTTAGTGTACTATTAACTTGGTGTATCTTACAAATCAATAACAAATAATGTAACTTAACTTATTTATATGATAACATGTTACATATACATTAGTGGATATCATACAAACTCAAGTTATTTACATATATGTAAGTTAGTGGATTTTGAAGGATATATGTTAACAAATATGAAGGTTACGAATATAAAACTTAGTGTATCAAATTTACATATATGTAAATGACTTGATGTATATATAATCAAATTAATACAACAAAACTAAAAATAATAACCATTTTCACTGATATAAAAGTGATTTACATATATGTAATCAAATGTTTAAACATGTGATCTAAGTATATGCACACAAGTTTACATATATGTTTACGCATATGTAAGTCTGTATACATCTATGAAAGTGATACAACTTCATAATTTACAAACATTTTTTAAAATTTTCTACATATTGCAATCTATAATACGTGTTCGAGCTCAAGTTCAGACATGATATGTGGATCCTCAATAATCTTTGGAACTCCAAAAAGTTTATAGTTTTTCTCAATGTCGAAGTTGGTGATATTTATCTTAAAAGAAAATTTTATGTCCAGCAAAGTATTAAAAACTTCTAGGTAGACACACATGCCATCTCCCCTAAAAATTTGATAATGAAAAATAAAAATTAAAGAATGTAGTTGAAATAGAATACTATAAATATTACATTTTAATAAACTATGAGAAAGTACAATTAATAATGAGAACCTGAAGGTAATCTTCGTACAAATCACTTGCATTTTTTTTCAAGAACCTTTTGGCCTCATGATCAAAAATAGTTAAAAAGACAATACTAGAAGCGTCCTAAACTCTTATTGGTATCTCGAACCTACACATTTGACAAACAAATAAATTTAGTAGTTAATTAAAATTCTAAGTTAAAAGTAATGGATGCTGGTGTATTAACCTTGGAACAACGTCTATAAGTAGATTCTCACATGCTTTGGTCCAGTAGTTGTACAAGGCACTGTCTTTGATCGAGTTTGACACATCGAGAATAGCATTTGTATTGTCTTTAAGGTATAATTTTTTCATGCAGCAATTATATGACTGATAGAACCATTCGACCTCCAAGATGATTAGCTTAACATGACCAACCACAACCATCGATTTTACCTGAAAATTTATAGAAGTATAACAAAGATTTTAATAATAAATTTAAGCAAGAACAATAACAAAATAACTAATTAAATCACAAAATATATGATATTATTGCCACTTTCGTACCCTCATAAGGTTCTTACAATTAAAGTAAAAAGAATGTAATAGACCCAACAAACCTAGGAGATTTAATTAACCTCTACTATGCTGTTGAAGTCTGTCTTAATAAGGAAATCATTACTAAGATTCATCACCATCAACGAAGCAGGAAGACCAACAGTTAACGAACTTTCATCTCCATTTTTTCGAGATAACTATAAAAGATAACATGATTAAATGCAGATTAAATACCGGGAATCATCTACAAAATTAAAGCATGTATATACATACTTTTTTTTATACTGGATGATCTCATCAATGTCTGAATTGATGAACAAACATGACACAACATAAGAGTTTGAAACAGAACATCCATCTTAAACAAAAAATATATATATAATTAAATTGGGAGACATGATTGAAATAAATGCGAAAATGGTGTAGTTAATAGATTTTGCAAAAATTATTAAATACCTTTAAATCTCTGAAACCTTCCAACTGTAGAATAACGACAACGTTACATGCTTCAGCGTTATTTTCCAGATACTCATAAAGGTGCTTCGCATAATCATCCCATAAAGTAACTGAAAAATTGAGACCACTGCATCGAAAGAGTATAAAAGTTTAGTATTTTTATAAATTTAAGGGTGTGAGTATGTTAGATTTATAAAATAGTCACTCCTTGTCTTTGATCTGGAAGTTCAACTTGGATTGATCTGGAAGTTCAACTTGGATGCTTGTTTTCTACTTTTAGTCATCACATCATACACCTTAAAATATGTGACAATGATACTAATCACATCTAGAAAATAGTACAAAAAAAGTAATAAGATCTAGCAAAAAATAAGTTTACACGTAAGATTATTATATAAGATTATTATACGTTTACATGTAAGATTATTATATACGAACAGCTGATGGTGGAATACTCTTACCTATACTTCCAGATTTTGAAACTTCATGGTCAAGTACGAACCGAAAGCTTTAGACGGAAAAAACATATAACGGACCACTAAAGTTAGTGCATTTGGTAAGAGTGGTATTCTAATAAATGCACATCTTTAGGGGTTATCAACATATCTAAAAGAGGTAATCTATCACCCAATGTTGGTTTTCAGATAATCAAGGTTGCTTTCTCTACCAGAAATCTCTCAAAACATGTTGGTTTTCGGATAATCAAGGTTGCTTTCTCAAGCAGAATCCTCTCAAAACGTGTGAATCATTTGTGCAAGACACTTGCTTGGATCTTGTTACCCTTAAATACAACGAAAATAAATAAAAATGAAATTTTTTTATGCTTTTATTTAAAATCCAACACAGCTAACGTGCTCATCGATCAAGATCATTTCTATGGAAAATGTTTGTGATGGAGTTTTAAACATAGGCTGCCTCCACAACCTTATAATATGAACTCTGAAAGTATAATCATCCCTTGAGATATCAAGATCATTCACAAAAGAAATAAGAGTTACCTCCATTTTGCTGCGGATTGGACACAAATTATATAGGATTAATTTAAATTTTCAATATGAAATAGGTCTTTTAGAAAGGATGAAAGTTATATGAATCAAATAAATGAATTACATTACCATAATCCTTTAAATGAATTACATTACATTAATCCTTTAAATGCTCTGGTGATTGCAAAGGGAAATGTAATAAAGTGTGAATTGTACATCTGTAGTTGAAAATTGAAAACTATATAATTGGGTAAACGTTCATCTATTTTAGAAATTGATTATCTTAAAATTAGTAGATTAAATCATTTCCAAATTTATATTTAGGAAAATGTATTACATTTTAATGTAATGAGAAGAATACTAAAATAAATGATTTTATAAAAAGAAAGTTTGATATGTAATAGCAAAATTTAATAAGAATCATATAAATTCCAAATTTAAAACTATATAATAGGATAAACGTTAATCTAATTCAAATAATTGATTATTTTAAACATAGTAGTTTTAATCAATTCAAATTTTATATTAAGTAGTTATTACAAGTTAATGTAATGAGAAGAATACAAAAATAAATGACTTAATAAAAAGAAAGTTTAAAGTCTAATATGTAAACCTAAAATAAATCAATTTATTCAATTTTAACATTAAAGTGAGCATTTCAAATGTATTTAAAAAAAATTTTATTCTGTTTCCATTAAAAGAATAGTCAAAAAGCTAACTGGTGTATATTATTAAATAATTATCTGAGTTACTAATAATAATATTTAACTTCTTTTTAGATTAAAAATAGTCTCTTTTCTTACTAATAAAATTATTTAACTTATTTTTCATAACTGTCATCATTATTTTTATATATAGATTTGGACAAAAGATTTTAACCATCATTAAAAATAAATCTTGGTACTAGGATTTACTTATAGAGAAACAATACCATTAAGTACTATCATTAAAAATCATAGAAGTAAAGATGTAAGAATAGCTTATTAGCAACAAATAACATGTATTTAAACAAACTAGATTGTCTAACTAACAAAAATGAGGTGAACAAAATCACAAACACAAATCCTTTAAAGTTAAACTATTAAAACTTAATGCCTTTATACATTCATTTACCTACTCCTGCATCATACACAGATAAAATACAAAAGAGCTTACAATAACATATGTTTAAATAGAATCTATAACACCCGGCCTCTCGCACCACCAATATTGTCCCCTTTGCCCACGAGTAACTCACGGATTTGCTTGGTTGCCCAGGCGAAAACTTCCCGGTGAGGTCACCCATCGTTAGATTGCCACCACCTGAGCAAGATTAACTATGTAGTTCACCCATCCTTGGATTGCTACCACTGAGCACGATTAACTATGTAGTTCTCCTCTCATCCACAGCCAATACGCCCAAAACGCGTTGGTGATATTACAGACCAGACATTTCTTGTGAATAGTTTCCTGGCCACGACTGATGTGGGATTATGTAGGGTGTCACAATCACCCCCATTTCGTCTCATCATCCTCGAGGAGCCCGAGAACTCACCATCCCCGGTGAGGTTTGTCCCGCCATCCCGAACTGCACAGGAGTGGCTTTGATACCATTTTGTAACACCGGCCCCTCATACCACCAATATTGTTCGAGTTGCCCATAAGGAGCTCATGGATTTGCTTTTGGTTGCACGGGTAAAAACTTCCCAGGGAGGTCACCATCCCTAGATTGCTACCACCTGAGCACGCTTAACTATGGAGTTCTCCTCTTATCCACAGTCAATACGCCCAAAACGTATTGGTGATATTAGAGAGCAGACATTTCTTATGAACAAGGAAACTCTCCTATCCATGGCTGATGTGGTATTATGTAGGGTGTCATAGAATCTCACAGCCCGAGACACTACTTATCAAATTTCATAAGTTAAAGCCTGTAGAAATATCATCTTAAACAAAATATATCAGTAAACATGACAATACCATCAAGATTTATTTTATAATAAACACAAATAAAGAAGTAAAACAAAATCCTTCACATTAAGTTTTCAGTTCTAAGCAACAACCTTGATCACAAATCTTTAGAACACACACAACAAATGAATCAAAATATTTCAGGATTTCGATTAAAAGTAAACACACATACCTACTAACGATCATGAATTACCTCTTGCCCCTCGATAACCCACCAAATTACTTTAACATCTTTCCATTCTTCTTTTTGGTGATTCATCCTCTAGTTTCTTAAACAAAAGCGATCTCAACTTCCCACTAGTGGTGTATGTATCAAGAAACCATGATCTTTCCACAAACTTGCCATTATTCGCACCGGAATGTATGGCAGCACCAGCCACCTCAACGCAACTTACATATCACATGATTATGAGTGCATTGTTCTAGTTGAATTTTAAACAACATTCAAACTACATGTTTCTTAAGATAAAATCATCAATGGAAGCTTACTTAGATACCACATGAAACTAAATATGTATCCTCGGCGTTGTTATTAGGAACTTAATGTTGGAAGATGGTTTTGATTAGTTAAGTGAAGGAAACTTCTTACATTAGACTTTAAATTGCATTATATTAACCTAAAATAATGAAAGTAAATAGAACTAATTGGAATTTAGTCGTATAAATTCTAATATATTTTAACAGTTAATCACAAATATTTTTGATTTTTTTCCATAACTAAAATAGTAAGATTTTGAAGTAGACTTTGTAACTTGTAAATAATGCCTAGTGGCACATACATAGAACAATATGTGATTATTGTAGTCGAGACACACCTCGTATTTGAATCATGTATCAGCCACAATCATTTTTGCAAACCTTAGTCCAAATCACAATAATATTCATATGTGAGATTGAAATATATGTGATTGATTACAAATTTAACCTGCAAGATTGGAAACAAACAAAGAAATTAGAAATATAGAATAAGGAAAGAACCATATGGCTGTAGGGTTTGTGTTTCGCTCTATCCATTTGCCAACCGATGAATTTGATACTCATAATATGGTCGGGATTCTCATAGTAAACAGGCTATAAAAGGGAAGACAATAAACCAAAAGATTGACAGCTATTTGAAAGATTTCTAAAAAGATTTGCACAATCAGTGCGGACACTAAAGAATGAAGAAAGTAATCGGTAGGCATTATGGTCAATGGTATATATGATTGTAAGAGGTAAAATCGGAGCCTTAGAGTTTCGTCGTATGGAATGAGGAAGGAACCATATGGATGTAGGGTTGGTGTTGTGTAACCACGATTTGGTTGAATGAGAAACGGAGTATCCGACCCGCATAAAAGATCCACGTGTACTAAACAATGGTAAGTTTGGGCGGGAAAACTAATGGTGGGAGGCCTTAGAAACATGACAAGTGTCAATTTAAATACCTTTTTATTAGAATAAGACATATATATATACACACACACTATCCTAAACACCCGTGTATTACACATTTTGAAAAAATTTAATATAAAAATTATTAGTTAATAAAATATGATATATAATAAGTGAAAATTAAATAAATATGTTAGTAACTAAATAAAATATGACATAAAACATAGAAAAAAAATACTAATAGCTATGGAAACTAATCCTTAAAATAATGCATTATTTTCTAAAATTCAGATAATGAACATCATATTTATCATTTAAATTTCAAATCCTTTATACATAGAATATTTCCGTTTTGAATTTACAAAAACAATTAAAGATGAAATGTAAGATTTTATGCATTAATTTTTACTTATTTACATTGATTTCTGATTTAACATATAAATAAAAATAATATATATTTTATTTATTTAAAAGAAGTTTTTCCCATGTAACTTAATTGATTTATATGAGAAGAAAATGTTTAATAATTTATAAAATATTTTTGATGTAATTAATTATATAAAAGTTTTAAATATTGGGGTAGATAAATTGATAGAATAAAATGTTAAATAATAAGTCATGAATATTATGATTTAAACAAAAATAAACGTATATATTGTTGAAGAAAGAAGCAATAACTAAGGGTATGTTATTTTTGGGCTATTTCAAATGGTTAATACATGTTAATTCAAATTATTAATTTTTAATCTTATATACACACATTTATGTTATGAATATTTAAAGGTCAAAGTTAATAAATTGTTAAAACATAAGATTGATAAAATATTATAATAAACTTAGTTGCAAACATAAAGAAACATGTTCACTTAAATTGTAATGTAATTGTATATAAATTAATTTGTGCAAAACTAATATACAAGCTTTTTTAAATATATATTTTGTTTATCATAATTTTCATTTGAGATCATTATGTATATATAAAAAATCATTTTTTTATTTTTTGAAAACACATTATGAGGAAATGTAAGTGTATAAAAATAATTGTTTCCATTTTCACATTTATTCAGATTTAAAATATGGATATAGTTCATTTAAATTTTAGAAATATTTTCTTTTACAAAACAAGTTAACAAAAAATTTTTGGAGTTTTAAAAGGATGTTTAATATCATGACAAGTGGCATTATTTGTTTAAAAATTTGACATGTGCAAAGAGTATTTAATATGATGACAAGTGGCAAAACCCTTTTCTTTTATTATATATATATATATATATATATAGATATAGATGTGTGTGTGTTTTGCTACTGTTTGCAAGATTAAAAGTCATGGTTTTCTAAACTTTATATTTTATTATTGTGGTTTAATTTTATACTCTGAACTTAATCAAATTATAGTGCTCTTGAACATTTGAATACGCACCATAAAGTGAACTTAAATATGTAGAAGGTTTAGATCAATATAATAAGAGAATATTGAAAGCACATGTAAAATAACATATATGCATTTTGATCACAAGCATACTACTTACATAAATAATAAGACAAAACGTAATTTAAACTTTAATAGTCTAGCCTAAACATGATTACCGATCAACCCGACTCGAAAGATCCCAAAAACCTTAACCCAAAAACTAAATAAACATTACTTATTTGGTTTGGTCTTAGGGTTGATTTCCCACGCCTAAAAGTACTATGAACCCAACCCGAAATACCAAAAACCCAAATGACACCCCTAATTAATCTTATTTTAATGGCTGGAGCTATTTGTTGAAACATGAAAAGGATGAAACTACCTAAACACTAGGTATATATTTTCAGTGCTACCCTAAATTACTGAAGATAAAGTCCATCTACCGAAGGACTACATCAAAATGATTTAGTACTAAACAATCATGAATTAACATATCTGTATCTACTGCTTATCTGAAGATCTGTTGATTCACTACTTATGTAGACAAGAGTGCAGTGCTAAAGAGTGCTCGAGACAACAATGCTCTACAACTGTCGATCTTCTATTCCGCTGATTCTTGTATGTGTTGTATATTATTTTGTAATTAATAGTATTACACATTCATGGAATGCCATAATGTATAGGTCAATGGCTCGAACATGAAATTAATCCAAAACCTAGAATAGATGTTCAAGATTTGTCATCGTGTTTAGCTTTCATAGTATAAATATCTCACACTTGTATAGTTTTGAGGTTAGTTTTTTTTATCCTCTGGTGTTTCTTGTTGTTACATCTTGTAATCAGTGAATATAATCAAGTATAGTACTTTGACAGAACTTCTTGTTTTGTTTTCCTTCTAGTATTACCATTGTATTTATTAGTAAGGAGTTAGTAAAGATTTTACATTTGCTATTTGATAATCATTTGAAAAATCTTGTTTCATTCCTTTCGTTCCAACAAGTGGTATCAGAGCTATTGATTCTTGATTTGTTTAATTTTTTTTTTCAAAAAATCATTTGGTTTTCTTTTGATCACACTTTTAAACATTTAAACACTTCATACTCCTTATTTAAAAAAATAACTAATGTTGTGTTCAGCAATCATGATTTGGAGAATGGTACTCAAATCAAACCTTCAATGTTCACCCTAGATGACTATGACACTTGGAAGATCCAGATGGAAAATTTTCTAAGAAATCAAGATCTGAAACTCTAGTTGTCAATACTAAATGGACCATATTTTCTAGTGGTTCCAGTTGCGGGTGAAATAGGTAGGATGATTCCAAAAGATCCCACCAAGTATTCTGAAAAAAATCAAAAGAAGATGGATGTAGACTCCAACGCTTTCTGATTGATTAGATGAGTATAGCAAACAACATCATTCATGGCTTCAAGAAATTCATAACTGCTTAGAAATTTTGAGAAGCATTGAAAGCCAAATATGAAGTAACATAAGATATAAAGGAGAACAAAAAAGATGTTCTGAAGTAGAAGTTTGGGAATTTTGGTTTCATCGAAGGGGAAATCATGACTGCTACATTTCTTGGATATGTAGAGCTGCTAGACTATCAGGAGTGAAGATGGATGCAGTGATGTTCTTAGAAAGTTCTTGAGTTTGTTTCCCAAAATATTTACAATCTACACTTTGTGCATAAAAGAACTAAGAACATAAACACTATGACTCTTGAAGAACTATACGACATTCTACGTGCCTATCAGATGGAGATGGACGCAGATGAAGAATCTCTCGGCGAATCTCCTAACACTACAAAGTCTTCTGCACTCATGGCCCCTATTCATGAACCTTATCAATCTCAATCCTATCAAATACCCATGGTGACTCATCAAGTGCCAATGATCACCTATCCCGAATCTCCAACTACTGATCATCACCTTCCCCATTTTTCGATAGTTGGAATCAGCATTCATCAACACCAACTTTTTCATCCAATCACTCACAGTCAACATTTGATACTGAGTAAGCAAACTTCTTTCAACTATCTGAAGAAGATTTGGAATATACCCATCCAGATGATCTTAACGAGCTTGACATCAACTTGATCTTAACGAGCTTGACATCAACTAGCAGACAACCATGATTTATTTCAGGGCTACGTAGTTTCAGTAGAGAACTTAAAGGAAGTTCCAATATAAAGAAGGTCTGGATTTGGAATAGATAAGAGCAAAGTCAAATGTTATAGCTGCAATCAACGAGGCTACTTTGCCGATAAGTGCAAAGCCCCTAAGTCAAATCCATCCTCTACAAACTTTTCAAGTTTTAAACAATAGTCAAGCTATCAAGCTCCTCCCCCTTCACCTACACAAAGACTTACTATTGTAGAATCTAGTAAAGACTCAGTTGGTTGGAGTTTTCAAGTAAAAGATATCTCACCCATCAACAACACTTTGATGGTCTGCAGTTCAACTCCTTCATCATAATCTGGATCTCATGACTGATTTTAAGAAAACTAATCAAGCATAGAAAGAAAAAGTAAAAGAGCATGAGAAGATTGTTTCACTAGTAAAACATGAACAAACTAATTTGAAGACCCAAATTGATGATCTATTGACTAGATTGAAATATGTACAATGTGATTTAGCAATAGCTAAGACATATGCTGATAAATACAATGTTCAAATTGAAAAGTTTGAAATATTACTTGCTTTCATTAAGAACTCCCAAAAGCTTTATCAAACCTAGACGGGTTTGGGGTATAGTGTTGTGGAATCGCAAGTGGTATACACACCAACATATACTCTCAGATGCAACTTGGAAGTTAAAGAACAAGTATCTGCTTATCCTATTGTTACAAATCCAACTGGTGATGAAGAGAACACGAAGTAAGGGAAGAAAAAGGAGGTGAATATTCAAGAAAGGGAGAAGGTGTGCCATGAATCAAGGAGAAAAAAGACAGAAGAACTGTCAATCAAAATAAGGAAAAAAAGTTCTTAGCAGATAAAGTTTATTAGAGGACCTAAGTAACAGAACCATTCTAATCATCATCTATAGAAAAATAACACAACTATTCATCTAGGTCAGTTTCACCTAAGTCAAAGGTTCAATATAAGAACATCTGTTATAAGAAGATGCATGACAAAAGCTGTTGTGCCGGAACTTTATGTAACTCAAAAGAAAAATCTCAACCCTACATTTAAAAATCAATTGATAAACCTATGAAGGTTCATAACAAGAAATTTTCCAGGAAGAAAAAGCTAGAAAAGGGATGCCTAGTGAAAAAGAATGGAAGATGAAGGAGGAAAAAGGACATCAGCAGATGAAGTCTTCAAGAAAGAAGGTGACTCTTGAGGATTTTATTGATTATGAGCTAATAGCTAGAGGGAAGAGAGAATAGATGAAGGAGTTAAGGGATCTTGAAAGAAATATTGAGAAAGCTAAGAAGAAGAAGATACATATCATCTACTTGCTGTGTGGTGAAGATGATCTCTTGCTAAAGATTGCCACTATAATACTTTGTAAGAATTGATAAATTAATCTAAAGCATCATGATCTTTGAGCAACTAATCATCTAGAAGAAGAGGAGGTACTTCCAAACCTGTTTAGCAGAGCTAAAGTGAGTGGTGATGAAAAGGAAAAGTTAGCACTATGGAAGAATCTGCCGAACAATCAGCACTGAGGAAGTATTCAGTAGCCAAAACTTTATCATCAGAAAAAGTAACTTTTAAAAATGTTTCAACATGTTAACAAAAAAGGATTGATGACAAAACATCTAGTACTTCCAAGACCTTTGAAGCAAAGAATGTTTAGTAACCAAAGACATCTATCGGCCTTGATGAAAGTCTAGCTGATAAAAAACCTAAACCAAGCATTCAACACTTCATTCAAATATGTTAAATAAAATGTTGAAATTTGGAAGACTGACGACTAAACAAGCTTGGTTCCCATTCATCATTAATCTATTTAATAATGTGTAGGAACTTCCACAGACCAAAGACAACTTATGGATTGTGGATGCTCCTAGCACATGACACGTGATACTGCGTTCGGGAAGGATGAATCGCTCCCGAAAAGGAATCTATTGATTCTTTCCCAATTGGTTAGACCGTAGGTGCGATGATTTACTTCACGGGCGAGGTCTCTGGTTCAAGTCCAGGATGGCTCAGCTACGCCAGGGAAAAGAATAGAAGAAGCGTCTGACTCTTTCATGCATGATAGATCATGTCTCCTTAACTTGGAACCATATGAAGGCAGATCTATTGCCTTTGGAAATGATTCTAGGGGTGGATAGATTACTTAAAAAGACATAGTCAATAATGGCAAGGTAACTTTGATAAGGTGAACTATGTGAAAGAGTAAACTATAATTTGTTGAGTGTATCTCAAATTTGTGATCAAAAACATAAATACTCTTTACATAAAGCATGAAGGTATTGCCGTCTCACCTGGTTTTGTTATTCCAAATAATAAAATACTTTTAAGAGCTCCCAGAGAAGACAATATGTACATGCTTAACATGCATAATGCATCACCTTTAGGAAATGAATCAATTTTTATTTCAAAAGCTTCAATGAATGAATCATATTTTTTGGCATAGAAGACTAGCAGATGTAATCCTAAGAACATGAATAAATTGGTGAAAATGGTTTAGTCAAGGGACTACCGAACAAAGAATTTGAATTTGCGGATCATTATGTTGCTTGGTTTAAAGGAAAACAACACAGATCTTCTCATAAGACCAAAGACATGAATTCAGTCATTACTCATATTGCTTGGTTATAATAGATGACTGTACAAAATTCACCTTGAATTTTTAGAGGCCAAAGATGAAACTACTAAAATAATGAAGTCATTTGTTTATTAAAATTGTTAATCAAATTAATTAAAAGGTTAAAATCACTAGAGTTGCTGAAAGGAGAAATAGAACAATTATTTAGGTTGCATATACCATGTTGTTTGACTTAAAACTTCCCATAACATTCTGGCCAAAAGTAATCAGCACTTAGTGCTATGTTTAGAACGGAGTCTTAATAGTCAAGACCCGTGGGATAACCTCTTATGAGTTGTGGTAAAAGTGAAGACCATTCATTGGGTTTTTAAGAGCTTTTGGAAGTCCTTGCACTTTCCTCAGTACCAAAGATCATTTATTCAAATTTGCTAAGAAACCGGTAGATGGTTACTTTATTAGATACTCCTCAAAGGTTAAAGATTACAGCATATATAATAAAGTAAATCACATTATTAAGGAACCTGAAAACTTATGTTTAATGAAAGCTCCAATAGTGTTGGTTGCACTATAAGTTGGATGTTTGATCCAAAGGGATTCATAAATGCTTTAACCACTTCTTTAAGAATGTTTCAAGAGATTTAGCAGAAAGATCGAAAGTTGTTAAAACTACAAGTACTAAAGACTACCATGTTGATTTTTTTGTGTTATCAACTCACCAAACAACAACTGCTAATCCAACACAACTACATTCAACAGATGTACGCGCAGGTACCAAAAATTTGATTAATCTACCATCAAATGATCATGATAACTCATGAGATGAAGATTCACATGTAAATGAACACATTAGTCTAGGCAACCAGTAGAACAATAAACAAATGCTACACCTACTAAAGAAGGTGGCAGTTTAACAGCTGATCCATATGTTGAACAACCTAAAATAATTTTTACAATTTGGATGTATCTCAACAACTCTAAGTGATTATGAAACTAAGAATTCACAAAGAACATCCAGTTGAAATATCATCAGTTTGTTGACATTGGCGTCGGGACAAGGAGCAAGGTACATGAAGCAAATATTAGTCTATTCTCATGCTTCTTGTCATAACTAGAACAAAAGAAGGTTGATGAAGCCTTAAGAGAAAACAAATGGGTTGAAGCTATGTAGGAAGAGCTTCTCTAGTTTGAAAGGCAAAAGGTTTGGAATCTATGTGTACTTCCAAAATGGAAGACTACAATAGAAATTAAATGGGTGTTTAGGAACAAAAAAGATGATAGGGAAATAGTGATCAAGAACAACACAAGACTTGTTGTACAGGGTACACATAGGAGGAAGGAATAAACTCTGATGAAGTTTTTCTCTAGTAGCAAAACTTGAGACAATAAAAATCTTTCTTGCTTTTGTTGCCTCAAAATATTTAATATCTTCAAATGAATTTGAAGAGTTGTTTTCTCTATGGTGAAATAGATGAAGAAATGTATGTATGCCAACCACATGGGTTTGAGGATCCTAAGTTCCCATACCATGTGTATAAACTTGATAAAGCTTTTTATGGCCTGTATCAAGCTCCAAGGAAATGGTATGAGATTCTTTCTACTTTTCTTGAAGGAATGGCTACACAAAAGGCTCCATAGATAAGACTTTTTTCATAAAGAAAGTGGGAATAGACATCATGTTGGTACAAGTGTATGTGGATGACATCATATGTGGGTCTTCTCATGAAATCAAATTTTGAAATGAGTTCAATGGGTGAACTCATTTTCTTTCTCTGGTTACAAGTCAAGAAAACCTTTTATGGCATCTTCATAAATCAATCTAAGTATATAAAAGACATCTTAGTGATATTTCAAGCTACTGATGCAAAAGCTACAAAGACACCAATGTCCAAGGCATGTACATTAACTCTTGATCTTGAGTAGGAAGCAGGTGGCTTGTAGCAATATCAAGCTATCATTGGATCTCTCATGTATCTTACAACCAGCAAAGAAGTTATTATTTTTTCCGCATGCCTATTATGAATATTGCCAAGAGAATCTTGAAGTATCTCAGGGGGGGAACTTAAGTTGGGATTGTGGTGCCCTAAGAGTGCTGACTTCAATCTCTATGGTTACATTGTTAGGGAGTATGGAGGTTGCAACATCAACAAGAAGTCTACATTAGGAGGTTGTCGATTACTAGGGGGAAGATTGGTTTCATGGAAATGCAAGAAGCAAACCTGTGTTTCTACATCACTACTGAAGTAGAATTATTGCTGCATCTAGTTTTTGAGCTCAAGTACTGTGGATTCAAACACAACTCAGAGATTATGGTGTCATCTTTATGAACACTACCATTCACATTGACAACAATAGTGTTATTTTAGTTATAAACAATCAAACTCGGCACTCCAACACAAAGCACATTACATCAGGTACCATTTCATTCATAACTATGCCAAGGAAAAGAATATTTAGTCAAAGTCCATAGAAATGAATAATATGCAGATCCTTTTTAAGAAGATGGCACAAAAGACAATTATTGAATTCATCAGGCAGGAGATTTAGTCAGCAGATGAATTTACCAGATGGTAGTATACATAAATGGATCCCAAAAAATGGAAGATGACATGGAAAGACATGGGGTAACTCTTGAAGAAGAAACAACACAGCTTCAACAAGCACAAAGAGATACACGTAAGTCTGAGCTCAAGAAATCAGCTAAGGTGATATTTGATCAACCGGAAGTTGAGACTAAAACGAAAGTTAACTCATAGGTAAGTGAATATTGATACTGGCCTAGAAGTCACCAATGAAGCTAAGAGAGTTCAAACAGCTGATGATTATCCTATTACAACCAGTGAGGCAACAAACACATCTACTAAACTCAAAAATCATACATACTACACCCTCTATTTTCATTGTCTCTATAGACAAAAGAAAGAGGCCTATGACTTATGGGGAAGACATAGAGGCTAAGTCTTAGAAGAGAATCATGATAACTAAAAGGCTAGAGCTCCCCACAAAAAAGGCAGAAGAGGACCTTGTACACTTGTACACTAGTGAAGCTAAGGAAGCTTCAGTAAAAAAGAACATTATTTCCTTATTAAAAATGCAAAAGTATCCAAAGCTGCAAGGATAAGATCAAGAACGATTTCTATTAGGGAGTCTAGCAAATCAAAATTTGTGGCTCAATCCAAAACATAACTAAAAGCTATCAAGAAGGTACTCTCAAAACCCGCCGATCCATCTATCAAGAGTACCACTCTCAAAAAATTCACTCAACAAGCTCATCCAACAAGCTCATCCCATCTTAGAGTTTAAAGAAGAAGGACAAGGACTTAAAAAGTATAAATTGGTTGTTCAGCTTGAGCAAAAGGGATTCAATATGACATCCATCACTTTCAGGCCCATCAATTAACTCAAAACGTGTTACTATTCAATTACTGCGTTAAGTGTATAAGTGGATTTAATTCATTTATAACTACATTAAACGTGATCGTTAGCTAGTCACATTAAATTCTAAAACTATAAACAATATTTTAGGCTAATATTATATTCATATACATATATATATATATATATACATATATATATATATATATTATCATTATTGAAAGATGCTATCGTACAAGTTTCGTGACACCCTAATTCTTAAAGAAGATGACATTTAATCATGTCTTGTCTCGATTCGTATATAAATTGTATTCAGTTGGTTCATTAAAAATAGGACAAATGTTTTTGAGGCGGCAATTTAGTTCTAGTTGAATGCAAAAATCTTGGTCCATTGACTTTAAATTTAGGTCAATCTATATAAAACTTTATTATTGTGCACTTTATTATTCGGAGTTTTTTCCTGGAATTAGGCATCCCAAATTTATTTATAATTAATTGTAAGCATGTTTTGATATGAAATGGAGGGCTTACAGGAATTTAGGTTGTTCTTCATCATGATGGTCACCACATACTAAAGAGGTCGCTCTTGGCGATAACTTTTTGTTGCACCTTAGACATGTGAACCTCCTATCGTGAAAGGCAATTGAACATCGTCTTAGAATTGATTACGATTGCACTTTATTGGTGATTCTTATGGGCAGGTACGTGGTTAGAGTTTGAACATTTAATAGCAAGCAAAGGTTATTATAGATATGAAGGTTTTGTGATTACTTACCGTATGCTTGTGTGGATTCTTTTGTAACAGCTGCTCTATTGTTACCTTGTTACGGTTATCCATGGTCATATCTCTGTATCTTTCTTGAAAGCTGTGGAAATAATTTTTTAGGGCATAATATAGTATATATACTGTGTGTCTAGGGAGGGGGGTTCAATACCTGGCTGCTAGAGTCTGTGCATCTTTGATGTCAAGGTTTATGAAGATGTGAGTTGTTGATGTTGATTCTAGCTGTAAACGCTCAAAGTCGCAGACTTTCATTGAGGTTACTGTGACTATACATAGAAAGCCTTCTTGTCGAAGCCTATTTACATCTATGCGACCAGCCATTTCAGACCACACTGCGACCTCTATGAAGTTTTCGCTAGGAACAATAAAGCATGTTATGTATTTAATAGGGATATTCGCAACTCATTTGATAATATTAGTATTTCAGTAATAGTATGTATGTCTTACTTTGAGTCTTCTAGTGTGAACTTTAAAAGCCTCCTTCCAGAACGCGTGGTTTGATCGGCAGTGAAAGAATCAAACCTACCTATGTAGTCTGTTAAAGGAAAAAGCATTTTATGTCTGAATTGCAGCTAGGTATATTTATATGGATTCAATAAAGGAGTTTAGTTGGAGAGAAGATATTTTTAATGCTGAAATCTGCATTGAAGTTTCAAAAATGAGTATATTTGAGTTTTTAAGAAATGATTATATATGAGTTTTTAAAGATGCAAAGTTTGGTATGTCTTGTTAGTATTTGTGTGAAACTATTAATTCACCCATGTTATAAGTAGAGGTTGTAACACACACACACACTAACCAGTGCAACCCTTTATAAGCAGGAATTTACCAGTGAGCAGAAAGGAAAAACCCAAACGCTTTCTTAGACCCTCAAATGAATGAAAGTTGAAGTAGTAGCGGGGGAAGCTAGCAGTGTCAATTGGCAAGAAGGAAGTTCCTCTTGCGAGTCTGATTGTCGCAGGAGGTGGGATGACATTGTGACTCTTTCTATGGCTTACAGACAGATAGTTGCTAACCCGGTAGCTAGAGTTGAGGTTTATTTTGTGTTCAATGTCGCGCGTGTTACATGGGCCTCAATAGCACATCCCTGTTGCTTATGAAAATTATTAGTGAATTCAAGAAATAAATGTTGTGTTTGTTTTCTACCTAGGTTTAAAATATATGCAATATCATTCAGGGAATGGTTAAACAAATATATTTGTTTGCACAAACCAAAAATGATTTAAAAGGTAGGTTTTATGAAACTTTTGATGCAATTTATATTATGATTTGTGTTACTGCATGTAATATATGTATGTATGCCTATATAAGGAAATATATATATAAGTGTATATAAGACTGGTTAACCTCCTTGTCAACAAATACATGGTTAAATAAATATATTTGTTTGCACAGACCAAAAATAATATAAGAGGTAGGTTTTATGAAACTTTTGATGCAATTTATATTATGATTTGTGTTACTACATGTATATAATATATGTATGTACTTAGACATAAGGAAATATATGTTTTAAGTGTATATAAGGTTGCCTTACCTCCTTGTCAACAAACACATAGCAGCATTCCTTCAGGAAGACGTATGATTGCCATTTTCAAATCACTCGCACCTCCACGGGTTCAGCCTCGTCACCCTTTTTCACTAACTTAACACTCCTACATGTCATGTTTAACCTGTTGTAACATAAACTCATGTGGGACAAAGGAAGAACATTTATATCTCCACAACAAATTTATATGTAAAGGCAATGTATCATTATTAATGTTGTATATATATAAATGTATATATGCTTTAATTTAGCCTAACACATGTAAGCATGTGTATATATGAATATATGATGGTGGTTGGTTAGAATATATGAAACGTATAGGGCTACAATGGACACCCCGTAGAAAATCTGAATAAACTATATTTCATGTCTGCACATCTGTGTCCCCTTCACATGGCACAATAAGGATTTAAGAGCGTGTATGGAAGTTGATCTTGAAACGGCCACATAGAGTTGCCCGTGACTAAAAACCGGTTCTGGTAAATTAACACCTATCTTACTTAGAGATTGACCTTGGCTTTTATTGATAGTCATCGAATAACAAAGCTTAATTGGAAATTGTTTTCTTTTGAAGACAAAAGGAAGGTCTGCATCATTTTGTAAAAAGGTAATACGCGGTATGTACACACGATGACCGATAGCTATGCTAGTTATTACCAATGCCTCAATAACTTTTGGAAGTAGTCGCGACACCAATAATCTAGTACCATTACATAAAACAGAAGCCTGGTTTATGTTTCTAAGTAAAATGATTGGCGCGTTGACTTTTAGTTCTAAACAATATGGAGGTAGGCCACTAAAAGATAAAGAGTTCAAATATTCCGGTGGATATAGAACCTCAGTGTCACCTCCGTTATTTGCATGTGGTTGTATAGAGTCAGAACTTAGATAAGTGTGGGTTGACCCCTGACCCTTGGAAAGGACGACCTCATTGATGTAATCTGCAGTTTTGTTCTTTCGACATATGATCGCTTTATCTGATAACCCTGTGATCGTTGGATTTGCTAACGTCTCTTTATGGTAGATAAAATTTATTAGCCTTTCCAATGAATCTTCACCATGTGGTATCAAAAATCTTGAAGGGACTTCGATCCTGTTTGAGTCAATTTCGCAACCGGTCAAGGGGGTACCAACTTTACCATCACCAATGTCAAGCAACCATGAAGAAAACCATTTAATATCATCTTTTTCAACGCAACTTAAGTTTGGTTTATGCAGACGCATGTTTTCTGACAACACTTGCATGGAAAAAAACTTCCACAGATGCGATTTAGGCAAGGATGAACTAATTATGTCAGCCTTAGAGGCCTTTGGCCGCACAGCTAGTGTTTGCCTAAAATTACCACCCAATAGCAAAGATTTCCCCCTGAAAGGCACTGAAGGGCTGTCTAATATATTCCTTAACGTCTTGTATAGAGATTCAAAACAACGACGATCACTCATAGGAGCCTCGTCCCAAATTATCAAAGAGGTTTCAGCAAGAAGTTTTGCCAGTTGTGTATTCTTTTTAACATGACATATAGAATCATCTATGAGGTTCAATGGGATTTTAAATCTAGAATGTGTTGTTCGCCCAGACGGTAATAATAATGATGCAATTCAAGAGGCAACAACAGCCAACACTATCTTACTAATGGATCGTAACACAGATATTATCATTACCCATAAATTCGTCTTTCCAGTACCTCCATGACCGTAGACGAAAAGCAAGATTTGTCTATTTCGATGAACCACCTGAACAACAGACTCATAGATGGCGAGTTTTTGGGTATGTAGAGTGTTTCTCAAAACCTCATGCTTATCTGCAAGCCTTTGTAAATCATAATTTTTTTTCCTCCATCAGAAGTCTGTTACTTAAAATAGAAGCAAACTCAGGTTTGGGCATTGGCAAGTTGAAATTACATAGAGATGAGGAACTCGCACTCGCATTAAGAAGAAGTTCTATCTCAAATAGCACATGCTACTGAAGATCATTGTCATTCATATGGGAAGGACGAAAACCAGTACTATTTACGAAGCTAAGGATGACATCTTCACTCATCAGGCGCTGCTTCTGCCATAGTTCTAACGGATCAGAGACCTCGCAAAACAATAACATATGTGTGAACAACATACACAACTCTTTAGATGTAGTCCTGCATACGACCATTCGTCGTCATTGGTTAACAAACCTAGCTTTTCACATGCCGAACGATATGTAGGTAACACATGACCCTGAACAGTACGTATGTCTTTGAAACATTGGCAACCGACCTGATGGCCAAGCAACATATGTAAATAGAACGCTTCACCACACGAAGGGTGAATATAAATGAGTCTCCTGACAGCGGGAGTTCTATTGATCTCCTTGGAATCCAACACTTTCCTGAGCCATCCCACCTGTACAATAAGACGTAGTCAATGTAACGAAGATGCCAACCCCTTTGATCTACATCGTCTCTGTTAGAACGCAACCATTCTATCAAGGTAGTTTTCTTTACTGACGGGTTGTGCGCAACATTTTCATGCCGTTCGGTTTCTTTGAAAGTGACATTTTGCATATTTTCCAAATGAACAGCAAGAACTTGAACAGAAGGGTTTCTGTTATGGATAGGAAACTCAAAAATCCTCCAAGTAGCTTCGTGAGGGCATATGTACCGGCTGTCCAAAAAATTTTGAACCTCATTGAAGTTCCTCGAAGATGTGTTGGAGGCATCAGAAGATGGCTGAGAATTTGACGTTATTGTATATCGAATTCTATCCGTACCCTTTGATATGTACTTAAACAAATATTTAATAATCATGTTCCACCCACAACACTCAACAATTATGTGCGCACAAAACCTAAGCAAAAGCTCCTTGTTGTAAGGAACAACCATAGAATCATCCATGGTTGCTCCGTTCTTAATGACACAGAATCGATTAGGCAACCTTTTATAAAGAACATAGCCATTCTTATCGACCTTGGTCACACACTGATAGGATTTAGGAAAGCCCTTTGTGTAGACGACATTCACCATGCAAGGTGCGTTGGGTTTTACAAGACCGCAAGGCCCATGTAACATGAGTTCGGTGACAATCTTATGAAGAACAGGCTCAGCCGTAGGGTCAGGAATCCTAGTAGATATATACCTGTCAACCTCAGAAGGTTCTTTAACTTTGTGTGGACCCAGCACCCACAAAAGCATGTGGCAATGCGGGAGACCTCTTTTTTGGAACTCTATCGTATACAAATCTAAACATATAAAATTCAGAATGTAAACATATGAATCTTATGAAAACAACCACTCAAAAAATAAATCATGACACGATATGTGCCCGAAGTACCTGTTGTAACTTCCCCAAAAGGCTCACCAGACCTAAGGTACTTGATAAATGCATCGACTTTCATTTTGAAAACTCCAGCTATGATGTCTGGACGATCCTGTGGCTTAAGTGTAGGAGTGTCTAACATATATCTATTAATCTCTGGCCACTTAACATTGCATGTGAAAGTTATAAAGTATTGAGGATTCCCATGTACTCGACAAATAGCTAAAGCATCCTGATAATGCGTGTACATATATCGTGGGGCCAGTAAAAGACGCTGGCAGGACGACTCGCTTACCGATATCGTGAGTATAAGAATCACCATGAATAACTATATCATGAATGCCTTGCAAATACTCACTCCTAAAGTCATTTTGGTGTGATAGTATGTAGTCTAATCTGTTTTGTTCAATAGACGGCCGCCTCTAAGCAAATGAGTATATGTATTTAAGTGATCGTGAAGCAAATAGCTGTAATACATGTTCATTGTGAGCTGCTTACGTTCTTTGGGGATATTAGAAAACAAATGAAGGCGGGGGGACCACCCTTCCTCACCGAATAAGAAAAGTAAGGGATACTGCAACGACATATACTATGAATGCAACTTGCTGACCCTTTTAGGCACATCTCCTTTTGTATGAATAACTATGTCAAAATCAGTGGCCCCTGGTTCACACTCACCGACAATGGCACCTACTGTACCAATGGATGGTATATCATAGGTCCGCTCTCTACAATCGTTGTAAAGACGAATAGAAAAGTCAGGCACGTCTAAAGAGCGACAAAGATCGCGAGCACTGCGGAAAAGTTTGACCAGGTAATTTTTTTCATCCAAAACGTGCACCAACAATTCAACAATTTGTTCATCAAGAGAAGAGTCAAATTGGCCACCAAAAGAATGAAGCCTATTAAAAACCTTGTGGTCAGTATCATAGATGTACATCTGCAAAAAGCAAGGACGTTGACCAGCCGGTAGGCAAAAAGATCCAATATGATGGCATATTTGTCCGCTGACTTTAAATACGTAAGGTCCGGGTCTTAAGTTTACCGAATTATCTACTACGGCTCCAAAAGAAGTCATGGCGAACATGGAGTTGTATGTGCGTATATTAGTCAGAAAGTCATCTCGAGTAAAAAGGAGCTTTATGCTATCAGGGGGTTCATTCGAACGACGTAACCTGACACAACCACCCTTACAGCAGTAGTTATATCTAGGCCTCTGGCTAATAGGGAAAGCCTTAAGGCGTTCATCATTCCAAAAACGGGCAGAACAAAACTCACAGACCTAATCACAGTCGCCAACATCCAAGTACATTGAGGAAAAAATGGAGACCAAAGTTGAATGAACAGGAGTAGCCGAAGTAGATGACGCGTGAGCTGAAGAACCACACAAATAAGAAGAGGTAGAATATGTAGGCTGAACGTAAGAAAGACAATTTTGTTTGTTATTATTAAGAAGTGCTAGACGTTTAGATGATAATGACCCCAACCGACTATCACCAACATCGGGCAACCTCCTCTTACGCGAGGTGGGATGTTTACAATCCATTATTTAAACAATAAGTCTTGGCGTGGAAGCTAAAAGAAACAATACATAACTTATGAAGAAAAAAGAACAAAGGTAAAACATATAAAAGTTTTAGAAAGTAACATAAGGAAGAACCAAACTATCAAAAGAAAAAAGCAAGCTAAGGTTTGGCAAGCGGCTCAGAGGACCTTTGAACTCAAAAATATCTATTATGTAACTCAGAAGTTAAAACATAGAAACATATAAACATAAACCAATGCAAACTGTATAATGCACCCATACCTTACGATATGAACCCTAATCGCAAAATAACGCACAAAAACTATCCAGCAGAACCTGCACAAAACAAAGGATGGTATTAATTATACATACTTGCGCTTTACATCGAAAAGGAGGCTGAAATCTAAAAGAAAAAATTGAACCATTTAAAACCCCAGGTATTAGGCTCACCAACATTATGCCTGCAATCCTAAAGAAACTAAAGTATTTATACCATGAGAAGAACAACAAAGCCAAACAAATATCTTATCTAACCCCTGAAGAAACATAAACATTTATTAGGTTTTTCTGAGATGCAAACCAATAATAGTATACATATTGTATACTTTATATAAGTAGAACGCAGATAACATAAGCCCAAGAACAAAACCAAAGAAAATCTAATTAGCATCATTTGAATATAATATTTGGAGTAAAACCAAAAACACTAAAACAACATGAAGCGAAGAAACTAAAGGCGTTATATATGGACCCAAATATATACAAAAACTAATGTAAAGCGGAAAATATTCATTAGTAAACAAATGCAAACAACATAAACGTAAAATAAGGTAAATTAAAAACATTTTTATAATCCTGATATTCATAAAACTTAATTTAGTCACAGTAAACGTTTAAGTATTATTTTATAATGACCCACCATTAATCTTGAAAAAAATACATAAGCAAATAGAGCAAACAAAGTGAAGAGAACATTTTATACAACCCTTAAATAAGGTGGCGAAATTGTTATGACGAAAACAGATGGTTTTGAATTTGTTGGTTAAAATAATTTGTTACATGCAGGCCATCCTAAGCTTATTTGGCTAAGATGGTCGCTATTTTGTTTAAGACTATTTGCCTCACTTGAAAATATGTTGTCACATGAATGATTTTAGTTTCTTTTATTTTAAAAAATTGTTTATTAACCTCTTGGTGCTGCAAACAAATATAAATTACTATAGAGGTATATGGCATGCTTTGCACACCATCAGTAAAGTGGAGGGCATTTTTGGACTATACAAGGTACTTGGTGCTTGTTTATTGGTATTGTGACAGATAAATTGAAAAGCAAAATAAAAAACTATGAAGCAATAAATGAACATCGGCCATTTCAAGAAGTGGTTTGTTTCATGCCAAAGTTAACATGGTTTTCTCTATGGTGACGAAGCCAATTGAAGGACCTTTGAAGCAATCGAAATTTGAAAATTTTATTAAATCTTTTTTTTGCCCAAAATCCAACCTGAATTTACTAAACTGTCACCAACCACCCCTGCTTTTGCACCTCCATTCACTCTTTCTTTACCCTCTTAGTTCACCCTTTTCCTACTTTCTTAAGTCCTTTAATTTTCATAAAAGCCTTTCCACTTGTCTAGAATTTGAATGCTAGAGTTGGTAATGATCTTCAACTTTTGGTGTCTATTTCAAACAGAGGGCCTATGTTCAATCGTTTTTTCTTAATCTTGCAATAGGGGCCTCTTTAATGGTGGTGAAGCATGAGGGGCACATAATGAATCAAAAGATCACTGAAGGCAATTGATTTTTTAAGGAAAACTATACTAAACATGACATTGATTGCATTTTCTAAATTCACTTTGCATGTTAATGAATATTGAAATTTCTAATATGTGAATGCTATACTGATTTATAGAAAGATAATGCTTTGAAAATAAAAATATGAAGACCTTTTTTGGATAAAACCTTGTACCTTGTTAAACTTGCTCCAACTATCCTTCTGAGTGTATCAAAAGCAATGATCTTGTCTTCCTACCATAGCATATTAAAAGCAACAGTTAGGTTGCTGCTCAAACATAGTATTAATTTCTTCAAATACACATTCTCAAAAAGCGGGTACGCGAAGCGCGTGCATCGAACGAAATGTCAATATGCCAATAAATAGGGTGTAATTACCAAAGACCGTTTGGTTTTGTTGTATACTTGTATGTTGTCACAATCTTCTAATATTCTACCCTGATTTTGCCAGCATTGACTACATAAGATGGATTTTCATGTGCACATAGTTTTAGTAAAGCATACAAAAACTTTCTATATTATATTATCAGCCCCAAATTTTAAACTCAAAACTGTGATTTATTGAACATATCATTAGAAGATGTCCTTCTGGGTTCTCTAATCCAATCACTTCTTTTAATGGCAAAAAACATTGTAATACAAGTACTACCTATTGCTCTACCAACATGAAAACCACCCTGATGTAGTTTACCCATATCCTCAAGTAATACCACAACAAAGCCCTCATATCTCCCCTCTCATACGAAGGACACATAACAACCATTTACTATATCGTATCAGTTATAAAACACAATCTTAAAAGCAAATAAGAAAAAATAACATACATTATTGTGAAGGTGAAAACCAAAACATAAAATAAGTAAAATAGAATACAGAAGCCAACAAAAGGGTATTGGTCAGTTATTATTCCTAAGATAGAGCAAACCATACTAAAATTGTGTGCACATTTATTTGTGCTTATGAAAAATTAAATAAAAAAACTTGTGACTAACATGTTTTAATATAAAACATGCTAACCATTATATACGAAGGTGTTCTCATTTACTTGCATACATCTTCTTGTTATATGTGTATGAAATACAAAAAAAACTTTTTTGCCATTTATTTGTGACTAACAAAACTTACTCCAATCACTTCTTTTTAATTTTTCACTTTAATGTATTTGTTACCTCCCTGAGCTAACAAATTTAACATAAAGCAAACCATTTCATTGAAGAAATTATACACTCAAATTCTATTTTTTAGACTTACGATGTCAGTTAGTATAACAAAATCATCATAGGAGTAGACCAAAAATTATTGATTTTAGAATAATTTCGGTGTAGGCATTGCTTTTTAACTTATTATGTAAGCAGGTCAAGAACAAAAAAAACAATAATAAAACTAAAAGTAAATACCTCCCTAAGTTAACAGCTTTAACATAAAGCAAACCATTTCCATTCAAGAAACTATACACCCAAATTCTGTTTTTTTGACTTACAATGTCAGTTAGCATAACAAAATCATCATAAGAGTAGACCAAAAATTGTTGTTTTTAGAATTACTTGGGTGTAGGTATTCCTTTTTAACTTAATTTTTGATTATACAGCCAAATGAATCAGAGGATGTACGCGAGACAAGAACAAAAAAAAACAATCATAAAACTAAAAGTAAACACCTCCTTGAGCTAACAGCTTTAACATAGAGCAAACCATTTCCATTCAAGAAACTATACACCCAAATTCTGTTTTTTAGACTTACAATGTCAACTAGTATAACAAAATCATCATAGGAGTACACCAAAAATTGTTGATTTTAGAAGAATTTGGGTGTAGGTATTCCTTTTTAACTTAATTTTTTATTAAACCGCCAAATGAATCAGAGGATGTAAGCAGGTCAAGAACAAAAACAAATATGATCGGAGAAAACCTTAAACAACCGCAAAAGTAACCAACAAACCTGTAATCGCAGCCAAGCACAATGAACTAACCCATAATCGCACCCGTAATCCCCTGTAAATTAATATCTAAAGCAGATGAGCATCATCTTGGTCAAAGAAGATGAACACATAAAGCTTTGGGTGTGTGAATCTCCAATAAATAACATCGTAGAAGTCATCCAAAGACACTGTTGCAGGCGTGCGTGTATAATGCCAAGCATGGTGGCAAAGATATGAAAATGGTGGGATTATTGTGTGGTGGGATGATCATATGTGGTGAGGTGATTGTCAGATACCTAAACATATATCTTCAATGGCCCACCCAAAGTAAGTCACTGTTAACAAATTGGAAAATGTTATATTATTAATGTATGTGTGTATGTGTTTGGGCATTCTCATGTGTGTGTGTGTGTTTGTGTATATGCAATGTGAGTTGTGTATGTGAAATCTGATATGTATGGTGTGTGTGTGTGTAATTTATGTATATAGTGTGTATTTATGAACTTATGTGTGTGTATGTATGAAGCTCTGTGTGTGTTGTAATATGTGTGTATGTGATTTCATTGTGTGTGTTAGGGTGTATATATATATGTGTGTGTGCATGCTCAGACACTTGTGTATGTGGGTTATATATATATATATATATATATAATTGTTATATTTTAGACAGCTTGCTGTCAGAAAATTTGGTCATTTTAAACAGATAGTAACTTGGTCATACGAAGTCCAAAATGGACGAATTTAAAGTCTAAAACTATGTTCAAAGAGTCTACTTTGCAACCCAATTGGTCTCATCAAAAAACCATAAAGTTTTGAGTCCCCAAATAGTTGATACAAAAGGATTGGTTAGAACTGAATTTTCTAGCAGATTGTTGGTCCAACTATAGAAAAACATATATCTCAAAATTTTTATCAAAATAATGTGATTTTCTCCTAAAAGATAATTCCATGTGTTAGCTTTGAAATCCAATTGGTCTCGCTTCATTTCATTATCATTTCGACCTTCAAACTGATTCTACAAAATCTATTCACAAAAAGTATGGTATGTGAACTATTTTATAAAAATTGCTCATTTGAGTGTAATAATTTAAACAACTAAAATGAGCTAATAATTGAAAATGATGAGTAATACTATGAATTTTGGTGATATTAAATTCATGAATGGGTAACTTTTGTAAATTAAATATAAATGTAACATAAAATTCTAAGCGACAATCGTACACAAGCAAATGCCATGACAACAATGATTTTCATGTTATTTGACACAAGTTTCGATGCTAATCCACAAAACCTCGTTTCTTAGTTATCTAATTAGCATGTCTAGTTGTGAGGGTATTAACCACGTGGAGTACCAAAGAAAGCTAGTTAGTTTTGAATAAATAGTAATCCTCATATGTATTATTGTTTGTAGCTTGCTAAGTTTGTAGTTAAAGTACAATCTTTTGCATACTAATTAAGGGGGAAAAGTATGCTTAACTCTTTTCTTGCTGGGAAATCAACTTGTTTTTTTTGGACTATTGTATTACTATTTTGTAAGTATTTATATGGTACATGCATGAGTTTTCTGTGAGAATCTTATTTCACTACTATTTAACTTTGATGTTGGAGCCGACGGACAAGCATTGATAGTACTATTGGGTTGACACCCCCACCCTTGTTTGTTAGTATACTAATTGAAACTAACAATGGTCACAAACAGATCCTGGGGTGAATATGTTTTGAAAAGTTCTATGTGTATGTCATAGGCTTACTTGTGAAGCTCAAGTCTGCATGTGATTTTACTTGCTTATAATTGCTTACACATAAGTCCTACAACTACAACACAACATCTTCTTATTTATATTTAAAGCTATGAACTCACCATTCATGTGTTGACCTTTTCAAGCATTACTTTTCAGTTAATAACAATCTTAGAGGATAGCTAAAGCTTGTGCCTTAGAGATGAACCTTAAGGATTATGAGATGTACTAAAATCTTTGGTTTTAAACACTAGTTTCTTACTCTTTATGCATTGTCTCCTTTTAGGCATGTTTTGTCCTTTACATCTCCCAGGTTGTGAATTCAATTTGTTATACTTTATTTGACTATGCTTGTCATGGAATTGACTAACCACGACATAAGTCTCCATTTGTGTCGGGTGACATCATGACAATCCTATAAAATAAAAAATATGTTATGACAATCCTATTCGTTACGTCCTTGTGTTTCCACTATAAGCCGGGGTGTGACGGTCAACTTGAAGCAAATTATTGGATGGAGCTAAGGAGAAATTAAGTCAAAGTTGATAGTTGTAACTTAGGCGGAAATGAAGAGATCAGCAGAGTTAGCAAAATCTGAGAGAAGGAAGATTAAAAGATTAAAAAAGGATGTTAAAGATAAGAAGCGGATGAAAATTCATCTTAGATGTTATGGCTTATCTGAAAAACAAGTGTCACCAATGAGTATGTCTACTCTTTATCTGAACATAAAAGAAATGAAGAAAAAAGTTACAGCTAGTGTGCTTCCAAGTTATGAGAATGTGGGATTATTTAACAAGCAATGAGGAAAATAGAATGCCATGCTGTTTGCCCAATAGAAGTAGTCTGAGGGCCCCATTCACACAATAAACTTAGTATATAGTGAAAAACAACTATAAGTTTATAGATTTATTAACGCAAACCCTGTTACTTCCTATGGGTTAAGCAATAAATCTTGTTTATGCCGCAAACAGGATGATAGTCAGGATTGATGCTAATGGACGATCAACCCTGTTAGAAAATTTAAATGGTACTTGGAATACAATATGGAGCAGCTATAATCTCTCACTAGTTCCAGAAACTCTTGATACTCGCTCTAAGATCACACTAGTGGTTTCAACTCTCATCTATGAAATTACTAGTTTCTAGTTTTTAAAATACATAATTGCCTTAATCTCGAAGGAGAGGTGAGTCTATAAGAAGACATGGGAGAGGAAACTATGAAAAGTAAAAAAGAACTACACAAAGATCCTCCCAGCTGCCAACTAATGAACCAACATCTCCTCCTTTTGAATCAACCATCATAGATGAAGATCGACCCCTATCGTCAGTCCTTCTCATAAAGAAAGTTGAAACCGAAAGGGTTGTAAAGGCATGAGTGATTGATCCAGAATTTGAAGAGAGGTTGATCAAAGGAATTAAAGTATTGGTTGTTGGATACATTAAGAAAATGAAAAAATATAGAGCGAAGAGGGCAAATGGAGTCATCAAGTATTATAATACTAAGAATGACATTCTTGATTTGCCTCTAGACATTCTAGAGAAAATTATAGAAGTTCTTAAGATTTTTGGAGGCAGTCATGAGAAAACAAAACTTCTGCTCTAAAATTAGTGTCCATAGTTCATTCTAAGTCTAGTGAAGATATTTCTAAGCCTTTTCTATTAGCATATGATCTAATTCAGGAGTGAGAATATGATCAAATCCAAGACACTTACTTCATCACAAGATCAGCAATTGGAAGTGTAGCTCATTCAATAGATCAGTTGATGATTAACTTCAACAGATATGATATAGCTAACTTGACCAGGCTAAGGCTTAGAAACTCAAGTAATGACTCCAATGATAAAGAGATGGAAAAGGTACTTATGAGTATATATAGATCATATATGGAGAATACAAGGCAGGCGTTTGAACATAGAAGAAAGAATAAGGAAGCTGAAACTGCTGAAATTCTTGTATTTGCCTAACCACCATCTTTTACTCAACATGCTGAATAACAACCATCTCCACTCCATGTCAAAACAACTCAATTAGCCGATCAAACTACTGAGCACCACTCTCCTCAGTCCGACAATTAACTTAAGCAGATGAAGTCCAGTTTATTGCTGTAGTAGAAAAATCAAAGCATCCTTTAGTAGCTTAAATGATAAAAAAAAACATTGGAATGATACGGAGAAAGCTTCCAAAATTGAATACTCAAAGACTAGTAATGAAGAATCCTTAAAAGGTGGGCACGTACATATCACTAACTGGATATATGATTTGAAATCTTAGACGTACTTCATTGAAAGAGGTGATGGCTCCAAATCCTTTCACCAAAATGAACTGGAAGTTCTCAAGCTCAACCAAGATGAAGTAGAAAGATTGCACCGTCTCACCAAAGAATATAAAATATGCCAGACAAATACAAATCAATGCATCTATTCTAAAGGTGAAGATTGGTCAAAGGGTTAATGCTGAACCAAGTGGGAATGATGATAATATGTTCTACATGTGACTCCTCTAAATGTGCATGATACAATCGCTGCATGGAGTTTTGAGTCATCCATGAATTCTTTCTATTTAATATTTACTAGAGTAGAGAGAATCAAAGTTAGTGAATTTGAGCTACTCAGATTGTCTCGGCACAACATGAGAGACTTGGTGGAGATCCTTTTGAAAATCTAACAAGGGATCCAAAAGGCTGCATGTATAAAGTCATCTTAATGAGAATGCTTAAAGAGTAAGACATAATTTTAGTAGCATCATCCAAGGAGGATTTTGTTAAGATATGAAGAGGATGAAGCTACCTAAACACTATGTATATATGTTCTGTACTAATCAGATATGCCAAAGATAAAGTCCATCTACCAAACAACTACATCAAACTAATAAAGTACTTAACAATATTTATATTTTCTAATGATCTAAAGATCTGCTGATTCACTACTTATGTAGATAAAAGTGATAGTGTTGAAGAGTACTAGTGACAGCAATACTCTACAACTGTTGATCTTTTGTTCTGCTGATTCTTCTCTATGTTGTACTTCATTTCGTAACTAATAGTATTACATATTTGTGGAATGCTATAATGTGTAGATTAATGGCTAGAACATACCATTGATCCTAAACCTAGAATAGATGGTCAAGATTTGTTCTAGTCTTTAGCTTTCATAGTATAAGTACCTCACACTTATATAATTTTGAGATTAACTTGTTTGCCCACTTGCTTTTCTTGTTATTGCATTGTGTACTTAGTGTATATGATCAAGTGAATACTTTAAAAGAACTTTTTGTGTCTATTTCATTCAAGTATTATCATTGTGTTTGTTAGTATGCAGTTAGTAAAGATTTCGCATTTGCTATCTATTGATCTCTAGAAAAGTCTTGTTTTATTTCTTTAGATCCAACACTATTTATAAAACACATTAATATATGGCATATATCTCATCTCTCTAACTTTTGTAATGACAACACACAACCAGTTCAACCACTACCAATGACACAATCGCCTTAAAGAGTTTTGACAAAATTTATGTTACATCTCTCAAAATTTGTTTTAAAATTCATATCTTGATTTCACATAAAACAAGGGAGAATAGAGCAATATCTTCTTAGGAGTGAAACCTTGACTTTTACATCCTATAGGTTCTGTTTTAAGTGTAATTGTTCATGTAATACCATCGACAAACTCAAAGTACCTAAGCCTTACAACTGTCACTCCTGATCTTGAAGACAAAAAATGAAATTAATCATTTAGGTGAGAACAAATAATGATTTTTGATACTTAACATCACTAGGAGCTAACATCACCTATGAAAACATTTATGTTACAAAAGGTGATCAACTGACCAAAAAAGCTTAAAAAGCGATCTAAAGGAGAAGAATGGAAGGTGGCAGTGCGACGTAGGAGGGGGTTGGGGGTTACGATGGCCGTGTAGTAGAAGAGGGTTGAAGAGTTACCCAAAACTTGAAGAAGAACCTAAGTTTTTCTTAGGTTTTTACATATTCTAAAAAGCTTTTGTGTTTTTTATTTCCTTTTTCATTTTTTAACTAAATTACATAAATGATCCTTGTAGTTTATCAATGAGTAAAGTTAGCCTATTAGTTGTGAAAAGACTAAAATATCCTTAAATGTAACTAAAAAGCTACTAGAAGTTAGTGTTAATACTCATGTCATTTACAAAATTGAAAACATGCATGAACCCTGAACCTGTTACTTCAAATACTCAGTATCCAAATTAGTTACTTTTAATGTCACACCCCCGCTTATAGCGGAAACACGAGGATGTAATGGACGGGACCATTATAACACATTGATAGTTAATAGAGATACATTAAATGATGAAAAACCAACGTGTCATGACGTCACCCGACACAAATGGAGACTTGTGTCGTATTAGTCAATTCCACAACAAACATAGTCAAACAAGTATAATAATGATTTGAATCCCACCACTCGAGAACCAGTAAAGGCATTCATGTCCATAATTGATAACATAAAATGAACACAAATGTTTGAAACGCTAGATCAAGTCTATCATGAAATCCTTAGGGTAATCACTAAGGCATCAACTCTAGCTATCCTTGATGATTGTTACCTGAAAAGATATGCTCAAAAAGGTCAAAATATTATTGGTGAGTTCGCAAGTTTGAATAATAATTAAACTTGATGTTGTGTAATAGTTTTATAGGACATATGTGTATACAGTTATAAGCAAGTAATATCACATGTAAACATGATCATCACAACTAAACCTATGACGTACACACAGATCTTGTCGGAACATATTCACCCCAAGGCCCGTCCGTGGCGACTGTCAGTCCCAACTAGTATACTAACAAACAAGGGTGGGGGTGTCAGCCGAATAGTTCTATCAATACTTGTCCGTCGGGCTCCAACACCGGAGTTAAATAGTTGTGAATAAAGAACCACACAGAAAACTCATGCATTTATCATATATAAACTTGCAAAACAGTAACACATAGTCCCAAATAAATAAATAAGTTCACAGCATAAAAAGGATTGAGCATACTTTTCCCCTTGATATTTGTAAATAATTGTAATAAAATGGGGCCGCAAAACTCACCTGGAGATGAGGCGAAATAAGGTGAACAAGGACTTCAAAGTATGAGAGCAAATGAACAATCAAACACCTATAATTAATTGAAGATAAATCTTAAAACGCGTCTAAAGAGTATGATATAAATCCGGTCGGTCTCAGTTCGGTTCGGGTTCCATGTGCGACTCACACTCAAAGTGAGTATATTTAATTTATTTACTTAATAAATAATAACATGTATGTATTATAATAATATTAATAATAATGATAATAATAATAATAATAATATTAATCATTATAATAATAACGATATATAAAAGAATACACACATATTTCACAATACACACACAAACACTACACACACACACCAAACAACGCACACACACCAAACAACACACACACCCACATGTCTCGGTATACACAGCTACAACACACATCTATATATATATGCATTCGAACATATACACACACGGGAATATGCATACATGCGAACGGAAATCACACCATATTCACGACTGAATGCGAACCCACATACAACCGTGACGAAGACTAAACACACCGAAAACACGCGCACATCTATATATATTTATTTATTTTCTACCCGAGTTGATGTACCCATGCAATATATATATATGACAATACACGTATATACATTAATCTACACCTATATATCAAAATACACTCATAAGCGAATTATCATACATCGACCAACTCACATATATATACTTATACTTACACTCACAATATATTAAAACTCACACTGATATATATATATATATATATATATATATATATATATATATAATACACATAACACACACATATATAAGACTCACACACACACACACAAGTCAACACACACACCATATCCTTCACACATATTGTATACCACACACACATGAACCACACACAAAAACATGACATACACAGCAGCCAAAGGCTACTGTGTTTGTCCCTTTCGAACAACACACACACATACACATTATATACACACACATATATATAAACTCATACGCATACTCACTCAATCGATACATATATATATACACACGGACGCACACACCGAAACACTACCATAATTCCAACACGACACCCGTACATACACACACACCGCCTCCGACTTCCGAATACGTGATCTCTCGCGTTACGGTGACCCAAAACAAGCCGACACCCACCGCGACACAACGAAACAAGATTTGAGCGATTACGTGGTTCTTACATTCAAACGGGGCTGCGGAGGGGCTGAGGTGGTTGGAATCACTCCTCGACAACTCACGGTGGTTGAACGGTGGCCGGACACCGGTCGGAAGCTCCGGTTCGCGGCTGAAACGGATCAGGAGGGGGAGAAAAATGAAGGTGCGGGTAGGGTTTTGTTATTTATTTATATATTTTCTCAATTTGCACTTTAGTCCCCCAACTATGAAATCATTAATCCCTCAACTTTACCTAATTGACAAATTAAACCCTAAACTACTTATAGCAATAAAATATTGATTTTGTTATTCATAATAATAATAATAGTAATAATAATAATAACAATAACAATAACAATAACAATAACAATAACAATAACAATAATTAATAATAATAATAATAGAAATAAAGTAGTAATAATAATTATATTAATAATGTAAATTTACCCCAATTTATCATTTTATAGATTAAAATTCACGTGATTAATTACTGACATCAATTTATTACTATTATAACACACTAATTTCAAAAAGACAATAAATGCACAATCATGATATAAAGAGCCCCGTGTTAATTAACGGGTCTGAAAGTGACTGATGACACATTTAACAAACCAAAAACACTTAGTATCCAAACTAGTTACTTCTAACAAACCAAAAAGTAACAATGATGCTAACAGGCGATGAATGTGATGGTGGTAGTCAGATATTAGTAATTGCTGGGAGAATCAAGAAGTTAACTTTGTCAAATAATTATTTGTGATGACGTGATGAAGGAGGAAGTTGGTGAAAATAACCAAAAAAGAATTGGAACACTGATGCTAAAAGCTCCCGAGCAGATAGGCTTAGTATGAAGGGTAAGAAAGTGAAAAGGGATAGTTTTGGAGAATGCAAGAAATATGGACAAAGGCATGGTGGAGAATGCATGTTGGTCACAAACCTATGCTAAAGATGTAGAAAGACTCGTAATTTTTCTAAGGATTTCCTAAGTGTTAGTTATATTTTTAATCATTAATTATAGTAATTTTAGAGTATATTTTGTATATGTTTTGCATTACTTTCATGCATTTTTCGTTTATTGTATATAATAGTAGTTTTGTGGGATAGGATCTACTTTTGTGTGTTTTGGTTGATTTTATAGGTTCACGGAATTGGGAGAAAAGAAAAGGGATTAAAAGAAAATATTATTAAAGAAGAATCCTGAATTTTAAAGGGTGCAGGAAAATTCCTAAAGTTTAAGAATTTTTATTGAAGATAATTATCCACATATTTTTTTTAGATAAAGAACAAGAAAGCCTAAAAATGTGGATCTGGAAGTTAAAGAAAGAGAATAAATAGAAGAGGACTTGGAAAAATTAAAAGGAGGCATCTTGTAGCATTTTGAAGACTTTACTTTGGAGAATCGAGTTCAACATAGCATCTTCATTATCAAGATACTAATTATTCATGTTTTGTTTCGTAAGTTTTTATTTTATTTCTAATTGATCTATCCGTTATGTCCGGCTAGAACAATTATAGTTTCAACATTAAGGTTTAATTCGCTTTAATTTGGTTTGAACTTATGTGAAACGTTTATGAAATGTTTTTATTTTAATGGTTTGTTTGTTTGATTCTTGATCTTAAACCCGGATTTACTCCAGTATATATTAGATTGTTAATAAACCTGATCAACTTATTAATTTTTCTAATAAAGTTCTTCAAGATTTGAACCCTAATCAAGTTTTGATTATTGATATAAGGAACAATTAACGGTTTGAGTTTGTCTATGAATTCATTCTCGTTATAGAATCACGCAATCTAGTTAAGCATACCGAACGGTGTGTGTGTTGAATTATAATTGATACTTCTACCATTGCAACCCGCACACTAAGGTCCAAACGGCGTGAGCTTAGAGTAGCGGGTTGGCTCTAATCAACGAATTGCGCTTGATTAGACATTAGATAGAGTGGATATCCGAACGGCGTGATGTCTAGTATCGATAAAAATCATTAATTAAAAGTAGTCATTGCATCATAATCGTTAATGATTGTAAGCCAAATCGAATCAAGAAATTACCTTAGTGTTGGAATTAGTTTTCATATATTAATTTACTTTATAATTTAATTAGAGTTTTTAGTAATTCCTTTTTAGAATAAAAAAATACAAACAGAATGTCGATTTTCATTTGTCTGGTAGAACCTTAACACGGCCACGTACAGTTTTGACATGGCCATGTCAGCCTACTAGATTTTTCTAATTTTTGCAATTTACTTTCAGTTTTCATTTTTAATTAATGCCCCCACCTTCCTTAACCCATAACCAACTATAGTAACTGTGCTTAAACGTTTTTGGTATAAAATAATTGACACGTATCTCTGAGAACACGAACCCTACTTCCGCTCATACTATTCTTAGTGTGTGTAACGGTAGGTTCAGATTTATATATTTTATTTGCTGGATTCGACACCCAACACTAAGCTTCAACAATGTTTCAACTTTGGTGGGATCAAGCATTTCAATGGAGACTATAAGAAAGCAAACCCAAGAAGTTCTAATGCTGAGAGAAATAATGAAAGCAAAGGTGTTAACAAGCCTAAAGCTAAAGCAAGGCATTCACCATGTCACAATATGAGGCCAAAAATCGACTCATATTGTGGTGTCAAGTATATTCCTGGTTAACGATACCTGTGCCCATATATTATTTCATTCTGGTATTGGTAAAAGTATCATAGCTGCTTGCAGGACCGTAGAAGGGGATCAATGTAATCAGCTTCACAATGAGGAGAGACTTAGAACACTTAACAGATCAAATAGGGAACTGGAACCTTTGTAATGATACTAAGGAACACAAGCAAACAAATGAGATAGAACTAAGAACAACAACTCAGAATGGTTTTCAAGGAATAAGTATATTGCTCTCAAGTTCTTTTACAAGTGTTACAAAGCATACTAATAAAATACAAGGGCCTGAGATACTTTATACTACATCCTACAGCCGGCCATACTTTGAAGGCCAGGAAACACTAATCTAGACAACAAGATCAATATAAAGTCAAAAGGCAGATTGCCTTTTGACTAGGGACTATGAGATGCCATAACTCTCATCCTAATATATTACAAAAAGGATAAAAGTTCATAAAATGGAAAGTTACAGACTCAAGACCATAATCTACAGTTTCCTAAAGCTGATGCAACCAAAACAAAGAAGTTCTTCAGTAGTTGACAGTCCTCATTAGGATAAGAAGTATTCCTTTCTTCATCAATTGATCCGGATCCTTCAGACTTTCATAAAATCTTCTCCTATCAAAGAGATGCCTTGGACTTCTTTTTCTTCTTTTTGTCCCTTCTAATGGCCATCATTTTCCTCTTTCTGTACTTCAACTGAGGAGAGTGGCCTGCAGTGCCAGTTGTGCTTTCTTTATTCTCCTCAGTTGGGTCCTTATCCCCTATTTGTTCAGAAGAAGGGGGTTCAGAACCCTGCTATGGGTCAGAAGATGGAGTTGGCTTGAATGTAGCTTCAGGATCAGGTTGTGTTGTCTTTTATGGTTCAACTGTCACCTCAACTTCAGGTACAGCTAGACTTGGTGGCGAATGCAAGTTAACTAACTGGCCTTCCTTTATCTTTTGCTTGATCCTTCTGGTATGCTCATCCATTATGGATAGAGACATAGGACCAAGTCTTCTTTCGAAGAACCCATACATCTTCAAGAAGCTCACCATCTTTAGTCTATCAACAGACTTCTTTTCTTGTGCTCTGATGGTGGCTCTTGTTTTAGAAGCCTCCTCTCTCATTTTCCTCTTAACAGCTTTTCTTTGAGTTTGAACTTCTTCATCCAGCTTTTTGAGGTACTCAAACTCAATGTACTCATATGAGAGAGGGTTGAGAGCTGCTGCCTGATAAAGACCCATGGCCCTCAGATAGGCTATCATCTTCTGTCTTTCTTGTTCTTTGCCTATCTAAGTTTGATCCTCTTGTACAGCCACAAACTCCTTCAAAGGGCTTTCTTGAACTGGAGAGAGGATAGGAGCTTTATGAAGTTTCTTTTTTCTTCTTTCTTCCTTGATTTTGAGAAGTAGTTCTGCAGCCTCAGCCTCCTTCTTCTCTTTGTACAACTCTGTGTCTGCCAGTTCATCTAATTCTGCCAAAGGGAGAGAGATGATTTCATCTATATTGTAATTTCTTAGTCCCAGATAGTTCAATCTGGCTGCTCTTAACTCATCATCCTGAGTGTTAGGCTTGTGAGCGGCCCTGATTGCAGCTTGCATAAAGCTTGGGACTTTTTTAGATTTCTCTCCCCTGGCCTTCCTCTTCCTCTCTCTTTTCTCCTCCTCAATCTCCTCAGGAGTCATTTTCCTTTTCCTTTTGTCAATTATTGGCCTGTATGACTTAAGGTGGAGAGAGGTTTGGCCTTCTAATGGTTGTGCTGAGCTTGAGCTCTGGCCAAAGAGAGGTTGTGATACACCTTCACCTGCAGGTGTTTCACTGAGGGTGCTGGGTGCTGAGGGTGAGCCTATCTCAAGGTTCACAGGTTCTACTACTGGGCCTTCAACTGAGGTTTCCCCTTTGAAGCTAATCCTAGGTTCTACCTCAGTATCTAGTTGACCAATAGTTTTCCCTGCTAGCCTCTGTCTATATAATTGTGCTCTTTGTCTGAATTCCTGCAGCACCCAATCTTGAATTGCCTCAGCTAACCTGCCAGCTTGTCTGTTTTGGCTTAGGTTGACAAGCGGCATATTAACTAAGTTAATACTCTCATGGAATCTCAGGGACTGAAAGTTGAAGAGCTCCTGCTGCCCTTGATATCTTGAGAGCACCAATGCCATTATTGAACTGTCATACCACCATCCCACTATTAGATTTTCAGCAGGGTAGGATGGGGCAGACATGACCATTGGAATTCTTTCCTCAAATGGTTGTTGAATTATGGCCTCCACATCAGTGTGAGCCTAAGGAAGTTGTTGAGTCTGGACAAGTGCAAGTGAGGGTGGTGAGTCCTCATTGTCCATACTCAGGACAGAACTCTAAGGTTCTGTGGTTGTAGAGACTTTCTTCCCCTTTTTGGTAGCATCACCCACTTGCATAGGTGAACTGGAGGTCAAGTCCACTACTTCCATAGGTTCTTGTGGACCTGGTTAAGTTTGTGTTATTGGTCTCTCAACTAACTTGCCCTTGAGATCGGTGATCTCAAGTTGCTGGTCATTGACCCTCTTTTGTAAGGTAGTCACTTGGGATTCCAAGTGACTGACCTTGGAGACTAAATAGGTGCATAGTTGTTCAAGTTGTTGCACCTTTAGTTTCAGACTCCCCTCATCTTCAGAAGAAGAATCATGGGGGGATGAGAGAATTGGACTGATGTCCACTTCCTCATCACCAGCATAGTAGTCTTGGATGCTAGATTTCCTCTGCTCACTGACAACTTCAGGTGAAGTGTCGATGGGCTAAGTTGCCATGGTTGAGGTATTAATGATGTAATCACTAGAAATTGTGAGAGCCACTTCCAGATGGACCTCCTGAACTTGTTCAGGGAGATCCACCTGAGTATGGGGTGGATGATATGGGCTAGACATGGGAGTGGCAGGAGCACTCATCTCTCCTTGAGCAATGGTGGAGAAGAGAGACTCATGTTACTCACTGAATCCCATGTCATCATCATCATAAAATTCAAGGTTAGGGATTGGCTGGTTTAGATCAAGAGGTTGGGGATGGTAACTGTCCCCTAAAGGCTATTCACTAGAGCTTTGAGACTCTGAGTGAAGGCTTAAGGCTGTTTGGGTGATGAGCTCATCAGGCTGAGCATGAAGAACCTCAGCACTGATCATATGAGGAACCTCAGCATTGATCATAGGGGCCTACTCAGACTGAATAGCTTGAGCAGGGGTTCGTTTGTGTTTTCTTGAGTAGGTGATGGTTATTTTAGGTTGAGAAGGTTGTTGGGAGATAGCAGGTGTGGGTACAACACTAGCTGGTGCTGCTAGGTTGTCAACTTGAGCAATAAGCTCTAAAATTTTGGGGACAAGGGCTGTTTCTACCCCGGAGAATCCCACAGTTGGTTTTCTCATGATTTTAAAGATGTCGGGCTTCATCTGTCCCAGTTTAAGAATCCTACCTGTTCCCCTCAACTGTGAGCCCAGTTCACAATTAAGAATGTGCTGGACATATCTAGGGAACATGTAGTATTCTAAGGAGTCCAAGTTAGCAAGCAGATTTAGATAAACAAAGTGTGAATACCTAAACTTGACCTCCTCAACCAGTCCATGAACTATGAAGGAGAGATCTTCAGGAATCTTATCCCATCATCCATGCTTGTTGGATAAGCTGTGTATGATAACATGGAGGAGGTACTTCCACTGAGAAGAGACCTTCCCTTTCCTGAAGGTTTGGACAAAGAAATCTCCCTCATAGCCCATCTACTCAAATGATTGGTTTACAGCAGATTTAGGAAAGGACAAATCACCTACTGCATCATCCAGCTGAAGATGAGCGTTTATGATGGCTGGAGTGATGAAGATTGTCCTCCCCTGCATTATGGCAGACAGTGCCTTCTCTCCATCCATGGTGACCTCTTAGCAGGTCCGCCAGAACTCCAATAGATGATCCTCATAGAGAGAAAGATCAATGGTGAGGGAGGTGAAGTAGTTGGTCAAAGAAAGGAAACGGCAAACCTCTAAGAAGGCAGGATCTTTCTCAGGGTTTAACAGAGCAACCTGATTGTGTTGTCTATGAAGGTGCATGGAGAAATCGGGTTGGTCTCTACGATTTTGGTTGGCCATTTGAGTGACCTTCGTCGTGAAGGAAGATAAGAACAAAGACGGTTTGTGGGTGAATTTAGGTGACAAAGAAGTTGTAGATGAAGAACGAAAAGTGAAAGAGGGGGAAACCGTTGGATATTTATATGAAATGGATTTGAGACAAAGTTAATGCAAAAGGATAAACTTTGAAATCCGGATGTCGTTCCCACCTCTGAAAAAGTGCTCAAAAGTAGTTTTCTTGGAAGTCGAAAATCTTCCGAAGGTAATTTGGCTTCGGAAGTTTTGATAAAAGCTTTCGAATCTAATTTGGCTTCGGAAGATATTTCTAAGAGTTTTGAAAATTTTGCTTCGGAAGAAAAATACTTAGAGAATTTTTCACTTCTGAGACATAATTACTTTCGAAAGAAAGTTGTTCTTTAATAGCATATAAGTACTTAAGAGTAAATTTGGCTTCGGAAGATATTGTAGAAATTTCTTCTAAAGGTAAATTGTCATAAGTAGTTATTTGATGTTAGAGACATAATTTTCTTCAGAAGGTAATTTAATATCTTCCGAAAAGAAATATGTTCAAAATTATCAAAAATCTAAGGAATATTTTCTAAAAGACTCTTCTTCCAAGATAGTTAGGGGCTTATGAAGGTGATAAACTAGACAACTTAGGACACAAAGATTTTAGAAATAATATTGAATTTAAGTTTGAGAAAAAGCTACTCAAAGTTAATCGTCCCAATAGTTGATATAAGATACTTAAATCTATGTTCATCAAAAGCTTTGGTGAACAGATCAGCATATTGTTCATTTGTGTTAACTTTGACTACTCTGATTAACCCTTTTTCAAAATTATCTCTAATTAAATGATACATGATGTTGATGTGTTTTGTCCTTGAGTGCTGCATAGAATTCTTTGTAATTGAGATAACACTATTATGGTCTATATGGATGGGAGTCTTTTTAAAATTGAATCCATAGTCTAGAATCTGATTCTGAATCCAAAGCACTTGAGCACAGCAGCTAGCAGCAGCAATGTATTCAGCTTCAGCAGTTGATGCAGATACACAGGATTGTTTATTGCATTACCATGAGACTATCCTTCCACTAAGAAATTGACATCCCCCTGATGTGATTTTGCAGTCATGTTGCAGCCACCATAGTCACTATCTGTATAGGCATACAGATTGAAGTCAGAATTCTTTGGATACCAAAGGCCTAGTGATGGAGCACCTTTGAGATATCTTAGTATTCTCTTAACAGCAGCCAGGTGTGGCATCCTGGGATTGGCTTGATATCTAGCACAAATACATGTGGCAAACATAATATCAAGCCTGCTGGTTGTGAGATACATAAGAGACCCAATCGTAGCCCTGTAGAGATGTTCATCCACACACTCCCCCTTAAGGTCTGGTCCATGGGAGTGGTTTCTTGCTATGGATGTCTTTTCAACCTTACAGTCAGTCATACTAAATCTTGTTAGTATGTCTTGAACATACTTTGACTGACTTATGAAGATGCCATTGTCAACCTGTTTCACTTGAATTCCTAGAAAGAATTTAAGTTCTCCCATGGCACTCATTTCAAATCTATTCTTCATCAGCTTCTCAAAGTCCTTACAGAGCTTTGGATTAGTTGATCCAAAGATAATGTCATCTACATAAACTTGAACCAGCATTAAGTCATTTACTGCTCCTTTGATGAAGAGAGTTCCATCTATAGTACCCCTTTTGTAGCCATGTTGACATAGGTACTAAGATAGAGTCTTATACCACTTCCTTGGAGCTTGGTACAGCCCACAAAGAGCTTTATCAAGCTTGCAGACATAATCAGGATGATCTGGTTCTACAAAGCCAGGTGGTTGTTTAACATACAACTCTTCATCAATCACCCCATATAAGAAAGCACACTTGACATCAAATTGGTAGACCTTGAAATTCTTGGATGCAGTAAAAGCTAGGAATATCCTAACAGCTTCAAGTCTTGCTACTAGAGCAAAAACATCAGTGTAATCAATTCCTTCCTTTTGAGTGTACCCTTGAACAACTAGTCTTGCCTTGTTTTTGATGACAAGTCCTTTATCATCCTTCTTACTTCTAAACACCCACTTGGTTCCTATGGTAGTCTTTCCTGAAGGAAGAGGACATAAGTTCCAAACCTTTTGCCTTTTGAATTAAAGCAGCTCCTCCTACATAGCTTCAACCCAACTTCCATCCTTTAAAGCCTCTTCAACTTTCTTTGGCTCTACCTGGGATAGGAAACAAGAGTAGAGACAAACATTTTTGTCATGGGTTTGTCCTCTTGTTCTTACCCCTTTTTCAACATCTCCAATGATGTTTGTGGTGGGGTGAGACTTGTGGATCCTAAGTTGAGGGATCACAGCAAGTTGATTTGAGAGATCTAAATTTGAAAAATTTTGATCTAGTAGTGAAGATTCTCCCACCACATCAGCACACTTATCAAGAGAAGCTTGATCCAATGAGTGTGTGACATCATTTATGTTGTCTTCCATGGAGTGATTGTCAGCATCAAGAAATTCTTGATCACTATCACCACTACCACTTCCTTCCACATTTGAAGCTCCTTTTTTTGAGTTTTGTGCCTCTAAGCTGGAATTTGAAGGAACCTCAGATGTATCAGCTGAATTTGTCATGGTTGTACTAATAGTAACCCCATCTGTAGAATTTGTTACCACTAGAGCTGAAGTAGTTTGATTTGAAGGTCTTCTCAGCTCAAATCTGGAGTCAGGATCTTCTGTTGCTAGGATACCTGTAGATCCTGAAACATTCTCAAAAGACTTGTTAAAACAGTTGGTAACTAAATCAATATCAAACAGCCAATCTAGACCAGAACCTCTCACACAAGCAGTGTGTTCATTAAAGGTCACATTGGCCGACTCCTCAACTACTCTAGTTCTAAGATTGTATACTCTATAAGCCTTGGCTTGAGAAGAGTATCCAATAAAGTATCCATCGTCTGATTTCTCATCAAATTTGGCTATCTGATCTCTGGTATTCAAGATTGTGCAAGGACATCCAAATGATCTTAGGAAACCAATGAAAGGTCTCCTTTTGTTCCACAGTTCATAGGAAGTCTTACCATGAGTCTTAACCACTAAAAAATTGTTTTGCACATAGCAAGCAGTGTTCACTGCTTCTGCCCAGAAGGTAATAGGCAGTTTAGAGTCAGACAACATGGTTCTTGCAGCTTCAATTAGTGTCCTGTTTCTCCTCTCAGCAACACCATTTTGCTGAGAAGTCCTGGGAGCACTATATTGTCTTGTAATACCCTTTTCATCACAAAATGTATCAAGGATTTGGGTTCTTAAATTTGGTTCCTGGATCACAACTTATGATCTTGACCTTATGATCAAATTGATTCTCAATTTTTAGAATGAAATTCTTCAAGATTTCAGGAGTCTCATCCTTAGTTCTAAGGAAAAAGACCCAGGTAAATCTTGTAAAATCATCTGTGATCACTAAACAGTATGAGGTCCTTCCTAGACTCATTACACTGGTGGGGCTAAAAAGATCCATATGTAACAAGTGTAGGGGAGTAATGATGGAATTTCTTTCCTTTGGCTTGTGATATACCTTGTGCTGCTTCCTTTTCAGGCATGCAACACAATGATCGTCACTTGTAAACTCTTTCTTTGGCATTTCAGTTACCAAATCATTCTTAATTAATTTATTCATGTTTTTAAAGTTTACATGGCATATTCTTTTATGACAGAGAAAAGACTCATCACTATTTGCTTTAGATAGAAAGCAAGACACTTCTTCTAAAGGAGAAGTTTCCTGCAAGTCTATCTTGTACATGTTCCCTCTCCTGGGGGCTCTTCTGGGGGTTTTGAGTAGTATATGCTCTTGAGGAATGACCACCCAAGGCTTGAAAACAATGCACTCATGCTTAGTGAAGAGCATGTTGTGTCTTTGATCACAAAATTGGGATACACTCAGTAGATTGTATCCAAGCTCCTTAACAAAATTTATCTTCTTAATGTTGAGCTTACCATTTATGACCATGCCCCTTCAAGTAATGTAACCTCCTGCATCTCCTCCAAAAGCAACTGGCTCTCCATCAATTTTCTCAAAATTTTGGAGTAGAGAGCCATTGCTTGTCATGTGCCTGGAACAGCCACTGTCAATGATCCATATATTCTGCTAGTTTTTAGCTGTTCCTGCATAAAAAGAGATAGTTAGTTACATTTGGAAACCCAAGCCTTGCTGGTCTTGGGCTCACTAACATCAACTGAAGACAATACAACAGTAATTGATCCTATGTTCAAGCTTTGTGGACCAACAGATGTTGTTGATGAAGAACTTTCAGTCACATGGCCTTTCTTTGTCTTCCACACCACCTTTTGAAGCTTAGACTTGACCTTCAACACTTCAAAAGTTTTGACAACTTTGAAAGTTTTGGAGACTGGACCTTCGGAAGATCTTGCTATCACTACAGCAGGCTTCAGTGCTTCGAAAGCATTCCTTTCTTTCGAGACCAATTTTTCTTCTGAAGGCAAGTTTTCACTTGTCTTCTTCTTTATTTTGGAGCTTCCGAAAGAAAAAGATTTCCTTTCAGAAGCTGGCTTCTTCTTGATCTTCTCAGAAGTTTTCTTCTTGATCATATGAACAGTGCTCTTAGGATTTTAAATGCAATCCTTAGCCAGATGAGAAGTACTGCCATACGTGATACAATCTATTTGCTTTCTTCTGAGAGTCTTCTTCTGAGAGCAAGAATGATCTTGATCACTTTCCATATCCATCTTCATCTTCACTAATGAAGTACTAAGCCTTTGAGGGTGTGACTTGCTATTAGATTTGGATGGTTCAGGCTGTGTAGTAGTGGTACACAGCTGATCAGCCTTCTTCTTGTTGCTGGGATGAGTTTGACAAGAACCATCCCTGGTACTAGAATTAATAGTTGAGTCTTCAGTCTTCACCACTTCAAATCCTACAGAGATGAACAGCTTAGAGTTAAAAGTGGCCTTGATCTCTTGAGCTTTCTTGGACTTTCTCTTTGCTCTTCTAATCAAGTTCTTTCTCTTGGACTTGGTCATCCCAACTGCCTTTCTCTCCTCTGGAGAATAGTGACCCTTCTTAGGATGCTCTTCTTCATTCTTCTCAGATCCATCCTTCACTATCTCCTATTTATCCTCTTTACTCATGGGGTCTATGAGGGGAAGCTTATCTTCACAAGTTCCACACCTTGGAGATCTTACATATAGTAAAAAGTATGGAGGAGCTATCTCAGCAGATCCCAGTCCCTGCTTATTCTGATAACAAACTTTGGCATGCAAGGATGAGGATATCATGTTCTTGAAGGTCTCTACTTCAAGAACACATTTTTCTGCTTGGGCTTTGCTAATAAAAAGCTCAACCTGATTAGTGATGAGATCTTTGATCTGAGTCATGTAGTTTGTATGTTCATGTTTAAGAGTGGAAATGGTTGTCTCTAAATCTTCTATTTTTAGTTTATATCCATTTTCAGCTCTTTTGAAATCAGATTTTAAGATATTTAAAGACTCAAGATCAGGTCTCATCCTTAAGTTATAGGACCTATATCTGTTAACTTTAGCAATACATTCAAGAGTACAAAGATGTTCCAATACCTTGGCTTCATCATGATCTGCCATCAGTGCTTGGTTTGGAGATGCATCTCCAACCTGAAAGCTCTAGTCAAAGCCTCCTTCTTCAACAGCAACTATAGCTTGCTACTTTGGCTTCTCATTCTGGGTGGCTCCTTTAGTGTAGTTTGGTCTGGTTTGTGCTTGGCCACCATTAGTTCTACGTGCCTTGCACTCTCTAGCAAAGTGTCCCATTTGGTTACAATTGTAACACTTCACTTTGCTTTTATCCGGTCCAAACTTTCCACTTGCTGCATTGCTAGGAAACTTCCTCCCTGTCCTCTTGTAGAACTTCTTGGCTCTATGAGTGAGAAGAGCCATCTGTTAAACTATCTCCATATACTTCAGATCATCTGGATGGATACAGTCCAGGTCTTCAAGGGTGAAGAGAAAGTTGCCTGAACTTTCATCAGCAGACACAAAAGCATGAGAAGAGCTTGACTCTTAGAATGGACTTCCTTGGATGTAGCTCTCCCTTGGTGTCTCAGGGAATGTGATGAAAGGACCCTTTTGTGAGTTGTCAGGGTAGCAGATGAGATGATGTTGTGGTTCTCTACAATCCTTTTCAACCACATGAAGGGCTGAACTCTGTTGATTGCTGGAGTTACCAGATGGATTTTGCATGTTCATCTCCATCTGGTAGCCACTAAGAATACCATACAACTCTGTAAGAGTAAGAGTCTTAAGGTTCTCAGTTCTCTTGATAACAACACAGTAATGGGTCCATTGTCTAGGAAGAGAGGACATGAACTTCCTTATAATGTCCCTATTTTCAAGATTTACTCCAACATCCATTAGAGTGTCCACAACTTAACATACCTGAAGTATTGTTGAGTCATGATTTCACCTGTTTTGTAGGTGAAATTCTCAAACTACTGCTTCAAGAGGTCCTTTTTATTCTCTTTTGCTTCAGAGAACCCGTCATACATGAGCTTCAGTGCATCCTATAACTGCTTAGCAGTTTTACACTTCTTAAAGCCTTTGTAAATGGAGTTTGGAGGGCAGTCATGGCTTTCTGGTCAATATCAATCTTCTTTCTATATTCTTCAGAAAAGTCAGCTACCTCTATTAGTATCACGCCACCTCTAGCAGTAGCTGAAGAGGTGCATGGAATGTAAGGTTCAGAGACAACAGATTCCCACATCCTGGAGTCTTGTTACTTGAAGAAGCCTTCCATTCTTTGACACCAAGAATCAAAGTCTTCAGGAGTGATCAGTGGGGACTTTGTCATAGTAGCAGTTTCCATATCAGCCTTTGTGAGAGCTGCCATTTGAGATGTTAAGTGTTTTGTGAAACTCAGAGATCTAAGATGGTGAGATCTTACAATCAAGAGCCTGAAAAGCTCTGATACCAATTGCAGGACCATAGAAGGGGATCAATGTAATTAGTTTCACAATAAGGATAGACTTAGAACACTTAACAGATCAAATAAGGAACTGGAACCTTTGTAATGATACTAAGGAACACAACCAAACACATGAGACAGAACTAAGAACAACTCAGAATGGTTTTCAAGGAATAAGTATATTGCTCTCAAGTTCTTTTACAAGTGTTACAAAGCATACTAATAAAATACAAGGACCTGAGATACTTTATACTACATCCTACAGCCGGCCATACTTTAAAGGCCAGCTGAAAACACTAATCTAGACAACAAGATCAATGTAAAGTCAAAAGGTAGATTGCCTTTTGACTAGTGACTATGACATGCCATAGCTCACATCCTAATATATTACAAAAAAAATAAAAGTATATAAAGTGGAAATTTACAGACTCAAAATCATAATCTACAGTTTCCTAAAGCATGGACCTTTTTACCAACTTATGTAAGTCGGTGAGTCTTTAGAGTGGCAGCGGAAAGTTGGTCAGCTTTTTGAAAAAGTAGATCAGAGAAAGCATGTCTTCTCTATCTTCGGAAGAAATCAGTCTTCTATCTTCATGGCTTTGGAAGACTTTGTCTTCTAAGCTTCAGAAGACTTCATTTTTGGCTTCGGAAGATTTGGTCTTTGGCTTCAGAAGATTTTACACTTAGAGTATTTTCTTTGCAGTGTGTAAAACTTCCGAATTAACTTCCACCATGCACAAAGTGCATGCAAGCAAGAAGCACCTTGAGTGTTTTGGGTGCATCAGCCTCTTCTATAATCCTTACACTACTACATTTTATGATGCATTAAATAGAAAGGGTAAAGACATAGAAAGATCCTTTGATGTAAAGACCGTTATAGGTAAGTGTACTACGATAACTAAAGCGAGATGACTTTTACATAGAAAGATTGATGTGGTGTTGGGAATGAATTGGTTAGCCACCCATGGAGCTAATATAGCTTGCTAGAGAAAGATGATACGATTGATAGTGCCTGATGGTAGTTCAGTTAGGATTTATGATGATAAACTTTGCATGGTTCTAGAGGATATTTCTATGATAAAGGAAAAAAATTATAAGACGAGGGTTTGGAGCTTAGTTGGCATATGTTAAAGATACTATAGTTGAAATGGTAAAATTGACAAATGTTTCTCATGGTGTGTGTTTCCTTGATATGTTCCTTTAGGAACTGCCATGAGCACCTTCTGATCGGGACCTAATGAATTTGAGTTGTTGATAGATGTTAGATCAGTGATAGTGCTCATAGAAGACAATTTGATTTATTTAAAGGATGAGGGTGACCAGCCCTATTATATACATAAACATCTCTTTTACACATATAGTTGAGAGGAAAAATAAAGCCTTCCTTATAAGGGTGGGAAGACTTTCTCTATCAAGACCTGTTTTGCCTAAGCGAGCAACTCGCCGGGGGAAAAAAACATGAGTTCCTGGATAGGCAACACATCTAGGCCAAAGCTTACAATATCTTGGCATAGTTTACTTTGGTTGTTGCATACATCGTGAGTAGGTTTTGAATCTGGTATTGTCATTTGTATCATATGAATTGAGATCATATTAAACTAGATTATATGAACGATATTCTTTGACAATATTTTAACATTGTAAGCATAACTACGCAGTTATAAAGGCTATTGAATGGATTATTATGAAGTATGTTGAACGCTATATGAAGTAAACACAAGATTTGTTATCACACAAGCGGAAGATGTTATTGAGCTGCTCGCTGATTCAAACACGTTAAAATGCATGGTCGTGCTAAAACTAATGTTTCGATTACCTCTTTGAATTTGTAATCAAGAATAAAAATAAGTAAACACCAGAGGAGATTGAGAATCGATTCATGTTTCACGTTTAACGTGATTCGCCATACAGAAAGATAATTTGATGGTAAACATATACTAGCCGTTATGAAGTAGAGTAAAGAGTTACCCAAACTACAAAATAGTGGTGGATGTCTTATGAAAACATCCTACATCGCTAGATGAAACATAATGTTTCTAGACATCCTCTGCTGTCCTAATTATAACATATGATATATAACTTATGCAAGTAGAAGATTCTTGAATCTATATTCATAAACATCAATATATAATTCCAATCGATGTATGATCCTAAAGAGTCACATAATCACATGACAACAGCGACAAAGTATGTGTATTTGAAAGCGTTTTAAATACATAGATGTGAAAATATTATAAATTATTTTAGAAATAATTAATTCTCTAAAAAAATATTAGTTATTATTTTTGTTATGATATAAAATAACAAAGCACTTAATTATATTATTTGTACAAATTAGGTTTAAATATAAACAATTAGTTTGAATATTAAAAGTTCAAAAGAATTAGTAAAGTTGGTTAATTAATCAGTGGATTAGCTAATTAGTGTGTTAAAATTTTTATTTAATGGATTAAATAAACTAATTAATTAAAACTGTTTTTAATTGATTAGACGCCATCACCTTGATTCACACGTAAGGCTAGCAACAAATGTTAAACAATGGTAGAAATTTGATGTAACGAATATTCACCGGTTACTTGAAGATCAAATTAAGATTTACTAATTGTGTCTTTATCTTATTCTCTTTTTGAGTTTTCATAAGTACTCGTATCTAGAATCTATTAAAAGTATCTATGCTTTTATTAGATATGGTGGTGACCGAAACTATTTATACTTTAAAAAAACTAATTTGTTAAATGAGAAATAAATACCTAAAAATTTACCACATTCAATTGTTGTTCTTACAAGGTATTAGAAAGGACTTAGGTGTCTCTTATTGAAGATTCAAATTGGTCTTTAATCACATCACTATGACAGACATGTGCACTAAGACCAAACATAATGAGACATTAAGAGGATATTAAGGAATGTTATAACATCTTAAAACGTCTTTACATCACCTCTATGGGCATTATAAGGGTGTTATAGGTGTGAGTAGTTTTTATTATAACGTCATAACTTGTTATAAATCTCATAATTTGGTAATAACTGAAGGACATTAATCATTACACATATTTTTAACAAAAAAAGTGATATTGAGTTGGCGTTGATATGACGTAAAATACCCCTTAAAAAGCATTAATCATTATATATGTCCAAGTATGTAGCCCCTTGTTTTTATTCGTTCCTACAAATTCAAATTATATTAATTGTTCATGATTAATCCACCAATCATGTTATGTCTAACACTCAAATTGATATATTTATATGCTAGGCTAGAAACCCGTGTATTACACGGGTTGAAAATATGAAAATGATATAACTTATAAATGTATAAATACTTTTGATGATTAAGTTACATATTATCTATACTACTATATAAAGCATTTAGGGAGGATACAATTGTAATTTTATTCAACGTGTAAGACACTTAATACAACTTTTTAAACATAATATACAAGTGTGTTATGCAATAGTTCCTAAATTGCCCTCATTAAGTATACTTCTTCTAATTAATACATTATTTAATTCACTAGATTAAGTATTATCTTATTAATAATGCTTTTAAAATAATAATTAAATTTACATGTATTATTTATATATTTAAAACTATATATTATTAAAATTAAGTATTATTTTATTTATATACATAAGTATATAATTATTAAATATTACATAGTTATAATAATAATAATAATAATAATAATAATAATAATAATAATAATAATAACACATAAATATAATTAATGTTTAAGTCAGGTCGGGTTAAGTTATGCTCTTCAAATAAGACTCGGTGACAGCCGTTGCATCGCATCAATTATAAGTGGTATAAATGAGAATTAACAAATGAAGAATCTGTCAAGGTAGGTCAATGTGAGGTTTGATTAGATTTTACATATGAGAAACCAAACAACAAAATGTAAGTCTATATTAAAGGTGAAGAAAACAGAAACAATAAAAGTTTGAAGTTCTCAAGCAACTATAAAAGAGTTTTCAATTTGATTATCGTTAATTTTATTTCTATTTACTATGTATTTCTCATAATACTGCAAATTAAAGTAAAATACTAATATAGATATGTTGAAAACTATTGTACTTCTCCAGATTTGACCTCGTTTAAATAATTACTCATATATTAATTCATAATGAAATGAACAGTAATAATAATAATATTTGTTTATTGAATTATATAATAATATTTAAATATTAATAATATTTGTTTTATTAAATTATATTTGTTTATTGAACCCAAATCTATCTGTTCAATTTTAACACGTCACTTTAACCTTTTTAAGTTTGTAATGTTTCGGATTTAACTCATTACAATTTAGTTTCTAAAAATCAATTTTTTATGTTCGCATTTTTAGGTACGAGTCGGTAAGTGTTGGGTTTGGTATATAACGTTTCCATGTATATTTTTATATACGCTTTGAGATAATTTATATTCCGAGGTTCCCTTACTTTTTAATGTAGGTTTTGTTCGGAGATGAATAGGGTTAAAAAATCTTTTAATTCAATGGTATAAATCCGAGTTACTTTATGTTTCAACTTAGTTTTAGTTTTGAAACAAGTCGGGACGATCGTAATTTGTGTGTCTTTTTGTGTATGCTTTAACGTGGTCTACGTTTCGACATAATTTTATTTGAAAAAAACAGATGAAGTATAATATACAGTTCAACGTGAATTTAATCTGAAAACAAGTCAGGTCAATTGTTAATCTATATTATTTATTAAGCCGTGTACGATGCCGCCGCAACGCGCGGCTGGTAAAAACTAGTATTTAACAATGAAAAACGAAAAGCTACCCTTATAATTAAAAATTTTTAAATACTTATTTCGATAATATAACATACAATTGACTTGTGTAAATATAACACAGTTGATCTGTATAAAATTAAAATTTAATTGTCTCAAAATTACACCAACCCAAAATATATATAAATATATCAATAAGTGTTTTTAAATCTTTTTAACTTTTTTTAATCGAATATTATTTTGCTATCAAAGTATGTATTTAGTTGATAATAATAAAATTTTAAATTCAAAATTCAATATATATAAACTAAAATGAATTATTAATTTAGTTTTTTAAAATAAAAGAGTTGACTAAAACAATATATAAATTTAGACCGGAATTTTTCTTAAAAAATAACAGAAGAGTATGATGTTACATCCCTAGTTACTCATTTATTATAAACTATAAAAATATGTTAGGTGATAAATTGATGATTGGTGAATAAGGTTTTTCATCATTCTCCATGGTTACACTATATTTTACAATGGAGTTTATAGTATGAGTTTAACGAGCTTTTATGACCCGCGCGTTGCAGCTGTAACGTTTTGTATTTTACATTTATTTTTATTTCAAATATAATCATACTCTTTATTCAATCCTTGTAATGTCAAGACTTGATCAAAGTGAAAATCTTTTTTTTATATCATTTTTGTTGATTATATACTTGTTAATGCTTAAACAATTGCAAATATGCATTTTAACGTAAAACCGAACAACTTATCGGGACTTATATTTTTTCAGAAAATTATTTATAAGTTTTATTTTTATGGTTCATATGTTCAAATACTCATGTTTAATCAAGAGTTTATGGTGAAAATTAATAAATAAAATAAGTTGAGGGGTTGAAATTAAAACTTTGAATTTTCCCTTCACTCATCTCCCCAACTACCTTCTTTAATGCCCAAGCATAATTTTCATCTATAAATACTAACCTAAATCACTCTCCAATCACTTTCATCACTCTAAACTCCCTCTTAAGCTCTCTCTTTTCCATCCACCAACTTCATCTTTTGCAAAAAATCTTCAACAACAACTTGTGAGTTTTATTTATTTATTTATTTATTTATTTTACTTTCTTTTCTTACTTTCTTTTTTTATTTTCTTTACCACTTGGAACAACCTCTAGGACATGACCACTTAGTCACCAAGGTGAACAAGTAAGGTAAACCCTCATTTTTGAGGTCCAAGTTGGAAATATTCTACTTGATTCTTTCATACATGTTTTCTTGTCTTGTATTTAAGCCTTTTACATACTAAACCAAGTCATCAACAACTTTCATGTTGGAAGGCTTGTGTTGAAGTTATATTATAGAAATTTTGAGGCTTTTACACCCCATTCTTTCATCTTTACAAAACATTAAGTGATCTACGAATCAAGAAGTGGATGAAACCAAACCGAGCCTCCAACCAATGTTGAAAGGTTTTGTGTTATGGTATAAAATGGTGATGTTGAACCTTGGTTCTACAACTAATCTATCCACCATACCCCACTTGAACACTTAGTCAAACTAGTTAGTTTACTTTAGTATTTTCATTTATGTACTCATGACCATCCGAATCACCCTTATGTGGAGATTTTGTGCAATGGTGACAATCTTGAGGTTTGTGGATATTCCCACCTCTAATACATGACTTATATTAATATAACACTTGAGGTTTGTGGATTACCCTACCTCTAATGCATGACGTATATTTATATCTACATAATACTTAGTCAAAACCAAACCGTAACATCAATCAAACCATGGTTGAATGTTATGTGTTAAGGTTGATATTATACTAATCTTATGATTTCTTATTTTGTACTTCCAATGAGTGACTAATACTCATAAAGAACACATACAATACATGGTGTCCAAATAAGTGTCTAAGTAGTATATACTTTCATGTACTCTCATATTTATAATTTTCGTATACTTTCCAATTGCTAAAACCTCAAACTTTGAATCCTAAACTTACACCCTTTTGTTTACCTTTTATGGTGACTTTGGTGACTCAAACCTTTAAACTTATTCATCTATTCTTGTGGATTCTAATCGCCAAACCGTGAGTCATACTTCACCCCTTTTGTTTTAATACTATTTGGGTTGCAACATGTACCAATTATCAAATAGACTCAATCATACATTCAAACAATCTCATTCTAAAACTCAATTCATACAAACATGCCTACTTGTTATATTATTTGTGAATACATGCTACAATACATTATCTTGCAAGCAATCTAAACCTCCCTTAACATGTATAGCGCTATAGGACTAGCACATCCGCCCTATTATGATGGGTCTATGTTAAGTTATTCAATCTTTAACGGTCTTGGTCATTTTTATGCTAAGATTACGCTTGTGAACACTTTGGTTTGATTGTTGGCTTTGCATGCTAGCAATGTACAAACTTTAGTATACTTTATTATTGAGATTTATTCACTATTATGCTATGTATTCAAACTTCTATGCTCACCAACATGTTCTCATATGTTGACCAATTTTTTATACATGTTGCAGAAAATGCTTGAAGCTTTATCAAGAAATTCAATTAGGTGGACTTAAAAATACACCAAATCTATCATTTTGTTATGTTTGTTTTAGACTTGTATTTCTCAAAATTATTGTATGTTTATTTGAAACATTGTAATTATATGTTGATTAATGGAAATGAAATTTAATCTTAATTTATTATCATTTTAATTCTATGATGTCTTTGAACAATCTATCACTTCTCGCGCCCCGATGTTTCCGCCATCGGTTGGGGTGTGGCAGCAACAGATACATAAATTTATGCAAAAACCTAACATTGAAGCGTTGTTGGAAACTCGCACAGTGATTTGAATGTTGATAATATATGTAAATTAAATGTAAAAAATACATGATTTGTGTTACCAAACCACAATAAAGTTAAACATTATGTTTTCCTACTGATCGTATTATGAATCTACAATATACGACTTCTTAAATTGTTAAAAAAATCAATGTTTTTGATTATTTATATAAAATAAAAATTAACTTTACATAAACTCACTCGCTGACGTGCAACCAACGGTGAATACTTAACGTTTTCCATGTTTTGTATTAAAAACCAAAACCTATACGTACACAACATGATTCGGACCTGCATGCCCAGTTTTGATGCCAAGGGCTTTATCCACCAATCCAACATCATGAATGTCTATTGAGATGGAAGTGAAAGTATTTATCTAAAAGCATAAATCATCAGTCACAAACGAGCATGAACGAAAACATAACGTTCGAAGTTTGCTTGAGTGCTCAAACTTTGCCGGAAACAATGGAATACTCATATTCTCATAAGAGATAACCTCAAGATTTTTCCTTCTTTCATAAAAATCTTCTGGAAACTTGAGGCCCATATGCCCATCCATTAGCATCAACATTGAGAGGTTTGGGTAATTAAAGTTCAATGGAAATTCAGACATACCAGTACACATTAATAGAATTCTATCATAAGACTCATTTGCATCTTTTGTAAGTGGCTTCGCTGACTTGTTATCATGATTGACAATTGAAGCTTGTTTGACTTTTGAAAAATTACTTAAAACAAAAGCACGCATGAGATCATGCATTTTGACACATTCTTCAGTTTCACTTTCTATCAGCAAGTTTGCACGTATGAGATTGTTAACACAAATGCTGGTTCGCCTTCTTGCTTCTGCTAACGTATACACAAAAATCAATATTGAAGAGAAATAAATCTAGTTAGCAGCCAAAGTCCAAAACATAATTAATGAAGAGACCCCGGTTGTTATCCAACTCATGAACGCCAATGCAACTGCCAACTGGTACTTTTGGCAGTCCTCCCTGAGACCACAGCCTCCCAAGTCGTTGAAGTACAATATGGTTATGCCTGCAGAGGATGAAGTGGCTGCAAGGCTCAAAGTAGCCGTAACCTGCAAACAATTTGATGTTAAAATGCAGGAATAATGAATACCTGAAGGGGAATTTGTTTGTTATTAAAGCTCACCCAATCTCCAACAGCGAAAAGGCTAACAAGACCAGGGTTATGGAGGACTTTCTTCTTTGCCAAGGCACATGCATCCAGGAATGCGAGTCCAAAGCTCCAAATTACTTGCAAGCCCATTGAAGCAATCAAGAAGCTGATATGGTACAGTTCCAACAGCAAAACAAAACTTGCAAAATTTGTAATCTAGTATTTTGCATCGTCACATTACAGATTTAGGTATTCAAGAACACTTAAGATACAGTGACACAGACAATATTATATACGAGCAAGAAAATGAAATTCCTACAACCAAAGTAGCATGATTTTTATGTACACGAAACAATCAAATAAGCAAATAATTAAGGTTTATGGGATGCTTGTTTTATCAGTGACTAATGTAAGTTCAAGAATTGTTATTATAATAAGACAGAAAGATAAGCATTTATATGAAGTTAACGATAGTCAAGTAAATTCGCTTATCTTTAATAATCCGCTTTGCAGCAACTCCTTAAAAAAGCCTATCCAAAAAAGATGCAATTTTGCCTTAGTTTATCCAAAATCACTCTCTTTAGAAGTATGAGGCTCTCACTCATTATTAAACACCAAAATCTTGTAACCCACAACTTATCATTGTTTCTTTATCATTCAATGCTCAAACAACTCATCATCAATACATGATGATTTGATGCCACTTATGATCATTAAAATGTTACCGACTAATTATGGTCGTAGAGAAGTAGATGGTTTGATGTTTTCAAAAGAGGCCCTTATTTTAAATTTTACAAAGATTTATAAAGCAATGGGACAAAGCAAATATGCAAGAATGAACAAATGAATACCCTAAACTCCAAAACACATGAAAAAGCGTCTTCCAACATGCATTTGGTGCAAAGGTTTTGTTTTTAAGATAATGGTTTGAAAACAACAATCACTCATCTCCAAAACAGTTACAAATTACATGAAGGCTGGCTAATTCATGAAATTTCAAATCATTGGATTTCAAATTACAAAAAGTGAGGGGGGAATGGAACGATACCTGAAGGCAGTGAAATTGAAAAAGGATTTAGTGGTAACCATTGAAGCAATTGAAGCAGCAGCAAAGAAGCACTGAAACAATCTCAAAATCAGAGAGGTGACTGTTCCAGGAGTCCCTGCAAAATTCTTCATTTTGTTTGGTTTAAACCTCAAATCGAAGGATGAACAAACAATAATAATAATAATAATAATAATAATAATAATAATAATAATCGAAAGGTATATGCATTATGGGTGGTGATAGCTTGATATTGGGGAAGAGTAAAGAGGATAAGTAGATGGCGCAGGTGAAAGGGTCAAACAATGATTGAATGAGCAAAATATAATCATTTCCAACCCTTGTTGTAATTAATCGAAAATTCAAGAAAATAGTTGTTTGTGATTATTCTTTAATTTGTACTTGTTACTAGAAAATCAAACAAAAATACTTGTTTTTTAATTTGAATTTTATGTTTCGCGCGTTACGGTAGCGTCATATACGACATGGTAAAGTGTATACGACAGTCGACGTAACTCATTTACGAGTTATTACGTCAATCGTACCATCGAATGTTCTAAACGTATATTATTTGATTTGATTTGTTTATGAACAAATTTACATCAAATCATGACCAACTTGAAAAGCATATAAAAAAATTCCGATTTTAAAAAAGTAATTTAAATGTAAGGCAAGTGCGTTGCGGCGAAGTATACGATTTAACAGTATGTTACAACCGTATGTGATCTACGTTACATTCGTGCGGCCTAATATTTTGAAAAAGTAATTTAAATGAAAAAAAATTGGAAAGTAAAAGCAAAAGTTAAATTAACTAAGAGTAATTTAAGAAAAATAAAAGAAAAAACCAAAAAACGAAAAAAAAAACATATAGTGCGGTTTGAATCCATGACCAATGATGCGTATAACAACTTTAACGAAGGAAAATTGCCAACTTTTGAATTCAGGCTTCAGAGAGTCAGAGAAAAACAAGAGATTTTGACGATTGACAGCATTTTAATACTCATTAAACCAAGTTTTATAGAATTTTGTGAAAGTTAAAGCCTCTAACGAACTTGCTTGAGTAGGCCTACTTGAAAGGTGTTTTGGTTATAAGAACCAAAAAGAAACAATTGAGTTTGCAAGACGTAAGTTTGACAAACTCGCATAACTTGGTCGCATTCAGCTCCGATGGAAATATCAAATTTATACGTGTAAATTATCAAGTTTACACATCCGTGTGTATAATAGTCGATTTACACATATGTAAAACATATACATATATGTAAACAGACGGCTCGTTTGAAGATTTACGTATACGTAAATAGTACGAGAATTGTTATTACAATTTACACAAATGTAGATATTTATTAGTTTTAAAATGTATTATTATTATTATGTGCATTTACATATGTAAATAGCATGAAATTTATATCTATGTAAATGATTTACATACGAGTAATATGAAATTTACATATGTAAATGCTATTAAATTTACACGTCTCTAAAAATATATAAAAGTCAGAGAGAAGAGTGGGGAGAGAAAAAAAATAGATAAATTAATAAAGTTTATAATAGGAGGGATAATCTATTAATTCTAATAAAACAAGCTTTCTAAAGTCACATGTCATTCTTTTAACCTATCTTTTTGCCACTTGTCATTCTTCTAGACATTATCACCTTATTTTTCCTTCCAAGAGGGTATTATAATAATTTAAATATTAAAACTAAATTCTCTCTCTTATTAAAGATCAATTTTATTAATTGCAATATTTCTCTCTCTCATTTAAATTTTTTAAAATTAATGTATTATTTTAAAGTTATATTTTATTAAGAAAATAAAAAATCACATTTTTTAATTAAAATATAACTAATAATAAAAAATTTTATATAATATGAAATTTTCAAAAACACTAAGCCTTTTCGAAACAAAATATTTTAAATCCGGCCTTTTTTAAAAAAATATAAAAAATGTGAACTTTCTAAAAACAATCTTATTAAATCACCAGAATAATTACAAACCAGAGTTTTTAATAAACAAGATTTTTATAAAAATATATTCTTTTATAAAAGAATCTTAATACGAATGTTTAAAAATAAAACTATTTAGATAAAAGAGTTAAAAAAAATAATATAATTGTTTTATTTTCTTGAACTATTACGTATATAAAATTCATATCTTATATTAAAATATCGTACTGTAAATCTTTGTGTTTATTACTAACTATAATCCGTTTAATAAATGAGTTTCTAGCCTATCTATCTATATATCTATCTGTCTGTCTGTCTATCAATTTATATATAATAAGAAAGAAATAAAATAATATGTGACGCAATCGTAAGTCTCGTCATACTAACTTTCTCATTTCTCTCTATTATTAAAATTAATAATGAATACTAATAATATTACTCATACCATTTTCAAATTAAAAAATGTATAATTTAATAAATTGAAAATCTATTTATTTTAAATTAAAAGCACACTTTTTAAAAACAAAAAGGCAACGAACTTTTTAAAAAAATCATTTTACATAAAACAAAATATTTACAAACCATAAATTTTTTATAAAACAAAAGTTTAAGAAAAATATATTATTGTTTATTTACTTAAAGTAGTTATTTATAAGTAATTATAATCATATTTTATCCTTAAACATAGTTTTATAATTCATAAATTTTTTTACTAATTATTTAATAATTTATATGTTCAACCCGTGTAATATATGGGATACTAACCTAGTGTAATCATTATACTATTATAAAAATCAACTTAGAATCGTGTAAATAACTCCTGTTTTAATTAAAAATTAAATAAGAATACATAAATTATAGAATTATGAGAATGGGAATCGTTTAGAAAGGTAGAAGATATATACTGATGTTGCAAGTGTTATTGGCTCGTGGTGCCATCAAATTCAGATGCGTATCAAGATGATCCAAACTATGTAATCATCACATTCACACAAGAATCTTATGACAGTACTTCAAACACATATATCATCACAGTTTATGTTACAACATGTGACCATTTTTATTCTATAAGTTCCTCTCAGAAGGCTTCTTGACCTGACGTAAGGGCACAGAGTTCTCATAGCAATGGTAAAATCCATAATGAGGAAATCTCTCATACCAGGTGTCTTGTTGAACATGGGTGTCCCAGTGTTGACCGCAGCTGCTTTTGCCATATTTGTGCACCCAACCAGACCCATTGTGGCCCTCACCCCACGTCTTATTCCACCGTTCTCCATGCTTGCCTTCCCACCATGTTTCTCCTTGTTTCACACCATGCCTGTTCGGGTCAAAGTGCTCATCCCATTTATCACCCCATTTTGTCCATCCGTCACCCTCTGAACGTTCTGCCCATTTGTCTGTGTACTTCACGCTGCCACCTTGTCCGTCATACTTCTCACCCCACCTGCCAAGTCAGCATACTCGTGATTCGTAGTTAAACTACTGCTTGAAACATGAAATGCTTGCAAAATGTAAGATCTTATAAACATAACCACCTTCTCATTGGAATGGTTGCACATACAAGATAAAAACATAACAAAACTTTAAACGGTCAACATTGACAAAAAATTTTAAAAAGGTTGGACGACACCACTAATATAGTGGACAAATTGATGCAACCAGATAACACTTTGAAAAGAAACTTCTATTTAGTACTGCCACTGCATGTTAAAAGGAGTCAAATAACAAAACGCATGAATTTGTAATTCACCCTTCTTTAACTATAGATTAGGTAGAAGATTGTAATGTGATACCTTTCATGCCAAACATGAGCATGGCCAGCCTCTATCTGTGTGCTTGGGTCAATGCTGCACCACTTGTGAGCCCACTTCTCAGCTTGACCAGCACCATAATGTTCAAACCATTTTTCCTGCCACTCATCCCCTTTTCCATTCTTCCCCCATTTATCTGCAGTCTTTTCAATATGAAGACACCCTTCAATCTGCACATAAACCATAAATTTCCCAATTAACCATAAGCACAGGAGACATTAAAGCAGCATGTATATGTGTATCTCTATAATAGTGAAATTAACAGTGCAAAACTCCATCAGTTATGTTGTTAACCAAGTTGAATAAAATCAAAGCACATACATCAAGTGAGAACCGGCTGCATTGATTGATATCTCACTAATAAATAATTGAACACAAATTGGGAAAAGAAATAAGATGAGGCATGCCACACATTATAGGTGATATCAAAAACTTTTTATGCTATTTATCGTGCTTTTAATTAAATATTAACCTAATCTGGAATTAGGATGCAAAACATGAATAAATTGCACATTGCACACACATAATCAAGAAAAATTTCTTAAAAGGGGATTAGTTTGTGCAACCACCTATTCATCCTTCCCAACATTTCAGTTGAACATAAGACAAGTCCTGTTCAACAAAATTCCTTCTTTAATATGGTTTCAATTAAAGTCTGCATTTGATGACAACGATATGTACCTGTGACATTGATTCTTTCCAGAATTCACGCCAAACATTCCCAGAAGCATCGCGACCTGATTTTTCAGACCCAAGCTCCTTATAACCTAACTCATCAGCAGCTTCCCAGTATTTCTCTTCCCATTCAACAGATTTATCAGCAGTAACACCCCTAGTCAATGTCCACCTGCAAACTACTCCATCTGCTCTCACTTCTGTCCCTGTTTCTTTCCACCACATTGATCCTTCTGGACTAGTCCCATGAGATGATACTGGATCATCTTCAGCAAGAGCATGAGCAGCATCTTCTGCATTTGTTGTAAACATTACATCGACTTCTTGTTCTGCACTCAACTGAGGAGTTGAGACAGGAACATCCAGTTTTTCAACCTCCATTAATGACTGAAAAGGTGGAAGAGAAGGATTTTTGCTTTCAAAAGGCAGAGACAGATGACTAGTGGAAGGTTCTAACTCCATCACAGGGTTTGGTTGACTTGCATTTGGTGATATTCTTCTACTCGATGCTGCGGAGTCAGCTCCATCATCCACATCTGAATCAGTATTAGAAGAAGAAGGTGGTATCCAAGACCAGAAATCTGGACCTGGTGTTCCAATGCTGGCTGATCCTGATATAAGTAGGAATGGATATACACTTGTAAGTGGGACATATCATGCAACTTATGATTAAACACAAGGACAGGGAGACATGCCCAGTTTCAACAAACGGAAAGAGGTGCTAAATATCAAACAAAGATCAATACGATAGCTACTTAATTGACCTCTCTATACCATAACCGTGCCCAGTACTTCCCATCCATAGCGAAGCTATTAACAGGGTTTGGGAAGGGTGAGATGTAGGCAAACCTTAACCCCTATCATAGAGGATAGAGAGGCCGCTTCTAACGAGACCCTCAGCTCTCTTGTAAACACTAGTAATCAAGACACTAAATAAGAAGAGAACACAATACTAAACCTTGCTATCAATATACAGTTTAGTACCACAAGAAGCACATATTGGCAGATGCTCGATCAAGCAACACATAAACAAATACACATAAAGATCAACAATATACAAGAATCAATGACGAAACAATATACAAATGTCAACAAGAAGCACAAAATGAACAGCCATATATCATGATCAAGAAAGAGCAAACAGCGATCAACAACATACAAGGATCGATACCGGGATACTATACAAATGTCAACAAAAAGCACATGATAAACAAGGATATACAAATATCAAAAAGAAGCAACCAATGGCACTAAGCTAGCGACAATAACCAATCCGATACTAACATGCAGGGGTTACTAGAAACAGTAAAAGAAGATCACTGATCTATTCTACACCATAAATTCATGTTACCACACATTTCAATTCTCACTCAGGTGACTTTAACAATCCATCATCATAAATTCATAATTGAGCGTCCGATTATCATCAATTTCAAAAAGAATAAAAACAAGAATGAACTACCTTGTTCTGAATCCGAATCCCCAACAGCGAAATCACCATCATGATCCACATTTCGTAATGCAGATGATTGATTCTCTTGGGCCATCTTCTCCTCCCTTAAAAGCGTAGTGGCAACAGCAATTGCAGCAGCTGCACGATCAATCACCTGAAGCCTCTGGATCCGATCCCTTTCCTCAGTGGGAACTTGAAGAATCTTGAAGAACTCACTGCTCTTGGCCTCCAAATCCTCGACGAAGTTACCGGCAGTTTCATTGAACTGAATCTCCTTCCTCTCCCTGTCCATGGCCTTCTTCCACATGTCGAGATAGGAGTCTCCTCCGCCATTTGAGACCCTAACGCTCAAGCGTTTGAGTCTGGAATCAGGTGGAAAGAAGAAGCGTTTGGGGGTTTGGAGGAATTGGTGGTGGTTTGTGTGAGACGGAGTGAAGATGAGGTGAAACTGAGAAGCCATAGGCGATTGATTAGGAGGTAGAGATCATGGCATTGGCAATGGCGATAGTGATGGTGGTGTGATTTGAATAGGGGAAATATAGAGTTTTCTTGGAGAACAGAAAGCATCGCTTGAATCTCAAGGAAGGTGGATAACAATCAACATATGTGTATGTGTGTGTGTGTGTCCAGGACTGCAAGTGATTCTCGTGCAGTGGGCCATAAACCTTTCTAAATCCTTATTAATAACTGCATTCTATAATCATCCTCTAATTTTCCTTTTTTCTATTTTTTATTTTTTAATAATTTCATCCGAAAATTCATGAAAGATGCATATTACTAATTTCGTAGAAGAATTTAAATTACAATAAACAAAAATGACGTGTAAATTTATGAATTTGTATTGCTAAGAATAAAATTTTATATAAAAGACGAAACCATTAAAGAACTTAACATTAAAACATCTAAAAAATTAACATCGAAATATTCTTTTAACGTCGATAAAACTTACACAATGTTGGGTTGGATACCTCTTCTGGTTCGTATGTTACGTATGTTATTGTTGATCAAAGGAATTATGCCTATAAACACGATGAACAAATATGGTTTGTTCTTTCAAACAATCATTGTTTAATAAAAAAGCAAGTTTGAATAACAATGGAACAAGCACAGTAGAATATGAATTTCAAGTAATTGGCTGTTCATTCACTTGATGAAAACAGATAAATATTTAACCTAGTGACGAGATAATTATACTTTGGTAGTTAACGATTAACCGTTTGAGACACCGAGATTCAACAAACGAGAGCTAGAACATGAACACACATGAGACCGGATCAAGGGGGTCGCTGACGGAACTCCAGTGGACACGCCAGACAGAGGTGACGGTGTAGCCGGATGTGTCGCCGGCTGAAGGCGGCGATCGCTGAAACGGTGGTGCTCAGCGTCGCGGGAAAGAAAAGGAATCAGCAATTAATTAAGGTTAATGGCTTTTGATTTTTTTTTTTTTTTTTTTTTTTTTTTTTGCTTTGTAACTCACAGCAATTTCATCCAAGGTTTTTGGGGTGAAGGGATTTTATTTATATTAAATACCTAGTGATCCCTTTAAACTCTTACTAATCATATCTCGTGGGCCCTAAAGCTGGTTTAGATTAGTTTAAACCAAAGACAGTAATAAGAAGCGAGAATATCATTTAATTAAACAAGTAATTAAATGTTTATATAATTTATAACAGGTATAAATTATAAATCCCGTTCCATAAATATATATAATTATTCTGGATAATTAAATATCTCACTTCATTAATTGTTCATGATTACCACTTAATCAAATTAAGTGGATTTAATGTTTGTAGTCCAAGGTGCAACTCTTACGAGTCACAACTCGGTTGGCAACGTTAATTAGTCAAACCCATACATAAGATCCAACAGGCTCCCACTTAGAAAGCGTTTGATTGAATATAACGTAGACAGTCAGCGGCGCTCTAACTGCACATGGCTGCTCCAACAAGGTATGACACTTTAAAGTCATTAACCAAAACAACTTGTTGTAGTAACATATTACTATAACATGACAATAGACTTATGCCAGATGCAGGACCGGTGAATGTGTTCAATGCAAATCAGTTTCACAATGAGGAGAGACTTAGAACACTTAACAGATTAAATAGGGAACTGAAACCTTTATAGTGATACTAAAAAACACAAGTAATCAAAGAGAGACAGAAACTTAAGAACAACAAACAGATTGGTTTTCAAGGATCAAGTATATTGCTCTCAAGTTCTTTTACAAGTGTTACAAAGCATGAAATATAATACAAGGACCCGAGATACTTTATACTACATCCTACAGCCGACCATACTTTGAAGGCCAGCTGGAAACACTAATCTAGACAACAAGATCAATGTAAAGTTAAAAGGCAGATTGCCTTTTGACTAGTGACTATGACATGCCATAGCTCACATCCTAATGTAATACAAAAAGGATAAAAGTACATAAAGTAGAAAGTTACAGACTCAAGACCATAATGTATAGCTTTCTAAAGCATGGACCTTTTCACCAACTTGTATAAGTTGGTGAGTCTGTAGAGTGGCAGCGGAATGTTGGTCAGCTTTTCTGAAAAGTTGTTGATCAGAGAAAGCATGTCTTCTCTGTCTTCGAAAGAAATCAGTCTTCTATCTTTGAGGCTTTGGAAGACTTTGTCTTCTAAGCTTCGGAAGACTTCATCTTTGGCTTCGGAAGATTTGGTCTTTGGCTTCGGAAGATTTTACACTTAGTGTAATTTCTTTGCAGTGTGTAAAACTTTCGCAGTAACTTCCACCATGCACAAAGTGCATGCATGCAGGAAGCACATTGACTGTTTTGAGTGCATCAGCCTCTTTCAAGTATCTTATAAACTCCCCCTAGGCTGATGCTACCAAAACAGAGAGGATGCTTAGCAGTTTGCAGTCCTCATGTCTTGATCAGCAGTGTAGATTCAGGACATAGTTGGTCTTTCAGATGCAAGAGGCTCTACTTTGAATGGAGTTGATTGAGCAGCCTCTTAGTGCACTTTCTCAGGATTTTATTACTCATCTTGAGATGTTGAGGAGGATGCCTTGGACTTCTTTTTCTTCCTTTTGTCCTTTCTGATGACCATCCTTTTCCTCACTCTATACTTCAACTGAGTAGTGTGGCCTGCAGCACTAGTTTGGCTTTCTGTGTTCTCCTCAGTTAGGTCCTTATCCCCCATTGGTTCAGAAGAAGGGGATTTAGAACCCTACTGTGGGTCAGAAGATGAAGTTGGCTTGGGTGTAGCTTCATGTTCAGGTTGTGTTGTTTCTTCAACCTTCACCTCAACTTCAGGTGCAGCTAGACTTGGTGGAGAATGCAAGTCAACAAGCTGACCTTCTTTAATCTTCTGCTTGATCCTCCTGATGTGCTCATCCATTGTGGATAGAGACATATTATCAAGTCTCCTTCCAAAGAACCCATATAGCTTCAAGAAGATCACCATCTTTAGTCTGTCAGCAGATTTCTTTTCTTGTGCTCTGATGGTGGCTCTTGTTTTAGCAGCCTCCTCTTTCATTTTTCTCTTAACAGCTTTTCTTTGAGTTTGAGCCTCTTCATCAAGCTGTTTGAGGTACTCAAACTCAATATATTCATATGAGAGAGGGTTGAGAGCTGCTGCCTGGTAAAGACCTGTGGCACTCAGATAGGCTATCATCTTTTGTCTTTTTTATTCTCTGCCTATCTGAGTTTCTTCCTCTTCAACTATCACAAACTCTTTTTCAGGACTTTCATGAACTTGAGAGAGTACAGGAGATTTCTGTTGTTTCTTTCTTCTTCTTCTTTCTTCTTTGATTTTGAGGAGCAGTTCTGCTGCCTCAGGCTCCTTCCTCTCCTTATACAGCTCTTTGTCTGCCAGTTCATCTAATTCTGCCAAGGGGAGAGAGATAATTTCATCTATGTTGTAATTTCTCAGTCCCAGATAGTTCAATCTGGCTGCTCTTAACTTATCATTCTAAGTATCAGGCCTATGAGCAGCCATGATTGCAGCTTGCATGAAGCTTAGGACCTCTCTAGATTTCTGTCCCCTGGCTTTCCTCTTTCTTTCTCTCTTCTCCTCCTCAATCTACTCAGGAATCATTTTCCTTTTCCCTTTGTCAATTGTTGGCCTGTATGACTCAGGGTGGAGAGAGCTTTGGCCTTCTGATGGTTATGATGAGCTTGAGCTCTGGCCAGAGAAAGGTTGTGATACACCTTCACCTGCAGGTGTGTCACTGAGGGTACTGGGTGCTGAGGGTGAGTACTGTCTCAAGGTTCACAGGTTCTACTACTGGGCCTTCAACTGAGGTTTTCCCTTCGAAGCTAATCTTAGGGTCTGCCTCAGTAACCAGTTGACCAACAGTTTTCCCTGCTAGCCTCTGTCTATATAATATTGCTTTTTTTCTGAATTCCTTCAGCACCCATTCTTGAATCACCTCAGCTAACCTACCAGCCTGTCTGTTTTGGTTTGGATTGATGAAAGGCAGGTTAACCAAGTTTATACTATCACGGAAACTCAGGGTGTGAAAGTTAAAGAGTTCCTCCTGCCCCTGAGCTCTTGATAGCACCAATGCCATTCTTGAGTTGTCATACCACCATCACATTATTGGATTTTCAGCTAGATGGGATGGGGCAGGCATGGACATTAGAATTCCTTCCTCAAACAATTATTGAAATATGGCCTCCACATCAGTGTGAGCCAGAGGAAGTTGTTGAGTCTGGACAACTGCAAGTGAGGGTGGTGAGTCCTCATTGTCCATACTCATGACAGAACTCCTAGGTTCTGTGGTTGCAGGGACTTTCTCCCCTTTTTTGGTAGCATCACCCACTTGCATAGGTGAGCTGGAAGTCAAGTCCACTACTTTCACAGGTTCTTGTGGAACTGGTTGAGTTTGTATTGATGGTCTCTCAGCTAGCTTGCCCTTGAGATCGGTAATCTCAAGTTGCTGGTCATTGACCTTCTTCTGTAAGGTAGTCACTTGAGATTTCAAGTGACTGAACTTGGAGACTAAAGAGGTGCATAATTCTTCAAGTTGTTGCTCCTTTAGTTTCAGACTCCCCTTATCTTGAGATGAAGAATCATGGGGGGATGAGAGAATTGGACTGATGTCTTCTTCCTCATCACCAGTATAGTATTCTTGGCTGCTGGATTTCCTCTGCTCACTGACAACTTCAGGTGAAGTGTCAATGGGCTGAGTTGCCATGGTTGAGGTCTTAATGATGTAATCACTAGCAGTAGTGAGAGCCTCTTCCATATGGACCTCCTGAACTTGTTCAGGGAGATCCACCTTAGTTTAGGGTGGATGATATGGGCTAGACATGGGAGTGGCAGGAGCACTCATCTCTCCTTGAGCAATGGTGGAAAAGAGAGACTCATGGTACTCACTAAATCCCATGTCTTCATCATCATAAAATTCAAGGTTAGGAATTGGTTGGTTGAGATCAAAAGGCTGGAGATGGTAACTGTCCCCTAAAGGTTGTTCACTAAAGTTTTGAGACTCTGAGTGAAGGCTTAAGGCAGTTGGGGTTATGAGCTCATCAGGCTGAGCATGAGAAACCTCAGCACTGATAATATGAGAGATGGGAGTGGTTTGCTCCTCAAGGGAAGTGGGAGCTCTAGTGTCCACTTCCTCTTGCATGGGTGATAGTATTGGGGCCTGCTCAGACTGAATAGCTTGAGCAGGGGTTCGTTTGTGTTTTCTAGAGTAGATGATGGTTATTGTAGGTTGAGATGGTGGTTGAGAGACAATAGGTGTGGGTTCAACACTAGCTGGTGGTGCTAGGTTGTCACCTTGAGCAATGAGCTCTAACATTTTGGGGACAAGGGCTGTTTCTACCCCAGAGAATCTCACAGTTGGTTTTTTCATTATTTTAAAGATGCCGGGCTTCATCTGTCCTAATTTTAGAATTTTACCTGTTCCCCTCAACTGTGAGCCCAGTTCACAATTAAGAATGTGCTGGACATAGCTAGGGAACATGTAGTATTCTAAGGAGTCTAAGTTAGAAAGCAGATTAAGGTAAACAAAGTGTGAATACCTGAACTTGACTCCCTGAATCAGTCCATGGACTATGAAGGACAGATCCTCAAGAATCTGGTCCCATCCTCCATGCTTGTTTGATAAGCTATGAATGATGACATGGAGGAGGTACTTCCACTAGGAAGAGACCTTTCCTTTCCTGAAGGTTCTAACTGAAAAGTCTCCCTCATAGCAGATTTGGGGAAGGACAAATCACCTTCTGCATCATCCAGCTAAAGATGGGTGTTGATGATGGCCGGAGTGATTAATATTGTCCTCCCCTGCACTGTGGCAGTGCCTTCTCCCCATCCATGGTGACCTCTTGGCAGGTTCGCCAGAAGTCCAGAAGATGATCCACATAGAGAGGAGGATCAATGGTGAGGGAGGTGAAGTAGTTTGTCAAAGAAAGGAAACGGCAAACCTCTGAGAAACCAGGATCTTTCTCAGAGTTCAACAAAGCAACTTGATTGTGTTGCCTGTGAAGTTGCATGGAGAAATCAAGTTGGTTTCTGTGATTTTAGTTGGCCATTTTAGAGAGCTTCGTCGTGAAGGAAGATAAGAACAAAGGCAGTTTCTGGGAGAATTTAGGTTATCAAGAAGTTGCAGATGAAGAGAGAAAAGTGAAAGAGGGGGAAACTGTTGAATATATATATGAAATGGATTTGAGACAAAGTTAATGCGAAAGGATAAACTTTAAAATCCGGAGGTCGGTCCCACCTCTCAAAAAGTGCCCAAAAGTAATTTCTTGGAAGTCGAAAAGCTTCCGAAGCCAATTTGGCTTCGAAAGATATTTATAAGAGTTTTGAAAATTTTGCTTCGAAAGAAAAAATACTTAGAGTATTTCTTATTTAATAGAGATAAGTACTTTCAGAAGAAAATTTTTCTTAAATAGCAAATTAGTACTTATGAAAAATTTGACTTCGGAAGATATTAAGAGAATTTCTTCCGAAGGCAAATTGTCATAGGCAGTTATTTAATGTTTAAGACATAATTTGCTTCCGAATGCAACTTAGTTTCTTCCGAAAGAAAATGTGTTCAAAATTTTCAATAATCTAAGGAATATTTTCTAAAAGACTATTCTTCCAAGATTGTTAGGGGCTTATGAAGGTGATAAAATAGACAACTTCTTGACACACAAATTTTAGAAATAATATTGAATTAAGTTTTAAGAAAAAACTACTCAAAGTTGATCATCCCAATAGCTGATATGAGATACTTAAATCTCTGTTCATCAAAAGCTTTGGTGAACAGATCAGCATATTGTTCATTTGTGTGAACTTTGACTAGTTTGATTAATCCTTTTTTAAAATTATATCTAATTAAATGATACCTGATGTTGATGTGTTTGATCCTTGAGTGCTGCATAGGATTCTCTGTAATCGAGATAGCACTATTTTTGTCTATGTGGATGGGAGTCTCCTTGAAGTTGAATCCATAGTCTAGCATCTGATTCTGAATCCAAAGCACTTGAGCACAGTAGCTAGTAGCAGCAATGTATTCAGCTTCAGCAGTTGATGCAGATACACAGGATTGTTTTTTGCATTGCCATGAGACTATCATTCCACCAAGAAATTGACATCCCCCTGATGTAGACTTTGCAGTCATGTTGCAGCCACCATAGTCACTATCTGTATATGCATACAGATTGAAGTCAGAATTATTTAGATACCAAAGGCCTAGTGATGGAGCACCTTTAAGGTATTTTAGAATTCTCTTGACAGCAACCAGGTGTGACATCCTGGGGTTGGCTTGATATCTAGCACAAATACATATGGCAAACATGATATCAGGCCTGCTGGCAGTGAGATACATAAGAGACCCAATCATAGCCCTGTAGAGATGCTCATCCACACACTCCCCTTTAAGGTCAGGTCCAAGGGAGTGGTTTCTTGCTATGGGAGTCTTTGCAACCTTGCAGTCAATCATGTTGAATCTTGTAAGTATGTCATGAACATACTTTGACTGACTTATGAAGATGCCATTGTCAACCTGCTTCACTTGAATTCCTAGAAAGAAATTGAGTTCCCAATGGAACTCATTTCAAATCTGTTATTCATCAGCTTCTTAAAGTCTTTGCAGAGCTTTAGATTAGTTTACCCAAAGATAATATCATCAACATAAACTTGAACTAGCATCAAGTTATTTCCTGTTCCTTTGATGAAGAGAGTTCCATCTATAGTACCTCTTCTTTAACCATGCTGACATAGGTACTGAGATAGAGTCTCATACCACTTCCTTGGAGCTTGGTGCAGCCCATAGAGAGCTTTATCAAGCTTGCAGACATAATCAGGATGATTTGGATCTGCAAAACCAAGTGTTGTTTGACATACACCTCTTCATCAATCACCCCATATAAGAAAGCACACTTGACATCAAGTTGGTAGACCTTGAAATTCTTGGATGCAGCAAAGGCTAGGAAAATCATAACAGTTTCAAGTCTTGCTACGGGAGCAAAGACATCAGTGTAATTAATCCCTTCCTCTTAAGTATACCCTTGAACAACTAGTCTTGCCTTGTTCTTGATGACAAGTCCTCTATAATCTTTCTTGTTCCTGAACACCCACTTGGTTCCTATGGTAGGTTTCCCTGGAGAAAGAGGACATAGGTTCCAAACCTTCTATCTTTTGAATTGAAGCAGCTGCTCTTGCATAACTTCAACCTAACTTCCATCTTTTAGAGCCTGCTTAACCTTCTTTGGCTCTACTTGGGATAGAAAACAAGTGTAGAGACAAACATTTTTGTCATGGGTTTGTCCTCTTGTTCTTACCCCCTTGTCAACTTCGCCAATGATGTTTGTGGTGGGGTGAGACTTGTGGATCCTGAGTTGAGGGATAGCAGCAAGTTGGTTGGAGAGTAGATTCTCCCACCACATCAGCACACTTATCAAGAGAGACTTGATCCAATGAGTGTGTGATATCATTGATGTTGTCTTCCATGGAATGATTGTCAGCATCAAGGAATTCTTGATCACTGTCACCATTACCACTTCCTTCTACATTTGAAGCTCCTTCACTTAGGTTTTGTGCCTCTGAGCTGGAATTTGATGGCACTTCAGATATATCAGCTGGATTTGTCATAGTTGTGCTGATAGGAGCTCCATCTGTAGAATTTGTTACCACTGGAGCTGAAGTAGATTGATTTGAAGTTCTTCTCAGCTCAAATCTTGGGTCAGGATCTTCTGTTGATAGGTTCCCTGTATATCCTGAAACATTCTCACAAGACTTGTTAAAACAGTTGGTAACTAAATCAAGATAGAACAGCCAATCTGGACCAGAACCTCTCACACAAGTAGTGTGTTCATTGAAAGTCACATTGGCTGACTCATCAACTATTCTAGTTCTGAGATTGTATACTCTATAAGCCTTGCTTGAGAAGAGTATCCAATAAAGTATCTATCATCTAATTTCTCATTAAATTTGGCTATCTGATCTTTGGTATTCAAGATTGTGCAAGAACATCCAAATGATCTGAGGAAACCAAGGAAAGGTCTCCTTTTGTGCCACAGTTCATAAGGAGCCTTACCATGAGTCTTAACTACTAAAACTCTGTTATGCACATAGCAAGCAATGTTCACTGCTTCTGCCCAGAAGGTGATAGGCAGTTTAGAGTCAGACAACATGGTTCTTGCAGCTTCAATTAATGTCTTCTACTCTTAGCAACACTATTTTGCTGAGGAGTCCTGGCAGCACTATATTGTCTTGAAATACCCTTTTCATCACAGAATGTATTAAGGATTTGGTTCTTAAATTCAATTCCTTGATCACATCTTATGATCTTGACCTTGTGATCAGATTGATTCTCAATCTTTAGAATGAAATTCTTTAAGATTTCAGGAGTCTCATCCTTAGTTCTAAAGAAAAAGACCTAAGTAAATCTCGTAAAATCATCTGTGATCACTAAACAGTATGAGGTCCTTCCTAGACTCATTACACTGGTGGGGCCAAAAAGATCCATATGTAACAAGTGTAGGGGAGTAGTGATGGAGTTTCTTTCCTTGGCTTGTGAGATACCTTATGCTGCTTCCCTTTCAGGCATGCAACACAATGATCATCACTTGTAAACTCTTTTTTTGGCATTCGAGTTACCAAATCATTCTTAATTAATTTATTCATGTTTTTAAAGTTTACATGGCACATTCTTTTATGCCAGAGAAAAGACTCATCACTATTTGCTTTAGACAGAAAGCAAGACACTTCTCCTGAAGGGGAAGTTTCCTGCAAATCCATCTTGTACATGTTTCCTTTCCTGGGGGCTCTGAGCAGTATATGCTCCTGAGGAATGACCACCCCGGGCTTGAGAACAATGCACTCATGCTTAGTAAAAAGCATATTGTGTCTTTGATCATAAAATTGGGATACACTCAACAGATTGTATCCAAGCTCCTTGACAAAGTTTACCTTCTCAATGCAGAGCTTACCATTTGTGACCATGCCCCTTCCAGTAATGTAACCTTCTACATCTCCTCCAAAAGCAACAGGCCCTCCATCAATTTTCTCAAAATTTTAGAGTAGAGAGCCATTGCCTGTCATGTGCCTGGAACAACCACTATCAATGATCCATACATTCCTGTTGGTCTTTAGCTGTTCTTGCACAAAAAGAGATGATTAGTTACATTTGGAAAGCCAAGCATTGCTGGTCTTGGGCTCATTAATATCAACAGAAGACAACGCAACAGTAATTGATCCTATGTTCAAGCTTTGAGGATCAGCAGCTGTTGTTGATGAAGAACTTTCAGTCACATGGTCTTTCTTTGTCTTCCACACCACCTTTGGAAGCTTAGACTTGACCTTTAACACTTTAGAAGTTTTGACAACTTCAGAAATTTTTGGAGACTGGACCTTCTAAAGATCTTGCTTTCACTACAGCAGGCTTCAGTACTTCGGAAGCATTCCTTTCTTCCGAGACCAATTTTTCTTCTGAAGGCAAGTTTTCACTTGTCTTCTTCTTCACTTTGGACCTTCCGAGAGGAAAAGCTTTTCCTTCAGAAGTTGGCTTCTTCTTGATCTTCTCAAAAGTTTTCTTCTTGATCATGTGGACAGTGCTTTTAGGATTGTAAATGCAATCCTTAGCCAGATAAGAAATACTGCCACACATGACACAATCCAACTGCATTCTTCTAGAAGTCTTCCTTTGAGAACAAGACTGATCTTGATCATTTTTCATTTCCATCTTCTTCTTCACAGATGAAGTAGCAAGCCTTTTAGGGAGTGACTTGCTGTTGAATATGGATGGTTCAGGCTGTGCAGCAGCGGTACACAACAAATCAGATTCTTCTTGTTGTTGGGTTGAGTTTGACAAGAACTAGAACCCTTGGTACTAGGATTCATAGTTGAGTCTTCAGCCTTTAGCACTTCAAATCCTGCAGAGATAAATACTTGTTTCTGCTTAGAGTTGAAAGTGGCCTTGATCTCTTGAGCTTTCTTGGACTTTCTCTTGGCTCTTCTGATCAAGTTCTTTCTCTTGGACTTTGTCAACACAACTGGATTTCTATCCTCAGGAGAATAGTGACCCTTCTTAGGATGATCTTCTTCACTCTTCTCAGATCCATCCTTCACTATCTCCTCTTCATCCTCTTCACTCATGGGGTCTATGAGGGGAAGCTCATCTTCACAAGTTCCACACCTTGGAGATCTTACAGATAGTAAGGAATGTGGAGGAGCTGTCTCAGTAGATCCCAGTCCCTGCTTATTATGGTAACACACTTTGGCATGCAGAGATGAGGATATCATGTTCTTGAAGGTCTCTTCTTTAAGAACACATTTTTCTGCCCTGGCTTTGCTGATCACAAGCTCAGCCTGGCATTCAGTTAACTTAGTGATGAGATCTTTGATCTGAGTCCTGTAGTTGGTGTGTTCATGTTTAAGAGTGGAAATGGTTTTCTCTAAATCTTCTATTTTTAGTTTATATCCGTTTTCAGCTCTTTTGAAATCAGATTTTAAGATATTTAAAGACTCAAGATCAGATCTCATTTCTAAGTTGTAGGACCTGTATCTATTTACTTTAGCAATACATTCAGGAGTACAAAGATGTTCCAATACCTTGGCTTTATCATGATCTGCCATCAGTGCTTGGTTTAGAGATGCATCTTCCACCTAAAAGCTCCAGTTAAAGCCTCCTTCTTCAACAGCAATTGCAGCTTGCTGCTTTGGCTTCTTATTTTGGATGACTCCTTTAGTGTATTTTGGTCTGGTTTGTGCTTGGCCACCATTTGTTATAGGTGCCTTGCACTCCCTAGCAAAGTGTCCCATTTGGTTGCACTTGAAACACTTCACCTTGCTTTTGTCCAGTCCAAACTTTCCACTGGCTGCATTGCTAGGAAACTTCCTTCCTGTTCTCTTGTAGAACTTCTTGGCTCTGTGAGTGAGAAGAGCTATCTGCTGGACTATCTCCATATACTCCAGATCATCTAGATGGATACAGTCCAGGTCTTCAAAGGTGAAACGAAAGTTTCCTGAACTCTCATCAGCAGACACAAAGGCATGAGAAAAGCTTGTCTCTTGGAATGGACTTCCTTGGATGTAGCTCTCCCTTGGTGTCTCAAGGAAGGTGATGAAAGGACCCTTTTGTGAGTTGTCAAGGTAGCAGATGAGATGAAGCTGTGGTTCTCTACAATCCCTTTCAACTACATGGAGGGCTGAACTTTGCTGATTGCTGTTGTTACCAGATGGTTTTTGCATGTTCATCTCCATCTGGTAGCCACTGAGGATACCATACAACTCTGCAAGAGTAAGAGTTTTGAGGTTCTCAGTCCTCTTGATAACAACACATTAATGGGTCCACTGTCTAGGAAGAAAGGACATGAACTTCCTCACAATGTCCCTGTTCTCAAAAGTTACTCCAACATCCATTAGAGTGTCCATAATCTCAACATACCTGAAGTATTGTTGAGTCATGGTTTCACCTGTATTGTAGGTAAAATTCTCAAACTGCTGCTTTGAGAGGTCCTTTTTGTTCTCTTTTGCTTCAGAGGACCCCTCATACATGAGCTTTAGTGCATCCCATAACTGCTTGGTAGTTTTGCACTTCTTGAAGCCCCTGTAAATGGAGTTTGGAAGAGCAGTTTGGAGGGCAGTCATGGCTTTCTGATCGATATCAATCTTCTTCCTATCTTCTTCAGAAAAGTCAGCCACCTCTTTTGGAATCATGCCACCTCCAGCAGCAGCTGAAGAGGTGCATGGAATGTAAGGTCCGGAGACAACAGATTCCCACATCCTGGAGTGTTGTGACTTGATGAAGCCTTCCATTCTTTGACACCAAGTATCAAAGTCTTCAGGAGTGATCAGTGGGGACTTTGTCATAGTGCCAGTTTTCATATCAGCCTTTGAGAGGGCTGTTATTTGAGTTGTTAAGTGTTTTCTAAAAACTGAGAGATCTAAGATGGTGAGATCTTACAATCAAGAGCCTGGAAAGCTCTGATACCAATTGCAGGACCGGTGAAGGTGTTCAATATAATCAGTTTAACAATGAGGAGAGACTTAGAACACTTAACAGATCAAATAGGAAACTAGAACCTTTTGGTGATACTAAGAAACACAAGTAAGTAAAGACAAAACCAAGAACAACAGACAGAGTGGTTTTCAAGGATAAAGTATATTGCTCTCAAGTTCTTTTACAAGTGTTAAAAAGCATACATAAAATACAAGGACCTGAGATACTTTATATTACATCCTACAGCCGACCATACTTTGAAGGCCAGCTGGAAACACTAATCTAAACAACAAGATCAATGTAAAGTCAAAAGACAGATTGCCTTTTGACTAGTGACTATGATATGCCATAGCTCACATCGTAATGTAATACAAAAAGGACAAAAGTACATAAAGTAGAAAGTTACAGACTAAAGACCATAATCTACAGCTTTCTAAAGCATGAACCTTTTCACCAACTTGTATAAGTTGGTGAGTCTGCAGAGTGGCAGCGGAAAGTTGGTCAGCTTTCTGAAAAAGTTGATAAAAGAAAGCATGTCTTCTCTGTCTTTGGAAGAAATCAGTCTTCTATCTTCATGGTTTTGGAAGACTTTGCCTTTTAAGATTCGGAAGACTTCATCTTTGGCTTTGGAAGATTTGGTCTTTGGCTTCGGAAGATTTTACACTTAGAGAGATTTCTTTGCAGTGTGTAAAACTTCCGAAGTAACTTCTACCATGCAAAAAATGCATGCATGCATGAAACACCTTAACTGTTTTGAGTGCATCAACCTCTTTCAAATATCTTACAACAATCATACAACTGTGGGTGAAAACAATCACAAACCAACCCTAAGAACATACTCAGCCGCCCCTAAAAACAATCAAACCCCTCTAAAAACAAAACTTAATCACCCAAAACATGCCTCCTAAACCACGTCAAATAATCCCAACCACCCCAACAAATTTTTATTTTTTGAGGTAACTTGAAATCCGCCCCTACAAACTATATCACTACCTCTAAAGCTTATTTTTGTACTAGTGAAAATTTCGGCCTAATACAAGAAGCGCGCATCAGATTACATCATGCCTTCGTCGATGAAGCGCCACCTCAAGCGGCCTTGTATAAATGCCACACCTCACCAACTTTGAAGCATTGCCACCACCGCCTCACACATGCTTTTTTAAACTACGATCATCTTTAATAAGTAAATAGTAAGACATATTATTGGTTTGTATCAGGGCCAGCTCAACCATTTTAGTGGCCTAAGGCGAGATTAATTTTGTAGGCCTTTTTCTTAAGTCTTTAATAAAAACCCTACTACTTTATCCGGGCTTGGAACCGAAAAAAATAAACTAAATAGCTTATATTTGGCGGAGTTAAAAAATATTTTTAATCTACTTTTTATATATTTAAAAAACATGCTAAACATTTAAATAAAGCTTATTTTTCTAGCTTTTTTTGAAATATACCCTAAGTACCCTAGCAAGCCCAAGTTTTAAAAACTAAAATAAATATCAAGCCTACTCTAGCCCAAAACAAAACAGTTAGCCCAAAATGTAGTAGCTAACCCAAAACTGTAATTACCCTAGCCCAAACACTGAAAAAACTTGAGGCCTTCAATATGTGAAGGTCTTAGGCCACCGCCTGGCCCAATAACCTTATTGGTCCAGCCTTGGTTTGTATCATTCTTAAATTTTAGATTTATAATTTTCAATATAATCATTGTTATCTTATTCTCATTAATTAAATATTAATTTAAAAATTTAGGTTTGGTTAAAATAAACGGTTTTTCTTAAAACATTTTAAAATCGTGATTTTACTCACTGTAGTTTGCAATTCATCACAATTAACATCAAACCACTAACATCATTAATTTTTTCTGTTAAACGCAATGGTATTTTGGTCATTTAATGATAAAAACTAAAAATATAAATTATTCAAACTTCTTTATTATATCACTACAAGAAATAAAGGCTATGGTGACGGCATTTGTCGTCGCGATAGGGTCGGTTTGTCGTCGCCATAGACTTATTCGTCACAGCCTTGTCGCTACAGCATATTTTTGAGTCGTCGCCAAAACCCTAGTCACCATAGAGGTCTATCCCGACGACAAGTTGTTGCCACAGAGTTGTCGGCAAAAAAATTCATATTTTATTTTAATTTAAAAATAGTTTTATTTTTCAGTCTATGGCGACGATATGTCGTCGCGATAGGTCCAACTAATTTTTTAATTAAAAAAATAAAAAAACCCTATGGTGATGACATGTCGTCGCCATAAACCCTACTTTTTAAAATTTTTATTTTATAAATTTTTTTTATATTTTTTTCAGGTTTTTCCTAATATTTCAGGTTTCAGAAACATATTTATACACCAAACGAAAGATAATATTGCTAATACCCAAAAGAAAATCATTTTACAATTCAAGTTACAAACACGTGCATTTAAACAAAATAACCAATGTAAACATCTTTAATCTTTTACAAAATAAACAACTTCTAATTGTCGTCATCTTGATTATCTTTGTCGTCATTCGGATTTGATTACTTTTTTAGAATTTATTCATCCGTTCTTGCATTTCACGCATGTATTTCTAAGTGTATTCATTTTCTCATCCCAAGATGACCATGACCCACCTGATCATTCATAACAAGAGATGCTTATTAATATTTTAATAAAAACTCGATAGCATAACTATTGTAAAATGAAAAAAAAACATCACGTCCAATTATAAATAATAAAAGATAATAGTTTTAAGTTTTAATAAATCAACAATGCAAGTAATAATATCTAAATGTAATCTATAAATGTGTTCGAGTGATTTAACTTGATAATATCCAACTTTAAACTAAATAATATACTAAACCAACAAGCTACTAACATTGTGTTAAATTAAATTAAATGAAATTAAATTAGTAACAACATATGAACACATGATAACTTTTGGATCATAGCTAACTTTTATCGAATGTAATCGACTCCAACCATCATAACCAAACATATTTGATCTTGTTTAACACTTATTTATGATAACTTAACATAAACAAACTTAACTTATCCTTAACAATCATAATTTCTTGTAAATTACCATTAATGTATATAATTTAACACTGATATTCATAATTAGATCATAGTTAAACTTTGACATATTCAATCGATTTTAACTATTATAATCAAACATATTTGACCATGATTGATACTAATTGTAAATATTTATAATTATCACAACATATAAAATTAGGTTTTTTCTTCTTTTAACTAAGAATAAATGGCTAGATGATTGAAAAAAAATCATATTTAATAAGATTTTTTTCTATTTACAAAATAAATTAAGAGACATATAATATTATTTTAAGAAAATAATACAAATATACACACGGTTAATTAAATAATAATATTTATTATATTATTATTATTACCACTTATAATAATAATATTAATTATAATAACAATAACAATAACAAGTACATAAATTAATAATAATATTATTATTAATAATTATAATTATTAGTTTTATTAATATCATATTTAAGAAAATCATAAAACTTTATGGTGACGATATGTCGTCGCCATAGATTTTTCATAATGGCGGGACTATTTCCCTCCTAGTTATTTTGGGAAAAAAAAAAAAGAAAAAAAATGTTTTGACCTATGGCCACGACATGTCATCACATAGAGTTTTCATAATGACGGGACTATTTCCCTCCTAGTTATTTCCGGGAAAAAAAAAAAAGAAAAAATGTATTGACCTATGGCGATGACATGTTGTCGCCTTAGGTCCACACATAATTTTTAAATTTCTAGCACTATTTTAAATAAATCAAAATGTAAAAAAATAGACCTATGGCGACACCTATGGCGAGGACTTTTTTTTGTCGCTATAGGTCACCCTAAGGCTACGACAAGTCGTCGCCATAGGGCTAGAATAGCCAAAATCTAAAGTGACCATATGGCGACGACATGTCGTTGCCTTAGGGTGACCTATAGCAACAACATCATGTTGTCGTTACAGACCCAGTCGCGATAGGGTCTTTTTATTGTAGTGTATCAAAAGGACTATTTTTGTATGTTACTTAGAAATCCAACACACATGTAATGACCATAATAATCTTGTATTTAACAGAAATAATTAATGAAATTAATGGTTTGGAGCTAGCTGGGATGAATTACAAACAATAGGGAGTTGAATCACGATTTTAAAGTGTTTGAAGAAAAACGTACCGTTATTTTAACTAAATTACAGATAGCAAAAGTGAATGTTAATCTAAATATTATGTTAACCAAAATTAAATTATTAACGTCCGCTCGTGTATTAAAATCGTTATGGAGCTATGGATATAATATATGGCTTCATTTGATATATAAAAGAAGATAGAATTTAAGTTTGTGACCCACCCAAAATTAATGTGAAATCTAGTGTTCGATCATTTTGAAACAAAATGAAGCAAGGTTAGTAGCTAGTTTTATTCTCAAACATAAATGTTACAAAGACCACATGACATTCTTTCATTTTATTATACGCTAGTACATACCTAGGACTTTGATCTAACCAAAAAGAACATCTAACACAGCATTCTTCACGGGTGATCTTGACCCAGCTGAAGGTGGGCTCAAAACCACACCTTCCTTCCTGTTATACTTGAGGTTTCTAGCTTCTTCCGGTGAGATGTTATATGAGTTCACCAGCACATCCACCGGAAGTGCACGAATGTAAGAAAACCGCCCGGCCAGCTGTGTCGTCATCGCATTGTCGTTCGTCTTGAACGCCACCCACTCGCACCCTTGCTCCCCGGCTTTCTTGATCACTGCAAAGTCCTGTGGAACCACAACCACCTGACCCTCTTCCACCACACCATCGAACACCGTTGACCCGTCGTTTCCCACGATCTGGAGACGGCTGCTTCCGCTTGTGATGTAGATTATGCTGTGGGCGTTCAAGTTGAAGTGTGGTGCCACCACAGCGTTCTGCAAATCAAAGTTTTAAATAAGTACTACATTTTGTTCCATCTAGATGAAGGAAATGAAACTAATTAAGGAGGTGTTGGTTAATAGTTGCCTTATAGAGGACTCCTTTCTCCGCGCTAAGTTGGAGCGATTTGAGGATTGGGAGCTTGAGACTGTTGAGGCTGCTGATGTGTCCCCCGCGTGGGTTATAGACGTCGGCAAACACTGGGCTAGCTATGTTGGCACTTAGCTGGGTTGAGCATATTGTTTGCTCGATACCATTACCACTTCTTCCTCTTCTTTGTTCTTCTTCTTGTGTTTCTGGGGTCAAAATTTGGAAGTTTTCGGCAAGAACAATTAGCCCACGGTCGTCGTTTAGTCCCTTTAGTTGCTGCACAATCTCATTTCCCACATTGAAAACTTCTTGGAGGATAAGGTCTTCAAAACCTGCAAACATATTAAAACCTTCTTGTTCTTGGCGTTCCCTGGTGGGACGCCTTGGTTGTTGCCGGTCGGGGCGTCCTCCCCTCCATGGTTGCTCTTGTTCACTTTGGTGTCCAGTGGAGGAGCGGCCTTGTTGTTGGCGTCCCGGGCGGAGCGTCGGCCATCCTTGTTGCTGCTTCTGCTTGGGACGATCATAACTTCCTTGCAGCACTTGACTTTGTGGGTTTCCAGCAAGGAAGAATCTCTAATAAAAAAATATTTATGTTAATAAATAAAAATAAATTTAAACATTTATTGGTTTGCCCGTCATTCTCTCCTCTTAAATAATAAGAATATTAGAAAAATATATTTTTATATATTTAATACATATTTATTTATGGATGCTATAATAACTATCCATAATTAAATGGATATTTATTAAAAGGTTTATAAAGTATTAAAAAATAATCCTTTAATAATTATAATTAAACAAACTACCAAACAACCCTTAAATAAATTTTATATAAAGTTAACCATTAGTTTTTACTTATTTTTTTACTTAAAAGTTTCAATATAAGTATTCAGATATAATCAAATGCAAAATTATATTTGTTAATTTATTAAGAAAAGAATGGAAGAATTATTTCTAAAAATTTTCTGATATGTTAACTTTAATTTTTCAAGTATGTGCAATACACATGTTTATTTAATTTGCGTAATGCATTGTGTTTAAAACGTAACTTTTTTGTTATTAAAAACAATATATTTATTCTTACCCATGTAGTAACTAAACGAAAACTAACTAAAAAAAGTTGATTTTTGGAGTTTAGAGCCAGTTACTAGCAACAAGGGTAATTTGATATTACCTTGAAATTACGATCAAGCTGGTTGGCGACATTGCTAGTGTCACGAAGGGCAACAAGCACTACGGGCTTGTCACCATCATTATACGTCCAATGAACAGCACCACCAGGCAATGCCAACACATCACCTTCCCTGTATCTGTAAACCCTCTGGTGCTTATCAAACAACTCTTCACTTCCACCACCACCACTCTCTGACGTCTCAAACGTCTCTTCACATCCAGGAAGCACCGTCCCCTCAACACCCTCACCTGTTTCCACAACTCATCAATTTATTTATTACTTATTATTATTACCATCCTTTTATCTCCGTGAGACTGCGCATAGTGGTGCCTTACTAAACGTTAAAGTTGCTGATGTGGACACAATTGAAACTTTAAAACCACCACGTCCTAGTTAAAGGGAAGCTTTAAACTCATTTTTAACGGGCGTTAATTCATTTTTTTTTCTCATTTTTAACAATTTTAACTAAAAAAAGCTTTAAACTCACTACAATTGATTTTAAATGATTTTAATGAATTCATATATATCTAGATGGCATTTTTCTTTTTTTTTTGAAAAACTATCTAGATGGCATTTTAACTAATTAAACCACTACACATAGTTTTAAAAGCTAGAAACATCAACCAACTAAAAACATATATGCATGCATGTTGAATTGAAAAGTACCTCGAACCACATACACGATCTCGGGGGTGCTGGCGTAGTAGGGCAAGAGAAGGCCTCTAGGATTGATCGTATGACGAGCTATTTGGACCCCGGCGCATTCGAGTTCGTCGCCGGAGTCCCAGAACTCGGAAGATCCGGCCTCGGAGGCCTGTCGCCGGTTAGGTTCTCTGGCGGTGATCTTTTGAATCTGGCAATCGGAGGGTCCGGTTAGACGTGATGATCGGTGTGGGACTTGAGCCAGAGAGCCGTGAAGGAGCAGCAGTAGGAAGCAGAGTCCCAGAGAAGTTTTCATGGTTGTACGATGAGATGGCAAATTAAGTGGTGATGGGAGTATTGATTTATAGGGGTATGATGCATGGGTTGACACGTAGAAGATGGTGGCAAATTGAGTCTTGTTAAATACTACACATGTTGGGTTTGGAAGAGGTATGTGGCGATGGTTCTCTGAAAAAGGATCGTCATTGTCCAAGTAATTAGTAATCTGTTTATTAAAAGGTGTCAATTCACAAAACTAGACATATAAATGTTGAGTTTAACTAGAAATTTAGAACGCGCGATGTGTTTTACATAATTTGTTACGTGTATCGCGGTAGTGATATTAACGTGATTAAATACGTAAGAAAAATTTGAAGTTCTAACGACTAATTTCCGAAAATCAAAATATAGTTACAAACATTTAAATAATGGTACTAATATTCTTTCGTTAGTTTCAGTCTTATTTTCACGCTACTAGCATGTTAACATTAGTCGATATCACCTACGATAAAAAAAATACTCTATTTAAATATAACGTTGTTTTTAACAAAATTTATACCGGGACGCGAGGAGATAAAAACAATACTTTAAGAACCAAAATATAGATTTTATTAATTTTTTTTTGGAATATGTGTGTTGGTCTGAAAGGATATTATTAATTGAATGAACACTATTACACTATAATGCAAAATCAGTAATAGTTAATAAAAATTAAAGCACCTTAGGTTCGAATTGGGACATGTTGTTTATACGAAACCAAAACTTCCACCGGAGCACTTTCTTCAAGAATTTGTTTAACATTCATTCTCATTGTATAAGACAGATTACGTAAGTAGAAAAGCGGAAACACACCCACCGGATATATATAATTAACTTTATTATATCACTTGCATTAGAACTAATGGTAAAAGTTGAATCTTTGTAAAAATTATCAAGATTTAAAGGGAGGTTTGGTACGCAGAAATTCAAATAAATTTAATGAAATTAAAATCTAAATCTCATTAGTCATTATGTTTGGTTGGTATAAATTTGTTGAAATTGTAATTTGAATATCATTGTTAACTTGTTTGGTTGGGAAATTATATGAAATTTGATTTGAAATTAATTCTCTCAAAATTTCTCAAATTAAAGATTTCAAAATCCTTCCAAATTTAAATGATTTCAAATTCCACCGACCACTACCTTCGCCACCGACTGCCATCTACCACCCCCACCCACCACCAACCAACGCTACCGACGACCCTTGCCGCCGCCACGCGACCCTCGTCCACCACCGCCGCCGACTTTTGACCACCGCCCTAACTGCTGCTACCTGACCACCGACAGCCTCCGATAACCCAAACCCGCCAATAATCGATCTTGTTGTCATCATTGTCAACAATCGAAGGTCGTCGTTAACCGCACCCGCGCCTATAAATGGCCATCTCCACAGACCGCACCCGCAGCTCACCACCGACTGTTGTCGTCGAACTGCGTCGGTTTTAGACCACTTCATTTCTACTGATATTCCAGATCCTGTATTGGAGCCTGCTCTTCACAAAGTCGTTACTGAATTTATGATTCATGGACCATGCGGGTTGCTGAAACCAAATGCCCCTTGCATGATTAATAACAACTGCTCGAAACATCTTTAACTACTATTTGTTCAGTTTGATTAACTTCAATGAACACTTATTATTTTCCTTTCTAGGAGAATATCAATGGGCTCTAAAAACATTTCTGCTATTCAACCGAATGACAGTGCAGAGCCAATAGAAGTCAGGGTTATAAGAAAATAGATTTTTTTCGGGGTACAAGAGCGAATGTAATTACGTGTTCGCTGACAAAACAGTAAGTAACAATTTCTTCAACCTACACACTTATAATATAACCTAAGGCATAACCACAGTTCTTTTCATAACAAATACTAAAATTGATTAATTTTTTTTAAATTATATTACATACACACTAATTTCATTATGTATTTGGAAACCTATTATCTCGGGGCGTAGCAATCCAAGCATTTGGTGACCACCATGATAAATCACATTATGAATCAAGGATCAAGTTGTACTCTTGCTACCGTGTAAGCAAATACATCTCCATTAAGGCAAGAAAGAATTCAAATGTTATACCCCATGGCACCATACTTCAACTAGGTAGAGGAACTACAATTAATTCCATCAACGATTTAGGCTTCCCCTTCCATTACTTCAACTTTGTGCCATATGAAGGACTACCAGAACGCATAATCAACACCACTGTTTTGACAGCTTTCATTCATTTCCAAAATATATAGAGAAACATGTTGGTTCACACCCAAGATCAACTCAATATATAAAAAATCTCACGTATATAAAGTTTACTCTTGATCAAAACTTGATAATATGAAATAGAGAAGCAGGGTCGGTCCTAAGGATTTTAATGCCCTGGACGAGCCGGAGAAAAAAGGCCCCTAGGACCTAACGACTTAAATTATACAAACTATTTTTTTTTAAATGAAAACAAACGCTTTAACAATAAACTATATCATAGTATTATAATGACATACCGTAATAGTTAACCAATAACTCGTGAAACTCTCCTAGCATTCTTGATAGCAAATTGGTTTATAACATCTTCGTAGTTTATAGTCTCTCGCTTTCAATAGCTATCATTGCCAATTCGCTAATTAATCCGCTAACTTTGAATAAAACAAAATTTGTGGGCTACCCTATAAATTACTTTGTGGACTTTAATTACAATATTTAAATATTTTAGTGGGCTATTAGTTGAGTAATTGGGTTAATAAGATGGGCTCAAAAAAATTATATTTGGTTTAAACATAATTGGTTTAAGTTTTTAATTGTAGTATACCTTATTATTATTTATTTTTATAATTATAAATATAATATTTAAAAAATTTTAAAAAATTTTGTGCCCCTGAACGAGTAGGCCCTGGACGGGAGTCCATGCCGCCCCTCCTCGGGGCCGGCCATGTAGAGAAGCAAAGATCTATATTTGATTTTATGCAAAATGCTTTAATCTTTATTGAATGAAAAGACAAACATACACAGGTTGCACACACCAAAATAAAAGGAGCCTACCAAACTACTTTCTGGAGACTCGAGAACAACCTTGAACAAATTATATACAACTCATTTACTAACATCGGTGGCCAAAGCCACCGAATTTCATTCACAATAAGTACGTTTATTTCCACATCCATTTACAAAAATCGACTTGGATCAGTTGGATAAAGCCTTGGTTATATAACGGTGGCATGCATGTTCGAATCCTGCTGTCTACTTTTCTTTTTGTTTTATGTTTTTCTTATAATTTTTTTCCCACTTAATAATTCCTTTTTTAAATTGCTAAATCATAACATGCAAAACATAATATTTGTTTATATTTATGTTTTAGACTTCAAGACAGTGACATCGTAACTTCATACATTTGTTTTACATATTCAATCACATTAATGTTATCATCGCAACACGTGTAACGTATTCGCATGTCAATTAATTAAAAAAATTAATATTTCAAAGGTTTGACGTTATTTTATACTACAAAACATCTATTAGTACGACACGTGATTTTACTTATAAGTTTTGTTTCATAATACAAAACATCAAAACACATTGACCGTTGACCATTGATTGCGCCTCAGCGAGTGAGTTTACATAAAGTTTATTCTTATTTTATATAAAATAATAAAAAACATTGATTTTTTTTATAATTTAAGATATCGTAACATGCAAGTTTATAATACTATAAACTATCACTCATTTATCAATGTTTGTGGTCTCATGCCACCAACAACACCACCACGACAATTCTAACTATACATTATCTTGAGGAAATCAAGCACAAAGCTAACTGCTGGGCAAGTGGTGTGGATGCTTCATCTCATTTGCATCAATGCAAATTCAATCTAGCCAACCCACCTCAAAAAACATATCTTTGGTATTTCTTTTTTTCCCACTTTAATTCTGTTTTTAGTTTTCAAATTTGAGTTGGTTTTTCGTTTTTTAAACTTTGGTATGTCATGAAAGTAGCTATTACTATACCCTTAATTCGGTGGCCTTCGCTTGTACGTTTCGACGTTCATTTACATTTTGATATAAATTTTGTTCAGAAATTAGTTTGGTCAAATATAAAACATTTTTTCTTTATTTTTTATGTACGCTTTGAGTTGATCTATTTTTTGACATATGTTTTGTTTGAAAATACGTCGAGTCAAATATAATACGTTCATTCGACGGTATAAACTCCAGCTAATATACATCTTGACGTATATTTTGTTTGTGAACGAGTTGGGCTGATTGTATTCATACTTTATTAGGTCGTGTACAATGTCGCCGCAACGCGCCGTAGGTTGAAAAAACTAGTTCAAATAATTCCTTAAACAGGCAACTTGGACTAATTCAACTTTACTCTAACTCAACCATACATGTGCATGTGCCAAATTTAATCAACACATGACATATTATTTTTTACTAGTGAAATGCAAACTAAATCTAATTTCATGACCCAACTCGATATTTGACTCCAAGATCCATACCCCGTTGGCCTGTCAAGATTAACCTAACATTCACCCCCTTAATCTTGACATTGACCCCTGCATTCATCAAAGTAGGGTCGGTTCATCTTCATGGATCAAATTGGTTTCTTTGTTCTTGTTCTTCCATTTTGTACACTCGTTTGCAAAGTCCAAATGCTCTGCACTCATAGCATCTAAACCCACTTTTGTCTCCTCGACCCGAACCTCTTCCATATCGTCTTTCTCCTCTACCCGATCATCTTCCTTGTCCTCTTCCTTGTCCATATTGTTTATCCTCATGCTCACCACTAGTCAACAAAAGTAGCCCCTGATCTTCATCCTTTTCATCATGGCTTTTTAATATTTCTTCGATCGCTTTGAGTTCCCACAACTTCTTCAAACGACATACTTTCAAGATTCGAGTATTGCTCGATTGAGGCAATAATCGGTAAATATTTCTTTGGCATTGAATTCAGAAACTTTCTCACAATCATTTCTTCATCAAGGCTCGATCTGAGAGTCTTAAATTTTGCCACTATAACACTAATCTTACTAGAAAAATCATTGATCGTCTTGTTTTCTTTCATTTTTAGCATATCCAATTCGCTTCTTAGAGTTTGCAACCTTGCTTTCTAGACCCGATCGGCTCCTAAATACCGAACTTGAATCAATTCCCAAACGTCTTTTACATCCTTGTGTTTTGCAACTTGTAGGAGGATGTCTTCCGGTACGGTTTGAAAAATAATGGCTTTCATGGTTTAGTTCTTTTTCTCTTCCACACTTGCTCTGGTTACGAGATCCACCAATCCCACAAACCATATGCCCTTAACACCGTATCAACCAAGATAGACCACGAAGTGTAGTTAGATTCGGTCAATTTGGGACAATGAAGTGGTACATTACCTTGCTCGCAGACTTCTATGATTCCTACGTCTCTAACATTCTTGCTAAATCTTTTTGTCTTGCACAGTTTTATTTCAGTTTCTTACTGTCTTGCTTTAATCTTGGTGCCTCTTGCTTTACCTTGCTGCGTCTTGCTTCAACCTGCTTTAATATACCAGTTTTCACCAATCGATTCCCTTACTACTTGCTTTCTTTCTCACAATCTGATTACATGGAATCGGGGCTAAACTTGCTTCCTTCGAACCGTCCCGATGGTATGAGCCTAGGTCTCTGATACCAAATGTTGGTTCACACCCAAGATCAACTCAATATATAAAAGAACTCACGTATATAAAGTTTACTCTTGATTAAAACTTGATAATATGGAAAAGAGAAGAAAATATCTATATGTCGATTTATGCAAAATGCTTTAATCTTTATTGAATGAAAAGACAAACATAAATAGGTTGTACACCAAAATTGTAAGAGTTATCTTAGAGGCTGATGCTCACAAAAGAGCTCTCAGCATGCGATCTAAAATACAAGAAAGTTACTACAGAAGATTTGACAAAGTCATCAAGAAATACACTAAGTGTCAAATCTTCCGAAGCCAAAGATCATTTCTTCCGAAGCCAAAGATGAAGTCTTTCGAAGCTTCAAAGACAAAGTCTTCTGAATCCAGAAGACAGATTTCTTCCGAAGATAGAGAAGACATGCTTTCTTTGACATACTTTTGACAAAGCTGAACCACTTTCCGCTGTCATCTTTGATGAGCCACCAACTAATACAAGTTGGTGATAATTTCATAATTTTATCAACAGTAGATTATGGTCTTTGTCTGTAACTTTCCTGCTTTGTACTATTTTATCTTTTTGTATTAGATAAATATGTGAGCTATAGCATGTCATAGTCACATGTCAAAAGGCAATCTGTCTTTTGACTTTATATTGATCTTGTTGTCTAGATTAGTGTTCCATGTGGCTGTCAAAGTATGGCCGGCTGTAGGTTGTAGTATAAAGTTTCTCATATATCAGTCCTTAGGGACTAAGCATTGTAACTTTGGTTGAACACTTGAGAGCAATATACAATAGCCTTGAAAACCAACTGCTTGGTTCTTGTTTTGTGTTCTTACTTTAAGTTCTTTGTTTCCAAATAGTCGGTTTCTAATTTGATCTTGTAAGTGTTAGCCTGTTAACTCTCCAACATCTGTGAAACTGTTGTATTGACCTCCCTAACCGGTCTTGCAATAGGTATCAGAGCTTTCTAGACTCTTGATTGTAAGATCTTACTATCTTAAATCTGCTCAGTTTCACAAAACTCTTATTTGCTCAAATGGCAGCTCTCTCTAAAGCTGATATGAAAACTGGCATAGTGATTAAATCTCCACTAATCACTCATGATGACTTTCATACTTGGTGCCAAGGAATGGTAGGATTCATCAAGTCTCAAGACAGCAGGATGTGGAGATTTGTTGTCTCTGGACCTCATGTCCCATGCACACCTTCAGCAACTGCTGCTGGTGAAATGATCTCAAAGGAAGTGGCAGACTTCTCTGATGAAGACTGGAAGAGGATAGATTTAGATCAGAAGGCCATGATCGTCTTTAAACTGCTCTTCCTAACTCTATCTACAGAGGCTTTAAGAAGTGCAAGACTACCAAGCAGCTCTTGAATGCACTTAAGCTTATATATGAGGGGTCTAAGGAAGCCAAGGAGAACAAGAAAGTCCTCATGAAGCAGTAGTTTGAGAACATCACCTTCAAGATAGGTGAAACCATGACTCAGCAGTATTTTAGATATGTTGAGATTCTAGACACTCTAGTGGATACTGGTGTCAAACTGGAGAATAGGGACATTGTGAGTAAGTTCATATTCTTATTTCCTAGTGAATGGACTCACTACTGTGTGGCCACTAAGAGAACTGAAAACCTATATACTCTTACCCTTACTGAGCTGTATGGTATCCTTAGCGGTTACCAAATGTAGATGAACATGCAAAATCCATCTCACAGCTTATCTAGTACCCACAAGAGTTCTGCCCTCCATGTGGTTGAAAGGGACAGTAAAGAACCTCAACATCATCTTCTCAGCTACCCTGACAACTCATAAAAGGGCCCTTTCATCACCTTTCCGAAGACACCAAGGGAGAGCTACATCCAAGGAAGCCCATTCAAAGAGACTAGCTATTCTCAAGCCTTTGTGTATTGATGTGCTGGTGTTAGGTATGAGTTTTAGATGTTTAAAACATTGTTTTTAACCTAACTTTGATATCCAATATAATCACTTTGTTACGTGTTTGAAATATAGGTTAAATAAAGCTTAACGAACATTATTTGAGAAGGTTACAAAGGTTAGCAAGACTATCGCTTGAAAGGTGCTGAAAACGAAGAAAGTTGTGAAAAAATCAGGGAGGCCGTAAGCTAGGCTTGAGGCCGTAACTTACGGCCCTGTGCTGAGTTCGTCTGTGAACCCCGTAAGACAGGAGATTTGACTGTCTGGTTGAAGGTAGGCCGTAACCTACGGTCTATAGGCCGTAAGTTACGGTCTAACGTGATATTTTGGGGATTGTTTCAAATTTCAAAACCTATTTAATCCCTTATATTAGGGTTTCGAGTAGAGACATTCCTGGAGCCCCAAGTACGAATTTTTGGACGAAATTCAGCCCTTAGAACCACCTTTAATCATACCAAATCACCTCCAATAGTCAACACCACAAGATTGAAGATCTAATGAAGATGATATGGGGCTAGGCTTTTCGTGATTACTTTCGGGAGTATAATTCTTGTTAAGTGAAACAATTGGTATGCTTTGATTAGGTGTTTGTTTTGAAAAAGGAGTTATTGAATGAAACATTATGTTTTCATTGACTTAAAAGGTTTTCTTATAAATAAAGTTGTTCGCTTGATTATCAGTTTTCGGTTTCCTTGCGTCGTGAGCTTATTAAGAAAAGTAGACAAAGTGATATAAGTAAATTGGTAACATTGTGAACGAACGAATCTTAAAAGCTTGTTCCTTTGTTGTCACTTTAATCAAAAGCTAAGATCTTGAAGTATTGTTCTTACAAACCCTAGGTTAAACACACCAATTGTTGATCTTGCAGAATTGAAACCCCGGAAGTGATTATCTTTCCATTAATTAGTAAATTCGTTTCAAAGTTCATTGCTTTCTACAATAGTATACTGTAAATCATTCGCTATTTTGATTTTTATTTCTAAAGTTTGTGTCTTTAATTTAATTGAGCTTTGTTTGTTAAACACTTTCCACATATTCTCTGTGGAGACGACCTTACTTACCTTTGCACAATAAAGGTAGCTAAGACCGATATATTAACTTGTTTTTGATTGAGTTTTGACAACGAGATCATGTATTCTGATGAAAGTTTAGGAAACTTTCTCTTCACTCTAAAAGACTTAGACTGCATTTATCCAGATGATCTGTAATACATGGAGATCATGCAGCAGATGGCTCTCCTCACTCATAGAGCCAAGAAGTTTTACCCGAGTACTGGGAGAAAGTTTCCTAGCAATGTATCCAGTGGAAAGTTTGGACTGGATAAAATCAAAGTGAATTGTTACAACTGTAACCAAATGTGACACTTTGTTAGAGAGTGCAAGGCACCAAGGATAAATGGTGGCCAAACACAATCTAGACCAAACTACACAGAGGGAGCTCCAAAAGCTGAGAAGCTCAAGCAACAGGCTGTAGTAGCTATTGAAGAAGTAGGCCTTGATTGGAGTTTCCAGGTTGAAGATGCTTTTCCAAACCATGCCTTGATGGCTGAACATGAAGAACCCAAGGTAATAGAACATCTTTATAGTCCTAAGTGCATTGCTAAAGTTAGCATGTATAGGTCCTATTATATGGTAGTGGGATCAGATCTCGAGTCTTTGAATATTCTAAAAGCTGATTTTAAAAAAGTAGAAAATGACTATAAACTAAAAGTAGAAGATTTAGAGAAAACAATTTCTACTCTTAAACATGAGCTCACAAATTACAGGACTCAAATTAAAGATCTCATAGCCAAGTTAATTGAATGCCAGGCTCAGCTTGTGATCAGCAAAGCCAGGGCAGAAAAGTGTGTTCTTGAAGAGGAAACCTTCAAGAACATCATATCCTCATCTTTTCATGCCAAATTGTCTTATCACAACAGGTAGGGACTGGGATCTAGTGAAATAGCTCCTTCACACACTCTATTATCTATGAGAGAGCTAAGGTATGGAATAGTGAAGATGAGCTACATCCTGAAGATCCAGTTCAAGAAAAAGATGAAGATGATAATGAAAAGGAGATGTTGAAGGATGAACCTGAAATGAGTGAATAGGTTCAATCTGACAAGGGACACTATTCTCTTGGAGAGAAAAAAAGGACAAAGATGGCCAAATCTGCTAGAAAGAATTTGATCAGGGCAGCCAAGAGAAAAGCAAAGAAAGCCTAGGAGATCAAGCCCACCTTTGTTACACTTGGATCTATTTGGCCCCACAAGTGTAATGAGTTTAGGAAAAACTTCATATTGTCTTGTGATCACATATGACTTCATTAGATATACCTGGATCTTCTTTTTTAGCACTAAGGAGGAGACTCCTAAAATCCTGAAGTCTTTCATTCTGAAGATTGAGAATTTGATCAGAAGCTCAAAATCATAAGATGTGATCAAGGAACCAAATTCAAAAACCATATCCTTGATTTATTTTGTGATGAAAAGGGTATTTCAAAACAATATAATGCTCCCAGGACTCCTCAGCAGAATGGTTTTGTTGAGAGGAAAAATATGACACTTATTGAAGCTGCAAAAACCATGTTGTCTGATTCTAAACTGCCCATCACCTTCGAGGCAGAGCTAGTTAACACTGCCTGCTATGTGTAGAACAGAGTTTTAGTTGTCAAGACTCATGGTAAGACTCCTTATGAGCTGTGGCACAAAAGGAGACCCTTCATTGGTTTTTTCAGATCATTTGGTTGTTCTTGCACCATCTTGAATACCAAATATCATCTGGCCAAATTTGCTAAGAAATCAGAAGATGGAAATTTATTGGATACTCTTCTCAAGCTAAGGCTTATAGAGTATACAATATCAGAGCTAGAGTAGTTGAGGAGTCAGCCAATGCGACTTTCAATGAACACACACCTAGTGTGAAAGGTTCTTGTCCTGATTGGCTATTTGATCTTGATTTAGTTACCAATTGTTTTAACAAATCATGCGAAGATGTTTCAGAATCTTCACGTAACTTATCAACAGAAGATCCTGACCCAAGATTTAAGCTGAGAAGACCAAACATGAAAACTACTTCAGCTCCAATGGTAACTAACCCTGCAGGTGGAAATCCTATCAGCACAACAATGACAAATTTAGCCGATATATTTGAGGTGCATACAAATTCCAGCATAGAGGCACAAAACTCAAATGACAGAGCTTCCAATGTAGCAGGAAATGGAGATGGTGATTCTAACCAAGAATTTCATGATATTAAAGACCTCTCCACTAAAGATAACATCACACTTATTTCAAGTAACTCTTGATAAGTATGCTGATGTGGTGAGAAATCCTCAATCACCAGATCTTAATTTCACAAATTTAGATCTGTCAAATCAACTTGCTGTGATTACTTAGATGAGTATCCACAAGTCTCACCCCACCACAAACATCATTGGAGATGTTGAGACAGGAGTGAGAACAAGAGAACAAACCCATGACAAAAATGTTTTTCTACACTTTTGTTTCTTGTCTTAGATAGAGCTCAAGAAACTTGATGAAGCTTTGAAGGATAGTAGTTGGGTTGAAGCAATGTAGGAGGAGCTGCTTCAATTCAAAAGGCAAAAGATTTAGAACCTATGTCCTCTTCCTCATGGGAAGATTACTATAGGGACCAAATGGATTTTTAGGAACAAGAAGGATGACAGAGGACTTGTCATCCAAAACAAGGCTAGATTAGTTGTTCAAGGGTATACTCAAGAAGAAAGGATTGATTACACTGATGTTTTTTCTCCTATAGCAAGACTTAAAGCTGTTAGGATATTTCTTGCTTTTGCTGCATCGAAGGACTTTAAAGTCTACCAACTTGATGTCAAGTGTGCATTTTTATATGGAATGATTAAAGAGGAAGTGTATGTCAAACAACCACCTGGCTTTACAGACCCAGATCATCCTGATTATGTCTGAAAGCATGATAAAGCTCTCTATGGGCTGCATCAGGCTCCAAGAAAATGGTATGAGACACCGTCATAGTGCCTTGTCCAACATGGATACAAGAGAGGTACCATTGATAACACACTTTTCCTCAAAGGAACAGGGAATGACTTGATGTTGGTTTATATTTATATAGATGACATCATCTTTTGGTCACCTAATCCAAGCTTCTGCAAAGAGTTTGAGAAGCTGATGAAGAATAGATTTGAAGTGAGTGCCATTAGTGAAATCAATTTCTTTCTAGGAATTCAAGTAAAGTAGGTGGACAATGGTATCTTTATAAACCAGTCAAAGTATGCACAAGACATACTAACCAGATTTCATCTAACTGACTATAAGGATGCGAAGACTCTTATTGCAAGAAACCACTCTCAAGGTCCTGAACTTGAGGGGGAATGTGATGATGAACACCTCTATAGGGCCATGATTGGGTCTCTCATGTACCTCACAACCAGTAGGCCTAATATCATGTTTGTCACATGCATCTGTGCAAGATATCAAGCCAGCCCCAAGATGTCACACCTAGTTGCTATCAAGAGGATACTTACATATCTCAAAGATGCTCCCAAAGGACTTTGGTATCCAAAGTGTTCTGACTTCAATCTTTATTCATATACAGATAGTGACTATGGTGGCTGCAACATGACTACAAAGTCTACATCAGGGAGTTGTCAGTTTTTTGGTGGAAAGATAGTCTCATGGCAATGCAAGAAACAATTCTATGTGTCTGCATCAACTGCTGAAGACTGAGTTTATTGCTGCTGCAAGCTGCTGTGATGAAGTACTTTGGAAGAAATTTATGTCTTTAATTCTAATAAGTAAGTTACCTTCGGAAGAAATTGAATAATATCTTCCGAAACTTAACACACTTATATGTCTTGATGAAAAATTTTCTTTCGAAAGAAATTGTGCCTCGAAAGATTTATTATTGAATAAAATTTCTGTTGATTAATGTCTATCAAGACTAACTATATTTCGGAAGCAAATTTTCTCTAAGTAAATTTCTTTGAAGAAAATTCTTACAAATCTAAAAAATATCTTCCGAAGCCAAAATTGACTTTGGAAGTTTTCCAAAACTTCCGAAGACAAATTACCTTCGGAAGATTTTTCTACTTTTAAGAAAACTACCTTTTTGGGCACTTATTCAGAGGTAGGACCGACATCCGGATTTCAAAGTTTATCATTTTGCATTAACTTTTTCTCAAATTCAGTTCATATAAATATACCTTTAACGATTCCCCCTCTTTCACTTCTTTCTTCATCTGCAATTTCCTACCCTAAATTCTCTCAAACCACCTTCGTTCATAGCTTTCTTTAACTCAAAGCTAGTCATGAATGGCCAACCTTGTTCAACGAAACAAACCCGATTTCCCCATTCAACTTCACAAGCTACACAATCAGGTTGCTCTGTTTTCCTCAGAGAAAGATCCTGGTTTTTCCGATGTTTGCCATTGTCTCTATCAAACTACTTCACCTCGCTCACCATAAACCCTCCACTGTATGAAGATCAACTTTTGGAGTTCTGGAGGACCTGCCAAGAGGACATTATGGATTGGGAGAAGGCACTGTCTACCATAGTGAAGAGGAGGATAATTTTCATCACTCCAGCCACCATTCGCACTCATCTCACGCTGGATGGTGAAGAAGGCGAGTTGTCCTTTCCAAAATCTGCTGTGATCCAGTCTTTCTGGCAGATGGGCTATGATGGTGATTAGTCCGTAAGAACCTTCAGGAAAAGGAAAGTCTCCTTCAAATGGAAGTACCTCCTCTATGTTGTTATCCACTGTCTATCAAACAAGCATGGAGGTTGGGATTAAATTCCATAGGATCTCTCCTATATAGTCCATGGCATGGTTCAAGGGGTCAAGTTCAGGTACTCTCAATTTGTATACACAAATCTGCTTGCAAACTTGGACTCCTTAGAGTTTTATATGTTTCGTAGATATGTTCAACACATTCTTAACTGTGAATTAGGCTCACAGTGAAGGGGGAAAGGTAATATTCTTAAAACGGGACAAATGAAGCCCGACATCTTCAAGATAATGAAAAAACTCATTGTGGGATTCTCAGGGGTAGAAACAGCCTTATTCCTAAAAATGTTAGAGCTCATTCGTAAAGGTGACAACCTAGCAACACAAGCTAGTGTTGAACCCACACCTTCTATTTCTCAATCACCAAACAGCCTCAAATCATTATTACCTACAAAAGAAAATCCAAACGAACCCCTGCACATACTACTAAGGATGTGCAGGCCCTCATATACTCACCCATGCGGGAGGAAGTGGACACTGGAGCTCCCACTTTCCCTGAGGAGCAAACCACTCTCATTTCTTCAAGGATCAGTGCTGAGGTTCCTCATGCTCATCTTGATGAGCTCACTACACCAACACTAGCCTTAAGCCTTCACTCAGAGTGTCAAAACTTTAGTGAACAAACTTTCAGGGAAAGTTACCATCCCCAACCTCTAGACCTCAACCAACCAATCACTGACCTTGCTTTGTATAATGAAGAGGATCTGGATTTCCATGAGTACCATGAGCCTCTCTTCTCCTCCCCTACTCAAAGAGAGACGAGTGCTCATGAAACACCCATTTCTAGCCCATGTCATTCACCCCACATCGGGGTGGAGTCTTCTGAACAAGTTCAAGAACTCCATATGGAAGAGGCTCTCATTTTTGTAAGTGATTACATCCTTAAGACCTCAACCATGGCAACTCAGCCCCTTAACACTTCTCCTGAATCTAACTTGGAGCAGAGGAAATCCAGCAGCCAAGAACTCCATGCTGGTGATGAGGAAGAAGACTTTGGTCCAATTCTCTCATCCCCCGATGATTCTTCATCTGAATATGAAGGGAGTCTGCAACTAAAGGTGCAACAACTGACCAAAACATGCACCTATTTAGTTTCAAAGGTAAGTCATCTGGAATCTCAGGTGATTACTTTACAAAGAAGGGTCAATGACTAGCAACTTGAGATCACCGATCTCAACAGTTAGCTGAGAGACCAGCAAGACAAACTCAGCCAGGTCCATAAGAACCTGTGGAAGTGGTGGACTTAGCCTCCAGCTCACCTATGCAAGTAGGTGATGCTCCTAAAAAGGGGGAGAAAGTCACTACAACCACAGAACCTGGGAGTCCTGTCCGGATGGATTCACCACCTTCACTTGTAGTTGTCCAAACTCAACAACTTCATTAGGCTCACATTGATGTGGAGGCCATACTACAAGAACTCTTTGAGAAAGAAATTCCAAGGGCTATGTCTGCCCCATCCTACCCTGCTAAAAATCTAATAGTAGGATGGTGGTATGATGCTACAAGAAAGGCTTTGGTACTCTCTAGGTCTCAGGGGCAGCAAGAAGTATTCAACTATTAGACCATGAGATTCTATGTGAGTTGCTCTTTAATTGATCAACCACTTGTCAATCCAAGCCAAAACAAACAGGATTGTAGAGTAGCAGAAAATATTCAAGAATGGGTGTTGAAGGAATTCAGAAAAAGATCACAATTATGTAGATGGAGGCTAGCGGGAAAAACTATTGCTCAACTCGATATTGAGGCAGACCCTAAGATTTGTTTCGAAGTGGAAACCTTGGTTGAAGACCAAGTAGTGATCTTGTGAACCTTAATACAGGATCAACTTCAGCACCCAGTACCCTTAATGAAACACCTGCTGGTGAAGGTGTATCATAGCTTCTCCCTGGCCAGAGCTCAAGCTCAGTACAATCATTAGAAGGCTAAAGCTCTCTCCACCCTAAGTCATACAGGCCAACCATTGACAAAGGGAAAATAAAATGACTCCTATGGAGATTGAGGAGGAGAAAAGGGAAAGGAAGAGGAAGAGGAAGAGTAAGGCTAGGAGAGAGAAAACATGAAAAATCCCCAGCTTCATGCAAGCTGCAATCAGAGCTGCCCACAGGCCAAATACTCAAGATGATGAGTTAAGGGCAGCTAGATTGAATTATCTAGGATTAAGAAACTACAACATCAATGAACTCATCTCTCACTCCTTAGCAGAATTAAATGAGCTGGCTGACATAGAGATTTCAAAAGAGAGGAAGGAGGTTGAGGCTGCAGAATTGCTCCTCAAAATTAAAGAAGAAAGAAAAAGAAAGAAACTCTACAAAGCTTCGGTCCTCTCTCCAGTTCAAGAAAGTTCTAACAAAAAGACTGTGGCTATGGAAGAAGAACAAACTTAGTTAGGCAAAGAACAAGAAAGACAAAAGATGATAGCCTATTTGAGTGCCATAGGTCTCTATCAGGCAGCAACTCTTCAACTTCTCTAATATGAATATATTAAGTTTGAGTACCTAAAACTACAGGAAGAGGAAGCTCAAACCAAAAAAAAAGCTGCAAAGAGGAAAATGAGAGAGGAGGCTGCTAAATCAAGAGCCACCATCAAAGCAATAGAAAACAAGTCTGCTGATAGACAAAACATGATGAGCTTCTTGAAGCTGTATGGGTTCTTTGGGAGGAGACTTGGTCCTACGTCTCTATCCATCATGGATGAGCATATCAGAAGGATTAAGCAGAACATAAAAAAAGGTTAGCTGTTTGACTTGCATTCTCCACCAAATCAGGCTGCACCTGAAGTTGAGGTAAAGGTTGAACAATAAGAGACAACACAACCTAATCCTGAAGCTACATCTAAGCCAACTTCATCTTCTGACCCAAAGCATGGTTCTGAACCTACCCCTTCTGAACATGTGGAGGGAATGGACCCAACTGAGAAGAATACTAAAAGAACATCTTGTGCTGTAGACCACTCTGCTCAGTTAAAATTCAGAAAGAGAAAAAGGATGGCCATCAAAAGGGACAAAAGAAAGAAGAAGTCCAAGGCATCCACTTCTGCACTTCAGGATGAGTCAAAACATCCTAAGGGTGAACAAGAACAGGCTGCTCAACCAAGTGCACTTCATGTAGAGCATCTTGTTGCTGAGAGATCCATTGTGTCCTGGACTTTCTCAACAAATCCAGATACATGATATATCACACGAGATCAAGAAAGTCAAAACATATACTTCCTTCAAAACATGCTTACTCTTTCTCTACATGATCTCATATACATGGGAAGATACTTTAAGAGTCTGAAGAATCCAGATCAACTAATGAAAAATGGAATGTTCCTAATTCTAATAAGGATTGTAAGCAAGTGAAGATCAAGACTCAAAGCTTCTCTAAAGTTTTGGTAGCATCAGCCTAGGGGGAGTTTGTAAGAGTTATCTTAGAGGCTGATGCTCACCAAAGAGCTCTTAGCATGCAATCTGAAGTACAAGGAAGTTACTTCGGAAGATTTGATGAAGTCATTAAGAAATTGACTAAGTGTCAAATCTTTTAAAGCCAAAGATCATTTGTCATGAATCCAAAGATGAAGTCTTTCGAAGCTTCAAAGACAAAGTCTTTCGACGCCAGAAGAGAGATTTCTTCCAAAGACAGAGAAGACATGCTTTCTCTGACATACTTTTGACAAAACTGAACCACTTTCCGCTACAATCTCTGATGAGCCACCAACTTATACAAGTTGGTGATGATTTCGTACTTTTGTCAACTGTAGATTATGGTCTTTGCTATAACTTTCCTACATTGTACTATTTTATCTTTTTGTATTAAATAAAGATCTGAGCTATGACATGTAATATTCACATGTCAAAAGGCAATCTGCCTTTTGACTTTACATTGATTTTGTTGTCTAGATTAGTGTTCCAGCTGGCTGTCAATATATGGTCAGCTGTAGGTTGTAGTATAAAGTTTCTCATATATCACTCTTTAGGGACTAAACCTTGTAACTTTGGTTGAGCACTTGAGAGCAATATACAATATCTTTGAAAACCAACTGCTTTGTTCTTGTTTTGTGTTCTTACTTTAAGTTCTTTGTTTTCAAATAGCTGGTTTCCTATTTGATCTTGTAAGTGTTAGTCTGTTAACTCTTGAACATCTGTGAAACTGTTGCATTAACCTCCCTAACCGATCCTGTAAAAATAATAGGAGTCTATCTAACTACTTCCTTGAGACTCAAGAACAACCTTGAACAAATTCAAATAATTCCTTAAACATACAACTTGGACGAATTCAACTTTACTCCAACACAACCATATGTGTGCATGTGCCAAACTTAATCAACAGATGACATATTATTTTTTACTAGTGAAATGCAAACTAAATCTAATTCATGACCCAACTCGATATTTGACTCCAAGACCCGTACCACATTGACCCGTCAAGATTAACCTAACAAAAGAACGCTCATACAAATCCTACAAAATGATTCGAAAAAAAGTATGTCAAAGAATTTTAATTGTTATCAATCTATGTTCATTTGTTAAAAAATGAAATAGATATTACACCGGCAGAGTACACACTGTTCTATCAGACATAAGAACACAATCAAACAAAAGACTGTTGAAACTACTCCTCAAGGACATCAAGTATGTATGCATATCCTCCTCTAATGATGAAAAAAATCCTACAAGTACATTACCGATATGATATATGTTTTATATTTATTGTAAAGAGACAGCTGAGATTGTTTCGTGGGAAGAGATTGCCAACACGGTCGACAAACACAACTCTTAGATGCACCATTCTCCATCATCATTGTAGTTACTTCGATGAGAGTTGGCACATTCAAAACCTCCAACTGCAATCCACATCAGCAACTCATCTCTACATCAACCCCTATCAAGCAGACCACATCCATAATTTCAGTGTAAGACTCCACATTCTACAAATATCTTATCACGTACAACATATAAATCAACATAGTAATCCCTACTTACAAACTTTACACTCTTAGATTCATGGCCATATATAGTAGTAACAATATAAACCAAAGGAACGTTATCACCCTTGTAGAGCTTCTAATGTACAATCCTACAGATTATAGAGTAAGTCAAACCTCCTAACCAAGCTACACATACACATACATTCTAAAAACTAACTTAGTCTCAATATACTATTTAAGGAAAAGAGATTTACCTACGAAGCATCAATCATAGATTTTAACAAGCAAAGAACATGGTATCATAAGGGATGTGCTACATGCAATGCAAAACTAGAGCTCAGAGAATAGAACATAGTATGCAAACACCACCCTGATGAAACCCAGCCAAAGTACCTATAAGTACAAAAAAGAAAACACAAAAATAGTAAACCCACATATAATACTTATAGTAACCCAACATCAGAGATACTACGTGATTTCAACTCTAGCCGATGATACAAAATGATTTTCAGTTACCCTGTTCGATGAACTTGTTGCTACACTGCTGCAAACACAATGCATTGACATGGTAATACAACAAGGATATGATGATTTGTACAATGTACCTGAATCATTCCATGGTATAAGAGGCCACACAAAGATCTTCATGATGCATTTCAACAGTAGACAACAACTAGTGATGTTCCGGTTCATAGTCAACCAAGTTTTTCACATCCCTACCCCGGACATCATGACAGCAACTGAAGGTACCATCATTACACACTAACAAAAGTCAAACCAAAACCACCTGAAATTAAAAAAAAATTAATACTACTACACTATGTCTGGATAAGCATAACCAAAAATCTTTATAACATTTTTATCCCAATATTATTCCATCCTTCTTTACACAAAGTTATACTACACATTATTATGGATCAAGACTAAGATTACTCTAAAAGAATGGTCCATTTTGAAAATTCACAAGCCCTACAGAAAAACAGGTTTTAACATCAGGTTCAAAATCACTAACGATTCAACTAAAAACAATTGCAGCAAACTTTAACAGAAAGCAAAAAATATTTGAAACACCAGGTATTTGAACCCCATAATACCTCTATATATACATCAATAGGAACTATGATTGTTTCATTGACTATATTCAATGTGCACTTGCAAGGTGAAGAACAAGAACAACCCAAGAAAAGTAAACACCATAGCCCCTGAAATAGCCTGAGCAAACAGCACCTTTTGGCAACATCAACAACTTCTAGGATCAGTAGCAACTAGGACAATGACAACAACTTACTTTTGGCAAAATCACTAGTTTTTAGCACATTTTCAAATCATAAATCCAAACCCAATTTCGTTTAAGCCAAATTTTAAAAATCAAAATTTATTATTTAGTCAATTCATTTGAATTGGTGTTTAAAATACAATAAATATGTCATTTATTCAATTTAATTTAATAAATCATTTAATTAATTTATAATAATTTTATAATTTATAAATTAAAATTGTTATAAAGTTATTAAGTTTTATTTGTCATTTATGAATTCTAATTATCAAAAATAAAAATAAATAATTAAATCATAAAGTTTTTACAAGCTTTGTAAAATTTATAAAGTTTATAATGATTTTATAAAATAAATTGATTTTATTATTTAAAATAGAGTTTTATTATTAAAAGGGTTAAAAATGTAATTTTATCAAACTTAATTTATAAAGTTTTCACATAAAATGTTAAAGCATTAAACTACAGGGAGCATAAGTGTAAGTGTAATTTTTATCTTTACACCCAAACCAATGAACCCCCTCCCCCCGAGTCGTCTATCTTGTTCCGGCAACTCTCCGTCCATACTCTGGCGATGTTAAATCCGCTCAAATTGACCCAATTGAACCTCTAGCAAGAATGACTCGATTAAACTCTATTTTACCATCTCCCGTCGTAACCGAAGATAGTCGTTGGAATCAAGTCTGTTTCAGTTTGATCTTTGAACAAATAACTGAAACAATAGCATGGTAATGTAGTATTTAAGATTTCTAATTCTGACCCACAACTTAATTTGGTTGAAACAACGATTCCACCATTGAATTAGAGTTGAAACTCCTGAATCAAAGTCATAATTCGTTTGATTCGAAACAAACAAAATTGACACTATATAATCGACGGATAACACTTAACGTAGTTCCCCTTAACCCTTTGAAACACTAATTTCAACTAAAACACACATGCACTTCATGATCGATCACCATTTTCATCTTGCACCTACACCCAATCGAATTATACTTTATGGAGTTTACTGGTTGCAATTAATAGAGGCCTATTATTCCATATCAATCTCAGAAGCTTATTCAGTAATCAATTTGGAGTATCATCATCATCATCTCTCGAATTGATTTCAGCTTCAGTCGTAAATATCCTATCCTTGTGTTCTTTAAATCGATCTTTAAACTGGTAACTAAACACAACTGCGCACTCGTCTAAGCAAGGGGAATAAAATCCCTAAGATCAATCTCATTATCAGTGTTGTTTTGGGAATCAATTGGACCAAAATCGATGTTAGGGTTTATATGATTTTGGGGTTTTTGATTAACTGCTGTATTTATAGTTTTCAAATCAAATTAAACCAAAATGGGGCTTCCAGCCCACCGGTTAAACAACTCCACTTCTTTAAAGGAACTCGTGTTGGAACTCGACTTTCTCTCTTTATTTTTTAAAATCACTTTTTATTTATTATTTAATCTCAAAAATTCTTAATATATATTTATATTAATATTAAAAAAAAATTTATTAAAACTTATTCAAAATTTATTTATTAACTTTTGAAACATTTCAAAAATTATAATTTTATATTTCTTTTATTTTTAAGATTACAAATGTTATAAATTATTATAAATTCATTTGTAAGTTTTTAAAAAAAATTCATAAAAATTATTTTAAATCAAATATAAACCATTTCAACTAAATTTTTTATTATTTTTACCAATCATATGAATAATTAATTATTTAATTAATTATTTTGATCTAGTTTTAAATAATTAGTTATTAATTATTTTCTTTTCACAATATAATATTCCAAATCTACCTATTATTATAAATTAAATATTCAAATAATATTTAAAAATTCTATTTTATTAAGTATACATTATTATATTCAATCTCAATTACTTAACCAATTTATTCAAGTTTTATTTAATCAAGGTATATAATTAGTCATAATATTTTAAAAGTAATAAATCATTGTTGTTATATTTCATCATTCAATTCAATAAATGCTACGTTATTACTTGTAATTATATGTGCATAGTTAGATAAACTAGATAATAAAACAATTATGCATTCATTTTTGTTATGGTAAACAATGATAGATTTATTGGTTCGACAAACACACACCATATGAATATTCAAGTGGTGATTGTTACAGTATTCAATAAATCAATCATAAGGCTTCGTCTGCGAACCGAGTCTATTCAATCATTTGGGTTGATTGTGCTTGGTTAGTCTTTTATGTTACATTATTGCATTTATAAGTATTGATATTGTCATGTGAATTAAATTGGTTTTTTATCATTTTAATCAATTTATATATGTATTCAAACTTGTGTTTACTCACCGGCTAATTCATTAGCTAACTCCTTACTTTTTCACATGATTTCACGCTTGTAGTATAAATAATTTCTATATCCACATTTAGGGCTTGGACTTGTTCAAAATTAAAGATAATTTCATTATGTTTACTTGTGTTTTTATTCAATTGTAATATAATGTTTGATTAGTCTTATTCAATAAAAATGACATTTAATATTATTTCAATTGATTTAATTCTATGTGCTATTAACAATCGATTCACATTTCGTTCGCCCTGATAATTTCGCCGTCGGGTTGGGGTGTGACAAGCAGCAACTTAATTTTGCCCAACGTCACTAGCTTCCAGGATAATGGTAGGAACTTACTTTTGACGACATCAGTAGCCTCTACGACAATATCAGCAACCAACTTTTGACAACATTACTTTTGGTAACAATAGTAACATTTAATATGGTGAACCTAACTTTTTAGTAGGTTGTGAAAATACTATTTTAGATACTAGACAGTTCCTTGTCACCGTCTGACACTTTTGTTTGTCATGTAAATAACTAAACATTAACAACTACCAACATTTATTTTCTATTATGTCCCTTATTTTCTATTATGTCCCTCTAATGCAAGCCTAATTATCATAATACCAATCCATAAATCAGCCAGTCCTGCGCCTACCACAACACACAAATCAGCAAGTCCCGCAGCGAAGCGCGGCCAAACATCCTAGTATTATTCATTTAAAAATAATATTTTAATATTATTATTAATATATATAATTTTAAAAATACTTTTAAAGATTATGATTAATGTAATTATTATGATAAACTAGAAATGAAGAACGTGCTTTGCTGCGTATCTCTATTGGTAATTGGTTGTTTTACGAAATTTTGGTTTGCAGGTTTTTGCATGTGAAAAACTATGTTATATAATGGAAAAGTTAATAGTATAGACGAAATCCTTTAAAAAAACAACGTTTAAGTATTAGTGAACATAGACCCAAATCATAAACGTAACTATTTATAGAAGCGAAAATTCTTAAAAAAAAAAATTAAAAGAATTTGGACTTTTGTACAAGATTTTGTTAAACTGTTTTTCGTCTACCGCCATCGACTGGAACGTTGCAAAGAACACAACGGTTTGCTGTTCAAACACCCACACCATAGGCACTTCCAAACATCGATGTTGTTACAACGTGAGTCCTCGCAGGTGGTGGTCTCTGGAGTAGATGGAAGAAAGCAGTGGTAATTATATATATACTAACATGGACCAATGAGAGCTTGACATGCGGACCAATAAGATCGGTTTCTGTGGCTACCGACCATGGATAATTATAATATATATAATGCTGTTATTTTACCTAATTTTATAATTATTATTATTATTACTAGTTAAATTCGTCCACGCGCGTTGCATGTGTTGTGGATGAGGCATACAAAGGCTTAGATAAACTATAGTCATTGCATCGTAAACAAAACAGTAGGCAACGAGTCAAAATCTAGTTACAGTGACACATTACAACTATCCATTTCAAAACTAAACACACCAAAAGGAACCCCAAATCATTTTGATAGCATCATGTTCAACATGCTTTCCACCACAAAATAACTAACACAGAAATATCCATTAAATCATACGACCAAAGCTAAAATATTATATAACAAAATGGTGCCAAGAAACAGAAACCCACACATGCAAATAGAATCAAAACTGAAACGAAACTATGAAACAATGTCAACCTTGTAATAAAAGCGAGAAATTGAGTGGTCTCAAATGGTTGTGCCATCATTGTGTCATTCCGTCTCAAGTGAAGCTATGCTCATCATCATCGATGTTAGACCTCGGATTAAACGAACCCCATTGTCAGCAATCCCCCGCATCGGCTTACGGTGTTGAACCAGAACTAAACACTCACCGACAACAATGGTCATAACCAACTACCACACGCTCATCCGCCGACAATATACGACCACGATGTAAGCAGCAGATGGAGGCAAACCGCGAGGCATGCAACAACCCGCAAACGCGTCGGGTTTAGGTGGCGGTGATCGACAAAGACGAAACTGTTGTCGCCAAAATGAATAACTCCAAATCAAATGTCGTAGTCTGCGGCTTTGGGAACAATAAAATCGGTTCTGAGCTCATAAAACAAAGAACACAGCCGGAGTCATCATCGTCATGGAAGAGCAAGCAATAGAAGATGACACACGTCTTGTGAACAACGATCGGAAGGAAGAGGCCACATACCACCGTCAGGCGGCGGCGGCATCACCGAAGATCGAAACGTAAGGGTATGTGCCACCATCAGGTGGCGGCGGCGCCACTAGCAAAGCAACCCCAACCGGTACTCTCTCTATAAAGAAACCATCGATGATGACATACGTTGTGCGTACAACGATCGGAGGGTAGTGACGGCCTGCCACCGTTAGCCAGCGACAGCACCATCGACGACCGGAAGGCGGGGGCGACCTACCATCGTTAGGATGCGGCGACATCACCAGCAAAGCAACCCCAATCAACATTCTCTCTCTATAAAGAAGCCCTCATAAAAACTATAAAGGGATATGAAGTGGCGACAACAGTTTCGTCGCGATAGATATGTACACAAATTAATCTAATAATAATAATAATAATAATAATAATAATAATAATAATAGTAATAATAGTAATAATAGTAATAATAGTAATAATAGTAATAATAGTAATAATAGTACTAATAGTAATAATAGTAGTAATAGTAATAGTAGTAATAGTAATAGTAGTAGTAGTAATAGTAATAGTAGTAATAGTAATAGTAGTAATAGTAATAGTAGTAATAGTAATAGTAGTAATAATAATAATAATAGTAATAGTAAACCCAGACATAAAATAAAAATTAATAAACTATCTGAACAGAAATCTGGAATCAAAGAATAAGGTTGGGTGTTATAGGCAATTTTACTCAGCCACTTTCCAGGAGGTTAGTATGTGACCAGTAATGAGCAAGACCCTTAAAACGCCACGACGCTCTTTTGGCTTATGGGCAAAACGGGTCCCCACGCGGTCGGCCGCCCACACTAACACCCTGAATAGGCACGAAACCTTCTCCCCACTCTTACCTTCGTCCCGTTTCCCTGTTCAGGTTAATTTATTATACATTTTTTTTTTTTTTTAAATTCTAAGCCATAACAGCCTACTGAGCATGGTGAATGTTTTAACACTTATATGTTTAGCCTCTTATTGAGACGACGATCATATATATATATAAGAAGAGAAGGGGGATTACCAGAATAAGAGAAGGCGGAGGTTGAACTTTTAAGCTTCAAATATTATTATTCTTCAGAATGTTTTTACAAGAGAGTGAGAGAGTATTCTAATTTTCGGTGTGTCTAACATCTAACTAAGGACCCTTTATATAGAGGGTTTCACACCGCACCTAAATGCGAATATTCGCATAATGCGTATCACGCGTTTATCAGTACAATAATTAAAGTAAAAGTAAAGTTACAATAATTAAAAGTGGTTGCAATAATGCAACTTTACGACAAATTTTGTCGGACGAATCTCGTGCTTTTTGAATTATTGGCACTTCTTTTCTTTATGTGGGGCCTATTGTGACTGTTGCCTTTTTGACTTTCCAGCATTTGCCGGGCCGAACTCATCATTCAGTTCTTTCATCATTTTCGCATATGCTTCATCATCAAGGATATCATCCTCTGGATCTTGAGCATCTTGTTGAAGATCCTGATCTTGGTCTTCGTCCCCAATTTGAGAAGATTCTGATACAGACATGTTTGAAGGAGATTTCACCTTCTTGAAGTTTTTAGCTATATCTTTTTTAACTTCTTCAAGATAATAATCCATTAATTCTTCTTCACTGATAGCATCAGATCCTTTAATCATTTTATTTTTTCTAACAATATGTTGAAATGGGCTAGGAGCCTCTCTTTGTTGCAGGTTTTCCTGTTGTTTTTTATAGGATTTTATTGTTTGCTGGATATGATCCAGAGTGTCCTGGCATTTAATCTTGCCATCTTCTTTGTCCATCATTTTTCTCCAGAATTTTGTTTTGTATGTTCTCTTTAAGCAGAACATGTTTTCCTGGGTATAACCAGTTTCTGGGATCCACTTCCATATCCAAGGAATGCTGAATTGGATAAAGAAATGGAGCGAGGCCATTCCCTCAATGAAATTATTATCATGCTGAGCCTCAATGATAGTAGGAGATAACTCCACCCATTGAGTATAAGAGGATTTTAATTTTTTAGATTCTCCTGTAAAAATGTCAGGAGTGGTGCCATATGATTGCCACCATTTGTAAAACCAAATCGGAATGTCCGATTCATATGTTTTTGAACAAATCTTTATAAACCAAGAATGTTTATAATTCTGGTTTTCGAATAAAAAAGTTTTATGAAAAGCATTTACATAGTCCCAATAGTTATATCTTAAAGGGACTTTGGTTTCAGGATGGAGAACTTCTCTATTCTTTAATGGAGATATTCCCCAGTTTTCAACAGATATTATTATTATTATTATTATTAATATTATTAATATTATTATTATTATTATTATTATTATTATTGTTATTATTATTGTTATTATAATAACAACCGTTCACGACAACATTGTTTTGTCGCGATAGATTTCCTCCTAAGGCAACAACTTGTCATCGCCTTAGGTATTAGATAGCCAAAAACCTAATTGGCACTATGGCGACGACACATCGCCACCATAGGGTAATTTATAGCAAATTGACCTTGTCGTCGTCACAGGTCTTGTCTTTGTCATAGGTCTTGTCGTCAAAGCCTCATATTTTTGTAGTGATAAAGATGGCTCAAATAGACCAAACTAGGGGTGCCGGTGACACCGGTTCCTAGTATGACCGTGTAGTCTAACTGTCTAGTCTACTTGTGAAAACATCGCAAATTAGCATTATGTATAAAGTAGTTTTTTATAATCGGGCGTTTGATATTTTTTTCCTCCTTCACCTTCCTCATTTATGATTTCTTTTATATTTTTAATGTATATGTTATTTCTTCTTTTTGAATTGATAAAATTTTTAAACGTTTTATGATGTCATAACCTAAATTTTTACCATAAATTCATCACACCCATATGGTGCATGACTAGAACCATAACCAGAAGGTTGTGGGACCAAACACCCACTCAAAATAATATTATTTAAATTTGATTTTCTTGTTGCCCACTCAAATTAATTTATTAATTCATAATTAATTTATAGGCTCTTGTTTTTTCTTCCAATGCGTCCAAGATCTCGCAGACTCAATCAACCACTTATTCCCTTTCCACATATATGAACCAAAAACACTTCACAAGTGAAAACGAATTTCCCATACAGCCAATTGAGTTAATCATATGACTTAAGCCCTGACGTCACATCCCCATCATTTCCTTCATCCACAAATCATTCTCAAACGACATATAAGTACTTGTTTTCATCACCATATTCACCACAAAACACATAAATCCAAATCAAAAGCATAAGCAAAATAAAAATCAAATGCCCACCTCAGATCTTGTTTTCATCCCCTCTCCTGGAGCTGGCCACCTGCCACCGACGGTGGAGCTCGCAAAACTTCTCCTCCACCGCGACCAACGACTCTCCGTCACTATCATCATCATGAACCTCCCCCTCGGGCCGAAACCGATCACCGAAACTCGATCGTCTGATCCCCGAATGCGATACGTCGACATCCCCTGCGATGACTCCGTTATGGCCCTCATCTCGCCCAAGACCTTCATGTCCGCTTTCCTCGAACACCACAAGCCTCGTGTTAGAGACATCGTCCGAGGCATCATCGAGTCTCATGATAAACTTGTTGGATTTGTTGTCGACATGTTTTGTGTAGCCATGATGGACGTTGCTAATGAGTTCGGGGCTCCAACCTACACTTACTTCACTTCGGGTGCTTCCACCCTTGGGCTCATGTTTCACTTCCAGGCGAAACGTGACCACGAGGGCTATGATGTCACCGGGCTGAAAAACTCGGAAACCGAGTTGCTCGTTCCGAGTTTTGACAGCCCGGTGCCTGTGAAAGTGTTACCTGAAGTTTTTTTGGATAAGGAAGGCGGGTCGAAAAAGTTTCTCGACCTCGCGAAAAGGTTTCGCGAGTTGAAGGGTATAATAGTAAATACATTTGAAGCGCTTGAAGGCCATGCATTAGACTACTTTTTAACCAATTATCCGCACATCCCACCAGTGTTTGCGGTTGGGCCTATTTTGAACCTGGAGAATAAGAAAGTCGCCAAAACTGACGACGACGAGATTATCGGGTGGCTCGACGACCAGCCGAAGGGGTCGGTGGTGTTCTTGTGCTTCGGAAGCATGGGGAGTTTTAACGAGAAGCAAGTGAAGGAGATAGCGGTCGCGATAGAACGTAGTGGACAGAGGTTTTTGTGGTCACTTAGGCGTCCCGCACCCAAGGACAAGATGGAGTACCCGAAGGAATATGAGAACCTCGCCGAGGTGCTTCCTGAGGGCTTCCTTGAACGCACTTCGTACGTCGGGAAGGTGATCGGGTGGGCGCCGCAGATGGCGGTGTTGTCCCACCCGTCAGTGGGGGGGTTCGTGTCGCACTGCGGGTGGAACTCGACGCTGGAGAGTATATGGTGCGGGGTTCCGATAGCGGCGTGGCCGCTATACGCGGAACAACAGCTGAATGCTTTTAAGCTTGTGGTGGAACTGGGAATTGCTGCGGAGATCAGGATGGATTACCAGAGAAACATGCGGTCGGAGGGTGGCGACGAGATGATGGTGACGGCAGAGGAGATCGGAAATGGGATTAGGAAGTTGATGAGTGATGGTGAGATTAGGAAGAAGGTTGAAGAGATGAAGGAGAAGAGTAGGTGTGCTGTTGCTGAGGGTGGATCTTCTCATGCTTCCATTGGAAATTTCATCAACCAATTAGCACTTTAAGTTAATTCCATTTTTAATTCATCTTTATTACTTTTGTATGTTATTTTCTGTTGACGATTAATGGTTTTTATATCACGACCATTATACATAAAGGCTGAATATCTTAAGAAGATATCGGACTACATACATGGTTAATATTTGTGTGGTTATATATATGTTTAAAAGTAAGACTTTGGTCCGCATATTACAAGTCTAATTTTAGTGGTTTAAATGTAACAATAATAAGGTGACAATGACATGGAGTGGTAAATGGTTGCCCGACCACAAGAAGGCGGTAGAATTCACCGTACGGCCTTCAATAATATGAAGTCAAGTAACTACTACATGTGGCTTCACCACAGCTTAGAGTTAAGTGGTTAAAAAGTCCAAGGTATGTGATGTGTTAGAATTTTATATTAATAGTATAGGATGTAAGGGTATAGTTCATTTGAAAGTGATGTGAGACTGAAAACAAAATAAATAATTGAACATATTGATTTATATAAAATACCATAAACAATTCTTTAAACTATCATAAATTCACAAGAAACAGCAATAATTAAGAATATCACATAATAACACGTACACAGTTGTGATAGGAAGAAAAATGATTTTCATGACCTTCAAAAACTACCTATCTCCCAAAATTTACAAGAATATAAAATATAAGGCGAAATTCGAATGGAGCTCAAAAATAAACAAGCCAAGAACTAGGTCATAAACATAGTTTAACAAAACTAAAAATAATATAAAAAATTAAAGTACTTATAAAATAAGGCTTTTTTGGGACGGAATGACGACTGTTTGTAGAAATGTGCTCCACCATCCAACGGTTGTTTTGACTGGTTATACGCCCAAAACAGAGCGTAAAAAATTCGAGCTATAGTCATTTATAGTAAAGCTCGCTTGGATAAATGATTCTGTGACTTCAAATACTAAAATAACTTGCTTTTTCACATTTGGGCTTGCACCGGAAAACCAAGAAAATAAAAAACCTTTTTAACTAAATTTAAGTCCTTAAATTGATAAAAATCCATGAATTTTTAGATATTAATCAAATCAATTGCTTAGATTTTATTTTAAAAGTTTTTTTTTAATTTTTTTTGGTTTTTAAATAAACTCTACCCTAGGATGTAATTTGAAGTTCTTAATTATTTACACTGTTTAAATATATATTATTTATTATAATAAAATATAAAAATTATTAAATAGAGATTTTACAATATTAATTATTAAACATGGTATCGAGCCAACCTCATAAACATGAGAAATTTCTTCCAAATAGCCTTACTATAGCTGTTGTTTTTTGTCTTCTCTTGGTGGTTTGCTTATTGCTATAAAAGATCACGATCATACATATATCAAAAGAATATCTTCAAAAGATATTGGACAACGTACAAAGTTTATTACTATTGTGGGTATGTATAACTTTATTTTTTTAAATGATATATGAATTTGATCCATATAATATTTTAGAGTAAATTACGCAAATGGTCCCTGTGGTTTATCGAAAATAACAGGTTTGGGTACTAAAGGTTTTTTGTAACAAGTTGGGGTATTGTGTTTTCAAATTGTAACGAGTTAAGGTATTAACACTAACAGACGTTAACTTTTCTGTTAAACCTAAGGGTATTTTCGTATTTTCACTTCACAAGGATTACTAATATAACTTAAGGGACTGTTTGTGTCATTCAATATATATAAGGGAGTGTTTTTATAATTTGCTATATATATATATATACACACACACACACACATTTCACCACCACCACCAGTCGCCACCTTCGAGCCCTATCGCCGGCCACCACCGCCAGCCCCCACCGTTGGGCCCCATCGCCGGCCACCACCGCCAGCGCCACCGTCGGGCACCACCGCCAGCCCCTCCGTTAGCACCATCTCACCACTATCATCATCTCATCATCTCATCATCGTATCATCAGCACCATCTCACCATCATCATCATCTATCATCACCACCATAGCACTATTCACCACCGATTCGTTTCCCCTAAACAACCACTGCTGCCAACAAGCCTTTAATCAAGAATTTCTACTTAGGTAATGTTTAATTTGGGTTTTAGGGTTTTAAACAAATCACGGGAGGTGGGGGGAACCAACGATGTGTTTGGATCTGGTTGTGGTGGCGTGGTCGGAGAAGGAAAGGTACAACCAAGTTGATGGTGGGGTGGCGACAGTGGTTTAATGGCGGTGGTGGCGTGGTCGGAGAAGGACAGTTGTTAAGGGATATTAGATGCAGAAGATGTAAAGTAAATTAGATGAAGGAGATGTGAATTGAAGAGATTTTGTAGGTACATTTGGGGAGGGGGAGCTGGCTGTTTGATATTGGGTGGTGGTGGGGCGGTACCTATGGTCGGTAACAACGGTGGTGGTGGGCGGTAGCTATGGTGGGTAACACCGATGTGGGTGGGGGTTGGGTTTTTTAAGTTATTGGTAATTACACAAATGGTCCCCAGATAAAAGGATATATAAAATTACAAATGTAGTCCCTTAAAGGGCATTTTAGTCATTTTATTGAAATTTAACAGAAAACTTAACGACTGTTAGTATTAGTACCCATTCTTGTTATAAAATTGAAAACATAATAACACAACCTGTTACAAAAAACCCTTAATACTCAAACCTGTTATTTTCGATAAACCACAGGGACTATTTGCGTAATTAACTCAATATTTTAGCTAGCAATTCTTTCAAGTCAACACAGTCAAATACAATTGAAATACGGGACTACTAGGTGGCGACTCACGACATCTTAGTGTTAGATAATACTAGAAAATTTCCAGTGATATTCTAGAATTTTATATTAGTTTGTGTTGCTATTTGCAATTATCTATATTTTATTGTACAGGTACATTATTGATACATAGCAAGTGATTGAGAATTTTTACGATATTAAACATGGTATCAAGCCAAACATTTTAAACGTGAGAACTTTTCTTCCCATCAACCCTTACGATCGCCGATTCTCTGTTTTTTTTTTTCAACTATTGTCGCACTATTGGTGGTTTTTTTTTTTTTTTTTTTTTTTGGAAAAACTAAATTTTATTAGACTAGAAAAAAGCTAGAGAGGATAAATATGAAAACAAACAAATACAATTATAAATAAAAATTAAATCATGATTTCCACTCCAAAATCCCAATTTTCCTCTACGTGACATATAAACGCAAATACACATATATACACATAACACTAAATTATAAATTCCAGAATATCAAACAAATAATATATTAAAACATACAAAATTTAACTAATTCTTATCAACAATAAATATAATAAAATACATACCTTAGAAAAGATGTTTATAGAGGAATATAGAGCTTGAGAAGAGATGTTTATAGAAGAATATAGAGCTTGAAAAGAGGAAGATGGACGTTGAAGAGAGTAATATAGAGCTTGACGACGATACACATAATACATAATAAATAATAAATTCTTTTGACGAAAACTAAATAATTAATACATAAAAACATACAAAAATCAACCAAAAATATCAACAATAAATATAATAAAATAATAATTTGTGTACCTTAAAAAGTAGGTGTTCAGGAGAGGATTATAGAGTTTAAAAAGGAAAAGTAAATGTTTAATGGAGATCTAGAGGATGAAAATGATACAGAGCGTAATTTTGAAACTTTTAAGGTTTTTCGTCTAAAAACATCGATTGTTTAAGGGTGTTAAAAGTAAACCGTCTCAAAAAATGTATCCTTTAATAGCGCCTCAAAAAGTTGATCTTTTACGACGTTGTAAGGATGTTTTGTTGTTTTTTATTTTATTTTTTAATTGAATTTAGGTAAAACCGCTTAAAAACCGTCTCTTTGTCATCTCAAAATCATATTTATATAAGTGACAGGATTTATTCATTTGCTGTCAAATGAAAACCACATAACTAAGCAGGGTGGAGAAAATATATTTAAGAAATCATAAACCAATTGAAATAATATCATTTCACAATGCCCTCTACACTAACATAATTGGATTGGTTCACGTGTCATTATTTATATTTTTTTGTGTTTTTTCTGATTTATATAATTGACATATGTAATAGTTTCCAAATTCTCAACATAATGGAATCGTTTGGTGCGGGATAGCACACTTTCTATTTCTCATAGTCAACTCAGGTTCAAGTCCTATTGACTACTTCTTAATTAATATTTGTTTATTTTTTATTATTTTTTGTCATGTTTTTTTTTAGTTTCTTTCATTATGTAAATGAAAATTAAATATTTTATTTTTGGTTTCTTTTTTAATTCTTTTAATATATCCCATTGACTGCAACTTAATTAATATTTGTGTATTTTTTAGTTATTTTTTGGCAAGTTTTTTTTAGTTTCTTTCATTATGTAAATGAAAATTAAATATTTTACTTTTGGTTTCTTTTTTAGTTCTTTTAATATATAACAAATAGTTTTTAAATCAATTAAATAATTTATCGGTTTTACCCACACCAAAGTTTTATTTTTAAATTTATAATAATATTGTTTTTACCATTTTATTAATGATGTAACATTTACTTGTCACATATCGATGTTTCGAGTCTTTTCGAGAAACGCAAACATACACGTATAACGATTACGAAGCGTAGTCTTACCCGCGGCGAAGCGCGGCATGGCCTTCTAGTTATAAACAAACTCTAAAAACATGCCGGAGAAAATAATGATTTTTTATGAATCAAAGTTCATAATAATTAATCAAAGTCCCAACTCCCATAAACCAAAATAGATGTTAATATATGAATCAAAATGGTTTCCTACACTACATCCCATAAACAATTAATAAATATTTTCATAGGGTTTTACAGATCCAAAAAAAAAAATAATAATTTCTTTTAACACATTATATGTTCATGATGTCAATATCTCACAAGATTAAATCCATGATATATCCTGCAATTGCATAAAATTAATCGCATAAGATGGAAAGCACGAGAGTTTAGTAATCAACCTAGATGAAAAAAAACGAGGATGGATGATTTTGAAACTAAAAACTCCTCTAGTTCAAATGAGAGTAAAAGCTTCACTATCTTCCCTTTAAAAGTAGTATCTGCCAGCTCCCGTCAAAATATAATGCCACCAAAGGACCCTTGAGGTCGTCTTATGATCAAGCTCAGGCGTGAGGATAAGTATGTGTTTCAAGATCTTGGTCTCCATCTTATAAATGTCGAGAAACATTGTAGCTCTCCTCATTAATGCATGGAGGCCTCGCTGCAACCAGGAGCGGGAAGGTAATGTCCTGCGGATGTTCCATCCGACCGAGTGTTTACTTTGGGAAGGCTCGATCATATCTGAGCTTTTGTGAAGAATGCTGACATGAGTAACGAGAAATCTTGTGGAAAACACAATCGCCTGCTAATGGAAGGTTCCCACTAAGATGAGAGGGGTCACCTTGTCAATGGAGTATACGATTATCATCTTTGTCGTGGAATGCCCTAGAATCATCATCAATCTAGAAGAGTTGTCATCACTTGAGAAGAAGGCTAGAAGAATTACCAATTTAATGGAATGTTGTCTAAAAGTTGTTTGTCAAACTTGCATGATTATTTATTTTTAATCTAATGTTTTTTTAAAAACTGAGATACATGCAATTTTGATTTTTGGTTGAAGATGTATGTAATTTATAATGTTTAGGGCATATGTATTATTTTTTTCTATTTAATGTACTTGTAATTTTTTATTAAATATCATATACACATTTAAATATCACCCAGTAAATCTTTTCACTCGTTTTTTTACCCAGTTAAAATAAAAAATTACATATATCCTCTTTTAATAAGGTTCTAATATATTTACCCATTTTGATTTATTTTATTAAAAATAATTTATATAATGTGTAAGAGTCATGTTTTTGTTTCAAACTCACTCACATTAGATCAATATCGAATTGTAAAGGTAGAATCAAAGCAATTCAATGCTTTTGCCTTAGTTTTCGCTTTTGATATTTTGATTTTTCGAGCCTTTATTTTTTAACTCTACAATCTTCCTTAGGCTTGGTGTACATATAGCATCATTTGTCAATATTACCAACATGGTAGCTTCCCTCCTCCCCCTTCAAGTTACATACCTTTCTCTAAAGACTTGTTCAATATTCTCTCAAACTATGAAGATATGAAATGTATCATCACCGGTGTTTTAATCTTGTTGGTTTGCAACTTCAGTAAATCCTCATTTCTGAAATTAGTTTTTAATTTATGAACTTTAGTTTAATTTTTATTATATAAAAGATGATAAGAAAATGTTGAATCTTGGGAAACTAAACTCATGTCCTTTTATTTTTAAATCTGCATGACTCTCAAATGTCAATTTTTTTTATTTTTGCGTCATTTCCTTTCTTTCCTTTCCTCTCCCTAAACACACACCACCACCAAGGCTCACCACCACCACAAAAAGTTCAGTCATAATCATTCATAACCATCGTTACAGCCTCTCACCGCCAATGGAGACTTGTTAATAGTCGTCTGGGCCTCCTCTTCTTCATGTTGCTTTCTCAGAACGATGATCGATGGTGTGACTTACTGGCTCGTGTGCCTTCGTCTCTCATAACAACCATGCTCACCACCGCCGACAACCAAAGTTCTTTGTCTTTCATCGGAGCAGATTTTCCTAGAAACTATTAGTTAATATACCAAAATCATCCAATTGATTTGCCGGATTTGATAAGGATGCATGTATTTTTCTAAATGGCTCTCTTCTCTCTCTCTCTCTCTCTATATATATATATATATATATATATATATATATATATCTACTATTTTTCGCCTACCGCCATCGACCGGAACGTTGCAAAGAACACAACGGTTTGCTGTTCAAACACCAACACCATAGGAACTTCCAAACATCGATGTTGTTACAACGTGAGTCCTCGCAGGTGGTGGTCTCTGGATTAGATGGAAGAAAGCAGTGGTTTTACTAGACTTCCAAGAAAGAGAAAAACTTAAACAAAAAAATATATATACTAACATGGACCAATGAGAGCTTGACATGCGGACCAATAAGATCGGTTTCTGTAGCTACAGACCATGGGTAATTATAATATATATAATGCTGTTATTTTACCTAATTTTATTATTATTATTATTATTACTAGTTAAATTCATCCACGCGCGTTGCATGTGTTGTGGATGAGGCATACAACGGCTTAGATAAACTATAGTCATTGCATCGTAAACAAAACAGTAGGCAACGAGTCAAAATCTAGTTACGGTGACACATTACAACTATCCACTTCAAAACTAAACGCACCAAATGGAACCCCAAATCATTTTGATAGCATCATATTCAACATGCTTTCCACCACAAAATAACTAACACAGAAATATCCATTAAATCATACGACCAAAGCTAAAATATTATACAACAAAATGGTGCCAAGAAACAGAAACCCACACATGCAAATAGAATCAAAACTGAAATGAAACTATGAAACAATGTCAACCTTGTAATAAAAGCAAGAAATTGAGTGGTCTCAAATGGTTGTGCCATCATTGTGTCATTCCGTCTCAAGTGAAGCTATGCTCATCATCATCGATGTTAGACCTCGGATTAAACGAACCCCATTGTCAACAATCCCCCGCATCGGCTTACGGTGTTGAACTAGAACTAAACACTCACCGACAACGATGGTCATAACCAACTACCACACGCTCATCCGCCGACAATATACGACCACGATGTAAGCAGCAGATGGAGGCAAACCGCGAGGCATGCAACAACCCGCAAACGCGTTGGGTTTAGGTTGCGGTGATCGACAAAGACGAAACTGTTGTCGCCAAAATGAATAACTCCAAATCAAATGTCGTAGTCTGTGGCTTTAGGAACAATAAAATCGGTTCTGAGCTCATAAAACATAGAACACAGCCAGAGCCATCGTCGTCATGGAAGAGCAAGCAATAGAAGACGACACAAGTCTTGTGAACAACGATCGAAAGGTAGAGGCCACCTACCACCGTCAGGCAGCGGCGGCATTACCGAAGATCGAAACGTAAGGGTATGTGCCACCGTCAGGTGGCGGCGGCGCCACTAGCAAAGCAACCCCAACCGGTACTCTCTCTATAAAGAAACCATCGATGATGACATACGTTGTGCGTACAATGATCGGAGGGTAGTGACGGCCTGCCACTGTCAGCCAGCGACAACACCATCGATGACCGGAAAGCGGGGGTGACCTACCATCTTTAGGATGCGGCGACATCACTAGCAAAGCAACCCCAACCAACACTCTCTCTCTGTAAAGAAGCCCTCATAAAAACTATAAAGGCATATGAAGTGGCAAAATGCAAACCCCACAAACATTTGTACCGATATTACAAAAAGTTCAAAAGCAACTGCTAATGAGCATTGCTTTTTTAAAATATATAGGGTTATTATTATTATTATTATTATTATTATTATTATTTTTTTTTTTTTTTTTTTTTTTTTTATAAACATACTATAGGGACAATAATACTCTTTTTGACCTAATAAACCCTAACTATCATAACAATCGTTGGCATATTTTTAGACTTATATTGATCCAAATTGAACATAATTGAACACCAATGATCATAATTAGATCATAACTAACCTTTGACGTATTTAATGGACGCTAATTGTCATAACCGAACATGTTTGACATTGTTTGACACTCACTAATGATAATTGAGCATAAACAAATTTAACTTACCACTAATAATGAAAGTTTTTCTCGTAATTTACTATCAAAGCATGCAATATAACGCCAATGATCATAATTGGATCATAGTTAATCTTTGACGTATGTAATTGACCTCAACTATCATAACCGAACACATTTGACCCTAGTTCCAAATTATCTGTCTATAATTATAATTAGTAAATATAATATTTTTTTTAATAATATTATTATTACTTAAGATAATAATACTTATAATAATAATATCAAAGATATGTACACAAATTAATCGTAGTAGTAGTAGTAATAATAACAACAACAACAATAATAATAATAATAATATTTTTATTATTATTGTTATTATTATTGTTATTATAATAACAACCGTTCACGACAACATTGTGATGTCGCGATAGATTTCCTCTTAAGGCAACAACTTGTCATCGCCTTAGGTATTGGATAGCCAAAAACCTAATTGGCACTATGGCGACGACACATCGCCACCTTAGGGTAATCTATAGCAACTTGACCTTGTCGTCGTCATAGGTGTTGTCATTGTCATAGGTCTTGTCGTCAAAGCCTTATATTTTTGTAGTGATAAAGATGGCTCAAATAGACCAAACCAGGGGTGCCGGTGACACCGGTTCTTAGTATGTCCGGTGTAGTCTAACTGTCTAGTCCACTTGTGGAAACATCACAAATTAGCATTGTGTATAAAGTAATTTTTTATAATCGGGCATTTGATATTTTTTTCCTCCTTCGCCTTCATCATTTATTATTTCTTTTATATTTTTAATGTATATATTTTTTCTTCTTTTAGAATTGATAAAATTTTTAAACATTTCTTGACGACATAACCTAAATTTTTACCATAAAATCATCACACCCATATGGTGCATGACTAGAACCATAACCAGAAGGTTACGGGACCAAACACCCACTCAAAATAATATTATTTATTAAATTTGATTTTCTTGTTGCCCATTCAAATTATTTTATCAATTTATAGGCTTTTGTTTTTTCTTCCAATGCGTCCAAGATCTCTCAGACTCAATCAACCACGTATTCCCATTCCACATATATGAACCAAAAACACTTCACAAGTGAAAACGAATTTCCCATACAGCCAATTGAGTTAATCATATGACTTAAGCCGTGACGTCACATCCCCATCATTTCCTTCATCCACAAATCATTCTCAAACGACATATAAGTACTTGTTTTCATCACCATACTCCCCACAAAACACATAAATCCAAATCAAAAGCATAAGCAAAATAAAAATCAAATGCCCACCTCAGATCTTGTTTTCATCCCCTCTCCCGGAGCCGGCCACCTGCCACCGACGGTGGAGCTCGCAAAACTTCTCCTCCACCGCGACCAACGACTCTCCGTCACTATCATCATCATGAACCTCCCCCTCGGGCCGAAACCGATCACCGAAACTCGATCGTCTGATCCCCGAATGCGATACGTCGTCATCCCCTGCGATGACTCCGTTATGGCCCTCATCTCGCCCAAGACCTTCATGTCCGCTTTCCTCGAACACCACAAGCCTCGTGTTAGAGACATCGTCCGAGGCATCATCGAGTCTCATGATAAACTCGTTGGATTTGTTGTAGACATGTTTTGTGTAGCCATGATGGACGTTGCTAATGAGTTTGGGGCTCCAACCTACACTTACTTCACTTCGGGTGCATCCTCCCTTGGGCTCATGTTTCACTCCCAGGCGAAACGTGACCACGAGGGCTATGATGTCACCGGGCTGAAAAACTCGGAGACCGAGTTGCTCGTTCCGAGTTTTGACAGCCCGGTGCCTGTGAAAGTGTTACCTGAAGTTTTTTTGGATAAGGAAGGCGGGTCGAAAATGTTTCTCGACCTCGCGAAAAGGTTTCGCGAGTCGAAGGGTATAATAGTAAATACATTTGAAGCGCTTGAAGGCCATGCACTAGACTACTTTTTAACCAATTATCCACACATCCCACCCGTGTTTGCGGTTGGGCCTATTTTGAACCTGGAGAACAACAAGGTTGCCAAAACCGACGACGACGAGATTATCGCGTGGCTCGACGACCAGCCGAAGGGGTCGGTGGTGTTCTTATGCTTCGGAAGCATGGGGAGTTTTAACGAGAAGCAAGTGAAGGAGATCGCGATCGCGATAGAACGTAGTGGACAGAGGTTTTTGTGGTCACTTAGGCGTCCTGCACCTAAGGATAAGATGGAGTACCCGAAGGAATATGAGAACCTCGCCGAGGTGCTTCCTGAGGGCTTCCTTGAACGCACTTCGTGCGTCGGGAAGGTGATCGGGTGGGCGCCGCAGATGGCGGTGTTGTCCCACCCGTCAGTGGGGGGGTTCGTGTCGCACTGCGGGTGGAACTCGACGCTGGAGAGTATATGGTGCGGGGTTCCGATAGCGGCGTGGCCGCTATACGCGGAACAACAGCTGAATGCTTTTAAGCTTGTGGTGGAACTGGGAATTGCTGCGGAGATCAGGATGGATTACCAGAGAAACATGCGGTCGGAGGGTGGCGACGAGATGATGGTGACGGCAGAGGAGATCGGAAATGGGATTAGGAAGTTGATGAGTGATGGTGAGATTAGGAAGAAGGTTGAAGGGATGAAGGAGAAGAGTAGGTGTGCTGTTGCTGAGGGTGGATCTTCTCATGCTTCCATTGGAAATTTCATCAACCAATTAGCACTTTAAGTTAATTCCATTTTTAATTCATCTTTATTACTTTTGTATGTTATTTTCTGTTGACGATTAATGGTTTTTATATCACGACCATTATACATAAAGGCTGAATATCTTAAGAAGATATCGGACTACATACATGGTTAATATTTGTGTGGTTATATATATGTTTAAAAGTAAGACTTTGGTCCGCATATTACAAGTCTAATTTTAGTGGTTTAAATGTAACAATAATAAGGTGACAATGACATGGAGTGGTAAATGGTTGCCCGACCACAAGAAGGCGGTAGAATTCACCGTACGGCCTTCAATAATATGAAGTCAAGTAACTACTACATGTGGCTTCACCACAGCTTAGAGTTAAGTGATTAAAAAGTCCAAGGTATGTGATGTTTTAGAATTTTATATTAATAGTATAGGACGTAAGGGTCTAGTTCATTTGAAAGTGACGTAAGACTGAAAAAACAATTCTTTGAACTATCATAAATTCACAGAAACACCGATAATTAGGAATATCACATAATAAAACGTACACACTTGTGATAAGAAGGAAAATGATTTTTATGTCCTTCAAAAACTACCTATCTCCCAAAATATACAAGAATATAAAATATAAGGCGAAATTCGAATGGAGCTCAAAAATAAACAAGCCAAGAACTAGGTCATAAACAAAGTTTAACAAAACTAAAAATAATATAAAAAATTAAAGTACTTATAAAATAAGGCGTTTTTGGGCCGGAATGATGACCGTTTGTAGAAATGTGCTCCACCATCCGACGGTTGTTTTGACTGGTTATACGCCCAAAACAGAGCCTAAAAAATTCAAGTTATAGTTATTTTAGTGAAGCTCGATCGCTTGGATAAACGATTCTGTGACTTCAAATACCAAAATATCTTGCTTTTTCACATTTGGGCTTGCACTAGAAAACCAAGAAAATAAAAACAAACTTTTAAACTAAATTTAAGTCCTTAAATTGATAAAAATCCATGAATTTTGAATCATGAATTTTTAGATATTAATCAAATCAATTGCTTAGATTTTATTTAAAAAGTTTTTTTTTAATTTTTTTGGTTTTTAAATAAACTCTACCCTAGGATGCAATTTGAAGTTCTTTATTATTTACACTGTTTAAATATATATTACTAGTATAGTATCTCGTGTATTACACGGGTTGAATAAATATAATATTAAATAGTTTGTTATAAAAATTAAAAAATTAAAAAATATTATTTTTAAATAAGATGTGATTGAGTTGCGTATAAGTAAATATTTAAAGTATAAACAACAATAATATCATTTTGTACTTTCATTTTATAACATTATGTTTTTTAATTGTTTTTTAAAACGTTTTGGTTTTTCTTCTAAATTTCATTTAAAAAAAGAATCCTTCTTACAAAAAACGGTTCTAAAATAGTTCGTATTTTTAAAAAAGATTTTTCTTTAATAATATTTTTGTATCTTATGTATTTTCTATAGTGTGTTTTTAAATAAACAAAATCTAGTTTTTAATTTTTATAATATCTATTTTTTGTGGAAATATTTTAAATAATATAGTTAGTATATATATTATTTTCATTTATTAGGAGAGAGAAGCGGGAAATAAAAATAAGAAAGCATAATATTGGCATTTTAAAACCTTTTTTTATTATATTTAATAGATTTATTATAATGAATAATATATAGAAATTATTAAATGGAGATTTTACAATATTAATTATTAAACTTGGTATCGAGCCAACCTCATAAACATGAGAAATATCTTCCAAATAGCCTTACTATAGCTGATGTTTTTTGTCTTCTCTTGGTGGTTTGCTATAAAAGATCACGATCATACATAAATCAAAAGAATATCTTCAAAAGATATTGGACAACGTACAAAGTTTATTACTATTGTGGGTATATATAACTTTATTTTTTAAAATAGTTTATGACTTTGATCCGTTTAATATTTTAGCTAGCAATTCTTTCAAGTCAACACAGTCAAATACAATTGAAATACGGGACTACTAGGTGGCGGCTCACGACAACTTAGTGTTAGATAATACTAGAAAATTTCTCAGTGATATCCTAGAATTTTATATTAGTTTGCGTAGCTATTTGTAATTATTTATATTTTATTGTACAGTACATTACGATACATAGAAGTGATTGAGAATTTTTACGATATTAAACATGGTATCAAGCCAAACATTTCAAACGTGAGAACTTTACTTCCAATCAACCCTTACAATCGCCGCTTCTCTGTTTTTATTTTTTCAACTTTCGTCGCACTATTTGTGGTTATTTTTTTTTGAAAAATCAAATTTTATTAGACTAGAAAAAAAGCTAGAGAGGATACATATGAAAGCAAACAAATACCATTATAAAGAAAAATTCAATCATGATTTCCACTCCAAAATCCCAATTTTCCTCTAGATTTCATCCATAGCTAGGCGAACAATTTATGTCACATCTTGGTTCTTTCTGAATGGTTGCTATTGTGATTTTATCCACTAGTCTGGACCACGCGTGACGTATAAACACAAATATACATATATACACATAACATTAAATAATGAATTCCACGAAAATCAAACAAATAATAGACTAAAAGATATAAAATTTAACTAAATCTTATCAACAATAAATATAAAAAAATACATACCTTAAAAAAAGATGTTTATAGAGGAATATAGAGCTTGAAAAGAGATGTTTATAGAAGAATATAGAGCTTGAAAAGAGGAAGATGGATGTTGAAGAGAGTAATATAGAGCTTGACGACGATATACATAATACATAATAAATAGTAATTTCATTTAACAAAAACTAAATTATTAATTCATAAAAACATACAAAAATCAACCAAAATTATCAACAATAAATATAATAAAATTATAATTTGTGTACCTTAAAAAGTAGGTGTTTAGGAGAGGAATATAGAGTTTAAAAAGGAAAAGTAAATGTTTAATGGAGATCTAGAGGTTGAAAACGATACAGATCGTAATTTTAAAACTTTTAAGGTTTTTCGTCTAAAAACATAGATCTTTTAAGGGTGTTAAAAGGAAAAAGTCTCAAAAAATGTATTATTTAATAACGCCTAAAAAGTTGATCTTTTACGACGTTGTAAGGATGTTTTGTTGTTTTTTTATTATTATTTTAGTTGAATTTACGTAAAACCGATTAAAGACCGTCTCTTTGTCATCTCAAAATCATATTTATATTAGTGACATGACATATTCATTTGCTGTCAAATGAAAACCACATAACTGAGCAGGGTGAAGAATATATTTAAAAAATCATAAACCAATTGAAATAATATCATTTAGCAACGACCTCTACAATAGCATAATTGGATTGGTTCACGAGTCATTATTTATATCTTTTTTTGTTTTTTCTGATTTATATAATCGGCATATGTAATTTTTTCCAAATTCTCAACAAATGGGATCGTTTGATGCGGTGGTAGCACACTTTCTTTTAATTAATATTTTAATTAATATTTGTGTATTTTTTATTATTATTTGGCAAGTTTTTTTAGTTTCTTTCATTATGTAAATGAAAATTAAATATTTTATTTTTGGTTTCTTATTTAGTTCTTTTAATATATCCCATTAACTACATCTTAATTAATATTGTGTACTTTTTATTATTTTTGGCAAGTTTTTTTTAGTTTCTTTCATTATGTAAAAATTAAATATTTTATTTTTGGTTTCTTTTTTAGTTCTTTTAATATATAACAAATAGTTTTTAAATCAATTAAATGATTTATCGATTTTACCCACACAAACGTTTTTTCTTTAATTTATAATAATATTGTTTTTACCATTTTATTAATGATGTAACATTTACTTGTCACGTATTGATGTTTCGTGTCTTTTCGAGAAACGCAAACGAACACGTATAATGATCACGAAATGTCGTCTTACCCACGGCGAAGCGCGGTATGGCCTTCTAGTTATAAACAAACTCTAAAAACATGCCGGTGAAAATAATGATTGTTTATGAATCAAAGTTCATAATAATTAAACAAAGTCCCAACTCCCATAAACCAAAATAGATGTTAATATATGAATTAAAATGGTTTCTTACACTGCATCCCATAAACAATTAATAAATATTTTCATAGGGTTTTACAGATTTAGAAAACAATAATTTCTTTCAAACATTATATGTTCATGATGTCAATATCTCACAAGATTAAATCGATGATATATCCTGTAATTGCATAAAATTAATCGCATAAGATGGAAATCACGAGAGTTTAGTAATCAACCTAGATGAAAAAAAAAATACTAGGATGGATGATTTCGAAACTAAAAACTCCTCTGGTTCAAATGAGAGTAAAAGCTTCACTATCTTCCCTTCAAAATTAGTATCTGCCCGCTGCTGTCAAAATAAAAATGCCACCAAAGGACCCTTGAGGTGGTCTTACGATCAAGCTTAGGCGTGAGGATAAGTATGTGTTTCGAGATCCTGGTCTCTGTCTTATAAATGTCAAGAAACGTTGTAGCTCTCCTCAATAATGCATGGAGGCCTCACTACAACCAGGAGCGGGAAGGCATGGGCAAAGCTTCTTTGGGGCCGCGGGGGGGGGGGGGGGGGGCGCTCTTTTTTTCGACAGTAGTGTTAATTTTTGGCTCGGTAGTGTAAATTTTCGGTCCGGTAGTGGAAATTTTTTAATAAATATAAAGCTCCCCCCCCAAAATAGTTTACTTACGCCCCCGCCCCCTTTAAGATTTGACTCAAGTTTCGCCACTGCGGGAAGGTAATGTCCAACGGATGTTCCATCCGATCGAGTGTTTACTTGGGAAGGCTCAATCTTATCTGAGCTTTTGTGAAGAATGCTGACATGAGCAACAAGAAATCTTGTGGAAAACACAATCACCTGCCAGTGGAAGGTTCCCACTAAGATGAGAGGGGTTACCTTGTCAATGGAGTATATGATTATCATCTTTGTCGTGGAATGCCTGGAATCGTCGTCAATCTAGAAGAGTTGTTGTCACTTGAGAAGAAGGCTAGAAGAATTACCATTTTAAAGGAATGTTGTCTAAAAGTTGTTTGTCAAATTTGCATGGTTATTTATTTTCAATATGATGTTTTTTTAAAAATTAAGATACATGCAATTTTGATTTTTGGTTGAAGATGTATGTAATTTATAATGTTTAGGACATATGTATTATTTTTTCTATTTAATGTACTTGCAATTTTTTATTAAATATCATCTACACATTTAAATATCGCCCCATTAAATCTTTTCACTTGCTTTTTTACCCATTTAAAATTAAAAATTGCATATATTCCCTCTTAATAAGGTTCTAATATTTTTACCCATTTTGATTTATTTTATTAAAAGTAATTCATATAATGTGTGAGAGTCGTGTTTTTTTTTTCAAACTCACTCACATTAGATCAATATCGAATTTTAAAGGTAGAATCAAAGCAATTCAATGCTTCTGCCTTAGTTTTCGCTTTTGATATTTTGATTTTTCGAGCCTTTATTTTTTAACTCTACAATCTTTCTTAGGTTTGGTGAATCAAATAGTATCATTTGTCGAAATTACCAACAGGGTAGCTTCCCTCCTCCCCCTCCAAGATACATACCTTTCTATAAAGCCTTGTTCAACATTCTCTCAAACTGCGAAGATGTGAAATGTATTGTCACCGGTGTTTTAATCTTGTTGGCTTGCAACTTCAGTAAATCCTTATTTCTGAAATTTAAAAATCCACATGATCCATCAATTTATACTATTTATTCATAAACTCTATCACTGTTGCATAGTGCTGAACTCGCACTTCCATCAGAAAAGTTAGCAAGGATGTTCATCACTAATGCATGTATAGAAATCTTTTTGGCGATCCTCGACCTCATATGTACTTTTTTTACCCAAAACTCCTTCATGACTAGATGAACCATTGTCTTATCCACAACTTCCCTAGCCTTAGCCAGCTTTAAGTTTTTGAATTTAAACTTAAAGGTCTTTGTACTTCGCATTGTTACTTGGATTGAAGAATGTGCTCCTCTTCAGATCATTCAAATCAAAGTCTTTGTAAAGTAAGTTCTTAATCATGTTTCCCTTCGCATTATTACTTGGATTAAAGAATGTGATCCTCTTCAGATCATTCAGATCAAGATCTAATAGAGCATTAGAATCTCTAACACTCTTGTAGTATTCCATGCTCTTGTTTCTCCTCTTGACCCCATACAACTCCTTCTCCATATCATACCTCCAAATCATGACAGGATATGGATCACAATAGTGAATTTGACTTTCATATCATCCAAAACTCAACGTTTCTAAGTGAGCTTTAGTTTTGTAGATACATGTACAAAAATATACTTTTACTTATGTGACACCTTACTCGAATGGACACGTCGTTGATCAATAAAATTAAGAGAATGTGTGTGGAATGACTAGGATTGGAAATTTCCAAAGAAATTGGAATTATGAAACCGTAGTAAACCGCTATAATCATGTCTAAGCATATAAGGCACATCATACAAAACATATAAGCTACATGAGAAGACTCGCGTATGAGGTACTTAGTTATAGTCTAGATCAATCCATTTCTAATAATTTAATTTCTTATAACTGTCACACCCCAACCGATGGCGGAATCATCGGGGCGTACGAAATATGAATCGATTGTTTGTAGCACATGGAATTAAATCAATTGAAATAATATTAAATGTCATTTTCATTGGATAAGACTAATCAAACATTAAATTAAAACTGAATATAAACACAAGTAAACATAATGAAATTTTCTTTAATTTTGATTAAGTCTAAGCCTTAAATGTGTATATAGAAGTCCTTTAAACTGCAAGCCTGAAATTATGTGAAAATGTAACGAGTTAGCTAACGAATTAGACAGTAAGTAAACATAGTTTGAATACATATATAGATTGATTAAAATGATTAAAAAGCCATTCAATTCATATGACAATGTTAAGACTTATAAATTCAATAGTGTAACATAAAAGACAAACCAAACACAATCAAACCAAATGATTGAATTGACTCGGTCCACAGACGAAACCTTATGGTTGACTGATTGATTGAATATGGTTACAATTACCACTCAAATATTCATATGGGGTGAGTTTGTCAAAACAATAGATCTATTATCGTTTACCATGACTACAATGAATACATGATTGTTTTATTATCTAGTTTATCTAACTATGAACACATAATTACAAGTAATAACATAGCATATCTTGAATTGAATATTGAAATAGAATAACAACGAATAACAATGATTAAATATAAAAACACATGATTTCCCTAAAATATAAAATATAAAAAATGAGCTATGAATACCCACATTAATATTATGTTATGATTTGAACAATAATTTGCTAGATTAGAAACCAACGTCCTTCCTCATGGTTAACCTAATAGCGGTGTCTTAAATTAGAATAATAATAATTTAAAGAGAAAATTGCATAAATAGTCCCTGTAGTTTGATCATATTACAAATTTGGTCCTTAAAAATGAAAAATTGCCAACTTAGTCCAAATATTTATAATAAGGTTGCACATTTAGTCCTCACCATTAACTATTTGTTAGTTTTTAGAGTTAAATGAGGGTATATTTGTTATTTTACATTTTACTTTCTCTCTTCCTTCTGAATATTACCTTTTTTTTTACCAACCCCTCTATCTAGTCCTAGATCTAGAAAACCAGTTCCACCATGTTGGATCATCTTCCCTGCCCCCATCATCTTTTCCAACTTTTTGATGAACACCAGCATCTTTGGTCAACCTCTAACCACTGCCCTCTTTTTACCCTCTCAGCCTCTAACCACCACCGTCTTTCTACTCTCATTTTATCCTTTTTAGATTCAGCTCATAGGACCAAAATCCCAAATTAGTCATTATCTGTGTTAATAAACTTTTATAATAAAATACGCTTCTTTCCCAACAACATGTGTTGGTATCAAATACATTTCCATTTTTAATTTATGTAGCTTCCGGTGGAGTTTGGTTTGGTCTTTATAGCTGCTTTGGAATTGCACCAAGAATAATTCTCTTTTAATTGCTAATGTTTGACTCTCATTCTTTCAGTTTCACTAATGATCTAATGCCCAACAGTTCACACTTTCATGAACTTAGTTGTTTTACTTCACGGAATCCGCAATTTGAGTCATGTGAAATCGAATTCGATGAGTAAATTTAAAGGAGTAAAACAACAGTAATGAAATCGATTCAAAAGATAAACATTGCAATAGTAATAATGTCGGCTTGGGTTACAATTCCTCCATGAGGTGAGTACAATAGCTAGCATACTACAATGGCAAACTACCATGGATCAATTGATCAAAATCACAAGCATGTGATGATTTGAAGTCCTCTGATTGTGTCGCCCCACTGATGCTTTGATCTTGTTCCTTTACCAATCTCATGAACTGGGTTTTAAAGCCCTATTTATTTAGTAGTGTTTTTAAACAATTAAAGTAGTTAGAAAATGTTAAGTTACATAATTACCCTTACTTTAACCCTAAGACTAACTACCATTTAACATAGGGACCATTTGTGCAACATGTAACTGAAATTTTTGGACTATCTTTGTAATTTATTGATCCCGGGGACCAAACGTGCAATCTGATCAAACCACAAAGACAATTTGTGTAATTTTCTCTAATTTAAAAAATCTAAAGGTTGATTAGGGTTTTATTTGGGATTTAGGGTTAATAATTTGTTTAAAAAATAATAATAACTTGATTAAATAAAAACAAATTAATTGAATAACTAAAATTTGAAATAATAATTAATAATTAGTAAATAGGATTATTAGATACAGTCAAATATTTGATTTATAATATTTGAATACGTATCAATAAGAGGAAAATAAACAATTAACTATAAAATAATTTGGTCAAATAATTATTTAAATAATTAATTATATGAATGATTTGCAACATAATGATTTAAAACAATTTGAAATTATTTGCAACATAATGATTTAAAACAATTTAAATTAATTAATTATATGAATGATTTGCAACATAATAGTTTATATCATTTATAGTTAAAATTTATGATAAAAATATAAATTTACATTGGTTTGAATTTGATGTGTGAAAAAATATATATATTATTTTATTAACAAAACCTTTTTCACAAATTAGTTTTAAAATGGAAACTCCCAACGAAACTTCACACAAACGGCAAGTTTACCGGTCGCGATATAGTAAAGTATATGTAAGTCCGGATATCAAACCCTAGAGACACGTTTGGCGGCTTTCGTTACTAAACCTCTATCGACTTCTAACCTAATAAAGTTAATTATTTTAAGAAATTATTTAAAAAAAAAATAAATAATTTAACTAAAATTAATTAATTTAGAAAACGACAAAAGAAAATAACAAATAAAAATTCAAACTTGGAACTTGAAGACGATCAAATATGCGAAGTAACTATCTAGGTAGGAATCCAACTAACATGTAATGACATCAAGGTAATGATTCGTATAACTATCTTCAAAAATACAAATCTAGGGTTAACTAGGTATGTTGCTACTCCCTAAGAAAACCAAAGACACTTGTGAAGCACAAGATAGGTTTATTAAAATGTCTACTGAAAGATCGCCCCTAGGTTTTCTATCACAATGTCTTTAAGATTATATTTTCCAACCCTAAGACAAAGGACAACTTAATTAAATCTAATTAAATATCTTAAAACACTAACACCACGAATGAAAGGCAAAACACGCTCTCACGAAATCTATACCTAACAAACAATGAGTAGGAGGCTTTAAGCAATATCTATCACCCCTAGATTCTAGATAATGTAGAGCATTGAAAATACTCTCAAATCATAGCCAATACTTCTAAGATTATCTTTAATCAAAGTTTATAATTAAAAACACAAAGTAATTAATTTTAATGTGCAAAATCTAATCAAGATGTCACACAATCAATCAAGATCAAACATACACGAGCATGGCAATAACTTTCAAGCATAAAACAATACATGTGTTCATATTTAATTGCAAAATAATCAAGTTCTAAGATTAATAAACAAATATATGAGATCAAAACCGAATATTTAATCAACACAAATTAGTTTTCAACCCAACCTAGGTAGTATTATAAAGTTAGCTACACATAACGTTGAAAAACATTAAGAACAATAGTAAAGATTCAAACTTTATAAGCATAAATGAGAGAATCAACAAAACAAATAAATAATAAGGAAAATGAATCGAAACCGAATGATTTTCAATGCTTCAATGCTTCAATCCTAGCTCTTCGATCTTGCTCTATGCTTAAAGATTGCTCTCCGATCGTACTCCAAACTCCAAAATTTGATTCAAAATAATGAGTATTAGAACTTTTGTTCTTTTTTTTCTTGTTCGTCCGTGCCCCCCTTGCCGTCCCCCTAGGTTGTTTCTTTTTTTTTTTTTTTTTTTTTTTTTTTTAATGTTAGAGGCGGTGATCTTCTTTTCTTTTCTCCATGGGCCTTGATTAAGTGCAACATATATTTTCATTGGCTTTACAATTCATGAAGTTCACAAATTATTTTCCATGGGCCTTCAATTCTCACGTGGGCTGCGTGCACATAGCCAAACACAAGAATTAAGCAATTGATTTGTAGTTACATTAAAACAAATCCATTTAATATTTAACGTGACTTTCAATTCATTGCAATAGACTAATAAAAACAATAAAACTCAAAAGAATTTAAAACATATTTAGTTAAAGTTGTTTTCACCAACGTTGATGTTTTCAAAATGTTCAAATCCGTTTTATTTTATTTTAACTTTATTACTTAGAAGACTTTAAGAACTACTATATAATTAATTATAAAAGCATTAAAAATCATTAAAGCAGTTTAAAGTTTCACAAAATATATCATATCATTTGGTGTCTCTTGAAATCTATAAAATACGAATTTTGAACCAAATATAAGTAAAATAATCTAAAACCACTCAAAAGTTACTCAAAAGCACAGGAAATATTTATATTTAATATGTATAGTTTAGATCATATCAGAATTTTTTAGAAATTAACAATAATTTCTGGAATAAATATTATTACCATAATAATTTTTTTTATATTAATAGAATAATGTATTATTATTTTTGAAATTTAAAATGATTGAAAATGAGTTTTAAAAAATTAAATATGGTGCCGAGGGTCGAACATGGGTCACCCATAAAATGGTGTAATGTTTCAATTGGTGGGCTGTAGGCCCATAATCTGTTTTAAATTGATCCTTAATTATAAAAACAATTACCACCTAAATCCCCAAATTGAAATAATAACCCTAGATTGGTTTCAATTCAATTGAATAACAAATCGATGTTGTTAATAAAATTAATCATAGGCCTTTGATTAACCAAGTAAAACCGAGTGTAAAAATGTATTTAATTACCTAGTATTGGAGATGGAATCGATGATAATACGAAATGAAGTAGTCCCGATTGGAGTGAAACAACTTCGAGATTCAAACGATGATGGTAAACCAAATAATCACATGTGAAGCTTGTGAGAGTGATGTCAACCAAAAGACCCTTATCAATTTTCATTTAGATTGTCCAGAAGATGGACTTCGACTAAATTGCACGTTCGAGAGAATGAGGGTATTCGAATATGGTGAGTGCGAGTATTTCGAATGCAATTGGGATTATAGATAGATTACAAGGATCGATTAGGATGCTTACCCCTTATTATATAATCTCAATTATACTGTTTCATGTCAATCGAGTTTAATGTTGGATTCGGGAGTTTCGAGTTCAAATTGATAAGGATTTCACGCTTACAGGTTCTGTTCTATCAATGTTTATGGTTATAACGATCGTAGTTATGTTTTAGGTTAGTTGATTTGGTCAATTGTACAAGATTGGGTTCGAAACCGATTTGGTCTTGAATGTGAGGGTTTGGTTTCGAGGAAACAAGATGAAACAGTTAGGTAACACGAATTGGTGAGAGTTATGGGCTCGAGGGCTAGTTGCGAGTAACGCTCAACGATTAATTTGAGTCAACATCAATTAATTTGAATGTCGGGGTGTAGCCGGAGAACGGTCGAAATAGTGGCAGGAGGGGTGAATGTCGGCCGGCAGGTAATTGGGTTGGTTTTCAAAATAATTACAATTAGGTCCTTGAGATTTGATTAAGTTAACATTTTATGTTTAAAACTTTTAGTTTGAGTTTTAAAAATGGCATTTTAACCCCAAGACTCAATAAAAGGTAATAATAAATCAAATTAATAGTTAGTAAAAACTTTATAATTTTTTTTATAAATCTTGTAAAAGATTTATGATATGATAATTTAATAGCTAAAACTCATAAATGATAAGTAAAAATTTATGAATTAATTATTAAAAAACAAATAATTATTAATGGAATTTTGTAAAATTTATAAAATAATTTATTTCATAATTTGTAAAAATTATACTTAATTGATTAAATGTTATATTTATTGTATTTGAAACACTGAAATAAATAAATTGACTGAATGATAAATTTGATTTACAAAATTGATTCAAAAGGATCTGGGTTTAAATTTCAAAACATGGCAAATGTCATAATAATCATGGCTTTAATACAATTGTGTTACACCCCAACCGATGGCGGAATCATCGGGACGGACGAAATATGAATCGATTGTTCATAGCAAATGAAATTAAATAAGTTGAAATGATATCAAAAGTCATTTTCATTGAATAAGATTAATCAAATAATACATTACAATCAAATATAAACACAAGCACACATAATGAAATTGTCCTTAATTTTGACTAAGTCCAAACCCTAAATGTGTATTTAAAAGTCCTTTAAACTGCAGTATTGAAATCATGTGAAAAAGTAACGAGTCAGCTAACGAGTTTGCAAGTGAGTAATGATAGGTTTGAATACATATATCGATTGATTAATATGATTGAAAAACAATTCAAATCATATGGCAATGTCAAAACTTATAAATACAATGGTGTAACATAAAAGAGAAACAAAGCGCAATCAAACTAAATGATTGAATTGACTCGGTCCACGAAGCAATCTTATGATTGATTGATTGAATACAGTTCCAATCACAACTCGAATATACATACAGGATGGGTTTGTCAAACCAATTGATCTATGATTGTTACCATGAGTGAATGAATACATGATTGTGTTATCATCAAGTTTATCTAAGTATACACACACAATTACAAGTAATAACAAAACATGTATTGAATAGAATTTTTAAAATGGAATAACAATAAATAACAATGATTGAATAATGAATCAGGTGATTTTCCCAAAATATAAAACATGAAAAATGGGCTATGAATACTCACATTGATATTAGAATATGATTTGAACGATAAAGTTGCTAGATTAGACACCAATAGTTTCCTCATGGTATTAACATAAGGAGAGATGTCTTAGATTAGGATCATAATTTGAGTTTAACAAAAAATTATATTTTAATTTATATAACTTGATTAAATAGAATAAATTGAATAAATTAATTTTGAAAAATAATAATAATTAATTAGTTTTAAAATAATATAACTAATTACATACATTGATAATATAACTCATTGGGTTTGACAACCGCCCCTCGGGATTGGTCGCGCCGGTTTGTTACGGAGGGAATATATGTTAAAAGGAACTTGAGGGACAATTATGTCTTAGGTTGATTATGGGCTCTTGGTTGCGATCATAGTCAATGGACCTAGCTATTCCTTGACGATACGAGGGTTAATTCGGGATAATCATATTTTTTATAAAAGGAAACTTTGATAATCTTTTTATATAAAATTGTGAACTCACCATCTTTTTGCTGATACTCTTTGGGCATGTTTTTCAAGTAACTAAGCGTGCATGACAATGAAAAGGGTTTTAACTGAAAACATATCAAGTTAAAACATATCAAGTTTTAACTGAACTCGCTTGTCCTTTCAGTGTGCCTCTCGGAGTGTGACAATTTAGGGTTTTCATAGCTTTCGACAGATTCACGTACTAAACTTGCGAGCTGTTTGAGGGGTCCAATCAATGAGTTAGATTGCGTAAGCTTTTTGAGGGGTCAAATCAAGGAGTTAGAATATATTTTTTATATTATTGGAAAGGTAAGACTCTAAATTTAATTTTTAAAAAAATAATAATTGAAAAAGGATTTGTTATGAGAGAGATATGGCTACCCGAAGTTGGCCTCGCGAATCTATATAAATCCAAAAATTTAAGCTAGATATGTGATTGGGTCCGAGAATGGAATCTTAGTTGATGTGACTACAACTAGGATCGAATATGATGATTGAGTCAGTGATTAAGTAGCGGAAATACACAATCAATGAACATTAAATGCTGAAGATACTAATAAATGCTTTGTATATTGATGTTGGTAAACAGGTTACAATGGCTGCTAGGGTTTTCAGCAAGATACAGTAACTTGTGTCCAACAACCTTGAAACGTACAAAAGTAGAGTATACTATTCTATTTATAAGCTAATACAGTGCGTGTACAAAATGACTAAACTACCATGACAACTATACATCAGAATACTAGTCTAAGTACAAAAGATAATTAGCATTTATGAATGTTCATCTGCATTAACTAATGCGAAAGTGTTGATCTTCATCAGCATTTCTTCTATTAAGCTTCCGCATTAAGTATGTTCTCAGCATTGACTAATGCGGATGAACAAATACTTAAGAGCATTTGTTTCTGCCTATCCGCATTAGTAAATGCGAATGAACAAATACTTGACAATATTTGTTCATTGGTCATCCGCATTGACTAATACGGATAGCCGACACTTGTCTTTATTCTTCTAGTTTCTTCACCCGCATTACTTCTTGGACTTGTGGGAGTTTTCAACCAGAACAACCTTCAACCACCTCTTGAATTGGCATGTATGATCCTTTCAGGGTCCAACAATACTCCCCCTAAGGATTATACAGCCTTTGTACTTCAAGGGTTTGAGGGTGGTGGAGGTTGTGAAGATTTTGGTGCTTCTTCTGTAGCAGGGGCTTGGACTGTTGTTGATGGAGCTGGTGCTGGTTCAGCCAATGAAGGATTCAGTATAGCCTTGATCATATTTAAGAAGTCTCTGACTTCATTCATCTTGTCTCTACTAAGCACATGGATCTTCATTTGGTGCATAGCATTAACAGCCTCAATGGGCATCTGCCTCAGGGATATGGGTTCCCACACAGATACAATGGAAAGCCCATCTATGTGGATCAGTAAAGATCGATCAGCATCTACCTCTAGCTTCACTATGTTTCCTAGCTAGAGAGGGACTTTCTTTCTCTTTCTTTGCTCTTTCTTTTTATTGATTCGGTCATAGGCTATCATCTGAATCTTAATACATTTCAAAAAGAAATACAAATCAGCTTCTCCAATCTTGTTATCTATTTCTCAGAAGTGTCTTGTAAAGATGTAGTGGCTTTAGGATTCATCTAACAGTCGCACCTCATATCCACTAAATAGCTTTATTTCAGAACCTTCCTTTCCTCCCCATTTTATTTCAATCACCAACTCATATGTTTTCTCATCATAGAACACATTTGAGATTGGTTTGGACATCTTCCTTTTTAATGATTTAGTTGGTTTTACATTCAGCTCTGGAAATACCAACTCTTCAATTCCTTTTGTTTTCTTCTTCTTTTCATGAGGATTTTGGAAAGACTTGTATTTCCTGATGCATATTGCTTTGAGAGATTTGAAGTTGTTTGTATTCTTAAACATTTTTAGAATGTCTTCAAACTCATATCCTCTATACATGGCAGTGTGATTGATTAATTCCAGCTCAGCCAGTTCTTTTAGATCATGTATCTGCAGGGAGTTCACTAGAGCAGTATACTCTGTGAAAAGCTGAACTAACCCTGAGATTCTTTTCACCATAAACATGTTCCAATCACTGTCATACTTCCAGGCAATAATTTTAAAATCCACCTTGCCTTCTGGAGCAGACACACCCTTAATAATCTCTAAAGTGGTTAACCCTTCATGCAGCTTCAATTAAGAGGGATCAGTAAACCATTCAGGCTTTTTATGTAGCATGGGTGCCAAGACATCATGGTCTTTGGTAGTGAGTTGGACATCTTGAGCTGAAACTCTAGTTCTGGGTTTCCTCCCTACAACCTCTTTTTTAATAGTCTTTAATTTTTCTTTCTTTTCTTTGACTATCTTGAGAATTACAGCTCTGAGGGAATTTGTCTTCATATTACCCAGTTTTCTTCTTGTGAATCCTTGATCAGATAGGTAATCCTTCATTTCCCTGTCTGTCATGCTGTAGGGATCAGGATAATAGGATAGAGGCCCCTGAGATGGTTGAGACTATGTTGGAGAGAATGAGATTAGGGACCTGACTGTCTTTTTTTCATAATCAGTCACATAAGTAGGATATAGAAGTTTGTGCATTTTGTTAACTTCTTCTACCATTCCTTCATATGTCATCCCAAACACCTCATTAGCATCATAACCATGGTTAATTAGAAACATGGCTTATCATAAGATCATTAGTCTGAGCCTTATCAACCATTTTTCAACAAATGACTCAACCTTTACAGGATTGTCCCTGAACAAAGGGTCATCAATCAAGCTTTCATGATACCCTCCCTCTATCTCTCCTTCCTCAAGTACTATCACCTTAATGTTTTTCTTTAATTGTTTCTCAACCTTCTCATGCTCATCCAGAAACTAAGCAATAGCAGCAAGGCTTCTTGCATCATCCTTTTGTTTCTTTGGGGCTGGTTCCTCTTCTACCATAGGCATTTTGCCTTTGGCCTTTTCAGATAAGTACTTCCTCTTTCTGGAGTATGTATGCATAAGAGGGCAGAAGAGGGTACAGAGGCTTCAGCTTTCTGTTGCTTTATTTCTTTTTCAAGCTTTTCAGCTTCTTCTTTCTCTCTGATCTCTTCACACAATCTCCTTATAAGTTCCTTTTGATCATTAGACAATGAGATTGCACGAACAATCAGTAAGCTCAGTTCTTCTTTTAAAGGCACAGGGTTAGGGGGAATCACCACTATTGGTTCAACCGGAGCTCTGAGATCTCTAACAAAATCTAGAAGTCTTTATCAATAATAAACTCTTCAGAAGAGTAGATGTCTAAGTCTTTAATCATTTCTTTCATTTAAGACTCTTCATCAAGTCTTTTTTCAAAGTAAACAACCATAGCCATACTTTCATCTTCTTTTGATTCTTTCTCTTTTTCAGCCTCATCATCCTTTTCTTTATCAGATTCATCAACTCTCTTCTCTTCTTTTTCTTCTGTCAATTCCTCTTTGATCTTAATCAACATCTCTAGTTCAGAAATCCTTTTTGTTAGAGCTTCTATCTGTCTATGTAGATCAGATATAATATCAGTTTGGAAGTCAAGGAGATTCTCTTGTTCGTCCATTGTAAGAGTTTAAGTGGTTGCAGCATCCAAGTGTCCACTGATTTCTTGTTTGGCTTGTTCAAGGGATGCTTTAAGTCTATCAATCTCTTTTTCTTTTTCTTTTTTATCAGATTGATATTTGGCTTTTAGCTCTTTTAATTTTTTTATCCTTCTCATCCAACTCAAGGAGTCTATCTCTTATGATCCCAGATCTTCTATCTAGAAGTTTCTCTACTGGCTACCTTCAGTAATAGCTCTGAGATCATTTCATCCTTGGCATCAGGAAGGTTAACTTCAGATTCTGCAAAAGCTTTCTTAAGCACCTTCCTCTGAGTGTACTTATCTCTCAGGCCTTTGAAAATCTGGATGATGATCTTCCACATCTAAAGATGATTTAGATCCATCTGATGAACTCGTAGATTCACCAGATTCAACAGATGCAGCAGCAGCTTCTGGTGAAAAATGGATAGGAGATATGTGATGAGTGTGAATAGGAGATAATGGAGGAGAATTAGCAGGTGATGCTCTGAAGGGTGAGGGAATATCAGCTTCTTGAACCGAAGGCCCAGTGTGAAGATCACCACCTACATCAACCTATGGTGACACTGACCTTAGTCCTTCTTCAGCTGTTTCAGCATGCTCTTCAATGGTTTGTTGATCATGAGCAGCTGGATGTTCTTTTCACAACTTACATAACCAGGTCATTTAAATTATGAATTCTTATTTTGTTTTGAGGTAGATTGATCCTCATTGGTATTTTTTTACTTTGATCCTTATATTTATTTGATTCATATTGGGATTCTTTTTGCAATTCACTTTGGAAGGAGATCCTCGTTGGGATTCTTTTTGATCATTCATAAGGAATGTAGTCTTTATTAATTCATCCAAGTTGGATGTGTTCCACATTGGGAATCTTTTTGGATCATGACATCAGCACTATGTGCCTGGTGTGTTTAGGTTACTACACACACACACTTAGATAAGCTAATACTTACTTATACTCTGAGATGAATGCTTCACAGTTGAATATGAGCTTTAGTTCATCACAGCATGTATCTTTTTTTCCAAGCTGAGCCTAACCACATATCAGATAAGTCATGTCAGTCTTTCAAAATTTTGAAATAGGCACAGTGAATGATATAACGACTTTAATTATATCATTTCCAATTTTTGAGGTATATATCATATACTTCAACAAAACAACTTCTTTATATATATATATATATATTTGTAATATTTGATTGTTTTTGTAAATTTTGATCTTTACTCAAGGTTAATCATGCCAATTGATTGGACTAAGAATTCACACCGACTGGGATCAAATGCCTTAGTGAACAAATCAGCTAATTGATTGTCCGTGTGGACCTGTATCAACTTGATTAACCCTTTTTTAGCACAGTCTCTCAAAAAGTGATATCTAATTTCAATGTGTTTGGTTTTTGAGTGCTGAACTGGATTGTTTGTTATGAACATGGCTGCTGTGTTGTCAATGTGAATTGGTGTGTGCAAAAAGTTAAAACCATAATCAAGCATCTAGTTTTGAATCTAGAGAACTTGAGAGCAACAAGCTAATGCAGCTATGTACTCAGCTTCTGCTATTGAAACAGATATGTTTGTATGCTTCTTGCACTACCAGTAGACTAGTCTGGGACTAAGAAATTGACAACCCCCAGAAGTGGACTTCCGATTGAAGTTGCATCCCCTGTAGTTAGTGTTTGTGTATGCATAGAGGTTGAAATCCCCTTCCTTTGGATGCCATAATCCAAGTTTAGGCTTGCCTTTGAGATATCTGAATGCAGGATCGGATTTGGTGTTTCAACAGAAGTTTTATCTCTCAAACTCACTTGAACATATGAATCTGAGTCTCTTAACTAAGTTGATAATAATATACTAAGTTGATGAACACAGAAAATTAGTTTCAAGATACTTGTATATATTACTTCTCAACTTGGTGTTACAAGACTCTTACAAGTTCACTTCCCTTTCTTGGAGAGTTACAATGAGAAACTATATATACCACTATCTATAGCCGGTTATACTTGGAAAACCAGCTAGAAATTACAACACAAATACTACATTGCTAGAAGTAAGATTTCTAAGATAAACTAATATCCTAGATTAGGTAGTCATGACATGTCCATGACTTACCTTTTGTTACTAACTAAAGTTGGTAACTATACTAAAGATAAATAGTGGAATAAAGTATGGTCAACTACATGGGCGTGGGAAAGCACCATGCAGTATATCAGAGTTGGCAGCATGTGTTATTCAGGCCATACTTATGTCCACTGGTCCATAGTTCGTTCTTTCGAAGGTTAAATGGCTTCGGAAGAATAAGTTCTTCCGATGCCATTTATACTTCGGAAGAGTTAACTTCTTCTGATACTTCTGCAAGTATTCATGACTTCATTATTTGGAAGACTTTGTCTCTGATCATCAAGGTGGTTATACTTCGGAAGGAAAACTACTTAGTTTCGGAAGACTGAGTTCTGCCTTCGGAAGTTCTTCATATGCTTCGGAAGATCTTCAACTTAGCTTCGAAAGTGCAGCTTTGTCTTCGGAAGTCTTCATTCAGTTGCACCCAAAATCTTCTAAGTGTTGTTTTGGTTGCACTAGGCTCATATTGTTCTCATAAGATCCAACAAACTCCCCTTAGGCTGATGCTACCAAAACTTCACTTCTTTCTGCTTCTCAAAGTCTTCATCACTAGGGAGAGCAGATATTTATCTGTTTCCTTGTACTTTCCTGATGTTGTGGAGAGAAGCTTGTACAAGTCATTCGTAGATAGAAGATCCAGTCTGTTGCTCTGAATAACATGTACCCTCTGCTGTGGACCTCTAAAGAGAGTTACTTGATGGGAGTTATAGTCATATTCCCATCTAACTATGGAGTCTGAAGCAAGGCCTTCAACCATTTGCAGGAATGAACTTTCCTTAGTGGTGGCACCTTCTCCTTTTTCCTTTCTCATCTTTAACTCCTCTTTAATTTTTGCTTTCCTTGTGAGCTCAGCAAGATGAAGGCTGCTTAGATGGTTTCTGATGTGAGCAGCTATTTGAGAGTTGGAGGTGTTGGAAAATGGCTTCTCTTCTAACTCAGCAAGATTGAATCTGCTGGAGTGTAGAAAAGATGATGTGTCAAGCCTGCTGACATTACCATTCACTCTTTCTATAGCAAAGCTATGAGAAGGTTCATCAAAACTCCACTGGACAATTTGCTTTCGAGAATTGAGGGGCTTGTTTGACAGCTTGTCCCCTTTCTTAGTGTCGAGTAGAGTCACCAGTCATCTTCTCAATTTCCTTTCTTCTTCTTTGAGGGAGTCAGAATTTATTGCTAGAAGTTGAAGAGCCTGGTCCAGGTGTTCCCCTAGGTAGATCAAGGAATTCATCTTTTGTGAGGGAATAGGAAGGGCCATCAACGAACTTTAGTGTAATTGACTCTTACTCACAGAAGATCTCGCCCAGTCTGGTGCAGTTGATGAGCTTCCTCTTGATCTCTTTGTATCCCTCTAAGGTCAGAGGCTTGGATGATTCAGAGGATGGCTTGGATAGTGATTAGGTTCTTGGTTAAGTTTTGTGTTTTAGGATGGGTAATGGAGGTGGTTGTTGAGAGGTAAAGGATGAGGGTGTAGGAAGGGCTGATGGTTCAAGGGTGTAAGGTTCAGTAGAAGGTTTTTTTTGATGGGGAAGGGAAAAGGTGTGGATTCAGATTTTGCTGGTTGAAGTTTGGGTGTTGGTTTGGGTACCATCTTGTATACTTCCTTTGATAGAGGCACCTCCTTCCTTCTTCCTAAGCAAATGTCAGCTTTTATTTCACTGACATGTCGCTGTAGGGTCTTTTCTAACATGGGGCCTACTTGCCTGCTTGTGAAGCCGTGGGCCCTGAGATAAGCTTTCATCCAGGCTTTGTCACCCACCTTATTGACAGCCGCAAGTTGGGACTTTCCTCCTTCTTCTTCTTCTTTTCCTTCAGCTTTTCTCTTACAGCCTTCTTCCTCTCCTTGTTGATTTGATCTTGTTCTTTATAAAAAAGAAACAAGATCACGTCATTTTCATGAGGAGTCAGCTACTACTGAGAATAGCCCCTTGAGCAGAGGAAGGCTATCCTTTCCATCCTTTCCTTTTTCTCAGCTTCTTCCTTCTTTCTCCTCCTCTCTTCTTCTAAGGCCAACCTTGCTGCTTCTTCTTCCTCTTTTTGCAGCAGGGTTGCCTTTTCCAATTCCACAAGCTCATCAAGTGGGAGTAGAAGCATTTCTTCATTAACTACTCCCAGGCTGATGAGCCTGTCTATCACTTCTACTCTCCTTCTGTTGTAGATAGACTCTTGAGCTGCTGTTGCTACTTGCAGCCAGCAGTTTTCCAGTTTCAAGTCTACCTTTCTTCTTTAGCTTTTCCAACCTTTCCTCCTCAAGAAGCTCTTCAGCAGTCATCTTCCTTTTTCCTTTAGGGTCTGAGGAAGATTCAGCGTTTGGGGATTCTGGCTTAGGGAGTTCAGATTGGGAAGAGAAAGATTGAACTTAAGGTGTCTGTTATGATTGAAGGAGTGGGGTTTTTAGAAAGTCCTCACTGTTTATCTAAGAGGCTAGTTCAAGAATGTCCTCTATGATGAGCAGATCATCGGAAAAGGTAGATAGTTCAACTATTCCTTCGACAGCTTGAATTTCTGCCTCGGAAGAGATTGGAATTTCACCACCTATCCCAACTGAATCAATTGTTGGGCTATCAGTCCTCATTTCTCCTTCGAAATCAATCTTAGGTTCAATGGGGACCTTAGGTTGACCAACTTCCTCTTTAGAGGTAGGTGGTGCACTCAACCTTTGAAGCGCTTCAGGGCCAAAGTAGGCAATGGCCGCATCCGGGGAAGGCTGTTCAAGGGAGGAGCTTATCAGAAACTTGGTTAAGAATCTGTTGAGATCAATAAGCATCCTTGGGTACACTTGAATTGTAATCGGAGGAGCCTAAGGGAAGATGGTTGCAGAGAGTTGTTGTGCAGGATAATATGAAGATAGGGTGGTAGTGATGGCCAGGCTTGGCTCCTCATGACTTTGTTTTTGTTCATTCTCCCCTTTTTTGGTAGCATCATCTTGAGAAGTAGATGAGCTGGAGGAAAAACTTAAAGAAACTTGAACTGGTACATGCCTAACGGACTTCTCAATCTGTTTCTCAACTAGTTGTGCCTTGAGATTTTCAATCTCAAGTTACTGAGTGGCATACCTATCCTCTAAAGTCTTAACCTTTGATTCTAGGTTTAAGAGTTTAGAAAGTAGGTCTCTGATGATAAGTTGCAGACTTCCCTCATCTTCTTTTGAAAAATCACGAGGAGATGAGATAACATACGTAGTATGTTCATCATCACCACCAGATGTGGTTTCTTGGCGCCCTAGTTTCCCTTGCAGTCTGATGTCTTTTTTAGAGGCATCAAGCGGCAAGGTTGCCATAGGTTTAGTCTTACAGGATGTTACCACTGTCCTATGAGTCCAATGAGATACTCTCAGTAGTGGCAGCTGAATCTACATGAGTCTCCTCCACATCTATGGGACTTACCTTCGTATGAGCTAACTGATGTGGGCTAGAAATCAGAGGTTCCCTGGGGCTCAGTTGATCTGGAGAGTGGTGTGGAAGATCAACATCATAGCCCTGAGGAAACATGAGATCCTCATCAGATCGGGTTAAGAGGTCAGTAAAGGATAAAGATGTTATTCCTAGTGACCCGGGACCTTGTTTAGCATCTAATGGCATGTAGCCAGTGATGTGGCTGTCCCGTTTTGGCTGCTCAGGAGAGTGTTGGGACTCACTGTGAGGGCTTAAAGCTTTGGTTATTGGCTCATCAGGTCGAGACTGAGGAGACTCAACACTGATATTGAGGTCAATGGTGGAGGATGGTTGGACCTCTGGCTGAGTGGGAACCCTTTGTTCCTCTCTAGTGTTTTTGGTTTGAACAGAGGGAACTTGTTCAATCAAAGTAGATTGAACAAGGGTTTGTTTGGGACGTCTTTTGTAGGTGAATCGAATTGGGTAGGAAGAAGTGATTGCATTGAGGGGGTGATATCTGGTGTGGGTTCATCACCTGCTAGGTCTGTAGGGATGTCACCGGGAGCCATTGACATACTTAGATTGATTTATGAAAAACCCTTCTTTCATCTGCTTTACTTGAATTCCAAGGAAGAAATCCAATTTTCCCATGGAACTCATTTCAAACTTCTTCCTCATGATGCTTTCAAAGTCTTTACACATTTGGTTATTTGATGAACTATGACACCCGGTCAAACCAGGTTAACGTTTGTGCGAGTCTAACCTAATAATAATGTTATTCTTATTATTTATTGTGTTGACTATTTGAAATTTTAGGTAACGACTATAGCAAACCTCGAATTCGGTTAATGATGATGATGATGATGATGATGATGATGGCCACCCCCATCGGCCACCACCACCGATCGCAGCCACCCTCCTCGCCGCCACACCGCCGACCGCAGCTACCATCTACTGCCACCTCACCAGTCGCAACCTTCACCTGTCGCCACATCACCTCCCGCAACCACTGACCGCGACCACCAACTCACCTCGCCACCACCTTCGGTCACCCACCCCCACCCTCATTCCTTCGATTTCGCAAGCGCCACCCAAACCACCATCGAAATCGCACAATCACCACCATAAGAAAACCCCATTTCTTCTATTTGAGTCAAAAACAAGAAGATTTCCAAGTGAAGCTTCGGTTGGGGATCAAAGTTGTAATCGGGAGTTGGAAATCATTATGCTAACGTTAGAGCTTGTTGGTTTAGTCTAAGAATCACTCAAGGTATACTCATTTTGAGTTACATCATCACCCACTTAGAGATTTGATAAAAATGATGTTTTTGGATGAAAATGAGTTTTGAAATGGGCATATAACCTGATTTGTATATTAGAAATAGTTTTAGAATGATGAAATCATGATTATTTGCTTGATTTGGGGTTGTATGGATGTATATGTATGTATATGTCGCGTATGTATGTTTGCATATATATATATATATATATATATATATATATATATATATATGAGTAAGTTTGGAGGATTGATGTTTATAGGCTTGTAGTTAAATGATTAAGTTTGAAATGTTGGATGAATGATGTTGTTAGATTTCAACCCATAAAGGATAATTAAGATTAAAGGATGTAAAATGTTGGTACAAAACCGATGTTAAATCGTTAGAAAGATTTCACTTAAACTAGTAGATTTTGTTATCAAAATAGGTGATATACTAGAAACAATGTTAAGATTGAAATAAAATTTATTAAGTGTGGGAGTGTAGATTAGAAATAATAATTAAAGATGAGAAATGTAACAAAAAGATTAATAATAAACATTTTATAAAAACTAGTTAGAAATATAGAAAGTGGTGTTTGATAAGTAAACTTGATTAAAAATATCATTTAAAAACTCCAATACCTTTATAAAATAAACTTTTATAAACTAATATATATATATATATATATATATATGTATATATTACGAATAATTCACACCTATGAAAAATAAATATATATTTAAACCATAACTCGAATTGACGGGTTTAAAAAGCTAATCGAATATTTTTAGTTAACCGTAAAAATGATATCGGTTCTACCAGAAAAATATACAATTCCTTAATTAAATAATTTTAACAACTTTAGAAACTTATTCTATAAAAGAAAAATAAGAGCTTTAGAAATAAAAATACAAACTAAATGATTATATATAAAAGTTGATAAAAATTCTTGAGTAAAATTATAACCAATAAATAATCAATTTAGGATCTCATATTTATATAAATTGAATTATTAGGTTGAGAATTATAGTTGTTCCTTCAAGAAATAAACATAAAGCTATGAATTGATTAGTAAAATCATTGGATGGCCAGTTAGTTAAGCATTACGTATTGAAGGTTAGCATAAGATGATAAGGTAAAAATATAATATCCTATAATAATTCAAGTCTCATTTTCTGTAAGAAATATATATAAATAAATAATAAAAATTATTTAAAACATCATCGAGTCCTTTCAAAACTTATGTGATGATTTTAAAAATATTTTTCCTAGAGACTAAATAAGTTGGGTGAACAACATTCTCTTAAGCATATTTTTAGATTATTAATTAAATCCTTCGCGTTTAGGATTTTGATTAATCTACTTGAGCCATCCTCAATCTATTATTTGACTGTATTCAAAGGTGAGTTCTTTGGCCCTGTTTTAAATGTTGTTTTATTTAAACTATTTTGGGGGAAAAGCATGATTTATACTATGATGGGTAAAACGTGATTAATATATGTTGTGAAGGTATAAGTTGGGTCAATGGTATAGGTGTATACCGCTGAGCCCCTAAATCCCCCCATAATCGTTAACCTCGGGGAGGCCACAGACTATATTGGTAAATCTATTGGGTTAGAAGGGCCCGCTCTCACGACCAGTCGCTCTGGTCAGGTTGTAGCGTGGGAGTTTATATGTTTGGACTGTTGTGGGCCAACAACGTGTTTCTTGGCTTGATTATGGACTTATGACCTAAGTTAATCATAGTACCTAGCTAGTCTATGATAATTATATTATATCTCGCGTACATCATAATGTTTACAAAAACTGATTGTTGTAAGTCTTAAAACCCAAATGCTCACCAACTTTATGTCCCTTCCATGCAGCACCCACCAAAGATTCGGTTGGTGTATGAGTGGAGGAATAGGAGAGAGGCGAAGAGAGTGGCTGATGGTGACGTTTGTGGGGATGGAGCACCTGTGCCCAAATGGGCCAGACTGCTCAACGAGCAATGGGGATGGATCATGGACGCTATGCGAGGATGGGCCTCGAGAAATGGGATTCCTTCCACTTTTGATGTGGGAGAGTCATCCACCACTCCTCGTGGGATTACTATCGATGGCGAGTCCATTGAGCGAGTGATGGCTACTTTGATAGCTCAATGTATTCGCTACGAGAAGGAGCTGCATGTGATGAGGAAGAAAGTAAGGGTTCAGGATGAAGTAAGTCAGGCTTGGGATGGGAGATTGATGACGATCGAGGAAGAGAGGTTGCTGGATGATAGTGCTCTGAGCCAGATTCACTTTCGAGTGTTAGATCTGGAGGCTAGTCTCTTAGAGACTAGGAACAGGCTGACCCTAGCAGAGCAGAGAGCTGATGCCACCGAGGCGGCGATGGTGATAGCCTGACAACAGGCGATTCAGATGGAGGAGCGAGTGGAGACTACCATGGCAGTGGCTACATTCTATTTGATGATGATTTCATATCTGATGCATGTTGGTAGTGGAGCTCCGTTTTTAGGATAGATGGTGGACACAAGTTTGGGATGTTTGAAGTATTTTGATTAGGGATGGAAGAATATTTTATTTGTAGTACCTCTGTATTAACATCTTAACTAGAAATCTTTTGGTGGATGATCTAATTTTTAAAGACGTATGGATGATTAATGTATGAATTGACTATATATTACTTTTATTATTAATATGTCATTATGAATTATGATTATTAAAATATGGAAATGATAATAAGTGTGTAACTATGTTAATCGGGATATTCGATTATAATATGTTATGGACGTTATACATTATCTAAACCCCCCCTTCTTTTTCTATCTTCATGACAGAATTAAAGCATGCCACCTAGAACACAAAATACATCGTCAAGTGGGAATGCCAACCTACCTACAACCGCAGAAAAACTAGACCAGCTAATCGCTCAACATGTCAAATCAGCCCTTGAACAACATGATGCCAACGTAGCTGCTGGACAGAGAATTGAACATGGAGGTGCTAATAATGGTTCTGGAAACGGTGTAGGAAATGGTTTGAACATAGGCTCTGGTGTTGGTGCAAACAATGGTTCTGGTATGAATGGAAACCCAGGCAGTACGTCACGTGGACAACTTCAAGGATGTTCGTATAAAACATTTTAGGGATGCAATCCAAGGATTTTTACTAGTGCAGAAGGACTATTAGATATCGTTCGGTGGATTGAAAGAATGGAAACTGTCATAGCCATAAGTAATTGCTCTGATGATTAGAAGGTCAAGTATGCGACCTGTTCTTTCCAAGACGCAGCATTATCGTGGTGGAACTCTCAACGTCAACTGCTGGGAGATACGAATGCATATGAACTTACTTGGGAACAGTTGAAAGAAATGTTACTTCAAGAGTACTGCCCTCGAAATGAACTATAGAAAATTGAGGTAGAGTTTTGGAATCTTACCATCGATGGTGCTGAGATTCGAGCCTACACTTCTAGGTTCAATGACCTCGCTAGATTGGTGCCTCGAATGGTTACCCCTGAATATGTTCAGATAGAAAGATACATTTGGGGATTGGCACCCCAGATAAGAAGTAATGTTACCGCCTCAAACCCCACCACTATTTAGAGTGCTATAGCTATTGCACATTTTCTGACTGATGATGCAGTGCGCAGTGGTGTGCTAATCAAAAAGGATGAAGTTGGAAAAAGGATAGTGAGAATTGAGAAGAAGACCGTTGAGGTAGAGATAAGATTACCTGATGGAAAAATAAAGTGGTTTGGAGGTTCAAGAAACCGGTTGAACAACAAGAGAAGCTTCAGTCGAGGGTCCGGAAAGGCTTATGTCGCGACATCAAATGATGATGCCAAAGGAACCAAAGAAACTCATGGAAAATGTAACAAATGTGGATATTTTCACATTGGTGAATGTAGAATCTGTTCCCGTTGTCACAAGTTTGGTCATTTGATCCAGAATTGTCGATCTAAGCCTGATGGGGATGTGGCAAGAAATGATCATGCTTGTTTTGAATGTGGTGTCGTAGGGCATTTCAAGAAGGATTGTCCAAAGTTGAATGGATCAAAAGCCAGAGGAAGAGCATTTGAAATGAACGTTAAAGATGCGCGCCAAGAATCGTCAATGGTTAATGGTACGTTCCTTATTAATAATCATTACGCCTATGTTTTATTCGACACTGGTGCCGGTTTGAGTTTCGTGTCCAAAGAATTTGAGCCTCTATTAGGTATAAAACCCTGTAACTTGAATAAGAAGTATATTATTGAACTAGCTAACGGGAAGAGAATAGAATCCAACGAAATAATCAAAAACTGTACCTTACAACTTAATGACCATATTTTTAATATCGACTTGTTACTTGTCGACCTTGGAAGTTTCGATGTCGTCATTGGAATGGATTGGCTCTCTCAGAACCATGCAGAAGTAGTATGTTCCAAGAAGATTATTCGCTTACCGACCCCCAACAGTGAAATTCTAATCATTCAAGGAGACAAGGGAAAGCGTTCTTTAAAAATGGTTAATGTTATGTAAGCTTGTGAGTACTTAAATAAAGGATATGCAGCTTTCCTAGTAAAAGCTATTGATGTCAAGAATGAGGAGCGAAGAATTGAAGACATTCAGTTTTACGCAACTGCCCAGAAGTATTTCCTGAAGATTTACCAGGTTTACCCCCACAAAGGCTGATCAAGTTTCGATTTGATCTAGTACCTGGAGCTGCACCTATAGCTCAATCGCCATATCGGTTAGCATCTTCTGAGATACAAGAATTGTCAAAACAACTGCAAGAGCTGTTAGACAAAGGATTTATCCGACCAAGTTTTTCTCCTTGGGGAGCGCCGATTTTATTTGTAAAAAGAAGGACGGATCATTTAGAATGTGTATTGATTACCAAGAATTAAATAAGCTTACCATTAAGAATCGGTACCCATTACCAAGAATTGATGATTTGTTTGATCAACTGCAAGGATCCAGTTATTACTCAAAAATCGATTTGCGATCTGGTTATCATCAGTTATTGATAGCAGAAGAAGATGTTCCAAAGACAGCCTTTAGAATGCGTTATGGTCATTATGAATTTCTAGTGATGTCGTTCGGTCTAACGAATGCGTCAGCTATGTTCATGGACCTCATGAATAGGGTCTACAAACCCTACTTGGACAACTTTATTATAGTGTTTATTGACGACATTTTAATATATTAACAGATTAAAGAAGATCATGAACACCAACTTCGACTCATTCTGAACGTTGTGAAAAGAGAAAAATTATATGCTAAATTTTCCAAGTGCGAGTTTTGGCTTCGGGAAGTTCATTTCCTCGGTCATGTAATAAACAAGAAGGGTATTCATGTGGATCCGGCAAAAATTGAAGCATTTAAGAATTGGGAAGCACCTAAGTCTCCCACAGAAGTGCGAGAATTCTTAGGATTAGCCGGTTACTATCATAGATTTATTGAAAATTTTTCAAAGATAGCCCAACCTTTGACCCTACTGACTCGTAAAGATAGAAAATACGAGTGGGGTGTTAATCATGAAAAAGCGTTTCAATCACTAAAACAAAGGTTGTGCAGCGCGCCTATACTGTCATTGCTTGATGGAACTGATGGATTTGTAGTATATTGTGATGCGTTGCGATTAGGTCCGGGGTGCGTGTTGATGCAAAAAGATAAAGTGATTGCTTACGCTTCTAGACAACTAAAAGTGTATGAAAAGAATTACACAACCCATGATCTAGAACTGGGAGAAGTGGTTTTTGCCCTAAAAATCTAGAGACATTACCTCTGTGGAACTAAATGTGTCGTGTACACCGATCACAAGAGCCTGCAACATATTTTTAATCAGAAGGATTTAAATATGAGACAAAGGCGTTGGGTCGAATTATTAAACGATTATGATTGTAATATTCAATATCACCCGGGCAAGGCCAACGTTGTTGCAGATGCACTCAGTAGAAAAGAAAGAGAAAAACCTCTGCGAGTACGAGCGTTGGAATTAACCATACATTCGAATCTTATTACTAAGATTCGCGATGCTCAACTCGAAGCATTAAAAAGTGAAAATTTAAGAAGTGAAGGCTTACGAGGAATGGCCAAGGAGTTAACATCTGATTCTGACAATTTGATGCACTTTGCAAATCGAATATGGGTTCCAAAGTACAGAGACTTACTCAAAATAATTCTAGATGAAGCCCATAAGTCAAGATACTGAATTCACCTGGGATCAGACAAAATGTATCATGACGTAAAAGAATTATATTGGTGGCCTAATATGAAAGGTGATATAGCCTCATACGTAAGCAAATGCATGACTTGCTCCAAGGTAAAAGCTGAATAGCAGAAACCCTCCGAACTCTTACAACAACCGGTGATTCCAAAATGGAAATGGGAGTGTATTGCCATGGATTTTATGATAAAATTACCTCGAACGACAAGTGGCTATGACTCAATTTGGTTAATAATTGATCGTTTGACAAAATCCGCACACTTTCTACCCATGAAGAAGACGTATAGTATGAATAAGTTGGCTGACTTATATATCAAAGAGGTGGTATCTCGCCACGGTGTACCAATCTCAATTATTTCTGACAGAGATAGGCGATTCACCTCAAGATTTTGGCAGTCCTTACATGAAGCCATGGGTACCCGATTAGATATAAGCACGGCATATCATCCTCAAACAGATGGTCAAAGTGAGAGGACCATTCAGACTTTAGAAGATTTGTTGAGAGCATGTGTGATTGATTTTGGTGGAAATTGGGACACTCACCTATCACTAGCTGAGTTCTCATATAATGATAGTTATCACACTAGCATCAAAGCTGCTCCAATTGAAACGTTATATGGAAGGAGATGTCGTTCACCTTTGTGCTGGGCAGACATTGGTGAAAGACAATTAATAGGTCCACAAATCATCCAAGAGACGACTGACAAAATCGTTCAGATTAGAAAAAGGCTTGAAGCTGCCAAAATCGTTCAGACGACTAACCATTGGAATTTCAAGTTGGTGACAGAGTATTTTTGAAAGTATCTCCCTAGAAGGGTATTGTGAGATTTGGTAAACAAGGGATACTTAATCCTTGATTCATTGGACCATTCGAAATTATTGAACGAATTGGGCAAGTTGCATACCGACTTAATCTGCCAAGTGAACTTGGAAATGTGCATAATGTATTTCACGTATCCAATCTAAAGAAGTGTTTGTCAGATGAATCACAGGTCATTCCTCCAGATGAGGTTTGCATCGATGATAAACTTCATTTTGTTGAAAAACCTATAGAAGTTTTGGATTGGAAGATTCAGAAGCTTAGAAGAAGCCAAATTAAGTTGGTCAAAGTTAGGTGGAATTCTAAAAGAGGAACTGAGTTTACATGGGAAAGTCAGGATCAAATGCAACAAAAGTATCCTCACCTGTTAAAATCCAAACCTGACTCAAATTCAACAACATAAAATTTCGGGACGAAATTTCTTAAACAAGGGGAGACTGTGATACCCGGTCAAACCAGGTCAACGTTTGTGCGAGTCTAACCTAATAATAATGTTATTCTTATTATTTATTGTGTTGACTATTTGAAATTTTAGCTAACGACGCTAGCGAACCTCGAAGCCGGTTAACCGTTTGAGAATAAAAAAAAAAATTAATAATAATAATAATAATAGTAATAATAATAGTAATAATAATAGTAGTAATAATAGTAGTAATAATAGTAGTAATAATAGTAGTAATAATAGTAATAATAATAGTAATAATAATAGTTAAATAATAGTAGTAATAAATGTTGTAATAATAGTAATAATAGTAATAATAATAATAATAATAATAATAATAATAATAATAATAATAATAATAATAATAATAATAATAATAATAATACTAATAATAATACTACTAATAATACTAATAATAATAATAATAATAATAATAATAATAATAATAATAATAATAATAATAAGTAAAAACCCATAAATTAAAATTTTTTAAAAAGCCTTCAACAAGAATAAGAATTCAAGGAATAAGGTTAGTTGTTATAGGCAATTTTACACAGCCGCTTTCCAGGGGGCTAATATGTGACCTGTAAAGGTCAGACCCTAAAACGCCACGACGCTCTCTTGGCTTATGGGATAAAACGGGTCCCAAGCAGTCGGCCGCCCACATTAACACCCTCAATGGGCACGTAACCTTCTCCCCAGACTTACCCTTGAATCTCATCCGTGTTGGGAGTTTTTTTTTTTTTTTTTTAAATTATAAAGAACATAATAGCCTGTTGAGCATGGTGATGTTTTAACACTTATGTATTTAGTCTCTTATTAAGGCGTTCATATATAAAGAAAATAAATACACAAAATAAATATTAAAGATCAGAATAAGAAATTTACCAGAATATGCAGAAGGTATGAAACTGAGAACTTTTTAAATTCTAAGTTTACAGAAAATTTTTACAAGAGAGTGGGTGTTATGAGTGCTATGGGGTGTGGTCGATGCCTCCTACAACTAACTAATGACCCTTTATATAGGGGTTGTGGCATCGCATAATTCTGCGAATATTCGCATACTGTGTATGACACGGGTAGTACTATTATTAAAGTAAAGTTACAATAATTAAAGTGGTTGCAATAATGCAACTTGACGACAAATGTTGTCCCGCGAATATCGTCTTTTTGTGAATTATTGACACATTTTTCTTCTCGTGGGGCCTATTGTGATTATCACCTTTTTGACTTTTCAGTATTAGCTGGTGCGAACTCTCTATCCAGCTCTGCCATCATTCGCTCATATGCTTCATCATCCAAGATTTCATCTTCTTGGGCATCTTGTTGAAGATCTTGATCCTGGTCTTCTTTCCCAATCTGGGATGAATCTGATACAGACATCTTTGAAGGAGATATCTCCTTTTTAAAGTTCTTGGCTATATCTTTCTTTACTTCTGCAAGATAATAGTCCATTAATTCTTCCTGGCTGATATCATCAGCTCCTTTAATCATCTTGATTTTTCTAACAATGTGTTGGAACGGGCTAAGAGCCTCCCTTTGTTGTTGATTTTCTTGCTGTTTCTTATAAGAATCAATTGTCTGTTGAATATGATCCAGTGTACCCTCGCATTTAATTTTGCCGTCTTCTTTTTCCATCATCTTTTTTCCAGAATTTAGTCATATATGCTCTTTTTAGATAGAACATATTTTCACTAGTATAACCAGTTTCTGGGATCCATTTCCATATCCATGGAATACTAAATTGGATAAAGAAATGTAGTGAGGCCATTCCCTTAATGAAATTATTATTATGCTGACCCTCAATGATAGTAGGTGATAACTCCACCCATTGAGTATATAAGGTTTTTAGTCTTCTGGATTCTCCAATGAATATATCAAGAGAGGTGCCATATGATTGCCACCATTTGTTAAACCAAATCGGAATATCCGATTCATAGACTTTTGAACAAATTTTTATTGTCACTCCCTCAAAATCCACGTGCGGAGTTTTATTGCGAGGCGTGTGAACAAACCAGGATCACAGTCACTAGTTACTCAGAACGACACTATATGCCACATTTAAAAATACACCAATCAAAGTTCAAGCTTTAAAACCATGCGGAAGCATTTTGTAAATAATACAAACCCAAAGTATATAAATGTAAATTTTGGCAAAACACGTGCCAACCCATTATTTAAATCTCATAAATAAAATTCAAATGTCATGACTTAAGATGAAGTCTTAGTATGCATGCTGGACCCGTGATGTGCTCCTAATGGCAACCTGAATTAACGACCTAAGAATAGCATACTAAAAATGTCAACACAATGGTTGGTGAGTTCAAGAGTTTGCATTTAACATAAACACTAATAATTTGCATAACATAAGAAGTGCATTGAAATAGACAGCTAGTCTATATTCACAAGTAATAACAATAGTGATTTCGCGATCGAAGCTGACTGTGTTGCATTTGTTGCCTCCCGTCACGACTTACCAGGTCTTAACAATGTTTATGTATAGGACAATAATGCACCCGTTTGACCTCGAGTCGCACAGGTGGGGCTTGTCAAACCCAGTAGTACTACCCAAGATTTCCCGCTAGTTACCATTACTAACGATCCGAAAGTGTGAGGACTTTCAAGGTATTATACACTATGTTAAAACATACACAACTTATAATAAAAAGTTAATCGTTTGCGAACAAGTATGCTACCTCCCCCATAAGAGAGTTTATAAAATAGTGGGGCATGAACTCACCTGATGTGCAAAGACAATGACAAGAGGGAACTGATGATGGATGGAAAGACAACCCTTCAAAGGTTACCTAGAACACGTAAGTACATAAGTAGTGTGCACAGAAAACTTAACAACCCTAGGTGCTCAATAAACACATTGACCCAAGGCTTTGGAAAACAAGACTCATTTAACCTAGTTGACCCGTTTGACCCGTTGGTGACATATTGATTGAAATCTCGTTTAATCAAGCGTATCAACTTATCATACATGATTATTAAACAAACTATTCACGTATATCACATCATCAACCCAAGTTCAACCTAGATCATCATACAACTTATGCGAATCTCAAACAATCAACATACTCAACACAATTATAAATATATCACAACTAATAATTCATTCATGAAGTCTAATCATGCACAACATGCCAAGTGAAGTCACTCACGACTTCACACCCTAAACCCTGCCACTCCTACTAAGTAGGGGCCTCAGATTCACACGCGTGTATGACAATCATAATCACATTAATCAACAAGATTCATTCCATTTAACAAACACAATAATGATCAATCTCCAATCCCAATCATGGTTTCCTAATCACTAACCATAATTCATCATCATGTATAATCACCAAGAACCTACATTCTTTAAATGATCAATCAAGCAACCATACAACCCAAGTAACACATTCCACCACATTAGACATCATCCATAAGCATTTTAACATGACCCTTACAACATAAACATGCTCACATCATCATACCCAATGATCTTCAAAAATAAAGTTTCCGTTTTTAGAAGGTAACACCCAAAAGCAATCTAACATCCAATTCCTTCATAGTTTCATCAATTTTATACCTAATCAAGTTCATAACATTCATTCTAACATGATAATCATCACTAATTCATCAAAATCCCCAATCATCATGCATAAAAGTTTCCACTTATAGTAAGGTATGAACAAACCCTAGATTTCATGACTTTTCTTGCACAATTCATATAAACCAACATCCAAGCAATGTATCTACATCATACAATCATCAAATCATGAATTCCAAGAACAAAAAGTTTCCTCTTAAGGCAATGTGTGAACAATGTGATCAAACCATGGAATTCTTGCATAATCAACATAACCCAACATTCATACAACCTATCTAACAACATATTATCATCAATCAATCATCAATTTCAACTTTTTCATCAACAATTTCGAGTTAGGGTTCTTCAAGAACAAAAACCATGAAAAACTAATCAAAACTAACCTTTAGATGTGCTTAGATGATGATTAACACTTGAAAACAACTTGTAATACTTGAAACCAATTCAAATTCGACTTGTATGCTTGTTCTTGGATCAAAATCGAATGGTGAAGGGGTTTGGGATGGGTTTCGGCCGCAAGGGGGGTGTGGGAGGGGAATTAGGGTTTAATTTGGTTTATATATGGTAACTTTTAATTCCATTCCAATTACAAAATAAACCCCATTGTTTATATTTTATAATAACTAATCTTTTTAACACTTTTTAAAAGGTTTTAACTACAAAATATAAACATCACTAATCAACAATAATAATCATATACATTTTCAACTAATAGCAAAGCATATGAGATCATAGTTACACGTTGACACGTTATCAAGTAAAATTCACAAACAATAACTTAAAATGCATGAACCACATAACCACAACTAATAATCAACATTATTTATTAGGTTATCATTTTTTTACCATAGATAATTGTTATTAAGTCACCAACGTTCAACGACAACTAGTGTGTGCTCACGACACGTGTATGCAAGACCTAACGGAACTAACGGAGTTTGGTAACGGAAAATCACCGGATGTCACATTATCCCCATGTTGAAAGAATTTTCGTCCCGAAAATTGCGTTACATGGTTGTGTTACATCACTGGTTTACTGTATTGGCATAAGGAAATCGAGTGAGTTGTCACATCATCCCCATGTTGAAAGAAATTTCGTCCCGAAATTTAATCAGTACCTTTCCCGGCTGTGACCTTCGTTTCGAACAGACGAGGATACTTGAGCTTCATCTGATCCTCGCGTTCCCACGTGAATTCCGGTCCACGTCTTGAGTTCCAACGAACTTTGACTATAGGTATTTTGCTTTGCTTAAGAGTTTTGACCTCACGATCCATTGCTTCAACAGGCTCCTCAACAAAGCGCAATTGCTCATCCACTTGTACTTCCTCGAGTGGTACAACCAAAGTCTCATCAGATAAGCACTTTTTCAGATTTGAGACGTGAAATACGTTGTGAACGCCACTTAATGACTCAGGCAGGTCTAACCGATATGCCACTGGGCCTATTCGTTCAAGAATCTCAAATGGTCCAACGTATCTCGGGTTAAGCTTGCCTCTTTTGCCGAATCGAATGACGCCTTTCCATGGTGATACCTTCAACAACACTTTGTCACCGACACGAAACTCCAAAGGTTTCCGTCGCTTGTCTGCATAGCTCTTTTGTTTGTCTCGCGTTGCAGCCATACGGCACCAATTCAGGGCCAGTGAGCTGACTATCACCAACTTCAGCCCAACAAACTGGTGATCTACTTTTTCGCCCATACAACGCCTCAAATGGTGCTGCCTGTATACTAGTATGGTAACTATTGTTGTACGAGAATTCGACCAACGGTAGATGAACTTCCTAATTATTTCCAAAATCAATTACGCAAGCACGTAACATATCCTCCGAAGTTTGAATAGTACGCTCGCTTTGTCCATCGGTCTGCGGATGATATGCAGTACTCATATCCAACCGCGTTCCCAAAGAGTTCTGTAACGACTGCCAGAAATGAGATGTAAAACGAGCATCACGATCAGAAATAATCAAGATCGGCACGCCATGTCTCGAAACTACCTCCTTCAGGTAAATTCTGGTCAACTTGTCCATTTTGTCAGTCTCCTTGATCGCCAAGAAGTGAGCTGACTTAGTCAGTCGATCCACGATCACCCATATTGTGTCACAACCATTAGGGGTTCCGGTAACTTAGTAATAAAGTCCATAGAGATCTGTTCCCACTTCCACAAAGGAATCTCAGGTTGTTGCAGTAACCCAGATGGCTTATGATATTCCACTTTAACCTTGGAACAAGTTAGACACTTGCTCACATACGTTGCTACGTCTGCCTTCATATTAGGCCACCAATAATGCGCTTTCAGGTCATGATACATTTTTTCAGAACCAGGGTGTATGGAATATTTAGACTTATGTGCTTCACTCATGACTAAGTCTCTCAAATCTCCACACATGGGTACCCAAAGTCTATCCATGAAATACCGGATTCCATCGGATTTGACTTCCAACTGTTTGTCCATCCCACGTAAGGATTCGGATCCAATGTTTTTCGCTTTCAAAGCTTCCGTCTGAGCTTCCTTGATTTGTTCAGGCAAGTGAGTGCTAATCGTAAGCTGCAAAGCACGCACTCGTCGGGGCTTAGCGGTCTCCTTTCTACTCAAAGCATCAGCGACTACATTCGCCTTACCTAGGTGATATTTGATAGCACTATCGTAATTGTTTAACAATTCCACCCAGCGTCGCTGCCTCATGTTTAGCTCTTTCTGCTCGAAAATATGCTGAAGACTCTTGTGATCAGTGTAAATGGTGCAATCTTCAAGGTAAAAATCACTGCACCTAACTCCAAGTCATGAGTAGTATAGTTCTTTTCATGCACCTTTAGTTGTCTCGAGGCATAGGCTATTACCTTGCCACGTTGCATCAGGACACAACCAAGTCCTTGGATAGAAGCATCACAGTAAACCACAAAATCATCACTTCCTTCTGGTAATGCTAGTATCGGCGCGCTACAGAGTTTTTGTTTCAACAACTGAAAAGCGGCTTCTTGATTCTCACCCCATTTATACGTTGTTCCTTTATGGGTCAAGGCTGTGAGAGGTTGAGCGATTTTTGAAAATCCCTCGATGAAACGTCGATAGTACCCTGCCAGTCCAAGAAATTGCCTTATCTCACTAGGCGTCTTGGGTACCGACCAGTTCTTTATAGCCTCAATCTTCGTAGGATCCACATGTATTCCCTTCTCGTTAACAATGTGACCCAAGAATTGCACCTCACGAATCCAGAAATCACACTTAGAAAACTTGGCATACAACTGTTCCTTCTTAAGCAATTCCAAGATTAGACGTAGATGCTCCTTATGCTCCTCCTTGGTCTTAGAATAGATCAATATGTCATTGATAAACACGATAACAAACTGATCAAGGTAGGGTTTGCACACACGATTCATGAGATCCATAAATACTGCTGGTGCATTAGTCAACCCAAAGGGCATGACCAAGAATTCATAATGACCATAACGAGTACGGAATGCTGTTTTAGAGATGTCTTCCTCCCGAACTCTCAGCTGATGATAACCAGACCTCAAATCAATCTTTGAGTAATACCTTGATCCCTGAAGCAGATCAAATAAGTCATCAATACGAGGCAAAAGGTATCGGTTCTTGACTGTAACCTTGTTCAACTCTCTGTAGTCGATGCACATTCGGAAAGTACCATCTTTCTTTTTAACAAAGAGAACAGGTGCTCCCACGGTGATGAGCTCGGTCGAATAAATCCTTTATCCAATAGCTCCTAAAGTTGTGTAGATAGTTCCTGCAGTTCATTTGGTGCTAACCGATAAGATGCTCTCGCAATTGGAGTTGCTCCGGGAGTCAAATCGATCTGAAACTCAACCTGACGATAAGGTGGTAGTCCAAGCAGATCCTCTGGAAACACCTCTGGAAAGTCACGAACTACCAGGATATTCTCTATCTTCTTCTCTTCTTGTTGTTTATCGGTCACAAGGGCTAATATGGCTAAGTGACCCTTGCGTAGCCACTTCTGTGCTTTCATAAAAGATATGATGCCATTCACCGCACCACTCTTCTCGCCCTTAATTGAGAGAATCTCTCCTTCCTTTAGAGGAATGCGAATGACCTTTTCATGGCATATGACTTCTACCTGCTTCTCAGACAGCCAATCCATACCCACGACCACGTCAAAACTCCCAAGTGTAATAGGCATGAGATCGATGTCAAAGGTATGGCTAGCGAGTTCTATCTTACAACCCTTAAGGATGTGCGTAACGGTGATTTGCTTACCATCAGCTAATTTTATGGTATACTTAGAGTCCAACGCAAAAGGCATATCACTTAGGAGACTACAGAATTTAGTAGAAATAAAACTCCTATCGGCTCCAGTATCAAACAGTACAGAAGCAGAATGACCATTAACAGGAAATTTACCGGTAACAGTAGTAGGATCGTTTAGAGCTTCACCTGATCCCATGACAAAGGCTCTCCCTTTTGCTCCACCATTATTATTGTCACCATTGCCCCCATTATTGTTATTACCACTATTTCCATTGCCATTACCATTTCTTTTTAATTGAGGGCAATTCTTGTAATGCCCTTCTTTTCCACATTCAAAGCAACCCTTCGGCGTTTCATGGGACTGCTGGGACTGCTGAGGCTGCTGGGGCTTCTTCATCAACTCCCCACGGCAATCCTTTGCTGCGTGTCCAGCCAGTGTGGTGATAGTTGCATCGGTTGCATTTGGGGTTTTTCCCCGCATAACCACCGGGTCCTTGAGTTGGGGCAGATGATTGGTTGAAGTTGCGGTTGTTATCAAACCTCCTTTGTTGCTGTTGTTGTTGAGGCTGTTGTTGCTGAGGTTGACTATTAGACGTCGATCCCTTGCTAGCATTACTTTCCTACTTGCGTTTATTGTCAGGCACACTTGTCATAGTGCCCCGCTTGGGTAACTTCCCTTGTTCCACTGCCTGATCAGTGAGTTTATGAGCCAACCGAATGACTTGTTGAATAGTAGGGAGATTTGCAGCGGTCACCATACTTTGAATCTCCGGCACCAACCCACGTAGGTAGAGCTCAATTCTTCGGCTTGGCGGGTCAACCATGCCAGGACAGAGTGTAGCTAGCTCATGAGACCTAGTAGTGTAAGCTTCAATGTCAGATCCTACCATCTTTAATTGCCAGAACTCGGCTTCTAGTTTCTGAACTTCATTATGAGGGCAGTATTCCTCTGTTATCATCGTTTTGAATTCATCCCACGGCAGCGCGTTTGCCATTGCCTGGCCAAGCATCTGCACTTGCGTATTCCACCACGTGAGTGCTGCACCCTCAAGTGTCCTCGTGGCGAATTTCACCTGGTCCACCGCCGGACAGTTGCATTTGGCGAAGACTGATTCAGTCTTCTCGAACCACCTCACGAGCCCTACAGCTCCCTCAGATCCACTGTAGGTATGGGGCTTGCAATCCATAAATGCCTTGTAAGTGCACCCAGGCGGTCCTGTATTCAACGTGACAGAGTATTTAGATCGAACCAAATGATTTTATCACTCAACGGAATATTCGCGTAATCGATGACTAAAGTCACCGTTTACCTCCAAACTGGGCGGGTTGAGTGTTCAATGCCGCCTGAACATGCTGATTAATCAGGGCAGCTAATTCAGCTGGGTCATGTTCACGATGCCGGCGCCACGTCCACGTCCTCTACCTCGGCCATCCATATTTCACTTTACATTTACAAACACAATAATGAGTAACATCCAACATATTAATCTCATTGAACTATGGTAAATAATAAGAAATAATGTACTGCCACAACCACAATATTTATAACCAAAATAATAACTTATCATAAATAAATTGTAAGTAACTCATAAAATATCCAATCAATGTCAAAATTTCAAGTTTTCAGTTGTGTGGGAAACAGCCCTTCCCACATAGGTTTTAAAAAAAAAAGCTATGCAGTCTAGATCATATAAATAGAAAAAGAATCAATGAAACAAATCCGATCCATCACTATCTCCGCCGTCTGGGGCTTCTTTCGGCTCTTCCTCGGGGTCTTCATCAACATCTTCTGCTGGTGCAGGATTGTCCACAATCTGTAGTGCTGCAAACTGTGCCTCCAATCCAGTCAACCTATCCTCCACACCCACATTATGAAGCTCCTGCTCATCCATACGCTCCACAAGCTGCATCACAGTACCAGTCAGGGTATGATGTCCAGTAATAGCCATCGAGAGTCGGTCCTGGAATGTCTCCACTAGTAGGCGTAGCTGGCGCACTTCATATGCTAAAGTGGAGTTCTCGTCAGTGAGTACTCTGATACGTCGACGCTCAGTGTCCAGAGTCGCAACTAAAGCTGCCACAGCCTGCTCGAGAGGAACGTCAAGTGAGGGAAGAGCAGGTGCCGTAGAGGCAGTAGCTGACCTGGTCCTGGGTCCAGTAGTAGCAGGGCCTGGGACCCGCTCCCTGTAAACCATACGGTTCACCTAGGTAGCATAGTATCTCCAATCTCAAGGAGGATCGAGATCGGGTGACACAAATGGCTGGTCCAAATCTATCTCTCTAGAAGGGTAAGGATACCGCGGCCAATCGAGTTCTCGATGAGGTACAGGAGGAGAAGGAGGGGATTCAAAACGCGCAGGTCTTTTACCCAAAACCCGTGATGATGATGCCATGCTGCAGTGCATGTGATGCATATGCCAATGAGTATACAGTAAGAGAATAAGCAAAGGGTAACTAACTAACTGTGTGCGGTTATAGACTAGTGTGTATGCAACCTAGTTCCCTATAACCAATGGCTCTGATACCAATCTGTCACACCCTCAAAATCCACGTGCGGAGTTTTACCGCGAGGCATGTGAACAAACCAGGATCACAGTCACTAGTTACTCAGAACGACACTATATGCCACATTTAAAAATAAACCAATCAAAGTTCAAGCTTTAAAACCATGCGGAAGCGTTTTGTAAATAATACAAACCCAAAGTATATAAATGTAAATTTTGGCAAAACACGCGCCAACCCATTATTTAAATCTCATAAATAAAATTCAAATGTCATGACTTAAGATGAAGTCTTAGTATGCATGCTGGACCCGTGATGTGCTCCTAATGGCAACCTAAATTAACGACCTGAGAATAGCATACTAAAAATGTCAACACAATGGTTGGTGAGTTCAAGAGTTTGCATTTAACATAAACACTAATAATTTGCATAACATAAGAAGTGCATTGAAATAGACAGCTAGTCTATATTCACAAGTAATAACAATAGTGATTTCGTGATCGAAGCTGACTGTGTTGCGTTTGTTGCCTCCCGTCACGACTTACCAGGTCGTAACGATGTTTATGTTTAGGACAATATTGCACCCGTTTGACCTCGAGTCGCACAGGTGGGGCTTGTCAAACCCAGTAGTACTACCCAAGATTTCCCGCTAGTTACCATTACTAACGATCCGAAAGTGTGAGGACTTTCAAGGTATTATACACTATGTTAAAACATACACAATTTATAATAAAAAGTAAAGCGTTTGCGAACAAGTATGCTACCTCCCCCATAAGAGAGTTTATAAAATAGTGGGGCATTAACTCACCTGATGTGCAAAGATAATGACAAGAGGGAACTGATGATGGATGGAAAGACAACCCCTCAAAGGTTACTTAGAACACGTAAGTACATAAGTAGTGTGCACAGAAAACTTAACAACCCTAGGTGCTCAATAAACACATTGACCCAAGGCTTTGGAAAACAAGACTCATTTAACCTAGTTGACCCGTTTGACCCGTTGGTGACATATTGATTGAAATCTCGTTTAATCAAGCGTATCAACTTATCATACATGATTATTAAACAAACTATTCACGTATATCACATCATCAACCCAAGTTCAACCTAGATCATCATACAACTTATGCGAATCTCAAACAATCAACATACTCAACACAATTATAAATATATCACAACTAATAATTCATTCATGAAGTCTAATCATGCACAACATGCCATGTGAAGTCACTCACGACTTCACACCCTAAACCCTGCCAATCCTACTAAGTACGGGCCTCAGATTCGCACGCGTGTATGACAATCATAATCACATTAATCAACAAGATTCATTCCATTTAACAAACACAATAATGATCAATCTCCAATCCCAATCATGGTTTCCTAATCACTAACCATAATTCATCATCATGTATAATCACCAAAAACCTACATTCTTTAAATGATCAATCAAGCAACCATACAACCCAAGTAACACATTCCACCACATTAGACATCATCCATAAGCATTTTAACATGACCCTTACAACATAAACATGCTCACATCATCATACCCAATGATCTTCAAAAATAAAGTTTCCGTTTTTAGAAGGTAACACCCAAAAGCAATCTAACATCCAATTCCTTCATAGTTTCATCAATTTTATACCTAATCAAGTTCATAACATTCATTCTAACATGATAATCATCACTAATTCATCAAAATCCCCAATCATCATGCATAAAAGTTTCCACTTATAGTAAGGTATGAACAAACCCTAGATTTCATGACTTTTCTTGCACAATTCATATAAACCAACATCCAAGCAATGTATCTACATCATACAATCATCAAATCATGAATTCCAAGAACAAAAAGTTTCCTCTTAAGGCAATGTGTGAACAATGTGATCAAACCATGGAATTCTTGCATAATCAACATAACCCAACATTCATACAACCTATCTAACAACATATTATCATCAATCAATCATCAATTTCAACTTTTTCATCAAAAATTTCGAGTTAGGGTTCTTCAAGAACAAAAACCATGAAAAACTAATCAAAACTAACCTTTAGATGTGCTTAGATGATGATTAACACTTGAAAACAACTTGTAATACTTGAAACCAATTCAAATTCGACTTGTATGCTTGTTCTTGGATCAAAATCGAATGGTGAAGGGGTTTGGGATGGGTTTCGGCCGCAAGGGGGGTGTGGGAGGGGAATTAGGGTTTAATTTGGTTTATATATGGTAACTTTTAATTCCATTCCAATTACAAAATAAACCCCATTCTTTATATTTTATAATAACTAATCTTTTTAACACTTTTTAAAAGGTTTTAACTACAAAATATAAACATCACTAATCAACAATAATAATCATATACATTTTCAACTAATAGCAAAGCATATGAGATCATAGTTACACGTTGACACGTTATCAAGTAAAATTCACAAACAATAACTTAAAATGCATGAACCACATAACCACAACTAATAATCAACATTATTTATTAGGTTATCATTTTTTTACCATAGATAATTGTTATTAAGTCACCAACGTTCAACGACAACTAGTGTGTGCTCACGACACGTGTATGCAAGACCTAACGGAACTAACGGAGTTTGGTAACGGAAAATTAATGTCACATTTATGAACCAAGAATGTTTATAATTCTGGTTCTCAAATAAAAATGTTTTATGAAAAGCATTAATATAATCCCAATAGTTATATCTTAGGGGGATTTTAGTTTCAGGATGAAAAACTTCTCTTTCTTTTAGTGGAGATATTCCCCAGCTTTCAACAGATATAATCTGTTTAATTATAATTTTGCTAAAACATATAAGCTTATTGCTCCCACTATAAATGGGTAATTTCACAGGATTCTGCTTTGAGGATTTCCTCATAGTATGTCTTGGACTTATAAGTCTCAGTGGGATAGTATCCTTGATCAAAATATCTTTTGATGATGAACCAAGGTTGGTCATCCCATTTTTTATCTTTTTGGTCTAGAAGAAGTATAACATCATTCTTTGATTTATTAATCCATCCTTCATCTTCACTATCATTGACAGTGATTTGGGCATATGATGCCTTTTCTTCAGGGTTATTTCCCTGTTGTAAGGCTTATAGGCCAGAAATTCTTTATAAAGTTTCTCATCAGACTTATTAGTCGATGATGAAGATGATGTATATGATGCATTGTCTAAAGCTATAAGCTTTTTATTCCCCATTTGATGGAGAATTCTTCCAGCTCCCCTTCCTCTATTAGAGGAGGTTCTTCCTCGTCCTCTGCTTTTATCCCAAGGGATCATGGCTGAAAACAATTAAGCACAAGAAATTATTATTTCTTTGTGTTTTAGATCCTCCAATTGAGAATCCAAGGACCATATTCGATATTTAATTTGATTAAAAAATTGTTTCTTTGCCTTTTGTGATAAATTAGGCATGTTTTCAATTTGATAACTACGAAGATTAAGTACATAATATTGTCTTAAAATTTCATCTCGTTTTTCCATTAGACTAGATTTTATATTTTTCCAAATTCCTTTTTGATGACTCATTAATTTAAATATTCTCTGGTTAGAAAATCAGGAAGACTATTATCACTCCCTTTTTTGTATATAATTTCAAAATCAAATGGAGCTAGATGAGCTTGCCATCTGGCAAACATCTGCTTAGAAACATCATGTTTAAAATCTTTGCTAAACATATATTTAGCAGCTTGACAATCACTTTTTATAATAAAATTTTGATTATATAAATCATCTTGAAATTTTAAAACACATTTTACTATTGCTAGAATTTCTTTAGCAATAGTGGCATAGTTCTTTTGACTATTATTCTATTTCCCTGAATGGAATCTAACAAGATATTCTTGTTTATTATTTAGAGAAATTTGTTTGAGAATACCTCTATATCCTATTTCTGAGGCATCTGTTTCGACAATTTTTCCCAATTTGGGTTTGCTATCATCAAACAAGGAAGGTTATTTACCTTTTGTTTGATTTTCTATACAGCCTTAGTATGGTCTTTTGACCATGGCTTTGGGTTTTTTTTTAGTCTATCATATAATAGACTAGTGTCTTTAGCTAAGTTTTTATAATAAGGAAGAATATAATTTAAACTTCCAAGAAATCTTTGTACCGGAAATTAAGATGCAAACTCAATACTTCTATTTATTGGAATAATATTTCCTTGGTCTATATTATGACCCAAAAATCTTATTTTTGTTTGTAAAAGCATCATTTTTGGTCTAGATATTACTAAACCATTTTTCAAAATTATGTTTTTGAAAATTTCTAAATGTTTGAAATGAGTTTCAATATCATTTGAAAATACAAGGATGTCATCGATATAAACAATAATAAATTCACTATAAGGAATAAAAATATCATTCATAATATTTTGAAATTCGGATGGGGCATTCTTTAATCCGAATGGCATTACATTCCATTCATAATGCCCAATAGGTACAATGAAAGCAGTTTTGTACCTATCTTCATTAATTTGTATTTGCCAATAACCTGATTTTAAATCAAATTTTGAAAATATATTGGCTTTATATAATTTATTTAATAAATCTCTTTTATTAGGTCTAGGATACCTAATCCATTTTAACACCTTATTAAGAGGTTTATAGTTTATCATCAATCTCGGTGCTCTTCTTTCTTGCTCTGAGTGTTTATTAACATAGAAAGCTGTACAAGACCATGGAGACTTTGAGCTTCTTATTAAGTTCTTGTCAAGAAGAGATTTTATCTCTTTTTTGCATAATTCCATATATTCGGAATTCATTTGACACGGACGTGCCTTAGTCGGAATTTGACTTTCTTTAAAACCTTCCTCGTATGGAAGAGTAACAATATGTTTCTTTCTATCCCAGAAAGCATTGGGATGATCATTACATATTTGTAAACTAAATTGGTGTTCAATTAATTTAATTTTTTCTTGTAACTTTGGTTTTTCCAAATTTTCTTGTATAGATAAAGAAAATATTTCTTTTCGCAAAAATTCTATTTGATTTATTTTTGCTTTTAACAAATCTTGTTTATATTATTTAATGATCTTGTAATAGGATTAGTAATAAACTTGAAAGTAATTTCTTTCCCTTGATAGACTCCAGTTATTCCAGTTCTATCTACTTGTACCAAGTATTACTTGATTTGATAAGTCTTTTACCAATACAAAGCTTGTATTGATACATGTATTATCTTTGCAAATATATGCTTTTGGTATTTTATAATTTACCTCTAATTTTCCTTTCCCAGCATGGCTGAGACCATGATTAGTCTTATGGTAATATTTAATTGATACTAATCCTTCCTGAATGCAATTTAAATCTGCACCACTATCAAATAGTGTGATTACTTCAAAAAAGTCTTCTCCAATTAGGAGTTTTATCCTACCATACCATTTTTGTGAGTTAGAAGACTCTGCTTCTTCTTGATTTTTCATATATGAAGAAATTATTTTTTCTTTTGTATTAGGATCATTTACTAATTTTAGTAAATCTATAATTTCACTTGTTAAAACATTTATTTCCATATTTTGGAATTGTCAAATTATTTGATAAAGATTATCTTCTTCTATTTCAGAAGAACAACAATTCTTAGCACATTTATTATGTTCTTCAGAAGAATAAGAAGATTCTTCTTCTAAGATATTTAAAACTTCATTTGAAGATTGTGGTGAATCTAATTCAGATTCTGAATCTAGTAATATTTCTAAGATTTTATTTCTTAAATCTTCATCTTCTAGCTTATTAAGCTTTTTTCTTATCCAACACGTTTTTGCCTGATGACCAAATTTCCCGCATTTTTTGCATATTAACTTGGGTTTATTTTCAGAATTATCAGACCATCTACCAGTAAAGTGTTCTATAATATTAACAATTAAAGTATATACTGAATTATTTTCAGTATTATTCTCTTCTTCCTTTATACTATTAAGTACTTTTTCCCTATCTTTTTGGGACAAATAGTTATCCCACCAGCCTTTTAGTTGGCCAGTAAACCCTGATAAAATCATATTAGTTATGGTTTTTGTCGAATTCCTATTATTCTGACATATTGTTGCATACATTAGCATCCTATGGACAATCTTATAAATCTGACTCTCTGTTTGACCATCTATGTTCCATTCATAGATCATCTTACCACTATAAGAGTTATTAACTATATATTCTTGTTCTTCTATTAGAACATCTAGTGGCGTTGGCCTAGGATAATAGTACATCCTTTGGGTTGGCTTATCAGCAAACTTTGACAATTTTAATATTTCTTCGTTTATTTTTTGTTTATAATTTTCTTCATATATATCTTTTTCAAAATCACTTAATGTATTGATTTTTAGATTTTTTAAAACATTAATTGATTCATTTAATGTATGAATTAAATTTTCTTCTGATTTTGTTTTAAAATCTACTACTCTCGGAGGTAATTTTATACTCGGAGTAGCGACTAATTCTTTTTTATTATTTATTATGATATTTTGTTTTTCTTTAAAATGGGATAATATTTTATCCATTTTCTTTGAAATATCTTGTAATTGTTCTCCTAATATAATTAGGTATAGATTTGAATAATCTTGTTGTTTTATTAAATCATTTATATGATTGATTGTTACTGATAAGGTGTCTCCTTCCAGTCATTTTTGAAAAGCTTGATAATATCTTTCCTCTCCCTGTTTTTCAATTTTGAAACCATTTGAAGGAGGGAAAACCTTTGATACAATATTACAATTAATATTGAATTGTCTTTCAATTACTGAAATCATACTTTCAGTGTATTTTTCAATAAACCATGGGACAAAAGGTATAACCTTATTTTTTTCAGATAAATCTTTATAAAATTCTGTTTGAAAAAATTCTGTATCTGTTCCTTTAAAATATTTAAAGAACCAATCTCTAAATAATTACCATTTAGGTAAATAAAATTCTTTTGAGATCTCTAGTCTTACCGGAGATCCTTTAGAAAAATCTAATTTTTCTTTATATTCCATATTATTTGAAATTTATTTCTGATTCGGTTAGTTCCGAATCTATTTGTTTGAATCCTCTCACGATATTATCTGAGTTTATTCTTAATTCTTCTACTTTTCTTTCAGGAAAACCTTCCCTAATTTTTTATGTAGAAGCCCTAGAAGGACTCTTTACCATATAATCTATTGGAGATATACGATAATATGAAGAATTTGACCTTATTAAGGATGGTTCATATCTTTGTTTGATATTTTCAAACTGTATTTGTACCAAACCTTCTGTGGTTTGAGATATATTTATCGGATTATTATCTATGTATTGTTTTGTTGGGGTAGCTTTTTCTATGACCCAATTTTTTGAAAAGTTAATTTCTTCCCACTTAATGTTTCTTCTAGTTGTAACCTCAGATTTACCGAAGCTTGTTTCTATGATTATAGTTTCATTTAATAGTTTATCTACCATTCTACAATTTAGATTTAAAGTAAACTGAGGCTTATAATAAATCCTATAACAAACACATATTACCTCAAATCCTGGGGCATAATTCTAACCATTTGTTATAACATTTAATATTAAAGCATCTGTTATATTAACATCAGACAAAGATAATTGTAAATTAGGATAAACATTAAAATATACTGGCCCATGTGCCAGACTTGATTGGATTATTCCCATTAGGGATTGTTTCCAATTTAAGTTTCTAGCATCTTTAAGAGTTGCTACAAAACTTTCTGGTAAACCTTCAAGTGTTAAAGGTTTAAAGGCAATTTGCACTAATCCAATGTGGATAAATTTATAATCTTTTTTATATTTGTTTAAATCTTTATTTGATAGTAATTTTACTACCATTTCATCTTTATTTAAAGAAAATGTTTCTTCAGTTGTTTTAACAACTTGTTTGAGACCTATTTTCTCAAAAGTACCTAACTTGTAGATTAATTTATAATAAGTCTTTGGAATTGTCCATTTATTTGATAATTCTAAATTATGAGGGATATCATATTCCTCTTCAATACTGTTTTTAATAGTATCTTCTGATTTTAATATATTTATTTGAATATATTTTTGTTAAGTGTTAAAACATACACACATGGCTCAACTGATTATTATGGCTATTTTATTTCCATGGCTCTGATACCAAAAGACCGCATGATCTTTTGGGAAAAGAGTAAAAACCCGTAAATTAAAATTTTTTAAAAAGCCTTCAACAAGAATAAGGATTCAAGGAATAAGGTTGGTTGTTATAGGCAATTTTACACAGCCGCTTTCTAGGGGGCTAATATGTGGCCAGTAAAGGTCAGACCCTAAAACGCCACGACGCTCTTTTGGCTTATGGGCTAAAATGGGTCCCCAAGCGGTCGGCCGCCCACATTAACACCCTGAATGGGCACGTAACCTTCTCCCCAGACTTACCCTTGAATCTCATCCCTGGGACTTTTTTTTTTATGAAACTGATTGTTATGGCTATTTTATTTCCATGGCTCTGATACCAAAAGACCGCAGGAACTTTTGGGAAAAGAGTAAAAACCCGTAAATTAAAATTTTTTAAAAAGCCTTCAACAAGAATAAGGATTCAAGGAATAAAGTTGGTTGTTATAGGTAATTTTATATAGCCGCTTTCCAGGGGGCTAATATGTGGCCAGTCAGACCCTAAAACGCCACGACGCTCTCTTGGCTTATGAGCTAAAACGGGGTCCCCAAGCGGTCGGCCGCCCACATTAACACCCTGTATAGGCACGTAACCTTCTCCCCAGACTTACCCTTAAATCTCATCCGTGCTGGGACTTTTTTTTATTATTATTATAAAGAACATAATAGCGTGTTGAGCATGGTGATGTTTTAAAACTTATGTGTTTAGCCTCTTATTGAGGCGTTCATATATAAAGAAAATAAATACACAAAATAAATATAAAAGATCATAATAAGAAATTTACCAGAATATGCAGGAGGTATGAAACTGAGAACTTTTTAACTTCTAAGTTTACAGAAAATTTTTACAAGAGAGTGGGTGTTATGAGTGCTATGGGGTGTGGTCGACGCCTCCTACAACTAACTAATGACCCTTTATATAGGGGTTGTGGCATCGCATAATTCTACGAATATTCGCATACCGCGTATGACACGGGTAGTACAATTATTAAAGTAAAGTTACAATAATTAAAGTGGTTGCAATAATGCAACTTGATGACAAATGTTGTCCGGCGAATATCGTCTTTTTGTGAATTATTGACACATTTTTCTTCTCGTGGGGCCTATTGTGATTATCACCTTTTTGACTTTTCAGTATTAGCTGGTGCGAACTCTCTATCCAGTTCTGCCATTATTCGCTCATATGCTTCATCATCCAAGATTTCATCTTCTTGGGCATCTTGTAGAAGATCTTGATCCTGGTCTTCTTCCCCAATCTGGGACGAATCTGATACAGACATCTTTGAAGGAGATATCTCCTTTTTAAAGTTCTTGGCTATATCTTTCTTTACTTCTGCAATATAATAGTCCATTAATTCTTCCTGGCTGATATCATCAGCTCCTTTAATCATCTTGATTTTTCTAACAATGTGTTGGAACGGGCTAGGAGCCTCCCTTTGTTGTTGATTTTCTTGCTGTTTCTTATAAGAATCAATTGTCTGCCGGATATGATCCAGTGTATCCTGGCATTTAATTTTGCCGTCTTCCTTTTCCATCATCTTTTTTCAGAATTTAGTCATATATGCTCTTTTTAGACAGAACATATTTTCACTGAACCAGTTTCTGGGATCCATTTCCATATCCATGGAATACTGAATTGAATAAAGAAATGCAGTGAGGCCATTCCCTCAATGAAATTATTATTATGTTGAGCCTCAATGATAGTAAGAGATAACTCCACCCATTGAGTATATAAGGTTTTTAGTCATCTGGATTCTCCGATGAATATATCAGGAGAGGTGCCATATGATTGCCACCATTTGTAAAACCAAATCGGAATATCCGATTCATAGACTTTTGAACAAATTTTTATGAACCAAGTATGTTTATAATTCTGGTTCTCAAATAAAAATGTTTTATGAAAAGCATTAATATAATCCCAATAGTTATATCTTAGGGGGATTTTAGTTTCAGGATGAAAAACTTCTCTTTCCTTTAGTGGAGATATTCCCCAGCTTTCAACAGATATAATCTGTTTAATTATAATTTTGCTAAAACTTATAAGCTTATTGCTCCCACTATAATAGGTAATTTCGTAGGATTCTGCTTTGAGGATTTCCTCATAGTATGTCTTGGACTTATAAGTCTCAGTGGGATAGTATCCCTGATCAAAACATCTTTTGATGATGAACCAAGGTTGGTCATCCCATTTTTTATCTTTTTGGTCTAGAAGGAGTATAACATCCTTCTTTAGATTATTAATCCATCCTTCATCTTCACTATCATTGACAGTGATTTGGGCATATGATGCCTTTTCTTCAGGGTTATTTCCCTGTTGTAAGGCTTTATAAGCCATAAATTCTTTATAAAGTTTCTCATCAGACTTATTAGTCGATGATGAAGACGATGCATATGATGTATTGTCTAAAGCTATAAGCTTTTTATTCCCCATTTGATGGAGAATTCTTCCAGCTCCCCTTCCTTTATTAGAGGAGGTTCTTCCTCGTCCTCTTCTTTTATCCCAAGGGATCATGGCTGAAAACAATTAAGCACAAGAAATTATTATTTCTTTGTGTTTTAGATCCTCCAATTGAGAATCCAAGGACCATATTCGATATTTAATTTGCTTAAAAAATTGTTTCTTTGCCTTTTGTGATAAATTAGACATGTTTTCAATTTGATAACTACAAAGATTAAGTACATAATATTGTCTTAAAATTTCATTTCGTCTTTCCATTAGACTAGATTTTATATTTTTTCAAATTTCTTTTTGATGACTCATTAATTTAAATATTCTCTGGTTAGAAAATCAGGAAGACTATTATCACTCCCTTTTTTGTATATAATTTCAAAATCAAATGGAGTTAGATGAGCTTGCCATCTGGCAAACATCTGCTTAGAAACATCATGTTTAAAATCTTTACTAAACATATATTTAGCAGCTTGACAATCAGTTTTTATAATAAACTTTTGATTATATAAATCATCTTAAAATTTTAAAACACATTTTACTATTGCCAGAATTTCTTTAGCAATAGTGGCATAGTTCTTTTGACTATTATTCCATTTCCTTGAATGGAATCTAACAAGATATTCTTGTTTATTATTTAGAGAAATTTGTTTGAGAATACCTCCATATCCTATTTCTGAGGCATCTGTTTCGACAATTTTTTTCCAATTTGGGTTTGCTATCATCAAACAAGGAAGGTTATTTACCTTTTGTTTGATTTTCTAGACAGCCTTAGTATGGTCTTTTGACCATGGCTTTGGGTTTTTCTTTAGTCTATCATATAATAGACTAGTATCTTTAGCTAAGTTTTTATAATAAGGAAGAATATAATTTAAACTTCCAAGAAATCTTTGTAATTGAGTTTTATCAATAATTTCATCCGGAAATTTGGATGCAAACTCCATACTTCTATTTATTGGAATAATATTTCCTTGGTCTATATTATAACCCAAAAATCTTATTTTTGTTTGGAAAAGCATCATTTTTGGTCTAGATATTACAAAACCATTTTTCAAAATTATATTTTTGAAAATTTCTAAATGTTTGAAATGAGTTTTAATATCCTTTGAAAATACAAGGATATCATCGATATAAACGATAATAAATTCACTATAAGGAATAACAATATCATTCATAATATTTTGAAATTCGGATGGGGCATTCTTTAATCTGAATGGCATTACATTCCATTCATAATGCCCAATAGGTATGGTGAAAGCAGTTTTGTACCTATCTTGTTCATTAATTTGTATTTGCCAATAACCTGATTTTAAATCAAAATTTGAAAATATATTGGCTTTATATAATTTATTCAATAAATCTCTTTTATTAGGTATAGGATACCTAATCCATTTTAACACCTTATTAAGACGTTTATAGTTTTTCACCAATCTCGGTGCTCCTCTTTCTTGCTCTGAGTGTTTATTAACATAGAAAGCTGTACAAGACCATGGAGACTTTGAGATTCTTATTAAGTTCTTGTTAAGAAGAGATTTTATCTCTTTTTTGCATAATTCCATATATTCGGAATTCATTTGACACGGACGTGCCTTAGTCGGAATTTGACTTTCTTTAAAACGTTCGTCATATGGAAGAGTAACAATATGTTTCTTTCTATCCCAAAAAAGCATTGGGATGATCATTATATATTTGTAAACTAAATTGGTATTCAATTAATTTAATTTTTTCTTGTAACTTTGGTTTTCCAAATTTTCTTGTATAGATAAAGAAAATATTTCTTTTCGCAAAAATTCTATTTGATTTATTTTTGCTTTTAACAAATCTTATTTTATATTATTTAATGATCTTGTAATAGGATTAGTAATAAACTGGAAAGTAATTTCTTTCCCTTGATAGACTCCAGTTATTCCTGTTCTATCTACTTTTATTAATGGGCAAATTTTATCAAAAAATGGTGTACCAAGTATTACTTGATTCGATAAGTCTTTTACCAATACAAAGCTTGTATTGATACATGTATTATCTTTGCAAATATATACTTTTGGTATTTTATAATTTACCTCTAATTTTCCTTTCCCAGCATGGCTGAGACCATGATTAGTCTTATGGTAATATTTAATTAGGACTAATCCTTCCTGAATACAATTTAAATCTCCACCACTATCAAATAGTGCGATTACTTCAAAAAAGTCTTCTCCTATTAGGAGTTTTATCCTACCATACCATTTTTGGGATGTGACTATTTCCATGATACTTTGTAAAAATGAATCCTGTTCTTCTTTATGAGGAAGAACTACGGATGTTTTTTCTAGACCTATTATTCTTTTTTCTAGATCTATATTACCTTTTTTATTTTATTTCTAATTTTAAATTATCAATTTCATTTTTTAATTCCTTTATATCAAAAGGGGTTTTGTAGGTATTTCTTTTATTTAACTGATTTTTTAATTCAGCTAAGGTGAATGGTTTTTAATCATTTTGTGAGTTAGAAGACTCTACTTCTTCTTGATTTTTCATATATGAAGAAATTATTTTTTCTTTTGTATTAGGATCATTTACTAATTTTAGTAAATCTATAATTTCACTTGTTAAAACATTTATTTCCATATTTTTGAATTGTGAAATTATTTGATAAAGATTATCTTCTCCTATTTAAGAAGAACAACAATTCTTAGCACATTTATTATCTTTTTAAGAAGAATAAGAAGATTCTTCTTCTAAGATATTTAAATCTTCATTTGAAGATTATGGTGAATCTAATTCTGATTCTGAATTTAGTAATATTTCTAAGATTTTATTTCTTAAATCTTCATCTTCTAGCTTATTAAGCTTTTTTTTTACCCAACAGGTTTTTGCCTGATGACCAAATTTCCCGTATTTTTTGCATATTAACTTGGGTTTATTTTGGAATTTATTATTCTTTTCTTCATTTGAATATCTTCTTTTCTTTTCTATTCTTCTTCTTTTCTTTTTCAGATCCTTATATGGATTTGATTTTATAATTTTCTTGGATTTAGAAGATACTATTTTCTTATCTTCCATTCCGAATTGATCACAAAATTGACCTAACTGTCTCTTTTCATTTAAAGAGTGTTTCTTTATTTGTTGATTTAATTTAATTTCATTACACAGGTTTAATCCTTCATGTATACAGGTTCCTATTAATTTCCCGTAAATATAATTATCATAATTTATGGTATTTTCTCCTTTTCGTAAGTTATTTCTTACTCTCTCAGCAAATAAATGTGGAAGACCGTCTATAAACTTTGACTTCCAATGTGAGCTATTAGACTCCGGGAGTTCCATTACTCTACTTAGAAATGTATCCTTATACCATCTAAAAGATGTAAGGGTTCTACACTTAAGATTCTTTAGAAGGGTTCTGATATTTTCAGAATTATCAGACCATCTGCCTGTAAAGTGTTCTATAATATTAACAATTAAAGTATATACTGAATTATTTTTAGTATTATTCTCTTCTTCCTTTATGCTATTAAGTATTTTTTCCCTATCTTCTTAGGACAAATAGTTATCCCACCAGCCTTTTAATTGGCCTGTAAACCCTGATATAATCATATTAGTTATTGTTTTTGTCGAATTCCTATTATTCTGACATATTGTTGCATACATTAGCATCCTATGGACAGTCTTATAAATCTGACTCTCTGTTTGACCATCTATGTTCCATTTATAGATCATCTTACCACTATAAGAGTTATTAACTATATATTCTTGTTCTTCTATTAGAACATCGTGTGGCGTTGGCCTAGGATAATAGTACATTCTTTGAGTTGGCTTATCAGCAAACTTTGACAATTTTAATATTTCTTCGTTTATTTTTTGTTTATAATTTTTTTCATTTATATCTTTCTCAAAATCACTTATGTATTGATTTTTAGATTTTTTAAAACATTAATTGATTCATTTAATGTATGAATTAAATTTTCTTCTGATTTTGTTTTAAAATCTACTACTCTCGGAGGTAATTGTACTCTCGGAGGAGCGAGTAATTCTTTTTTTATCATTTATTATGATATTTTGTTTGTCTTTAAAATGGGATAATATTTTATCCATTTTCTTTGAAATATCTTGTAATTGTTCTCCTAATATAATTAGGTATAGATTTGAATAATTTTGTTGTTTTATTAAATCATTTATATGATTGATTGTTACTGATAAGGTGTCTCCTTCCAGTAATTTTTGAAAAGATTGATAATATCTTTCCTCTCCGTGTTTTTCAATTTTGAAACCATTTGAAGGAGGGAATACAATATTACCATTAATATTGAATTGTCTTTCAATTACTCAAATCATACTTTCAGTGTATTTTTCAATAAACCATGGGACAAAAGGTATAACCTTATTTTTTTCAGATAAATCTTTATAAAATTCTGTTTGAAAAAATTCTGTATCTGTTCCTTTAAAATTTTTGAAGAACCAATCTCTAAATAATTTCCATTTAGGTAAATAAAATTCTTTTGAGATCTCTAGTCTTACGGGAGATCCTTTAGAAAAATCTAATTTTTCTTTATATTCCATATTATATGAAATTTATTTCTGATTCGGTTAGTTCCGAATCTATTTGTTTGAATCCTCTCATGATATTATCTGAGTTCATTCTTAATTCTTCTGCTTTTCTTTCAGGAAAATCTTCCCTAATTTTTGATGTAAAAGCCCTAGAAGGACTCTTTACCATATAATCTACTGGAGATATATGATAATATAAAGAATTTGACCTTATTAAGGATGGTTCATATCTTTGTTTGATATTTTCAAACTGTATTTGTACCAAACCTTCTGTGGTTTGAGATATATTTATCGGATTATTATCTATGTATTGTTTTGTTGGGGTAGCTTTTTCTGTGACCTAATTTTCTGGAAAGTTAATTTCTTCCCACTTAATTTTTCTTCTAGTTGTAACTTTAGATTTATCAAAGTTTGTTTCTATGATTATAGTTTCATTTAATGGTTTATCTACCACTCTATAATTTGGATTTAGAGTAAACAGAGGCTTATAATAAATCCTATAACAAACACATATTAACTCAGATCCTGGGACATAATTATAACCATTTGTTTTAACATTTAATGTTAAAGCATCTGTTATAATAACATCAGACAAAGATAATTGTAAATTAGGATAAACATTAAAATATACTAGCCCATGTGCCGGACTTGATTGGATTATTCCTATTAGGGATTGTTTCCAATTTAAGTTTCTAGCATCTCTAAGAGCTGCTACAAAACTTTCTGGTAAACCTTCAAGTGTTAAAGGTTTAAAGGCAATTTGCACTAATCCAATGTGGATAAATTTATAATCTTTTTTATATTTGTTTAAATCTTTATTTGATAGTAATTTTACTACCATTTCATCATTATTTAAAGAAAATGTTTCTTTAGTTGTTTTAACAACTTGTTTGAGACCTATTTTCTCAAAAGTACCTAATTTGTAGATTAATTTATAATCAATCTTTGGTTAATCAATCCAAGTGGTTTTGATCCAAGAACAAGTGCACAAGTCAAATTCCAAGTGGTTTCAAGTATTACAAGTTGTTTGCAAGTGTTAATCATCATCTAAGCACACCTAAAGGTTAGTTTTGATTAGTTTTTCATGATTTTTGATTGTTGAAGAACCCTAATTCGAAATTGATGATGAAAAAGTGAAATTGATGATTGTTAGATGTTAATTTGATGTTGGTTAGATTGTATGAATGTTAGATTATGTTGATTATGCAAGAATTCCATGGTTTGATCACATTGTTCACACATTGCCTTAAGAGGAAACTTTTTGTTCTTGGAATTCATGATTTGATGATTGTATGATGTTAGATACATTGCTTGGATGTTGGTTTACATGAATTGTGCAAGAAAAGTCATGAAATCTAGTGTTTGTTCATACCTTACTATAAGTGGAAACTTTTATGCATGATGATTGGGAATTTTGATGAATTAGTGATGATTATCATGTTAGAATGAATGTTATGAACTTAATTAGGCATAAAATTGATGAAACTATGAAGGAATTGGATGTTAGATTGCTTTTGGGTGTTACCTTCTAAAAAGGGAAACTTTATTTTTGAAGATCATTGGATATGATGATGTGAGCATGTTTATGGTGTTAGGAGCATGTTAGAATGCTTATGGATGATGTCTAATGTGTTGGAATGTGTTACTTGGGTTGTATGGATACTTGATTGATCATTTAAGGAATGTAGGTTCTTGGTGATTATACATGATGGTGAATTATGGTTAGTGATTGGGAAATCATGTTTGGGATTGGAATGGATCATTATTGTGTTTGTTAGTTGGAATGAATCTTGTTGATTTATGTGATTATGATTGTCATACACGCGTACGAATCTGAGGCCCCTACTTAGTAGGATTGGCAGGGTTTAGGATGTGAAGTCGTGAGTGGCTTCACATGGCATGTTGTGCATGATTAGACTTCATGAATGAATTATTAGTTGTGACATATTTATAATTGTGTTGAGCATGTTGATTGTTTGAGATTCGCATGGGTTGTATGATGATCTAGGTTGAACTTGGGTGATGATGTGATATACGTGAATAGTTTGTTTGATAACCATGTATGATAAATTGATACGCTTGATTAAATGATATCTCAATTAATATGTCACCAACGTGTCAAACGGGTCAACTAGGTTAGATGAGTCTTGTTTTCCAAAGCCTTAGGTCAATGTGTTTATTGAGCATCTAGGGTTGTTAAGTTTTCTGTGCACACGTACTTATGTACTTGCGTGTTCTAGGTAACCTTTGAAGGGTTGTCTTTCCATCCATCATCAGTTCTCTCTTGTTATTATCTTTGCACATCAGGTGAGTTCATGCCCCACTATTTTATAAACTCTCTTCTAGGGGAGGTAGCATAGTTGTTCGCAAACGCTTTACTTTTTATTATAAGTTGTGTATGTTTTAACATAGTGCATAATACCTTGAAAGTCCTCACACTTTCGGATCGTTAATAATGGTAACTAGCGGGAAATCTTGGGTAGTACTACTGGGTTTGACAAGCTCCACCTGTACGACTCGAGGTCAAACGGGTGCAATATTGTCCTAAACACAAACATCGTCATGATCTGGTAAGTTGTGACGGGAGGCAACAAACGCAACGCAGTCAGCTTCGATCGCGAAATTACTATTGTTATACTTGTGAATATAGACTAGCTATCTATTTCAATGCACTTCTTATGTATACAAATTATTACTGTTTATGATTAAAAGCAAACTCTTGAACTCACCAACCATTGTGTTGACCTTTTTAGTATGCTATTCTCAGGTCGTTAACTCAGGTTGCCATTAGGAGCACATCACGGGTCCAGTATGCATTCTAAGACTTCATCTTAAGTCATGACATTCGAATTTTATTTATGAGATTTAAATAACGGGTTGGCGCGTGTTTTGCCAAATTTTTACATTTATATACTTTGGGTCTGTCTTATTTACAAAACGCTTCCGCATGGTTTTAAAGTTTTAACTTTGATTGGTTTTATTTTTAAATGTGGCATATAGTGTCGTTCTGAGTAACTAGTGACTGTGATCCTGGTTTGTTCACACGCCTCGCGGTAAAACTCCGCACGTGGATTTTGAGGGTGTGACACTTTCTGGGATAGAAAAAAACATATTGTTACTCTTCCATATGAGGAAGGTTTTAAAGAAAGTCAAATTCCGACTAAGGCGCGTCCGTGTCAAATGAATTCCGAATATATGGAATTATGCAAAAAAGAGATAAAATCTCTTCTTGACAAGAATTTAATAAGAAGCTCAAAATCTCCATGGTCTTGTACAGCTTTCTATGTTAATAAACACTCAGAGCAAGAAAGAGGAGCACCGAGATTGGTGATAAACTATAAACCTCTTAATAAGGTGTTAAAATGGATTAGGTATCCTATACCTAATAAAAGAGATTTATTGAATAAATTATATAAAGCCAATATATTTTCAAAATTTGATTTAAAATCAGGTTATTGGCAAATACAAATTAATGAACAAGATAGGTACAAAACTGCTTTCACTATACCTATTGGGCATTATGAATGGAATATAATGCCATTCGGATTAAAAAACGCCCCATCTGAATTTCAAAATATTATGAATGATATTTTTATTCCTTATAGTGAATTTATTATAGTTTATATCGATGATATCCTTGTATTTTCAAAGGATATTGAAACTCATTTCAAACATTTAGAAATTTTCAAAAACATAATTTTGAAAAATGGTTTAGTAATATCTAGAACAAAAATGATGCTTTTCCAAACAAAAATAAGATTTTTGGATCATAATATAGACCAAGGAAATATTATTCCAATAAATAGAAGTATTGAGTTTGCATCTAAATTTCTGGATGAAATTATTGATAAAAGTCAATTACAAAGATTTCTTGGAAGTTTAAATTATATTCTTTCTTATTATAAAAACTTAGCTGAAGATACTAGTCTATTATATGATAGACCAAAGAAAAACCCAAAGCCATGGTCAAAAGACCATACTAAGGCTGTCCAGAAAATCAAACAAAAGGTAAATAACCTTCCTTATTTGATGATAGCAAACCCAAATTTGGAAAAAATTGTCGAAACAGATGCCTCAAAAATTGGATATGGAGGTATTTTGAAACAAATTTCTCTAAATAATAAACAAGAATATCTTATTAGATTCCATTCACGGAAATGGAATAATAGTCAAAAGTACTATGCCACTATTGCTAAAGAAATTCTGGCAATAGTAAAATGTGTTTTAAAATTTCAAGATGATTTATATAATCGAAAGTTTATTATAAAAACTGATTGTCAAGCTGCTAAATATATGTTTAGCAAAGATTTTAAACATGATGTTTCTAAGCAGATGTTTTCCAAATGGCAAGCTCATCTAACTCCATTTGATTTTGAAATTATATACAAAAAAGGGAGTGATAATAGTCTTCCTGATTTTCTAACTAGAGAATATTTAAATTAATGAGTCATCAAAAAGGAATTTGGAAAAATATAAAATTTAGTCTAATGGAAAGACGAGATGAAATTTTAAGACAATATTATGTACTTAATCTTCGTAGTTATCAAATTGAAAACATGCCTAATTTATCACAAAAGGCAAAGAAACAATTTTTTAATCAAATTAAATATCGAATATTGTCCTTGGATTCTCAATTGGAGGATCTAAAACACAAAGAAATAATAATTTCTTGTGCTTAATTGTTTTCAGCCATGATCCCTTGGGATAAAGGTAGAGGACGAGGAAGAACCTCATCTAATAGAGGAAGGGGAGCAGGAAGAATTCCCCATCAAATGAGGAATAAAAAGCTTATAGCTTTAGACAATGCATCATATGCATCGTCTTCATCATCGACTAATAAGTCTGATGAGAAACTTTATAAAGAATTTATGGCTTATAAAGCCTTACAACAGGGAAATAACCCTGAAGAAAAGGCATCATATGCCCAAATCACTGTCAATGATAGTAAAGATGAAGGATGGATTAATAATCCAAAGAAGGATGTTATACTCCTTCTAGACCAAAAAGATAAAAAAATAGGATGACCAACCTTGGTTCATCATCAAAAGATATTTTGATCAGGGATACTATCCCACTAAGACTTATAAGTCCAGGACATATTATGAGGAAATCCTCAAAGCAGAATCCTGCGAAATTACCCATTATAGTGGGAGCAATAAGCTTATAAGTTTTAGCAAAATTATAATTAAACAGATTATATCTGTTGAAAGCTGGGGAATATCTCCACTAAAGGAAAGATAAGTTTTTCATCCTGAAACTAAAATCCCCCTAAGATATAACTATTGGGATTATATTAATGCTTTTCATAAAACATTTTTATTTGAGAACCAGAATTATAAACAATCTTGGTTCATAAAAATATGTTCAAAAGTCTATGAATCGGATATTCCGATTTGGTTTTACAAATGGTGACAATCATATGGCACCTCTCCTGATATATTCATTGGAGAATCCAGAAGACTAAAAACCTTATATACTCAATGGGTGGAGCTACTCCTACTATCATTGAGGCTCAGCATAATAATAATTTCATTGAGGGAATGGCCTCACTGCATTTCTTTATCCAATTCAGTATTCCATGGATATGGAAATGGATCCCAGAAACTGGTTGTTATACCAGTTAAAATATGTTCTGACTAAAAAGAGCATATATGACTAAATTCTAGAAAAAGATGATGGAAAAAGAAGACGGCAAAATTAAATGCCAGGATCATATCCAGCAGACAATTGATTCTTATAAGAAACAGCAAGAAAATCAACAACAAAGGGAGGCTCCTAGCCCGTTCCAACACATTGTTAGAAAAATCAAGATGATTAAAAGAGCTGATGATATCAGCCAGAAAGAATTAATGGACTATTATCTTGCAGAAGTAAAGAAAGATATAGCCAAGAACTTTAAAAAGGAGATATCTCCTTCAAAGATGTATCAGATTCGTCCCAGATTGGGGAAGAAGACCAGGATCAAGATCTTCAACAAGATGCCCAAGAAGATGAAATCTTGGATGATGAAGCATATGAGCGAATGATGGCAGAACTGGATAGAGAGTTCGCACCAGCTAATACTGAAAAGTCAAAAAGGTGATAATCACAATAGGCCCCACGAGAAGAAAAATGTGTCAATAATTCACAAAAAGATGATATTCACCTGACAACATTTTAGGGTCTGACCTTTACTTGCCACATATTAGCCCCCTGGAAAGCGGCTGTGTAAAATTGCCTATAACAACCAACCTTATTCCTTGAATCCTTATTCTTGTTTAAGGCTTTTTAAAAATTTTAATTTACGGGTTTTTACTCTTTTCCCAAAAGATCCTGCGGTCTTTTGGTATTAGAGCCATTAAAATAAAATAGCCATAATAATCAGTTGAGCCATGTGTGTATGACCAGCAGGGATGAGATTCAAGGGTAAGTCCGGGGAGAAGGTTACGTGCCTATTCAGGGTGTTAATGTGGGCGGCCTACCGCTTGGGGACCCGTTTTAGCCCATAAGCCAAGAGAGCGTCGTGGCGTCTTAAGGTCTGACCTTTACTGCCCACATATTAGCCCCCTGGAAAGCGGCTGTGTAAAATTGCCTATAACAACCAACCTTATTTCTTGAATCCTTATTTTTGTTGAAGGCTTTTTAAAAAATTTTAATTTACGGGTTTTTACTCTTTTCCCAAAAGATCCTGCGGTCTTTTGGTATCAGAGCCATGGAAATAAAATAGCCATAATAATCAGTTGAGCCATGTGTGTATGTTTTAACACTTAACAAAAATATATTCAAATGAATATATTAAAATCAGAAGATACTGTTAAAAGCAGTATTGAAGAGGAATATGATATCCCTCATAATTTATAATTATTGAATAAATGGACAATTCCAAAGATTGATTATAAATTAATCTACAAATTAGGTACTTTTGAGAAAATAGGTCTCAAACAAGTTGTTAAAACAACTGAAGAAACATTTTCTTTAAATAAAGATGAAATGGTAGTAAAATTACTATCAAATAAAGATTTAAACAAATATAAAAAAGATTATAAATTTATCCACATTGGATTAGTGCAAATTGCCTTTAAACCTTTAACACTTGAAGGTTTACCAGAAAGTTTTGTAGCAGCTCTTAGAGATGCTAGAAACTTAAATTGGAACAATCCCTAATGGGAATAATCCAATCAAGTCTGGCACATGGGCAGTATATTTTAATATTTATCCTAATTTACAATTATCTTTGTCTGATGTTAATATAACAAATACTTTAACATTAAATGTTAAAACAAATGGTTATAATTATGCCCCAGGATCTGAGGTAATATGTGTTTGTTATAGGATTTATTATAAGCCTCTGTTACTTTAAATCCAAATTATAGAATGGTAGATAAACCATTAAATGAAACTATAATCATAGAAACAAACTTCAGTAAATCTGAAGTTACAACTAGAAGAAAAATTAAGTGGGAAGAAATTAACTTTCCATTAAATTGGGTCATAAAAAAAGCTACCCCAACAAAACAATACATAGATAATAATCCGATAAATATATCTCAAGCCACAAAAGGTTTAGTACAAACACAGTTTGAAAATATCAAACAAAGATATGAACCATCCTTAATAAGGTCAAATTCTTCGTATTATCATATATCTCCAATAGATTATATGGTAAAGAGTCCTTCTGGGCTTCTACATCAAAAATTAGGGAAGATTTTCCTGAAAGAAAAGTAGAAGAATTAAGAATAAACTCAGATAATATCATGAGAGGATTCAAACAAACAGATTCGGAACTCACCGAATCAGAAATAAATTTCATATAATATGGAATATAAAGAAAAATTAGATTTTTCTAAAGGATCTCCGGTAAGACTAGAGATCTCAAAAGAATTTTATTTACCTAAATGGAAATTATTTAGAGATTGATTCTTTAAAAATTTTAAATGAACAGATACAAAATTTTTTCAAACAAAATTTTATAAAGATTTATCTGAAAAAATAAGGTTATACCTTTTGTCCCATGGTTTATTGAAAAATACACTGAAAGTATGATTTCAGCAATTGAAAGACAATTCAATATTAATGGTAATATTGTATCAAAGGTTTTCCCTCCTTCAAATGGTTTCAAAATTGAAAAACAGAGAGATGAAAGATATTATCAAGCTTTTAAAAAATTACTGGAAGGAGACACCTTATCAGTAACAATCAATCATATAAATGATTTAATAAAACAATAAAATTATTCAAATCTATACCTAATTATATTAGGAGAACAATTACAAGATATTTCAAAGAAAATGGATAAAATATTATCCCATTTTAAAGAAAAACAAAATATCATAATAAATGATAAAAAAGAATTAGTCGCTACTCCGAGTATACAATTACCTCCGAGAGTAGTAGATTTTAAAATAAAATCAGAAGAAAATTTAATTCATACATTAAATAAATTAATTAATGTTTTAAAAAATCTAAAAATCAATACATTAAGTGATTTTGAAAAAGATATAAATGAAGAAAATTATAAACAAAAAATAAATGAAGATATATTAAAATTGTCAAAGTTTGCTGGTAAGCCAACCTAAAGGATGTACTATTATCCTAGGCCAACGCCACAGGATGTTCTAATAGAAGAACAAGAATATATAGTTAATAACTCTTATAGTGGTAAGATGATCTATGAATGGAACATAGATGGTCAAACAGAGAGTCAGATTTATAAGACTGTCCATAGGATGCTAATGTATGCAACAATATGTCAGAATAATAGGAATTCGATAAAAACCATAACTAATATGATTGTATCAGGGTTTACTGGCTAA